>CM060926.1:740781258-743281258 GCA_030737875.1 Allium sativum | reverse complement strand
TCATGCGTTTCAACCTCAGCGCCATTTTGCATAGCTCGCATACATCATTACATTTCCGCGACGCTCGATCTCAAACCATGCTTCTAGTATTACATCGCGACAACTAATTTCATGAACCTCCCCCAACTTTATGCGCGACTTCCATTTTTCCTCCTCTATCCCAATACAACAACAACCACCTCAATTGAAGCATGTAAATCCAAAAATCTAGAGCCCTAGTTCGCACGGTGACAACAGACAGCGTACACATCTATTATGGAATGCCTCAAGTTTCATATTGGATCAAAGATTATCGCCTCAGGATGTTAAATACATAAGTATTGTGAATTATAGAATTTTATATGAATTGATATGGAATTTTAGGGAAAGTTTCTCATGTTTCATAAGAGAAATGGTGGAGGCGCATTTTATTTGACCACTGAAGAAAGAAGTCTAGATTTAGGAAGGATGCTACGGTATTTATAGGATAGTTTTATATTTTTATTTTGTTATTAATTGATTATTTTATTCAATTATAATTAATCGTTATGTGTATTCATTGTTTAAAAATCCATATAGTCACATAACATATCCTAATTCGACGAAAATGGTCATACAGTTACAGTTCGATATTACGGACCCAACAAAACTTATTTCATCGAATTCCGAGTTTGTTTGCTCACACAGCGTATTTTTAAAGTCAAATTATCGAATATTTTTCACATTAAAATTCCATACGACCACATACTAACTCCAAAAATCACGAAATTTGAAATCTAACAATAATTTAATATTTCAGATCCAATAAAATTAATTTCGTCGAAAACGGAGGTCGTTTACAAAAATGGCTATTTTCTAAGGTCTAAATATACCCATTTAAATATTAATATATTTAAAAATAATTTAAATTTCATATTAATAAATTAATATTATCGTATATATTCACATAGAATATTATCTAACACCAAAATAAACATATCGGGATTTATAACTTGATATTCTCAAATCCAAGTTAAATCGATATTCCATTTATATTAAAAATCCATTTATAATATAAATAAATCGTTATAAATTATAAACGAATTCCACAGAGATTTTTGAAAATTTGATTTGATCATGACTCATAATCTACAAGACAAAATCTCGGTTTTTCTCTTCTATTAGAAAAATATCGTTTAAAAAATTCGAACGTTTCTTGTTTCACAGATATCTGACTTAAAACGGATTATGTATATTCATTTAAAATTCGAATCGCCAAATTGCGAACTACCGCGACATTACGAGCGCGTTTTAAATTGTATTATAAATTATACGTTCAACCATCGTTTATTTAATATATTCGTTATTATAATTAAATTTTAAATTGAATTAAATTAGTGAAATCATCTGATTCACACAACATAGCGAATTCCACTATTTCCGACTATTTCGGAAATTAAATATATTATTTAATTATTAATATTAATTAAATATTCAATATTATTTAATTAAACAACCATTTAAATCTCTAAATCACTATTTAAATAATTAAATAAATTAATTATTCAACCGTAAAAATATGGGATGTTATAGATAGACATCACAACTGGAGCCTGGATATCTGACTTCAAAGCAGAGGGACCAAAGGAATCCATATTCCCTATATGGACTGCAACATCTAGTAACGAACCAACATCTTTGGCAATTCGCAGCAAATAAATGTCATAGTTAATGTCCATATCCTAATATAAATACAGGTGATAGTTTTCCTGATATAGCGCTTGCTGCATTTCTGCATACGTAACATGTCATGGTATGTTTCATGTGAAGCCGAGGATCTACAGGAATGATAATTTTTTCGATCAATTGTCTATAATACACTCTTCCAAAAATAACTCATAACAATCGCGTAGAGGAACGAGGAAAGGAATATACTTCATTGACAAGTTATGGGAGGGATGAACTTCATTGTGATCAAAAGCAATTGAGGTGTTCCATGGATTCCAATCAATACAACTGACCTGTTGATGATCAATATGATAGCGTGTAATTGAAAATAAATGTGCTTAGGTATCGTGTGTTCTTGTTCTATTTTCTTTCTCCCAAGCTTTTAGTCTTGGATAGGCCGCTTGGTTTACACCTTCTTTAACAATATAACTGCCGACACTAATAAACTCGAAGAACCAGTATTGAAAAACAAAAAAAATTGTTCGTCAATTGATTAAATAAACATGTGCATTGCTTTGCCAATTTTTTTTAAACATGTTCACCAAAATAAACTGAAAATATAAAATGTTGATATACCTGTAATAACTCAATAAATCCAGTGAGATGACCACACTTGGTCATAGCCATACCCAGACTCTAGTATATATACCTTATTATAGTTGAACCCTAATCATACTCCTTTGCTAATTCTGAATCATAATCGATTCTATGTTCTCAAGGCTAATTGTGTCATTTGTCGATGTGAAGAAAAGAATTCCTAACATAAATAAGACAAAAATTCTTGCAGTATGATCAAGGTTGTTCACACTAGCTGCTAAATGATCCTCAGAAAAATATTTATTCAAATGGAATATGGAAACGTTACCAATCCCGATATCTTTTTCGACAAGCGACGGTAAAAACTGACTAGCATTCCTAAATCGTCTCCATTGCTCATCATATTGTATACTACGAGTATTCAACCCAACATGGTATTGTTATCAACGTGGTAAAGTGGTGTAAAATCAATCTCAGCATTCAGAAATAAAAAGTATGAGTAGTAGGCCACCATAGCTCAACTATCGTATGTATACATCTATTATCGAAATTTCTCAACTCGACATCCGTGAACCTATCAAATATTTTCACTACTAGATCTCTAATCTGCAGATGAACTTTTAGTTTTTTCCCACCATTTTAACATTGTTGTAAATGATCCGTGACATCTCATATTATAACGATTCTATTTATAACACGATTTCAATGTAAATTAGTTACAAAAACAATTAAATAAACGTAATCATAACATTTAAATTTAATAATCGAATTGCCATAAGATATTTTCCAGTCATGAATATGTGATGTGTTCCTTCTCAAAGACTAGTAATAGATCGAAACAGAAGTGTGTGAGAAATTAAATTATCTGCGTCAACTCCAAATCCGCCTTCATCCCTACCAATAGTCCTTTCCTTCTCTTGGCATTTTTCTTCATTTTATATTGGTGGTGGACTTAGATCCTTCAATATTAACCTCTTCCATCATAAATCGATTTTTTCCTAAACCCTAAAATCGGAGAATTCACAAAATTTTGATTTAACAATGCTAATTTATAGAGGATTTAGTGGAAATGGAGTTAGAATGGATAAGAACTAAAATTGATTTAATTTGAATCAATTTCCTTAATTTTTTTAAGGTAGAAGAAGGGCTTGCTGCAGCCATGAAAACGTTGAAGAAAGCTATCGGATAAAACAAACAAATGTTACATGGTCGATTTATCATAATAATAATAATAAAATCCCTAAAATGGTTAAAAGAAAACCATTTATAAGTTAAATTGTTAAATGAAAACCATTTAAACCTGTAAATGGTTTCCATTTAACTATTTATATACAAATGCAAAATAAAAAAATGCCCCTCCATCCCTGTTCGTTGCTGGTGAACGGGGATTTGTGCCCTCTTTTTCCATTCCTCCTCCCAACTTTGAATATCTATTAGAGATGCTCTAATAATGAAAATGATCAAATATCGTATCTGAATATTTTTATAGGGCGAGATGTGAAGCAAAACTATTCTGTCACACCCACTTTTTTTAATGAAAAAAAGTACCTCATCTTTGTCATCATTTAGTTGAATTGCCCTCCTGTCGTCTTTGGTTCTAAATTTCTATAATATGCTGCCCAATTTGTTTGAAGAGTTAAAATAATATAAATTGCTTGGTAAGCCGCATATGCCATCTCTCTCCACATGACATGGCCTCATAACTGTCTAAGCTCAGTGCATCATATCACTTGACATTTAAAGAAGTAATCCTTGAATTTATCTTCATAGCATTTACTTTATTCAAGCTGTAAACTCATTCTTAATGTCCTGATGTTGGAATCCATAAACTTTAGAATCTTAGTTTAGAAGGTTATACATAATTCAAAATACTCTCATATTCCCCTTCAAAAGGCGAAAATTGTACTCATTGGGCATGTATGGTGTCATAGAAGTAATACACCATGCCTTATGTTTGATTGATGGAATTTTCCTACAGAATGTAAACTGAAAAATAATAATATCATAGATTTCATCATATCTTGGGAGAATGTTGTGTTTGTCAGTAAAATGATTGTCAAGTTTGCCTAAGATGTAGCATAGTACAAATTTACCTTTGAAATTACTCAAAAGTATAAAACCTTTTTTGTTACCATACCAATTTTATTTCTTTATTAAAAAGAGAGATCGGTAATGAATTAAACAATGAAATTGGCTTAAACGGAGGGAAAATTCCATTAAATATATAATGCAAAACTAAAGAAACAGAGTCGATGTAAGGGCGTAGCTAACATCGGATGCGCTCACACCCAATAGAAGTTGATTGGTCATTTCTGACCGCTTTAAGCAACCTACAAAAGCAATCCCAAAGGTTGCTTTCGCAACCTCTGAGGATACTAATCAAGGCGACATGTAGAATGTCAGCAAAATTAATTGGCATTTATAATTTCAGTTAACTTGGTAGATGACAGTAATAAGTAATATCGTTTCCCACTTATCCAATTTGTAAAAACCAACTAAGAGTAACAATATTCATTTTACTTGTTACTCAATTTCTTACACAATACTTTTGTTTTATCATTACAAACGCAAAATCATCCTCTGCTCTTGCCTCTTAGTTTTCTTAAAATAAGAAACTATTTATCACAAAATGCCAAATGCTCAAAAAGAAATAAACTTATCAATTAACATACCTAACCTTCAATTTGTTCAACCAAAATTTAGTTTTCTATTATGATTCTCCATTCAATTGACGATATCATCAAAATTTCCAACATCATTCTCAGTGGTGGTCTCAAGCACGATTTTAAACAAAGACGGTCCTAGAGTTTATCATGTCTAGTTCGACTTACTAAATCATGCCCTGTTGTAAAAATTTCCCAATGTGAAGATAGTTGCACTACCACCACCTCCACCACCACAGCCTTTTGACGTGGAAAGGGTAGCCAAGAAGTTCAGGAATTTAGGTGATGTGTCGTTCACAGGCAGAGAGACAGTGACATAAGCTCAAGCATGGCTCAAGACTTGTGAGAAGATATTTGGGGGCTTGGGACTTGAAGACCACGGTAAGCGATACATGGCATCGTGGCTATTGAAGGAGGAGGCTGAAAATTGATGCGAGACTGTCATAATTGGAAATAATGAGGCTGACATATCTTGGGCAAAATTCAAGGAGCCCTTTAACGAGAAATTTATTCCTCCGCAAGAAGTAGAGCGTCTTCACGATCAGTTTGCCAACTCGCAACAAGGAGATATGACTGTTGCTGAGTATGTACGGAAATTTGATGAGCTTTCACGATATGCTCCTGAATTAGTTAAGGATCCATTTCAGAAGAATAGGAGGTTTATTAAAGGTCTTTCAAAGAAGTATCTGAACAGAGTGATAGCACACATTAAGCTCCCATTTAATGAGGTGATCAAGATGGCTTGTCGATATGAGGAAAATGACCAGAATTCGCAGCAAGATTAGGCGAAGAATCAAAATAACAACAAGAGGAAGAAGGCTGACAAGAAACCAGAGGCGAGCAACTCTTCAGCCGCCAAGCCTCAAGGAAATAAAAGAGACAAATCCAAGGTGAGATGCTTTAATTGCCAGAAGTTGGGACACTTTGATTACGAATGCTGAGCTCCAAAGAAGCCGAGGAGGAATGAGTCTGGGCCTAGTCAGAGTTCTCAGGATCAGAGGGAGTGCTACAATTTTCATAAGAAGGGGCACATCAAGCCAAAGTTCCCATTGCTAAAGAATTCTCAAGTGGCTCATGTATACGATGGAGCGGCTACACCAGCTTCTTCCGAAGGAGCAGGTCAACCCGATGTTTTAGGAGGTACTCTTAAAATTAAGAACATTACTATTACAGTATTGTTTGACACTGGTGCATCACGAAGTTTCATTTCTGGTGACACAATTAAAAAGTTAAAACAGAAACCAAGAAAACTTAAAGAATTGATTAGAGCCCATAGTCCAATAGGAGGTTCATTTATTCTCGATCAGTATTGTAAAGTGCATGTTTCTTATTCTTATTTCTAGTTTCCTTTTGACTTGATCGTTATGAGTTTTTCTGGGTATGATATCATACTTGGACTGGATTGGCTAGTAAAGTATGAGGCTGAGTTACTATGCGCTGAAAGAATAGTCAAAATTAAAACTAAATTTGGAGATATTATTGCTATACCATGCCATGGCTCAGCCACAGATAGGAAAGAATTCCGGTCTTCTCTAGAAGTTACTCCTTCTTCTATTGAGGATATTCCTGTTGTCAAAGATTATGCAACTGTGTTTGAAGAAGTTGAGAGCTTACCTCCACGCAGAGAAATTGACTTCAGAATTGACTTGATTCCGAATGCAAGGCCATTTGTGCATCCTATTCGGAGAATGATGCTGAAAAAAAAGAGGAGCTGAGCAATAACACTAAATAGCTTTTGTGGAAGGGTCTGATCAGGTTTAGCTTCTCAAATTGGGGTGCAGTAGTGGTGTTTGTCCCCAAGTCAGATAATACTCTCCGTTTGTGTGTGGACTACCGTGACCTCAATAAGAAAACGCTGAAAAATAAATATCCATTGTCGCGTATTGATGATCTATTGGACTGCTTGAATGGAGCGCATGTATTCTCTAGGATGGATTTAGCTACAAGTTTCCATCAACTGTGCATTGCAGAAGAGTGTGTTCCTTTGACAGCTTTCAGAGGACCAGACTTATTTTATGAATGGCTAGTAATGCCGTTCGGCCTATGTAATGTTCCTGCCTACTTTGTCGATCCGATGAACAGTATTCCGCGATGTCTTGAATAAATTCATGCTGGTTTTCATCGATGACATCTTAATCTTCTCTAAAACCACTAATGAGGAAGAAAAGCATCTGAAAGAAGTTTTGGAAATCCTGAGAAGGAATGTGTTGAAAGCCAAATTCTCTAAATGCATATTCTGGCAGGAAGAAGTAAAATTCCTCGGTCATATTGTATCGAAGAAAGGCATTTCAGTAGACCCAGGCAAAATCTCAGCCATTCAAGATTGGAAGCAGCCTAGCACTCCTACAGAAGTCCGAAGTTTCTTAGGATTGGCTGGCTATTATTGGAAATTCATTAAAGATTTTTCAAAGTTGTCTTGTCTATTGATGAAGTTGACCAAGAAGCATACAAAGCTTATTTGGACACCTGAATGTGAGGCAGGTTTCCAAGAGCTGAAATTGAGGTTGACCACTGCTTCCGTGTTGACCATTATTGATGGCAACCAAGATTTGGCGGTCTATACTGATGCTTCTATTGAGGGTATTGGTGCGGTGTTAATGCAAAGGGGTAAAGTAATTGCTTATGCTAGCCGCCAGTTGAAACCACATGAGACGAAATACCCCACTCATGATCTGGAGTTGACGGCCATCGTGTTTGCTTTAAAAATTTGGAGGCATTATCTTTTGGGTGACAAGTTCATAAATCCTTGAAGTATTTGTTCACCTAAAGAGACTTGAATTTGAGGCAGCAACGTTGGTTAAAATTTCTTGCAGCCTATGATATGGACATCTTATATACTCCAGGGAAAGCCAATGTGGTAGCCGATGCGCTCAGCAGAAAGCATGCGACCAACGCCATTCTTATCATCGTCAATCTCATCATTACACCTACATTGATTGATAATATCTCTGCTCTTCAGAAGAATGATGAATTTATTCAGAGAATTAACAAAAGAGTTAGGGAAGGAGAACTCATGACTTTCCAGATTGATGACAAAGGGGTTCTGAGGCTGTTAGGCCGAATTTGTGTTCCGAACCTTCCTAAGCTCAGAAAGGAAGTAATGGATGAATGTCACAAATCTAAGCTTAGTATTCATCCAGTGGTGAGCAAGATATATCATGACCTCAAGCGCACATTTTGGTGGAGATCTATGAAGAGGTACATTTCCATATATGTTGCTAGATGTTCCACCTGTCAACAAGTCAAAAGCGATCAATAGAAGGCAGCAGGATTGTTGAAACCTCTAGAGGTTCCAAGTTGGAAGTGGGACCAAATTTGTATGGACTTTTTTGATGGTTTGCCCCGAACTAGAAAAGGCAATGATAATATATGGGTGATTGTAGATCATTTCATGAAGACTACCCATTTTATTCTTGTCAGATCTAATAGAATAGCTCGAAGTCTGGCGCAGCTTTATTTCAGAATGATTGTCAGAATACATGGAGTTCCCAGTAGCCTTGTTAGCGATTGTGATTCGGTATTTGCTAGCAAATTCTGGGAAGCATTCTAAGAGGAGCTTGGGACCAAGTTGAATCTAAGCACCGCTTATCATCCTCGGACAGATGGCCAGACGGAGAGGGTGAACCGCATATTAGAAGACTTGTTGTGAGCATGCATTCTTGATTTTGGCGGGTCATGGGAAGATCACTTGCACTTGTTTGAGTTCTCTTATAATAACAGTTACCAAGCAAGCTTGCAGTTGTTGCCATTTGAAGCATTATATGGCAGGCCATGCATATCTCCCGCATGTTGGGTGGAACCAGGCAATTGATTAGTATTGGGTCCCGACATGATTCATGAAGCATTAGATAAAGTGGATTTTATCAAGAAGCGACTACTGACTGCTCAAAGCCAACAGAAGAGCTATGCAGACTCACGAAGAAGGGATTTAGAATTCTCTGTTGGTGATTATGTGTACTTGAGGGTTTCCTCCCTGAGAGGTGTAGTTCGTTTTAGGAAGACTGGGAAGTTGACGCTGAAATTCATTGGTCCATTTCTTATTCTCGAAAGGATTGGAACTCTCGCTTATAGGGTGTGGTTGCCTGATTGGTTGCCAAGGGTGCATGATGTATTCCATGTGTCTCAACTCTGGAAGCATGTACATGATCCGGACTTGGTTGTGGAGGAAGCAACACAACAAGATTTGGCGATTACCCCGAGCTTAGCAGTAAGAAGGGAGCCAGTGAAAATTATTGGCAAAGAGACCCGAGTTCTAAGGAACAAGAGGATCCACTTAGTCAAAGTGCAGTGGAGCGGGGATCCTAGAGACTGTACATGGGAGACTGGGGATAGCATCAAATAGGACTATCCCAAGTGCAGAATAGGCATCTCCGAGTAAGTCTTGTGTTGAGGTACATTTACAAAATTTTACATTTTCTGTTTTGTTTCCTACTTTACTATTGTTTCCTTTTCGGGGCCGAAAAGCTTTTAAGTGGGGGAGATTGTAACAACCCGGAAAATCAAAACCAATTTAAAAATTTTATTTTAAAGAATTTGGTTAGAGAATGTGCCAGAAATTAAAATTTTCATTTTTAAATAATATTAAAGCTATTAAAAGTAGTCATTTTACAAACGACCTCCGTTTTCGGCGAAACCATTTTTGTCGGATCCGTAATGTCAAATTATTGCTAAGTTTAATCTTCATAATTTTTGAAATTAATATGTGAGCGTGGTAAATTAAACTGCGTTCGATAATTTCTATTAAATTTAATCGACCGTTAAAAGGGCTATTTTTCAAACGATCTCCAAATTCGACAAAATTAATTTTATTAGGACCGTATCGTCAAAACATAGCTAGATTTATTTTTCGGGAATTTTTAGAGTCCATATGTGGCCCCGGTGAATTTTAATGCATGATCAAATTAAATAAATAAATGATTTAAATTTTAAATTAAAGAAAATAGGCTGAAAATGATCGATTAGGCTGACGGGACCTAGCCCATTGTGTCCGAAACGGGGGCAATTGGGTAGGAACAACTTTTGTCGGGCTGAAATTGGAGCTGTTAAGGATTTATGGGCTAAAACCAATAATTAAGGGAATTTAATATTATTATATTATAAATATCACAATTGCAAAACCCTAATCCGTAAACAGTAGCCGCCGTGTAACAACCCGTATTTTTAATAACATGTTATAATGTAAATCAAGGCAGAATTAAATTCTAAAATCTGAATCAAGGGAAACGGGCTATGCCATTGCGTTCGCCTCGGAAAAATACGCGAAATAGAGTCCGAGTTTTTGAAAAATGGAGTATGTATGACCAAGTTATGGCCCAATGAAGTTTTCAGAAAATTCTAAGCCCGAAAATAGTTCAAATTCGAATTCAAGTTTGAATTTCAGCCAAAACAGGATAGGCGGGAATTTTCCCGCCCCAGGCAGGGTCGACACAGGGGTCGACACCTGTGTTGACCCCCCCAATAGGTCGACACCCATGTCGACCCAGGGGTCGACACCCATGTCGACCCAGGGGTCGACCCCCCCGGGCGGACCAATTTTTCTGGTGCACCATTTTGGCATGTTGGGTCCTCTTTTGTTGGTTTCTGACGGGAGTTAATGGTTCAGATTCGTTTTAGGGTTAATCCTATGGTCTAAACTACCCCTAATCTCTATAAAAAGACCCCTAGACCTAGCCTAAACCCTCACTAATCATTCCTACAACTAAATGCTGCCAAAATGTTTCTTGATCATGGCCTCCATCTTCATAACATGGCCTCCATCCTATTCATGAAAATTTGAGTGTCCTAAGCTAGTAAAAGAGCTACCTTTCTTCATCAAAATAAGGATCTTTCTTCATACAAATCAAAGGAGCTTCTTGTTTCCCAAGACAACTTGGAGCTTATATTCATATGGGCTTTTAGTGTGCTAGCGTGGCTTCGTCTCAATCTTATTTATATTTTATTCTAGTCTTCATGGCATTGTAAGCCCTATACTACTCTTAGATTCTGACTATGAAGTTAAATATGACATGTTGCAAGTTTGAGTTTGGGCCTAAGTATGATTTGTGCTTTGATTCTATCATGTTATGCGTAGATTTATCCTATGCATGTTTGTAAAGCTATCACCTTGACTTTGTGCATAGAAAGCTATGACCTTTGATTTGAAATGTTGCATAAAGCAACATGGAAACTCTCATAACCCTTATGATTATCTTGCATATGATGTTACATGCGAATCACTAGCTATCATCCTATGCCATTTATGACCATGTTGCACCTATTATGCTAAAATTGATATCATGCATGTTTTGAGGCTTATAATGTAATATGCAAGTTTATGAACACATTTGCCTCATATGCCACCATGTTTAACTTGTGGCCAAACCTTAACCCCTAATGATATTATGCATGCTAGTGGCCAAGTCACCCTTATGCTATTATGCATGCTAGTGGCCAAGTCACCCTTATGCTATTTGATATGTTTGAGGCCAAGACACCTTTTATGCTATCATACATGTTGAGGCCATATGCTAGTATGTTGAACCCCTTTTGGCCTCAAAAATCACCATGTTTGACTTGTGATAGACTTTGCCACCTTATGCCCACCTTGTCATATTGTTATGTTCCCTTTTTGATCTATTTGTGTTGATGCGAATTTACGTGCGATGGGAATACGTTATGGGTAATGGGGCAAACTTAAATAACATGAAAGCATGACTTGAAAATATGACATGAAAGTTTGACATGTGTTTATGCTTGAAAACACGAACGTGGACATGACATGTAGAAAACATGAAAGTGGCCAACTCGAGGTTGGGTTGAGTTTGTAGCATAAATCTACCCGGAACCGACCGGCTTAACTAGTGGCTACAAACAATAGGACCCAATGTGAGTAGTTGGTCATATCGCACTTAAAACCCGAGGTTAGACTAGGTTGTGGTGTAAAGCTACCCGGACCCGCCCGGCTTAACTAGTAACCACAACAAAGTCTAATGTGGGAGGTTGGGGTGCATTAAGTTAATTAAATGCCACATGATAGGGTTAAGTCATGGACTACTTGAATATACTTAACCAATTAAACACGATGGATTGGTAGGGTCAAGTCATGGACTACTTGAATATACTTAACCAATTAAACACGATGGATTGGTAGGGTTAAGACATGGACTACTTGAATACTTAACCAATTAAACCCGATGTATTGATAGGGTTAAGTCATGAACTGCTTGAATACACTTAACTAACTCAATACATGGTTAGGATAGGGTTAACCACACTTAACCCACTTGAAATCCTAGTTACGTGGTCCTTTTCAGCAGTAACCAACTTGGAAGTATCATGGGTACCCTGGACTAGGCTAGGGTGGGGCACGATTACTGAACTGATTGTAAGAGACCAAAAGAGACGGCTAAAGGGTGCACCAGTTGTTCAGGCGGACCATGGTCATGCACATTAAGTCCGGAGTTGAACATGGGCACCAGTAGGTTTAGACTGTGCGTGCTTGAATTGTGTCTGTGGTTTACACCTTAGGGCTGGATACACTGTAATAACCCGTATTTTTGAATAACATGTTATAACATAAATGGAGGCAGAATTAAACTGTAATATCTGAATCAAGGGAAACGGGCTATGCCATTGCGTTCGTCTCGGAAAAATACGCGAAATAGAGTCCGAGTTTTCGAAAATCGGAGTCCGTATGACCAAGATATGGCCTCGCGAAGTTTCATGAAAATTTCCCAAATTAAAGTATACTTAATTAAGTGAAATGGGTTGCGCAGAGAAATATATATATATTGATATATATATATATATATATATATATAATTGAAAATTAAATAAATAAATATGCAAAAATGTTCAAAACAGCGAATTGGGAGAGGGGAATAACCGAACCGTCCGATTTTTGAGGTCGACCCGAGCTTGCTGGGTCGACTAGGGGTTAATCCAGGGTGTTTGGCTGTCAACCCGTGGGCCGATTCGCTCAAATGCAGATTTTGCATTTGAATGGTTCTCATGGTTCATCTTTAATCTAAAGGCCCTAGATGGTTCCTACACTTGACTTCTTCCCCAAGACATGCTTTGATGGCTTGGATTGAATCTAGGTTTAATCCTATGGCCTAAAACACTTGCCTAATCTATAAATAAGACCCTAACCTACCCTAAATCATCATTATTCATTCATACAACTAAACTATGGCAAAATCAATCCTCTCATGGCCTCCACTCTCTACATAAAATTCCTAAATAAATTCCTAAGTGATTTTCCATGCATACAAGTGTTTTCAAACTTGTATGAGCATCATTAGCTTGCATTCAAGTCAAGTTTATATATTTGCATCATAAAGAAAGAGTCTTGATCATTTTGGCTCAAGGGTTTTGCTTGCATTTTGGGTTTAATTGATTTCATAAGGGCTTTGTCATATTTTTGTGACTTCTTAAGCATTGTAAGCCCTATTCTACTTTCATACTTAAACTCTAAAGTTAAATGTATGATATGCAAGTTTATCATGTTGTGATATGCAAGTTTATATGCAAGTTTATCATGTTGTGATATGCAAGTTTATATGCAAGTATGCCAAGTTATGTTATGCAAGTTTGGGTTGAACATTTTGTTCATGCTATCATGTTATGCAAGCTTATTTTGGGTTTATGAACATAAAGCTTTAAGCTTTATGCCAAAGGTTGCATTTTAGCAACATGTAAGTTATCATATCTCTTATGATAACTTGCATGTGAGGCTAAATGCGAACTTATGGCCATCTCTACATGTCATTTAGCACCATATATCACCAATATGCTAAGTTTAGTTTGGTTTTATGCATGCTTTTGAGGCCTAAAAATGTAATATGCAAGTGTATGAACATATGAACATTTCATATGCCACCATGTTAAGATTGTGGCTTCAATACCTTTATGTCATGATTATGCCAGGTTCCCTCTTTCTATCCTTTATGCGCTATTGCGATATGTAAGCGATGGGATTGCGTTTGGGGTTGGGTAAACTTAAAAGACATAAAACATAAGCTTGGGAATTTACCTATTAAGTTAGGTCTACCCATTGGGAATTTACCTATTAAGTTAGGTCTACCCAATTGCTTGAAAACTTGTAACATGTTTTGGAAACATGATGGACATGACACTTAGAAAAGATAAGTGTGGCCAACTCGAGGTTGGGTTGAGTTTGTAGCGTAAACCTACCCGGAACCGACCGGCTTAACTAGTTGCTACAAACAATAGGACCCAATGTGAGAAGTTGGTCATGTTGTACCTTGGACCCGAGGTTAGACCAAGTTGTGGTGTAAAGCTACCCGGACCCGCCCGGCTTAACTAGTAACCGCAACAAAGTCTAATGTGAGAGGTTAAGGCGCATTAAATTAATTAATGCCTCATGATTAGGGTTAAGTCATGGTCCACTTAGTACTTAACCAATTTGGGCTCGGTAGATTAATCGGGGTTAAGTCGTGAACTCATCGTTACACTTAACCAAGTTAATCCATGATTAGCAAGGGGGTTAAACCGTACTTAACCCACTAGAAAAATCCTAGCAATGGGGGCCCACTCCAGCAGTAATCCCAAGTTAGTATCATCATGACCCTAGGGACTAGGCTAGGGTGGGGGCATGATTACTGGACTGGAGGTAAGTGACCAAAAGTGACGGCATAGGGTATGCCGGTGTAGTTCCGGGCGGACTCTGGTCGTGCACATAGTCCGTAGCCGGAGAAAACATGCACGGGTACCAGTAGATCGGGACTGTGCACTCATGTTCATGGTGTCCAGGGGTTGACACCCTAGGGCTTGATACACCCGAAGGGTGGACCCGGCACAGTTCGACTACAATTATGATTGGGCCGTATTGACACCAACACGTGACGAGTTAGGCTTAGGGAGCCGATCGACTAGACCGTTTGGTTGGACCTTGTATTAGGGTCATTTCATGTTATTGGGCCAAAGCTTGGGCCAAGGGATCAATACTTGTTTATTCAAGTCATGTTAGTTTGCTAGTACACCTGTGGTGCAAAACCTTAATCCTAATTATGCGATGACACCTTTATCTACCTTGTTAGTTAATCATCATGCTAGTATATTGTTATCCTTATGTTCATCCCTGCTGCTCATGCCAGTTAACTTTATCAGTTTACATTGATTGTAGTAGGGCTTACTCAGTCTTTTTGACTGACCTGTTTTCTTTTGCCTCTTTTCTTCCGTTCCCCCCCCCCCCCCCCCCCGCCCCAGGTTCTCAGGGAGGGAATACTGGAGCTTAGCTTGGATTTCGGATTGCTTGCTTGTGGGATTTCAGCTCATGTACGGTTTCGACATGAAGCTAGCTATGGTTACCACTTAATTGGGGATAACACTTATTTATTTCAGTTTTTCAGTTGATGTTGTTTTATCTAGACTTGTTTATTTGGAAAGCTATGTTGTGCCAGACTTGTTTTGAAATGTTTTGAAATCTTCCGCTATTTTATCTATGTTATTTACTCTGTTTACATATATACATATGTTCTTGTTCTGCCTTGATATATCATTATGCATGTTTACCTGATTCAAACGCCCCTCCAAAGTCAGAGTGCTTGCAAGAGCCACCCTGGTGGAGGTGGGGTGTTACATTTGGTATCAGAGCATATGGTACGAGAAGGAACAAAAAGGCTTTTAGAAAACTTTCGGAAAACTATTTTCAAAACCAAGTATAAAGTATTTTCCAAAGAAAAGTCTAGTTTATTTTAAAGGCTATTCCCCAAAAAGCCATTAGCAAAATTCCTTCGTTTTTCTCCATTCTGAATCTGTCTTTTTCTTCGTTTTCAGTATGGCCGATAACTTTGCTATTCCGGAGGGAGTACACGTACCTGTTTGGTATAGGAGACTTTTTGAGGCTAGGGCGACCGAAGCCGGCCCCGCAGATGTTCCTCCTCCTCCTCCTCCGGTAGTTAATGTTCCTCCTCCTCCTCCTCCGGTGGTTAATGTTCCTCCTCCTCCTGTCGCTGAGGTTCCTCTTCCTCCTCCCCCTCATCATCCTCAAGTGGACTTCGCAAAGACTTGCAAAGATTTCAAAGCAATGGGTGGCAAGAACTTTCAAGGCAATGAGACTTTTGTAGAGGCCATAAATTGGTTGAAAGAGACCGAGGATTTGTTTGCTATCTTTGGGTTAGACGATCAGAGGAAGCTCTTGTTGGCGGTTTGGCTTATGAAGGATGAAGCCGCTTATTGGTGGGAAGTCACCAATGGTACTAGGCCTGTTGAGACTTAGGCCGATTTCAGGGCAAGGTTCATGCTTAAGTTTCTATCTTCTGCTGAGGAGAATCTGCAAATGGAGAGGTTCATAACTTTGAAACAAGGAGATATGTCTGTCAAAGAATATGTGAACAAGTTCAATCAGTTAGCTCGTTTTGGCTTGGATATGGTGAATACTCCTCAGAAGAAGGCTCTTCGTTTTTCTAGAGGATTGAATGAGCCGTTGCAGGGATTGGCTATGTCACATATTCCCCATGGGGCCACGTTTGAGAGTTTGGTTGATATGGCGTTACTTCAGGGAGATGTCAAGAAAGAAACCAAGATGAATGATACTCAAGCCAAGAAGACTGATTCCCAGGGAAAAGGAAATCAGGGTAATCCAAGTGGTCAGAGCAGTCAAGGCAATCAGAACAAGAACAAGAGTCAAGGCAACAAGGGGAACAACAACAAGGGCAAGAACAACAAGGGGAAGTGCCATTATTGCGGTTCAGTTGGGCATCTTATTAAGGATTGTAAGAAGAGGAAAAGGAAGAATGGTGAATGCTTTTTCTACGGTGAGACTGGACATTTCAGTAAGGATTGCCCGAGGAAGCAAGGGCAAGGCCAGGGTCAGACTCAGCGTGCTGGACCTTCAAGAGGGCAAGTTCATGCTCTCAATGTCGCTCCAGTTCCCGATCGAGGTAGTATTTCTATTGATAGCCTTGTATATATTTCTGATTTTCCAGTTCGTACCTTGTTTGATTCTGGTGCATCGCATAGCTTTATCTCATCTGATCTTGTTGATAGTTTGCACCTTAGTACTAGCTTGGTAGATGATCCCGTCTGTGTCTCAAATCCTATTGGGGGTTCCGCCCATTTGTCTATGATATGTGGGGATTTGAGGATCTCTATACTGAGTGTAGAGTTCTTGTGCAGTGCTTATGTTCTTGGTTTTAGGGGATACGGATTGATATTGGGCATGGATTGGCTGTCCAGATATGGAGCCATTCTTGATTGTGAGCATAGGGTTGTGAGGCTCGTGACTCGCCTCGGAAACACCCTAGAGATTTCTTGTGATCCGAGAGGTCCCGTCATGTTGTGCTATCTGGAATCACTCGACTCGTCAATGGAAACTCTTCTGTCTGTGAGAGTGGTTCGAGAGTATCCGGATGGTTTCGATGAAGTTAGGGGGTTGCCCCCTAAGCGAGAGATTGATTTCCGCATTTATCTGGTGGATAATGCAAAGCCTGTTTCTTTGCTCGTTTGGCACATGGCTCCGCGTGAAAGGCGGGAGCTAAGTAAGCAAGTGAAAGAGTTGCTTGAGAAGAACTTCATTAGACGAAGTATATCTGAATGGGGAGCGCCTGTGGTATTTTCTACCAAGGCGGATGGTTCTCTCCGACTTTGCGTTGACTATCGAGAGTTGAATAAGCTGACTAAGAAGAACAGACACCCGTTACCGAGGATTGATGATCTCTTTGACCAGCTTGTCGGTGCTTCTGTTTTCTCTCAGCTTGATCTTGCTACGGGGTTCCATCAGCTCAGGGTAGCTGAAGATAGTATAGACAAGACTGCGTTCAGAACTCCAGATGGATTCTTCGAATGGCTTGTCATGCCGTTCGGCTTGACTAATGCACCCGCATATTTCATGGACTTGATGAGTAGGGTGTTCAGGGAGTTCTTGAACAAGTTTGTCGTGGTCTTCGTAGATGATATTCTGATCTTCTCTAAGGATGAGGAAGAGCACGCAAGGCATCTCATGGAGGTGATGGATACGCTTAGAGCGCATCAGTTGAAGGCCAAGTTCTCCAAGTGTCACTTTTGGAGAAGGGAAGTTAGATTCCTTGGGCATATAGTATCTAAGCAAGGCTTAGCGGTGGATCCCGCTAAGGTAGTGGCAGTTCAGGATTGGAAGACTCCAAGGAATGCAACCGAAGTGAGAAGTTTTCTAGGTCTTGCGGGTTTTTACCGGAAGTTCATCAAGGACTTCGCCAAGATATCCGCTCCTCTCACTAAATTGACGAAGAAGAATTTAGTTTTTGCTTGGAGCATAGAATGCGAGCTTGCTTTTCAGAAGCTCAAGAGAGCCCTCACATCAGCACATGTTCTAGCTTTGCCCGATGGAGGGAAGTTATTTACCGTATACACCGATGCATGTGGCACGGGGTTAGGAGCTGTTCTTATGCAAGAAGGAAGAGTGATATGCTTTGGCGGTAGACAACTCAAAGTGCATGAGAAGAATTATCCCACTCATGATTTAGAGTTGGCAGCAATAGTATATGCACTCAAGGCTTGGCGCCATTATCTTCTGGGAGAAAGATTTGAGCTTTATACCGATCACAAGTCATTGAAGTATCTCTTTTCTCAGAAGGATCTGAATCTGAGGCAACAAAGATGGATGGAATTCTTGGCGTCCTACGATTTTGAGATATCTTATACCCCTGGCAAGGGGAATGTGGTAGCAGATGCATTGAGTAGAAGAAGGTTGACCCTAAGTCCTCTATTCGTTGAGATGAAGAATTTAGAGTATGTGGCAACCTTTGATTTCTCTTTGGCGATTGAGTCGATGACTGGTTATTTAGCATCTCTGGAACTCAGACCTACCCTTCTTGATCAAGTTGGGGCTTCGCAGAGAGAAGACCCTCAGATAGTTGAGATTATGGATAAGCTAATTCGAGGAGAGACGTCTAGTCATCTCGCTCGATATTCTATTAATGACAAGGGTTGGCTGAGGAGAGACGGAAGGTTATGTGTTCCAATGGTAGAAGATCTAGTAAGAAGAGTTCTTGAGGAAGCGCATCACTCTAAGTTGACTATACATCCGGGCGGAGATAAGATGTATAAAGATATGAAGCGCATTTTCTTTTGGCCTGGGATGAAGAAGGATGTGGCAGAATTTGTCTCTAGATGTATCATTTGCCAGCAAGTTAAGGCCGAGTCGAAGAAGCCCGGTGGGCTATTGCATCCTCTAGACGTTCCACTATGGAAGTGGGAGAGTATTTCCATGGATTTTATCGATGGGCTACCAAGGTCAAGGAAAGAGAATACGAGCATTTGGGTTATTGTGGATAGACTTACGAAGAGTGCTCATTTCATTCCGGTGAAGAGCAAGAGGACCGCATCTTGGCTAGCGTCTGTATATCTTCGTGAGATTGTGAGACAACATGGAGTCCCTTCTAGTATAGTCAGTGACCGTGACCCAATCTTTACAAGTCAATTCTGGAATAGCTTGCAAGAAGCTATGGGCACAAGGTTGAATCTAAGTACGGCTTATCACCCACAGACGGACGGTCAAACCGAAAGGGTGAATAGGGTACTCGAGGATCTGTTGAGGCTTTGTATTCTGGATTTTGGTGGTACTTGGGAAGACCATCTTCCTCTTGTTGAGTTTGCATATAATAACAGTTATCAGGCAAGCATAGGGATGGCACCATTTGAAGCTTTATATGGGAGGCCGTGCAAGTCGCCTACATGTTGGTGGGAGACTACAGATGAGCTTATACTTGGGCCTGATATGATCAGAGATACATCCGAGAAGATCGAGTTGATTCGGAGACGGATGAAAGCGGCCCAAGACCGACAGAAATCCTATGCTGATAAGCGAAGAATGGATTTGGAGTTTGATGTTGGGGATATGGTTTTCGTGAAGGTTTCTCCTTTGCGGAATGTGGTCCGATTTGGAGCTGTTGGGAAGTTGGCACCGAGGTTTGTTGGACCATTCCCTATTATAGAGAGGATCGGGCAGATGGCTTATAGAGTGAAGTTGCCCGAGAAGCTTGCTGGAGTACACGATGTTTTTCATGTCTCGCATCTCCAGAAGTGTTTACATGAATCAGCAGAGGTTGTTGAGCCAAGTGTTCTAAAAGATGTAGAAGTGGAGAAAGAGGCTACCTTGAGGAGAGCTCCGATTCGTATCTTGGGGACGGAGACCAAGAAGCTAAGGAATCGAGAGGTCAAATTGGTGAAGGTTCAATGGGGTGAAGCCGAAGAAGACACAACTTGGGAAACCGAGGAGAAGATGCGTGGGCTTTATCCATTCCTTTTTGAGGGTACACTCTCAATCTCTTTTCTTTGTTAGCATATCTTTCTCTTTGCTATCCATGTTTATCTAGTTTATCGTGTTAATCTTGTCATGAGAACCTTAGGTAGAAACCCTTTGGATGAAACATGTGTTTGAAACATGTTATGCTTGATGGTTGCAAGTGGTTGCAAGTGTTTGCAAGTGGATACTCGTGGATGCATAATACACGTTAGGCACTAAGATCGGCTCACACACTTTCATACCGCATATGCATGAGTGTTTATGCTTATTCATGGATGAAAACTTGTTATGCTATCACGTGGATGTTGCATATGGATGAATGTTATGTGCACTCATGTAGAGATTATAAATTATGTTAGGAATTTGCATACATATGGACTCATTTCACTAACATATTTTGCATTAAGGGGGTTTACTGAATCAGTAACCTCCTGATTTTCGCATTAGATAAGTACATATACACACACCTTTGCATATGATCATACAGCATTTAGAACCTTTTAAGGACAATGATTGCTCGTGGATGATGTTTTGAGTAGATGGATGATGGATGGTAGGATACGTTCTTCCTAACTTGGAGATTTCGGGGACGAAATCCTTTAAGGAGGGAAGAATGTAACAACCCGTATTTTTGAATAACATGTTATAACATAAATGGAGGCAGAATTAAACTGTAAAATCTGAATCAAGGGAAACGGGCTATGCCATTGTGTTCGTCTTAGAAAAATACGTGAAATAGAGTCCGAGTTTTCGAAAATCGGAGTCCGTATGACCAAGATATGGCCTCGCGAAGTTTCATGAAAATTTCCCAAATTAAAGTATACTTAATTAAGTGAAATGGGTTGCGCAGAGAAATATATATTGATATATATATATATATAATTGAAAATTAAATAAATAAATATGCAAAAATGTTCAAAACAGCGAATTGGGAGAGGAGAATAACCGAACCGGCCGATTTTTGAGGTCGACCCGAGTCCGCTGGGTCGACTAGGGGTTAATCCAGGGTGTTTGGCTGTCAACCCGTGGGCCGATTCGCTCAAATGCAGATTTTGCATTTGAATGGTTCTCATGGTTCATCTTTAATCTAAAGGCCCTAGATGGTTCCTACACTTGACTTCTTCCCCAAGACATGCTTTGATGGCTTGGATTGAATCTAGGTTTAATCCTATGGCCTAAAACACTTGCCTAATCTATAAATAAGACCCTAACCTACCCTAAATCATCATTATTCATTCATACAACTAAACTATGGCAAAATCAATCCTCTCATGGCCTCCACTCTCTTCATAAAATTCCTAAATAAATTCCTAAGTGATTTTCCATGCATACAAGTGTTTTCAAACTTGTATGAGCATCATTAGCTTGCATTCAAGTCAAGTTTATATATTTGCATCATAAAGAAAGAGTCTTGATCATTTTGGCTCAAGGGTTTTGCTTGCATTTTGGGTTTAATTGATTTCATAAGGGCTTTGTCATATTTTTGTGACTTCTTAAGCATTGTAAGCCCTATTCTACTTTCATACTTAAACTCTAAAGTTAAATGTATGATATGCAAGTTTATCATGTTGTGATATGCAAGTTTATATGCAAGTTTATCATGTTGTGATATGCAAGTTTATATGCAAGTATGCCAAGTTATGTTATGCAAGTTTGGGTTGAACATTTTGTTCATGCTATCATGTTATGCAAGCTTATTTTGGGTTTATGAACATAAAGCTTTAAGCTTTATGCCAAAGGTTGCATTTTAGCAACATGTAAGTTATCATATCTCTTATGATAACTTGCATGTGAGGCTAAATGCGAACTTATGGCCATCTCTACATGTCATTTAGCACCATGTGTCATCAATATGCTAAGTTTGGTTTTATGCATGCTTTTGAGGCCTAAAAATGTAATATGCAAGTGTATGAACATATGAACATTTCATATGCAACCATGTTAAGCTTGTGGCTTCAATACCTTTATGTCATGATTATGCCAGGTTCCCTCTTTCTATCCTTTATGCGCTATTGCGATATGTAAGCGATGGGATTGCGTTTGGGGTTGGGTAAACTTAAAAGACATAAAACATAAGCTTGGGAATTTACCTATTAAGTTAGGTCTACCCATTGGGAATTTACCTATTAAGTTAGGTCTACCCAATTGCTTGAAAACTTGTAACATGTTTTGGAAACATGATGGACATGACACTTAGAAAAGATAAGTTTGGCCAACTCGAGGTTGGGTTGAGTTTGTAGCGTAAACCTACCTGGAACCGACCGGCTTAACTAGTTGCTACAAATAATAGGACCCAATGTGAGAAGTTGGTCATGTTGTACCTTGGACCCGAGGTTAGACCAAGTTGTGGTGTAAAGCTACCCGGACCCGCCCGGCTTAACTAGTAACCGCAACAAAGTCTAATGTGAGAGGTTAAGGCGCATTAAATTAATTAATGCCTCATGATTAGGGTTAAGTCATGGTCCACTTAGTACTTAACCAATTTGGGCTCGGTAGATTAATCGGGGTTAAGTCGTGAACTCATCGTTACACTTAACCAAGTTAATCCATGATTAGCAAGGGGGTTAAACCGTACTTAACCCACTAGAAAAATCCTAGCAATGGGGGCCCACTCCAGCAGTAATACCAAGTTAGTATCATCATGACCCTAGGGACTAGGCTAGGGTGGGGGCATGATTACTGGACTGGAGGTAAGTGACCAAAAGCGACGGTAGAGGGTACGCCGGTGTAGTTCCGGGCGGACTCTGGTCGTGCACATAGTCCGTAGCCGGATAAAACATGCACGGGTACCAGTAGATCGGGACTGTGCACTCATGTTCATGGTGTCCAGGGGTTGACACCCTAGGGCTTGATACACCCGAAGGGTGGACCCGGCACAGTTCGACTACAATTATGATTGGGCCGTATTGACACCAACACGTGACGAGTTAGGCTTAGGGAGCCGATCGACTAGACCGTTTGGTTGGACCTTGTATTAGGGTCATTTCATGTTATTGGGCCAAAGCTTGGGCCAAGGGATCAATACTTGTTTATTCAAGTCATGTTAGTTTGCTAGTACACCTGTGGTGCAAAACCTTAATCCTGATTATGCGATGACACCTTTATCTACCTTGTTAGTTAATCATCATGCTAGTATATTGTTATCCTTATGTTCATCCCTGCTGCTCATGCCAGTTAACTTTATCAGTTTACATTGATTGTAGTAGGGCTTACTCAGTCTTTTTGACTGACCTGTTTTCTTTCGCCTCTTTTCTTCCGTTCCCCCCCCCCAGGTTCTCAGGGAGGGAATACTGGAGCTTAGCTTGGATTTCGGATTGCTTGCTTGTGGGATTTCAGCTCATGTACGGTTTCGACATGAAGCTAGCTATGGTTACCACTTAATTGGGGATAGCACTTATTTATTTTAGTTTTTTAGTTGATGTTGTTTTATCTAGACTTGTTTATTTGGAAAGCTATGTTGTACCAGACTTGTTTTGAAATGTTTTGAAATCTTCCGCTGTTTTATCTATGTTATTTACTCTGTTTACATATATACATATGTTCTTGTTCTGCCTTGATATATCATTATGCATGTTTACCTGATTCAAACGCCCCTCCAAAATCAGAGTGCTTGCAAGAGCCACCCTGGTGGAGGTGGGGTGTTACATACACCCTGGGGTGGACCTAGCACAGTTAACTACATTCCACGATTAAGCCGTATGACACCGATACACGACGAGTTAGGCTTATATGGAGCCGATCGACTAGACCGAGTAGTTGGACCTCGATTCAGGTCATCTCATGATATGGGCCAGCTTTGGGCCAAGGGATCATTTCTTGTTTATACTTGACATGGATTGGAATACTAGTACACATCTGGTGCAACTTAACCTTGTATATGCGATGCCACACTTGATCTATCTTGTTAACTTTTCACCATGCCAGTTATCACCCTACATCTCATCCCTGTTTTACATGTTCAGTTAACTTTATTAGTTTTTATACTAATAGTAGATAGGACTTACCAGTCTTTTTGACTGACCTGTTTTCTTTCGCCTCTTTTCTTCCGTTTCCCCCCTCCCAGGTTTACAGGGTGGGAACACTGGTACCTAGCTTGGATCTTTAGCTGCTTTTCTGGGTAGCTCATGTACGGTTTGGACTTGAGCACACTATGGCTTTATTCTACCTTGGGGATAGTTACTTTATGATTTTCTTTCCAGTTTTCAGTTGATGTTTCTAGACTATGTTTTGTGGAAAATAATGACCAGGTAATTTGATGTAACTTGACTATGGTTTTGAAATGTTCGTTTTATCCGCTGCTTTATTTACTCTGTTTTTACTTATATGTTCTGTCTTGTGATATCTTCATGCATGTTTACCTCGTTTAACGCCCCTCCAAAGCTAGTGCCCTTGCAAGAGTGGCATTGGCGGAGGTGGGGTGTTACACGCCGCCTCTATTTCTATGGCCGATATCACTTTGTTCTTCCTCCATTAAAATTCACCGATGCACTCAGTAAAATCAACCCCTTCTTTGGACAATTCGGTAGCCCCTTCTCCACTCTTCAAATCCATACAGTGTTGATCAAGTATCGTGGAGGAACCGCCACGAATCACCTCCTCCAAAGTCCGCCGTTCGTTCGCCGATAACCCCACCTGGCCACGTACGAGTTCAATGAGAAGGGAGTCCCTGGGTGTGCCGTTCGAAGCTCCAGACATGGCACCATCTGATCATCACCCCGTGTCTCGATTGGCGCGCAAATTAAAGCCCTAGTTTTGAACATGCCTCGATGAACCGTCGGCCTTAAATCAGAGAAGAAGAAGGTTGTTTTTATTATTAAATTAATTTATTTGAAAAATGTTATCTACCTATATTAAATCATAACTAATACATACGAACACAAAATTGGAAAATTTCAGAACCGTTGCGATCGTTAGACTGAGATCTACATTTCTGGGCTGATTAGAACGGATTCTGAGTAGATCAGATTTTGGACAAAAATTCAATTTTGAATAATTCAGAATTAAAAACGACTGTGAGAAATTCTATTTCTTTTTCTTATATAATTAAAATTACTTAATCATGATACGTGATTTGATCTGGAACTGATGTTGTTAAATCATACTCTATCTGTGGATTGTCATCTGTGATTGATGTGTTATGTAGATCTGTTCAAAATTAACAATTGTGATGATTTGAAAAGTTAAAAAAAATCATCACGTGATGTTTATTAGATTTGTTGATTCAAAATTAACAATTGTGTTAATTAGAAAAAGTAAAACAAAATCATCATGTTGTGTTTACTAAATGTGTCAATTCAAAATTAACATTTGAGTTAATTAGAAAATAGTTAAACAAAATTTATCATTTTGTTTATTAGATTTGTTGGAAACAAAAATATACATTTTTGTTCGTTAGAAGAAAGATTAAACAAAAATATACATTTTTGTTCATTAAAGAAAAAAGATTAAACAAAAATATACATTTTTGTTCATTAAAAAGGATTAAACAAAAATATACATTTTTGTTCATAAAAAAAGATTAAACAAAAATATACATTTTTGTTCATTTAAAAGGATTAAGCAAAAATATACATTCTTGTTCATTAAAAAAAGATTAAGCAAAAATATACATTTTTGTCAATTAAAAAGGTTCAAACAAAAATGAATATAAGCAAAAATATACATTCTTGTTCATTAAAAAAAGATTAAGCAAAAATATACATTTTTGTCAATTAAAAAGGTTCAAACAAAAATGAATATTTTTGTCAATTAAAAAGGTTTAAACAAAAATGAACACTTTTGTCAATTAAAAAGGTTTAAAAAAAATGAACATTTTGTCAATTAAAAAGGTTTAAACAAAAATGAGTGTTTTTGTCAATTAAAAAGGTTTAAAGAAAAATGAACATTTTTGTCAATTAAAAAGGTTTAAACAAAAATGAACACTTTTGTCAATTAAAAAGGTTTAAACAAAAATGAACACTTTTGTCAATTAAAAGTGTTTAAACAAAAATGAACACTTTTATCAATTAAAAAGGTTTAAACAAAAATGAAAATTTTTGTCAATTAAAAAGGTTTAAACAAAAATGAACATTTTTGTCAATTAAAAAGGTTGAAACGAAAATACACATTTTTATCAAAATAGGATTGTTGAAACAAAAATTATCATTTTTGTTAATTAGAATGGTTGAAACAATAATTAACATTTTTGTTAATTTGAATTGAGTTAAACAAAAACTACATTTTTGTTAAACTAGAATTGTCAATATAAATGCAATCATCGCTTATATTCATGTATTAAACTAGAATTGTTAACAAAATGCATGAATCACTTTTTAATCATTTTGTTGAAATAACATTGTCAACAAAAGTGGAAATATCCTTTTTATTGAAAATGCATACATTAGGATTTGTATGCAAGATAAAATATCACTTTTATTGTAAATACATACATCAGAATTCGTATGCAATTCAAAGAATCATTTTTATTTTAAATTGCATACACTAGAATTTGTATGCAAGATAAAATATCATTTTTATTTTAAAATGCATACATTAGAATTTGTATGCAAATTAAAATATCATTTTTATTGTGAATTTATACATTATAATTTGTATGCAAATTTAAAGTAAACATTTTATATGTCACATTATACATTGAAATTATATATATACAAAAATAAAATATTTCCTTTTATTTGTTAAACTCAAATATAGAAGTTGCACACAAGAAATGAAAATAAAAATTATCTTTATTTGTCATTAGCAAATGTTATGTAAATAAAGACATTTTATTTGACATTACAAAACATGTAGAAATGTTTATGCAAATTAAAACATCCTTTTATTTGGTGTGTTAAACACGTTAGTTGAATCGTCGAATGGTTTATATTTATGTACAATTATATATGTTAGCCTACTTTGTGAACTAGGCTACACAAAGATCAAAAGACAAAAAGAATGAAGAATGCTTTTTAGTCAAATCGAATCGGATTTCCTTGGTAAAGATAGCACAGCGTAGAGCAGAGAAGGAAGGAGCACAGGCCAAATCGGATCGGTTCGGGTAAACCCGATCCGTTCCCCTAATTTGTAGTACTTCCGATCCGATCCCAGACAGTTGAAGCAGCGGTTACGTTCCCGTATTTCGTTAAGACCCGGAGCGGTTACACCCACGTTCTCCCCACGTTTGCCATTAACCTGATGCGTTGTTGCCATCATATTCCATTCGAACCCGACAATAATGGGGTGAAGGCCATGTGTACCCGACCCGGAGCCACTTCAGAGGCATTTTCCACCTATAAATACACCTCCAAGGCTCATTTCAAGGGATCTTTTGGCATTTTCAGAACCCAAACTCCTTTGCTATCCGAACTTCATCAAGTTATTCAGATTACAATCATCTTTTGAATCATATTGTGAAGGAAATAGAGTGAATCAATGTATGGTATAAGCAAGAATTGAGTGAGAATCATTGTTGTACTTGCATTCAAGACATCAATTCAAAGAGTAGAAAGTGGTCGTAGGCTATTTAACGTTGAACCACTATAAATTGTGTGTTTTCTCCATTTTTTGATTTCATTTCAGTAGAATCATTGCTCGTTTGGGTGTTAGAGCCAATTTTGGATCTAACATTTTGGTGTTTTCACTGAGAATTTTTGAGTTCTCCGCTTTTTGGGATTATCATTCTACTATTTGGACCTTCGAGTTCAAAGAAGTTAATCCTCTTCTTTCAGCATCTTTAAGTACCTATTGGTTAATCACTGAAGAATTGAAAATTATGGCCAAAGGAAAAGGAAAGGAAATCCAAAGTAATCGAGACAATGAAGTTAACGAAGATCAACAAAAACTGGTTGTGACGAGGTCGCATGGTCAAGACTCTGGAGCAGGCCGCTCCGGTCAGGACGGACCGATCCGAACCGATGACCCCGATCCGATCCGATCCAGCGATGTTGAAGCCACCCACTCTCCCCATCCGAACTGGTACGACCGTATCACTGTGCTCTGATCCGACCCGAATCAAAGTGAAGCTGGAAATTCTACTCGAGCTCCTACCAATGCTCCGATTCCAGCCACTATGACCAATGATCAGCCTGACCCATCTGCACCCATCACATAAGGAGATTTTTCACGTTTTCTTGAAATGCTCCAAAGCACTAAGGAGGCATTGGAAGCCCATAAGCGTGACAGTCTTCGCATGCAAGAGAACATGATCACCATGAGTAGGGAACTCAAGGAATCCAGAGGCAAAAGACACCTTCCCCAACGCGCCGCCTTGCTGCAGATTATTCATCTTCTTCAGATGAGGGACATCCTCGTGAAAGAAGGTCGCTTGAGCGACCTCAGAATTTTGATCAGTTAACTTTTGGATCTTTAGGATCCCGCGAAGATGCCGCTCGTGTATTAGGGCCTGATGACCAGAGCTTGAAAGAGCCTATGCTGTTGCCCATGCGTGGATCCCATGTTCTACCCAGGGATCCTAACATTACTAATCCTACGCAGCAGCAGCTTCTCCAGCCATTTCCTCCTAAGATCGACCAGGAGCATAGGGAGCAATGTAGAGCAGCCGTCTCTAGAAACAGGAGATTGTCCCCTAATCAGGAACCTAGGGTTAATCCGAATATCAGACTTAGAGAACCTGTGCAGACATTAACAAATGCCGACGTATGGGCAATGGGGCATCATATTACGTCCGAAACTCGACGATACACAAATGAGGACTGGGGCATTGAGCGAAGTCGTACCCCCTAAACAGATGATATATTGGGCTTCCAGTTCCCTTGCCGATTCAACTTGCCACAAATGGATCGATATTCGGGGAGAACGGACCCAGGGCAACACCAAACTTTACTATTTTGCCCCGGTTATATATACCGTTAGGTGTCTTTAATTACATAACCCTTTTTATCTGGTTAAGTTTGTGAGCCTATATGTATTAATATTACCCACCTACCCTTTCAGTTGTACTTAACCCTCACACTGATTTAATCCTATTTATTTAACGGTTAAGTTTGTGGGCCTATATATATTAATATTGCCCACCTACCCTTCGGTTGTACTTAACCCACCCACAATCCAATTCGTTTTGCTTAACCCTAACTTATGTCAACCATCATACAGTCCATATGTATTAAGTTAGTTTAAGTAGCATTAATTTGTTATTGAGGCATCTAATCGTATTTCACATGCCACCCAAGGCACCCACTTAATTCCACATGCCACCCAAGGCACCCACTTAACCCCTCATGTCCCACTACATGTTTATCTGGTTAAGTGTTTCTTAATTCATTAAGACCGTAACCTTATAAAGACCTCTCACATTAGGCTGGCATTTGTGGCAGCTGGATTTGCCGGGCGGGTCCGGGCAGTCTTACACCACAAAAGAACCTAACCTCGTGTCTTTACAACTGTCACGCATTTAATTTATGCCTATGACCTCCCACATTAGACTGGCATTTGTGGCAGCTGGATTTGCCGGGCGGGTCCGGGTAGTCTTACACCACAAAAGAGCCTAACCTCGTGTCTTAGACGATTAATTACTCCTAATTAATCATTCCCCAATTTGAATTACTTTCCCTATTCAAATTATCAATCAATTCCAAATTTAACGATGTCCATAATTGACTCAATTATGTCCATCCATTTATGGTATACCAATTTCATCACAAATTTATTTTATGCCATTTAAGGCATTTATGCCAATTCTCAATATTAAATCTACAGACTTTAATTGCTTAAACATTCCTCTTTTGATTAATTAAGTTAATTAATTAATCCTTTCCTTTTTATAGGTGTCAAAACCTATCTTATTAACAATTTGAATTTCCTATCCATAAATGGTCATATTCAAAATATAGCATTTTTACCCAATTTTACCCATGTCATAATAGGTAATTATTTATATGTTTCCCTACCAGAATCATGTGTCCAATTTACATAATCACTAAGTAAATTATGCCTATTACGAATTCCCCTTTTTCCTCGCTTCTTAACTAGCGTAACCGTTTGCGTTTTTGGCGTCATCGAGGCTACAAAATAGTCTCGCCAAAACAATAAAATAAAGGGAATGACAAGCTGATCGTTCTCAGTACAAATTTTGGCATAATCATGACAACTAGGGAAATAACACGATAACTTCACATATAATTGTGATTCACCACATAATTAACAACTTAGATAGGTTCACGATTCACAACATAACAACTTGCATGATTCATAACATAACCTCTTGCATAGGTGACTTACATAGGTTCATGATCCACAACATAACAACTAGCATAGGTCCATGAATTAACAACCTATCAACTTGCATAGGTAACTTACATAGGTTCATGATTCATAACATAACAACTAGCATAGATTCGTGAATTAACAATGCAACAACTTGCATAGGTAACTTGCATGGGTTCATAGTTTCTCAACATAATAATTTGCATAACTTCATGATTCACAAAAATAATAAACTTGCATCATATCATGATTCACAACAATAATGAACTTGCATAACTTCATGATTCACAATAATAAGGAACTTGCATCATTTCATGATTCACAACAATAAGGAACTTGCATCATTTCATGATTCACAACAATAAACTTGCATAACTACAAACAACATATACTCAAATCATAGTCTACCACAATTCACTTTTATTTATTTAAACCTTAAAGTGACTAGAACTCACCGAATAAGGGGTCTTGAGTTCTGGGATCTGAATTCTATAATTGATTAGTGTTCCCTTGTTGTAGACAATTTCGTTGTTGTAGTTCTATTCTTGATTTGAATTGAATTGTTGTCTTTAATTTGCTTCTAGTTGGTGGCGGCTACTCTAGGGTTTGGAGTGACAACATGACGGCCACTGATCTAATTTTGATTTTGATTTTGATTCTGGGGTTTGAGTCTACACATGTTTATATAGAATTTCAATTTAATTATAGCCATCGGATGACCCTTGAGTTAACTGCAACCATTCAGTTCAGATTAGAACTATCCAGAAACCCTAATGACTCATTAACTAGTCAGAAATGACTCAACACTGACTCACCGTTCGAACCAGAGCCTCAGAAATCTGTGCAGATTTTTACCTCGGCCAGGGTGCACCTGCCAAGTGCGCCAGTGCAATATTGCATGGGCGCACTTTCCAAGTGCGCCAGTGCAATTTTTTTCTGGTGCACTTCCCAAGTGCGCCAGTGCATTCTGGCCTGTTTCTGGTTTTTCTGCCTAACTTCATTCGTCCATACCTTCTTCATACGGCATCCGTTTTACGCAAACTCGGACTCTATCTCAACCAGAATTCCGAGACGAACGCAATGGCGTAACCCGATTCCCTTAATTCCCACATTTGAAATTAAGTATTCTTTAATTTAGTTAATCCGATTATTCAAAAATTCAGGGTGTTACATTCTCCCCTCCTTAAAGGATTTCGTCCCCGAGATCTTCAAGTCAAGAAGAATGTGCATCCTACCATACAATCATCCATCTACTCAACCATCAAACACATGCATCCATTGTCATTAAAATATTTCTAATGTCGTATGAACATATGCAAAAAGTGTGTGTATATGTTCCTTATCTATTGCAAAATCAGGCAGTCTACTGATTCAGTTGGCCTCTTCAATGCAAACCATGATAGTGCCATGCGTCCATTATGTATGCGAAAGAATCCTATCGATACATATTATTTCTACATGTGTGCTCAACCATTCATCAAAATGCAGCATCCATATGATAACACAACCATTGTTCATCCATTAACCTAAATATGCACACACATTTATATGCAATATGAAAGTGATTTGAGCCAATCTAGTGCCTAATGTGTGTGTAAATGCATCCACGAGCAACCACTAGCAAACACTTGTATCCACTTGCAACCATCAAACATAACATGTCCCAAGCACATGTTTACATCCATGGATTTCCTATCTAAAGGTCGAAGATCTGATCGATGGGATATAAACAAATGATATAACTAAAACAAAAGCTTTGTTCCCATTTGACATCGGTTAAGAGAATAATTCCCTAAGTCTTAGCCCCGAAGACCGAAATCAACATCAGACTGACACCCAAAGAATTACCCCCATTAAACAATGTCAAAACTGGAGATCTACTTCATGCTTCGAGTAGCAACCCATATCCTTCAAAAATATCCAGATACTTACAGGCTACTAGTACAGATCAGATTACAGAATGATTCTCAGAAAGCTAAGCATAACAGACCCTTGCGGGTCATAAGAAATTTTTGGGGATCTTCCCATGAAAAGTTAGAAACTTAACGACCCTCCTCTCAAAATCTAGAACGACCCTCTACATGGAAAGATGGTCCATCTAGAACCAACCCATATCCCATAAACTTGAGCACACAAACTTCACATTCAAATTTTTGACGCCTAACACAGATAATTTCAACCCCTTACAAATCACCAATAAATGAGCCGAACCACAAAAGGGGTTGAAACAACTAAGGGATCAGAAACTAGACTAGTATTAAAGTGCAGAGTCAATTACAAAATCAAAATGCCAGAATCCAAAAGAGTCTTAACTTCATAAGGAAATTAAACCTTTTACATAAATTTTTCCTATCTCTATCCTATCCATCTGCCACGAGAGCGTTCGCCTGCCCTCCAGAAGTCCCTTGCGATCCTTGCACCTTCGGGCATTCCTTGGAAAAGTGTCCGACCTCTCCACACTTAAAGCTATTGGACTTCCTCCTTTTACATTCTTTGAATAGGTGACCTTCTTTCCCACAATAGTGGCATTTCATCTTATCCTTTCCCTTTTCATCCTTCTTGCCTTTCTTCTACTGTTGCTATTGCTGTCCTTTCTTGGGTCCCGCCTTCTCATTTTTCAGAGTTCCTTCAAATTTTTCCTCTTTCTTTGCTCCTTTGTCCTCTTCATGCTTGAGGGCCATATCCACCAGCTTTTCAAAAGGTGGCCCCATGGGAACGTGGGTCATAGCCAATCCGTGTATCAAGCCTTTAACAAATCTCAAAGCCTTCTTCTCAGGTGTGTCTAAGACGAACTTCGCCAACTGATTGAACTTGTTGATGTACTCTTTTACTGACAGATCCCCCTGCTTCAATGCCAAAAACCTTTCCATATATAGATTTTCTTTCGCTCATGAGAGAAATTTCGCCTCAAACCTACGCCTGAAATCCGGCCATGTATCAACTGGACGCTCTCCATTAGTGGCCTCCCACCAAAACAAAGCTTCGTCTTTCATCAACCAAGCAGCCAATTGGTCCTTCTTACAGTCGTCCAAGTCGAAAATGCCAGACAGATCCTCCACTTCCTTCAACCAATTTCTAGCTTCAATAAACATTTCAGTCTCACTAAAAGATTTTCCACCCATCGAACGAAAGTCCTTACATATCTTGGAGAAAGTATCTCCATGCGGAGGAATGACTGGAGCTAGGGGAGGAGGAGGAGGAACGTTGGCCGGACCCGCGGTAGCGGCCCTAGCCTCGAGATATTGACGAAACCAACCGGGTACATGAACACCCTCTGGTATCTCAGATGCTCCAGACATGCTGAAATGAAAAAGGAAAGATTCAATATAAAGTACCGAAGGAAAGATATATGGCTCTTGGGGAATGTTTTTCAAAACAGGCATTCCTTTTTGAAAATACTTTCTTTTAAAACCTCTTTGAAAATAGTTTTTCAAAAGCTTTTTATTAAGTCTGGTAACCTTTAGCTCTGATACCAAGTGTAACACCCCACCTCCATTAAGGTCACTCACAAAGGGAATGCCTTAACTTTAGTGGAGCATTTTTGGTAAACAGACACAGAATATCACAAGATAGATATAAAAATTTTGCAATGGAAAATAAACAACTTTATTAAATCACCAAAATATTTTGTTACATAATACCATGAGTCATGAAACCCTTACAACAAAGCACTTCTGTCTTATATTATCATAGTACATAGGTATTTAAAAGAAAACATCATTCCCCATATTAAAGAGCAAGCCATATAAGAGACAGAGACTCGAGCCATACTTCAGAAGTAGCTTCTAGAAGATGATGTCCAAATCCTGACTAAACCTGTGTGTTTCCTCCCTGAGAACCTGGGGGGGAACGGAAGAAAAGAGGCGAAACAAACTAGGTCAGACATACGTCTGGTGAGTCCAGTAACTTTTAGCCAGTAAATAAATAAAGGTAAACATGACAGGCATACAAAGTGGATAAGAGGATCACGGTACAAATGACAGGTATGACAGGACAAATAAGGTAAGGTGTATGCATGATTCACTTCTAATTACTCTGCACTATTACTAGTCAAATCAAGATGGGATGATCCCTTCTGCTAATGATAACGATGGTGGTAGTTTTGTGTATTCCTAGTTGCTATCATAGGTGCCGCCTGCTCCTATCTCAACTAGTCGTACCCACTACCCTCCTACTATAAATTGGTAGACTTAGGGCATACGTCCGGGTATACCCTAACCACTACCCTAATCGATCGGCTCCCTACTCTGTAGATACCCTGTGCTGGTCCCACAACTAGGGGGTATCACTTCCCTAAAGTGGCAACCTAAGGTGTGCAAAGTTATACCTACTGGTGTCACGGTCGTCTTGTCCCCCTCTGCCCGGCCCATGCTCGCACATGTCCCCGGTCGGTTTGCGCCGCCCACACCATCCGTCTCGTTTTGGATCTCTTACAATCAATCAGTAAGCGTGCCCCTTCCCTGCCTAGTACGGAGTTCTTTACTTTGATACCCCTCCGGGTTACTGACTGAAATGGGTCCCATACAACATGATACAAGCTCTCCCCTATGTCTTGTATCCCCACTTGGTTTTCCACTGACTATGTATACCCTAAGGTGTCTTTAATTACATAGCCCTCAATCAGTTATGCGTACTTATAGGTGTCTTTAATACATAACCCCTATTCTACCTATCGGTTATGGTACCTATAGGTGTCTTTAATACATAACTCTATCTATTCCCATTAGTTATGCGTACCCCTATGGGTGTCTTTAATACCTAACTTTACTATTTTTCCCTGGTTATGTATACCGTTAGGTGTCTTTAATTACATAACCCTTTTTATCTGGTTAAGTTTGCGGGCCTATATGTATTAATATTACCCACCTACCCTTTCAGTTGTACTTAACCCTCCCACTGATTTAATCCTATTTATTTAACGGTTAAGTTTGTGGGCCTATATATATTAATATTACCCACCTACCCTTCAGTTGTACTTAACCCGCCCACAATCCAATTCGTTTTGCTTAACCCTAACTTATGTCAACCATCATACAGTCCATATGTATTAAGTTAGTTTAAGTAGCATTAATTTATTATTATGACATCTAATCGTATTTCACATGCTACCCAGGGCACCCACTTAATTCCACATGCCCACCCAAGGCACCCACTTAACCCCTCATGTCCCACTACATGTTTATCTGGTTAAGTGTTTCTTAATTCATTAAGACCGTAACCTTATACAGACCTCTCACATTAGACTGGCATTTGTGGCAGGTGGATTTGCCAGGCGGGTCCGGGCAGTCTTACACCACAAAAAAGCCTAACCTCGTGTCTTTACAACTGTCATGCATTTAATTTATGCCTAAGACCTCCCACATTAGACTGGCATTTGTGGCAGCTGGATTTTCCGGGCGGGTCCGGGCAGTCTTACACCACAAAAGAGCCTAACCTCGTGTCTTAGACGATTAATTACTCCTAATTAATCATTCCCCAATTTGAATTACTTTCCCTATTCAAATTATCAATCAATTCCAAATTTAACGATGTCCATAATTGATTCAATTATGTCCATCCATGTATGGTATACCAATTTCTTCACAAATTTATTTTATGCCATTTAAGGCATTTATGCCAATTCTCAATATTAAATCTTCAGACTTTAATTGCTTAAACATTCCTCTTTTGATTAATTAAGTTAATTAACCCTTTCCTTTTTATAGGTGTCAATACCTATCTTATTAACAATTTGAATTTCCTATCCGTAAATGGTCATATTCAAATTATACTATTTTAACCCTATTTTACCCATGTCATAATAGGTAATTATTTATATGTTTCCCTACCAGAATCATGTGTCCAATTTACATAATCACTAAGTAAATTATGCCTATTACGAATTCCCCCTTTTCCCTGCTTCTTAACTAGCGTAACCGTTTGCGTTTTTGGCGTCATCGAGGCTACAAAATAGTCTCGCCATAACAATAAAATAAAAGGAATGACAAGGTGATCGTATTCAGTACAATTTTTGGCATAATCATGACAACTAGGGAAAATGACACGATAACTTCACATATAATTGTGATTCACCATATAATTAACAACTTGCACAGATTCATGATTTTGCAACATAACAACTTGCATAGGTTCATGATTCTCAACATAATTAACAACTTAGATAGGTTCACGATTCACAACATAACAACTTGCATGATTCATAACATAACCTCTTGCATAGGTGACTTACATAGGTTCATCATCCACAACATAACAACTAGCATAGGTCCATGAATTAACAACCTATCAACTTGCATAGGTAACATATATAGGTTCATGATTCATAACATAACAACTAGCATAGATTCATGAATTGACAACGCAACAACTTGCGTAGGTAATTTGCATGGGTTCATAGTTTCTCAACATAATAATTTGCATAACTTCATGATTCACAATAATAATAAATTTGCATCATATCTTGATTCACAACAATAATGAACTTGCATAACTTCATGATTTACAATAATAAGGAACTTGCATCATTTCATGATTTACAACAATAAGGAACTTGCATCATTTCATGATTCAAAACAATAAACTTGCATAACTACAAACAACATATACTCAAATCATAGTCTACCTGTAACAGCCCGCATTTTATGTATCAGAAGATCATAAAATAATTTTATTTTATTCCCTGAGGGTTGGATCATTCTCATCTTTTAGTATGTTGCTTATGGGGATGTGAGACATGTCCATAAATTTTACCGATTTTGTTTGTGACCATTTTGCCCCTGTCGGTCTTGTACAGGGCATAACTTTTGACTCAGGTCGAATCAGAGGGTGAGACCTGTGCCATTGGGAAGGAATTGATGATTCCCTTTCCGTAGAGTGGTTACATTAAGGATTTGGTTCAGCGGTTTGAGAGAAATCGTTGTTTTAAGGTTTTTCAGTTGGCTGTTCAGGTTTTGGAAGGCTAATGGGCTGATTTGGAGAAGGCCCATTAGAGGGTGGGTGGAGACTATAAATAAGGGGTAAGGGGTATGGAGAAAGGTTGGCATTTTCCATTCTCTTATGGGGAGGCTTTGATCTCCTTCTTCCTCTAACATCTTTCCACCATTAAAATTCCAAAATCCAAGGAGGGAAATCGAAGATCTACACCATAAGAGGCTAGATCTACATCGTCTCAAGGGCGAATTCATCGGATTAAAGAGTTTGATTCGAAGTGTTCGCTGTCCGGATTGCGTTTTCATTGCTTTTGCTTAGATTTGGATAATTGGTGAGTGATTTACATCTCTCATTCGGATTCATGCAAGTATATGGGTTTTAGGATGTTAATTTCATCATTTCCATGTTATTTTCCTTAGATCCACACCATGCTAAGTCCATTTTATATATGAATCACCTTAGGATCTGATCTAGATAATTTAAATGGTTAATTTTATGATTTTTTCTCAAGATTATGCAAGTTAGATCCCTTTTTATGTTCATATGATTCACTTATCATGTTTTGGGAAATTTATGTGTTTTGATGGAAATTGTTAGATTGATGATATTATTGGTTGCATAACATGTTTGTGATTGCGTTTGGATGAATCGGATAAGCTGATTTCGTCGGATTCGTCGTTTGGCGAAGTTTTGGTCGAAATCGGAGTCGAATTGGAGATGTGCAGGTTTCTGGTCGTCCTGGAGTTGGTCGGGTCGGTCTGGAATGAGGTGGTCGGTCATAGTATGGCTTGGGAAGCAAGTCAGGGAGCTGGTCGGTTTAAGCTGGTCGGTCCAGAAGGAGCAGAAGTGTTTCTAGTCGGTCCAGAAGGAGCAGAAGTGTTTCTGGTCGGTTTCAGATGGTGGCATTCTGGTCGGTTTCAGATGGTGGCATTCTAGTTGGTTTTTTACTGGAAGCAAATCCTGGTCGCTCTGAAGGAGCTGGTCAGTCAGGTGGAGCAAAATATGGTCGGTCTTGACGGGGTCGATCCAAAGCTGGTCGGTCCCAAGGAGGTCGAGTCGATCCAAAGCTGCAAGGAGGTCGAGTCGATCCAAAGCTGCATGGAGGCGGGTCGTTCTGGAGCAAGGCTGGTCGGTTTTTGGCGGGTCGCTCTGGAGCAAGGCTGGTCGGTTTTTGGCTGGTCATTCTGGAGCAAGGTTCTGGTCGGTTTTGGCAGGGTCGTTTTCTGAAAAGTACGTTTTCGGGTACGACTCGGGTACGAACCAAAAAAAGTACGTTTTTCGGGGGCAACCCCCCGAACCCTAGCCGCAGCGCAGTGATGTGTTTTGGTTCGGTGATGGCGTGACTTCGAGGTGATTCAAGTAGGAAGACTCGAAGTGATGAATGTGTTCGTTGATCAAGGTGGAACAACGAATGCGGAGACAACTCAAAGGTCGTGAGTTGGTGGATAATGGTTGCTCGAGAAGGTTGCTTGAGCTATGAAACATCGTCAAGGTTGGACGATTAGAGATGCGAAGGCCGAGAAGTCGTCATTGTCGTAAGTTCTAGCAGGCTCAAAGCAGGGGTACGATGGGTATCGTTGAAAGGCCCAAAAGACCGGTTGTTGGTCGAGTACCCTGGGTCTTTCTGGTTGGGGAAAAGCCTAGTGTCAAGGTTGGACATTGCCAAGGTTGGGCATATGGAGTTCATGCTAGAACTGGGGTTTTCATTAGCCCTTGACATATGGCAAGGTTTGCCGTCATACGATAATGATGGTTTCGAAGCAGGATTGGCGGTGATAGCCAGAGTCGGTTATGGATGATTGTTTGCTTCTGTTTGTACTATCTCACATAGATTATCCAAAGTCGAGGGAGATGTTCTTTGAGTGCTTAAGTGATATTGGTTTAGGCCTCTGGCGAGGGTACTTGAGGAATGTTAAACTCGATTAGGGTTGTCTGTGTGAGACTTATATAATCTGGATGTTATGTGTGTTCTCTATGATTGAATGGGTGTTCTGGTTTCTATGGATGAATGGTTGAAATGCTTGGTGTAAAGGCTATCACTGTCCGATGTGGGGAAGATAAGGTTGAGTTCTTCTCTGGTGATGTGGGTAGATAAGTTGTTCATTTACCCATTCTCATATGCTTTCTTGTTGAAGTTTGTTAGCTGTATTATCGCTCACTAAGACTATTGTCTGACTCAAGGTTTTATGTCTCCTCTTATTACCTTGGGCTGTTCATCCGGTTATGGATGGGCAGACTAAGTAGCAGGTTACAGGTAATGGAGCTTAGTGATACGAGGAAGCTGAGCGATGACGAGCAGGAGGCTAGCGTACCAGTTTTATTCTATCTAGTATTTCTATTTCCGCTGTTTGAGTTGCTTGAGAGTTGTAGTGAGGCCTTATGTACAAACTTGGATATCAGTTGGATAATCTTTCTGGATGTTGAAAGAGTTTCAAAAGTTTGCTATATGATACCTCATTACTATCATCTTGTGTATATGTTCTATTATATTTTATCCTTGCGCTGTGAGTTCTACGACAGGTTTCGATGTGTTCACTTACTATGATGATCGTCCATAGCAGCCTGGCACGCCTTTCAGCGCATTATTCCTCTTGTTTAGTGCGCGGGTTATGGGCGGTCGTCACACTACCAATATTTACTTTTATTTATTTAAACCTAAAAGTGACTAGAACTCACCGAATAAGGGGTCTTGAGTTCTGGGATCTGAATTCTGTAATTGATTAGCGTTCCCTTGTTGTAGACAATTTCGTTGTTGTAGTTTTAGGCTTGATTTGAATTGAATTGAATTGTTGTCTTTAATTTGCTTCTAGTTGGTGGCGGCTACTCTAGGGTTTGGAGTGACAACATGACGGCCACTGATCTAATTTTGATTTTGATTCTAGGGTTTGAGTCTACGCATGTTTATATAGAATTTCAATTTAATTATAGCCGTCGGATGACCCTAGAGTTAACCGCAACCATTCAGTCCAGATTAGAACTATCCAGAAACCCTAATGACTCATTAACTAGTCAGAAATGACTCAGCACTGACTCACCGTTCGAACCAGAGCCTCAGAAATCTGTGCAGATTTTTACCTCGGCCTGGGCGCACTTGGCAAGTGCGCCAGTGCAATATTGCATTGGCGCACTTCCCAAGTGCGCCAGTGCAATATTGCATTGGCGCACTTCCCAAGTGCGCCAGTGCATTCTGGCCCGTTTCTGGTTTTTCTGCCTAACTTCGTTCGTCCATACCTTCTTCATACAGCAACTGTTTTACGCAAACTCGAACTCTATCTCAACCAGAATTCCGAGACGAACGCAATGGCGTAACCCATTTCCCTTAATTCCCACATTTGAAATTAAGTATTCTTTAATTTAGTTAATCTGATTATTCAAAAATTCAGGGTGTTACATTCTCCCCTCCTTAAAGGATTTCATCCCCGAAATCTTCAAGTCAAGAAGAATGTGCATCCTACCATACAATCATCCATCTACTCAACCATCAAACGCAGGCATCCATTGTCCTTAAAAGATTTCTAATGCCGTATGAACATATGCAAAAAGTGTGTGTGTATGTTCCTTATCTAATGCAAAATCAGGCGGTCTACTGATTCAGTTGGCCTCCTCAATGCAAACTATGATAGTGCCATGCGTCCATTATGTATGCGAAAGAATCCTATCGATACATATTATTTCTACATGTGTGCTCAACCATTCATCAAAATGCAGCATCCATATGATAACACAACCATTATTCATCCATTAACCTAAATATGCACACACATTTATATGCAATATGAAAGTATTTGAGCCGATCTAGTGCCTAATGTGTGTGTAAATTCATCCACGAGCAACCACTAGCAAACACTTGTATCCACTTGCAACCATCAAACATAACATGTCCCAAGCACATGTTTACATCCATGGATTTCCTATCTAAAGGTCGAAGATCCGATCGATGGGATATAAACAAATGATATAACTAAAACAAAAGCTCTGTTCCCATTTGACATCGGTTAAGAGAATAATTCCCTAAGTCTTAGCCCCGAAGACCGAAATCAACATCAGACCGACACCCAAAGAATTACCCCCATTAAACAATGTCAAAACTGGAGATCTACTTCATGCTTCGAGTAGCAACCCGTATCCTTCAGAAATATCCAGATGCTTACAGACTACTAGTACATATCAGATTACGGAATGATTCTCAGAAAGTTAAGCATAACAGACCCTTGCAGGTCACAAGAAATTTTGGGGATCTTCCCATGACAAGTTAGAAACTTAACGACCCTCCTCTCAAAATCTAGAACGACGCTCTACATGGAAAGTTGGTCCATCTAGAACCAACCCATAGCCCACAAACTTGAGCACACAAACATCACATTCAAATTTTTGATGCTTAACACAGATAATTTCAACCCCTTACAAATCACCAATAAATGAGCCGAACCACAAAAGGGGTTTGAAACAACTACGGGATCAGAAACAAGACTAGTATTATTAAAGTGCAGAGTCAATTACAAAATCAAAATTCTAGAATCCAAAAGAGTCTTAACTTCATAAGGAAATTAAACCTATTACATAAATTTTTCCTATCTTTATCCTATCCATCTGCCACGAGAGCGTTCGCCTGCCCTCCAGAAGTCCCTTGCGATCCCTGCACCTTCGGGCATTCCTTGCAAAAGTGTCCGACCTCTCCGCACTTAAAGCTATTGGACTTCCTCCTTTTACATTCTTTGACTAGGTGACCTTCTTTCCCACAATAGTGGCATTTCCTCTTATTCTTTCCCTTGTCATCCTTCTTGCCTTTCTTCTACTGTTGCTTTTGCTGTCCTTTCTTGGGTCCCGCCTTCTCATTTTTCAGTGTCCATTCAACTTTTTCCTCTTTCTTTGCACCTTTGTCCTCTTCATGCATGAGGGCCATATCCACCATCTTTTCAAAAGTGGCCCCCATGGGAACGTGGGTCATAGCCAATCCGTGTATCAAGCCTTTAATAAATCTCAGAGCCTTCTTCTCAGGTGTGTTCACTAAGTCAAAGCCGAACCTCACCAACTTATTGAACTTGTTGACGTACTCTTTTACTGACAGATCCCCTTGCTTCAATGCCAAAAACCTTTCCATATATAGATTTTCTTCCGCTCGTGAGAGAAATTTCGCCTCAAACCTACACCTGAAATCCAGCCATGTATCAACTGGACGCTCTCCATTAGTGACCTCCCACCAAAACGAAGCTTCGTCTTTCATCAACCAAGCAGCCAATTGGACCTTCTTATAGTCATCCAAGTCGAAAATGCCAAATAGATCCTCCACTTCCTTCAACCAATTTTTAGCTTCAATAAACGTTTCAGTCCCACTAAAAGATTTTCCACCCATCGAACGAAAGTCCTTACATATCTTAGAGAAAGTATCTCCATGTGGAGGAATGACTGGAGCTGGGGAGGAGGAGGAACGTTGGTCGGACCCGCGGTAGCGGCCCTAGCCTCGAGATATTGACGAAACCAACCGGGTACATGAACAACCTCTGGTATCTCAGATGCTCCAGACATGCTGAAACGAAAAAGGAAAGATTCAATACAAAGTACCGAAGGAAAGATATATAATGGATGCGACATGAGTAGGTCATGACATGGTTAGCTATGATGTGAATCGTCTCGTTCGGGTGATTCTATATTTACTGGAAGCGACATGAGTGGGGTGTGACATGCCTTATCTTCAGACTTTAAATAGTGATCGACCCTTTATGTCATAGAACGACATGGTAGCAGGGCGGTATGACTCATGTCGTACGTCCCTATGTTTCTTAGCGCCTTGAGCTTATGACGCGGCATGACCCTGCTACATGCGTCTTATCGCGCTCGTTATGTCCCGTGAGCTCCAGTACGGCATGATGGGGCTCGACTCATCTTGGTTACGATATAATGTTACTCCCATCTCGACATCATATTCTTTCCACGACTTGTACACCATGTCGCTGAGCGACATGGATAGCAGTAGTATAACATCATGTCACTGATCGACATGATTCAAAGGAGTTACGGCTGCAACATGGTTCATATTGAGATCTTTAAGTGTCAGCTTGCCCCTCATGTCATTTAACGATATAGGGGGTGGATGGCATGGCATGTTTCATGAAGCCGACCGAGATTTTCTGACATGACTTTAGACCGACATGAATGATAGTTGAGACAACAACTTGCGGCACGACTGCTAGGTCGACCCAGTCTTCACGGACCCAGTCTTCACGGAGTGTCATAGTGAGGCACGACACGGCTTAATGTTATTCACTTCCTGACGATATGACCTTGAAGCACCTTGATATCTACGCTATGAATCTAAGTTCAACTTGATTTTCTTTCATGTAACTCCAATGACTTGATTTATATCAGCATGATTTTTATATCATCGTTGACTCATACTTTCTGGGTTTACATTTTGCCCCTCGAAGTTCGTGTTATTAAAAATGATGCGAGCTTTGAATTTGTAATTTCCAATATTGTCTAGGACATGTTTGTGTCAAGTCTTTTGAAGTTTTTGAAAAGTCAATCCGTTCCTATTATCATGTCGTAAGTCGTACACACAATTTTATCATATTGTGAACCGCTTGAAATATCTGAGTTATCTGTGGGCTTTAAGTCATGTTGGGCTTCGAACGGTTTTAACTTGGTCCAAAAACCCCTTACACCTTTATATTATCCCAACCCCTATATCCTTATCAGTTACCTAAAACCTCTTAACCCATTAATGGCGGCCGAGTTTTGAAGGAAGGCTTTGTTTCCGCTTCAATCAACTTAACTAAGCATCTACCTATATTGTCGATCGGATTTCTACTTCAGCTCGATCAAGTCATTACTCGGAGCCACTTCAAACTACCTCGACACCTTCGTCATCAAAACTGAAGCCCTCCTCCATCCCAGTCATCTAGAGGTTAGTGTAAAGAAATCCTACTTGTTCCTCAGGTTTTGATCTTTTTTTTGTTCTTCTGAATGCTATGGTTTGTATAAAATCGAGGATTTCTATTTGCTTTTGACACAATGGTGATTGCATAAATTGATTTTGATTGTTTTGTGTTATTGAAATGTTTGTGAATCAAAAATGAATTGGATTAGGATGGATTATTATGTATGAAGGCTCTGAAATTCTTCGACTCTCTTTGATCCCTGATTTTTACGAATTGAGCCTTATACCGTTCCGACGACATGAGTTTCAGACCGTGCCTAGCTGACTTAAATTCCTTTAACGACTTGGTTTTCTTTTTAATCTCGAGTATCCTCATTGTTATCACGATTTGTCCATACCGCTTATGCGATTTGGATAACCATACCCAGGCGACACAACTTTAATGCCATAAAATGTCCCGTTCTGGTTTTTTACATGATGATGATGATCATATGGACTGTCTTTGAATACCATGAACCTTTGTCGTTTTATCATAGCCATTATACACATGTTTTTGTGTTGATCCAAGGTAGGTTACCACTTTGATCCCAAATCACACGGATTGATGAGACTCCCAAGCAGTCAAGGCAGCTCATGTCGGAGACCGACATGAGTCTCTGGCCATAGGTCGACATGAGTCTCAAGTCGTGATAACGACTTGAGCTACAGGTCGTAAGACACAACTACGGCATAATCCTTAACTTAGGATAACACTCAAACATTCCTTTCTAATGCTAGGACCCTTGTGTCGATATTGTGTTGCTTTCAAAATTCGAAGTTGCAATCTAATATGGAGTCGCGGACCTTCATGGTTCTTAGGTTATGGATCGACATGAGATACAAATGGTAGACCAATATAAGGTTCAGGTCATGGATCGGTATGGGTGCTATGTCATGAACCGACATAAGCCTCATACTCTGAACCGACATAAGCCTTGTGTTGTGAACCGACATGAGCCTCACGCCATGAACCGATATGAGTCTCATGTCGTGAACCGCAATGGATTCCAAGCCGTGATAGCGACATGAGCAAACTGACATGTTGTTGCTATGGCATGAACAATTATGTCACAACGACTTAATTTTACTGCCAACAAACACCTTGCCACGATGTTTGTCTCCTTTGTTTCAATGTTTTGATGTGTTTTTCATATTTTTATCCTTCAATTTTTTGCTACTAGAAAATTGAAATGTACCCAAGTATATCTATATAGAATGAATGCTGAAAAGCAAGATCTTCCTCAAAGTAAAGAGACCTCCTTGGCTCAAGCCGATCCTTCCTTAAACAAGGCTTCCGAGACTGAAACAATCACAATCTCTAGTCAAGTTTCTGCCCCCTTCCTTTGGATCTCCTCCTGATTAAGGCTAGGGATCAAGAGAGACAGTTTACCACCCTAACTCAGGAGCAATACGAACTGTTGTGTGGTCAATACGGAATTCTTCTTATGGATGCAATATTACCAAAGGACGGTGTTTTTGCTGATGACCCCCCTGTTGGATATGTTGCTGTAAGCAAACAAATGCTAGCAGCTGGTGCTTTTCCCCCGTTTAATCCTTTTCTAGGGCGAATCCTAAACCATCTAGGCATCGTTCCTTTCCAACTCCATCCTAATGGCTACACGGTTCTACTGGGCCTTTATGTCCTTTTCATGGATACAACAAAGCAAGAGCCTACTTTCCAGGATCTTCGGTACTTGTGTTCTTTCAAGAGTAGGAAGGACACCCCCTCTATTATGCACGTTGAAGGTGCCAGAAATCGGAAGCTGGTTCTCGAATTACCGAACAGTGTTTCAAGATTTTTAAGCCAATTCTTCTTCGTCAGATGCGCCGAGCCATTCCGAGGGCAATGGACAGATGGAGGTATGCGTATTTTATTCATAGGTCTTGACTTTACTTCCCTTTGAGTTATATGTTTTTACATCATTTCCTTTTGAAATGCAGTACTCCCTACCCTGATTAAGGACAGCAAAGCACCCCCTTATATTAAAGACACATACGAAACACTAAAAGCTATTGACGAGGCTAAGAGAAGTAGAAATCTTTTAATTACAGATAGCATTCTTCACCAATATGAACTACTTCATCCCTTAAGGAATTTTTTATGTAAGGCTGGACCTTCCACTCCTAAACCTAACCTTACAAAATCAGATTTAGTAAATCCAGACTACAGGAGTGTAACTCAAGCTGATCGAAACCCTTCCGTTGACCCTTCCTTGAAAAGATGTTCAGGGTCTGTTAGTCGAAAAACGTCACCCTCATCGAAGACTTTGGATAAGGATGAAGACTCTAACTGTCATAGAGGCGAAGATCCCACAACGTCGGTTGAGTTGATTGAGAAAGAAAATATTTCCCCGCATCCTGAGCCAGAATTAGATTCCGAACAGGTTAGAAGAGATGATAGGGAAGTGAATCCTTCTAAACTTGAGTACAGGATTAAACATGATGGTGAAGACGTAGTTGTATTAGAAACCGATCCAAATATTGTGCTATAACTGGAGATTTTCCTACTGAAAATGTAGCTAAGGAAGATTCTGCAGTTACATTTGACAATTTGAGTGATCTCAACTCTGCTAGATATCTTAGTCAGGATGGTTCAGTTACTCAGCCTCTAGACCCTCAAACCATAGAAGCTGGACTTAGGGATGCAGCCTCAACTGAGTCAGAAAGGCCTCTTAAATTTTTAGGAATTCCCTTAAACTCAGAGGATATGACTAGTCTATTAACAATAGTATCTTTCAAAGAAACTCATCTTGTGTATTTCAATTATTTTCCTGTGTTTGTATCTTGCTTTAGCATTCTTAGACACTATATAGTTTCAAGTATCGAAAACTCATGCATGTCTCATTTCAGGTTTAGACATGTACGGGAAACGCTCGTCAGGAATCATATCGGATTTCAGTAAGAGGAGCAAAGTTATCGATCTGAAGCACTTACTACAATCCGAACCTCGGCAATCAGTCCGTCACCATGAGCAACCCCATCCTCCTCCGCCTTCGAATCCCTCTTCTCAGTCTTTTCATGTATCAGAATCCGTTCTGACTGAGGAACAAAGAAAGAAGATACGCGAGGAAGAAGAGGAAGAGGTTACAAGGCGCAGTTGGCTAAGGGAAGACACTCCCGATGAAAGGAAGCGAGGAAGGAAACGAGAAAGGGATGGTTCTTATAAGCATTCCCAAGTAGAGAAGCTGCCTATTAAACCTTGACTTCCTTCATCCTCTGGCCCTCCTAGTCCTTCAGCTGAGATCCATTCGATTATCGATAAACCTCGCCATACTCCTGGCTCGACGAACATCTCCTTTACCGAAAAGCTCCTGGGTTGGAACTTGAAAGGACTTTACTTTGATCGTGGAGTAAGCATAACCGACGCCGATGATTTTCTTAAAGAGGTGGGTGCGGTTATAAGTCAAACACACACCCAGCTCAATACTGCTAAGAGTCAACTTGAGACAAAATGGAATATCGTAAGAGATATCTTTTACCAAAAGTTGCGTGGATGGGAGAAACTTGGTGATGACCTCCAAAAGCTCCATGATTCTCATCTTACCAAAATTGCCAAGCTAGAGGATGATAAAGTCAAATGGGAGAAGGTTTTGGATGATCGTGACGCTACTATTGCAGTTCTTAATAAAAGAGTCGCAGAGTTGGAGGCATCAGACAACGAGATTAAAAAACTGCGGGAAGAACTCGAAGCTTCCAAACGAAGAGAGAAAGATGCCATAGCTACCAAGTGCGATGTTGATGCCGAATTGGCTGTGGAGAAGGATTTCTCCAAACAATATTAGGAAGATGCCAATAATCTCCGTAAGGAGGTAAAATCTCTGAAGGCTTCCAACCAGACACTAATGGCCAAGGTCGAATCCCTTGAGATGTACAAGATAACTACAGAAGAAACTCACAAACAAGCTATGGACGAAGCTGATGATGACATGTTCTGCTTCTATGTCTACAACGTCATGAGCCGTGGGAGCTTGCATTACCTAGGGGATAGTTTTGCATGTACTTTGGCGCTTGTTTGGGAGCAAGTGATTGAGATTAATGGTGATGATTGTAGAGAGGACGAACTCATTGACAAACTTTTAGACGACTGGTCCAAAGAGGCTTTGGCAGAGGGAAAGGCACAACTAATGGACGAGAGGACTGGTACTTCTGGTGAGAAAGTTCACACTCAACCATATGTCAACCTTCCTGTTGATCCCTCGGCCTTTGAAGCTTCTGGCTCACAGACATTAGCTAACCCGGATGATGCTCCTAAAGGCAAAAATGTCACCATTGAGGGGGATATCAATACATAGGATATTGCTAATGAGCATGGTGAAAATGATGAGGCTGATGATGACAATCCCGACCATTAGAGAATCGAGCATAGGGATCCCTCGGAGAATATTCTAGATACAGGTAAAATTGAAACTAACTTTACCCTATCGTGCTTAGAGTCCATTTTCGATTCACCTAGGTCCCTTGCTTATTATGCCCAATGTTTCCATACTTTAAATTTAATTTTACTCTTGTCTTCTCCTGCCGTAGGCAATGTATTGACAATAGGAGCTATTAAAGATGACCCACCATTGACAACTTTTCCTCTTACTTCTGTCATTACTCCCCCTCCTCCTAGTAACACACCCTTGCTTGTTGTAGCTCCTGGGTCACAGGATGCAAAGATCGGTGCCTTCTCATATTTGGATGTCGTTGACTACAGCCTTAGTGACGATCTTGAAGTTATTAATGCAGATGAGAGTCCCCGGGTTACTACCAAGGAGAATGGAAAGAAGTCTGCCAAGTATTCATTGTCTAAGAAGAAGAGGAAGGATGAGATGGAGGCTACCGCTTTTTCTTCCCAAGAGAATCAGAGTAACGTAGAAGATACCCCTCCACCTTTGGCTAACAAGCCTGCTTTGAGATCAAGTGATAGGAAGAAATGACCGCGCTTAGTAGTAGCTTAATTTTAGTTGTTAACTATTTCCTTTTGCATGTTGTACTCAGGTCGGTTGTATATCCGGGCGCCGGTCCCCGCTCATTACTTTTGTACTTGTCGTCTTTATGCACTCTATCATCTGATATTTTGCATTTTAGCTTATGACTTTATGGTATAATTCTGCTTTGTTGTCAAGAAATTGTGTCCTGCTTTTCATGCTTTAAATTTTGCTTTCAGTCTTGCTACTTCTCTATTCTGCATTTCATGCCTGCTTTACATTTGCAATATAGATTCCGCATCATAAATTGTTTGTTATTATAGGCTGAATTAACCCAACCAACAAGATTAGATTTTCCCGACCTTGACTGAGATGATGTCCAAAGTCCTTTCGCATAAATAACCATTTTACTAGGATCTTTGATTTCACCTTAGTCATTTCAGGAAATCTAGTTTTGTTGGTTGGAATGATCCAATGCCGAGTTTTTATAGAATTATGACCAGATTGTGGTATGTTTTTAAGAGAGCATTATTAGATTTCATTAATGCGATGGTAATGCCCCCATACCACAACTGGTTTCAATACTTCGGAAATTTAGGCATGGTTTTTACAGTTAGATAAAGGAATCTGTTATTCCTGGTAACTGAGTGAGTCAGTTACTTGTGGTTTTTTATTTGATAACTTTGAGGGAAATTTTTGGTTCTATTACTAAATGAATTTGGAAGATTTAGCTTATAACCGGATGCCCTCGAAAGGACCTTAGATCCGTTGTTCGTTGGATTTGAATCATTCAGATGCTTGTTGAACTTGTCAGATGCCTCCGAAGAGGTCTTTGGGTCCGTCAGTAATTGGGTTTGTAGGACCCAGAATCAATAGCTGGATTTGGAAGATCCAGCATCTGAGTGGATGCCTCCAAAGAGGTCTTTGAAAACCCTGTGTTTAAATCGCTATCCAGCCATGTATAAATGGCATCGGCGATGAACCGGGTGCCCCTCGAGGAGGTCTTGGGTTCAAAGCCCAGTGTTTGTATCGCTATCTAGCCATGTTTAAATGGCGTCGGCGATGAACCGGGTGCCCCTCGGGGAGGTCTTGGGTTTAAAGCCCGGTGTTTGTATCGCTATCCGACCATGTTTAAATGGCATCGGCGATGAACCAGGTGCCCCTCGGGGAGGTCTTGGGTTTAAAGCCCGGTGTTTGCATCGCTATCCGTCCATGTTTAAATGGCGTCGACGATGAACGGGTGCCCCTCGGGGAGGTCTTGGGGTTTAAAGTACGGTGTTTGTATCGCTATCTGGCCATGTTTAAATGGCGTCGGCGATGAACCGGGTGCCCCTCAGGGAGATCTTGGGTTTAAATCCCGGTGTTTGTATCGCTATCCGGCCATGTTTAAATGGCGTCGGTGATGAACCGGGTGCCCCTCGGGGAGGTCTTGGGTTTATCATCGTATTGTTTCAAGTGACTGACGCTAGTTTACTTGTCAGATTCTGGTTGTGACTTGTCAAGACTGGGACTTCGAACTCTATTATTAAGACCGTGCCCCTAGGGTGAAATTCAAAATTTGATCCATAGTTTGGGCTTAGAGTTCTTGATGCCCCTTATTTATGGTTTTGCACTTCACACCCACTATAGCAAAAGTGTATAGATGTTTGAGTATTAAGCAACAGGTGCTTGAATTTCTCCTCGTCGGGGATGTGCTATAGCATTCCGCAAGCCCTATTTGGTTCTCAATGCATTTTCGTTTGCTTAAAAAGCCTGTAATTAAAATCGATGTTAGTAACTTGAAATTAAAAACCTGCAAATGTACGATTTTTTGACAGGTAAAGTAATTTCTTTCACTAATTTGTACAAACTTTGCGATGATAGTCACAATGCATGATTTATTTACAATTCATGATATCTGTATGATGCGAAATATGTGAAACAAACTTCAAACAAAGTAATGGCGAAGATGAATGCTATTCCATGCTCGAGGAAGTGCGATTCCATCTGTTGTTTTTAACTCAAAAGTGCCATCGGCAAATTTCTGGCTTATCACGTATGGTCCCTCCCAATTGGGTTTGAATACCCCGGTTCCTGTCATAATTCTCTTCAGGACAAGGTCCCTGACTTGAAAAGTTCTTTGTTTGACTTTTGCATTGAAATATCTGGCTACTTTCCGTTGGTGGGCTGCTATCCTAAGCTCTGCTCCTTTCCGCTTTTCCTCGAGTAAATCAGGTGCCTCTAGTTGCAGTTCTTCATTCTCCTTCTGGTTAAAGGAGATTCTGCGGTGAGTTGGTACTTCCAGTTCCACTGGGATCATAGCTTCTGACCCGAATGCGAGTGAGAACGGGGTGTGCCCTGTGGCAGTTTTATGTGTTGTTCAGTACGCCTATAATGCAAAAGGTAGTTCGTCGACCCAGTTGCCTTTGGATTTTTCGAGATGCTTCTTCATGGTTGACTTTAGTATTTTGTTGATGGCTTCCACTTGCCCGTTTGCTTGCGGATGAGCCACAGCTGCAAAGCTCTTTTTGATCTTATATTTAGCGCAAAAGTCTAGGAATTCGTTGCTTTCAAACTGGGTTCCATTATAGGTGATGATTTTCTGTGGCACTCTAAACCTACAAATGATGTTTTTCAAAACAAAATTGATCACTTTCTTTGACGTGATAGTGGCCAAAGGTTCTGCTTCAGCCCATTTGGTGAAATTGTCGACATCTACTATAGCGTATCTCATATTTGCTTTTGCAGTGGGTAGTATCCCAATCAAATCTATGCCCTAAACCGCAAATGGCCATGGGCTGACCATTTGAGTTAGTTCCGTAGGAGGTGCTCTTGGAATCTTAGCGAATCTCTGACATCTGTCACACTTCTTCACATAGGTCATGGCATATAGCTTTATATCAGGCCAGAAATAGCCATATCGCAGAACCTACTTAGCCAACGTTTGACCACCGGTGTGTCCTCCGCATTCACCCTCATGCAATTCTGCCAAAATTGCTTTAGATTCCTTTTTGGACACACATCGCAGCAATGGCATAGAGTATCCTCGCCGGTACAGCCTTCCGTCTTGGACGAGGTACAAAGGGGCCTTGTGCAATATCTTCCTTTTTTTCCGCTCTTCAGGTAGTGTCCCATTGAGGATATATTCTTTGATTGGAGTCATCCATGATGTAGGTTCTTCAACGGTTTCCATTATCCAGTCAACACTCGCTTCCTCAATGGTTGAGGTAGAAAGGACTTCGATGGGGATTAAACCCAGCAGCTGGGCGTCTGATGAACTAGCTTACTTTGCAAGAGAATCTGCTTTCGAGTTTTGTTCTCTTGGGATGTGAGATATAACATAGTAGTCAAGGTTATTTAGAAGTTTCATAGCTTTGATTAGATAAGAAAGGAGGTTTCTTGTTTTGGTTTGGAACTCCTTGCGTACCCGACTTACCACCAATTGAGAGTCGCTGAGAATCTGTAAAGTTGTTAAGTTTAGCTCTTTGGCCAGTTTTAACCCTATTATTAATGCTTCTTACTTGGCCTCATTATTGGTAGATGGAAATTCCAATCTCAAGGCATAATATAAAGAGTAACCTTCTGAGGTTTCGAAGACGATTCCAGCCCCTGAACAGTGGTCGTTTCTGGATCCATCAAAGTATAGTTTCCAGGCAATCTCTGTTTCCGCTGGTTCCTTAACCTCTTCTCCCCTGTTTGTAAACTCAGCAATAAAATCCGCTAGGGCTTGGCCCTTGATGGCTCCTCGAGGATGGTAAGTGATGTCATATTGACTTAGCTCAATGTTCCATTTCAGTAGCCTTCCTGAAGTTTCTGGGCAAAAGAGGATTTGCCTTAATGGTTGATCGGTGAGGACCTTGATAGGATGAGATTGGAAATACGTTCTCAGCTTTATTGAGGCAACAAGGAGGCAATATGCGAGCTTCTCTAGTTTAGGGTAATTTAACTCTAATTAGTGCTGCACTCAAGGCATGTGATGAAACTGCTAGATATAAAAATAGATCCTCCCCATCCTTAGGCTTCGATAACATTGTGGTGATTCCATATGTCTTATCAACTCCTCGAAGGCCTCCTGGCACTCTGAGGTCCACTGGAAGTCCTTTTTCCCTTTTTTCAAAGCATCGAAAAGCGGAATACATCGATCCGTTGCTTTGGAAACGAACCAGTTGAGTGCCGCTACCTTTCCATTTAAGCTCTGGAGTTCCTTTTTTGTCCTTGGGGCCCGCATTTCCCTTAAAGCCGCGATTTGAGAAGGATTCGCTTCGATTTCCCTAGCATTGACGATAAACCCGAGAAACTTCCCCGAAGAGACTCCGAATGAACATTTTAATGGGTTTAGTTTCGTCCCGTACTTCCTGAGTATGTGAAACATTTCTGCTAGATCCTCGAGATGATCTTCGACCTTCTTCGATTTGACTAGCATATCGTCTACATATACTTCCATTGTGTTCCCTATTTGAGATTTAAACATGGAGTTTACAAGACGTTGGTATGTCGCTCCTGCGCTTTTCAGTCCAAATGGCATGACTTTATAGCAGTATAGTCCTCTATCCGTTATGAAACTCATGTTCTATTCGTCTGGCTTGTGCATCATAATTTGATTATACCCGGAATATGCATCGATGAAAGATAGTAACCCATGCCCCACTATTGCATCTACGAGTTGGCCAATTCAGGGCAAAGGAAAACTGTCTTTTGGGCACGCTTTATTAAGATCTGAGTAATCTATACACACTCTCCACTTCCCATTGGATTTTTTGACAAGAACTGGGTTGGAAACCCAATCTGGATACGTAGAATCTCGTATGAAATTATTTTTAAGTAGCCTATCTACTTCTTCTTTTAGAGTCTCTGATCTTTCAAATCCCTGCATTCGTCTTTTTTGTTTTACAGGAGTTAACTTTTGATTTATATTAACTTATGAACAATTACATTCGGTGGGATCCCACACATATCTAAGTGTTCCCAAGCAAATACATCTAAGTTTGCTTTCAAGAACAAGATTAATTACCTTTGCAGCTTCATACCTAGTTGAGATCCTATCTTCAAGATCTGGTTAGGGTCCTTGTCGGATACTGGAACGGGGATAGTATCTTCGGCTGGCACTGCTCTATTTTCCCCCATACTATTTTTCCTCAGATCAATTGCTTTCCGGGCGCTACTATGCTCACCAGTATGGGGGTTTTGCTTTAGTTGCTATAAGAGGGGTTTCTGGATGCAGAGCGACGGCTCTACATCCTTCTTCAATTCCTTCTTCCTTACTTCTGCCAATTCAATCAAATAATACTCTCTTGCTGCTTTTTGATCTCCTATAACTGTGCCGACACCATTCTTCATTGGAAATTTCATAGTGAGGCGCCACGAAGCCATAGTTATTCTGAATGCTGCGAGAGTAGGCCTTCCAAGGAAGGCATCGTAAGCAGAGGGTTCATCGATTATAATAAAGTATTGTACCCATGCGGCTTTCTGCTCTCCTTCCCCAAGCTCCACTAGCAGACTGATGACACCAATTGGTTGAACATCTTGACCAGTGAATCCATGGACCTTGTTCTGATAGGCTTTTACATCGCCCATGAAAGCTTCATCCTATGGAATGCGCTAAAGAAGAGGATATTAACTGAGGCTCCGCTATTGACTAACACCCTTCTTACTATGGCCGGGCCCAGACCAACGGTTATCACCATTGGATCCTCTGTAGGTGTTATGATCCCAATCGGGTCTTCATCTTTAAATGTGATGTCGTCTCGCAGGATTCTTGGTAAGCTTCATCCTATGGAATGCGCTAAAGAAGAGGATATTAACTGAGGCTCCGCTATTGATTAACACCCTTCTTACTATGGCCGGGCCCAGACCAACGGTTATCACCATTGGATCCTTTGTAGGTGTTATGATCCCGGTCGGGTCTTCATCTTTAAATGTGATGTCGTCTCGCAGGATTCTTGGTACTTTTGCCGATAAAACTTCGCCTATGGTCATGAGTTCACCTTTTTTTGAAAAGTTCTTCACCTCATGAGCGTACTTCACCATATCCCCCCCCCCCCCCCGCTTTTCCTAACCGGGTAGGGGCCTCCTGAAATGGTGTTTATGATCATCCTTGGTATAGCAGCAATCGAAGCGTTCTCACTCTGTTTAGGCTGTCCTAAAGACGCTCCTTGGTCTTGAGTTCCCTGAGCATTCTGGGAGTTCTGTGTGTACTGTTGAAGCCTGTTTTTCCTTATCAGTTCCTCGATTAAGATTTTCAAATGTTTACATTCGTTTTTCTATGCCCCGGCTGGTTGTGAAATCGGCAGAACTTGCCAGACTTTATTGTGTTATCAATGACTCTCCCTAGCTCTGGGTACTCTTCAATGTCTTTGGTCGCCATATAAATATTCTTTATGGTGTCGTTAAGAGGAGTCATTTCGGAATTCTTGAAGAAACAAAGCTTTTTGTTGTTTCGACCATCTTTCCCTTCATTCCCCCTTTTCTGATTTCCTCCGGCATTTTTCTGTCCTCCTTGCACGTTTACGTCTCTCTTTTCTGATGGCTCCTTATTTTCTGTAGCTTCCATTGTATAGGTCGGACCCTCATCCATGCTTATATACTCCTCTAACTTGTCAAATAGCTCTTTGAGAGTGGCATGCTTCTTCTTCTTGATCCACCACCCGAGTTTGGTCTTTTTACTTATGCCTCCCTTTAGAGCCATCAAAGCTAAACGTGGCTCACAGTTTCCAACTTCGGTCGCGGCTGTGTTAAAACGAGAAAGGAAGGCTTTAATGGAATCCCCCGACCTTTGTTCCAGTTCATTCAGTTCCATCACATCACGCACCTTGGTTGCTTGAAGCCTGAATTGCTGTCTGAACAGCTTGGCCAATGTAGCGAAGTCATCCACAGATTTCGGCGGGAGTTTTGTGAACCAGAGTGAAGCTACTCCTTCCAAGTAGGTAGGGAAGTATAAACATTTGAGCTCATCAGTAGCACGTGCCCCATCCATGTGCTGATCGTATTTGAATAAGAACACATTGGGATCGCCAGTTCCATTATAGGCTTGTACAACTGGGGGTTTGAATTTATTTGGATATAGCGCCATTTTTATTCTTTCTGTAAGTGGGTTTTTTGTAGGAGCAAATCCCCATTCCTTTTCATCGTCCACCTTATTCTGGCTCTCATTCATGATCTTCCGTACCATTCCGAATATTCGCTCCTCCTCATTGAGTTGGTCCATGGGGCGGATGCCTTCCTCTTTACCGGATGTTTGCCTACGCAAACGATCGCGGTTTAGATTCCATGGCCCTGGACCTCCCGCATGGGGGAAGTGCCCCTTTGGTGGAACCAAACGCTTGTTGAGGAGTTGCTTTTCCGGAGTGGTTATGAATAGGTGGCCTCATTCCCTTATGACTAGGAATTGCAACCTCCTGGACAGAATTTCCTTTATTTGGACTCGAGGAAGAAGATCTAGTATCTTCCGTTCCAGCGGTTTTAGCAGTTTTGAGACGGCTTGCACTCATGGAGACTTTGGCCATTGCGGCTTGCATGGCGAACATGGTTTCAAGCTTCTTCATCATGGCCTCGTTCGCAACATCAATTCGACTTGTTAGTCTTGCTGCCACTTCATCCAACTCCCTCCTTGTTACGGCAGCTCCGGCTTTAGAACTTTCACCTACTTCAAACTGATTAGTAGGCGGGGTATCTTCTGTGTTAGTGGCATTATCGACATCTTCGATGCTTTTACTTGTAACTTTCTTTGATGGTCTACCTGGCTTACCCATGACTTCAGAGGTAAGTATCTCAATTCGGACAAATTAGGTGATTAAAGTGTATTCAGAAATCCAATGCAAGGCCTTCTACCTTGTGAGAGAGTGAGAAATTGATTGGCAATTCGGGCCCCACGGTGGGCGCCAAATGTTTTTCCCAAAATTGGGCTAAACACCAAGAATGCGAGGAAAAAAGTCTCATAAAAAATAAAAAGTGGAGCCACACAATTATTAGAATGCAAGTAGAAGACACAAACCTTTATATTGGTTCAATCCAATAAGGATCTACATCCACTTTCATAAGAAATTCTATTATTAGTATGAGGATTACAAGATTAACTTCTCTCTTACAATACTTTTATCACTCTTTTACTCACAAATCACACCCAAATCTATTAGAGATGATGAAGAAGCGTGTAGATTCGCGGAGATTTGATGAAGATGGTGTAGGATTGGTAAACTTCCTCTTTGAACATAAGCTCATCTAATCAATCCTCAATTCGCAAGTCACTTGGATGCATTTGATAGAGATCATGATCCATGGACTAATCTTCAATATATGATGTTTGATAGATGTTGGAATTGTTGTGGAATATTTTTGACAGCACTTCGTAGCCTCAAGATTCGATCCCCCCAAATGAAGAAGTGTGGGGGGTATTTATAGGAAATTTCTAGATCAGATGGCAGTTTTGTAATTATGCAGAAAAACGCCATGACTCATGTCGCCGTCGACATGACTTGGATCTTTGCTATAACTCATGTCGCCAACGACATGACTCATGTCGCATGGCGGGTTAACTCTCGGCACCTTGAGCTTGCGAGGCGACATGACTCTTCTTGGGATGATTCACATCGTTCTGACGATAGCTGTTGATAACCTGGTACAAGCTGGATGCGACATGAGTAGGTCACGACGTGGTTCGCTATGATGTGAATCATCTCGTTCGGGTGATTCTATATTTACTGGAAGCGACATGAGTGGTGCGCGGCATGGCTTATCTTCAGACTTTAAATAGTGATCGACCCTTTATGTCGTAGAACGACATGATGGCAGGGCGGTATGACTCATGTCGTACGTCCCTATGTTTCTTAGCGCCTTGAGCTTATGACACGGCATGACCCTACTACATGCGTCTTGTCGCGCTCGTTATGTCCTGTGATCTCCGGTACGGCATGATGGGGCTCGACTCATCTTGGTTACGATATAATGTTACTCCCATCTCGACATCATATTCTTTCCACGACTTATACACCATGTCGCTGAGCGACATGGATATCAATAATATAACATCATGTTGTTGATCGACATGATTCAAAGGAGTTACGAATGCGGCATGGTTCATATTGAGATTTTTAAGTGTCAGCTTGCCCCTCATGTCGCTTAACGATATGGGGGGTGGATGGCATGGCGTGTTTCATGAAGCCGACCTGGATTTTCTGACATGACTTTAGACCGACATGAATGATAGTTGAGACAACAACTTGCGGCATGACTGCTAGGTCGACCCAGTCTTCATGGAGTATCATAGTGAGGAACGACACGGCTTAATGTTATTCACTTCCTGACGATATGACCTTGAAGCGCCTTGATATCTACGCTATGAATCTAATTTCAACTTGATTTTCTTTCATGTAACTCCAACGACTTGATTTATATCAGCATGATTTTTATATCATCCTTAACTCATACTTTATGGGTTAACAGGAGTGGTGTCATGTTATGGAGCCTAGACATTTTACTCATGTGGATGTTGCAAATTATTATAACGGATAGAGAGGCGCCTCGAATATATAGGTTACTACGGAGCCGATGGATATTGAGTCATTTGGCTCATTTACGCGCCATAGGGCGGGGAAACGCATGTTAGGGAATTTTAATCCACTTAAAATGTGGACTGCCCTTGACGATCCAGGTGCAGTTGCAGCTGAATCCTGATACATGGGCTAGATTGTCTCGAATTCGGAAGGACGATCCCTTGCCTTGGTTCACAGATGGAATCCAACTTCCAATACAACATTTCGGTTTTAGTTGTAAAACTAGTATGGCGACATAGTAACATGGGATGCTGTGCCGCCTACGATTGATACATTTATATTTGAAGTTGATTTCTTCACTTATAGTAATAATAAAATATGAAATTTCACGTACCAAACATATTTGGATATTATAAGGTAAAACTCTATCCTCCGGCTTGTGTTGCATTGTGTGATGGCACATGAGTCTTATAATAGTTTCATTGTTCTTTATTTAGCATTGCGCTGTTTGGTTTATGCACTGGTATTCTTGGAGGTAAACCCATTCCGTGTTATACGGCGTGTTCCCTTGATTTACCCAACTTTAAAATCAAATTAATAACTATTTTAGTTCTCACACCAGTCGCATGACTGACCTGGAGTTTATTGTTTTAACCTAAACTCTGGGTGCCCTTTTTTTCCATACGAGCAGTTAGTAATTGGGTTTCTGTAGATATTTCTTTTCCATGATCCTGTATTTACAGCTGGAGTTATATTCAGACTCTGTATTCGTATATTGTTTCAGTTGTGTTATGTATTATTTTTCCACTACATTATAATTTAAATCTCTGATATTTTCCTTTGTATAATATTTATTCATACTCTGGAATATTCTTGTACACTGATGTAAATTGTTGTAATAACAATGAAATGTTCTTCTGTTTGCGTCATGATTTGTCGTGTTTTCAACTCAATCCGGGCTTTCCTTTACGGGGAAGTTCGGGTCGTTTCATTTTGGTATCAGATCTTTGGTTTACAGAGCTCGAGAACAAGGCACATTAGAACCAAACGAAAGAATCCATTAGAGATTAGATTAGTAATATCCAATGAGGATGACTCGTTAGAGATGGGATCAGTAATATCCTAGAATGAGTCCAAAGAGTGTTATTTTTAAAATAAAAATGAAAACAAATTCTGGTTTGAAAATATAAATCTTATTATACGTATTTGAATATTATTTTTATATTGAATTTAGACAATCGAGTATATGAAGATTTTGCATATACGCCTAGCTAACGTGTATACGAAGTGTCAAATATACTGGATAGATATAGAATCACACTCTAGTTGCCCAAAGATGATTCTGATGATAGTCTATACATCATCAGAGTTTCATGTTCAAGTTTCGAAAGTGGGATATCTATATATTTCCAATCGACTGGTGTGAGAACCAAAACTAGATAGGGTTATTATTGTGAATTGGCATAAAAAATATGATTTTGAGTATAGATATTAAAGATATATGATTAAAAAGCTAATCAACTAATTGATTGATGATTGTGTTGTGAGATTATTCATTTAAACCAACAAGTGAATGAAAAGAGAATTGAGCCAAATTGAATCAAAATTTGAACTGGATTGAAAATTGATTGCAAATGCATACATGTATATATATATGTGTGTGAATAGGTCATAAAGGCTAGAGAAGAGGAATAAAATTGTATGCCCGACAAATAGGTACATGTTTACTATTTTATTGGGTTTGGATGATTTTATGAGCCGATTAGCTAGCCGCTTGGCTTTTTCTTTTTCTTTTTGGATGATAAGGGCCCTTCATATCTAGTTTAGGTTTTAAAGGTCTCCACGTATAAAGGAGGTTATGGCGAAATTTTTCCAAAATTTAGAGTGTTAGCCAAATTTTTGAAGAGTTTGAGAATTCTTAGAAACTGAAAAGTTGAAGAATGAAAGCCAGAGTGAAAGTTGAGTTTGTTAGTTAAAAAAATTCCAACTCCGTTCCTTTTTGAGGAAGAAAAGATTTTAAGTGGGGGAGATTGTAACAACCAGGATTTTCAGAACCAATTTAAATTTTTTATTTTAGCAATTTTAACGGATTCTGAATATTTTAAATGATTTATTTTAAATAATAACGAATAAAATTTTATTTTAATCAAAGTTAGAACGAATAAATTATTTTAATTATGAAACAAGCCTGAAATGGCGCGGTAGTTTGATTTTTTTTTTAAATTTCAAATGTACATACAGAATTCGCTATAAATAAGAATTGGACGAAACAAGAAATATTTGCGTTTAATAATATCTTTCTAACGGATGTAAGAAGCTGAGATTTAATTAAATAAATTGAAAGTTATGTCCAGTTTAAAATTCAGAATAACCGCTGTGAAATTTATATATATTTTAATATAATATATAGCCCTTAAAAATAGCCATTATGCAAACGACTTCCGTTTTCGACGAAAGCATTTTTTTTGGATTCGGAATGTCAAATTATTGCTAGATTCCAAATTTCGTAATTTTTGGAACTAATATATGAGCATGGCGCATTTAAATGAGTTTGGCACTTTCAGTTTGAATTTAATCGACTGGAAAATGACCATTTTTCAAATGGTCTCCAAATTTGACGAAATTTATTTTGTTAGGACCATATCGTCAAAATATAGCTAGATTTATTTTTCTAAAATTTTTGGAGTCAGTATGTGGCCCCAATAAATTAAAATGTACGTTTAAATTAAATATACATTGATTTATATTTTAATTTCGATGAAAACTAATTGTAACAGTCGAATTGGCTTACCACACATATCCTCTTGTGTCCGGAATGGGGGTATTTAGCTAGGGGCGACAGTCGTTGGGTTCGATTTGGAGTTCAAATTTGAAAGTAACTTTTTAGAATTTAAAATTAAATTAAATATATATATATATATTGGGGTCAACCCCTAATCCTTCCTTGACCGGTCAAAATTCAAAAGAAAATAAAAAAAATAAAGAAACCCGATGTGCCCTAGCCCTCGTCGCCCCATAGTCTAAGACCGCCGGCCCTCCCATCGACGGAGCGTCGCCCCTCCCATCGCCCGACCCTCCACCAACACCCTCCTTTCTCTCTCTTATCTCGCTTCACCCAATCGAACCGCGGAAGCCCAGCAGCCCCCGTCGCTTCCTCCACCGCGCCGCCAGCCACTTCATCCTCCCCTCTGCTGCGCCATCGTGAGCTCCTCTACCCAACACCAGGCCGACTTCGAACCAAGCCCCTTCCTCCAATGAAGAATAGTAAGTTTTATTTATTTATTTTATTTCAGTTTTTTATGTAATAATCTTTAAATAAAATTTGATTTATATGTATAAAGCATTGAATTCGTTCTCAGTTTTTTATGTAATAAAAATAGGATTTTTATATATATAACTTTGTTTTAAAAATGAGATTTTTATATATATAACCATGAATAAAAATATGATTTTTATATATAAATACCATATATAAAAATATGATTTTTATAGATATAACATTGAAATAAAAATATGATTTTTATTATGAAGAGAGCGATATAAAAATATGATTTCTATAATTTAAACATCGATATAAAAATGTGATCTTTTATATATATGTAGCGATATAAAAATGTGATTTTTATATATATAATAGCCGAATGAAAACGTGATTTTTATTTATAAAGATCATTGTTTAAAAATGTGATTTTAACATAAACCGCGTGAAACAGATGGCGACGGAACCGACTAGAAACAAATTCAAACCGTTCAGAAATAAAGAATGGAGGAGTGGAAACCCAAGGCGAGAAATCCTCACTCAAAAATTTATTTTCTTGTTAAATATATACTACGATGCAGACGGTGCTTAGTAGCACCCGACACCTTTGATTGAAACCATGGATGATTGGTTGTGTGTTTGGATTGATTTGTTTGTTTGAATTTGGTTTGGGATGCGAATGAAATTGATTAGAATTGGTATGTGTATGGTGCGAGCCAGTATTAGGCGAGAAATAAGGCTAGACCTTATTCCGGTTCTAGTATCACACCGTTATGCTGCCAAAATTTTCTAAAATATGTTAGAACAATAAAAATATCATTTTTATTGATAAATAAACTGTATAAAATATTCATGTGTTGAAATAAATATTTTATAGTTAAAAATATAATTTTTAATGTGTATATGAATAAAATAAATATTCATTTACAAATCGGATGATTTGTTTATGTACACCCATTTGACTGACATTGACTGGGACGATATATTTTTTACATATCGCCCAACTCCACAAATAATATACAGTGTTTGTTGATTGAAACCCCACACGGGTATTGGGATGATATTTGACGTATACTAATTCTAATTGTTTAGTTGTATGTCGATCGATTGGCTGACAGACTGTTGTAAGCGTTGAATATTTATATTTAATGCTTATGCTATGTAGAACGCACTCTGGATGATGGTTGATTGTTTATCATTGTTAATATGTACCTATGTTGTATGAAATTCATATAAATAATATTATATGGTAGTTGATTGTGTTTGACTCCATTTCAGAAAGAATGAATATTTTAAAATAACGAATATTTTAAAATAACGAATATTTTGAAATAACGAATAATTTAAAATAACGAATATTTTAAAATAATATTCAGTAAAAGATCAAATTATGATTTTGATGTCGGATTTTGGATGGACACGAACGTATAGAAATATATGAAGCCGTGTTAATTAGATTTGCGCCATTTTAACACGAACGTTGTTTATATCGATTTTATTCATTTTTATAATGAATATCGAATAGGAAGTGATTTCAAAATCCAATGTTTTAAAAATATTATCATTTATATATTAATGATATGGAATATTCAATTTTGATTTAAAATTGAATATGAAGTTGAAATCGTTTTTAAAACAAATTTAAAACGATTTAACGTTTTAAATGAAAATCAACGAAAAATGTAATATATATATATATATATATTATATATTAAATGGCCTGAATAGAACGCGCCGCGCAGTGACCGTTCGTGAATTTCGACCATTGATTTCGAAATGACGTTACGGGAGATCCGACCGTCGGATTCTCCTAAAACCGGAACCATTGGGTTCGTATCGGAAAGAGCTTTCCAAGAATATAAGATATTTGAAATCTATCGGTTGGATTTGGAATTATGTCCAAATCAAATTTGGAAAAGGTCGTTGTAAGTGTAGTTCGATGACCATTTATGGAAATCGACAGAACGGGCCTTCGTAAAATTATTAAAAATATTAATAATTTATGTAAAATCATAATAAATGATTTGGAAAGAATTGGGGTGAAAAATTCCATATTTGAAAAGATAAAAATATATTTTTATCGAAATGAACTAGTTGTTAACTAGAATTATAATCTAATTGTTTTTAAACAAATAAACTGGATTAAGAAAATGGTTTTAAAATAACCAAAAAATTCCAAAGAATAAATTGGAATGGATTGGAATGGAAATGATCTTCGGAATATTTCGATATTGGATTTCGTGGTTATACGGATATTGTTATGGGAATTTAGAAGATACAAATATCGTTATTCCCAATACGATATCCGTTAATTTCAGAATTTGATATTGAATATAAGCCGATACAATTTCTATTCAGAGCCTTATATTTAATATCGAATTGGATTTTGGGTTTGTCGTGAACGGTGTCTTCATTATCATTGTTCTTAAACCCAGTTGAGGAAAGAATAAATCTTTTAATTAAGATTTAGTGAAATTTTCCAATTAATTAATATTTAATTGGAATTGAATAAAATAATTGGATTTAGCGTTTGTCGTGAACGGTGTCTTCATTAACGCTGTTCTTAAACCCAGTTGAGAAAATAATAAATCTTTTAATTAAGATTTAGTGAAAATTTCCAATTAATTAATATTTAATTGGAATTGAATAAAAAAATTGGATTTTGAGTTTGCCGTGAACGGTGTCTTTATTAACACTGTTCTTTAACCTAGTCGAGAAAAGAACAAATCTTTTAATTAAGATTTAGTGAAAATTTCCAATTAATTAATATTTAATTGAAATTGAATAAAAGACTGGATTTTGAGTTTGTCGTGAATGGTGTCTTAAATAACACTGTTCTTAAACCCCATGTGAAAAGATTAAATCTTTTAATTAAGATTTAATGAAAATTTCCAATTAATTAATATTTAATTGGAATGGAGTAGAATGGAATGTGAATTGGGTTTATTGTGAAATGTGTTTTAACAACATTCGTTCTTTAACCCGATTAACAGAGAAATGTGATTTGGAATTTATAAATCTTTTTATTAAGATTTAATGGAAATTTTCCATAGTAAAGTTTTCCAATTACATGGCCTAATGGCTGAGTTTGAGTGCGATTTATACATTGACTTGAAAGGCCAATGGGCATAGATTTTGAGTGAGATGAGAAAAGGGGCAGTGATCATTTCAGTCTGTGAGTTTTTCAGATCATTCATTAAATGAGCACAATAATTGTGTTCCCCACTTTTGTTTCTTAGTGCTTACATATGCACTACATTCACTTAGTAGCACATCTTCTCCATCATTTGTGTACTTGGATTATTTTTCTCCTTACTATTTTCCTTTTTTGGATTGGTTACATGTTATTATGAGGAGTTACTGTGTTTCAGGTTGGGTGTTTGGTTCGGACAATGTCGCAGGGTGAGAATTTACTTTGTTTTGGTTAGGCGTTTGGTTTGAAGAAGTTAACAGGTTGAGGTGTGCTAGGGCATTGAAGTATGAGTATGAACTTAAATTTTGTTTAAGGTGCGGTGTTCTATTTAGAAGTGCATTACTTTGAATATGCTGCTTTTCCTGTTTACTTTAATTCAGTGTCAAAAATGAATGTTAAAAATAGAAGTTGCAAAATCTTGTTGCCAATAGATGCTTTTTCCCCTTCCTTTCCCCCCTTTTGTTTTATTTTCATTTTATCAGCATTTTTGTTTGATGAGTTTATGCGTATAATTATGATAAAGAAATAATAATTTTAACATTGATTTATTTTAAAGGAAATAGGCGAAGTCACAGGGATGAAAGAGAAAAAGGGAACCATGCCTAGTATCTATGGCCAAAGCCTATTTGAAGAAAGAGGGGATATGCACACTCTTTTCAATTTTTTATTTCCCCTTTTAACCTTGAAAAACCTGGAGAGATACAATTTAACTCTATTATGATATTACATTATGGTACCCGGTGAAAATACAGATTATTCTTCTTGCCGAAATGATTAGAAAAATTCAGTTTGAACTCTGAAATACTACTCCATACGGAATCAGTTTTGTTTGTAGTTTTATGTATGAAAATGGTATAAATGGACCATTGGAAGGAAAAATGATATTGTCTTATCCATGTTAACTTATGTTATGAGTAGACTTGCTTTTTTGTTTTCATTTTGTATTTTTATTTTTATTTACCCGACTCTTCATGTTAATAACTACTGCAATGCATATACTTAATTAGAAAGACTACACTGTATAAATTTGTATGGTATAGAGCAAACCTTTTATGTTGGAAGTCTTCCATCAGAGTCAACAGACAACCCCACATGCCAAATTGTGATTCCCACGCATGTAGCAACATCAATCATTTCATAGGGCCTATAATATGTTCAAAAATTTCCAGTTAATACTACCCTATGCTTTACATAAGAAAAGGAGCTACATGTTAAATATGGATCCAATAATCAAATAATAAATTGTATAGGGTGACAAAATTAAGTGGTTATAGGTGTTATTATGCATACATTTTCATGTATGTACCATTCATAGTTATTATGGATAAGGACTTCAATAGTTCCGGATGTTTGTAAAAATTCAGTATGTACGGTTTCAAATATATAACGAGACGAGCTCAAATAAACGTGACTGCATTCAGTTTTAATGCATATAGAAACTGTAGAAACCCATAAGTCCCTTATGTACAAGTTATATTTAGCTTTGAATATATGTTGATTAATTTTGCATATAAATTATTTAACGTGAAAAACTTTTATAGATAGAAGTTTAATATATGGACAGTTGTTAATAAGTATCATAAGCTTTTATAAATAATACAAAAAATTTATACGTGCATGTCGGCAATGGCCGAGCTAGGAAAACAATCTGAGGTGGTCATTGTTTTCCATAAGTTCCATCATTATAAAATGATTACTTTCAGGTAATGGATTTTGTGATGTTCAGTAATTTTTTTTTTTTTTTTTTTTTTTTTTGCAGCGGGGTAGTGAAGGTAGAGGATGGATTTTTAAGAAGGGGAGGAGGTCGAAATGGGAGGAGGAGGAAGAGGAGAGAGGGAAGGAGGAGATGGAGGAAGAAGAAGCTATGAAAGTGGAGGAAGAAGGTAAAGAGAATGGAGAGGAGTGGAGTGAAGAAAAATGATGAAGGGAGGCACATATTTATTTATAGGAATGGAGGAGCTTCCCTATGCTTACACCTAAGGGGACACATGTACTTCCCTTAGGCTTCCATACATGCATGTTAACATGTGTAATACACGTCTCTCTCTTATGCACCTTACATATGTCAGCTTTGTTTGAAAATGCTATTGTAGGCTATAATAGCATTAGTGAAGCGCTATGGAAAGATGTTATCGTTCAGTTAGTATGTGTTTGAACAACTGATATATTTTTATCAGTATATTTTACAGTCATATTCTATAGTATTAAACAAACTATTTTATTATTTAAACTAAACTCGGAATTCAACTTAAAAGCATATTTAAATTGTTCAAAATCATGAAATTTGAATTTTCAGCTTATTTAAAAATCTGGGTTGTTACATAAATGCTATGGTAGGTCTTTTATAACATATCTTTCCTAAGTGTTGTCATATGTTTTCTATAATGGTTACTAAAAAGTTATCATATAGTTTAGGAAATGTTCGGTCAATACAACATTTGGATAACTTGTTTTGATAAAAGATGATATTTCTATCGGTATATTTTCCGATCATATTTTACAATTTTCATACCGTACATTTTTATGTAAACCAAATTTGAAATAGGTTTCGTTATTATTTCCAAATAATTTAAACTAGTTTAATTTGATTATAAAACCTTATATGTAAGTTATAAAAATCTAATTTCAGGATTATCATGTAATTTGATAAATTACTGTATATTAATAAAGAGGATTGTTAAAGGGACTCCACTTTTGGTTAAGGGGAGGACAAAATTTAAATTATTGTTCGATTGTTAAGGGGAGGATCAAAAAAATTAGCCCTCCCTTAAACATTTAATTAAAAATTCCAATATTAACCCCATAATCTTATTTAATGTAAATTTTAAAAGCTAAACCCTAAATAATGAGCACAATTTAATGAAATAAAAAAAAGGGATATAGTTAACATAATGGAGACATAAGAAAGTTGTGCGAGTGATCAGAAGATATCAGATCAGGTAAGTTAATGGATATCATTTTGGAATTCGATGGTTCAATTTAAAATACTTAAATATTCATTAACAAATCTGATCGAATACGTATAATTGGAACATTAATTGAGATGTAGATGGTTTTGTACCTTAGAAATGATAAGAAATTGTATTCATGCGCATGCAGATCAACGCGGAATATAAAAAGAACGATAGTGAATTGTATGTTGTGACAAAGGGTAGTTTGTCCATGTTTTTTCTGAAAATAAAAAAAACCAAACCCTCCCTTAACAATTTTTTTTAAAGTGGAGTCCCCTTAGAATTATCCTCCTCTTAACCAAAAGTGGAGTCCCTTTAACAATCCCCTTAATAAAACTTCTAAAATCAATATAGATATTATATTCAACTCATTATAAATTTGAAACCATATTTCAAATTGGGTATTTATATACTCAAAATCATATGAAATCATTTAATATTGCAAATTTCAAATTGGTCTAAAATCTGGATTACTACTACTCAACAACTTGTTCAAAATGAAAACTAAATAATGGATAGAACTTTACACATAAACCAGGCCCAGCAGGCCTACTTGGATGGCTATTTGGACTGTCCAATCAGCCTAGGGTTAGGGTTTGAAAGTAGTTGTTCATATATCTGTACCTTCCATTCTACCTCGCATAACTCTCGCTCTTCATGGCTGCATCTGCAGTTAAATTCACGGCTTTATCCTCACATATTCTTGTCTCTGCTGCTGCAATGCATTTTTAAACAGAATAGTAAAGCCAGAGGTCAGCAAAAATTATATTTTCTATTCAGTGTTTAGCATACCATTGTACCAAGGTCTATCACCTTGACCTCCTCCCTTTGCTGTATTATTGAAAAATTGATTTAAATCATGTTTGAGTATAGGGATATGAAATGATTATGATTTCAGCTACTCTAGTGTTATATGTATGCAGTGCTGATTAAATTGTAGATTTGCACAACTTGATTAAAAGAAGGCTGCATTTGTTTATGATATTTGAAGATTGAAAGTGTCAAAAATTGAAACTGCTCCTCTTTTTATGGTTTAATAGTCATTTTACTTTTGACTTTTTAAATAAAAAAATGCTGATTGAAAATTAACAAATATCATTGTAATAAAGAGTACGTGCTCCATGCTTAAATTGAAAAACCCATTTATTTTTTAAAATCCTAGGCAGTGTTTGGTTTGTGTTGTGTTTTGCATTTTGAGTTTTTAAAATTAATTACAAAAAATATAAAAAGCTGATGGATGACGAGATGAATGAAACAACGACGGACGAGACGATGGGGGTGGAGGAACAACGAACACATGAATTGTCTTTCGTCCTTCCATTATTCTCCAAAACACTAAAAATAAATAGAAGTTATTTTCTGTTTTGCGTGTTGACTTTGTTTTCTAAAACGGACGTTTTTCATGATATACACGTGTTGTTTGTATTTTTATATGGACAAAAACTAAAAACTAAAAAGGTTAAATCAAACGCTACCTTATGTTTTGTCATCCAATCTCATATTTATCAAAATGTTACATATTGTGTCCTTTTTTTGATTACATATACAGGGTGGAGATATCTTGCAGCTGGAGGTGGGCAAGTGACCTCCCCAGAAAATTTACAATCTAACTTAAAAAATACATTGTAAAACACACGTGCCTAATCATGCATCATAAAACAAGAAAGATAGCAAGAGGAAACAAATGATGAGTTGTTTTGTTTATTTTAGGTTGAACATCACAAAATCCATTACCTGAAAGTAATCTTTTTATAATGATGGAACTTATGAAAAAAAATGACCACCTCAGAATGTTTTCCTGGCTCTACCACTGCGTATATACGGTGCATCTATGTGTGTGTATCCATACATATTTTTGTGCATGTGTGTGAGTTATAGGCGGAGATTGGGTGCGAGGGCTGCTTGGAAGAAGGGAGGAGGTGCACAAATGACGATGAAGGTTGGCGTGGTGCGGGTTTCGTGTTGTAGGCTTCGAGCTTCTTTTATCTTTTTTCCTTAATGAGGAATTGAAATCTTTTGTTTCATTCATTTTTTGTAAGAATGGAGAAGATATTAACTAGAAGAGGCAAGTCGAAGGAATTATAAACAAAAGATAGTGATGTAAACGTAGTAGGCAAATTACAAAATGGAGAAAAAAACATACATTTTTGAAATGGAAAGAAAAAATAAACGAGCTATAATATGCGTGAGATAAATTATCAAGATCCCCGGATATCTCCGGTTTACCATGTTGTCATTTTATTTGTTAATGTACACACAATTTGAATTTAAACAACAAGATATTAAATGTATAATTTGTGTCAGCCTGGTACCAGTGTACCGTAAATCCAAACTCCAAATTAACATCGATAACAAACTGAATGTTCAAACACACGGAGTAAATACCATTGTATTCAGTACGTCGATATGAATATGATATCACATTGAAAATAAGTCTTTTATGGTTCGCGTGAAAACTTGTTATTTACGTTGTACCGAAATTGCAACCGTAAATCGGTCGTGTAAATTGATTTAAATGGAGTTAGCGAAATTAAAGTTCGACGAAACAAACATCGACGTTTTCGTTGTTAATTTTTTTTAAATCAATTTCATGTACAATATTTATATTTTAAAATTAGTATTTTAACTTTTATTATTAACCTATTTAACGTCAAAATTTCAAAACAAATAAATTCGGATTTAAACGATTATTTGAATTTCTTATGTTCAAATTAATTTTGCATATTTTAAATTTATATTCCTAATCAAATCAAAATAAATTGAATTTCATATATTTTTAAATGAAAAATTTACAGTATATAACTTTTTCTGTGGATCAAATGTGAGATTTTATCTTTATTTGTTTAACAATAGAGTATCGAGAAGTCAGCACATCATTTATTGGTCTCTTCTCAAAGTGTTACTTTATATACCCCACTGGTTGTTGATATTTTTGAAGTTTAAACTACCATCTTATTGCAGCATAATCCACTAAATTTATTTAATTAATGACTGTTATTATTGATTTAGACCTAGTAAAAGTTGGCGATGAGAATTAAATTTGTTTCAATTTGTGTTTCACAGTTAATTATGTTTTATAAAGTACTTAAACTAATTTTTCATTAACAAACAGCTGTCAACTGATTAATGCATATATTCCTACGTTGATTGCTACAGTACTATATATGCTTTTGAGTATACAACATACAATCGCAGTGTTTAGCGTATTACATTTCCAAATAATTCTTGTATGCTAGAGACATTATACTTATGCTTTATATGTATGGTTTTGCATACAATACTGTTGTTTGGTGTTTCCTCGTCTACCTATTTTCTTCTTACTTCTGATGTCGGTGATGGTCGTTTTCTTGTTATTAATCCATTGGCCCCTGCATTGTTGTGGCTTTCGTTTGTTTTCAACATCATAATTTTCTCATGCTCGAATTGTACCTACTGCACCCGCAACAACAGAGTTCTTATGCAAATTGCAAGTTAAAAAAGAATGTTCTTTCTTTGCTATGTCATTGAAAAATTGAGCTAAACTGATGTTTGAGTATGGGCATATGAAATGATTTCAGCTAATTTAGTGTTATATGTATGCAGTGCTTGATTAAGTTGTCTTTTACAACTTGATTGAAAGAATGTTGAACGTTGTTTATGTTATTAAAAACTAAAAGGAAAATAAATTGAAACTGTTTTCTATAGTTTAATAGTCACTTCCACCGTCCAACTAAAAAGATATGATTGGGAAATTAACAAATTTTCATTGGTACAAAAGAGTTCATGCTCCATAACCCATTTATTTTCTGAAGCAATTTTCCATTGATATAAAAGAGCTTGTGCTCCATGTTTCAGTTAAATAACCCATTTATTTTCTGAAGCCTCAATTTATTTGTCATTCAGTTTCATAAAGCTCTAAATAACGTATTTATGATTGGTTTGTTGAAGAAAAATAGAACAAATGAAAAAGAAACTAGTCTCTTTGTGATTTGTTAAAAGAGATGAGATGTACGATTGTGTAGGGCCAAGTAAAAATTGGGGGTATGGTGGTCAGAAGTACTTTAAAAATATTGATGAGTAATAAAATTATAATGGTGGTTGGGAAAAAAAGCTAAGTGCTAATAGCAGCACAATACTCTATTATGAGTTATTAAATACACAAAATGAGTTTTCTAGTTTCAGATAATTGTCAACTGGCTAAGCATAAATTCCTCCATTACTAATTACAATACCATATATGCTTTTGAAAATAACATAATTTCAAGATATAGGGTATTTCATTTCCAATTCATTTGTGTGGATCAGAGACATCATATCAATGCTATATATGTATGGTTCGCGATCATTTAATACCGATGTTTAGAGTTCACTCATCACATTTTTCTTATTTCTAATGTCAATGATGGTTGTTTTCATGTTATTAATCCTACATCGCATGCCATGCCATATTTTCCCTTTTAACTGACATCACAATTTTCTTATGTTCACGTTGAGCAACACAAGTTTCTAGATGCAAATTGCGAAATTAAAAGGGCTAATATTGGACGTGTACGACATCGAATTGTTAATGTGAAAATGAATGGTTAGTATTAATAATTAGAAAAAGTGAGATGAAAAAACACTAAATCACTTCCTGCTTGTTGGTTGCTATCTGCTACAGTTTCCCGACAGCCACATTGTATGTTGCTTTATCACGTACAGCCAAACTGGCTTTGATTTGTATATAGCATTGTCTTTGCATGATAGTTCAAAAAGCTTTGGGTTGTTTTAAATAAATTTGTAAATTTTATTTTGATATTCTCATATCTGTTGATGTACACCATTTTTGAGTGGGATGTGGGGAATCGTTTTTCATCTGCTTGCGAACTTACATTTCAAATTGATCTGTGTGGATAAGAGACATCATATCAACGCTATACATGTATGGTTTGCGACTACATGATACCGCTGTTTAGTGTTCACTCATCCACATTTTTCTTATTTCTAATGTCAATGATGGTTGTTTTAATGCTATTTATCCTACATTACCTGCCGTGCCATGTTTGTCCTTTTAACGGACATCACAATTTTCTTATGCTCACGTTGAGCAACGAAACAAAAGTTTCTACATGCAAATTACAGAGTTAAAAGGGCTAAAATTGGATGACATACGACATCGAATTGTTAATGTGAAAATGAATGATTGGTATTAAAAATTAGAAAAAACCGAGATGTGAAGACACTAAATCAAGCTCTGCTTGGTGGTTATTGTGCGCTAACTGTTGCTCGGCGGCCACATTGTATGTTGCTTTATCACGTAAAGCCAAATTGGCTTTGATTCTGTATATATCATTGCCTTTGCATGATAGTTCAAAAAGCTTAGGGTTGTGATAAATAAATTTGTAATTTTACCAAAACACAAAATAAGCAATTTTTGCCCATACAACTGAGATATGATTAAATCTAAAATAGTTAAACTAAGGGAAATTAAAATAAGTTTCAACCCAAAGTCAAGACATCCCAGTATTGCCCAATGTCCATATAGTCCAATAAACAACACACGACACAACATATTGATTGTAGATCTTGTTATTGTATAGCTTCTGGTCTACTCTTCATATGTCATACATTCGATTGTTTCATACGTGGAACCATACCAGCACGCGTAGGGATGAAAATTAAAGGAGATGTGGTATAACATTTCAAATTCGACCTGGTACTCAATTGAACTAGCATTGAAACTTGTATGCACGATCTAATTTATTAGCACTGAATCATTAACAGAGCATCCATCAACTAATTAATGTGTAAGATCCCTTGCTATCATCTACAATACTTATGTGCTTGTAATACAACATAAAATAACACTGTTTATTGTACTTAATTCCCATTTGATTGATGTATGTCAGGGACATTATTTCTACTCTTATGTATTGGTTCAAACTATGCGTGGTCTATGACGTATGCGTAGCATAACATGAACCGACTTTTTTGATTGCAAAATAATATGGGCAAATTACTACATTCAAATTAAACCTCGCTCTGTATTGATTAACGTCAGCTGCTTCTTGATATCTGTTGTAGCCAAATCGGCTTTGACGCTTTTAGTAACATTGTCTTTGTACGTTTGTTTAAGGAACGTACGCTGTAATAACTAGTTTGAAAATTTTATCTTGATATCCTTCTTATACCTTGGTATATATATCTTGGTATATATGGTTTTGCAACTACATGTAATACCGCTGTATAATGTTTACTCTTCTCCTTTTTTTTTTTTTTTTTTTTAAAGTCAACGATGGCCATTTTCATGTTATTATCCCCTGGCCACAGCACCAGTGCTGCTTTTTTTTTAACGTCACGTTTTTCTCGTGCTCACATTGTACCTATTGCAACCACAACAAGCAATGTTTGAAAATTTTATATTGATATCCTTCTTGTACTTTGGTATATATATTTTGGTATATATGGTTTTGCAACTACATGTAATACCATTGTTTAATATTTACTCTTCTGCTTCTTTTCTTCTTCTTTTAAAGTCAATGATGGGCATTTTCATGTTATTATCCCATGGCCACCGCAACAACGCTGCTGCTTTTTTTAACATCGCATTTTTCTCATGTTCACATTGTACCTGTTGCAACCACAACAAGCAATGTGACAATGTGAGTATTAATGCTAACTGTGAAGTCAAAAATAGGGTATTGTTGGCGGCGTTGAATTACAAATGTGAACTAGTGTGAACCCGTGCTAAGACGGGTTTCATGAAATAGTCTTGACATCACATTTCTTTTGATAGTTTTCCTTTAAGTCTAATAAAAAAATGTTTTTGATTTTTGATTTTTGATTTTTTTTGATAAATCTTAGAGGATACAAAGTATCGTTAATATTTAATACTTAGAGCACAATGATTTAATTGTGGTTTGATGTTTCGGTCGGAATACCGAAATTCCAGCCACCTCGGTTCGGTTTCGTCAGCCTCCGGGACGAAACCATAGCTGAAATTCAGTGCCGGTTGAGAAGAGAGGAATTTGGGCACCTATCAACTTATATACCTACCTAAAACCGAAACTTGGGAGGAAATTTTCGTCGTCAACTTCATGCCTGCGAATCAAACATTATTCTCCTTCATTCGGTTTTTTTTTTTTTTTTTTTTTTTTTTTGGAATTTGCAGTAGAAAGCAGTACTCGTCTTTCGTTGTTTTGTTTTCTTCAGTTGCGAGAAAGCGTTATGCTTTTGACGGCTAGGGTTCAGTGGAATTATTACTGGGCTGGTTATTTTTTATCTTTCGCAGATCAACTTTAGTGTTTGGACTGAGCAGTAATTAAATGATGATTACAAATGCGTTTACAACTGTATAAAAGTTTGGGACCAACTGAATAAGAGCACCGAGCACCGGGCCCATGTTTTTTTTAGCTCGGGACCGAAACCGAAACTTCCGAAATCGTCCGAAACTAGAAAAAATTCAATCGTCCGAAACCGAAACCGAGTTCTCGAATCATGGATTTAATACAACAAAAGAAAACATCAAATATCAATTGTTCTTAGTTATGCAGTTGTCTTACTAAGCATGCATATTTATTAATGATTAAATGTAAGTCATACATAATTTTATCCTATGTTTAATATAAATATAAATGTATACAAAATTTGGTTTGATTGCAGCATTCTAAACATGGAACAGAGAAATTGTGATCAGAATGAAACGATGTTAAACTTAAATTCAATTAAATTGCACTCCAACATTTGTGTTATTACACTTTATGATTTTCCACGTTAATAATGAAATTAGGGAAAATACTGTAATAGAACTAAAACATTTTATTTTCTAATACAGATAATATAATACATAATGTATACTTTGTGATTAAATATTTAAGGTAGTTAAGATAATTTTCTTGTTTACTTCAAATATTCATGCAAATATAATAAATGGAATAATATGATAGTAAGGGTAATTTGGACTATTAGACAAAAGACTTTCAGATATAAAAAATATTTTACATGACATTTACTTGAAGATAAAATTTCAATGAAAATGTTTAAATCAAATCAAATAATAAAGGATTGTCAATCATTTGTATTATAATATAGGAACATACATAGGCATGGAAGCAACAAATCAAGAAGTGAAAGCAGGACCTGTGTATTGTAAAATTGTTCCAACTGCTAATCTACATTTTTTTGATTGCAAATTCTTCCAAATATTCTACTAAATGAAAACATCTACAGACTTCTTCTCCTCCAACAAACAGACACCGCTTAGTACCTAACTCCACATTCAAACACCTTTTTTATATAAATTCGTCCCTTATATAATAATTCATCGCCTTCCCTTCTTTGAACTAATTAGCCCGCTTTCATATTCACATGATATCATAGTCCAAACATTGGTAGTGACGTTGGACATTAATTTTGTTAGGAGCATTAACTAAACATCACAAAGAATAACAATAATATTTTTTTCTTTTTTACAACCAAATGCCAACCTTATATAATTTCAACTTTGACTTGTGCAAATAAGCTATACAATTACAAACATGGGTATTTACATACCAAATATATGATATCTTATTTCAAGCATAAAAGAACACATAAAATATAATGTTACCTATAAAAGTATAAATAAATACTACCCTAGAAATATTTGGTTCATTCACTGAAAATGATCATCTTTCCTGAAGTGTGAAATAAAAGAAATATATTTGAAAATGGGTGATGTGTTTCTATATTATTATTTTTCATAATAAAAAATCTGTTAAAGTTATATAACAATACACATTACATGTTATCTATTATAGCTGCAACTTATACTGCTTTTGGGATATTGTTGTTATTTAAAGGAAATAATCAAGAACTTAATTGATTAAATGTTAAGTTTATAAATACTTAGCGTTAAAAAGAATTATCATGTAACTTATTTCATTTATTAACTGTAAGTTCGGTCAAAGAGATATACAGATTTAATTTTTTACGTTCCCTTTTTACCCCGGTAAAACATCAGTTACCATCCTAAATCCAATTCAATTTCAAATGAAAAAAAAAAAAAAAATCTCTACATTATTTGTAAAAAAAAAAAAAAAAAAAAACGATCATTTGAAGAGAAATTTTATTATTTTTGTTCGACATGAACGACGTAGGTCTGCCATATTATATATTTTTGTTCGACATTGTTCATTATTTTTGAAATTTGTATTTATTGTCGGGTTGCCGAAGTGAGGGATATTGGGTGTATCGACAAATTCGGCAGTGGGATACCGTAAAAAAATTGATTGATATATGTATATCGATTTCATATGAATGATATATTTTAATCAGATCTGATGCATATCGACAAATGAAATTATTTATAATTTGGTATAAAAATATGGTGTAGTTAAACTAATATACTGTATTTTTTTATTAATAACTAAAAAAGGGATTATTGTACTGAAGACTAATTTGATAAAATAAAGTTTATTTGTTAAGGGGACGCTCTCTACATTGGTACACCCCCTTACCAAATTATTGTTTTTAAAAAAATTGAACCCCCCTTAACGATACTTGGAGTGTCAATAACAACCCCCTTAAAATAACATTGTTGTAATTTTTTTCTTTCGTGGATGCTATCTTCAACTTGATTTTTTTTTTTTGACCAAGTAATAGTTATTTTTATGTTCAGTTCTTGATTGATGTTAAAGGCCAACCCATCATTCATACGATGGAAATTAATACCATCTGATGTATTTATGTTTTTTTATATAGTGGTAGGCAAGATGATGCTTAGATTCGGGTTTTCACCATAAATGAAACTGATGGTTGCATGTGGACTATTATCTGATCATGAGTAGGAGGAGCATCTAATAGAGCCATTTGGAGTAAAAATGAAATCCATCGTAGCATTGATTTACCGTTTCTTACCCTGGCTAATTAAATTAAATGTCTGCTATTGACGTTGTTAGTCTCTCTACTAAGTATAAATGTCAACCATGATATTTATTCACTCAAAAGACAAAAGAAATCATTTCGAATACATATTTTGTTCCACAATATAGAAAAAAGGAAAGTTAAAAACTATTTGGATTCAAACATGTTCCTTTAGGGTATAAGTTACGTGTTCCTTTTTGTTTCAGCGAGAACATTGATAATTTTCCATCATAATCTCATGGTGTAGATTCATGTTAATGAATTCAGGTAATAAATCGCACCTTCTCAATTTATATCTTTCTTGTTTTAACCCTTAGAGAATAATGTTATTTTAGTCAGTAACATAGGGGATGAATGATACTACAAAAGTTACATAAACAGATTTATTGTTATCCATATTAAAAAGCACGAGTCAATATATAATACTCAATCTTAGTTGTAAACTTGTAATATGGGATGACTGACAGGTCATGTCTGACAGTTACCATACTTGCATCATAATTTCTTCATACTATAAATCAGCATTGATTCTTTTCGGTTTTATAGATCTATTTATGTAAAACTTATAATAAATATGCTATTATTATAGAATTTTTATGTTAAATCCTACCATAGAGACATAACTTTAGGAGTGACGATAAATAATTCGATCGCCGCTCCTAGGACTGTTGCTCCTCGGCATAACTCGGTAATTATTTTTGATAGTTTTGATGTCAACTGTTTAGTTAATTTCAATTCTCTTAGTGAATTTTTATATTTTAAAATTTTTGTTGGCAGTTGTATAGATGATAACTTTCGTGTATTACAATCATTAGAAGGATTTGTATTATACTCAGTTTTAAAATCATATTGAGCATTATGAACCTTCAGCTCCAAAAAAGGGTGTTTCCAAGTGGTGGAAAATGACCAATCTGAAAATGGAGTAATTTGTGAGTTGTTATCTGAAACTCAAGTTGCTCCTGCAAATTCGGCAGTTGGTAAAATCGATCATAATGAGCAGCCTACTCCGAAAGAAACTACAATTGTTGTTGTTCCGGAGAATGTCCCAAATAAGTCTTTTTGGTGCATTATTGAGTTTTAGTTCCTTTGCATTTGTATAGTGCCATTTTCATTAGCATTATGATCCTTGCTTTTGTATGCTAACAATAAACTGAAACATTGTCATTGTATCTATGATGGAAAGTTTTACCCAATAAAGCAATAGTCTTGTATTGAAGAAGGTATTGATATGATTCATATGAATAATAAGAAACATTCACATGGTTATAAAGAACTTTATATTTACTAGACTATACTTCAAAGGATATGGTTTTATATCATAACATTATGATTTTTCAGTATATAACAAGTTTTTGATATGTTTCCTCACGCTTCCACCATACAAAAAGGATTTATGATTATTCCATATTTTTTGCAACTTTTTTAAGTTATCCTTAAAACTGATGGTTAACAGATTGGGAGATGGGCCATTTAAGACTCCTGCAAAACCTAAAGCAAAAGCTTCTCCGCCTACCGATACCAAAACCTCGCCTTTGACTGCCAAAAGTGCACCAGAAGCTAAACTTAATGGAGATAGTAGTTCTGTAGATGATGAGCTTTAAGTTTTTAATAAATATGAATTTGTTATATTAATGTTTTTTAATACAAATTAATTTTGTATTCCTTAATAGTAGAAGGCTATTCTATTCAAATCAAAAATCTACTGCGGGTTGCAACTGGAGAACAGGTTTCAAGGAATTCGAGAACGAAATTGCTAATATACCCGAAACAATGTTTGTCAGATTGTGCGAAATAATATTAGCCGCTTGATTTGCTAACTTATCTCCATGTTTTGCTGGAAAATTAAAGAGTACCCTCCATGAATTACACTATTTTGCCTAATTCGTACTTTCTGACAAAAACCATTTCGGGTACAGTAGCAAAACTTATTCGAGAAACAGGGCACATTAAAGCATATGGCATAGAAGTGAGAAATCATAAGGTATGAAACGACATTCTTCATTTTTTTTTCTATGATATGGCTAGCCAACTTCAACTGCATTTTTTTTGTATAGGTCGATAATTTTTGTTTTGGTTTCTTTGAATTTGTCAACTCTGAATTCATGCAAGCTCAGATCAAAGGTACTCATTAATATCTTTCTTATCCCAGTTTACGTTTTTTATGTCAATTTTGTGTATGAAATACCTGCGATCTCATCAGTTTAATTTCTTTATTTACTATGCTTAACTCTTTTTGTCCCTTATCATGTAGCTTAACTAACGTAAGCTTAGTGTTGACATGTGACTTTAGCTTATCTTATTGACTATCTTTGGAAATGATGTGATAATCTAAACCTACAAGATTTATTTAGCATGCATTGGTAGTGTTAAGGATTTGGCAAATTTTGCTAGAATTTGTTGGAAATAGAAGAAAGAGTAATGAATTGGAGCAATGCAAAACAACTTTCTATTATTTCAAAGCAATACAAAAGACAGTACATCTACTTATAATTGCATAATACTAAAATATCAAACAATAAATTAGCTAAAATAATTCAAATTGATCCACTAAAAAAGGAAGACTAGATCTAATCTAAAATAAAACTTTAAAATCATTATCTAACACAACACCTTGATTCAAAATTAACTTGGATTTTGTGGAACAGTGACATGTTGATTGCGTTTTGACAAGGTGTCCTCAACAATCCAAACAACAGCTTCTAATAAATTTGGTTAGGATTAATGGTATGACAAGTTGATATATTCATAAACAAAGTTGCTTTTGATTTTCAACTTCCTAGATAGCTAGCGTAATAGCATTAGACGAAATTTCATAAGAAAAACGTCTACACATCATGACCTATGTCATAATGGAGAAATATTAGAAATCAAAGTTAAAGAAACAGTAATGGAAAAATGAGGGTTTTGGAAATGAAAACCAATGAAGTTAGCAATTTTCCGATTGAAACGGACTTTAGAGAGTTAGGATGTCTCTGCACAAAGATTAGCAAATAATGCTGCTGAATTAGGACTTAAAGCACAGGATTTGGCACTACTTTTTTTAAATTTTTTGCTGCGATTGCAGCAATGTAAGTTCATTTTACATTATCTTTTATTGATTTCATTGTTGTTAGAGTTTGACTGTGATAATTGTTTGCACTAATGATGTAAGCGATGATTGGAGAAGATGTGCTCGTTAGCAATTATTTGTTGCAAAGGTTATTGTCCTTAATTCATGCCATGTAATGCAAATTTTAACTGAGTAACACCCGCATTTATAACAATTAAATATTTAAATAATGCATGTGTGTGTGTGTATATATATATATATATATATATATATATGTATATATGTGCATAAACATAAATATATATAAGAAGAATAAAATAATGATAATATATGATTGCATGTAATAAATATATGCTTTGAAAAAAGAAAAAAAATGTAAATAAAAATGCAATGCATACGTTAAAATAAAGAAGAAATTGGTTGCATGCAGTGTAATTATGTTGCATTCAATGATTTACAAATATTATGCATTAATAATAAAAGAGAAAAAAAAAGATTCATGCAATGATCTAAATGAAATACTGTAACAAACATGTAATAGAGGAATAAGAAGATAACAACAACTACCATTGTTCTAAGCCTTGTTAATAATAGCCTTAGTTAGTAAGAAATTAAATAACGGCATAACACCGTTTGAATTTTGAAAACGAATAAAAGTTGTGCGTGTATCTATATATATATATATATATATATATATATATATATATATATATATATATATATATATATATATATACTTGCAAAATGGCCATTAGAGGTTTTGTACATATAAGGACCATATATGTGAATATAATTCAAATCAATTCAAAACTGATGGAAAGATAATACATGCGCTAAATTAATGCAATGGATTGATTGAAATAAGAAAAAAGAAAACATGGTAAAATGATTGCATTAAATAAAAAGATAAGACATGCAAAATAATAAAATAAAGGAAGATGTGTATAATTATATACATATAACATTCGAAATTCAAAAGTAAAAAAATAATAATAATAGGCAATAGAAGTTAAACAATAAGTATTAACGGAAAGAAAAAAATTAAACAAGGAATAATTTATAAGGTTATATACATATATACAAAATGTGGGTGCAAATATATAGAAAAAAGGAAAATAGGCGCATAATCAATTTAAAAGAAGCAAAACAAGGAATTAATATAATGAATTAATTTAAAGGGGATATATGTGTATATACTGAGAAATATATAAAAAATATATGCACACAATAAATAAAGATGAAAAAGGAATTGATGTGCATAACGGTAAAAAAATTATGTGGCATCTAATTGGCAGTTTTAATTGGTAGGAAATGACAATGCATGCCTTGTTGGCTTTATTCTATTGGTCCAATTCAAAATTATTATTGACTTGACAACTTCCTATTGGCCTTATAACGTGGAGAGAATAGATTTCATCAGGAAAAATAGACGGTCAACGTAAATTTGAGCTTCATATATAAAGAACCCTATAACTCTCCATTTTCATTTGTTGTTCTTCACTCTCTTCTTCCTCCATATAATTTTTGAATAAAATTATTAATTATAATATAGAAGCGCTATCCAAATGAAGATTCAAAAGAAAATTTATCGTCAACAACAAATTCAGAAAATAAGGTGTTTTCAACTGCAACGACAATACAAATTCATGTCTCTCCATCCGCAACCAATCCAAAGAGATTTTGTTCTAGATCTGCATATCAATGTGAGTGGATTTAAGTTATATCTTTTTTTGATAATGGTATATTATTGTTTGACATTCCTTGTTAATATGCAATGCAAATCTGCTAGAATGATTAAAAGTGTTGAAATATTAATATGTTAAAATATTAATATGTTGAAAATTCATATGTTGAAACGTTTAATGTGTTGAAATGTTCATATGCTGAAATGTAAACTTGTTAAAATATGTGTAGCGAGTACTATTGTTCTAATTACATGTTAACTTGTGACATTTATGTACTTGAATCCTTAACTGTAGAAATTGGAATAATTACATGTTAAATTAGAATAATTACATGATTTGACGATCACATGTTATTTTGAGATGAAATTAATTACATGTTAGGAAAAATGGGTTTAATATGATGAAATGCAAAATAGATTACAGTAAAAATTGGGTCTGTTGAAGACAAACGAATGCCTTCATTTTGGTTTATGTTATTGTTTGCTTATTTCTTCCCAAATGGTGTCAAAGGACATGGCACCGTGCAAAAGGTCGAAATCGGTATTGAAAAACCCGATGTAGGACTTGTTTGAGTTTTTACGGTTATAGGGCAGACCTTTGACTGTAGGACTGTTTCAAGGTCGAAATGTTTGTTAGGGAACTTGTGCAGTAGGGTGGGATCTTTACAAAGGTTTCTCCATTCGAGGGAACCGTCTCTGATGAGGGGTGTTGAATTGGGATTTTATGGGCATGAGAATAGGAGTTTGGAATCAGTCGGTGATCACTGCTACTAAGGCAGTGCAGGCGCTTTCGCCTTTGGCTTTCTCGCATCTTTGGTCAACAGACCGACTATATGAGGAGGAACAAAGAAGCGAGAGAGCCAAAGGTGAAAGCGCCTGTACCGCCTTAGTAGCAGTGGTCGCCGACTGGTTCCAAATCAATCCTACCCTCATGTCCATAAAATCCCAATTTGATGCCCTCATCAGAGATGGTTTCCTCGAATGGAGAAACCTTTGTAAAGATCCCACCCTACTACGGAAGTTCCCCAACAAACATTTCGTCCTTGAAACCGTCCTACAGTCAAAGGTCCGCCCTATAACCGTAAACTCAGACAAGTCCTACATTGGGGTTTTCAATACCAATTTCGACCTTTTGCACGGTGCCATGTCCTTTGACACCATTTGGGATGAAATAAGCAAAAACAATAACATAAACCAAAATGAAGGCATTCGTTTGTCTTCAACTGACCAAATTTTTACTGTAATCTATTTTGCACGTCATCATATTAAGCCTACCATTTGTGAGAGGTCTAGTACATTAAGCCTACCATTTGTGGATGCTGGATTTGCCGAGTGGTTCCGGACAGACTTCTTCCACAAGCTGACTTAACCTTGTGTCTTAGCACCGTTACATGTTTTATTTACGCACTAGACCCATCACATTAAATTGACAACTTGTGGATTTGTCGGACGGTTCCAGACACACTTCCACCACAAGTTGAATTTAACCTCGTGTTTAGGTGCATTAAGGTTTTCTATTTACTGTCAATTTAGACATATTATTCTTTCCAAATTTTTACTGTAATCTATTTTGCATGTCATCATATTAAGCCCATTTTTCCTAACATGTAATTAATTTCATCTCAAAATAACATATGATCGTCAAATCATGTAATTATTCTTATTTAACATGTAATTATTCCAATTTCTATAGTTAAGGATTCAAGTACATAAATGTCACAAATTAGCATGTAATTAGAACAATAGTAATTGCTACACATATTTTAGCAAGTTTACATTTCAACATGTGAAAAATCCAGCAAATTAAACGTTTCAACATATGAATTTTCCAACATATTAATATTTTAACATATTAATATTTCAATATGTCATATTAACATTTCACCACTTTTAATCATTATAGCAGATTTACATTGTATATTAACGGGGAATGTCAAACGATAATATACCATTATCAAAAATGATACACTTAAATCCACTCACATTGATATGCAGATCTATAAGAGAATCTCTTTGGATGTAGATGGAGAGACATGAATTTGTAGTGTCGTTGCAGTTAAAAACGCCTTATTTTGTGAATTTGTTGTTGACGATAAATTTTCTTTTCAATCTTCATTTGAATAGCGCTCCAATATTATATTTAATAATTTTATTCAGAAATTATATGGAGGAAAAAGAGTGAGAAAACAGAAAATGAGAATGGAGAGCTATAGGGTCCTTTATATAGAAGCTCAAATTGACGTTGACCGTCTATTTTTGCTGATGAAATCTATTCTCTTCACGTTACAAGGCCAATAAGAAGTTGCCAAGTCAATAATAATTTTGAATAGGACCAATGGAATAAAACCAATAAGGCATGCATTGCGATTTCCTATCAATTAGATGCTGCATAAATTTTCTACCGTTATGCACATTATCCCATTTCATCTTTATTTATTATGTGCATACATTCTACATATATTTCTAAGTATATACACATATATCCCCTTTCAATTAATTCGTTATATCAATTCCTTATTTTGCTCCTTTTAAATTGATCATGCGCCTAATTTCCTTATAAATTATTCCTTATTTAGTTTTTCTCTTTTCGTTAATACTTATTAATCCATTGCCATTACATTATATCCTTGCATATAGTTAATATAAATTAGGATTACCGCTGAATCTAATAAATTAGGATATACACATTGTCACGACCGTGAATTTCGCTCGATCCGAATCAGTCGCTACACCAACCCAGACTGTTCGAAACGCCTGAATGTTTTGAGAACACGACAAATTATAATGCAGACGAAAGAACATTTCATTGTATATTACAACAATTCCATCAGAATACAAGAATATACAGAGTATAAATCAATATTACACATTTACCAAATATCAGAGATTACAATAAATTTCATAGCAGCGGAAAATAATACAATATACAACTGAAGGAGATATACGGATACAAAGCTTTCCGGATATCATTCCAGCTGTAAACCAGGATCCTGTGAATATAAATCTGCAATAACCAAAACTACTAGCTGCCCGTGTCAAAATAGGGGGCACCCAGAGTTTAGGTTAAAACAATAAACTCCAGGTCAGTCATGTGACTGGTGTGAGAAATAAAACAGTTGTTTAAAACTTTACTTTAAATCAGATATATCAAGGGACCATGCCGTATAACACGGAACGGGTTTCCTCCCAATAATACCAGTGCATATAACAAAACAGCGCAATGCTTTTTGTAAAAATGGAGCTATTATAAGACCCAGGTCCTATCACACAATGCAACGCAAGCCGGGGGATTGGATTTTCCCTTATAATAGCCAAACATGCTTAGTACATTTAAAACAAATAATTTGATACTATTATAAGTGCATAGTGTATAAAACAGCTTCAAATCATAAGTATCAATCATAGACGGCATGGGTACCATATATCATATCGCCATACTAGGCTCTACAATCAAAACCGCAAAGTCACGTATTTGGAAATTGGATTTCCATCCATGAACCGAGGCAAGGGATCGTCCTCCACCGAATTCGAGACGCTCTAGCCCGCCCTTGAGGCAAGTAATCAGTCAAGCCTTTGGATCGTCAGGGCCGGTCCCCCGATGTAGATTAAAATGCCTGAACACTGCATTTCCCCACCCTATGGGGTGTCAATGAGTCCAATGACTCCATCGGTCCCGGATCGACCGATATATCCGAGGCGCCTCGCAACAGCAACAACCACATAAGTCAAACTCGTCAGGGCGTGTAAAACCATTGACGCCACTTCTAGCTAAAAGGAAACGCATGCCCTCCCTGATGTCCTCTCCCGTTTCTGGTTCACAACCGGGGTGTGAGGCTCGCGAATCAACGTTACACAAAGCTACGCCACACAGGCCGTGCTTGGATCATCACCCACAAGGCTTTGCTTTTCGACCTAAGCCTTGATCATTTGCCACTTAGGCATGCCACACAGACAATTCACTCCATGCGTTTGATATCCATCAATATATAACCCCTGAGCTCATACGTCTCAGAGAAGGGCGTTAAGAAAGAGAATAAATTCTCCGCCGCCAATCAGATATATATTTAATAGGAATCAATCACACAGAATAAAATCCAATGTCAGACACACAGTCCATTTACAAGTTCGTTCTGGGTCTGAACAAAACCGGAGGCACCTAGTACCCCGCATATCCATCGATCTCCAAGTACGTCTGGACGATCACCAACTGATTCTCTCCTCTTGGGTGTACGACCCAATCAAGATCATTAGTAATTATCCAAACGATGTGAAGACCTCCGGTCTTCAACCACCGTCTTCATCTTTGACACCACGTCGAATTAGTTATTCAGAATGGGATAAACCCGGTCGTTCTGAATAACTCGCGTATATAATAAACAAGTGTTACACAAACACAACATACGCCTCATTCCAATTCATAATATTCTTTTATTCAAATATTCTTATACTTTGGGAAAGGTTCCCATTAATTTTATCAAAGACAAATTCTTTAAATTTATTCTTCAATCTTCTTTGAATATCAATTCAAACTAGACGGGATTAGCGAACCACTCCGAAGTAATCATTTATTTCCCAATCCCAACCTATTCATCCCATGAAGTAAAACTGGTAATACTACATATCTAACACCACGGTGTTATCGGTAAATTCAATTACCATTTCACGTTCAAATCTGATTAAAGATTTAACTATCGCCTGGAGTAAAACTGGTGATACTCCATTCTCGATCTTTTTAATCTAATTAAAGATTCATTAAAACTCCACTTAGTTTTAATCTTTAACTGGGTTAAAGAATCAGTGTCATTTAAAACACGGTTCACGATAAACCCAAAATCACATTCCATTAATTATCGGGTTAAAGAACAATTGTTGTTTAAAACACTGTTCACGATAAACCCAAAAATCAATACCAATTCAATTCCAATTAAATATCATTCAATTGGTACACTTCATTAAATCTAAATAAAAAGATTTAATCTTTTTCTCAACTGGGCTTAAGAACAGTGTTAATGAAGACAACATTCACGACAAACCCAAATCACATTTGATATTAAATACAAGGCTCTCAATAAAAAATATATCGGCTTATATTCAATATCAAATTCTACGACTAGCAAATATCGTATTGGAAATAACGATATAAATATATCTTTCAAATTCCCATAACAGTACCTGTATCATCACGAAATCCAATATCGAAATATTCCAAAGACAATTTCGATTCAAATCCATTCCAATTCAATTATTGGAAATTCTGGTTACTTTTAAAACCCCTTTCAAATTCAATTTATTTATTTAAAAATAAATAGAATTATAATCCTAGTTCAACGCTAGTTCGTTTCGATAAAAATCTATTTTTATCTTCTCAAATATGGAGTTTTTCATCCCAATCCTTCCCAAATCATTTCTTATGATTCTACACAAATTATTACTATTTTTAATAATTTCATCAAGGCCCGTACAGTCGATTTCCATCAACGGCCATCGAACTGCACTTACAGCGACCTTTTCCAAATTTGATTTGGACATAATTCCAAATCCAACCGTTAGATTTCTAATTTCTAATATTCGTTAGAAAGCTCTTTTCGATACGAACCCAACGATTCCAGTTTTAGGAGAATCCGACGATCAGATCTCCCTCAATATCCATTCGGAGTCAATGGTCGAAATTCTCAAATTGTCGCGGCGCGGCGCGTTCTATTTAGGCCATTATATTATATATATAATATATACTTCGTCGATTTCCTTTTAAAACGTATTTTATAAATCGTTTTAAATTTTCAAAACGATTTCAACTTCCTTTTCAAATTCAAATCAAAATTGAATTTTGCATTATAAATTCGTTTTAAATTCATTTCAAATCGATTTCAATTCAAATTGATTTCTAATTCAATTTCAGTTCTAATTCAATTCAATTCAATTTCAATTCGAATTCATTCCTATTCAATTTCAATTCGAATTCATTTTCAATTCGAATTCATTTCAATTCTATTCAATTTCAATTCGATTCGAATTCATTTTCAAAATATTCGATTTTGAAATCACTTTTCAATATTCATTATGAAAACGAATATGATCGATATAAATATCGTTTGCGTCAAAATGGCGTCAATCTAATCAACACGGCTTCATATATTTCTATTTTCAAATATTCTATTTCAAATATTTCTTTTTCAAAATTGGAATGAGGCCCAATCAATTACCATATAATGTTAATTATATGGATTTTCTACAACACATGTATAAAATAACAACGATAAATAATCAACCCTCATCCAGAGTGCACCACGCAACTGCATAAGCATTAAATATAAATATTTAACGCTTATAACAGTCTGTCAATCAATCGATCGACATACTACTAATTATTGGGATTAATGTATGTCATATATCATCCCAATATCCGTGTGGGGTTTCCAATCAATCAAACACAGATTTTATTTGTGCAGCTGGACAATGTGTAAAATTTATCATCCCAATCTATATCTGTCAAATGTGTGTATATAAACAAATCGTCCGATTTGTTTATATTTATTTATTTCATTTCATATACACGTTAAAAATTCTATTTTCAACTATAAAATATTTTTTACTATATAAATATTTTATTTCATTTCACATCACATCACACAATCAACTACACATCAAAATCAAACAAACAAGCATGCAAGCCGTCCATGGTCTGTGGACGACGGGTGTCGGGTGCTACTAAACACCGTCTGCATCCTAGTATATATTTTTAACTAAAAATTTAAATTAAAGGTGAGGAGTTCTCACCGTTGGTTCCACTCCGCCGTGCTTTGCTGTTGAACTGCTGAACCGTCTGGATCTGTTTGAAATTCTACTGCAGTCCTTTTCACGCTGTTCAAATAAAAATTATATTTTTATTACTTCATTTCAATAAATAAAAATTCTATTTTTATTTCTACTTCACATATTTTTACAACGCTCCTTTTTATATAAAAATTATATTTTTATTACTTCTATAATATAAAAATTATATTTTTAATCTTTTTCACTTTCAAAAATATGATCTTTTCCACTTCAAAAATATGATCTTTTCTATATCAAAAATATAACCCTTTCAATAACAAAAAGCTTAACTTTTATATACAAAGACCATATTTTTATTCGCTATTTCCTCTATAAAAATTATATTTTTATTTCAACTCTACATAGATAAAAATCACATTTTTATCGCTTCTTCATACATGTAAACATCAAAAAAAAAATTATCGCTACTTCATATACGTAAAAATCGAATTTTTACTCCACAAATCTATGTGGAAAAATCTAATTTTTTCTTCGCTAAAGATTATATTTTTATACAAAAAAAGATTACATTTTTTTCTTTGACGATATTTATAAATAAAAACCACATTTTTATCGTTGTCACATACATATATATATATATATAAATAAATCACTTCTTTCTATTTTTAAAAAATATCGGCTTTGCTACGGTAAAAATCACGTCTTTACTAAGATAAATCATAACTTTATATATTAAAAATCTGAATTTTATCATTGTTTATTTAGATCAAAACTTAAAACAAAACATACCATTCACATTTAAAAACTGAAAATTAAAAATAGAAATCGATTTAAATTTACTTACAGTGGGAATTTGGGGAGAGACGGCTACTGCGCCGGAGATGGAGGGGCGGAGAGGTTGCTTCGCTGGTGGTCTAGTGCGCGGCTCGCGATGGTGGCGGCAGGAGGCTGAAGGAGGTGGCTAAAATCGATTTGGGGCTAGGGTTTTCGGGTACTGACGGGTTTCGAGGAGGGAGACGTGGAGAGAGGGGGTTCCGGTCCGGCGAGGCGGCGCCGTAGGGAGGCGGTGGTGGCGGGCTTTGCGGCACGTCGCAAGGTCTTGTCGTTTTTTTTCTATTTTTGTTGAACGACGAGGAAATGGGGAGGGAGAGAGATAGTGTGAGGGTTGACCAAGCTTTTATATTTTTTATATTTAATTTAATTAAACCCCATAAAGTTACTTTTTCATTTTAACTCGAAATCAAATCCACCGACTGTCGTCCCTAGCTAATTACCCTCATTCCGAACACAACGGGATATGTACCGTAAGCCAATTCGACTGTTGCGATCAGTTTCCATTCAAATCAAAATTTAAATCTATATATTCTATTTTAATCGTACATTTCAAACTACCGGGGTCACATACTAGCTCTAAAAATCTCAAAAAAAATATTTCTAGCTTCGTATTAATGATACGATCCTAACAAAACTAATTTCGTCAAATTCCGAGACCGTTTGAAAAATGGCCATTTTCTGGTCGACCAAAATTGATCGAAACTGTTAAAACACGTTTTCTTGTGCCACGCTCACATATTGATTCGAAAAATTACAAAATTTGAAACCTAGCAATAATTTGACATCACGGATCCAACAAAAGTGGTTTCGTCGAAAACTGAGGTCGTTTGCAAAATGGCTATTTTTAAGGGCTTGAATTCCATAGCGACTATTCTGAATTTTCAACTGGACGTATCTTTTTATTCCCGCTATGAAATTTCAAATTTTCGGATTCGTTGGAAATATATTCTCAAATAGATTCTAATATTTTTGGTTTCACTAAAATCCAGTTTATTTTGCACCCGGTACATTCGAACTACCGCGCCATTTTCAATTTCTTTTATAATTTAAAATAAATATTTGTATTCTAACGACGATCTATATAATATATACATTCGAATTCTATTCAAAATAAATTTCTCGTCGATATTATTTAAAATAATTCATTTTAAATAATCAAAATTCGCTAAAATTGCCAAAATAAAAATTTTAAACTGGCTCAGAATTTCCGGGTTGTTACATTCTCCCCCACTTAGAACTTTTCGTCCCCGAAAAGGAACGAAGCCGAAAGTTGTTTAACTAATCAACTCAACTTCCATTATTTTCTTTACGGCTTAAGTTCTTCAACTTTTCAGTTTCTAAGAAATTTTCAAATTTTTCAAAAAAATTGGCTAACACCCTAAATTTCCGAAAAATTTCGCCATAACCTCGCCTGCACCGGGGACTTCGGGATATTTCATATAGCCTCCCATGGCCTTCTTCAATCAAAAAGAAAAAGAAAAAGCCAAGCGGCTCATAAAATCATCATCACCCAAACAAAACAGTAAATTATGGTAAACATGTACCTATTTGTCGGGCAAACAATTTTATTCTTCTGCTCTAGCCTCCTTACTATGACCTGTTCAATGTATATACATGTACATGCATGCATTTGCAAATAATTTTCAATCCAGTTCAATATTTGGTTCAATTTGGCTAAAGGTTCAACATTTTAATTAATCAAACTCTAATCAAACAACACAATCATCAATCAATTAATTGATTATCGTTTCAAATTCGTAACTTTGATATATAGTCAAAAATCATATTTTTGATGCCAAATCACAACAATAAGCCCTATCTAGTTTCGGTTCTCACACCAGTCAATTGGAAATATATAGAAATCTCACTTTCGTCACTCGAACATAAATGATGATGACGCCGCGACATCATCAGAATCATCTCCGGGCGACTAGAGTGATTCTATATCTATCCAGTATATTAAAACTTCAAATACACGCGGATCAGACGTATACGCAAAATCTATATGTACTGGATTGTCCAAATCAATATAAATAAATATTCAAATACGAATAATTGAATTCAAATTTTCAAAATGAAAATTATTTTCATTTTAAAATATACCATTCACACTCGTTCTAGGATACTACTGATCCTATCTCTAACGAGTCATTCTAATTGGATATTACTAACCCAATATCTGATGAATTCTTTCGTACGGTTCTAATGTGTCTTGTTCTCTGAGCTTTGTAAACCAAAGCTCTGATACCAAGCTGTCACGACCGGGAATTTCGCTCGATCCGAATAAGTCGCTACACCGACCCAGACTGTTCGAAACGCCTGATTGTTTTGAGAACATGACAAATTAGAACGCAGACGGAAGAACATTTCATTGTATATTACAACAATTCCATCAGAATACAAGAATATACAGAGTATAAATCAATATTACACATTTACCAAATATCAGAGATTACAATAAATTTCATAGCAGCGGAAAATAATACAATACACAACTGAAGGAGATATACGGATACAAAGCTTTCCGGATATCATTCCAGCTGTAAACCAGGATCCTGTGAATATAAATATGCAATAACCAAAACTACTAGCTTCCCGTGTCAAAATAGAGGGCACCCAGAGTTTAGGTTAAAACAATAAACTCCAGGTCAGTCATGTGACTGGTGTGAGAACTAAAACAGTTGTTTGAAACTTTACTTTAAATCAGATATATCAAGGGACCACGCCGTATAACACGGAATGGGTTTCCTCCCAAGAATACCAGTGCATATAACAAAACAGCTTAATGCTTTTTGAAAAAATGGAGCTATTATAAGACCCAGGTCCTATCACACAATGCAACGCAAGCCGGGTGATAGGGTTTTCCCTTATAATAGCCAAACATGCTTAGTACGTTTAAAACAAATAATTTGATACTATTATAAGTGCTCAGTCAAGCCTTTGGATCGTCAGGGCCGGTCCACCGACGTGGATTAAAATGCCTGAACACTGCGTTTCCCCACCCTATGGGGTGTCAATGAGTCCAATGACTCCATCGGTCCTGGATCGACCGATATATCCGAGGCGCCTCGCAACAGCAACAACCACATAAGTCAAACTCGTCAGGGCGTGTAAAACTACTGACACCACTTCTAGCTAGAAGGAAACGCATGCCCTCCCTGATGTCCTCTCCCGTTTCTGGTTCACAACCGGGGTGTGAGGCTCGCGAATCAACGTTACACAAAGCTACGCCACACAGGCCGTGCTTTGATCATCACCCACAAGACTTTGCTTTTCAATAGAAGCCTTGATAATTTGCCACTTAGGCATGCCACACAGGCAATTCACTCCATGCGTTTGATATCCATCAATATATAACCCCTGAGCTCGTACGTCTCAGAGAAGGGCGTTAAGCAAGAGAATAAATTCTCCGCCGCCAAACAGATATATATTTAATAGGAATCAATCACATAGAATAAAATCCAATGTCAGACACACAGTCCATTTACAAGTTCGTTCTGGGTCTGAACAAAACCGGGGGCACCTAGTACCCCGCATATCCATCGATCTCCAAGTACGTCTGGACGATCACCAACCGATTCTCTCCTCTTGGGTGTATGGCCCAATCAAGATCATCAGTAATTATCCAAACGACGTGAAGACCTCCGGTCTTCAACCACCGTCTTCATCTTCGACACCACGTCGAATTATTCAGAATGGGATAAACCCGGTCTTTCTGAATAACTCGCGTATATAATAAACAAGTGTTACACAAACACAACATACGCCTCATTCCAATTCAGAATATTCTTTTATTCAAATATTCTTATACTTTGGGAAAGGTTCCCATTAATTTTATCAAAGATAAATTCTTTAAATTTATTCTTTAATCTTCTTTGAATATCAATTCAAACTAGACGGGATTAGCGAACCACACCGAAGTAATCATTTATTTCCCAATTCCAACCTATTCATCCCATGAAGTAAAACTGGTAATACTTCATATCTAACACCACGGTGTTATCGGTAAATTCAATTATCATTTCACGTTCAAATCTGATTAAAGATTTAACTATCGCCTGGAGTAAAACTGGTGATACTCCATTCTCGATCTTTTCAATCTAATTAAAGATTCATTAAAACTCCACTTAGTTTTAATCTTTAACTGGGTTAAAGAATCAGTGTCATTTAAAACACGGTTCACGATAAACCCAAAATCACATTCCATTAATTATCGGGTTAAAGAACAAGTGTTATTTAAAACACTGTTCACGATAAACCCAAAAATCAATACCAATTCAATTCCAATTAAATATCATTCAATTGGTACACTTCATTAAATCTAAATAAAAAGATTTAATCTTTTTCTCAACTGGGCTTAAGAACAGTGTTAATGAAGACGCCATTCACGACAAACCCAAATCACATTTGATATTAAATACAAGGCTCTGAATAGAAAATATATCGGCTTATATTCAATATCAAATTCTACGACTAGCAAATATCGTATTGGAAATAACAATATAAATATATCTATCAAATTCCCATAACAATACCTGTATCATCACGAAATCCAACATCGAAATATTCCAAAGACAATTTCGATTCAAATCCATTCCAATTCAATTATTGGAAATTCTGGTTACTTTTAAAACCCCTTTCAAATTCAATTTATTTATTTAAAAATAAATAGAATTATAATCCTAGTTCAACACTAGTTCGTTTCAATCAAAATCTATTTTTATCTTCTCAAATATGGAGTTTTTCATCCCAATCCTTCCCAAATCATTTCTTATGATTTTACACAAATTATTACTATTTTTAATAATTTCATCAAGGCACGTACAGTCGATTTCCATCAACGTCCATCGAACTGCACTTACAGCGACCTTTTCCAAATTTGATTTGGACATAATTCCAAATCCAACTGTTAGATTTCTAATTTCTAATATTCGTTAGAAAGCTCTTTTCGATACGAACCCAACGGTTCCAGTTTTAGGAGAATCCGACGGTCGGAACTCCCGCAATATCCACTCGGAGTCAGTGGTCGAAATTAGCGAATTGCCGCGGCGCGGCGCGTTCTATTTAGGCCATTATATTATATATATAATATATACTTCGTCGATTTCCTTTTAAAACGTATTTTATAAATCGTTTTAAATTCGTTTTCAAAACGATTTCAACTTCCTTTTCAAATTCAAATCAAAATTGAATTTTCAAATATAAATTCGTTTTAAATTCATTTCAAATTGATTTCAATTCAAATTGATTTCTAATTCAATTTCAGTTCTAATTCAATTCAATTCAATTTCAATTCGAATTCATTCCTTTTCAATTTCAATTCGAATTCATTTTCATTTCGAATTCATTTCAATTCTATTCAATTTCAATTCGATTCGAATTCATTTTCAAAATATTCGATTTTAAAATCACTTTTCAATACTCATTATGAAAACGAATATGATTGATATAAATATCGTTTGCGTCAAAATGGCGTCAATCTATTCAACACGGCTTCATATATTTCTATTTTCAAATATTCTATTTTCAAATATTCTATTTTCAAATATTCTATTTCAAATATTTCTTTTTCAAAACTGGAATGAGGCCCAATCAATTACCATATAATGTTAATTATATGGATTTTCTACAACACATGTATAAAATAACAACGATAAATAATCAACCATCATCCAGAGTGCACCATGTAATTGCATAAGCATTAAATATAAATATTTAATGCTTATAACAGCCTGTCAACCAATCGATCGACATACTACTAATTATTGGGTTTAGTGTATGTCATATATCATCCCAATACCCGTGTGGGGTTTTCAATCAATCAAACACAAATTTTATTTGTGCAGTTGGGCGATGTGTAAAATTTATCGTCCCAATCCATATCAGTCAAATGTGTGTATATAAACAAATCGTCCGATTTGTTTATATTTATTTATTTCATTTCATATACACCTTAAAAATTCTATTTTCAACTATAAAATATTTTTTACTATATAAATATTTTATTTCATTTCACATCACATCACACAATCAACTACACATCAAAATCAAACAAACAAGCATACAAGCCGTCCATGATCTGTGGACAATGGGTGTCGGGTGCTACTAAACACCGTCTGCATCCTAGTATATATTTTTAACTAAAAATTTAAATTAAAGGTGAGGAGTTCTCACCATTGGTTCCACTCCGCCGTGCTTTGCCAACGATTTTCACTGGCTCACTCCTTACTGCTAAGTTCAGAGTAATCTCCAATTCTTTTTGTGCTTCTTCCTCCACAACTAAGTCTGGGTCATGAACATATTTGCGGAGTTGAGACACATGAAATACATCATGCACCCCAGGCAACCAGTCAGACAGCTGCACTCTATAAGCGAGAGTACCAATCCTTTCGAGGATAGGAAATGTACCTATGAATCGTGGTGCCAACTTTCCAGTCTTCCCAAAACGAACCATGCCTCTCAATGGAGAAACCCTCAAGTAAACATAGTCGCCAACAGAGAATTCTAAATCCCTTCTTCGCTGGTCTGCTTAGCTCTTCTGTCGGCTCTGAGCAGTCAATAGGCGCTTCTTAATCAAGTCAACCTTATCTGATGCTTCACGAACCATGTCGGGGCCCAAGACTAGTCGATTGCTTGACTCCACCCAATATGCCGGAGATCTGCATGGTCTGCCATATAACAGTTCAAACGGTGACATCTTCAAGCTTGCTTAGTAGCTATTATTATAAGAGAATTCCACTAAGTGCAAGTGATCCTCCCATGAACCGCCATAATCAAGAATGCAAGCTCGCAACAAATCTTCTAAAATACGGTTCACCCTCTCAGTCTGGCCATCTGTCTGAGGGTGATAGGCAGTGCTCAGATTCAACTTGGTCCCAAGCTCTTCTTGGAAAGCTTCCCAGAATTTGCTAGTAAATATAGGATCCCGATCACTAACAATGCTTTTGGGAACCCCATGCAGTCTGACTATCTCTTTAAAATAAAGCTGCGCCAAACTTCGAGCTGTTCTGTTGGACCTGAAAGGGATGAAATGGGCAGACTTTGTTAAGCGGTCTACAATCACCCATATACTATTGTTGCCCTTCCTAGTTCGAGGAAAGCCATCAATGAAGTCCATAGAGATTTCCTCCCACTTCCAACCTGGAACACCTAGTGGTTGCAACAAACCTGCCAGCTTCTGTTGATCACTTTTAACTTGCTGACAAGTGGGACATCTAGCAACATAAATAGAAATATCTCTCTTCATGGACCTCCACCAAAATGTGCGCTTGAGGTCGTGATACATCTTGTTCACCCCAGAATGAATGCTAAGCTTAGATTTATGACAGTCATCCATGATCTCTTTTCTGAGCTCAGAAATGTTTGGGACACAAATTCGGCCTAATAGCCTCAAAACTCCTTTGTCGTCAACTTGGAAACTCGTGGTTTCGCCATCCCGAATTCTTTGTCTAATTCTCTGGATAAACTCATCATCCTTCTACAGAGCAGAAATCTTATCAATCAGAGTAGGAGTGATAATGAGATTGGCGAGGATGAAATTGACGCTATCCGCATTCTTTCTACTGAGCGCATCGGCTACAACATTGGATTTCCCTAGAGTATATAGGATATCCACGTCATAGGCTGCAAGAAATTCAACCCAGCGTTGTTGCCTCATGTTCAAATCTCTTTGGGTAAATAGATGCTTCAAGGATTTGTGATCCGTGTATATTTCGAACTTCTCACCCAAGAGATAGTGCCTCCATATCTTTTGAGCAAATACAATGGCCATTAGCTCAAGATCATGAGTGGCATAATTCTTTTCATGCGGTTTCAATTGGCAGCTAGCATATGCGACTACTCTGTCTCTTTGCATCAGCACCGCACCAATACCTTAAATAAATAAGGGATAACATGTTAAAATGAGATTTGACGTTAAAAGAAAATGTTATCTCTGACATGTTGATTTATAAAAGAAACAACCTTGTTTAGAAGCGTCGGTCCAGACTTTCAAATCATGATTGCCATCTATAATGGTCAACACAGGAGCATTGGTCAACCTCCTTTTTAGATCTTGGAAAGTTGTCTCGCATTCGGGTGTCCAAATGAATTTCGTATGCTTCTTGGTCATGTTTGTCAATGGACAAGCTACCTTCGAAAAATCTTTGACAAATTTCCGATAATAGCCAGCCAGTCCTAAGAAACTTCTGACCTCAGTGGGAGTTCGAGGCTGCTTCCATTCTTGGATGGCTGAGATCTTTCCTGGATCTACTGAGATGCCTTCCTTTGATACGACATGGCCGAGGAATTTCACCTCTTCTTGCCAGAATATGCATTTGGAGAATTTGGCTTTCAGCACATTTCTTCGCAAAATCTCCAAGACTTCTCTCAGATGCTGTTCATGATCAGCAGTGGATTTAGAAAAGATGAGGATGTCATCGATGAACACGAGCACAAATTTATTTAAAACATCTCGGAAAAATCTATTCATCAAATCAACAAAGTATGCTGGAGCATTACATAGACCGAAGGGCATTACTAGCCATTCATAAAATATATCTGGTCCTCTGAAAGCAGTTAAAGGCACACACTCCTCTGCGATGCGCAATTGATGGAAGCCTGTAGCTAGGTCCATCCTAGAGAATACTCGTGCTCCATGCAAGCGGTCTAATAGATCATCAATTCGTGTCAGTGGATATTTGTTTTTCAGCGTTTGCTTGTTGAGATGGCGGTAGCCCACACATAGCCTGAGGGTACCGTCTGATTTTGGGACGAACACCACTGCTGCACCCCATTCTAAGAAGCTGGGCCTGAACAGACCCTTCAATAAAAGTTGCTTGGTTTGATTTCTCAGCTCCTCCTTTTCTTTTGGCGAATTCTCCGAATAGGATGTACGACAGGCCTTGTATTCAGAGCTAAGTCAATTCTGAAGCTGATTTCTCTATGCAGAGGTAAGCCCTCAAGTCCTTTGAATACATCAGCGTAATCTTTGACAACAGGAATATCCTCAATAGAAGTAGAGGTGACTTCTAGAGAAGACCAGAATGCTCTTCTGTTGGTGGCTGAGCCGTGGCATGGGATAGCAATATTTCCAAGCTTAGTTTTAACTTTGATGATTCTCTTCGCACATATTAACTCAGCCTCATACTTTGTTAGCCAATCGATCCCCAGTATGACATCATAACCGGAGAAATTCATGACGACCAAATTAAAGGGAAACTGGTAACATGAATAAGAAATAGGCACTCTACAAAATTGGTCAAGAACAAGAGAACCTCCTACCGGGCTATGGGCTCTAATCTACTCTTTAAGTTTCCTTGGTTTTAGTTTTAACTTTTTAATTGCATCATTAGAAATAAAACTTCGTGCAGCACCAGTGTCAAACAAAGCAGTATTAGGAATGTTTTTAATATTAAGAGTACCTCCCAAGACATCAGGTTTACCTGGCCCCTCGGTAGAAGCCGACGCAGTCGCTCCCTCGTAAACATGTGCCACTTCAGTTTTCTTCAATAAAGGACAATTCTTGCTAATATGCCCTATCTGGTGGCAATTGAAGCATTCTTTGGTGTCACGTGAACCTTAGCCACGATTTCGAGAACTCTGGCTACGATTCTGGCTAGGTCCTGATTCGTTCCTCTTGATTCTTTTAGGAGCTTTACACTCGGACTCAAAATGCCCAGTCTTGCCGCAATTATAGCACGTCACCTTGCTTCTGTCCCTCTTCTTCCCTTGAGGCTTAGCAGTAGAAGAATTGCTTGCCTCTGGTTTCTTGTTAGCCTGTTACTTCTGGTTGTTGCTTTGATTTTTCACTTTATCCTGCTGTCCAGACTCATCATTCTCCTCGTAGCGGCAAGCCATCTCTACTACTTCATTGAATGGGAGCTTGATATGAGTAGTGACTCTGTTCAAATATTTCTTTGAAAGGACATTGATGAATTTTTTATTCTTCTCTACTGGATCTTGAATCAATCCAGGAGCATATCGTGAAAGCTCATCAAACTTCCTCACATACTCAAAAACAGACATACTCCCTTGCTGTAGGTTGACAAATTGCTCGTGAAGGCGGTCTCTTGCTTGTGGGGGAACATACTTGTCATTGAAAAGTTCTTTAAATTTGGCCCAAGACATATTGGCCACATCATTGCAAATCTTGACCGTGTCCCACCAATGTCCAGCTTCATCCTTTAATTGCCATACTGCCAGGAAACGCTTTCGCTGATCCTCTAATTCTAAGCCTTCTAAGATCTTTTCACAGTCCTTAAGCCATGACTCTGCCTGAATCGCAGACTCTCGCCCTGTGAAAGGTACACCTCCTATATTTCTGAATTTCTTTGACATTCTCTCCAAGTCGAAGGGCTGTGGGGGTGGAGGTGGTTGTGCTATGACCTCTGAAGTAGGTTGTTCCTGAGTAATGGAGGTCTCGTCTCTGGTTGGCCCTCTAGCTCCCCCTCGGGCTCCTCCTCTGGCCCTGCCTCAAGCTCCACCTCGGGCTCCACCCCGGGCTGTTCTTGCTCTGGTATCCATTTAAATCAGTCTGTACCATCAAGGAAAGAGTCAGACCAACAGAAATGAAAGGTTTAAGGAAAGATAAGGTAAGGTCAAAATGAAAAGATGATTATGTAATGACTGATAAATAGGTGTTATTCTGCTATGCTCATTCTAGGACATTACTAGTCCTATCTCTAATAAGCTACTCGCCTTAGAATAATGTGGATTCTATCTAGATGAATTGTTCTAAATATGTTATACTCCGAAGCTAAGGTTAACCTTAAGCTCTGATACCAACTGTGATGACCCCAAACTTCCGTGGACCGAAAGTAAGGATAATCATTTGGAATACAACATATTTATAACAACAATAGATCTCAGAAAATATCATAACACATAACTATAGCAGCGGAAAGATAAAGGTCAAAAACATCACATCAACCGAACCACAGAGTATGCAGTTTACATGATACAGCTTAGCGAAATAAAAGTCTGAATCAAAGGAAATAAGTCCCAACTCCAAACGTACATCAAAATACAGAATGGAATAAAGTCTCCAAAGCAAAGGATAAAGATAAAAGGAGAGTCTTCGTCTTCTTCTTCCAAGCAGTCTTCAATCCAGAAAATGTCTTCCTAAAAACCTGCTACTTGGCTGCCCATGTAAATAGAGGGCACCCGAGTTTGCAAAGAGAAACAAACATTGTGACAGTCATGGGACTGGTATGAGAAATCTTTCTATACTAACTAACAATATGGCGAATCACAGGACCACGCCGCTAACGCGGAACGGGTTTACTCCATTGGATTTCCAGTGCATGATTTAATAAATTTTATACAAAAACAATGAAATGACTTTTGAAAAATGAAATCATCATAAGACTCAAGTCCTATCACACAATGCAACGCAAACTGGAGGATAGAGTTTTTCCTTATGATGACCAAACATGCTTAATATGTGTAAAATAATCTTTTTAATATTATTATTAGTGTCTAAGCAGTTTAAAATACTTCAATATAAATGTATCAATCCTAGACGGCATAGGTACCATATACTATGTCGCCATATATAAGTTTACAATCAAGACCATAATGTCGTATTGGAAATTGGTTTTCCATCATGAAATCGAAGCTAGGGATCATCCTCTCCGATTCGAGACACTTTAGTAAATGCCTCACGGCCCGGACTCTGGCGAACCCTTGGATCTTCAGGGCCGGTCCATACCTAACAGTAGCGGATTAGTTATGCCTGAACACACGCTTCCCGGTTCCTTCGAACCTCCATATGGCCACTAACAACCTATAAATACGAGGTACCTCAATCCATCATCAACATAAGTAAAACGCCAGCCAGTTTAAGCACTGACACCACCCCTAGCTAGAAAGAAACGTGTGCACTCCCTGCAGTCCTTATCCCGTTTTTGACTCATGCCGGGGTGTGAGGCTCGCGAAGTTACGCTATACACAAAGCTACGCCTAAACAGGTTATGCTTTGATCATCAACCACAAGCGTGCTTTTCAACAAAGCCTTGATCATCTGCATCTTGCCATGCCACCTTGACAATTCACGCCATGCTATCAATAATTATTAATATATACTAGTGTGTTAAGCAGAGAATAAATTTTTCATCACCAATCAGGTATACATTAATAAAAATTGATTTAATTACATGAAATAAATTCCAATGTCAGACACACATCCATTTAACAGTCCGTTCTGGGTCTAAACGAAACCGGAGACACCTGAGAAGTTCTCGCTTATCCGGACAATCAACGCACACGTCTGGACAACTACTGCTTCAACCGCTTCCTGGTAGCAAGTCAGTCCAAGGCATCAGTAGTCGTCATCCATTCGATGTGAAGATAGCTGGTCTTCAACCACCGTCTTCTATATTTCCGATTTAATCATCGTGTAATTATTTGAAATGAGTTTAACTCGGTCTTTTCAAATAATCCTCGCACAATTATCATTTAAATCATTTCATATCGTTGATATCTATATATAATGATTTATCGCTATTTTTATTTATTCAAAAATACCTCAAAAAAATAAAACGACGCTTCGGGTCAGTGGGTTGCCCTGGCGCTGTTTTTACCAAATTTGATTTTACACATATCTTGAAATCTAACCGTCCGATTTTGGTGAAATTTATACCGTTGGAAAGCTCTTCCCAAAGCGGTCCTAACGGTTCTGGTTTTGGGAAAATCCAACGGTCGGATCTTTCGGTATAATCGTTTGAAGTTACGATTGCCAGTACGCGAACTGCTGCGCTCATTTCGTTTAAATTCTATGTTTATACTTATATATATAAATATAATCGTTTGGCGATTTTAATTAAAAAAAAATCCATTTGCTTTATCACAACTAAAATGACGATAAAAATATCATTTTCAATATCTCTGTTTTATCTTTCTACCTTTTTGTTTTATTTACATTAAATGTAAATATATCATTCTTTTCCTATCTTTCTAATTACATCCGAATTGTAATTAAAATATCTCTTTATAAATTCATGTTTTTATTTGCATAGAGAAAATTGCAAATAAAAAGTATACTTCTTTTCTATGTTTTATTTGCATATAAAAATGCAAACAAAAATGTAATTCTTCTTTCTATGTGTACATATAAAAATGTAAACAAAGATATATAATTCTTCTTTCAATGTTTTTGTGTACATATAAAAATGTAAACAAAGATATATAATTCTTCTTTCAATGTCATATTTTTATTTACACTAAATGTAAATAAAATGTTGTTTTCTTAATCTTATGTTTTATTTACACTAAAAGTAAATAAAATAAATTTTTCCTTCTTTTGTGTCATGTAAATGTAAATGAATGTAATCTTTTATTTTTCTTGTTTATTTACACTAAATGTAAATGAATGTATCATCTTTTTATTTACATAGAAAAATGTAAATAAATCCTATCCACATATTTTGTTCTTTTATTTACACAAGGGATATGTAAATAAAGTTCATCACTAAATTTGTTCTTTTATTTACACAAGGGAAATGTAAATACGGTTTCATCACTAAATTTGTTCTTTTATTTACATAGAAAAATGTAAATACAGTTTCATCACTAAATTTGTTCTTTTATTTACATAAGGGAAATGTAAATACGGTTTCATCACTAAATTTGTTCTTTTATTTACGTAGAAAAATGTAAATAAAGTTGTTCTCATATTTTATTCTTTTATTTACAAAAGGAATGTAAATAAAGCTGTTTTCACTAATAATATATTCATTTTATTTACATGGAAAGTATAACTAAAGTTTATCAAGTTTTGCTCTTTTCTATTTACAAATGTAAATGTCAACACAAACGATAGCAACATATGATTTGGTGTCCAGATTCATGTCAACACATACAACAACAACATATGATTTGTGTATAATTTTCATGAATCAACATAAAAGGTCCCATCTTTATTTTATTTTGTGAATCAAAATAAAATATCTAAAATTCATTTATCTTATAAATCAAAATAAAAGATCTAAACTTTCTTTTATTTTATAAATCAAAAAGATTCAAACTTTCTTTTATTTTATAAATCAAAACAAAAGATTCGAACTTTCATTTATTTTATAAATCAAAACAAAAGATTCGAACTTTCTTTTATTTTATAAATCAAAACAAAAGATTCAAACTTTCTTTTATTTTATAAATCATAACAAAAGATTCAAACTTTATTTTATTTTATAAATCAAAACAAAAGATTCAAACTTTCTTTTATTTTATAAATCAAAACAAAAGATTCAAACTTAAAAAAAGGGATAAAATAAAAAGAAAATAAAGGTGAGAATGTATATGAAGATTACATCAAAATGTGTGATTCAACGATTGATCTATCATTAACATACAGGTCTAAGTTAATAGAATAATAAACAAACAAATAAGACATCATTCATTAACATATGAATATTTAACCATATCATCACATCGCAGATCTATTCTATTTTCGTACATAACATTGATTCAAACCATCAAGAACAGTAATTAAATTATTTAATTAATTTAAAGGTAAGAAATCTCACCTAAGTGTTGCTTCTCTTTGAATTTGACCAAAAATTAGACTGGCTCGGAACTAATCTTAACCAGTAGAGAAAAATACCCCTCTGAATTACGATCCTGACAGTCCTGAAATCGTCAAATTCCGAGTTCAAACGACCGAGTTATGATTAAATTAAGCTAGGTAATAATTTATATTAATTAATTAGTTAATTAAGGGTCAACCTTTCTTCTTCACAACAGATTGAAGGCCGTGAGTTTCAGCTTCTGTTCGAACTTAGGTTTAGATATTTTACAAAATCTGTTCAGTGCTTTGACGATCCGGCTTTACCACGCCAGAGTGCCTCGAGAGGCGCGCCAACGCCCAGGGAGCGGCGTCGATCGGTGTTGTGTTCGAGGCGGGGCGGAGGTGCAAAGGAGACGAGTTTGGGGTGGTGAATCGTGGGCTATAGGTCACGGTTCGGGCCAAACTCCGTATGGATGTGTAGAGGGGAAAGAGGGCTTCGACATGGTGTGTGGATTGGGTCCTAATTCGTAGAGATGGAAGAGAAATTAGAAGGGGTAGGATGGAACATCGATGGCCATGGATTAGAGGCTTGGCGAGTGTAGAAATGATGATGAATAGTGTTTTGGCTTTTAGGGTTTTCTATTTTATAATGTTTGTTAGTGAAATTTTACAAAAAATTCATATCTCTTAAACTGTTTTGATTCCAGCCTATAAGAAGGTGTCCCTAGCCAATAGCCCATATCCCGGATCCAACGGGCCAAGTCTCGTCAGCCCAAACGGATGTTTGTGACCTATTTTATTTGATTTTATATTTAAATCCTTTATTAAATTAATTTGTTCGCATAAATAAATTCATCGAGGCCACATACGGACTCAAAAAAATCCAGAAAAAATATATTTGTCTTCGTTATGACGATACGGTCCAAACAAAACTAATTTCGTCGAATTCTGAGACTGTTTGAAAAATGGCTATTTTTCAGTCGATCAAATTTGACTGAATTGAACAAAACACAGTTTCTTTCGCCGTGCTCACATACTAGTTCGGAAAATTCTATAAATTGAAATCTAGCAATAATCTGACATTCCGGTTCCAACAAAAGTGGTTTCGTCGAAAATAGAGATCGTTTGAAAATTGACTATTTTCAGTGGCTTTAATATTATTTAAAAATGAAAATTTTAATTTCTGCCACACTTTTCAACCATTGGTTCTGATTTTTCGGGTCGTTACACAGATGGTTAGGCAGATTGGTATTGGTTGAGTAAATCGCATATACGTTAAGCAGACATGCTCTATAGTGCTCATAAAAGGTATGCCTACGCGAAAATGTAAATTTTGGGTTTTGATTTTTGTTTTCCGACCGTGTGGGTCGATGTATATATATTATTTGTTCCTGCAATATCGCAGATGTCACTCCGTACAGGGGAGATTCTGATCAATTTTCCAGGAATTTAAAGTGTTAGAAAATTTTCGATATTTTTGAAAATAATTATTTATGATATTAAATTGGTTTTGATTTAAAATAAATTGGGTTTGGAAATTAAAGGGTTTGTAACGTTATTTCCTAACTTAACAATTTCGAGGACGCAATTATTTTTAGGGGGAAAAGAATGTAACGTCTCGTATTTTTGATAGCCAAATATTTTATTTAATTTATTATTTTAAATATTTTATTGGGAACAATAATGGATTTAATATTTAATTCGTTATTAAAACGAAGTTTGAATGTTATATATTTATATAATTATAAAACGAGCTCGAAATGGCGCGGCAGTTTGTAATATGGAGTTTTCAACTTCAACTGAGTATACAGGATCCGATATAAGTCGGATTTCTATGAAACAAGAAACGTTGGAACCGTATTGACGATAATTTTCATATGAAAAAAAATCCAGATTTCGTGCTATAGATTGTTAGTTATGGTCAAATCAAAAGTTTAAAATAGTCATTATGGAAATTGTTTAAAATATAGGCCTTTAAAAGATCCATTTTGCAAACGAAGTCCATTTTCAACGAAATAAATTTCGTTGGGACCGGAGTGTCAAGAAGTAGCGGTGTATTTGTTTTCGTTAAATTTGAAGTAAATGTATGGGGATGCAAATATTAAGCACTGTCGCTAAACAGCAGTAGAATTAATGGTAAATATAAAATAAATATAAAAAATATATATACACAGAAAACGGAATGGATGTTAGGTGAAAATATACCACAAAAAAATAATTTACTTCAAAATTCGAAACAACTGCAAACAAAAATTCAGTTCGTTTTCAGCATAGCAAACAAAACGTATGTTTAACCCTTAAAATATACAAGAAGTGGAAATAGGAAAAATGGAAATGGATACACTGACCATGTTTAGTTCTAATTAATGAAATACACTACACCCCGTATACTGTACGAAGAACTTTCGTTCTTCTGATTTAAACATACTCCATCGAGTGAAGTACAACCTAATTGTAGAAAGTTTCATGTCTAAGGGTATGGGTTTATTTTTAAATACATATATAGCAGACCTACACAAAACATTCACCCAACTATTTGAAAAGACGGAAACACACAGCATACCTATCCTCCCTACTCCATATCTGCAAACCTATTTGGGTGGCTTCCCAATGTTTTGCGTGATTACCAAACCACTGACCCGTGGCATCCAAGTTTCCCATGCTATAAATACGCTCCCAAACTACCAACATCGTGATGCTCCAACCTTTGAAAATTGAATCCATCAATTATACCTAGACTTTACTTCGATCGTTCCTTCTCCGCAGACAACATCACGAAGCCATTCTTCACAACATCAACAGCCACTATCCTCCCAACCTAAACCCAATCAAATCTCCTCCTACAGTTGATTGTTGCCGATGTAGTCTGAAGCGATACTTTCGTGCTAGTGATATCTTTCATCGACTGGAAGTGCTTGGATTCTGGTGGGCTATGGGGATGGTGGCAAGGGCGTTCGAGAGGCGGTGACGAAAGGGAATTCCGAAGATCTGAGGTCGACGGTGTAGTGGGCTGAATAGCGGCGAGAGCAGAAGGAGCATTGGAGGGGTTTTCACGTGCGTACGGTGGGGCTGATGATAGATGTAGCCATTGAAGAGGGAGTTGTCCACGGCGGTTGCGAGTTGTACATAGAATTTGCTGAGCTGATCTCGGGTTGGAGAAAAGCAGTAGGTTAGAGAATATGGGGAGGTTGAGGACTGAGTAGTAGTGATGGTGGCAAAGAAAACCATGGCAGTAACAAAAACAAATATATACAAAGGAAAAAAAATGGGATATGCGGTGGGAGGTTATAACGTGGAAAGTGGGTGAGTTTCGCGGAGCGGGTAAGTTCAACGGAGAAAAAGAAATATACTGGAGTTTCGAATGGATATGCATGGCTCAGGCATGGAGAATGGCGTTAGGGGAAGAGAACGATGTATGAGCGGTTACAGAAGAAGGGAGGGAAGTATATGTAATAACCCGGAAAATCCGAACTAATTTAAAATTTTTATTTTGGCAATTTTAGTGAATTTTGAATATTTAAAATGATTCATTTTAAATAATTATGATGAGAAATTTATTTTCAAAAGAATTAGAATGAATATTTTTAGTTGAATCGACGTTAGAATATAAATATTTATTTTTAATTATAAAAGGAATTGAAAATGGCACGGTAGTTTGAAATTTCGATTTCAAATTTCAAATGAATGTACAGGATTCAAAATAAACCGGATTTTAGCGAAACCAAAAATATTAGAATCTATTTGAGAATATCTTTCCAACAAATCTAAAAAATTGAAATTTCATAGTGGGAATAAAAAGTTATGTCCAGTTGAAAATTCAGAATAGGCGCTATGGAATTTTGGCCCTTAAAAATGAAAATTTTGCAAACGACCTCCGTTTTTTACGAAACCACTTTTTTTGGATCCGGGATGTCTATTTATTACTAGATTCCAAAATTCATAATTTTCTGAATCAATATGTGAGCTTGGTGAAGTAAAACATGTTTTGACAGTTTTAGTCAATTTGGATCGACCCGAAAACAGCCATTTTTCAAACGATCTCGGAATTTGACGAAATTAGTTTTGTTAGGACCATATCGTCAATACAATGCTAGAAATAATTTTTCTGGAAAGAGTCTGTATGTGGCCTCGGTAAATTGAAATGCGCGTTCAAATTCAATATATAGATTTATATTTTAATTTTAGCGAAAACTGATCGTAACAGCCGAATCGGGTTATGAAACATATCCCATTGTGTTTTGAATGAGGGTAATTAGCTAGGGATGACAGTCGGTGGGTTCGATTTGGAGTTTGATATAAAAAGTAACTTTACGGAATTAAGTAATTAAATAATTATAAAAAAAAGTCAACCCCTTTTATTCTCTATCCCCTACCCACCCGTCGTTCAATTCAGAGAAAAAAAAATAGAAATCGATATCTGAATACCCATCGCTCCTCTTCTACAACCGCTCCACCCCCAATCGCCGCCTCCGCCCAAATCGCCGCCACCCCCTCTGAACGGCACCGCTCTCCCCTCTCTCTCCTCTCTCTCTAGCCCCAACTCGAAACCCTAGCGCCCCTAATCCTCCCATTAGCTGTCGTTGACCCCACAGCCCCTACCACCGACCACCAGTCAGGTCGCTGCCCCCTCAGCACCCCAACACACTCCCCCTTCAACCTCCATCAGAGAATGAATCCTTACAAGAAAGAAAAGTGAGTTTTTATTTTTATTCTTATTTATATATATATAAAAGATTTTGATTTTTCTATGTTTTTCATATATAAAAAATGTAATTTTTCTATGTTTTCATATATAAAAAATGTGATTTTTCTATGTATTCATGTAAGAAAAAGGTGACTTTTTTTTCTATGTATTCATGTAAGAAAAAGGGGAATTTTTTCTATGTATTCATGTAAGAAAAAGGTGAATTTTTTCTATGTATTCATGTAAGAAAAAGGTGATTTTTTTCTATGTATTCATGTAAGAAATATGTGATTTTTTTTCTATGATTTGGTACAGAAATACGCGTACACTTCTTTGCTACGCACCTCTTTCGTTTTCTACCAAATGGAATCAAAAAGAATAGCGTAATGCCCACTCGAACGTCCATGGATTTTATCATCAACTTGATGAATTAATTTTAGGATATAGGATCTTTCAGTTTCTTAGTACCAATAGGCGATGGCATTCTGCCTCTGGTACTTGTTGTTGCACCGGGAGCTGTTACCCCATTTGAGTCGTCGCGAGCAGAGGGTTGGTGTTTCTTTTACTCTGTCCATATAATGCATACGGCTCTAGTTTCCGGTTGGGCTGCTCCTACGGAACCAAGGTGCTTGCGATTGAAAAATCAAATTGTAAAAAACAAGAAACTAATCATCAACTAAACGATTAATAAGCCAATCCTTTTTTGGTAAGACCCGCATAAAAATATGCCACGGACGTGAGTTCTTTGTCCTCAACGCTTACTATTTCCAGGAATTAGTCACTTCAACAATCTTTGATGGTTATACGAGTATCCAAAGTAGACAAGATTATCCCCAACAAAAGTGCAGTAGCCCAATGTAGACCGCCTATCAGAAACTGACCCAGCCCAAGAACGCAGATGCTATTTTCACACCTTGGAAAAGCCAGATATTTATCAAAGTTCGATCTCAAGTCAGGCTTTTGGTATTCTCATAAAAAAGCTAAGATAGATCTAATAGTTCGCGGAGAGGCCAGGAGAATAAGAAGATTTGAGAAAAAGAATGATTCTCCCAAATCTCGCTTCTGCAGCAGTATATAATCTCGGTCCCTTACCTTGATGCCTACAGCTCAATTTGTTTTCCAGTGATGGCAAGAATCCGTTCCGAACGAAGCTACATTTCTATTCTATCCAAAAGAACCCATTTTTGCGCAGAAAAGTTATGAAAATCCACGAGAAGCAATCAGGCGAATTGTATGCGCCAACTGCCATTTAGCTAATAAGCCTGCCAAACTAGTATTTGCAGTGAATCCCCCGGTTATGTAGTCATGCATTACGATAGGAACTCCCAATATGATGAGATTCCATTGATACAGAGCCAATTCCAATAGACTTATTGAACGTTCCCATTATTGATGTAAGAAAAAGGTGATTTTTTTTCAATGTATTCACATAGGAAAAAAGTGATTTTTTTATAAATATACATAGCATTGTTTCACATAGGAAAAAAGTGATTTTTTATAAATATACATAGCATTGTTTTACATCGGAAAAAAGTGATTTTTATAAGTATACATAGCATTGTTTTGCATAGGAAAAAAGTGATTTTTTTTATAAATATACATAGCATTGTTTAACATAGAATAAAAATACACACAAGCATTGTTTTAAAAATATATACCTTGATTGTTTTAAAATAGAAGAATATAAAAATATGATTTTTATCACGAAGAGAAGAATATAAAAATATGATTTTTATTATGTAGAGTAATAAAAATATGATTTTTATATATATGTATCATTGAACTAAAAATGTGATTTTTAATATGAAAAACGTATGAAATAGATCTCGCTGGAAACACAGCGAAGATTTTCTACATATGAAGAGTCACGAAGTTTGGTTTAGCTTCTTGGTGAGAACTCCTCACTATAATTTCGTTTACAGTTATTTATTTTATAACTGCGAATATAAACTGCTCCCCGTCATCCACAGACCATGCAAGACTTGTTTGATTGGTTGTGTGTTTGGATTGATTTGTTTGTGTGAATTTGGTTTGTGATGTGAAATGAAGTGTATAAAAATATTCATGCTTGAAATAAATTGTTTGAACAATAAAAATCACATTTTTATTGTATATATGAAGTGTTAAAAATATACATGTGTTGAATAAATTCTTTGAACGATAAAAATATTATTTTTATCATGTATATGAAGTGTTAAAAATAGTCATGCGTGGAAATATATTTTTGTTCGCCAAAAGTATTATTTTTATCATGTATATGAAGTGTTAAAAATAGTCATGCATGGAAATATATTTTTGATCGCCAAAAATATCATTTTTATCATGTATGTGAAGTAATAAAAATGGTCATACGTTGAAATGTATTCTAGTCTGTTAAAAATAACATTTTTAACATGTATACAAGCTATTAACAATAGTCATACCTTGAAATAAATACTGGTTCGCTAAAATTATCATTTTTAGTGTATATATGGAATATATAAAATTGTCATACGATGGAAATATTATTAGTTCGCTAATAATATTATGTTTGGCTTATATATGCGTTGCGTGAAATTATGTATGCGTTGAATGAATATATATAAAAGCATCGTATGAAAATATATATATATGGGCGTTGTATGAAAATATACATATACGATATATTGGACAGGTCATAGCAAGGAGGCTAGAGAAGAGGAATAAAATTGTATGCCCGACAAATAGGTACATATTTACTGGTTTCTTTGGGATATGATGATTTTATGAGCCGATTGGCTAGCCGATTGGCTGTTTCTTTTTCTTTTTGGATTGGAGAGGCTTGTATGGTGATTTCGGGATTTTCCCGATGCTCCCGTGCAGGGGAGGTTATGGCGAAATTTTTCGAAAATTTAGGGTGTTAGCCAAATTTTTGAAAAATTAGAAAGTTCTTAGAAACTGAAAAGTTGAAGAACTTGAGCCAGAATAGAAATTGAATCGTTTTCAAACGATTTATAAAATACGTTTCAAATGGAAATCGAAGAAATATATATTATATATTATATATAATATAATGGCCTGAATAGAACGCGCCGCGCTGCATCAGTTCGCGAATTTCGACCATCGACTTCGAACGGATATTACGGGAGATCCGACAGTCGAATTCTCCTAAAACTGGAACTGTTGGGTTTGTATCGAAAAGAGCTTTCTAACGAATTCAAGAAATTAGAAATCTAACGGTTGGATTTGAAATTATGTCCAAATCAAATTTGGAAAAGGTCGTTGTAAGTGCAGTTTGATGACCGTTTATGGAAATCAACTGTACGGGCCTTGATAAAATTATTAAAAATATTAATAATTTGTGTAAAATCATAAGAAGTTATTTGAAAATAATTGGGATGAAAAATTCCATATTTGAAAAGATAAAAATATATTTTTATCGAAATGAACAAGTTATTAACTCAAATTATAGTCTGATTATTTTTAAAATAAATAAATTGGATTGAGAAATGGTTTTAAATAACCAAAATTTTCCAATGAATAAATTGGAATGGTTTGGAATGGAAATAATCTTCAGAATATTTCGATATTGGATTCCGTGATTATACGGATATTGTGATGGGAATTTGGAAGATATCGATATCGTTATTCCCGATATGATATCTGTTGGTTTCAGGATTTGATGTTGAATATAAGTCAATACTACCTCTATTCAAAACCTTATATATAATGTCAAATTGGATTGATTGTTTGGATTGTGCTCAACCAGTTTATGAGCAAGATATGCTTTTACATTTAGCATTGGGTTGGGTAGAAATACTGGTAGGCTAACATCTTGTGAAACACTTCACGATTTGACTATGAGATGTGTAGCGGTGTTGTTATGTTCATTTCAAATTTAATGAATGATTGTGAAATGATATTTTTCTTAAGTGAAAAGAGTGTATTCCCGATTTTGGACAGAGAATGTTTTATAAAAATGTTTTATAAAACAGAAAGGATTTTGAGGGCTAAAACCCGATGATTTCGAAATGATTTAGAAATGAATTATGGTTTTACATTGTAGTTCATCACATATTCGATTAGTTGCTATTAATGATGTATCTGTTTGGTGGTGAATTTATTCTCTTGCTTAACACCCTTCTTTGAGATGTACGAGCTCAAAGGTTATGTGATTAATAGTGACTAATCATATGTGTGAATTGCTGATGTGAAGTACTATATTTTGAAAGTATTTGTGATTATTATGTTGAGAAATAATTTTCCCTACTTCGGGATATGAAATGATTTGGTATGTAGCTAAAGATTTGGTAACCCGGTCTACTAAAAGTATGGGTGGGATCCAGTGCCTTAGGGTGAGTGGTCAGTGTGTAGCCTGTTCCATGTGTGGGAGGTGCATATATATATCGAGCTGCTTAGGTACGTGCCCTTTGCCTTGTCTGAGGGGAGCCCGATATTTGGTTGCATACTTGTTTGTATGCATTGTTATGTTTTGGAATTCACATTTCCAAATGATTTGATTTGAGATCCCGAAGTGAAATCTATGTTGTTGTAGAAAGTTAGATATGTATTTCAAATGATTTGAAATGGAAATCGGGAAATAAAGTCCAAAGGAATAATTTCTGTAAATTAAATTGGATTTGGAAAATCTAAGCATGGTGATTAATCTAAATGGGCAGATTGGGATATCACATGTTGATTGATGCATAGTAGATTCATATATCTATATTGATTGTTGTTTATACACTGGCACTCATGGGGGTAAACCCGTTCCGCATTAGCGGCGTGATCCTGTGATTTGCCTTATCATTTTGATAAATTAATTTTAACTATAGAGTTTCTCACACCAGTCCCATGACTGAAATGTAGTTTGCTTTTCCCTTGCAAACTCGGGTGCCCCTATTTTCCACACGGGCAGTCGCATAGTTTATGTTGCAGATATATGAGCAGGATTCTGGATTGAAGCTTAAATCTGTGTCCAGAGCATTGATAGTCTTCCACTGTGTTACTTTATTTATTTTCCGCTGTGCATCGTATTACATTTGATGTAAATTAATCTTCTGTTGTATTATATTTCGATATACTCTGATATATTCTGTACTCAGATGTAACATTATTATGATGTTTATAGAAGTCTTCTGTTATTTGTTCTGATGTGTTGTATGCCCAGTGTTAGCATATACGAGATTCAAACTATCTTGGTCTATTTAGCGATTGATTAGGTCCAGGCGAAATCCGTATCGTTACAGCTGGTATCAGAGCTTTGATTAATTCAAATCTTTGGGGTACAACTCGTTAGAACAGAAAAAAAGACTCATCATAGATTGGATTAGTAATATCCTATAGAAGAATCCTCATTAGAGATAGAATCAGTAGCATTCTAGAATTAGTGACTCATTAGAGATGGGGCTAGTAATGCCCCAGAATGAAAATAATGAAAGTTGAGTTGGTTTGTAAAACAACTTTCAGCTTCGTTCCTTTTTAGGGACGAAAAGTTTTAAGTGGGGGGAGATTGTAATAACCCGGAAAATACGAACCAATTAAAAAAATTTATTTTGGCAATTTTAGTGAATTTTGAATATTTAAAATGATTTATTTTAAATAATTACGACGAAGAAATTTATTTTAAATAGAATTAGAATGAATATTTTTATTTGAATCGACGTTAGAATATAAATATTTATTTTAATTATAAAAGGAATTGAAAATGGCGCGGTAGTTTGAAATTTCAAATTTCAAATGAATGTACAGGATTCAAAATAAACAGGATTTTAGCGAAACCAAAAATATTAGAATCTATTTGAGAATATCTTTCTAACAAATCTGAAAAATTGAAATTTCATAGCGGGAATAAAAAGTTATGTCCAGTTGAAAATTCAGAATAGGTGCTATGGAATTTTGGCCCTTAAAAATGGAAATTTTGCAAAAGACCTCCATTTTTGACAAAACCACTTTTGTTGGATCCAGGATGTCTAGTTATTGATAGATTCCAAAATTCATAATTTTCTGAATCAATATGTAAGCATGGCGAAGTAAAACGTGTTTTGACAGTTTCAGTCAATTTGGATCGACCGGAAAATGGCCACTTTTCAAACGATCTCAGAATTTGATGAAATTAGTTTTGTTAGGACCATATCATCAATACAAAGCTAGAAATAATTTTTCTGGAAAGAGTCTGTATGTGGCCCTGGTAAATTGAAATGCACGTTCAAATTCTATATATAGATTTATATTTTAATTTTAGCGGAAACTGATCGCAACAGCCGTATCGGGTTACGAAACATATTCCATTGTGTTTGGAATGAGGGTAATTAGCTAGGGACGACAGTCGGTGGGTTCGATTTGGAGTTCGATATAAAAAGTAACTTTATGGAATTAAATAATTATAAAAAAAAGCCAACCCCTTTTATTCTCTCTCCCCTACCCACCCGTCGTTCAATTCAGAGAAAAAAAAAATAGAAATCGCGATCTGAATACCCATTGCTCCTCTTCTACAACCGCTCCACCCCCAATCGCCGCCTCCGCCCAAATCGCCGCCACCCCCTTTGAATGGCACCGCTCTCCCCTCTCTCTCTAGCCCCAACTCGAAACCCTAGCACCCCCAATCCTCCCATTAGCTGTCGTTGATCCCACAACCCCTTCCACCGACCACCAGTCAGGACGCTACCCCCTTAGCACCCCAGCGCACTCCCCCTCAGTCTCCATCAAAGAATGAATCCTTACAAGAAAGAAAAGTGAGTTTTTGTTTTTATTCTTATTTATTTATATATAAAAAAGAATTTGATTTTTCTATGTTTTTCATGTAAAAAATAATGTGATTTTTCTATGTTTTGCATATATAAAAAATGTGATTTTTTTTTTCTATGTATTCATGTAAGAAAAAGGTGATTTTTCTTCTTCTATGTATTCATGTAAGAAAAAGGGGAATTTTTTCTATGTATTCATGTAAGAAAAAGGTGATTTTTTTTCCATGTATTCATGTAAGAAAAAGGTGATTTTTTTCTATGTATTCTTGTAAGAAAAATGTGATTTTTTTTTCCTATGTGTTGATGTAAGAAAAAGGTGATTTTTTTTATCTATGTATTCACATAGGAAAAAAGTGATTTTTTATAAATATACATAGCATTGTTTCACATAGGAAAAAAGTGATTTTTTATAAATATACATAGCATTGTTTTACATAGGAAAAAAGTGGTTTTTATAAGTATACATAGCATTGTTTTACATAGGGATAAAATGATTTTTTTTTTATAAATATACATAGCATTGTTTAACATAGAATAAAAATATACACAAGCATTGTTTTAAAAATATATACCTTGATTGTTTTAAAATAGAAGAATATAAAAATATGATTTTTATCACGAAGAGAAGAATATAAAAATATGATTTTTATTATGTAGAGTAATAAAAATATGATTTATATATATATATGTATCATTGAACTAAAAATGTGATTTTTAATATGAAAATCGTATGAAACAGATCTCGCTGGAAACACAGCGAAGATTTTCTATATATGAAGAGTCGCGACGTTTGGTTTAGCTTCTTGGTGAGAACTCCTCACTATAATTTCGTTTATAGTTACTTATTTTATAACTGCGAATATAAAATGCTCCCCGTCGTCCACAGACCATGGACGACTTGTTTGATTGGTTGTGTGTTTGGATTGATTTGTTTGTGTGAATTTGGTTTATGATGTGAAATGAAGTATATAAAAATATTCATGTTTGAAATAAATTGTTTGAACAATAAAAATCACATTTTTATTGTATATATGAAGTGTTAAAAATATACATGTGTTGAATAAATTCTTTGAACGATAAAAATATTATTTTTATCATGTATATGAAGTGTTAAAAATAGTCATGCGTGAAAATATATTTTTGTTTGCCAAAAATATTATTTTTATCATGTATATAAAGTGTTAAAAACAGTCATGCGTGGAAATATATGTTTGTTCTCCAAAAATATCATTTTTATCATGTATGTGAAGTAATAAAAATGGTCATACGTTGAAATGAATTCTAGTTTGTTAAAAATAACATTTTTAACATGTATACGAGCTATTAACAATAGTCATACCTTGAAATAAATACTGGTTCGCTAAAATTATCATTTTTAGTGTATATATGAAATATATAAAATTGTCATGCAATGGAAATATTATTAGTTCGCTAATAATATTATGTTTGGCTTATATATGCGTTGAATGAATATATATAAAAGCATCGTATGAAAATATATAAATGGGCGTTGTATGAAAATATACATATACGATATATTGGACAGGTCATAGCAAGAAGGCTAGAGAAGAGGAATAAAATTGTATGCCCGACAAATAGGTACATATTTACTGTTTTGTTTGGGGTATGATGATTTTATGAGCCGACTGGCTAGCTGCTTGGCTAGCCTCTTGGATGTTTCTTTTTGGATTGGAGAGGCCTGTATGGTGATTTCGGGATTTTCCCGGTGCTCCCGTGCAGGGGAGTATGGCGAAATTTTAGGGTGTTAGCCAAATTTTTGAAAAATTAGAAAGTTCTTCGAAACTGAAAAGTTTAAGAACTTGAGCTAGAATAGAAATTGAAATCATTTTCAAACGATTTATCAAATACGTTTTAAATGGAAATCGATAAATATATATTATATATAATATAATGGCCTGAATAGAACGCGCCGCGCTGCGTCAGTTCGCGAATTTCGACCATCGACTTTGAACGGACATTACGAGAGATCCCACCGTCGGATTCTCCTAAAACCGGAACTGTTGGGTTTATATTGAAAAGAGCTTTCTAACGAATACAAGAAATTAGAAATCTAACGGTTGGATTTGGAATTATGTCCAAATCAAATTTGGAAAAGGTCACTGTAAGTGCAGTTTGATGACCGTTTATGGAAATCAACTGTACGAGCCTTGATAAAATTATTAAAAATATTAATAATTTGTGTAAAATCAAAAGAAGTGATTTGAAAAGAATTAGGATGAAAAATTCCATATTTGAAAAGATAAATATATATTTTTATCGAAATGAACTAGTTATTAACTCAAATTACAATCCGATTATTTTTAAAATAAATAAATTGGATTGAGAAATGCTTTTAAATAACCAAAATTTTCCAACGAATAGATTGGAATGGTTTGGAATGGAAATAATCTTCATAATATTTTGATATTGGATTCCGTGATTATGCGGATATTGTGATGAGAATTTGGAAGATATCGATATCGTTATTCCCGATATGATATCTGCTGGTTTCAGGATTTGATGTTGAATATAAGTCAATACTACCTCTATTCAAAACCTTATATTTAATTTCAAATTGGATTGATTTATTGTTTGGATTATGCTCGACCAGTTTATGAGCAAGATATGCTTTTACATTTAGCATTGGGTTGGGTAGAAATACTGGTAGGCTAACATCTTGTGAAACACTTCACGATTTGACTATGAGATGTGTAGCGATGTTGTTATGTTCATTTCAAATTTAATGAATGATTGTGAAATGATATTTTTCTTAAGTGAAAAGAATGTATTCTCGATTTTGGACATGGAATGTTTTATAAAAATGTTTTATAAAACAGAAAGGATTTCGAGGGCTAAAACCCGATGATTTCGAAATGATTTGGAAATGTATTATGGTTTTACATTGTAGTTCATCACATATTCGATTAGTTGCTATTAATGATGTATCTGTTTGGTGGTGAATTTATTCTCTTGCTTAACACCCTTCTTTGAGACGTACGAGCTCAAAGGTTACGTGATTAATAGTGACTAATCATATGTATGAATTGCTGATGTGAAGTACTATATTTTGAATGTACTTTTGATTACTATGTTATGAAATGATTTTCTTTACTTCGGGAAATGAAATGATTTGGTATGTGGCTAAAGATTTGGTAACCCGGTCTACTAAAAGTATGGGTGTGATCCAGTGCCTTAGGGTGAGTGGTCAGTGTGTAGCCTGCTCCATGTGTGGGAGGTGCATATATATATCGAGTTGCTTAGGTACGTGCCCTTTGCCTTGTCTGAGGGGAGCCCGATATTTGGTTGCATACTTGTTTGTATGCATTGTTATGTTTTGGAATTCACATTTCCAAACAATTTGATTTGAGATCCCGATGTGAAATCGATGTTGTTGTAGAAAGTTAGATATGTATTTCAAATGATTTGAAATGGAAATCGGGAAATGAAGTCCAAAGGAATAATTTCTGTAAATTAAATTGGATTTGGAAAATCTAAGCATGGCGATTAATCTAAATGGGTAGATTGGGATATCGCATGTTGATTGGTGCATAGTAGATTCAAATATCTATACTGATTGTTGTTTATACACTGGCATTCATGAGGGTAAACCCGTTCTGCATTAGTGGCGTGATCCCGTGATCTGCCTTATCATTTTGATAAGTTAATTTTAAGTATAGAGTTTCTCACACCAGTCCCGTGACTGACTTGTAGTTTGCTTTTCCCTTGCAAACTCGGGTGCCCTATTTTCCACACCGGCGGTCGAGTAGTTTATATTGCAGATATATGAGCAGGATTCTGGATTGAAGCTTAAAGCTGTGTCCAGAGTATTGATAGTTTTCCGCTGTGTTACTTTATTTATTTTCCGCTGTGCATCGTATTACATTTGATGTAATTTAATCTTCCGTTGTATTATATTTCGATATACTCTGATATATTCTGCACTCAGATGTAACATTATTATGATGTTTATAGAAGTCTTTTGTTATTTGTTATGATGTTTTGTATGCCCAGAGTTAGCGTATACGGGATTCAAACGGTCTTGGTCTATTTAGCGAACGATTAGGTCCGGACGAAATACGTATCATTACAGTATACAGCTTGCATGAGGGGAGAGATGCTTTTGAACAGGAAAGAGAAACATATTGGTCCGTATACTTTAAGTTATAACGTGATTTATTTTTATTTAGTCCATAATAAAGTGGTTAAGAATATAATGAAAAGTTAATTATTCAATCTGAATAAACGATGCAGGAGGGGGACGCCAAGTCGAACGGACGAAAGGAGTTATCAAGGTGATGCAAGTGGATTTGGGGGCACTGTGTAAACAGAGAGGAAGGGAACGATGTGCAGTGGGAACAAAGGAAGTAAAAAACGGAAAAATATTGATTTAGCCTAACATAATCTACTTTATTTATTAATTAAGGAAGATAATTTTATTTGTTAGTATATGTTTATACAGGAAACGAACGGAAGCATTGTAATTTGGAACAAGGGTAAAAACAAATAGCAATCGGCCCAATTATTTGAACAAGGTAATTAATTCAATAAAAGTGTATTATTAAGAATCTTTTAAGTTTAATTAAAAACCGTATAACTGTTTAATTGTAGATTTATTTGAAACGGTGTGGGGTTCCCAAACATCAAAAATACATGAATGGGAAAGGGAAGTTCGGCCAGTCTCAATTGTTCTACGCTCGATCAGAAAAGTAATCTGATTATTTAAAACTTAATTATTGATTGGTTAGTTTAATAAAAACCGTTATACTAAAATCTAAATAACTTATGTGCTAGGTCTTGAAACAAGGAGGCAGATGTTAGTTCAGAAACGGACGAAGTATCGGCGTGCTTAATTTAAAAGTAGTTAGTAACAAATAATTATATAATTAAAATTATTTTTAATTTAAATTATAATGGTTATATCCCTCATGTATGTTGACAGAATTGGATAAACCAAGTTGCGATATAATCATGGTGACAAACACTACATGCTGGGACTAGTTTGGACAAAATTTGAGGCTACAGGAAATTAGTAGTTAAATTGAACACTAGTTTAATTTAACTGGAAACCGAACCGCTTTAGCGACAACGGAAGACAAGGTGAGTTAAACTCACTCAGTTCTTCCCATTTATATTTTATATAAATTGGGTTTTTATTTTGTGTGCTCTAATTGCTGATGGTTGACTGTTTGCTATTTATATCTTTTGTTGATCTAACCGATGAAATTAAACCGTTGTTTAATTTCGGTGAAATACCAAATCGTTATTCTAACAATTTGTTCCAATAAAGGTAACATACCTTGTTGGTCACGTTTATAAAATAAACGTGTTTAATTGTTTGAATTGGTGGAATTACTTGTGGTTGAGGTTAAATGGCCATTATTTATTGTTATCAATTAAATGAAACTGAATGATCTGATTTGAGATAACCAATTTGAATACAGGGAAGAACAGGTTAGAGGGATCCAACCGGATTCCTCATATATATTATTTATTTTCATATTATCATATGAGCTGTCATGTTTGGGGGATTGATTTGATTATTGATCATTGACTGGAAATTCAACCTGTGTTTGGTTTTAAGCAATGGGCAATATTGGTTGAGTAATCAGCAGTAAATGGCCTAAAAGTAAAGTGTTTTATTTATATTGATTTACCGTCAGGTGAATTGATAAAACTGAAGTTATAAAGTTTATTTATAACTAAAGATAGATTTGAAATATATATTTTGAATTAAATGTTATCAAAAGGAAATAAATGTTCATTATTTATTATTTAAGTTATAATTAATTATTATTGAATTTAATAAAGTAAATTCTGATGTTAATCAGATTTATAAACAAGTGATTAGAGATTAACCTAGCGGTTAAATTGGGATAATTGGTTTGATAAGGAACTATTACATGGGATTATGTAAATTAATTATATTATTAATTAATTTAAAGTGAGAAATAATTGGAATCGATTAATAAGATAACCGTGCCTTGAGTTGACTAAGTCAACCATTGTAACTGAAATTGATTATTAAATTAGTTTTGTTTTGGGTTAATCTAATAAATAGTTAAATGAATATTATTTAATTCTAATAAGATTTTAAAAAAGGATTTACTATTTATTTTTGTAAATAAAGAAATTAACTATGGAAGTAGTTAATGATCGAAGTAAATTATTATTTTAATTAATAATAATTCAAAAATTTACTTTTTATTGGAAATTTATTTAAAAAGTAATCGTAGGTGGAATGAAATCCAATTGAATGGTGAAAGGAGTTTATGAACAAGTTTATTTTAAACTTGAGTTTTTATAATAAAGTTATAAAGAAATATAAGCGAATACGATAGATCGACTTAATAATTGAATTAAGGAAAAAAGGGAATTTAGATGAAAAGGGTTTAGATTAAACCAAAATTTATTAAACAAGGTTTATAAAGAACAATGAGGTGTTATATCGTTAATTTTAAATTATCGTTACGTAATAATGGGATTAAGTAAGAAGGGGGAATTGAAATAAGGTTTCCAAAGCAGGGGACGGTTGAATAGATTTGGAAAGAGATTGGTAAAAGTGAATTTGGGTAAAGAAATGGGTCATAGGGTTGTATAACCAAATCAGAGTGAAATTAAATTTGTTTTTGAGACTGGAATGGAATATTGGTTTTTAATTACAACTCATATTCATCTGAGGATAAGAACGTTGTTGATCAAGGTTTGAGAGGTAACTAAAATACCCCAACTTGAACAAACTCAGGATTATCTGAAGATGATATTAGTTGGTAATCGTAGAAAGGTTAGTGGTAATTTATTATTTCCATTAGTGAAATAATAATGCAATGTTAGGTTAAATTTTTGAGAATAGATAACGAGAGATCCGAAGTAAAGGAAATTAGTAAGAAGGGAAAATTTTATAATAAGGATCCCAAGGTAAAATGAAAAAAAGGGGTTGCATGAAATTATAACGATACTCTCGAATTAGAAAGGAAATGTAAAGTTAGTTTTATTCTATTCTAATAAATATTAGTTATTGTTTCAAAAATGGAATAAAAGATATTTAGAAATGTTGTTTTACGAACAATAGGTTGAATGGATTTCCCAAGTTTAAATAATAAAGAATGATGTAACAAATGGTTTGAAAGGAGAATTAAGTGGAAATTGGATATGGTTATAAGTTATTTTTCTAAGTATTATAAAAAATTGGTTTTGAGAACATTAGTAAATAAGAATTCAATTATCGTATTTTTTAAATATTAAAAGAGTTAGAAGTTTAATTAAGCAGAAGTGAATTAGTTTGTTTTAATTAAAAGGCCAAGTGATGCCGAATACTGAACCAGTGAACTCATTTGATTATCATGATTGAATCACTAACTATTTTGGTAGTTAAATCACCAACTATCAAATCTGTCCAATACGATTGTTGGTACGGAAAGACCGGGATCGAATTTATATTCGAAAACCATTCCAACCAACAAATACGTAAAGATATTAAAAGATGATCGAGATGGAGCGATGAAGACCGTAGAATTCCATAAACGGAAGGACTGCTAATAATCTTTGGTCTGCAGCCAAAGATGTACTGTGGTTCTGTCGTGGTTGGAATCTACGGATTTTCAAGGACTTCTCGCTACTGATCCAAGAGGTGATTCCTATATTGGATGTGGTAGGAAGGTACCTTCGGTTCATCCTATTCCTGGATGGCTTGTATGGACGAATGTCTGACAGAGTATTTACAAAAGGATCACATATGTTGATTTCTTCAAGCGTACCTGGGTAGCTCCCAAATAGAATATGTTTGTGGATGTCAATTAGTGATATCTGGCGGATCTGACGATGTGGCATTCAAACTAAATAGTGGCTAGGTGTTCCAAAAGATAATTTAAACCTCAAGCCTCACAACCGGGAATTGACAAAAGTCGGGCAGGCAGCATGGCTATATGGGTCGCTCCCATTAGGGTGTATAATCACCTATCTAGAGAAATTCGATTTGCTTCTTTAATCTATTTCGATGTTGTCCCTTTTCGGGAAACGGTGGTTTGAGCCCAACCATTAGTGATATACATTCGAAACACTCAAGTGAAATGAGTGGTCGGTCATGTGAGGGCCGGGTTGCTAGACGTTCTTGTTGAACCCAGTGTATTCGCCTCTAGAGATGCACTATCGGCAGGTTGTCCTATAACTTGTCATAGTTGGAACCCAATCTCCAATAAGCGCCCGCGGTTTTGATTGTATACTATATATGTGGAACATCGGATGCAAGCGTTCCACTAGATTGATATTTACTTGTATTTAGACACTATTATAATATCAGAAAGATATTGATTTCGAAAATGTTTTGGGTTATCATAAGGGAAAAAATGTCCGTATTTATGTGTGGATTTGGTCTTATGATTATCATTTCCTTTTGGAAAGATTTTGAGCTTTAAAATCAGGGTGTGGGATACCCTTAATATTGTGCGAGTGTTTCTCACTCTAGTTCACCAGACTGACCCGGTGTTTTGAAAATGCTCGGGTTAGCCCGGGGTGTACAGGTCCAGGTTATCAGATGCTGCGAGTCCAGAGTCGAGCTGGAGATGTTCAGACGTATGATATTATATAGCTACTATTCCTCTGTGTGTTGTGTATGGGACATATTATTATAACTGTCAAGATATGTGATGTACTCTGATATTGTAAGTATTTTTAAAAGCTCTCAATAAAGATTTATTTCTGTATTATATTTTGTTCCGCTGCGATGTGAGACTCTGATTCTGTGTTCTATTGGTTCTTCTTCTTCTTCTGTTCTAATATTTCTTTCTTTCTTATCTCACCCTCTAATATTCTTTCTAATAACGTTCCAGTGTTTTAGTGTTTGGAAGGTCGACATGAGGTACGGTAAATGTATTTATGTCGATTTTCGGGGCCGAAAATCCTTGGGTCGTTACAATATATATACACACACACATTTTCACAACTTTTCCCATTTTTAGATCTTTTATCATACTTCTTGTGTGTAACACCCCACCTCCACCAGGGTGGCTCTTGCAAGCACTCTGACTTTGGAGGGGCGTTTGAATCAGGTAAACATGCATAATGATATATCAAGGCAGAACAAGAACATATGTATATATGTAAACAGAGTAAATAACATAGATAAAACAGCGGAAGATTTCAAAACATTTCAAAACAAGTCTGGTACAACATAGCTTTCCAAATAAACAAGTCTAGATAAAACAACATCAACTGAAAAACTGAAAAAAAATAAGTGTTATCCCCAATTCAGTGGTAACCATAGCAAGCTTCATGTCGAAACTATACATGAGCTGAAATCCCACAAGCAAGCAATCTGAAATCCAAGCTAAACTCCAGTATTCCCTCCCTGAGAACCTGGGGGGGGGGGGGGAAACGGAAGAAAAGAGGCGAAAGAAAACATGCCAGTCAAAAAGACTGAGTAAGCCCTACTACAATCAATGTAAACTGATAAAGTTAACTGGCATGAGCAGCAGGGATGAACATAAGGATAACAATATACTAGCATGATGATTAACTAACAAGGTAGATAAAGGTGTCATCGCATAATCAGGATTAAGGTTTTGCACCACAGGTGTACTAGCAAACTAACATGACTTGAATAAACAAGTATTGATCCCTTGGCCCGAGCTTTGGCCCAATAACATGAAATGACCCTAATACAAGGTCCAGCCCAACGGTCTAGTCGATCGGCTCCCTATAAACCTAACACGTCAAGTGTTGGTGTCCATACGGCCCACATATGGTTGTAGTCAGACTGTGTTGGGTCCACCTTCGGGTGTATCAAGCCCTCGGGTGTCAACCCCAGACACCTAAGCAATAATGCACAGTCTAAACCTACTGGTACCCGTGCCTCGAGTTTGTCCAACACCGGACTACGTGCACGTCCGTAGCCCGCCTGGACCCGCACCGCTGTACCACTCAGCCGTCGCTTTGGTCGCTTACATCAGTCCAGTAATCGTGCCCCGCCCTAGCCTAGCCTCTAGGGTTGTGAATGATACCAAACTGGGATTACTGCTGGAACAGACCACGTTGCTAGGGTTTTCTAAGAGGGTTAAGTGTGGTTTAACCCCTCACTAATCATGGATTAAATTAGTTAAGTGTAACCAACAGTTCCCACTTAACCCCATTTAATCCCTCGTATCCCCAAAATTGGTTAAGTATTAGTGGGCCATGACTTAACCCTAATCATGAGGCATTAATTAATTTAATTGTGCCTTAACCTCTCACATTAGACTTTGTTGCGGTTACCTAGTTAAGCCGGTGGGTTCCGGGTAGATTTACACCACAACTTGGTCTAACCTCGGGTCTTGGCACCACATGACCAACTTCTCACATTGGATCCTATTGTTTGTAGCCACTAGTTAAGCCGGTAGGTTCCGGGTAGAATTACGCTACAAACTCAACCCAACCTCGAGTTGGCCACACTTATGTTTTCTAAGTGTCATGTCCACTTTATTTTCAAAACATAATTACAAGTTTAACAAATACTTGGGTAGACCTAACTTAATAGGTAAATTCCCAAGGGGTAGACCTAACTTAATAGGTAAATTCCCAATCTTATATTTTCATGTATTTTAAGTTTTACCCAAACCCCCCCCCCCCAACGTTATTCTATCGCTTACATATTCGTCATAACGCATAAAGGATAGAAAGAGGGAACTTGGCACAACATACATGATGAATCTTACATATCATAATAAACATGCATAACATGTTGGACTTGCATAACTTAGCATAGTGAACTTGCATAAACATGCATAACTTAATAAACATGCATAACTTGTTAAACTTGCAAATCATGGCATAGTGAACTTGCATAAACATGCATAACTTGTTAAACTTGCAAATCATGGCATAGTGAACTTGCATAAACATGCATAACTTGTTAAACTTGCAAATCATGGCATAGTGAACTTGCATAAACATGCATAACTTGTTAAACTTGCATAAATCCCAACTTTCATCACATATTAACTTTAGAGTTTCTAAAATGAAGGTAAGAGGGCTTACAAATATTAAGAAGACACAAATCTACAAGTAAAGATTGAGAAGCCCTTTATGCAAGCATAAAAACCCAAAACAAAGCTCCAATAAGAAACACCCTTAACAAAAATCCCAAAAACTCTAGCTTAGCAAATAAAACTTGCAACTTGATGATGTATGCAAGCTAATGATCATTCATACAACTTAGAAATGCTTGTATGAACATCATAATCTTCATAGGAATGGTTTATGAAGAGGGTGGAGGCTAGGGTTTTTAAGTGGAGGCCATTTGAGAAATCAATTTGACATAGTTTGGTTGCTAGAATGAATAATGAAGTTTTAGGGTAGGATTAGGGTCTTATTTATAGAAGATTAGAGTGTTTTTAGCCCTAGGATTAACCTTAGGTTGAATTAGGTCCATCAGATTACGGAATTCTCCAGAACCAAGCCACACAACCAAGCCCAAATCAAAAATGGTGCGCCAGGCAGAACTGCCCGGCCACCCCGTGTCGACAGGGCTGTCGACACCCTTAGACCCCTGTCGACATGCCTGTCGACTTGTGGGGTCTTGGCGGGAGTTTTCCCGCCTGACGCCAGTTGTGCCCTAACCCTTGTTTTTAACTTAAAATTTAAATCTGTTTTTAATATGGAAATTTCTGAAAACTTCAATGGGCCATAACTGGGTCATACGGACTCCGATTTTCGAAAACTCGGACTCTATTTCGCGTATTTTTCCGAGACGAACGCAATGGCATAGCCCGTTTCCCTTGATTCAGATTTTATAATTAAATTCTGCCTCGATTTATATTATAACAGGTTATTAAAAATACAGGTTGTTACATTCTCCCCTCCTTAAAGGATTTCGTCCCCGAAATCTTCGAGTTAGGAAGAACATATCCTACCATCCAACATCCATCTACTCAAAACATCATCCACGAGCAACCATTGTCCTTAAAAGATTCTAAATGCTGTATGAACATATGAAAAAGTGTGTGTATATGTACTTATCTAATGCAAAGATCAATGCAAAATATGTCAGTGAAATGTATCCATATGTATGCAAATCCCTAACATAATGTATAATATCTACATGCGTGCTCAATCATACATCCATATGCAACATCCATGTGATAGCATACAAATTTCATCCAAGAATAAGCATAAACACTCATGCACATGCAATATGAGGAGTATGTGAGCCGATCTAGTGCCTAATGTGTATCATGCATCCACGAGTAACCACTTGCAAACACTTGCAACCATCAAACATAACATGTCTCAAACACATGTTTCATCCAAAGGATTCTACCTAAGGTTCTCATGACAAGATTAACACGATAAACTAGATAAACATGGATAGCAAAGAGAAAGATATGCTAACAAAGAAAAGAGATTGAGAGTGTACCCTCAAAAAGGAATGGATAAAGCCCACGCATCTTCTCCTCGGTTTCCCAAGTTGCGTCTTCTTCGGCTTCACCCCATTGAACCTTCACCAATTTGACCTCTCGATTCCTTAGCTTCTTGGTCTCCGTCCCCAAGATACGAATCGGAGCTCTCCTCAAGGTAGCCTCTTTCTCCACTTCTACATCTTTTAGAACACTTGGCTCAACAACCTCTGCTGATTCATGTAAACACTTTCGGAGATGCGAGACATGAAAACATCGTGTACTCCAGCAAGCTTCTCGGGCAACTTCACTCTATAAGCCATCTGCCCGATCCTCTCTATAATAGGGAATGGTCCAACAAACCTCGGTGCCAACTTCCCAACAGCTCCAAATCGGACCACATTCCGCAAAGGAGAAACCTTCACGAAAACCATATCCCCAACATCAAACTCCAAATCCGTTCTTCGCTTATCAGCATAGGATTTCTGTCGGTCTTGGGCCGCTTTCATCCGTCTCCGAATCAACTCGATCTTCTCGGATGTATCTCTGATCATATCAGGCCCAAGTATAAGCTCAACCGTAGTCTCCCACCAACATGTAGGCGACTTGCACGGCCTCCCATATAAAGCTTCAAATGGTGCCATCCCTATGCTTGCCTGATAACTGTTATTATATGCAAACTCAACAAGAGGAAGATGGTCTTCCCAAGTACCACCAAAATCCAGAATACAAAGCCTCAACAGATCCTCGAGTACCCTATTCACCCTTTCGGTTTGACCGTCCGTCTGTGGGTGATAAGCCGTACTTAGATTCAACCTTGTGCCCACAGCTTCTTGCAAGCTATTCCAGAATTGACTTGTAAAGATTGGGTCACGGTCACTGACTATACTAGAAGGGACTCCATGTAGTCTCACAATCTCACGAAGATATACAGACGCTAGCCAAGATGCGGTCCTCTTGCTCTTCACCGGAATGAAATGAGCACTCTTCGTAAGTCTATCCACAATAACCCAAATGCTCGTATTCCCTTTCCTTGACCTTGGTAGCCCATCGATAAAATCCATGGAAATACTCTCCCACTTCCATAGTGGAACGTCTAGAGGATGCAATAGCCCATCGGGCTTCTTCGACCCGACCTTAACTTGCTGGCAAATGATACATCTAGAGACAAATTCTGCCACATCCTTCTTCATCCCAGGCCAAAACAAATGCGCTTCATATCTTTATACATCTTATCTCCGCCCGGATGTATAGTCAACTTAGAGCGATGCGCTTCCTCAAGAACTCTTCTTACTAGATCTTCTACCATTGGAACACATAACCTTCCATCTCTCCTCAGCCAACCCTTGTCATCAATAGAATATCGAGCGAGATGACTAGACGTCTCTCCTCGAATTAGCTTATCCATAATCTCAACTATCTGAGGGTCTTCTCTCTGCGAAGCCCCAACTTGATCAAGAAGGGTAGGTCTGAGTTCCAGAGATGCTAAAGAACCGGTCATCGACTCAATCGCCAAAGAGAAATCAAAGGTTGCCACATACTCTAAATTCTTCATCTCAACGAATAGAGGACTTAGGGTCAACCTTCTTCTACTCAATGCATCTGCTACCACATTCCCCTTGCCAGGGGTATAAGCTATCTCAAAATCGTAGGACGCCAAGAATTCCATCCATCTTTGTTGCCTCAGATTTAGATCCTTCTGAGAAAAGAGATACTTCAATGACTTGTGATCGGTATAAAGCTCAAATCTTTCTCCCAGAAGATAATGGCGCCAAGCCTTGAGTGCATATACTATTGCTGCCAACTCTAAGTCATGAGTGGGATAATTCTTCTCATGCACTTTGAGTTGTCTACCGCCAAAGCATATCACTCTTCCTTCTTGCATAAGGACAGCTCCTAACCCCGTGCCACATGCATCGGTGTATACGGTAAATAACTTCCCTCCATCGGGCAAAGCTAGAACAGGTGCTGATGTGAGGGCTCTCTTGAGCTTCTGAAAAGCAAGCTCGCATTCTATGCTCCAAGCAAAAACTAAATTCTCCTTCGTCAATTTAGTGAGAGGAGCGGATATCTTTGCGAAGTCCTTGATGAACTTCCGGTAGAAACCCGCAAGACCTAGAAAACTTCTCACTTCGGTTGCATTCCTTGGAGTCTTCCAATCCTGAACTGCCACTACCTTAGCGGGATCCACCGCTAAGCCTTGCTTAGATACTATATGCCCAAGGAATCTAACTTCCCTTCTCCAAAAGTGACACTTGGAGAACTTGGCCTTCAACTGATGCGCTCTAAGCGTATCCATCACCTCCATGAGATGCCTTGCGTGCTCCTCCTCATCCTTAGAGAAGATCAGAATATCATCTACGAAGACCACGACAAACTTGTTCAAGAACTCCCTGAACACCCTACTCATCAAGTCCACGAAATATGCAGGTGCATTAGTCAAGCCGAACGGCATGACAAGCCATTCGAAGAATCCATCTGGAGTTCTGAACGCAGTCTTGTCTATACTGTCTTCAGCTACCCTGAGCTGATGGAACCCCGTAGCAAGATCAAGCTGAGAGAAAACAGAAGCACCGACAAGCTGGTCAAAGAGATCATCAATCCTCGGTAACGGGTGTCTGTTCTTCTTAGTCAGCTTATTCAACTCTCGATAGTCAACGCAAAGTCGGAGAGAACCATCCGCCTTGGTAGCAAATACCACAGGCGCTCCCCATTTAGATATACTTCGTCTAATGAAGTTCTTCTCAAGCAACTCTTTCACTTGCTTACTTAGCGCCCGCCTTTCACGCGGAGCCATGTGCCGAACGGGCAAAGAAACATGCTTTGCATTATCCACCAGATAAATGCGGAAATCAATCTTTTGCTTAGGGGGAAACCCCCTAACTTCATCGAAAACATCCGGATACTCTCGAACCACTCTCACAGACTGAAGAGTTTCCATTGACGAGTCGAGTGATTCCAGATAGCACAACATGACGGGACCTCTCGGATCACAAGAAATCTCTAGGGTGTTTCCGAGGCGAGTCACGAGCCTCACAACCCTATGCTCACAATCAAGAATGGCTCCATATCTGGACAGCCAATCCATGCCCAATATCAATCCGTATCCCCTAAAACCAAGAACATAAGCACTGCACAAGAACTCTACACTCAGTATAGAGATCCTCAAATCCCCACATATCATAGACAAATGGGCGGAACCCCCAATGGGATTCGAAACACAAACGGGATCATCCACTAAGCTAGTACTAAGGTGCAAACTATCAACAAGATCAGATGAAATAAAGCTATGTGATGCACCAGAATCAAACAAGGTACGAACTGGAAGATCGGAAACATAAACAAGGTTCTCAACAGAAACACTACCTCGATCGGGAACTGGAGCGGTATTGAGAGCATGAACTTGCCCTCCTGAAGGTCCAGCACGCTGAGTCTGACCCTGCCCTTTCTTCTTCGGGCATTCCTTGCTGAAGTGTCCAGCCTCACCACAGGAAAAACATCCACCACTAAGCTTCCTTTTCTTCTTCCTACAATCCTTAGCAAAGTGTCCAGGCGCACCACAGTAATTGCACTTTCGCTTGCCTTTGTTGTTGTTCCCCTTCTTGTTCTTGCTCTGATTCCCCTGACTGCTTTGACCACCTGGATTGCCTTTACCCTGAGAATCAGTCTTCTTTGCTTGAGTATCACTCGACTTGACCTCTTTCTTTCCATCTCCCTGAAGTAGAGCCATATCGACCAAACTCTCAAAAGTAGCCCCATGCGGAATATGTGACATCGCCAAACCCTGCAGCGGCTCATTCAACCCTCTAGCAAATCGAAGAGCCTTCTTCTCAGGAGTGTTCACCATATCCAAACCAAAACGGGCCAGCTGATTAAACTTGTTCACATACTCCTTGACAGACATATTACCTTGCTTTAATGCAATGAACTTCTCCATCTGTAAATTCGCCTCAGCAGAAGATAGAAACTTGGCCACAAATCTAGCCCTCAAATCGGCCCAAGTCTCGACGGGCCTCGTCCCATTGGTGACCTCCCACCAATAGGCTGCTTCGTCCTTCAAAAGCCACACTGTCAGTAAGATCTTCCTCTCGTCATCAATCCTAAAGATAGCAAACAAGTCCTCAGTGTCTTTCAGCCAATTCCTAGCTTCAACAAAAGATTCCGTGCCTAGGAAATTCTTGCCTCCCATTGCCTTGAAGTCTTTACAAACCTTCGTGAACTCAACCTGAGGATGCTGAGGGGGAGGAGGAGGAAGAGGAGCCTCAGCAACTGGAGGAGGAGGAACAGGAACCACCGGAGGAGGGACATTAGGGGGAGGATTCTCAACTACAGGAGGAGGAGTGGGAGTAGGGTTTGCGGGGCCAGCTGCCGCCCTAGCTTCAAGAAGTCTCCTATACCAGAGTGGTACGTTTACTCCATCCGGGATGGCAAGATTCTCAGCCATACTGAAACGAAAGATAAGATAAGATTAGGTCAAGGGAACGAAGGATAACACTAATGGCTTTTTGGGGAATAGCCTTTTAAAATACTAGACTTTTCTTTGGAAAATACTTTATACTTGTTTTGAAAATAGTTTTTCAAAAGTCTTTTAAAAACTTTTTGTTCTTTCTTGTAAACCATATGCTCTGATACCAAATTTGTAACACCCCACCTCCGCTAGGGTCACTCTTTCGGGGGCACTAGCTTCTGGGGGGCGTTAGAACTGGGTAAGCATGCATAATGATATATCAAGGCAGAACAAGAACATATGTATATATGTAAACAGAGTAAATAACATAGATAAAACAGCGGAAGATTTCAAAACATTTCAAAACAAGTCTGGTACAACATACCTTTCCAAATAAACAAGTCTAGATAAAACAACATCAACTGAAAAACTGAAAAAAATAAGTGCTATCCCCAATTCAGTGGTAACCATAGCTAGCTTCATGTCGAAACCGTACATGAGCTGAAATCCCACAAGCAAGCAATCTGAAATCCAAGCTAAACTCCAGTATTCCCTCCCTGAGAACCTGGGGAGGGGGGGGGGGGAAACAGAAGAAAAGAGGCGAAAGAAAACATGCCAGTCAAAAAGACCGAGTAAGCCCTACTACAATCAATGTAAACTGATAAAGTTAACTGGCATGAGCAGCAGGGATGAACATAAGGATAACAATATACTAGCATGATGATTAACTAACAAGGTAGATAAAGGTGTCATCGCATAATTAGGATTAAGGTTTTGCACCACAGGTGTACTAGCAAACTAAGATGACTTGAATAAACAAGTATTGATCCCTTGGCCCAAGCTTTGGCCCAATAACATGAAATGACCCTAATACAAGGTCCAGCCCAACGGTCTAGTCGATCGGCTCCCTATAAACCTAACACGTCAAGTGTTGGTGTCCATACGGCCCACATATGGTTGTAGTCATACTGTGCTGGGTCCACCTTCGGGTGTATCAAGCCCTCGGGTGTCAACCCCAGACACCTAAGCAATAATGCACAGTCTAAACCTACTGGTACCCGTGCCTCGAGTTTGTCCAACACCGGACTACGTGCACGTCCGTAGCCCGCCTGGACCCGCACCGCTGTACCACTCAGCCGTCGCTTTGGTCGCTTACATCAGTCCAGTAATCGTGCCCCGCCCTAGCCTAGCCTCTAGGGTTGTGAATGATACCAAACTGGGATTACTGCTGGAACAGACCACGTTGCTAGGGTTTTCTAAGAGGGTTAAGTGTGGTTTAACCCCTCACTAATCATGGATTAAATTAGTTAAGTGTAACCAACAGTTCCCACTTAACCCCATTTAATCCCTCGTATCCCCAAAATTGGTTAAGTAATAGTGGGCCATGACTTAACCCTAATCATGAGGCATTAATTAATTTAATTGTGCCTTAACCTATCACATTAGACTTTGTTGCGGTTACCTAGTTAAGCCGGTGGGTTCCGGGTAGATTTACACCACAACTTGGTCTAACCTCGGGTCTTGGCACCACATGACCAACTTCTCACATTGGATCCTATTATTTGTAGCCACTAGTTAAGCCGGTAGGTTCCGGGTAGAATTACGCTACAAACTCAACCCAACCTCGAGTTGGCCACACTTATGTTTTCTAAGTGTCATGTCCACTTTATTTTCAAAACATAATTACAAGTTTAACAAATACTTGGGTAGACCTAACTTAATAGGTAAATTCCCAAGGGGTAGACCTAACTTAATAGGTAAATTCCCAATCTTATATTTTCATGTATTTTAAGTTTTACCCACCCCCCCCCCCCCCCAACGTTATTCTATCGCTTACATATTCGTCATAACGCATAAAGGATAGAAAGAGGGAACTTGGCACAACATACATGATGAATCTTACATATCATAATAAACATGCATAACATGTTGGACTTGCATAACTTAGCATAGTGAACTTGCATAAACATGCATAACTTAATAAACATGCATAACTTGTTAAACTTGCAAATCATGGCATAGTGAACTTGCATAAACATGCATAACTTGTTAAACTTGCAAATCATGGCATAGTGAACTTGCATAAACATGCATAACTTGTTAAACTTGCAAATCATGGCATAGTGAACTTGCATAAACATGCATAACTTGTTAAACTTGCAAATCATGGCATAGTGAACTTGCATAAACATGCATAACTTGTTAAACTTGCATAAATCCCAACTTTCATCACATATTAACTTTAGAGTTTCTAAAATGAAGGTAAGAGGGCTTACAAATATTAAGAAGACACAAATCTACAAGTAAAGATTGAGAAGCCCTTTATGCAAGCATAAAAACCCAAAACAAAGCTCCAATAAGAAACACCCTTAACAAAAATCCCAAAAACTCTAGCTTAGCAAATAAAACTTGCAACTTGATGATGTATGCAAGCTAATGATCATTCATACAACTTAGAAATGCTTGTATGAACATCATAATCTTCATAGGAATGGTTTATGAAGAGGGTGGAGGCTAGGTTTTTAAGTGGAGGCCATTTGAGAAATCAATTTGACATAGTTTGGTTGCTAGAATGAATAATGAAGTTTTAGGGTAGGATTAGGGTCTTATTTATAGAAGATTAGAGTGTTTTTAGCCCTAGGATTAACCCTAGGTTGAATTAGGTCCACCAGATTTCGGAATTCTCCAGAACCAAGCCACACAACCAAGCCCAAATCAAAAATGGTGCGCCAGGCAGAACTGCCCGGCCACCCCGTGTCGACAGGGCTGTCGACAGGGCAGTCGACACCCTTAGACCCCTGTCGACATGCCTGTCGACTTGTGGGGTCTTGGCGGGAGTTTTCCCTCCTGACGCCAGTTGTGCCCTAACCCTTGTTTTTAACTTAAAATTTAAATCTGTTTTTAATATGGAAATTTCTGAAAACTTCAATGGGCCTTAACTGGGTCATACAGACTCCGATTTTCGAAAACTCGGACTCTATTTCGCGTATTTTTCCGAGATGAACGCAATGGCATAGCCCGTTTCCCTTGATTCAGATTTTATAATTAAATTCTGCCTCGATTTATATTATAACAGGTTATTAAAAATACAGGTTGTTACATTGTGGATTTCAAAATAATGTCATTTTGTTCAAAAAGGAGAAAACGACATATTTACAACAACTAAACCAAAACCCCAATAACATTGAATACAAATTGATTTATGTCTTTTAAATCAAAATCACGTGATTCACCATTGTATCTTTTTAATCAAATCACATAATTTATCATTTTAACATTGAAGCTAGGGATCTGAAATATAACTATATCTAACCAGTGTTTAGATCTATAGTGTTTTGCAATAACCACAATATAATCTTAAACACAATTGTAGGAAATACGTATAAACAATTAAGTAAGCCTACAAATTATTTTATTCATAACAAAAAATCTATACTTTCAAGTTTTAACAACATTTATAAGCAGATCTGATAGGTGTCATTTCAAATTCAACAATATTATAAATATATCTGATGATATTAGGCATATATTTTGCAATCTAATTAAAATGAGATAAATAGGCTATTATAAATTTGTATATAAATTTCTCACTCACCTGAAAGCTTCCGAATCTGAAATTTGAATAATCTTTTAGGCCTATAGTTCACAAATTCGTAGGATCTACAATTATTCTGAAAAGGGGATACTTTCAGATTTGTAGATTTGCAAGAAAATAGGAAAAGAGGGGAGAATCTGATGAAGAATATCTTAGGCATCAATTCACACCCATTTCCATCTAATTCTGATACTCTCTTTCCAATCTGAATGATTTATATTTGATTGATTGTATATGAATATATTTTTAATTAAGAAATTGATTTGAAGAGAAAGTGAAATGGCAGAGCATTGATGCTGCCTACATATTTGTGTGGAAGAGAGTGAGGCCTTACCCCTTTATTTATAGGAGTGGAGTTGGTCATGCACTGTTAGTTTCGTTTAAATAAACATCTGTCCATTTATACTATATAATATAACGAAAATACCCTTCAAACCTAGCCGTCACTGGGCACTACAGGCTTGCAGCTGTCGACACCCTCCTAGGAGTGGTCGACCACCCTTTGGCAAATTTGCCTAGTGAGGGATGGTAATATATGAGAAGATATATTATATTTATTACATTTATTTCCGTCCGTTTTTCATATTTCATCCATAATTTTTTCATACGGACTCCGTTCATGATACTATAAACATGAAAGTTGACTAGAATCCCAAGACGAACGCAACGCTTAAAGTTTTGTGATCAAATTCCATCATTTGTAGAAAATCCTATTTTTTTAAAGATTCTAATTAAATAACTAATTTATTTTCAAAATTCAGGGTTGTTACAAAACTACCATATGCCATCATGACTCGTATGTTTGTCTTTTCCCATTCTTGACAGCATGGCCTATCATGACTGCCCAGCATAAACGATATCTTGAATCTGATCCTAACGGGTGTCCCCACAATTCCTCTACTTTGAGTCTGCTAGAACACTTCGATTCCCAATGATTCCTTGGCACATCAAACTTGTTAAGCCTTTTATCTATGCGAATCAATTCATTCTCGAGTCATTCCATTATAATCCATAATTGACTCCCATCATGTCAATCCATCATCATATTGGATCTTATATCGAATCACGACCAATATCACATAAATCCAGCTTTGACCACTTCGACGTGAGATCACAGTCAAAGCACCATCCACAACTGAGTTGCACCTCGATCATCTGAATCCCATTCATCACCAAACTTCACCAGCAACCCCCACGAGCCATGAGAACCATACCCACAAAATTTAAACCTCCCATTTTCCACCCTCATGGGTCAGTGCCGACCCATCATGGGTTAGTGTCGACCCACCTACTTAGCCAATCTGGGCTAAGTAGCTTGCCATCCAAGCCTCGAGAACGTCCTACTAGTGCGTTCTCCCATCCATTCGATGCTTCTATAGAAACTTATGTCAGTCCATTCATCTCTCGATAAATCAGTCGTCAACCCATCCAAAACACATTCGACTGACTTGGAAATTCACTAGTGGCTTCAACTCACCACCATGATGCCGCACACCAAGTTCCAAGCCCATACGACCCTTCTCTATGGATCGGTGCCGACCCATCATGGGTCGGTACCGACTCATGTACTTAGTGTGTATTTGGACCAAAATTTTTTTGCACTCTTCCTTCATCTTCAAGAGCGCCTCGGCCAAGTTTCGTCTGAATCCGATCATCTGAACCTATGATTTGCTCTTTTCCTCAACTCTATAATTCTGCGGCAAACAATCTAACATACCACTCAAGCAACACAACCAATTTAACCAAAAGAAATGTTAATCCAAACAAGAATGATCATACAAACATGAACAAATCACAATTATAGCATAAGCATATCATAGACATGAGATCTAACATGATTTGGATCTAAACATATGTATAAACATGATTAAACTAACAAATTATCTGGTTAATATGATCAAATTAGGTTTCCTAGGGTTTTTAAGTTTGAATTAAACACGTATGATAATATTTAAGGTGATTATAACATGAAACATATGAATATGATCCTAAATTACCCATACAATCTGTAGTTTCTAAGTGAGAGATATCTATCACTCACTAATCCTTGGTTTGATGTAGATTCAATGAGACCAAATCTGGACAACACTAAAATCCCTTAAATTCGATGCAATTCGATGTGATCCAACTTTTCTCGATGATGATCTATCCTCTTGATGCAATCCACTATGAATTTGATTGAAAAGAACGGAGAAATAGGGTTTCAGGTTTAACTGGAGAAGCACAGATGCCCAACCTAAAGTTTAGAATGAAGAAAGTACCCCTAGTTCTCTCCCCAAGTCCCCATATTTATATATGTTAGTCATAGGTCTATTGGGTTTTGCTAATCAACCCACTAGCTACTAACTGGTCTACCTAAACACAATCTAAATCTTAAAACGGTGATTCATCCCAAGCCGCTGAACCAAATCCTTCATGTGACCACTCTACAGAATCGTATAACCACCATTCCGATCCAACGGAACCGATCTCAGCGCATGATTCGATTCATATCAAAGTTATAGCCCAAACAGTAAACTCAAGGGAAAAAATGGTCGTACTTGAATTCAATAAAAATTATGGACATGTCTGATATACCTATGAGTTACATATCAAAATATGAGAAAGATAAGACCATTAAGGAATAAAATACAATTATTTTATGATCGGTCAATACTTAAAATAAGGGTAGTTACACTATCAAACTCATTCCTTCCATTGCCCAATATTCTATTGGCAGTCCAGGAAGACCAAGCTTTATAGAAATAGATTTTAAAATATCTTTACTAAGCTTCATTCCTATCGACCATCTGTTCATCATCATTAATTTCCAATCATAAAATAAGGACAACCCTCTAATATCATGTCACAATCGTCCTTCCTATCCAATTTAATAATGTGAAACCCATCCTCTTGAGAACAAAAAGTAAATTCTCCAGATGGCCTCCATACCCTATGAATATATGCATTAAAATAAGGATAATATGGCTTAGAGTTGAGAACATAAATTGCTATCAATTTATCCCATTGGTCTCTTCCTATTTGAACTACCCGTATACATTGTGTCATATTATTAAGATTCTTCGGATCACAATACCTAAGCAGGGTGTAAATTTGGAATTTGATACTTGTAACGATATCGTTCCAAGCTTGGTTGGTGTCTTGAGATTACGAACACCCATTTTCTGCACGCATCGATTCCAAACCGGGCGAGCTTGGCTACGATAGGCATGCCGCTTTTCCTGTAACTCTTGCAAAGATAGTGGCTTTGCCTTTCTTCTTAGTTTTAATATTCTTTCCATATTCCAATATGGGAAAATATTATCTATTGAAAATTCTATCATCCAAAACGGGGAGTTCTTTTGCTTTTTAAGTCAAAGTAGATCTTTTAGACATCTCGTTAGGATCTTGCCAACCCTGACATTTACTCAATTTTTGGTTTCTTCTTGAAATTTCCAATTGGAAATCATCATGATTAGGGTTTCGATCCTGGCCATTCAAAAATCGTAGACCTCCCATATTAGGGTTAATCGATCCTTTCTCTTCCGCTGTAGACCTTCAGTTGCAACTACTTCTTTTGATTGATGTCGTGGCCTTTGTTCGAGGTAGGTGGGTCATGGGGACCTGGTGGAGGGTAGTTCGTCGGAAAGAGGCTGTTATGAGGAGGAGAAGGGGGTCTGACTTTGGGTAGAGGTTGGGGATTGACTTGCCAGGCGAATATCGCCTTATTTATCGCTATAGGAGTTGTAGAGGTAATGTCGGTTCATAAAAAAACCTAGAGCAATGTATACTTGATAAAATAAAACATATGAAAAATTATGTATACTGCCTACAAAGGTATAACAATAAATCCAAAATGTTAGATCCAGACGATAAGCACAAAAAAATAACATGAGTTAAAAATCTTATGGTTTTCTATCCATACAAGCATGAAAAAATAGTTCTATCATTTGCAAAGGAAATTAATACTTGAATGGATTTTACAGATTTGCATGCGTTGGTTCAATTTTTGAATGTTTATAATGAGATTTTTGCTAGAAGAAGCAAAAATAAAAATTAATATTTTACAATATGATTTCATGGTTGGATGTGCATTTTAATTCCTTTAGTTTCCATAAATATATAGGATCAATATTGGATCAATATTTTACTATACACAAATGTTGGATGAACACATCTTAAAAAATTACATAATTAAATATTACAAGTAAATACTGATAGTTTTATGAACCTCGCCAACGTAACAGTAATAACCATTGCGCAATATAACTGATCTATGATCCTTGAAGTATTATATAACATATAAATTCAGATACCATCAATTTTTTCCCTACTTTTGACATAATGCTCCAAACTAAAATAAAGTTGAAGCATATATATAATTTACCCTTGGTTCTAGGTATCCCTACACTTGTATTAGTTTCATTTTCTAATAAATAAAGTGTACAACCTCATTCCTTTTACGCCATTATATAGGTAATAATAGCAACTAACAGTGTGCAAACCCTAAATGTGTAGCTAATTTATTTAATTTACCAAACTATAGTACATGAAGCTGACTAATGTATATTTTGGCTTTTGTTGAAGGATCCATTTATGTTTTTCAAAAGAAACAAATCAATCTTTGAAGCTTATTACAAAAATAATTTAATATTAAGGAAACAAATAATGATAAAGGGCTCATCGTATTTACCTGTTTCATATATACTTCAAGTGTATAATGGCATAACTCTGGGCCCAATAGCATAAAAGCCTTTGTACATTATTTAACATTTTATTCTGGTACAGGCCTTGTAACCATATGTGTGTGTATGCAAATCTCTGTAAGAATCATTTATCATGAAATAAAGAGAATTCTTCACAATTAATTTTACTACAAATTCCATACGGTATTAGAGCTTCAAGCTAAAAGGCATATTACAACTCATGAAAAAAAATCAAATTTTCGATCAATAAAGTTCTTTAGAGGCGGTACCACATGAAAGAATCTTCAAAGAAGTGTCATCATCTGAATCTTAGTTGCACAGTGGCTATATCATCAAATTTAAGAACTCGATTGCATTATCACTTTATGGTAGCCATTAGTTTGCAACCGATAAATCAACAAATCATCAAGAAAGCAAAGTTTCTTGTGATAAATGTTTCCATACCTGTCTTGGCCTATCACTTGAAGTGCCTTGCCACCAGTCTCTTTATCGGTTCATCACCCAGAAAGATCGGGGTTGTAGTTTCAATTTCCTCCTCTAGTTTAATTCCTGTGCATTTTTCATTTCTTGATTCAAGAACTGCATTTTCTTATTTGTTTAGCACCATTAGAATTGGCACTGTTGATAACAACCTACCAATACAAAGGAATGATCAACTACTGAGTGCAGATGAAAGCATTAAAACAATTATTAACCCACAAATCCACATTATCATCAATCAACTTGATGGAAACAATTACTTATCTTGGAAATATCAAGTTGAAATAATAATTAATGGATATGGACTGAGTGAATTCATCGAAGTACCCATCTGAAAAAATGGACTACCGCCACTTCAATATAATTTATGTATATTATTAAAATAAAAAATAATATTTGACAGATGCTTCTGTTAGTTTAATTCCTTATTAAAAACTTAAATAAATACTATGGGAGAACTATTTGTATTATTGGTCCGAAGGGCCACATTAGGACATCTATAATTATAAAGAGTTAAGTTTAGCAGTTAATTGCATTTTTTAAAATTTACTTTATATACAAGTTTAGGTAGCATAAAACATGTTATGCGGAGAATGGATCCGACCTCGCAAAATGGGAATTGAATTCCATGACCTCTGCACTATTTCAAGCATTTTAACTAGTTAGAACAAAGTGCTTATCAGTTTACTATAGTATTTAGTCTATTTCTTAATATAAAAAGGAAAATTCGGTAGTAATACTTATATATTCAAAATCCAAACATCCCAAGTTTTATTTGAATACATTGATAAATATTTGTATATTCAAGGTCACTAAAAGGCATATAATTTTATGTTTATCTTTTGCATCCCACCTTATAATTGCTTATAAAAAGGAAATTTGTGGCTCTACAAATAGTTCCTAAATGTATTATGTGATATGCACTGAAATATTTGGTGCACCAAACTTCATTGTCACGCTAGGTATCATGTTTTTAAAATTTATTTCGTGGAATTGTTCATGTGAATTACGTGCAAAATATTTAAACTATTTGATCATGAGAAGCGAGTAAATTTGGCTTTAGAAAAGAAAATTACATCAACTTTTTAACGTTATAACCAGAAAGATGAATATGCATATATGTATATACATATACTCATGGAAGCATCTATTAGTTGTCGTTATAAACCTAAAAGCCCCCTGAAAGAAAATTAGATGAGCGTTCAATGGCACCCCCAAAATCTTAGCACCCTAAATGCCCGCTAATATAAACCCCGCATTTATATTAAAATAAGTGAGTGGAAGGTGAGAGAATGAGTGGAAGGAGAGAGGGGAAATACTTGGTGGAAAATAGAGAGGTCAAAGGGGTGCTCCACTGTTTTGGGTGCCATTGAACCTGCCTCAAATGTATGTATGTGTGTGTGTATATATATACACACACACACGACAAATGCATGGTTCCGTTTTAGTACCAAATAGTCTAGGGTGCTCTCTCTCTCCCCCCTCTTTTCTACGAGAGCTAGTTTGTTCACACTTATTTAACTGATGTTATGTTCACACCACAAACGGTGTCAGTGGTGTGGGGCTGAGATTAAATAGGTGGAATTCGGGGGCCAATCACAACCCTACACCACTAACACCGTTAGTGGTGTTATGTTCACATCTGTTAAAAAGATGTTAACAAACTCCTACTCCTTTTCTACAGCTATGGCTGCGTTGAAAATCCAAATAATCCTTTTTGTCGAAACCCCATATTAGAACTGGATATCTTCTTATCCTCTCCATCTAATTCCTCTCTATTATAAATTCACATTCCTCATTCACAACAGCCTATCTCTAATTTTGTAACCGATGAAGATGGATTTCAAGTTGCAAATCGTAAAAAGAAACCAATCGACACTCCTATGAGTCAGCAGCAAAAAACCATTTCCTACAAGACAACCTACCCTGCTGATTCAAAAATTAGCTATAAGATCTACGTTAAGAACCAACTTTTTACAGCAAATAATTACATCAAAAGTTTTCCTAGGCTCTGGATATATGGTAAAGATAAGCAACAACAGTGTTCCAGAAGAATTTGCAACTAAGCAAACACTAGCTTCCCTTGTGATGACGTGATAAAAAATGAGGTCTGAATTCTAACTTCAACCTCGGTTTTGTGATTCCAATCTCCATTAACAACCGGAAGTTGATTATTGTAAAAAAAAAATATCAGTAATAGAACTGAATCTAAATGGAGCTATCCAGCCTATGTTAATGGAAACAGGCTACCCAATCATCATTTCAGGGATTTATATCAATTGGATGTGGAATTCGTCTAGTATGTTCAATATTTTTATTCAAAACAATGGGTTTTTTATCATTAGGATTTCTAACTCTTTGGATTGTGAGAAAATAATAAATGAAGGAATATATTTTATAAACAGAAAACTAATAATTCTGAAAAAAAATGGTCCAAGAAAGCAATTCTTGTTAGAGATTTATTGAGTTCTATTCCAATACAGATAAGATTATCGTGCTTAATCTCAGGCTTTAGGACATAGATGCCTTTAATTTAATAGCTATTGTTATATGCACTTCTCTAAATTTAAACGAACATACAATAAAGGAAAAAAGGTTGAACTTTAAAAGAATCTAGGTTGAGATAAAGGCAAATTCTGATATGCTCGAAGGGGCTTACATCACAAATTCACAATGCAGATTGGAGAGAATATAGTGCAAGCAATTGAGTACAAGTGAATCCATCCACGATGCATAAATTGTAAATGCTTGGTGCATAACCATGAATCTTGCATGACCAAGAAAGTATGGAAAGAAAAACCGACAAATGGATTCTTGTCCGAGCAAGCTAAAGAAAATGGCAATAGCGCAACTCCAATAAACACATAGTTGGTCGGATATTCACTTATCTGACAAAATGCTTTCATAAAGAGACTGACAAAAATAAGGATACCAATTCAGGTAATAATGTAGATCCCATTCGAGAAGGCACTGTCCAAGAAATTGCAGATTCAGATATGGATATGCAATTCATGTCTGCTACTATAAACAATAAAGGAGGTTCACGAAATTCTCCAATAATGTTTCAGCATTAGAAAATATAGTCGAAACAACACAAAGCAATGAGCATAAAATACATAGGTCATTGACAATTCCCGCCTCAAGGAAAATCCAAATTAATTTACATCTATTTAAAAAATGAATACATATATAGTAATGCTAATCTTCAGTGCACTTTGGATCTCTCAACTAGTCCGGTCTCAATAAATCCTTACTTGTTGACAAGCTGTTTAGTATCTCAACCAAGAAATGTGATTCCCGATAAGGCCATCCAAAAAAGCAGTAAACTTGGTTAATTCATCAACAAACTTTTGGAACTAAAATCAAAAGAAAGAAGTGCAAAAAAGCCTCAATGGTCTAATTTCTTCTGAAATTCTAGAAGATGACAAAGACCTAGATTTCAGAAACAAATATATCAAGAAAATGCAAAATAGAATGAGCAATTGAAAATTAGAGGAAACTAGCAATGCAAAAGAAAAGGAAGCAAAATAGTGGTCTAGGAGGATGACTATACTTACAGTATTTGATTGTTGTACATTGTGTCCATTATAATGACAATTATTGCTTGGAAAATTAGGGGGCTTAATTCTCTTAATAGAAAGTTAGATTTATTCAACTTAATATGTTCTCATAAATGCAACGACCCAAAATTTCTGATATTTTGAAAATTCAAGTTTTTGAGAATTTAAAATAACGGTGCATGGTTCTGGTACATGCACTCATTTTTAAATATGATTTCAAAAGGTATAACAGTCAAAGAAGTCTTGTTAATTAGTTCTATCGACTTGTCAGTTCAAACAATTTTGGTCAAATATAAAAATTTACAATATTCACCGAAATTGTAAATTTTGAGATAAGTACTTTAATACAACTTATATAATAGTTAAGATAAGGTTATTGGAGTTTTAAAATAATAATTAACAAGAATATTTTGAAAATCGATAATTCAGTACTACTTTAAGAACTAGAAAAATAGAAATTTTGTATATGATCTTGGAATTCGATGAAAACATTTTTATCGAATCCGTATTGATAAATGATGGTAAGGTTCCAAATTTCAATTTAATTGGAGTTAGTGTGCGAGCGTGCATAATGTAAATGTAGGTTAGAAAAAGTAGTTAAAATTTAATAATAACATTAACAAAGGCCATTTTGGCAGCGGTCTCCGAATTTGACGAGACTAGGACCATTAGAACCATATCTGAAAAATATAGCAGAGTTTCAAATTTCATAGCTATTGGGATTAGTATGTGGTCATGCGAGTAGAAAACACAAAGGTAAATTTTAAATGAAAATTAATTTAAACAATCGAATTAATTAGTTTGAGCCAATAATTAATATTAAAAATATAATAAAAATAAAACATTGTATCTAATGTTATGTTAATATTTTTAAAATATTAATTTATTTCCATAAGCATAGATATATTATTATACAATGTTTAATAGTGCAATAAACTATATAAGGATTAATAGTCAATTACCGCTCGTTTTAATTAATAAAAATAATGAACAAAATATATTTTAAATTTGGTTCACATATTATTGGAAAACTGGTAAATGTGACCAAAAAATATATTCGATATTATATGAGTTGTTATGCCACCAAGTTGTATGAAACGTTGTATGTATATAAGCTAATTGGCTTAAACTATTTATTTAGCCTAAGAGTTGTATTGGTTTGGAGTTGTCATGCATCCAAGGCTTCAACTTGTGCTTTCTCACTTCCTTCCTAGCGTCGACATGTAACAACCCGTAAAATATGAACCAATTTAAAATTTTTAAATTGGCTATATTAGCGGATTTTAAATATTTTAAATAATAATGACGAAAAATAAGTTTGAATCGATGTTTGGAAATGAATATAATTATTTCTAATTATAAACAAGGCCTGAAATGGCGCGGTAGTTTCAAAATTTGAACTCAAACTTTGACTGACTGTACCGGGTGCAAAATAAAATGGATTTTAGTGAAACCAAAAATATTTAAATCTGTTAGTGAATATCTTTCTAACGAATCTGAAAAATCGAAGTTTCGTAGCGGGAAGCAAAGGTTATGGCCAAATGAATTTTCAGAAAGGTCGTTATAGAGTTTATATAGCCCGTGAAAATGGTCATTTTGCAAACGACCTTAGAATTCGACGAAACCACTTTTGTTGGATCCGGGATGTTAAATTATTGCTAGGTTTCAGATTTCATAATTTTTGAAGCTAGTATGTGAGCGTGGCAAAGGAAAATGTGTTTGGTCGATTTTTGTTAAATTGGATCGACCAGAAAAGGACCATTTTTCAAACGGTCTCAGAATTCGATGAAACTAGTTTTGTTGGGACCGTATCGTCAAAACATAGCTAGATTTATTTTTCTGGAATTTTAGGGATCAGTATGTGACCCCGGCAAATTGAAATGTACGTTCAAATTAAATATTGAATGTTTATATTTTAACTTGAAGAGAAACTGACTGAAACAGTCGAATGTGCCTACGAAACATATCCCATTGTGTTCGGAATGGGGGTATTTGGCTGGGGACGACAGTCGTTGGGTTTGGATTTGTGTAAGTATGTGAAGAGGGGTATTTTTGGATTTTTAAAATATATAAATATAAAAAAAAATCATTGGTTAACATCTTTCTCTCTCCCCGTAAAACCTTCAGATCGATGACGAAAGGGGATTCAAAACTTCCCGGCCAATGTCGACCCAACCACGCCTCGATAGCCTTTGACCCAGTTGAGAATTCTGTAGTACTCCTCACGATCTTCACATCCATATGAAGATTGGATTTTTTTCGTGACCTGTGGAGCTCAAATCTAGCTTGGGAAGGCGCGACCTTTCAACGCCGCCGCCGACAGTGGGGACCACCGAGTGGGCCCACTTCACCGTGCGCAGGTGCGCCCTCTGCCCCCCTTCGACGCTGCGTAGCCCGATCGTACAACCCCTTCATGGATTTCGCGAAAAATCAATACGTAGTTTTGAATGACTTCAGAGAGGTACGGCTGATATTATTTTAAACTATTCTATAACACTTTAAAGCGCTACGGTTTTTGATTTTACTGTAAAAATCATATCTTTTTCGTTTGTTGACGAAATTCAGTGAAATAAGAGACAGTGGACTCGTGTGGACGTCTTCTACATTCTATAAGAGACCACATATTTTTCTGAGCCTTCTGCTATTTTTGGTGGAGTGGAACCTAATGTGAGATTTCTGAATTATAAACAATATGGAAATGACGATGTATAAATTATATATTCAAAGTATGAGTTATATAAGCGTTGTACACCTCATGTATAAGCGTTGTATAAGTTGTATGTTCGATGTATAAGTTATATATGGATTGCAAAAATTATATATGTGTTGAAATAGAAGTGAAATATACTTATATATATATATATATATATATATATATATATATATATACACGCCCCTCGTCCACAAACCATGGACGATATTTATTGGTTGTGATTGATGTGAAAATTGGTTGATAGAGAATGGTTGATTAGAATTGTTTGTGGTTGAAATTGATTGATTGTGGTTGAAAAATACCTGTTTGTGGTTGAGAATTATTTGGTTGAAACCACATAGGATTAGTTTGTGGAAAAGAAAAAAAATAAACATGCTTCCTGCGTGTGAACTAGATGCATGAAATCCCCATTGTCAAAAGCTGCGAGGCTTTAAGGTAGAGCGAGGAACCGTTCTAGGGACGGCCCCGGTTTTAACTACCCTGTCGTTATGCTGCCGAAATTTTCAATAATATTCATGTGTTGAATAGAAATTCATGTGTTAAACGACATTCATGTTTTGAAATAAATTCTTTTATAATAAAAATCATATTTTTCTCATCTATATGAACTATATAAAATAGTCGTGTTTTGAAATAAATTGTTTTATAATAAAAATCATATTTTTCTCATCTATATGAACTATATAAAATAGTCGTGTTTTGAAATAAATTGTTTAATAATAAAAATCATATTTTTCTCATCTTTATGAACTATATAAAATAGTCGTGTTTTGAAATAAATTGTTTTATAATAAAATTCATATTTTTATCATGTATATGAACTATATAAAATAGTCGTGTTTTGAAATAAATTGTTTTACATTAAAAATCACATTTTTATTATATACATGAATTGTTAAAAATAGTGAAGTGTTGAAATAAATATCTGTTGGATAAAAATATCATTTTTATCAAATGTATGAAAAGAAGATGGTTTTGAAATCGAAGAATAGATTATATATATATAAGTATAATTAAAGTGAATCGAATAACGAAACTGTAGTTCGTGTTTTGAAACCGTGATTTCAAACGATTAGTGCAGGAGATCCGACCATCGGATTTTCCCGAAACTGAAACCGTTGGGTTCGCCTTGGAAATATCTTTCCAACGACACCCACTTTGTGAAGATCCAACGGTTGGATTGTCTGGAATATTTAATTCAAATCTAAAGAAAAACAACGCCAGAATCGATTATATATATAATTAAATTAAATCGAATAACGAAGCTGCAGTTCGTATTTTGAAATCGAAACTTCAAATGAGTGTACCGGGAGATCCGACCATCGGATTTTCCCAAAATTGAAACCGTTGGATTCGTTTTGAAAAATCTTTCTAATGATATAAATTTTGGGAAGACCCAATGGTTAGATTTTTAGATATGTGTAAATCAAATCTGAAGAAAAACAGTGCCACGGTCGTGTTATGGCCTGAAGCGTCGTTTGAATAAATTGGCTATTTTTAAATAAATAAAATAGCGATAAATCATTATAAAATATTATAAACGATATGGAATGAGAATAAACCGAATTTACCCGGTTTATTGGATATTTGATGCTTGAATGTGAAATTTATAAACTAACTGAAGGTTAGCTAAGTCGGATGGTTTCCTGGGTTTTGATCTGATGTTGGTTTCGGCCTTTGGGGTTAATACTTGAGAAATCGTTCTCTAATTTACGGTTAGTGAATGATGAATTGACATGAGGCGTATGTTGTGTTTGTGTAGCACTTATTTATTATATACGCCAGTTGCTCAGAAAGACTGGGTTTGTCCCGTTCTGAATAACTGAATCGACGATAAGAAGTCGACGATGAAGACGGTGGTTGAAGACCGGAGATCTTCACCTCGACTGGATGGTAACTGATGTCTTGATTGGGAGGCATCCCGAAATATAGATAATAAGTGGCGATCGTCCAGACGTACGTAGAGATCGATGGGTATGCGAGGTATATAGTGCCTCCGGTTTCGTTCAGACCCAGAGCGGACTTGTAAATGGACTGTGGGTCTGACATTGGAATTCATTTTGTGTGATTGATGGCATCAGTTGCATGGTGTGAATTTCCTGTGTGGCATGCTAAGATGTAGTGATCAAGGCTTCTGTTGAAAAGCAAAGTCTTGTGGCTGATGATCAAAGCACGGCCTGTGTGGCATAGCTTTGTGTATAACGTGAATTTGCGAGCCTCACACCCCGATATGAACCAGAAACGGGAGAGGACATTAGGGAGGGCATGCGTTTCTTTCTAACTAGAGGTGGTGTCAGCGCTTAAACTGGCTGACATTTATATTATTTTCACCTGTGTGGTTGTTGCTGTTGCGAGGGGCCTCGGATATATCGGTGACTATGTGAAGCCGATGGAGCCATTCGTTGGCTCATTTATGCCCCAAAGGGCGGGGAAACGCAGTGTTCAGGCATTTTAATCCACATCGGTGGACCGGCCCTGACGATCCAAAGGCTTGACTGAGTACTTGCCTGAGACATGGGCTAGATTGTCTCGAATTCGGTAAGGACTATCTTTTGCCTTGGTTCATGACGGAAATCCAATTTCCAAATACGACACCGTGCGGTTTTGATTGTATACCTATATATGGCGACATAGTGGTATGGGGCATTAATGCCATCTATGATTGATACTTATGATTTGAAATTGTTTTTGAAACATATAAACACTAGTAATAATATCAAATGCTTTTATTTTATTCGTATCAAGCATATTTTGGTCATTATAAAGTAAAAACTCTATCCTTCGGTTTGCGTTGCATTGTGTGATAGGAACTGAGTCTTATAATGGCTTCATTCTTGAAAAAAGCACTGTGATGTTTAAAAGAACTACTTGTTTTAAAGCACTAGCAATCCAATGGAGTAAACCCGTTCCGCGAAAGTGGCGTGGTCCTGTGATTAGCCATAGTATAAAATGCGTTAAGTAGATTTCTCATACCAGTCCCATGACTGACTCGTAGTTTGTTTCACTTGCAAACTCGGGTACCCCTCTTTCTACATGGGCAACCTTGTATTCAGGTTTTAGCAGGCTCTTTCTAGATAGCTGGAGCTGAAGATGGATTCTATCATTTATCTCTTTTTATGTTGTTCAGCTCCTATTGTACATATTATGTTTGTTTTCCGCTGTAGACATTTATGTATAGTTGATCTGTATTTGTACTAAGTATGATCCTGCATACTGTGTAACTCTGATGTTGTTATTTATCTGGTGTATTTATTTAATTATGTTTTGCTATTATCTGTTTATGTGTTATATTCCAAAGATTACCCTTGACACCGTCGTACGGGGTTTTGGGGTCGTCACACGACACCTCGGTGATCCACACCTCCCATTTTCGTATAAAAAGAGGAGCTACTCCTTCCATTTTCACTTCCTTTCGTCCATTCTTCTTCTCCTTCCTCTTTCTCCTCTCTCCCCGCACTTCCACCGCCGGCCTCTCCCCACCACCAGCCCATAACGTCGCCTCTCCCTTGTCCCTACGTCAACACAACAACCCCTACCAAGTGGACCCCAAACCTATAAAAACCCCTCTCCACCACTAAAAACACCTCTTTAAGCCTCTTACACCCAAAACCCACCTCCTCCACCCCCCATAACCCATGCAGTGCACCCTCTGGCCCCACCAGCCACGTCAACAACCCCTACATCCTCGCGTGTCCTACTCCCAAAAATCCAAGCCCCGTTCGCCTCAAACCCCTTTCCGTTTTCTCCTTGAACCAAAAATAGACGTCCTTATATACACCGTCATTTTATAAACCGAAAACGCGTCAAACCCCTGTTCGTTCATTTTTAGAAAAACACCGGTGATGTCGGAAGGTTGATAAAATTTGTCGGGATCATTTAAGAGTAAAAATATTACCTTTTTAATAGATAGACGGAGTGGAAACCAATGGTGAGTAATTCTTTCCTCACGTTTGAATCAGTTGCAGTATTTGTGGCAGTTATTGTTGCATGAAAACTATATGCAAGTAAATATATGTTGTATTGCATGAATATGATGTTTATATATGAATTATTGAAGTTGGTTAGAAATTAATATGGTATGTAAGTTATTTAAAAATTGAAACCGTAAACAAACGGTTGGTTGAATTGATTGATAACTTGGTTGCAATATTGCAAGAAGATTGATTGAAAAATAAATATTTACATATAGCGTTTGGATTGTTAAGTGATTAAACCATTAACAATGAGGTTTGGATAATTTACCGTATCCAAGCGGCATGTATACGTAGTGTTTGTGGTAGTTGAAAACACGTACTTGAATAAAGAAGTATATGGATGAATAGTGAATCAATGTTTATGTTGACGCATCTTTTGTCAATATAAATAGCATAGAGGTAAAAAAGCACTTGGTAGTTGAATGCATATGTTGGCTGATGATCGTGTATTATGGTTAATCTTTTGATTGACAAAAACATATAAGCGTCAAATATTTGGCACTTACATGTTATGCTCTATGCCACAATATGTGTACAATGGATATTATAATGGATGTTGGAATGATTGATATATGTTAATGGAATATTATTAACATATTGGACCCATATAAGTTGAATTATATGGCCATTGGTTGAGTTTTATTCCAAATTGAGAATTTATTGAATATTTTAATAATAAAATATTAGATGAAAAATAAAAATTTGAATTTGATCTCCTATTTTTGATGGATGCAAAATTTAAGTCATTACGATGAATATTCATAAAAGAAAGAAATCAATTTGAAAAAAATTTCACATAGTTAAGGCCTGTTCAAGTTTATATTTTTGAATGAATATTAATTAAATAGAAATAATGAAGTTCAGTTAGGGTATCTAGGAAAGGTTTTAAAAGAATTTTCTTTTCAAAACTAAATTATTTATTTTTATAATGGATGTCAGGAAAATTTGGATTCAAAATAATGAAGTTTGAAAAATAATATTATTTTAATAATAAAATAATATTATAATAGTCATTTAATAGAAATATTTGATTTTGAGGTGAAATATTGAAAATATGGCTTACAGTAATTATTAGATAATTAATTGACTGTTTTAGAAGCAATTCTATTTAATTTTAATATAAAATCGAAGTTTGGTTTGAATAGAATTCATTGCGCAGCGATAGTTCACGAATTTCGACCACTGACTTCAAACTGACATACCGGGAGATCCGACCGTCGGATTCTCCTGAGATAAAAACCATTGGGTTTGAAATGAAAAGAGCTTTCAAATAAATATAAGTGCTTTAAAATCCAATGGTTAGATCTAGAGATAAGTTCAAATCAATTTTGAACAAAAACAACACCAAACCAATTAGTGACCCAAAAATGGATTTTAGAAAAATTATGATAAATCATAATAAAATATTTCAAAGTGATTTGAAAGAGCAATAGGAAGCTTCGAACTATATTTTGAAATATTTGTGTTTTCAGCCTAATTAGCTAAAAATGGTAAATCGATATTTAGTAAATTTAAGTGAAATAAACTTAAAATATTTGGTTTATCAAATATATCCATAATTAGAAAAAAGTGTATAGATAAACCTTTTGATTTAGAAAAGATTTCTAATTTGAATAAAAGTTAGATTTGGATAGAATTGATCTTCACATATTTGGTATTGATTAACGTTGTGTAGACATCTACTATTTTAGGGAATTTACAAGATGTTAATATCGTTATTCTACTTATAATATTCGTTAATTTCATAAATTCGTGTTGAATATAAGTTGATATAATTTTTTTTGAGTTCTTTTATTTAATATCGATTAGTTTGGGGTTTGTTGTGAATAGCGTCTTCAATGACACTGTTCTTTAACCCAGTTATAAGAGAATATGATTTCTCAATATTAGTTCAAAAGAAATCATTACCTAATTTGATTTTAAAGATTTGAGTAAATAATATTCCCAAAATGGAATAAAAGATAGTACATCTTGTATATCTTAATTTATTTAAAGGATGCGATAATTATTCGCAATAGTAAAAGAATATTCCCAAAATGGAATAAAACTTAGGACATCTTGTATATCTTAATTGACTGGAAAGATGCAATAATTATTTAAAATGACCGGGTTTCGACCCATTGTGAGTAGCTAAACAGCATAACGAAAAAGGTGTTGGTTGTTATAGAAGATCGGAGACCTTCACATTGAAATGATTACCCATTGATGCCTCGGCTGATCCCCTATTACGAGGTTATAGTGACGGTGATCCTAACGTACTTGAAAGCATTCGGGTTGCAAGGGCTTTCGCACCCAGGAGGGGTCTGGAATAAAGCGCCTTCGGTTTCGTTCAAAACCATGAATGGACTTGTAGATGGATGTGTGTCTGACACTGTATTTTACAATATAACCAATTGGTTTCAATTGATGTTATATTAGTTGGTGGTGAAGAGTTTATTCTTTTGCATAACATCCTCCTCTGAGACTTATGTACTCAGAGGGTTATATATTTATAGACATCAATTATATATTGTAAATTGACAACGTGGCATGCCAAGTGCTAAGCCGATCAAAGCTGTTGTTGAAAAGAAGAGTTTTGTAGATGATGATCAAAGCATGGATGATATAGCATAGCTTTGTGTAGAACGTGGCCTTAGAACCTCACAACCCGTGAATGGTCGAAAACATGATAGTGGACAGCAGAGATATGAACTAACATTTCCTTTTAGTTGAATGGCATTGCTATGGTATGGAGCCCATGTAAGTTTACTAATGTGGATGATAGTTGAGGCGCCTCGTGTGACGTTCAAATACGACCGGGGAACGTTATGTTCAAGAAAGATTTCAATCAACCGTGTATAGTGTTGGTCAGCTCTGCCGATCCGAAGAACTCAATAGTTGACCCCTAGGACATTTGCTAGAGTGTTCCGAATGCTGTTAAGGAGGATCCTTTGCCTTCTTCATTGTTGGAATCCATCTTCCAATATGAGCTTACGTTTTCATTTGTATCCTAGTAGCCAACATAATGGGATAGGGCATTATGCGTGCTAAGATTGACACATTTACTTTCTAAATTGTTTTCTACACCTAGACATTAATAATAATATCAAATGATTTGGTTTTTAAGAATATCAAGCATGTTTGGCTACTATAAGGTAAAACTCTATTCTCCGATATGTGCTGCATTGTGTGATGGGACTTGAGTCTTATAATAGCTTCGTTTTTCAAAAGTATGAATTTTAGAAGTTGGATCTATGTTAATTGATGATTATATGATATGCGTTATGGTTCGTTATCTAGTTTTAAACTGGTTAATTCAATTATGACCCGAGTGTTTGACACTTGGGTCAGATCCGAGTGTGTGTTTCAAGATAAACAGGTTGATGAGGAGTTTCAGTTGATTTCGAGAAGTTGGAGTTCTTCGTCAGATGGAAGGACATATTACACTATCTATTCTTTGATGTATATGGACTGCTGATGTAAGAATGTATTTAACTCAATGATACCATTGTAAAAGTTTCCGCTGTGAAGTAATATATTGAATATTATATTTTGTTTATGTTATGTTGTGTTTAGCTCTAACAAAATCCCGATGAATCGACTTTGCGATATTTTATTTTGCAGTACACGAACATCGTGGATGTGTTAAGTATTAACTATCGAAGGTCGGAGAATTGGTTTATCGCAGGACCTTCCGAGGATACTTGCCTTTTGAGCCGGACTTGTGTGGTTTATGTTCTCTTCAGAGGGAAAGGATACGCGAGTCGTCTCAATAAATGTCAAATACTGGGTTTATTAGAATATAAAATGTTATTAGAATATAAACTGAATGACCTAAAATTAAAGATTATCGTCTTAAAAGGCTTCAAACTAGAATTATATTCATAACAGTAATCATGATGCTAATTGTAGAATACTTGCTATTTGGACCTGAATATAGGTATTTAACTTGCTAACAATTAAACTTTTAATTTGTTCACTATACTTTTAAACATAAAGGTGGTTTTCATATTGATATGTCATTCATTTATGCTTCTAATAGTGAGAATATTAGAATTTCTCTCTGGGATAGTCTCATTAAAATTATTAATAAATCTTGGATTGTAATTAGTGATTTCAATACTATTATTTGTTCATATAAAAAAGGGGGGAACCCCTTATAAATTAAAACCTAAAATTTTAAACAATTTTTTTTAAAATATTAATTGTAAGCTTGATAGAGTGTTATTTAATAAAACATTCTTGGATACATTCCCTAGTTATAAATGTAGAATTCTACTATAAGCTATCAGTGATCACGCCTCTATCATAGCCACTTTTTTCAAGACTATCCAACTAAGGAAAGTTTCCAATTTAGATTTATTAATGGGTGGACTTGTGACAACACTTACAAAGATATTTTCAAAATTGGTTTTTCATATAACTTCTGTAGTACTACTCAATACAAATTTAATGGAACACTTAAGGCAGTAAAAAAAAAATCTTAAAAACTATAATAAAAATAGAAATAACAAAGACATAAAAACCAGCAGAGAAAACTGCCTGAATTTGCAAAATGAAATATATGATGATAACCCAGATTCTTCTACGGATAAAGCATTCTTAATGCTTAGGAGGAACTAGTTAATTCACTTCATATTCAATCCATCAATTTGAGGTTGAAGGCCAAAGTAGATTGATTACCTTATGCTGATGAGGCCTCAAATTTTTTTATGCTAAAAACGTCGATATGAAAGCACATTAATGATATAAGTAAAGTAAAGTTTTGGACACAGATGGTAATATATTGAATGATGCTTCTTTTTTTGGAAAGGAACCAATAAAATATTTCAATAGATTATACAATTCTTACCTTATAAGCGTGATTTCCCAGGTACTAATTTTAATATCTTCTTAGTTATAATAATCAAGAAGTTCTTTTGGCTTTCATCAAAAAGAAATTAAAAACATTAATTTCAAAGCTAGCAATGACAAAAGAACTAGCCCTGATGGATTTGGGGAAATAATTTACAAATTTCCTTCGAAAGACTTGAAAAATCAAGATTTTTATGCTGTTACCAAAATTTTCAAATCTGGGAAGCTTTTAAAAACTATTAATCACACATTTTAACTTTAGTCCCTAAGTTTAAAGTTCCTAAAGAATTAGAAGACCGTAGGCCTATTTTTTTTGTAGTTCTGTTTGTAAGATTAGTGTTAATATCCTCTGTAATAGGATTACAATTTTTCTAAAAATATAACTTCTAAAAGTCAACGTGCTTTCGTCTCAAATAGATTGATTTTTGAAATTTAACTACTTGCTTATGAGATAATCAGGGACCTTAATGTTAAAAACAAAAAGCATATGTGCTTAAAATTGGGTCTTCATGAAGTCTTGACAAAATGAATAGGGAATTCATTTCACATATTATGAAATAGTTTTGCTTTGATAGCAATTTTTCTGCTTTTGTTGGAAAATGTATATAAAAAGTTATATTCTTCATTCCTAAACAATGGATTTCCAAAGGTATTTATACATAATAGGAAGGGGATTAGACGAGGTGACTAACTATTCCCCTATACATTTACTATAGTATAAGAGCTCGTCTCTACTTTAGGTGGAAACTGAATTTATGAATCGGAACATCAAACGAGATAATAGGATTAAACCCACTATTACCATTTGATAATGTTGATGGCTTTTTATTTTTGTGAATGCTAATATTGTAAGTGCCACAAAAATTGTGAAAATATTTGACAAAAGGGAATCATTTGCAGGACTGAAAGTGAATGAAAACAAATGCAAAGTTTACATATGTAACGGATGCAAAAGAAAAGAGGTGGTCCTCAAAATTCTTAAAGTCAAAGAAGGAATCCTCCCAGTTAAATATTTAGGTTTTCCTCTTAGTTCTAATCAACTCGATGAAAGAGATTGTGCTAGACTATCTAAAAAAATTCAAAGCATTCTAGAGGATGGTCCAGCAAACTGCTATCTATAGATGGTAAGGTAAAGTTGATTCACATAGTCATCATTTCCATCATCATCTATTGTTTGTAGTCTTATAATATTTCACTTAAGGAAACTCATAAATTAGAAAGACTTTATGCCAACTTTATTTGGAAAGTGAAGTATCATATAGTACCATGGAATCAAGATGCGAGCCTAAGCATAGTGGACCTGGTTTAGGGATCATTAGAATTTTGGGTAAAAAATGAAAAACGAAATTATCCGGGAAGTTCATCAGTCGTAATTCTCTCAAGTTTAGATGGGTGAGAAATACATATCTTGAAAATTAAAGTATTCTTCATTTAGATGGGTGATTCTCTTTATTTTGGATGGTTTGAGAATTACTACTTTTATATTTGGAAAAATATTCTTAATTCCAAAGAAATGATAATAAACATATTAATATAAAATTCAAGGATGGAAGCCAAGCCAATTTATGGTTTGACCTATGGTTTAGTTGAAAGTCTTTAGTAAATTTACTTGGATGAAACAATATTTACTTTCTAGGTGGAGCCAATGAAACAGTCGGAGTATCATTGAAAATCATAACTGGAACACCATAAATCAACAAGCTGTAGAAATATTCAGATCAACAATTACTGGAACACCATAAATCAACAAGTTGCATAAATATTCAGATCAACATTGAATAATTGTATATATATTAAAGCCTTTAAAGGTATACTTAAAATTTATCTTCAAATGACAATTTTTTTCTTCAAAAAAGCATAGGAATGTATAAGAGGGGATGTAACATAAATAAACATGCATAAAGTAATATGGAACAATTCTATCTGCTTAAAGATATTTCACCATCCACATTTTTTCATTTTAAATAAACTACCTACAAGAGATGGATGTTTAAATTGAAAAGGAATGGAGATGAACTCTGCCTACTATGCAAAAAAAGACTTAGGAATCATTGTTAATTTATTTTATGATTATTCTTATTCAATTCACATTTGTTGTATTACTAAATACAGCTTGAATTTCAATCAAACAAAAAACATTCAAAGCTAAGAGAAGCAATAACTTATTTATAGGAGAATTTCAAGACTAAATCTAGTGAACCCAAGACTTTACCCATTGTTCTAACCACAGTTATTTTTTGCTTTTAGAATGAAAGAAAACAAATGTTATATAGAAACAAAGAAAAAAGCATTTACCAATTTTGAAATATCATCAACTCGGAATGTCTTATACTTCTGAGAGTTATCCAAACATCAAAATAGTGAAGATGCAAGCCGTATGGATAAGAATGATATTAAAGAAAATAGTATTTAAACATTTTTAAATAGCGGGAAATTCAATTTTGAAATTCCTGTGGTAGAATCTTTAGTACCAAACATCATCGAAGTAACTCGAACTTCAAACAGGATCAGAGTCGCTTCTTCTCTAAGTGTCTCAATGGAGGCGACCATCCCTGTTCGACTAACAAGTCTACAAATGGGAGAAGTCACAATAGTGTTAATAATGTTGATACAAATTATAACAAAGAGAATAAACATATTGCTATCTTACCTTATATAGGGAAGATGGATTATCGCTCACCCACTAGTGACCCAAAGGATCCTTTTGTAACAACCTGAAAATTTGGCAATAGTTAATTTAGTTATTTAATTAGGCTTCGAAAATGGAATTTTCGCAAATGATGGAATTTAACCATGAAACTTACACCATTGCATTCGTTACAGAATTCTTGTCAACTTTTATGTTTAGAACTTTGCTAGTGGAGTTCGTATGAAAAGCTATGAATGAATATAAAAGCGAGCGGGAAATAAATCAATGTAATATATATTAAATTCAATGCCATCCATAACCCATCCACACTAGGCAAATTGACCTAGGGCGGTCGACCCCACTGGTGGAATTTTCCTAATAACGACTTGGTTTTTTAGGGTATTCTATTATATAATTTTTTTAATAACGACTGGATCTTTATTAAAAATAACATGACATTCTGGAACCATTCTAACCCCTATAAACAATGGGTTAGACCCCTTTTTTGCACATAATTTTGAAGGTAGTAATAAAGATCTGTCATTTTCTTTTTCTTCCAAATCTTTTCTTAATCAAATCTAAACAAAACTAAACAAACACAGATTGGAGAAATTAGGATCAGATTCATGTACAAAAGTGATGGTTCCATAATTATGCTTTCTTCTAGATCTACATTTCCTCCCTCTTTCCTGTTTTCATGTAGATCTACAAATCTAAAAGAATTTCCTTTTTGGAATAACTGTTGATCTAAAAGATTTTGGGAATTGTAAGTCTAAAAGTTTATTCAGATTCAGATTTGGATAGCTTTCAAGTGAGTGGGAAATTTATATACATCGTTTATAATTACTTGATTAGTTCACTTGAAATAAATCTATGATATATGCCTAAGAGTTTATCAAAAAAAATTCTCGTTTTTATCAAATCTAAAATAATAGGTTGTGGTTTGAACATCAGAGTTTGTAGGCCTGTTTAGATTATTATAATTATTGCCTACAATTGTATTTAGGTTGTTGTTGTTATTGTATACACCTTAGATCTAGAAATTAGTCACAAAACAATTGTCAAAATTGTAGGTTTATTTCAGATCTTTAGTTTTAGTGTTGATTTGAGGTTTATGTAAATTTAGATTAAAAGATTTTGCCTGTTTATGTTTGATGTTATTAGGGTTTTACTTGGTTATTGCAGAAATGCCCCTTTTTGTTCTTTTTAATAAAAACGACATTGTTTCAAATCAGCCATAAATATGTACAAAACAGTTAGGAAGGAATGCGTAAATTTACATATATCTGTTGGTTGGTTGTTTATAACAATTGTTCCAAAAACATATATTTCTTATTTCTTGTAATTTGAAATATGTCTATACTCACTGTTCTATTATTTTGGGCGAATTTATAATAACTATAGTTATTAGCTTTTTAATAAGATTTTGAATCTTTAAAAAATATTAAGCACAAAAAGGTTTTGTTTTGGTCATTAGTTTAGACCAAAACATAAATGGTTAATAAAAATATAATAAAGTAAAGTAACTACGTTAAATGCGCTTAAATAAAATATATAAGTATTCATATCCATCCGAATTTACGTAAATAACGCAAACATATTATTATAATAAATGTTTATTACTATTATATGTTTGAATAGTTTCCGTTTTTATGGAAATGTATATGGAAATATAATCCATAATAAACAGAAACAGGTATAATGACCGTTGTAGCAATAAATGGATTTTAATTGTTAGAAGGACATAAAAAAAAAGAAATGTCTAACCATCTTTGATTGGAGAAATAAATTTAATAGGATAAACATGCCAAATGGTTACAACTTAAATTATATTAGGAATAGGAATTGGTGCTCCAATTGGGGAAGCAAATAAATAATAACTATAAGCATATATATATACATATATATATATATATACAGACATATATATATATATACATATACATATATACAAAAAGGAATTAAACAAAATTATAGTAATATAGAAAAGTTTAAGGAGCAACAATTATAGATTAGAACTTAAAAATAGACTGATATAAACAGGAAAACATATGCCTTAGGAAAATATGACTGTTAGTGTCATAAATGGCATTTAATAGGTTAATTGATGCCTTAGGAAATATGACTGTTAGGGTCATTAGTGGCAGATAATCAAATTAAAATAATTAAAGGAATAGACGGGGAATTAATGGGGATTGATTAGCATAGTAAATGCTAAGTCCAATAAGTAAATCAATAAATAAATATCCTAAGGTAGGAAGTTATAAATTCCTTGTTAATCTTGAATTATTATAATTTGGAATAGTAATTGGACTTAGTACGTTAATGATGCAAGGTCAGTTGCCATATTCGACAGTAGTCTGCACTTTCCAACAGCCGGATAAATGTACAACTAATGCGAGATATCATTAACCATAGGAACCTATGACGATAGTTGATTGCGTAACAAGGGTTATTTCTTAAATAAGATTTATCTCAAGAGTGAGGTTCCTGCCTCCTATATCAAAAGAGGAAACCTTGAAAAGGAAATAATTCATAGCTTGGTCTATTTCGGGGTAAAGGTCTTAAAGTAGTTAGATCCACCCTTTAAACGGTACTAAGCGATAGCATAGCTCGCCTCGCTATAATCAAGAAGCGTTAAAGGGATATTGGGTACGAAATTGGTAATTAACACGTTAGTCCTCTCCCTCGAGGTAGTAAGTGATCGGGTTGTGGGTCTGCCTTGGGATTAGGTATTAAATAACTGCTCTGGAGGTACAAAAGGTCAGCTTATCCTGCAGGAGTATTGAGTGACTAAGGGGGTTATCTAATAAGTCTAGCTAGATAGAAATAAGGAGATCCGCCGAGGGAAGCTCATAAATGACGATATGTTGTCTACCAATCCAGTAAGTAATAAGTGGTTGCTTGCTATCTCTAGTCTTATACGAGGCACGGTTATATGCATGAATGACAGAAACTTTGAATTAGTAAGACTTAGTAGTTAGTATCCTCTAATTTATATTAGGGTAGGATAAACAGCCATATAAGGCATTAAGTGACCAATAGGTCCGCCTTGGGTATTAAGTGATCGAAAACATCCACCCTTACAATACATTGGTAGCGAGGGCTTAAGTGGCTATATATATATAATAAGTACCCTCTGTACATGATAGCAAGAAGTTAATTGCCCGCCTCTTCAATCTTTGGAATTAGTTAATGGTGGTTTAAAGGCTTCGTAGTTATGTGTAAACATTCTATATCCGTATTGTGATATCATTAGGTGTGGGATATTACTTTGGGTTTAGTGGTTAGTCGATCGTGCGTAAAATTCTAAATAGCCTAGGTTAGAATTACTAGCCCTTTTAGACATATATTTTGGTTTTGACCAAATAGAGTATATTTGTCTAATATAGACGATATTATACATTTTCTTCTCAATAAAATTTGTTGCTCTAACCTCGTCCTTAATCCTTATAATAAATATTAGGTTTATCCCGGGGAAGATAGGTCTTAGAATGTGTACAATTTTGGTTTAGGTTCTCATTCTCTCATGCTTGATATCAATGTGGTGATATGCCTTAAGGTAGTCGCCTTACACGATATTTGTTACATTATTTCTTTTGCGCTCTACTCTTATTATGCTCATACTCATTCATTGTAGGTACCAAATTTATACTCTTCATGCCTGGATGGGTCTGAGTTGCGATTTTTGTCAAAATTCGGGCTAGGGAAAGTGTAGGGTGTTACATTTGGTATCAGAGCCTAGGTTTAGACGATCAGAGGAAAAAATAAATTAGAATTAGTGAGAGAACGTATTCAATTTTCTTTTCTATTTTCTTTCATCTTTCTAAACTCGACTTTAAATTATTCCTACAATGAGTTAGTCGTGGGCCTATTTATAGGTTTTAAAACGACTAAGAGTTAGAAATATTTTGAGTTCGAGTATTCGGCCAACCCCAATTTTCTCCAAGGTGTGCTTGGCAAATTTTGTTTTAAAGAGCATAAAGACGACATGTGGTGAATTGTGTGGATTTGAGCTTGGTAACTGGACGAAAAGCTAGCTATAACTGAGATAGTTGCAATTTCTTGTTTCAATTTGGGAGTTCCAATCAATGACTTTTTCTTGATCTTAAACAGAAGATTCATGTAAACGTGTCGTCATATTTTGGAAGTATAACTCGAGATATACCTATTGGATATTCGTCATAGGAATCTGGATAATCTTCTGATAGAATTATTCGTTTGGACCCTTGGTCTTATATTCAGAGGAATTTCAATTTTTAAAACTGTTTTTGAAATTAAAGTGGATTTTCAGAAATTTAAATTTTGGTTTTCGAGAAATTGTTTTATGAATAAAGATTTGAGTACAACAAAATATATTCTAAGAAATTTAAATCTCTCCGTGTTCTGGATCATTGGGTTTTGTGTAATTTTAGTAAATAATCAATCTTGGTAAAAAAGAGGAAGATGAAATGACATGTAATCAGCCTTGAAATTCAGAAACTACAATTACCCATTCCTTTTGATTTCTAATATTCCTCTTTTCAAATATTTTAGGTGATTTATAGATATTATCACTAACAACCTTTTTAGAGATTTAAAATATCGACAATCAAAACGTGGAAAGGTTGTTTCAGTCGGTAAAATAAACTTGAATATTAAACTTTAGATATATTTATATTATAAGACCCACGGCTTATAAGTATATAAATTTATTTCAAAAAAGTTTTTAAAATTTTCTCTCGAAAAAAGACTAAGAGGATTTCTATTCAACTTGAGGTATTTGATTTCATAAAACATTTAGGTTGATTGTCGGCTAGCTAAAGGGAAATCTGTTTTAATTTTATTATATATTTCTAGCTGAATTTTTATTCGTTTCGAGAATTCATTCATTGTGTTTGCAACCTTTTGTTGAGACTACTTTGAATCTTTGGAGATGGCTGGGAGTTTGATTGTGGCCTATAATACCGTCGTGATGAGGACAAGTATTTTTCGGATTCGCATCAAATTTTAAAAGATGACGCAGGACAATTAATATTTTAACCCAACCCTTATAGGGTTAAGGATCTCCGAGGCACGCTTAATAATTGACCGTTTTGCATTATAACTAGAGCGGTCAACTAGTTAATAAGTTTTGGTACAACTTAAACCTTGGACTCAGCTGTAAAAGTTTCATCCGAATTTCCCTTCCTTAAACCTCTTTCTTTTGTCCTTCCCTCCTCATCTAGCCAAACCATATCTTTAGTCTTCTTCTCTTTCTTTGTTGTCACCTCATCTCCTTCTTTTCCATGCTATTTTGCGCATTAGATCTCGCCCCACTAGTACTTCAAGATCTAAACCCAATTTCTTTTCTCCGATCATTTCCTAGCCCATAATACCTACTTGCACTATCTGATGTTTCTTGTTCCATTTCAATCTGATTCTTAGGGAGAGAGACCATTTGGTTGAATCAGATTGAGCATAAGGTTTCATCGCTTTAGGGCTAAGAGAATTAGTCATAGCAGTTGGGCATGCACCGGTCCTTTGCTTCGAAATTTTTGTGTAGGGATGTTGTTTGTGTTGCATCTGTCTTTGCCATGTCTTGCTATAATAGATTTTTGACTAAGGCAATTGTTTTTTCAGAGATGAAGGTTGAGTTGGATTTGGATGGCCTTTCGAAGGAGGATCTTGATGAGATTTTAGAGGCATTCATGTTGTACGCGGACTTGAACGGTCCCTAGTTGGACCGGCTTTGGAGATTTTGCAGTATATCTCTTTTCCCTAAATGTCGGTTTTGAGTTAAGAAATCTATGTTTGAACTGCCCATATAGATGTGTGACTCATTTAGCACATTATTCCAAAATTGGGATGTTACGACTAGATTTATCTTGTTATGTAGGAATCAATCTTTTCTTTGATCGAGGTTGTAAACATAATTTAGTACGCGTCATGTTTGATTTAGCTTGTTGTCCTTGTGTGTTGTTTTATAGAGTTCATTCTATATTTTCACCTATCCACTTTTGTCTTTAGACAATGTTAGGTGAATTCCCATGGAAAGCAGTTTTGTGGTAGGTTTATTTTGTCATCCCGAAATACACCGGAAATCCTTTAAATCTGTTGAAAGGAATACTGGTGCTTGATTTGGTATATAGTGATGTGGGTGACTTAAAAAGTCATATCACCAATGGTGGTAACCAATACTATATAATATTTACTGATGATTATACTAGATATGCATATGTATATCTAATGAAATCTAAAGACGAGGCTTTTGGTAAATTCATAATTTACAAAGAAGAAGTCGAAACACAATTAGAAGTTAAAATTAAGGGGAATTATACATTAAGGTCATCCTTTAGTTAAACAATTAGTTTCTAGGACGCAGGTTCAAATCAATTATTTTCCATGACATATTTCAGAAACCGCATCCATTTCTACCGTCTTCTTTTAATTGCATCCAGCTTCAAATGAAATCAAAAATTGAAATACTATTCTTTTCTAAATCTAAATCGATTACAAACTATTTTTTTGTCGATCTATTGAGTTCTATGGTGAATTTCAATTACAATGTTTTATGCTTCATCAATTTAAGCCTAATCAATTTCAGCTCAAACTGAAATACTTTTGACGAACGATCTGTGGAATCACCTCAAAAACATTCGGCGAACGATTTAGGGAATCAACAAGTAAGCTCTCTTTATAATTACAAGGTTTTGCATTTATCTTTGATTTCAGGGAGCTCGTCCTCTTTAGATTTGACCTAGGTTGATTATGCTCGAATCAAGGACGGGTGGCGATCATCGTCTTCAGTGGACGAAAAGCAGCAGTTGAAGCAGTTCATTTTAATTTTAATAGCCAGAAATTAGGATTTGGATTTCTATTGACATAACCTTATTGTCATCAATCCATGGTATTATTATCATTTTCCACAAATAAAATCTACTCAATCTGTTCTATTAGGTAGTACAAACAACTAGTAACATGTGTTATTTATGCATAACTAGTAATAATCATTTAGGTCGTGACATATTTGACTTGTTCCACAAATAAAATGACATAACTTTGTTATTTATGCATGTACGGTGTTTGTTGTTTTGTGATGATATAACATAATATGAAACTGTTTGGTTAATCATACATATATATCAGTGGTAGGTGTTATTTTGTTTGACAATTTTAAAAGATAAAAGTGTTTATCTTTTGATTTTAACGATTTAAATACGTATTAAACCTTAGGAATATTTGATAATTACTTATATATGTTTAAAAAAATTTATTAAGGAAGAAATGTTTTAAAAAAATTATCTTTATAAGTTGTTGATATTTTTGAAGCTATACTTGAAGTTAAAAAGATAAAGAAGTTTATCTTTTTTAAGAAATGTTATATTTTTAAATAAAAACATGCAGGCATTAGCTTTTTACTCACCATTTTGTACGAGTATTAAACAAACATTTTTTTAATATATTTATCATTTATATTATTGTGTTTTTCTAATAATATAAAAGAATTAGATAAAAAAGATAAATATTGTAACAACTCAGAAAATCCAAGCCAATTTAAAGAATTTATTTAGGTAATTTTAATGAATTTTAATATTTAAAATGATTTAGTTTAAATAATAACGACGAGAAATTTATTTTGAATAGAATTAGAATGTATATATTTATTTGAATCGACGTTAGAATATAAATATTTATTTTTAAATATAAAAGGAGTTGGAAATGGCGCTGTAGTTCGAAAATTCAATTTCAAATTTCAAATGAATGTACAAGATTCAAAATAAACCGGATTTTAGCGAAACCAAAAATATTAGAATCTATTTGAAAATATCTTTCCAACGGATCAGAAAAATTGAAATTTCACAGCGGGAATAAAAAGTTATGCCCAGTTGAAAATTCAAAATAGTCACTGCGGAAAATATAACCCTTAAAAATGGAAATTTTGCAAATTACCTCCGTTTTTGACGAAACCACTTTTGTTGGATCCGGGATGTCAAGTTATTGCTAGATTCCAAAATTCATAATTTTTTGAATCAATATATGAGCGTGGAAAAGGAAAACGTGTTTTGACAGTTTCGGTCAATTTGGATCGACCAAAAAATGGCCATTTTTCAAACGGTCTTCATATTTGACGAAATTAGTTTTGTTAGGACCGTATCGTTAATACGAAGCTAGAAATAATTTTTTTGAAATTTCAGGGTCAGTATGTGGTCCTAATAAATTGAAATATGCGTTCAAATTCAATATATAGATTTATATTTTGATTTTGACGGAAACTGATCGAAACAGCCAAATTGGCTTACCGGACATATCCTATTATGTTCGGAATGGAGGTAATTAGCTAGAGGCAACAGTCGTTGGGTCTCGTTTGGAGTTCAAATTAAAAAGTTACTTTTTTGAAAATAAAATAATTAAATATAATAATTATATATGGTTGCCTCCTATTTTTTCTCTCCCTTATACACCGGTCAAAGCAAATCAAATAAAAAAAGAAGAAAAAAACCTAACTCTAAATCGCGACTCCCCATCGAAGACTCTCTGGCCCACCGCCCCTCGTCAGGGTGTCGCGCCATCCTCCCTCCCTGTCCCCAGCACATCCCCACGCCTCCGTCCTCCTCTCCTTGACGCCAGTAGTCGCGTCATCCCTCCCATTGCGCAACTGAACCCGTGCAGCCCCCTATGAAACCGAACCAGTGCCGCCACCTAGATGCCGAACCCCCTCTTCCTCCCTCTTTGAACTGTAAGCTTTCTTCATTATCATTTTTATTTTCTTTTAAGTAATTGATTAGATAATTTGGTAATTAAAAATCATTTTTCAAGTATTATATTTTTTTATATACAATAGCATTGATTCACGATGAAAATTAGATTTTTAATACGATAAAAATTAGATTCTTTTTTTATATATGACAAAGATCGAATTTTTTTATTATATATGAAGAATAAACAAAGGTTTGATTTTTTTATATAGTTAGAAAGACAAGATTTTTAAATAAACATAGATTTGATTTTTATATTCGAAAAAAATATGATTTTTATACGTGTAGCAAATTAAAATTATGATTTTTAAATATACAGTAGCAAAATAAAAATGTGATCTTTTATATATATAGTGGTATAAAAATATAATTTTTATACAGAAAGTAGTGTTGTAAAAATACGATTTTTATATATGAAGAGGTGATATAAAAATGTGATTTTTATATAAGGATATGATAAGAATGTGACTTTTAAAATATATATAGTGTTGTTAAAAATATAGTTTTTAACATAACCTGCGTGAAACAGATTACGTGGAAATCACGAAGAAGAACGCTACGCGCTGGAAATAAAACCATTCAGAAATTCTGAAATAAAACTGGATGAGTGGATCCTAAAGGTGAGAACTCCTCACTAAAATTTTCTTATACAGTTATTTAATTTATAACTGCATATATGAACTGTTTCCCCGTCGTCCACAGACCGTGGACGACTTGTTTGATTGTTTGGTTTGGTTGATTATATTATTTGGTTGAATTTAGTTGTTGGGTGAAATGAATTGATTAGAATTGTTATGTGTGTATGGCGCGAGCCAATATCAGGAGAGGGGTAATGCTAGACATTACCCGATTTTGATATCGCGCCGTAATGCTGCCAAAATTTTCTAAAATATGTTAGAACAATAAAAATATTGTTTTTATTGTGTAAATGAATTGAATAAATATTTTGTAGTTAAAAATATAATTTTTAACGTGCGTATGAATAAAATAAATATTTATAAAAAAATCAGACGATTTGTTTATGTACACACATTTGATTGATATTGATTGGGACGATAAATTTTACGCATCGCCCAACTGCACAAATAAAATCTGTGTTTGATTGATTGAAACCTTACACGGGTATTGGGATGATATATGACACACATTAGTCCCAATAATTAGCTGTATGTCAATTGATAGATTGATAGGCTGTTGTAAGCGTTAAATATTTATATTTGATGCTTATGCAGTGTAGAATGCACTTTGGATGATGGTTGACTGTGTTTGATTGTTGTTGTGTACATGTGGTGTATGAAATTCATATAATCACATTATATGGTAATTGACTGTGTTTGATTCCAGTTCAGAAAGAATGAATATTTTAAATTAATGATTATTTTAAAATAACAAATATTTTAAAATAATATTCAGTAAAAGATCAAAATTTGATTTTGATGTCCGATTTGGGATGGACACAAATATATTTAAATATATAAAGCCGTGTTGATTAGATTAACGCCATTTTGACGTGAACGATATTTATATCGATTTTATTCATTTTTATAAGAATATCGAAAAGGAAATGATTTCGAAATATAATGTTTTGAAAATATTATCATTTATATATCGATGATATGGAATATCCAATTTTGATTGAAAATTGAATATGAAGTTGAAATCGTTTTGAAAACGAATTTAAACGATTTATAAAATACGTTTTAAATGGAAACCGATGAAGTACATATTATATAATGGCCTGAATATAACACGCCGCGCTGCGGCAGTTTGCGAATTTCGACCATTGACTTCGAATGGACATTATGGGAGATCCGACCGTCGGATTCTCCTAAAACCAAAACCATTGGGTTCATATCGAAAAGAGATTTCTAACGAATATTAGAGATTTGAAATCTAACGGTTGAATTTGGAATTATGTCCAAATCAAATTTGGAAAAGGTTGTTGTAAGTGCAGTTCGATGGCCGTTTATGGAAATCGACTGTATGGGCCTTGATAAAATTATTAAAAATATAAATAATTAGTGTAAAATCATAGGAAAGAATTTGGAAAGAATTGGGATGAAAAATTCCGTATTTGAAAAGATAAAAAATAGATTTTTATCGAAACTAACTGGTTATGAACTAGAATTATGAAATCCAATATTTTTAAATAAATAAATTGGATTTGAAATGGTTTTAAAAATAACCAGAATTTCCAATATATAAATTGGAAATGGATTTGAATCGAAATTGTCATCGGAATATTTCGATGTTGGATTTCGTAATTATACAGATATTGTTATGGAAATTTGAAAGATATATATAACATTATTTCCAATATGATATTTGTTGGTTGTGGCATTTGATGCTGAATATAAACCGATATATTTTCTATTCAGAGCTTTGTATTTAATATTAAATGTGATTTTGGGTTTGTCGTGAATGGTGTCTTCATTAACACTGTTCTTGAACCCAGTTGAGAAAAGATTAAATATTTTTATTTAGATTTAATGAAGTATACCAATTAATTAATATTTAATTGGAATTGAATTGAAATTGGTCTTTGGGTTTATCGTGAATGGCGTTTTAAATAACATTTGTTCTTTAACCCGATTAACAATGGAATAAGATTTTGGGTTGTCGTGAATGGTATCTTTAATAATACTGTTCTTAGTCCCAATGGAGTTAAGAAAATCAAAAACTAACTGGAGATTAGTTAAGTTGAATGGTTTCTTGGGTATTGATCTAATGCTGGTTTCGTCCTTCGAGGTTAATACTTAGGGAATTGTTCACTTGTTAATTTACGGTTAAAGGCTGATGGAATGGAATGTTATTTTGGGTTTATCGTGAACCGTGTTTTAAAGGACATTGGTTCTTTAACCCAGTTAAAGACAAGAATAAGATTTTGGGTTGTCGTGAATGGTATCTTTAATAATACTGTTATTAGACCCAATGGAGTTAAGAAAATCAGAAACGAACTGGAGATTAGTTAAGTTGAATGGTTTCTTGGGTATTGATCTGATGTTGGTTTCGGCCTTCGGGGTTAATACTTAGGGAATTGTTCACTTGCTAATTTACGGTTAAACACTACAACAAATTCACCCTATAACAATGGTGCAAAACCGTTGTAATATCATTTTACAATGGTGCCCCCACCATCGTGTATGCTGAAGTTGTAATATATTCAAATCTTTTACAACTTTTGTGCACCGTTGCAACACCGTTGTAATTGGGTTATTTAACAACAGCTATATACCATTGTAATAAATTTTCTTACAACTCTAGTTCTCTGTTGTTGTATATGCTATAGTAAATTAAGAGTCTACGTATAACAACTTTTTTCACCGTTGTAATAAACCGTATTACAACTTTTATCCCCGTTGTTGTAGATATTGTAATATCGTGAGACCACGGATATAACAACATTTTTACACCGTTGTGATAAACTGTATTACAACTTTTATCTTAGTTGTTGTTCATATTGTAATATCATGAGATTATAGATATAACAACATTTTTACACCGTTGTAAGTTCCTTAATATTACAACATTTTTACACTGTTGTGACTTACCTGATATTACAACATTTTTCACCATTGCAACATGGCTTATTACAACTTTTTTTCTGTTATAATTTATACAGACCTGACTATTAAAACGAATTCATATATATTAATAATAATATGATTCACATTTCAACGCAACAAATATTACTACATGGAATCATTCATATTACTTGACATAATATTCGATCAACATAAAACAAACGTACGTAGTACATCACCGACTTAACCCGTCACAAAAAACATAACCGTTTCAAAATACATATGATCTAACCCAAAATATACATAAGAAAGATGAAGTTTTGTCTACAAAAGGCTGCATACCCTACGAAAGCACTCTAGCTGAAGGCAACATAATTTCTATTCCAGGCCACAGTCGATCCAACAGCTTCTCTAATAGTAGTCATTTCGGGATTCGGCCTCCACAAGAAAGCTTCTCCATCCACTGTCGCATCAATCCAAACTTTCCAACCTTGCGTTCCCATTCTTTTAAAGTGCACCAAAGCTTCTAGATCAGTGGATACCAATGTTCCTTCTGCAACTACTTGTTTGTCCCAATTCAATATTTTACATTTTCTGCCCTTATTTTCTTTAGCGTGATCATTTTCAGCGTTCTTTCCAATTTGTTTATACTGCTGAACTGGTCTTCTACCCTGATCATTTTCAGCTTTCTTTCCATTTTGTTTAGACTATTGAGCTGTTTTTCTGGCCTCATTTTCAACTGCTTGCTTTTCATTTTCAGCTGCTTGCTGTGCAATTTGTTGTTAAATTGTCAAGTTATTGCTTCCTCGGTGTGACTGCAAGAAGAAAAAAAAAAAGTTCAACATAACAAGATTGTGAATGAACTGAAAAATAACTCCTCTCTTTACCCAGTGCAAAACTAATTGAATAAAGTGGTAAGTATTAATGATTACTGGTTACTGGTTTAGCATATAAAAATTTGATCACAAGCAGTATATTAATTAACAAGTTTTCTCTTCTGTTAATTAAACTCAAGCAGTATATTAAACTCAAGCAGTATATTAATTAACAAATTTGAACACAAGCAGTATATTAAACTCAGTGCAAAACTCCCCCTTTATTCTTTTCTCTTCTATTTTAACATATAAAAATTTGAACACAAGCAGTATATTAATGGTTACTGGTAAAATTAACATATTTGGATCCAACACTTGACTTATTTTTGGGAACTGAAGAGAACAAGGCTTGTACTACAAAGCCCGAAATGAAACAGTTAACAATAATTAACAGATTTGGTTAAAATGTATTTACTTCACAGGTAAATGAAATGTATTTGCATTCTATTATTTACCCAGTGCTGCCACTCAGCGATGTAACTCACTAACAAAGTCGCTGAAGACAAGTGAATTCAGGAGGAGAAGTAGACAGGAGTGATTCAGGTCTCATATATTCTCCTAAAAACCATAAGAGGTCATTTAATTAATCAACAGAAGGTCAAGATATACAGGGTTGAGAAAACTGGGAACACACTGTGTGCATGTACAGTTCTGGTCAGCTAATTCCTGCATGTTTGGAATACTTGGGCGCCATTATCGATGTATGATCATGGCTATTATCATTGTATAATCAAGTCTCTGAGAAACCTCAATGACAATTTTTTTTCATTTTGTACATGTAGCGTGTTGTATCCCTCTCTCCCCATTTTTTCCATAAAAATAAAATAAAAACCTAATTGCAATGTAATTTTACTCTATTTCTAGTTTTTTTTTAATTTTTTTTTTATCTAAGCCAGTCCAATTCTGGATCATTATATAACACATATATGTTGGTGTGGTCTCTAGATATATGATGAAGTCGCAAAGCGACAATATTTTTCTTAACACGTTATTTGCTTTCACCAATCATTTAAACAAACAAATTGGTGCTGCGAGTTAAAGAAAATCGATTTTCAAATTACTATGAAGTCAAGAGGATTACTCTTCTTAATTAATTGTGGTAATACCGTGGAGACAGATTCAAACAATCTGTTGAATTGACCGCAAAGATGAGAGCGTTGATTTTGTAATCTCAAAACAAAATAGTGTTGAAAGACATAAGCAAGGAGAAGAGGATGAAAAAACTTGAATTTGTTGTGCTTTATTGGCATTTCTGAATCTGTAAAAATAAAGTATATCGAAATTCTTTCCATACATTGCAGATTTAAGGGAGATCTGGTATGCACATAAGGTAGTGCCACATTAGGGGCTCATTTTACCCATTTCTCAATTTACCCAACCCCCGTCGAAATACCTTTTTAACAGTACCCAACCCCCTCCATTTACTGTCCTTAAAATCACCCTAAAATTTCACAGCCCCGGTTAAAAGCATTTCAATGTTCACCAAACTGTCACCTAAGAATTAAACTTGCATTGTCAAGAAAAAGTTGATGCATTTTAACAGCAATATTCCAATCCCGTAGATCATGAAATGTTACAGCTTTCTATCAATTATACCAATAAAAAGGGTACTTGAGGCGTATTAGGATCAGGAGTTACTGGATTTCCCGCATTAATTGCTTGCTTTCCTTTTAGCTCCTGTAAAGATTGCATGGACTGAAAACTATATATACTCAACTATAAATACATATATCAGTTCAATTATAAAAATAAAGTCCCCCTAAACTATAAATTACTTCATTGTGTACATTTTGTTCCCATCACATACGCGTCATCTACTGACAATGTCGCTTATGAAATGGATGGTTTGCCGCTGGTTCACAACAAGCATCATAGCATTGGATTCTACCTTCAAATCAAATATTAATCATTGTAAACTTAAAATATCAAATTTATCATGTTAGATAAATTCAAAAGAAACCATAATGAATACACATCCGCTACGTCACCTCATATTGTATATAGGCTATATACAGGGATTTTAAGAACAGTTCATGAGGGATTTTAAAATGATTGAATGAGCAAGGAGGATCCAAAATATATAGGCTATATACAGGGTATGGTTCATTGTATATACATAGGTCATATAAAATTAGCACAAAAATAATTTTGATTATGGTCATATAAAACTAACACCAGTGGGAAGCCGTAAATTTAAGAATAGTTCATTTCCATTTAGGATGATGGTTTACTACAGGAAAACAGAAAAAATCTTAAAACTAATCTTAAAACTAATGAATTTGGCAGCAAACTGAGGGCAATAGCCATACCTACTGCCGACAATAGCCACACATGCACTGTCTATAACAGCATCATTTTTATTCCTAGTTACTTGCTTCGACACTGCATTATTAGCTTCAATCGCAATGCTTATTTCATCAGATGACACCAAACCATCCTCCCCCATAACCACTAAATTTTGATGATTATTGTTGACCACAACTGCAACTTCTGAAATCTTACTAGTCATGCCATTATGACAAACATTTCTCCCCACATCTGTAGTAACCTGTAACTTCCCCGGTAAGGGAAGAATGAATTGCTTTTTATTTCGACCTCCTTTTCGAACCCACCGACTGTCGTCCGTAGCTAATTACCCCCATTCTGAACACAATGGGATATGTTTCATAGGCTGATTCGATCATTTCGATCAGTTTTCGTCAAAATCAAAATATAAATCTATATATTGAATTTGAATGCGCATTTCAATTTACCGGGGGCACATACGAACTCTAAAAATTCCTGAAAAATATTTTCTGACTTCGTATTGATGATACGGTTCTAACAAAACTAATTTCGTCAAATTCCGAGATCGTTTGAAAAATGACCATTTTCTGGTCGATCGAAATTGACTAAAACTGACAAAACACGTTTAACTTCGCCACGCTCACGTATTAATTCAGAAAATTATGCAAACTGGAATCCGGTAATAATTTGACACCCCGAATCCAACAAAAGTGGTTTCGTCGAAAACGAAGGTCGTTTGCAAAACTTCCATTTTTAAGGGCCAGAATTCCATAGCGACTATTCTGAAATTTCAACTGGGCATAACTATTTATCCCGCTATGAAATTTCAATTTTTTGGATTAGTTGGAAATATACTCTCAAATAGATTCTAATATTTTTGGTTTTGCTAAAATCCGGTTTATTTTTAATCCTGTACATTCATTTGAACTTTGAAATCAAATTTTCGAACTACCGCGCCATTTTCAATTCCTTTTATAATTATAAATAATTATTTATATTCTAATGACGATTCAAATCAATATATACGTTCTAATTCTATTCAAAATAAATTTCTCGTTGTTAGTATTTAAAATGATCCATTTTAAATATTCAAAATTCATTAAAATTGCCGAAATAAAAATTTTAAATTGGCTCAGATTTTTTAGGTTGTTACAACATCACTTTTACTAACGTTGTCCACTTTAATGACTGACTCACCACTTTCCCAACCTTCTCGCTAGCTTTGCAGGCAGAGTGAACCGATTCATTTCTCATTAATTAAGGGGTTGAATCCTCAAATAGAGTGCTCTCAGTTGCATCTCTATCAACTTTAGCCTCTTACCAATATTTATAGTATTTTTGATTTGAAGGAAAACAGGAAAAGTCACCATTAAATAAATTTATAATTAATACTTACCATCAATATCGAAGTAAGCTCCTGTACTTTGTTTTCCAAGCCACTAACTTGGTTTCGCAATGCATGTACTTCACCTGATGAGTTACCCCGAATACGAAGCTGAGATGGTACAACCCCAAAACCAAGCCCTCTTACACGTCCTCCATGCTCCTGACCAAAAAGCTTTGACACACCATCTTGAGTAACTGATGTTCCTCCCTGAGAATCTTGACTTGCGGCATTATGATGCTCTGTTATCTTAGACTACAAATTCAAAAACAACCAATATTTAGAAATTAAAATTAAACCTACATTAACAATAGCAATATTTTCTTATATTGTATATTCAAACTTTTCTTACTATGCATTCGGCAATAACTGAATTCGGAGGTTTTCCATCTTTTCTAGTGTGGCCTTTGCACCACAATTCGTCTCTAGTGATATTAGATGTTGCCTTTTCCTTTTTCTGCAAAAATAGCTTAATTAACAGCTTAAAAATGTACAAGTGATAACAAATAAAAATTGCTTTAACAATATTTTTTTACCATTTCTTCTTCCAATCTTGCATAAACTTTTCTGCTCATGGTGTGTGGAAGTTTATTCTTTTCTCTTATACTTTTGAATCTTTGGCTTGTTGCCTATAAGATCAATTAAATAAATATGATATAGGAAAATGTAATATATTTAACAGTTAAAATCAATCAGACAAAAATAACCACCTTAAACTTTTCTGACAATTTTTCATTTACAAAAGCATTCCACTCGTCAGCACTCTTTATGTTTAACGGTTTTAGGCCTGCTAAAGTATTGGTAGATTCAGGATTTTGAGACGCTCTTTTGATAGCTGCAACTAACCTTGATTTCGACTCCTTCCATCGCTGTCCTATTATCATTAACAGGTAATCCTTATACACTTCATCTACCTTGAATCTTGACTGCACAAAAAAAAAAAGCAGATTAATCTCTAACAGTATTGCAAAATGCAATGTTATACCATAGGCATGTGCATAATGCATATTGCATATAGAGGTACTATAATAGCAGGTATATAATACGTTGCTTTGAATATTGAGACATATAGGTACTATAACATAAATAACATAGAATCAGCAAAATTAAATACAATTGAAAGCCAGATTTTTATTGTTCACTTGCTCATGTTATCGCCAACAACTTGTATATACAAGTAAAATATCAATACCCTGTATACAAGTCCATAGATCATCCCTCAAATCATCATCGACTTTCCTCCATGAGCTAATGGTAAAAGGCACCATCTCCCTTGCTAGAGTACCAATATATGACGAGAAATGTTTGGAATTAGTACCTATTGCTTGTCCACGTTCATTAAATTCAACTTCCGGCTTCACATCCGGTATCATAGCTAATGATTTCAACATCGTTCTGCCTCTTTTTTTTTTTGGTTTGCTTCAATCTATGACCGTCACTAGAATCCGGTGGAAGTTCGTTTGGACTGGAATCTAAGGTGGCTGTAGTTTGCTGGAAGTTTAGTTGACGGACAGGGGGCTGTGCTGGGTTTGTATTGTCGATGGGGCTGTTACTGGAAGGAGGGGTTGAATCTGGTTTGTAGTTTCGACGGGCCTATTACTGGAAGGAGGGGGCTGAATCGGGTTTGTAGTATCGACGGGGATGCTACTGGAAGGAGGAGGGGGCTGCATCCGTTTTGTAGTGTGACCAAGGTTGCTTCCAGTTTTACGAGGAGTAGTGCGTACTGGGTATTCAACATGCTTTCGAGGAGATCTTCTTATAGCAATATTTAAATCACGAAGCAACGGAATTGGTCCACTTGGGTGTTCGCTGATTCTAATCCCAAACATCCTCTCATCATCAGTATTAGCAGCTGCAAGTGCAGCTAAATTTTGCTTTTTTGCTCTTTTGTTTGCTACTTTTGAGCTCTAAGAAATAAAAATCTTAAGATAGTTTTCAGTAGTTAAGTCTTTGTAACCGTGGTGTTTAAAAACAGACAAGTAGCGATAAAAGAGGCTAATCCACCTTTAAAAAAAAAGGACATCCTGTACATTTTTAGGAAAATTATTTATTAAGCTCTCCGTAGTTTGGATGACTTAAATAAGTTATTTTTTAGTTTTTTGAAAGCTCAATGAATAGATTTTGCCTTTCAAAAAGCTAGAAGGTAACATATGTGATTTAAATGGGGCCTAAATAATTTTCATTTGTTTAAGAAGTTTCTCCCAATACTTGTAGTTGTCTAACTGTAGATTTGATTGCAACTGAATAGAAGTGAACATTGTTGATATTTTCTATAGCTCCGGGATCTTTAGTCATTGAACAGACTTTGTATGATATATCCGATTGCACTGCACTATGAATATGTTAACATGTCTTTCACTTTGACGACTTAAGCAGCGCGCTGTTGATACTTGCTAATGTCCAGTGCAATTCCTCTTGAGCTTTGTATGTGTTGAGCTTGTTCTATTTTGTAAGAAGCGTATTGAGTAGGTGTTTTTATATCCTGAATTTTGCATTTTGTTTTCATGGATAAGTTACAAGAACAATTTATAGATACTTAAGAATGCTTTCCTTGAGTAGCTGCAATAAAAATTATATTGCCTTGATACTCTTAGTTCGATTATATTACAATAAAAATTAGGTTGCTTCCAGTTTTACGAGGAGTAGTGCGTATTGGGTATTCAACATGCTTTCGAGGAGATCTTCTTATAGCAATATTTAAATCACGAAGCAACGGAATTGGTCCACTTGGGTGTTCGCTGATTCTAATCCCAACCATCCTCTCATCATCAGTATTAGCAGCTGCAAGTGCAGCTAAACTTTGCTTTTTTGCTCTTTTGTTTGCTACTTTTGAGCTGTAAAAAATAAAAATATTAAGATAGTTTTCAGTAGTTAAGTCTTTGTAACCGTGGTGTTTAAAAACAGACAAGTAGCGATAAAAGAGGCTGATCCATCTTTTAAAAAAAAGGACATCCTGTACATTTTTAGGAAAATTATTTTTTAAGCTCTCCATAGTTTGGATGACTTAAATAAGTTATTTTTTATTTTTTTGAAAGCTCAATGAATAGATTTTGCCTTTTAAAAATCTAGAAGGTAACATATGTGATTTAAATGGGGCCTAAATAATTTTCTTTTGTTTAAGAAGTTTCTCCCAGTACTTGTAGTTGTCTAACGGTAGATTTGATTGCAACTGAATAGAAGTGAACATTGTTGATATTTTCTGTAGCTACGGGATCTTTAGTCATTGAACATACTCTGTACGATATATCCGATTGCACTGCACTATGAATATGTTAACATGTCTTTTACTTTGAAGACTTAAGCAGCGCGCTGTTGATACTTGCTAATGTCCAGTGCAATTCCTCTTGAGCTTTGTATGTGTCGAGCTTGTTCTATTTTGTAAGAAGCGTATTGAGTAGGTGTTTTTATATCCTGAATTTTGCATTTTGTTTTCATGGATAAGTTACAAGAAAAATTTATAGATACTTATGAATGCTTTCCTTGAGTAGCTGCAATAAAAATTATATTGCCTTGATACTCTTAGTTCGATTATGTTGTATATGTTGATATCTTCATAAATTATTGATTGCCTAAAAATTATCAATGCATGTAAGCTGAAATGTTAAATCGGGTATGTATTAATATTTTTCGTAATTATTGATTTGAAATATCCTTTTTTTATATAATGTTTCAAAAAAAATTTGAAAATAATCTTGCAATTTGCTGAGTTGCACTGTCCAAAGAAGATGAAGAAAGAAAAAAAAATCAAAATCAAAATCAAAAATATCCCAAACAGGTCAATTTTGTTTTAAATATTTCTATAAAAATAAGGGTTCGATCAGCAATTTAAAGTTACAATAAAGTTTGCCTTCGTAAAGTTTTTACAGTGTAAGCAAACTGTAAATTGTTTAAAAATCAAATTTGCCTTCTTCGAGTATTTACAGTTTGCATAAAAAGAAAACTGTAAAAAATTTAAAAATCTTTACTACTACCAACATTAAATCATGGACCAAATTAACTGAAATATAATCAAATCCGAACCCCTGAAGTTGTTCAGTGGTCAAGTCCTTTGATTTTTCAATATTTAATTACTATAATACAGTCAAAACTGGATAAATGTTTGATGTTTTAACAAGGAAGCACAGCTCAATACATATCCCTTTGCGACTCAGAAAATTCAATTTAAAACTGGATGAAAATTCAGTCCATGTCTCCAAGTTCGACATATACCACTTCCACCTAAACAACTGCCACAAATGTCAAAAACAAAACAAGTATAAAAATATCATTCGCTGTCTATATGAACAAAAACTTCTCCCCTAAAGTCTTCAGAAAAGCTCAAAAAACTAATCTAAAAAAGATGGCGTTCTACAACATGCCTAATGATGATTTCCTAGCCATTGTAGTTCCTATTCTCATCTACTGGGCTTATTCATGTATGTACCTAATGCTCGGCTCGCTCGATAAATATCGCCTTCATTCAAGAAATGACAAAGATGCTCTCAACCAGAAATGTTAAATCAGGTATTTATTAATTTTTTTTGTAATTATTGATTTTAAATATCCTTTTTTATAATGTTTCAAAAAAAATTGAAAATAATTAGAAAATGCTAATTAGCTTGCAGTTTTAGATAAAAAAAGCAAGTTAAATTGCATTTCTCAAAAAGTTACGTAGGATTTGGGAATTAAATGTTTTATGTCCATAAATAATAATAGTAGTCAAGTATGAATTTAGCAAATAACTATTATGTTTTTGCGTTATCAAATTTTTTGAACTTTTATGTTTTTCAATGGATTTTCTACTAGAAAAATACAAATCATTTTGCATTTTATTATATTTTAAAAATAATGATTTGATTTACAAAATCATTTGTGTAAGCTTTTTTTCTTATAACATAAAAAACATGGATATGTATCTATTTTCTTCGTCTTAAATTTTTGTTATAATCCGGTTAATGTCTACAATTTTTCAACAAACTACATTTGTTCCTAAATTTTTTGTTGAAACTTGATTTTTCTATTCATTTTTGTGCTTTTTTATACTTTTCTAACATAAATACATCTCTCTCTCTCTCTCTCTCTCTCTCTCTCTTTTCAAAATATTTCTTTGATAAGCGAGAGCTTAAAATTATAAAGAAAAATATTATGAAAATCATGTTGAGATTATAATTTGAACTTGTGATATAATTTATGTATGAAAAAATTCATCAGAAAATACTTAATTTAGTTTTGAGCAGGATCTAAACTAGCGATCTCTAACTTATATACATAAGCGTGTTTTTTAAATTTAATAATTGAATCAAAAAATTGTATTTTTATTAATATTATTAATTAGGATATATTGTCTCGCACGGGAATCAAAGACAAACACAAAGGTGCATCAATTTGTAACGAAGAAGAGATACATGTATATCGAAATAACACACGTAGAAAAATTAAAAGGAAAATTTTCTATTTCAATGTTATTTGCAAGATAAATGTATGTAAACATATTTTTTGAATGAGTAATAATGTTTTATAATTATTTAAAAAATACACATTTTTGCAAGTAATTCAAAAATAATCTAGTATAAACTTAAATTCATACAAGATGGTCGAATACCTTAACACAACATACCAAAAGAAACAAAATAAGGATGAAGTAAAAATAGCATGTGGTAAAAAATGCATATGTAACATGAATACCTCTGCATCGTGTAGCACCATCTTCCTCGTCGATAATACAAGATCAATCTTTCTCGTCGACCTATAAAAAAAATAACGATTTACAAAGGATTAGAACATCACACTAAATATAGCACTACTTTGTAACAACCATGTACAAAATAAAATATACATGCAAAGAACACGTACAATAGAAAATAAAATTATTTTGATATACGCTAAGATGTCAATCTATATCAGATTTTTTTTTTACCACTAACAACATATTTTATGGTATACATGAACATGCATAAAATAAAAAAATCAATAAAATACGCTTACAACATACCAAAATACCGTTACAACCCTCCCTTATGTAACTTTGATCCCCATTATCTACGTCTCTATCATCAAGTTGTGACTCATCCAAAGGTTTGCTAGTTGATTCTTCATCCTCATCGTATTTTTTCAATTCATGAAACCCTCTAGAGGGCGCTCTCAACACACCATACCAATTTGAAGAACTACCTTCTCTAGAGAAGAAAACTTGAACCGCTTGTGTTGCTAAGATAAACGGGTCGCTTTCAAACTTATTTTGAAATCGATGCAAATTGACCAATGTAAATCCATCTTCAACTTTGACTCCATGATACATATTTTCCCAATCACATTTAAACATGGCAACTCAAAATTGACGATAATCCAACAAGAAAATCTCACGCAAGAACCCATAATATATTACTTTTTCAGTAGACCCATCTACACAAACAGTACTTGCCTCAATGGAAACACCACTATTTTGTGTAGCCTTCTCATAGTCTTTCGTATGAAAACATCGACCATTAACAATATATCCAGAATAAGAAATTATTTGTGAACGAGGTCCGTACAAAAGCCATTTTATTATATTGCTAACATTGGATATCGTTTATTCTCTCTAACCTGGACAAATACAATATATTAAATAAAGATTTATGTTGATCATTAATAGTTTTTTAAGATATAACTATCAACCTTTTTTCCAAACCAAAAACTAAAAGTCTCCGATTGAAATTTTGACAGTTGCAAATCGTCTTGTGCAAGATGAGGATGCAAACATTTTAGCTTCTCTTTGTGCATTCTGCATACATAAATGTAATTAAGGATCTAATTTATTTTGTATGTCATAGTTAAGTTGGGCTTATACTTACTCTAAATACAGCTCTACTTCTTTCGTATTAAACAAAACGTATCGATGAGCAGCATTAATGACCTCCTCATTAACTCTAGTAGGTTTTCCTTTGGAAATAGGACGCCCCTCAAGTATAAAATCATTTTGTTCCACTTCATTTCGGTTTCTCCTCTCTCCAATTTGTAATGCACCTTTAATATATCCAGAGCAATATTTCATACATTCTTCGGCAACATAGCGCTCAGTAATGCACCCTTCAGACCGTGCTTGATTTTTAACATATCCTTTTAATATTTTCATATATCTATAACCAAAATGAATAAACAAGTTACTTTCATAACTATACATACTTTTAACCTTCAATTATTTATAATAAATATTACCTCTCAAATGGATACATCCATCGATATTGGACCGGCCCACAAATTCTTGCTTCTCTCCCTAAATGTATTGCTAAGTGAATCATGATATCGAAAAAGGAAGGGGGAAAGAACCTCTCTAGATCACATAATGTTAATGCAACTTGATACTCCATTAATTCTAGTTTATCCCAATCAAGCACTCTTTGGCATATATCATTATAAAATGAACATAGTCGTAGTAGTGCATTCCTTATCCCTGTAGGCAGAAGTCCTCTTAATGCAACAGACAATAGTTGTTGTATCAATACATGATAATCATGATACTTAAGGTTTGATATCTTGTCTTCATTTGCAAAACATTTTCCAATATTTGAGGTATATCCATCAGGCACTTTCAAGTTCTTTATTCTGCTATAAAAGATCTCTTTTTCTTGATCGGATAAGGTGCACAGTGCAGTTGGGAGCAATACTTTATTTCCAATGTCTATAGGATGCAATTTTTTTTCTAATGCCCATTGCTTCTAGATCTTAGCGTGATTTGAGGCCATCTTTCGATTTTCCTTTGATATCAAGCAATATACCAATAATACTTTCACCAATATTTTTCTCAATATGCATCACATCTAGATTATGCCGTAAAGGATGTGCCTAAAAATTGACAAAACACAAATAATTAAGTACTAAGTAGCAAACATGAATAAAAAACGAAAAGAAATGTGTTTCTATTTAAATTTCACCTTCCAATAAGGCAAGTTAAAGAAAATGGACCTCTTCTTCCACATTTTACATCTTTTTTCATCATAGTTTTTACTTTTCCTTTCACCTTTCTCTTCCTTTTTTAATTTTTTCCCCCAATCATTAATAATATCTTGAACATCATCAAAGATTTGAACACCAGTTTGTATCTGCGGCCTTTGTCTATTCTCTATTGTTCCATCAAATAAGTTTTTCCGTTGACAATACTCATGGTTAGGTTCAAGGAATCGTCTATGACCCATGTATGCACACTTTTTACTAAATGGTAGCCATGTTGAGCAGGTATTGACACTACAAACAGGACATGCTCTCTTACCTTTTACAGTGCAACCAGCTAAATTTCTGTAAGTTGGAAAATCATTGATTGTCCACATAAGAATAGCATGTAATCTAAATTTACTACGACTGTAAGTGTTGTTCACTTTCACCCCTTTATCCCACAAAATTTTCAAATCTTCAATAAGTGGTTGCAAGTATACATCAATGTCATTTCCCGGTAGTCGTGGCCCAGGAATTAACAAAGATAGCATCATATTATCTTTGTGCGTACAAAGCCACGGAGGAAAGTTGTAAGCAACAAGAAATACTAGCCAACAACTATATCCATAATTCCAATCACCAAAAGGATTAAAGCCATTAGATGCAAAGCCAAGCCATAAATTTCGTGGATTGGAAGCAAAAGAATGATACATTCTATCAATCGTAGCCCACATAGTAGAATCCATTGGATGACGCAACTTACCATCTTCACTCTTATGACTGCTATGCCATCTTAGTTGTTCTGATGTTTCTGGGGATGCAAACATTCTTTTCAGTCTTGGTATTAGTGGGAAGTATCTCAAAACCTTCATAGGTATTTTGGTTTGCTTCCCATCTTTAGTGGTCTTGTTTTTTTTCCAGCGAGACTTACCACAATTAGGATAGAAATCACTATTTGCAAGCTCTTGTCTAAATAAACAACAATCATTTACACATGCATGTATCTGCTTATAGCCTAAACCAAATGACTTAAGCAACTTATTTTATGCATATGTTGAATCGGGAAGCATGTTTTCTTTAGGCAACATATCCTTTAAAAGTTTAAGAAGCTCTGTAAAAGCCATGTCCGATATACCATTTCGCGCTTTATGCTTGAAAAGAAGTACTGTAGCAGACAGCTTTGTGTGGCTTGCACAACTGGGATACAAAGGAATTTGGACATTCCCCATCATTTCCTTAATACCTTCCCCATGTCTTTCTTCAACATTGGCTTCTACCTCCTCATCATAGATTTGCGCATCAACATACATTCTATAAGTATCAGTCTCACTTTTATTTTGTGATGGTCGTTTTTCTCCATGAAAAATCCATATATCATAGGTTGGGTACATTCCAAAACAAATCAAGTGTGACACAACTTCCCTTGATGTTTGCCAAATTAGATTCCTACAATTACGACATGGGGATCTAATTTTTTCGGGATTCCCTTCACTCGCAGCATGCCCATATACAAAATTTTCCACAGCTTGCCCATATTCGCTTGTCATTTTACAAAAAAAAAATGTATTAATACTCATTCTTAAATACTTATAGTGTGATGCTAGGGCACCTCATTTTCTATTTGCTAATACCAAAATTTTATACTACATGCTTCCTAACACCAAACTCATTCATAAATACTTATATTTATTTATAATGGTATTAGGAAGTACACAAAATATATTGTACTTATTATTTTTATTCGTGGTATTAGTAAGAGGAAAATGATGTGCCCTTAGCATCACACTACTTATACCTATGGAAGCAACAACCAAAATGATGAAACCTTGGTAGATTGACCCATGCTTTGTCCATCTTGGTAAAACAACGCCTCTAATTTTCGGACCTACTGGAAAGAATTATTCTCAACATTATTGTACAACTTGGTTATATGCAGCCATCTTGGTAGATTACCCCTCTTTTGTATCAAATATTAACTTATATATTTGTTAGAATTTTAAATCTCAAATGATCATATATGGTTCAACAGTTCATTAATGAATCGGTTAAACATAGTAATGAAGTTGATAGTTTTATACATCCAAATCCTTATTCTCTCTCTCTCTTTCATATCTCATTTCCAAATTTAATAACGGTTGTTTCCAAACTTAGTAACGAATAGTTTCTTATTTACTTCTCTCATTATCATTCTAGCTCCTGTCAGTATACCATAACTAACATAACTGGAAAGTGTACGCAACGTACATCACATAATAGAGATAACTCCATTGCAACCAACCCATTGATCATCCTATCTCCACCTAGATGACCAGCTCCAAGGGAACTAAACCAAAAATGCTCCGCCAGATCAGCATACAAACCAACACACTGCCTATCTAATATATTTATTATATATTTATTTTTATCAATTTTAACTTTTTATATATGAGTAGGAACTGGAGCCAGTATCAAACAAATAAAAAGTGTGATGATAAAGTTGTTAAATTAGGCAATCAAAATACGATAATTCAGTGAAGATCCCAAAGCATTGCTGATCTTTTTAATTCAGAGAAGATCCCAAAACATATGTTTAGCCTCATAACGAGGTAGGTATTTATATATCAATTATTCATGGGCAACAAGGATATACAATTAACAAGCATACTTATGCTATAGGCGTATTTATAACAAACACAGGGTGTATATATATAACGTACAAGTACACTTAGCATGAATATCTATCAAATAGGACATGAAATACAAGTAACAAATATACTTCCAGTTTAATTCATCAAGGATGCACATCAACAACATTGTTGTGGTCCAGGCCTGATATGTAGGGGACAAAACTAAGTACATACATGACTTCTAGTTTCTAAATACACAAGGTAACAAATGCTCAGATTTTTTTTTTCTTTTCAGGTTATACTAATATTTCAGAATGCCAATATATCAACCCATATATATATACACACATATATATATATATATATACATGTATGTATATATGTATATATATAACCCAGCAAATGTCAAAGTGTACTCATTAATATAGGTAGGATGTCAATATGGGCAAGACAGCAAACCACCGATGTACCATACTTTAAAAGTTAGCAGGAAGGTTATGGGAAGGAATTTAATTAGAAGTTCCAGGACCAAACATGTTTACTCATTTAGTAAAACTACATTGGAAATAGTTTTATAAAATTCCTTTAAATACGCTATGATTTATTCGGACAATACATGACAGGGCAACCGGGTACATGCTAAACTAACATGCCTACAAGTTTCTACCTAATATGTAGTGTGACATATATTCAGTTTTCAACTAGACCCAAAGAGACAAACTAGTGCAGCAATAATTATGTATAGCTAAAATCAAGTGTGTGTTTTCAGTTTTAACCAAACAATATGGGTGTTTCATCTTTACAAATCAAGGCAGAAATTACGTGGTGAAACAGTTTAGATAATGGCTTTAGCAAGGCTAACAAAACTTATCAAGATGACCATAAGGGACAATGCATGTTAATTTAACAACAATGTAGTTGTATGAATCTCAATGTAGACCAAATGAAAAAATATAAGCATGCCCAATACAGAATCATACATATATATGAAATATATATATATATATATTTCATATATTACCCGTCTTAACAGCATATACATATATGAACTTGGTATAAGGTCTCACCAATTACACATATATACGTATATGTATAGGTGTATATTTAATAAATGATTAGCCAGTATTAACCCATGCTTTTTGTGGTTGAACTTTGTGACGATCCCAAAACCCCGTGACACGGTGTTAAGGATAATCATTGGAATATAACACATCAATCAACATTAGCAGATCACAGATAATAGCATAAACAGAAAACGGAATAATTTACACACATATGACAGCGGAATCATATAGATATCATCACATCAGAGAAGCACAGTACAGGATACAACTTAGTGTATAATGATACATAATCAGTCACCATCGCCTGAGGCGGAATCATACATAAAGAGTACACAAAAGGAATATCAGTCTACATCGCCAGTGGCGGAATCATAATATAGATACAATAATGGCGGAGAAAATCCAAGTCAGCACGGTGTAGTCAAGCCTTGCCATGAGCCAAAAGATGCGTCAGAAACCTGTAACTAGGCTGCCCGTGTGAAAATGAGGGCACCCGAGTTTGCAAGGTGAAACAAACTACGAGTCAGTCATGGGACTGGTATGAGAAATCTACTCAATTTATTAACAACAATAATAAGGCAAATTAAAGGACCACGCCACTTTCGCGGAACGGGTTTACTCCAATGAGTGCTAGTGCATAAAATAAAGTAAATGATTAAATCAACGCAATGCTTTTTATAAAATGAAGCCATTATAAGACTCAGGTCCCATCACACAATGCAACGCAAGCCGGAGGATAGAGTTTTTACCTTATAATGGCCAAAGATGCTTGATACGAATAAAACAAAGGTGTTTGATATTATTACTAGTGCATATATGTTTCAAAAGCAAATTCAATCATAAATATCAATCCTAGGCGGCATAGCTACCATCTACTATGTCGCCATACTAGTAATACAATCACGTCCGCATATTTCGTATTGGAAATTGGATTCCTTCATGAGTCGAGGCAAGGGGCAAGCTCCTCTCCGTTCGAGACACTCTAGCAAATGTCCCAGGACCCCACTATGATCCTTGGAATCGGCTGGGCCGGTCCTCTCTTACTTTTGAGGATTAGTTATTCCTGAACACACGTTTCCCGGTCCTTACAGACCTATAATCGAGGCGCCTCGCATTCCAACAACCACACAGGTGAAAAGTATATATAATGTCAGGGCTGGCAGGTCACTGACACCACCATAGCTAGAAAGAAACGTCGTGCACTCCCAGCGGTCCGTCTCCCATTTTTGACTCATACCGAGGTGTGAGGCTCGCGAATTCACGTTATACACAAAGCTACGTCACACAGACCATGCTTTGATCATCAACCACAAGACTTTGCTTTGCAACAAAAGCCTTGATCATATGCCACTTAGGCGTGCCACACAGGCAATCCACTCCATGCGACTGATTTCTGTCAATACATAACCTCTGAGCTCGTACGTCTCAGAGAAGGGCGTTAAGCAAGAGAATAAATTCTCCGCCGCCAAACAGATATATATTTAACAGAGATCAATCAACACAGAACAAAATCCAATGTCAGACACACAGTCCATTTACAAGTCCGTTCTGGGTCTGAACGAAACCGGAGGCACCAATTCCTCGCATATCCGTACAATCAACAATATGTTTGGACGGCTACTACTTCAATTCCTTCATGGTAGCTACTCCAATCACGAGCATCAGTAGCGCCCATCCATCCAATGTGGAGATCGTCGGTCTTCAGTCGTCTTCGACTCTTCGACTTCTCAACGTCGATCGATTATTTGAAATGAGATAAACTCGGCCTTTTCAAATAACCCACGTATATTTAGATTTTCAAATCAATTATTCCCATGGTTGGACTATTCAACATTCACATTTCAGTTATTTAGTTATAATTTTCATGTCAAATACATTCAACCATCACATATCAAACAAGCACAACAAAATTGGTTTATTTTCACTCTATATCGTCTATAACACTTTATAACGATATATCGCCATTTTTATTTAATTTAAAACGACAATATTTAATTAAACGACATTTCAGGTCATGTCGATGCACTGGCGCTGCTTTTCACTAGTTTTGTTTTACACATATCTGAAAATCTAACCGTTGGATCTTCACAAATTTTACATCATTAGGAAGGTTATTTCAAAACGAATCCAACGGTTCCAGTTTTGGGAAAATCCGACGGTCGGATCTTCCACACTAACCATTTGAAGTTACGATTTCAATTTACGAACTGCAGCGTCGTTATTCGATTTAATTAAATTATATTTATATATATATATATAAATATAATCGTTTCTGGCGCTGTTTTTCTTCAGTTTTGAATTAAACATTCAAGACAATCCAACCGTCGGATCTTCACAAAGTTGGTGCCGTTGGAAAGATATTTCCAAGGCGAACCCAACGGTTGAGGTTTCGGGAAAATCCAATGGTCGGATCTTCCGCACTAGTCGTTTGAAATCACGGTTTCAAAATATGAACTGCACGGCCACGTTTCGTTTTAATTCTATTTATATTTATATATTTATATAAATATAGTTCATTCAAAAATTCCTATATCGTTTCCACTTCAATTATTTCACTAACGCCTTTAAATTTTTGGAAAATTTCGCCATAACCTCCTTTGTACGGAAGGGTCTGGGAAAATTCCCAAATAGCCACACGGGCGTCTCATATCAAAAAGAAAAAGAAAAAGCCAAGCGGCTAGCCAACAGGCTCATAAAATCATCACCCAAACAAAGCGGTAAATGTGTACCTATTTGTCGGGCACAAAATTCTATTTCTCTTCTCTAGCCCCTTTTGCTTTAACCTGTTCAATAGATATGCATGTACATATATACAATTTCTAACATGTATCATTTTCCATTCAATTGCATATTTGATTTGCTTTGGTTTAAAAACACCATTCATTCGAATATTGCATGCATAGGCTAAAATCATATCATTAGCTAGTTAATGTATATTTCAACTCATGCACGTTTATTTGAACAAGTGGCTATTTTTAACACTTCACATTTCAAAGATGATAATTTTGGCGAACTAAAGTAGATTTCAACACATGACTATTTTACTTAGTTCCTATGCATGTTAAAAATAATACTTCTATCACAAATATTTGTTTCAACGTCCGCATATCTTTAGCATATCACACATATGATAAAAATGATATTTTTATCATTTAAAATATTTATTCAACCAATGTATGGTTTCAACACTTCATAGTTTCAATAAAAAAAAATGTAATTTTTATCGTTCAATCTTTTTATTCAACACATGAACCTTTCCACTACACACACTTCTCAACAAATGAGCATTTCCACACATGGACATCTTATTTATGTTGTTCTTATTAGAAAGATGAAATTTTGATTGTTGAAACTATTTATATAAGGCGAATATTTTGCATACTTCATATATATATAAAAATGTGATTTTTATTGATTAAACACTTCATTCATTCACAAATGAATTTTATTTTCACACAACACTTTTCAACACATGAATATTTCCACACATGGACATAGTTTCATATATGACTTTAATTTCTATGCATGAAAAATAATTTCAACATATGAAAATAATTCTAACACACAAAGATTATTCAAAATTTCGGCAGCATAACGGCAGGGTAGTTAAAACCGGCACCGTCCCTAGTACGGCTCCTCGCTCTACCTTAAAACCTCGCGGTTTTTGACAATGGGGATTCATGCATCTAATTCGCACGCAGGCGGCATGTTTATTTTTATTTCCACAAATATTTCCAATTCATTTCAATCACCAATGGGTATTTTTCAACCACAACCAAACAATATCAACCACAAACAATTATTCAACCATTCGTATTTTTCATCCAATATTTCACACCAATTCACCACAATAAATATCGTCCATGGTTTGTGGACGAGGGGAGTATATATATATATATATATATATATATATATATATATAATACAATATATATTTGCTATATTTCACTTGCATTTCAACACATATATCAATTATTCTATGCATGTAAAAATTCATACCTCGCTTATATAGTTTACACTACGCATGTACATGAGGTACACAACACGTATGTAATTTATATCTCGCTTATATAAATTATACACGACATTTTCCATTCAATTTCACGTTAATTTAGATTTCTCACCTTGGTTTTCTGAGCGCTAAAAATCGATACGATGTCAGAAAAATCCGCAGCTTCTTCTATTAGGTAGAGAGCTTCCTTGCGGTCTCGATGTTTCCTGTTTCATCGAATTTCGTCAACATACCAAAAAGATATGATTTTTCAAAGTGTACAGATCAAAGAAAAACGCACTTTCAGAAAGCTTCAAAACTAGGTCAGCGATTTTTGATCAAACCGTGTAGCGGTTGGATGATCGGCCAGTGCAGGGTTGTAGGCGGAGGAGAGGCGCACGTGCGGGCCCCACGGCGTTGAACTCGACGGCCTATGGGCGGCGGAATCGACCTCCGAACGGCTGGACTTTGAAGGAGCGGATCCGGCGAAATACTCGACGATGCTGGGCGAGGTTGGTATGGATTTGAAGCTCGTCTCGAGCTCTACGAAAAACTCCAAAGGGCCCTGGTGTTTTGATGAGCGGATGTGGAGATTTGGAGGAGAGAAGGCGGAGAAGGAAGCCGCCGTTCGATCTGGGGGGGGGGTCGGGGGTTTTCCGCGTTTTTTTATTTTTAAAATTTATGAAGAAAAAATATGATTGGCCGAGATTATATTAAAATTTTAAAATAGTGTTTTCTTAAACGAACTCCTTTTTAAACCCAACGACTGTCGCCCCTAGCTAAATACCCCCATTCCGGACACAATGGGATATATTTCGTAGGCCAATTCGACCGTTACAGTCAGTTATTTTTCAAATTAAAGTATAAAACATTTAATTTTTAACTCTAAACGCACATTTCAATTTGCCAGGGCCACAAACTGATTCGAAAAATTCCAGAAAAATAAATCTAGCTATGTTTTGACGCTACGGTCCCAACAAAACTAGTTTCATCGAATTCTGAGGTCGTTTGAAAAATGGCCATTTTCTGGTCGATCCAATTTAACAGAAATCGACCAAACACATTTTCTTTTGCCACGCTCACATACTAGCTTCAAAAATTATGAAATTTGAAACCTAGCAATAGTTTGACATCCCGGACCCAACAAAAGTGGTTTCGTCGAATTCCGAGGTCGTATGCAAAATATCAATTTTCCAGGCCTATATATTCTATATACCGACTCTTCTGAAAATTCATTCGGCCATAACTTTTGATTCCCGTTATGAAACTTCGATTTTTCAGGTTCGTTAGAAAAGTATTGACTAACAGATTTAAATATTTTTGGTTTCACTAAAATCCGTTATATTTTCCACCCTGCATAGTCAGTCAAAGTTTGAATTCAAATTTTCAAACTGACTCACTTTTCTAATTCACTATTTTATTGAAATATTCTATTTCAATTGTTCAAATTGCTTTAAAATAATCAATTTAAAAATTTTAAATTGGCTCGCATTTTCCGGGTTATTACAATCTCCCCTACTTAAAACTTTTCGTCCTCGAAAAGGAAACAACAGTAAAGTAGGAAATAAAATGTAAATGCAAAGTATGTTAAAGGTACCTTGCACCGGAGTTAGTCAGAGATATCCACTCTGCATTTAGGGTAAGCTTGCTTAATGCTTTCCTCAGTTTCCCAAGTACAGTCTCTAGGATCACTGCTCCACTGCACTTTAACTAAATGAACCTTTTTGCTTCTGAGTTCTCTAGTTTCTTTGCCAACAATTTTTAATGGCTCTCTTTTGAGTGCTAATTCTGGAGTTATCTCCACATCCTGTTGCGCTGCTTCTTCTACAACAAGATCCGGATCATGCACATGTCTCCTAGCCTTAGGCCTTCAAGAATTTTTTCGCATGTTTTGAGCCATGCAAGGGCCTTTATTACGGTGCCAGTTCCCGAGAAGGTCTTGCCTCCTAAGTTCTTATATCTCTTAGCTACACGGTCAAGCTCGAAGTATTGAGCTGCCAGAGGTTGTATCAAAGGTCCTTCCTGAGCTGGGATTTCTCCCCTTCCTCGGCCTCGGCCGGCACGGCCTCCTCTAGCGGCGGCTGCTCTGGTAGCCATTTGTCAAATTCTGTATAAGTAACGAAAAAGTCAGCTAACAGAAATGATAGTCTATTGCATAATTAAGCAGAAATTCTACGGAAAGATAACGATGGACTTATCAATTGTTTTTTCTATTCTGCTCAGTTCATTCTAGGACTTTACTAGTCCTATCTCTAATGAGCGACTCGCCTTAGAATACTACTGATTCTATTTTGACGAAGTGTTTAATGTGTTAGACTCCAGAACTAAGGTTAACCAAAGCTCTGATACCAGCTGTGACGATCCCAAAACCCCATGACACGGTGTTAAGGATAATCATTGGAATATAACACATCAATCAACATTAGCAGATCACAGATAATAGCATAAACAGAAAACGGAATAATTTACACACATATGACAGCGGAATCATATAGATATCATCACATCAGAGAAGCACAGTACAGGATACAACTTAGTGTATAATGATACATAATCAGTCACCATCGCCTGAGGCGGAATCATACATAAAGAGTACACAAAAGGAATATCAGTCTACATCGCCAGTGGCGGAATCATAATATAGATACAATAATGGCGGAGAAAATCCAAGTCAGCACGGTGTAGTCAAGCCTCGCCATGAGCCAAAAGATGCGTCAGAAACCTGTAACTAGGCTGCCCGTGTGAAAATGAGGGCACCCGAGTTTGCAAGGTGAAACAAACTACGAGTCAGTCATGGGACTGGTATGAGAAATCTACTCAATTTATTAACAACAATAATAAGGCAAATCAAAGGACCACGCCACTTTCGCGGAACGGGTTTACTCCAATGAGTGCTAGTGCATAAAATAAAGTAAATGATTAAATCAACGCAATGCTTTTTATAAAATGAAGCCATTATAAGACTCAGGTCCCATCACACAATGCAACGCAAGCCGGAGGATAGAGTTTTTACCTTATAATGGCCAAAGATGCTTGATACGAATAAAACAAAGGTGTTTGATATTATTACTAGTGCATATATGTTTCAAAAGCAAATTCAATCATAAATATCAATCCTAGGCGGCATAGCTACCATCTACTATGTCGCCATACTAGTAATACAATCACGTCCGCATATTTCGTATTGGAAATTGGATTCCTTCATGAGTCGAGGCAAGGGGCAAGCTCCTCTCCGTTCGAGACACTCTAGCAAATGTCCCAGAACCTCACTATGATCCTTGGAATCGGCTGGGCCGGTCCTCTCTTACTTTTGAGGATTAGTTATTCCTGAACACACGTTTCCCGGTCCTTACAGACCTATAATCGAGGCGCCTCGCATTCCAACAACCACACAGGTGAAAAGTATATATAATGTCAGGGCTGGCAGGTCACTGACACCACCATAGCTAGAAAGAAACGTCGTGCACTCCCAGCGGTCCGTCTCCCGTTTTTGACTCATACCGAGGTGTGAGGCTCGCGAATTCACGTTATACACAAAGCTACGTCACACAGACCATGCTTTGATCATCAACCACAAGACTTTGCTTTGCAACAAAAGCCTTGATCATATGCCACTTAGGCGTGCCACACAGGCAATCCACTCCATGTGACTGATTTCTGTCAATACATAACCTCTGAGCTCGTACGTCTCAGAGAAGGGCGTTAAGCAAGAGAATAAATTCTCCGCCGCCAAACAGATATATATTTAACAGAGATCAATCAACACAGAACAAAATCCAATGTCAGACACACAGTCCATTTACAAGTCCGTTCTGGGTCTGAACGAAACCGGAGGCACCAATTCCTCGCATATCCGTACAATCAACAATATGTTTGGACGGCTACTACTTCAATTCCTTCATGGTAGCTACTCCAATCACGAGCATCAGTAGCGCCCATCCATCCAATGTGGAGATCGTCGGTCTTCAGTCGTCTTCGACTCTTCGACTTCTCAACGTCGATCGATTATTTGAAATGAGATAAACTCGGCCTTTTCAAATAACCCACGTATATTTAGATTTTCAAATCAATTATTCCCATGGTTGGACTATTCAACATTCACATTTCAGTTATTTAGTTATAATTTTCATGTCAAATACATTCAACCATCACATATCAAACAAGCACAACAAAATTGGTTTATTTTCACTCTATATCGTCTATAACACTTTATAACGATATATCGCCATTTTTATTTAATTTAAAACGACAATATTTAATTAAACGACATTTCAGGTCATGTCGATGCACTGGCGCTGCTTTTCACTAATTTTGTTTTACACATATCTGAAAATCTAACCGTTGGATCTTCACAAATTTTACATCATTAGGAAGGTCATTTCAAAACGAATCCAACGGTTCCAGTTTTGGGAAAATCCGACGGTCGGATCTTCCACACTAACCATTTGAAGTTACGATTTCAATTTACGAACTGCAGCGTCGTTATTCGATTTAATTAAATTATATTTATATATATATATAAATATAATCGTTTCTGGCGCTGTTTTTCTTCAGTTTTGAATTAAACATTCAAGACAATCCAACCGTCGGATCTTCAAAGTTGGTGCCGTTGGAAAGATATTTCCAAGGCGAACCCAACGGTTGAGGTTTCGGGAAAATCCAATGGTCGGATCTTCCGCACTAGTCGTTTGAAATCACGGTTTCAAAATATGAACTGCACGGCCACGTTTCGTTTTAATTCTATTTATATTTATATATTTATATAAATATAGTTCATTCAAAAATTCCTATATCGTTTCCACTTCAATTATTTCACTAACGCCTTTAAATTTTTGGAAAATTTCGCCATAACCTCCTTTGTACGGAAGGGTCTGGGAAAATTCCCAAATAGCCACACGGGCGTCTCATATCAAAAAGAAAAAGAAAAAGCCAAGCGGCTAGCCAACAGGCTCATAAAATCATCACCCAAACAAAGCGGTAAATGTGTACCTATTTGTCGGGCACAAAATTCTATTCCTCTTCTCTAGCCCCTTTTGCTTTAACCTGTTCAATAGATATGCATGTACATATATACAATTTCTAACGTTTATCATTTTCCATTCAATTGCATATTTGATTTGCTTTGGTTTAAAAACACCATTCATTCGAATATTGCATGCATAGGCTAAAATCATATCATTAGCTAGTTAATGTATATTTCAACTCATGCACGTTTATTTGAACAAGTGGCTATTTTTAACACTTCACATTTCAAAGATGATAATTTTGGCGAACTAAAGTAGATTTCAACACATGACTATTTTACTTAGTTCCTATGCATGTTAAAAATAATACTTCTATCACAAATATTTGTTTCAACGTCCGCATATCTTTAGCATATCACACATATGATAAAAATGATATTTTTATCATTTAAAATATTTATTCAACCAATGTATGGTTTCAACACTTCATAGTTTCAATAAAAAAATGTAATTTTTATCGTTCAATCTTTTTATTCAACACATGAACCTTTCCACTACACACACTTCTCAACAAATGAGCATTTCCACACATGGACATCTTATTTATGTTGTTCTTATTAGAAAGATGAAATTTTGATTGTTGAAACTATTTATATAAGGCGAATATTTTGCATACTTCATATATATATAAAAATGTGATTTTTATTGATTAAACACTTCATTCATTCACAAATGAATTTTATTTTCACACAACACTTTTCAACACATGAATATTTCCACACATGGACATAGTTTCATATATGACTTTAATTTCTGTGCATGAAAAATAATTTCAACATATGAAAATAATTCTAACACACAAAGATTATTCAAAATTTCGGCAGCATAACGGCAGGGTAGTTAAAACCGGCACCGTCCCTAGTACGGCTCCTCGCTCTACCTTAAAACCTCGCGGTTTTTGACAATGGGGATTCATGCATCTAATTCGCACGCAGGCGGCATGTTTATTTTTATTTCCACAAATATTTCCAATTCATTTCAATCACCAATGGGTATTTTTCAACCACAACCAAACAATATCAACCACAAACAATTATTCAACCATTCGTATTTTTCATCCAATATTTCACACCAATTCACCACAATAAATATCGTCCATGGTTTGTGGACGAGGGGAGTATATATATATATATATATAATACAATATATATTTGCTATATTTCACTTGCATTTCAACACATATATCAATTATTCTATGCATGTAAAAATTCATACCTCGCTCATATAGTTTACACTACGCATGTACATGAGGTACACAACACGTATGTAATTTAAATCTCGCTTATATAAATTATACACGACATTTTCCATTCAATTTCACGTTAATTTAGATTTCTCACCTTGGTTTTCTGAGCGCTAAAAATCGATACGATGTCAGAAAAATCCGCAGCTTCTTCTATTAGGTAGAGAGCTTCCTTGCGGTCTCGATGTTTCCTGTTTCATCGAATTTCGTCAACATACCAAAAAGATATGATTTTTCAAAGTGTACAGATCAAAGAAAAACGCACTTTCAGAAAGCTTCAAAACTAGGTCAGCGATTTTTGATCAAACCGTGTAGCGGTTGGATGATCGGCCAGTGCAGGGTTGTAGTCGGAGGAGAGGCGCACGTGCGGGCCCCACGGCGTTGAACTCGACGGCCTCTGGGCGGCGGAATCGACCTCCGAACGGCTGGACTTTGGAGGAGCGGATCCGGCGAAATACTCGACGATGCTGGGCGAGGTTGGTATGGATTTGAAGCTCGTCTCGAGCTCTACGAAAAACTCCAAAGGGCCCTGGTGTTTTGATGAGCGGATGTGGAGATTTGGAGGAGAGAAGGCGGAGAAGGAAGCCGCCGTTCGATCTGGGGGGGGGTCGGGGGTTTTCCGCGTTTTTTTATTTTTAAAATTTATGAAGAAAAAATATGATTGGCCGAGATTATATTAAAATTTTAAAATAGTGTTTTCTTAAACGAACTCCTTTTTAAACCCAACGACTGTCACCCCTAGCTAAATACCCCATTCCGGACACAATGGGATATGTTTCGTAGGCCAATTCGACCGTTACAGTCAGTTATTTTTCAAATTAAAGTATAAAACATTTAATTTTTAACTCTAAACGCACATTTCAATTTGCCAGGGCCACAAACTGATTCGAAAAATTCCAGAAAAATAAATCTAGCTATGTTTTGACGCTACGGTCCTAACAAAACTAGTTTCATCAAATTCTGAGGTCGTTTGAAAAATGGCCATTTTCTGGTCGATCCAATTTAACAAAAATCGACCAAACACATTTTCTTTTGCCACGCTCACATACTAGCTTCAAAAATTATGAAATTTGAAACCTAGCAATAGTTTGACATCCCGGACCCAACAAAAGTGGTTTCGTCGAATTCCGAGGTCGTATGCAAAATATCAATTTTCCAGGCCTATATATTCTATATACCGACTCTTCTGAAAATTCATTCGGCCATAACTTTTGATTCCTGTTATGAAACTTCGATTTTTCAGGTTCGTTAGAAAAGTATTGACTAACAGATTTAAATATTTTTGGTTTCACTAAAATCCGTTATATTTTCCACCCTGCATAGTCAGTCAAAGTTTGAATTCAAATTTTCAAACTGACTCACTTTTCTAATTCACTATTTTATTGAAATATTCTATTTCAATTGTTCAAATTGCTTTGAAATAATCAATTTAAGAAATTTAAATTGGCTCGCATTTTCCGGGTTATTACAAACTTAATCCTGACTATATACAAAAATAATGCTGATATAATGTATGTATATTCCAACTTATAAAATCAGTACCGCAGTGCAAAGTATGAAAATGCAAGCGAACAAACTTTGGTCTTTCTAACATACTGGTTTATGGCAAATACTCTAGCACCATAGAGTCATACAAGGCATGCAGGTTTACTTTAGTGATTAGTTTTTGAATGTGACATAGCATTTCAAATAAATTACATCCTGGATAGAGGCAATCTATTTATGTAGCTATATTCATTTATGCAGCTATGCACCTCGAGTACTGCTGTGCATGTTAGTGATTAAGTTTTAGCGTAATTAATTTTTACATCTTACATTAAAATATGAACTTTATACTAGCTATTCCAAGGATAGAGTCAACAACTAATTCATCTCTATGAATTCCTCAGCTTTCCTTAGCATAAATATAAATAAAATAATTGATAATACAACATACCCTATAAACTTACATCAGTTTCTTGGTCATTATTGAGGTTTGTCATCAAATTATATACAAAGTTCAACCTAAAAGGAGCATTGTTACAATAAATATGACACAGTAGCCTGAGCCAAAAAGTTGGTCAAGCTTTGCATGTGTAAGGGATTGGATATATGGGAAATACTGAAGGGAAGCATTCTCATGGTTATCAGCGAGAGGAAAACAGTAAAATTACACAAATGCAATAGCAGAGGGAAACAGTAAAATTACAATCACATGCAATTGAAACAACGAATAAAAATTTACCAGCGAGAGAACAAAGGCAAGATATGTCGGCGATCGAGCAGTGGGCGACGGAAATAGAGAGCAACGGCGATTAAGCAGCGGTGATTGAGCAGTGGCGATGTGAACTGGGGGAGATCGCTATGCTGGCCTGATTATCGAAAGGGGGATTAAGGTATGCGGTGGAATACGATGGAAAAGGAAATGTACTGTGAGCCGATGGAAAAGGAAATGTACTGTGAACCGATGGAAAAGGAAATGTTGTGAACGGATGGAAAAGGAATATGATGGAATATGATTGAAATGTTGTGAACCGATGTTAAAAGGCACAACATTTCATCCACAGTCGGAAGATTTATTGAACCGATGGAAATTTTGTTAAGTGTCAGGGGTGAGAAATCAGTTTGGAGCTGAGTTATGTTCCAGTATTCTCAAAAAACATTTTCAGCATTATGCTTTGAATTGTGCCACATTTCAAATTAGTAATTATTATTTAGTATTAGTTATTAATTATTTTACATTTGTATTTAATTTTTATTGTTTATTAAAATCTTATTTATTAATTATTATAAATGTTATATTTATTGTTAATATTTTTATGAACTATTATATAATTTAATTGCCAAATATTAAATATCACTTTGTAATTAAAATTGTCAAAAGCCGGTAAAAAGAAATGCCAGGGACTACTTACAACATTAAGTTTACACACAAATAAAAAAAATCTATCAAAAGTGCACAAACGTCTTTAACATGGTTGTTAACTGCTGAACAAACAAATTTGCCAAAATTATATTTATTAAAACTGCTAAAATATCAAATATTACTTATTAATAATAGTTATTGATTAATTAACTTTTACTTATTTTTTACTTAGTTAATTATAATCGAGAGTAATACTTGTTAAAAGCTTATGTTACTATTAATTAACAAAGTAGCTAGTTAACATACATTAACTATTAAAAAAATTACTACTTATTAAATATTAATTATTTAATAATAATTGACAAATATTATTGATTCCCAAGTTTATTATTAACTATTATTATTAAATATCAATATAATTAGTTATTAAATATATATATATATATATTATAAACATGAAGTTTGCACTAGGCATCTCTATTACAACCAATAAAATGGAAAGTTGTGTTATATATGTTTATTACAACAGTGATTATTTCACAGTTGTAAAAAACATTTATTACAAGAGTGCGTTTTGCACAGTTGTAAAAAAGCATTTATTACAGCTGTGCTTTACGCACCGTTGTAAAATTAAAGTTGTAATATGGTGTTTTTGTTGTAGTGAAAGGATGATGGAATGGAATGTGATTTTGGGTTTGTCGTGAACCGTGTTTTAAATGACATTGGTTCTTTAACCCAGTTAAAGATAGAATATGATTTCCCAAGTTAAACAATCGTTAATACTGATTTTTGGGAAGATTAAAACGAAGTGGAGTTTTAATGCATCTCTAATTAGATTGAAATGATATCCAAAGGAAGATTAAAGAATAAATCTAAAGAATTTATCTTTGATAAAATTAATGGGAACCTTTCCCAAAGTATAAGAATATTTGAATAAAGGAATATTCTGGATTGGAATGAGGCGTATGTTGTGTTTTTATAGCACTTGTTTATTATATACGCGAGTTATTCAGATACAACTATGCTTTACGCGCCGTTGTAAAATTAAAGTTGTAATATGGTGTTTTTGTTGTAGTGAAAGGATGATGGAATGGAATGTGATTTTGGGTTTGTCGTGAACCGTATTTTAAATGACATTGGTTCTTTAACCCAGATAAAGACAGGATATGATTACCTAAGTTAAACAATCGTTAATATTGATTTTTGGGAAGATTAAAACCAAGTGGATTTTTAATGCATCTTTATTAGATTGAAATGATATCCAAAGGAAGATTAAAGAATAAATTTAAAGAATTTATCTTTGATAAAATTAATGGGAACTTTTCCCAAAGTATAAGAATATTTGAATAAAGGAATATTTTGGATTGGAATGAGGCATATGTTGTGTTTTTATAGCACTTGTTTATTATATATGCGAGTTATTCAGAAAGACCGGGTTTATCCCATTCTGAATAACTGATTCAACGATTGTCGAGGATGAAGATGGTGGTTGAAAATCGGAGGTCTTTACATCGTTTGGATGATTACTGATGTCTTGATTGGGTTGTACACCCAAGACGATGTAATAAGTGGTGACCGTCCACACGTACTTGGAGATTGACAGATATGCGAGGGCCTCTCCCATGTATTGGACATATGGGGGAGGAATAAGGTGCCTCCGGTTTCGTTCAGACCCAGAACGAAATTGTAAATGGATGTGTGTCTGATATGAAATTTCATTCTGTGTGATTGATAGACATCGATTGCATAGCGTGAATTGCCCGTGTGGCATGCTGAGATGCAAATGATCAAGGCTTCTGTTGAAAAGCAGAGTCTTGTGGTGGATGATCAAAGCACGACTTTAATATAGCGTAGCTTTGTGTAGCGTTAACTCGTGAGCCTCACACCCCGATGTGGACTAGAAACGGGAGAGGACTTCAGGGAGGACATGCGTTTCTTTCTAGCTAGGAGTGGTGTCAGCGTTTTGCATGCCCTGACATTTTACTTATGTGGATGATGGATAGCGAGGTGCCTCAGTTATATCGGTCGTTCCGGGGCCGATTGTTTGGTCGGGATATAACCAGTTTACGCCCCATAGGTTAGGGAAATGCATTATTCAGGCATTTTAATCCACTCCGTGTGGACCGGCGCTGACGATCCAAAGGCTTGACTAAGTACTTGCCTGAGACATGGTAGGCTAGATTGTCTCGAAGCAGTAAGGATGATACCTTGCCTTAGTTCACAGATGGAAATCCAACTTTCAATACGACATTTTGCGGTTTTGATTGTAGAGCCTAGTATGGCGACATAGTGGTATGGGGCACTTATGCCGTCTATGATTGATACTTATGATTGAAATTGTTTTTGACACTATAAACTTATAGTAATAATAAAAGATGAAATTTCACGTACCAAACATTTTTGGCTATTATAAGGTAAAAACTCTATCCTTCGGCTTACGTTGCATTGTGTGATGGGACCTGAGTCTCATAATAGCTTTATTGTTCTTTATTTAGCATTGTGATGTTTGTTTTATTCACTGGTATTCTTGGGAGGAAACCGGTTCCGTGCTATATGGCGTGGTCCCTTTATATGCCTAACTTTAAAATCATATTATTAACTATTTTAATTCTTACACCAGTCACATGACTGACCCGGAGTTTATTGTTTTGACCTAAACTCTGGGTGCCCCCAATTTTCTGCACGGGCAGCTTGTAGTTTTGGGTTTTGCAGATTTATATTCACAGGATCCTGGTTTACAGCTGTAATGATATTCGGAAAGCTATGTATCCGTTTATCTCTTTCAGTTGTGTTTTGTTTTATTTTTTCGCTTCTATGTATTTAAATGTAATTTAAATCTCTGATATTTAGTAAATGTGTAATATTTATTCATACTCTGTATATTCTTGTATTCTGATGAAATTGTTGTAATAAGCAATGAAATATTCTTCTGTTTGTGTTCTGATTCATCGTGTTCTCAAAGCAATCTGTTATTTCTCTTCTCTTTGGAGACCGGGGAAGTTCAGGTCGTTATATATATATATATATATATATATATATATATATATATATATATATATATATATATATATATATCTTTTTAAACAAACATTGTTTTTTGACTATAAACATGTTTATCTTTTATATAAACATTAACATATTTATCTTTTATCAAATGATAAAGCTATTTATCAATAATCAAACTATTCATTGTTTAAAAATGATATTTATAATTATCTTTTTACAAAATGGTTGTACTAAATATTGTCATTTTTATTTGAAAATATTTTTACGTCTTTAATTAAAAAAGATAAATATATTTATCTTGTATATAAATATTAACATGTTTATCTTTTAATAAATGATAAAACTAATTATTAGTTAAAAATTAGTAAAAATATTTATTATTTGGTAAATGATAATTCGATTTTTTTTCATTCACCTTCAATACATGTTGACGGTATGTTCGTTTCTTTGAATTGAAAAAGATAATTATGTTTATCTTTTAAATAAATTTTGTTTCCATAATTATAATACATATAGGTTTGTTATAATACATTTCAGTCATAACAATTTTCCATCAAAAAATATTTATACCTCTGTTTTTATAAAAAGATAAATAGATCTATCTTTTTTAGAAACTATGAGCAGGGCATAAATAAAAAAAATTAAAAACATTATTAACTGTATACCGCACCTTAATTAACAATAAATTATCAAAAAACACTACATGAAAGATACATTCTTAACCCATTATTCAAAAAAGATAAATCAATTTATCTTTTGCATAATTTCAAATGATACCAGCAATATTACTAGTTCTATTCATTTATGAAATAAGTATGTACGAGATTCTTGTTTTACCTGATGATTATACATGAAACAATTTTTAAAAAATTCTAGAAGGAAATCAATTTTTAAATGTTTAGTACGACATCTTATTTTACTTTAGATTTAAAAAAGATAGTTGCATATATCTTTTCAAAACTGAACTTCAGATTTAAAAAAAGATAGTTGAATATATATGTTATGTGTTAATTGTTAGTTGCAAATATGCAATGTTAATGATAAATGAGACGACCCAAACTTCCCCGTGAAGGAAAGCCCGGATTGACTTTGAGAACACGAAAAATCAAGACACAAACAGAAGAACATTTCATTGCTTATTACAACAATTTCATCAGTATTAGCAAGTGAACAATTCCCTAAGTATTAACCTCGGAGGCTGAGACCAACATCAGATCAATACCCAGGAAACCACTCAACTTAACTAATCTTCAGTTTGTTTCTAATTTTCTTAACTTCATTGGGTCTAAGAACGGTATTATTAAAGATACCATTCACGACAACCCAAAATCACATTCCATTAACAATGGAATCTTTATGGAAAACAAATCGATATATATATATATATATACTCTCAATATAAACTTCCATATCCAACCGATAATATAAATGGAATAACGACAAGGCCTTTTAAATTCCATATATATATTAACTGTCTTCCTCTATAGAAGCTTACTTCGATTATTACCAAATCGAATTCCGTTCAATTCCAATTTAATATGTTAAATTGGAAAACTTTGCTTTGGAAAATCTCCTTTAAATCTTAACAAAAGATTTATAAATTCCAATTCCCATTTCATTGTAAATCGGGTTAAAGAACGAATGTCGCTAAAACACAGTTCACAACAAACCCAATTCACATTCTATTAGTCTCTAACCGTAAATTAGTAAGAGAAAAATTCTTTAAGTGTTAACCCCGAAGGCCGAAACCAACATCAGATCTATACCCAGGAAACCATTCAACTTAACTAATCTCCAGTCAGTTTCTAATTTTCTTAACTCCATTGGGTCTAAGAATAGTATTATTAAAGATACCATTCATGACAACCCAAAATCCAATTTGATATTAAATACAAGGCTCTGAATAGAAAATATATCGGCTTATATTCAATGTCAAATTCTAAAATCAACAAATATCGTATTGGAAATAACGATATATATATATATCTTTCAAATTTCCATAACAATATCTGTATAATCACGAAATCCAACATTGTAATATTCCGAAGACAATTTCGATTCAAATCCATTTCCAATTTATATATTGGAAATTCTGGTTATTTTTAAAACCATTTCAAATCTAATTTATTTATTTTAAAAAATAATTGGATTATAATTCTAGTTCAAAACTAGTTCATTTCGATAAAAATCTATTTTTATCTTCTCAAATATGGAATTTTTCATCTCAATTCTTTCCAAATCATTTCTTATGATTTTATACTAATTATTGATATTTTTAATAATTTTATCAAGGCCCATACAGTCAATTTTCATAAACGGCCATCGAACTGCACTTACCACAACCTTTTCCAAATTTGATATGGAAATAATTCCAAATCCAACAATTAGATTTCAAATCTCTAATATTCGTTAGAAAGCTCTTTTCGATACGAACCTCAATGATTTCGGTTTTAGGAGAATCCGATGGTCGGACCTCCTAGTAATGTCCATTCGAAGTCAATGGTCGAAATTCGCAAACTGCCGCAGCGCGACGCGTTCTATTCAGGCCAATATATTATATTTATAATATTTATTTCATCGATTTCCGTTTAAAACGTATTTTATAAATCGTTTTAAATTCGTTTTCAAAATGATTTCAACTTCGTATTCAATTTCAAATCAAAATTGAATATTCAATATCATCGATATATATAAATGATAATATTTTCAAAACATTATATTTCGAAATCAATTCCTTTTCGATATTCATTATAAAAATGAATAAAATCGATAAAAATATCGTTCACGTCAAAATGGCGTTAATCTAATCAACACGGCTTTATATATTTAAATATATTCGTGTCCATCCCAAATCGGACATCAAAATCACATTTTTGATGCATTACTGAATATTATTTTAAAATATTCGTTATTTTAAAATATTTATTCTTTCTGAACTTGAATCAGACACAGCCAATTACCATATAATGTTGATAGTATGGATTTCATACAACACATGTATATCACAACAATAATAAACAATCAACCATCATCCAGAGTGCATTCTACACTATATAAGCATTAAATATAAATATTCAACGCCTACACAGCTTGTCAATCAATCGATCAACATACAACTAAATATTGGGATCAATGTATGTCCAATATCGTCCCAATACCCATATGGGGTTTCAATCAACAAATAGTGCATTTTATTTGTGCAGTTGGGCGATGTGTAAAATTTATCATCCCAATCCATATCAGTAAAATGGGTGTTCATAAATAAATTGTCTGATTTGTAAATGAATATTTATTTCATTTATATCAACGTTAAAAATTATATTTTTTAACTATAAAATATTTTATTCCATTCCACATCAACAATCAATTTTCACAACACAACCAAACAAACAAACAAGCCGTCCATGGTCTGTAGACGACGGGTGTCGGGTGCTGCTAAGCACCGTCTGCATCCTAGTACATATTTTAACTAGAAAATAAAATAAAAGTGAGGAGTTCTCACCTTGAAGCTGAACCAAACGTGGCGACTCTTCTTATGTAGAAAATCTTCGCCGTGTTTTATTCATTGCATATATAATACGAAAATCATATTTTTACCAAATTAAAAGTTATTCCATAACATGACTATTTTATTAATAGTGTACATAGGCTAAAAAATATATTTTTATCTTTTTAAATATAATGTCATATTTTTATAACAATGCTACATAGGTAAAAATCACAATTTTACTTTGCAAATATATAAATAATAAAATTGAATCTTTCTATCACTAATGAATATATAAAAATCACAATTTTACATTGCCATTCAAACGATAAAAATCATATTTTTATTATCTCTATAATATAAAAATCATATTTTTATTATCTATATAATATAAAAATCATATTTTTATTATATAACTTCATGCATAAAAATTGCATCTTTATGTTATATAAAAATCTAATCTTTTTATTTAGCTAAAAACCATGTTCTTCGTAAGCTAAAAATCTAATCTTCATCAAATTAAAAATCATGCCTCTAATTACATGAATATATAAAAACGAAAATAAAACTCACATCTTCATACAAATAAAAATCATGACTTTTATAAACTAAAAATCAAAACTTTTCATAAATAAAAATCAAAACTTTTTATTATTCTATCTATAAAAATCACATTTTATTTTATCTACATAAAAATCTATATTTAAAAACATAGATAAAAATAAAATTAACTTAAAAACTCACTGTGGAAGGTGTAGGAGGACGGGGGAGGCTAAGTTCTCGAGGGTGGAGCACGCCAGGGTGGTCTCGGCATCGGGCGGCGGGGGTTCCAGCGGGTGTTGGGGGCTCACGGTTTGGGTTTTCTCGAGTTAGGAGAGAGGGCGGAGGGGAAGAAGGGGACGGCCAGGGGAGGGAGAGGCGCGGCGGTTGAGGCCTTCCGGCGGTGGCACGACAGCATGAGGGGAGCGGCTAGGGCTAGGCGCGATTTCGATTCCTTTTTTTATTCCAGCATGTTTGACCGATTGGGAAGAGAGAGAGTGGTGAGGGAGAGTATATAATTAAATATATATTTTAATTTATCTCGAAAAGGTAACTTTTTTTTGAACTCCAAATGAAACCCACCGATTGTCGCTCCTAGCTAAACACCCCCATTCCGAACACAATGGGATATGTATCATAAGCTAACTCGGTTGTTTTGATCAGTTTTCATCAAATTAAAATATAAATCAATTTATATTCAATTTAAATGTACATTTCAATTTGCTGGGGTCACATACGGACTCTAACAATTTCAGAAAAATATTTTCTAACTTTGTATTGATGATACGGTTCTAACAAAACTAATTTCGTCAAATTTGAAGACCGTTTGAAAAACGGCCATTTTCTTGTCGATCCAAATTGATTAAAACTATCAAAACATGTTTTCTCTCGCCACGCTCACATATTGATTTCAAAAATTACGAATTTTGGAATCTAGAAATAACTTGACATCCTGGATCCAACAAAAGTGGTTTCGTCGAAAACGGTGGTCCTTTGCCAAATTTCCATTTTTAAGGGCCCAAAATTCCATAGCGACTATTCTGAATTTTCAACTGGGCATAACTTTTTATTCTCGCTATGAAATTTCAATTTTTCGGATTCATTGGAAAGATATTCTCAAATAGATTCTAATATTTTTGGTTTCACTAAAATTCGGTTTATTTTGAGTCCTGTACATTCATTTGAAATTTGAAATCGAATTTTCAATCTTCCGTGCCATTTCAAATTTATTTTATTATTAAAAATAAATATTTATATTCTAACGTCGATTCAAATAAATATATACGTTCTAATTCTATTCAAAATAAATTTCTCGTCGTTATTATTTAAAATAAACCATTTTAAATATTCAAAATCCATTAAAATTGCAAAAATAAAAAAATTTAAATTGGTTTGGATTTCCGAGGTTATTACAATCTCCCCCGCTTAAAATCTTTTCGTTCTCGAAAAGGAACGGAGCTGAAAGTTGTTTTACAAACCAACTTAACTTTCATTATGGCTTAAGTTCTTCAAAATTTCAGTTTCTAAGAACTTCTCAAATTTTTCAAAAATTTGGCTAACACCCTAAATTTTCGAAAAATTTCGCCATAACCTCCCTTGTACGGGAGCACCAGGAAAATTCCCAAACCGCCACACAGGCCCTCTCGTCTCAAAAAGAAAAAGAAACAGCCAAGCGGCTAGCCAATCGGCTCATAAATTCGTCAAAAACCCAAGAAATACAATAAACATGTACCTATTTGTCAGGCAAACAATTTTATTACTCTTCTTAGCTTCCCTGCTATGACCTGTTCAATGTATATACATGTATATGCATGCATTTTCTATCAATTTTCCATTCAGTTCAACATTTGATACAATTTGGCTTAATGGTTCCAAATTATAATTAATCAAAACAATAATCAAACAACACAATCAACAATCAATTGGTTGATTAACGTCTCAAATTCATAATTTTGATGCATAGTTCAAAAATCAGATTTTTGATGTCAATCCACAACAATAGACCCTATCTAGTTTTTGGTTCTCACACCAGTCTAATGGAATCATATAGATATCCCACTTTCGAAACTTGAACACAAACACTGATGATGATCATCATCATCAGAATTATCCCCGGGCGACTTGAGTGTGATTCCATATCTATCCAGTATATTAAAACTTCGAATATACGTTTGCAAGGCGTATATGCAAAATCTTTATATATTGGATTGTCCAAATTATATACAAATAAAATAACCAAATACGTATAAAATGGTTTAAATTTTCAAAAAAAAAATTTGTTTTCATTTTATTTTAAAAATAATATTCTTTCGACTCATTCTAGGATACTTGTAATAACCCGAAAATCCGAGCCAGTTTAAAATTTTTATTTAGCCAATTTTAGCGAATTTTGAATATTTAAAATACATTATTTTAAATAAAATCGACGAGAAATTTATTTTGAATATAATTCGACGTATATATTATATACGTCGTCGTTAGAATATAAATAATTATATATAATTATAAAAGGAATTGAAAATGGCGCGGTAGTTCGATGATTCGATTTCAAACTTCAATTGAATGTACCGGGTGCAAAACAATCCGGCTTTTAGTGAAACCAAAAACATTAGGATCTAATTGATGATATCTTTCCAACGAATCCGACAAATCAAAATTTCATAGCGGGAATCAAAAGATATGTCCAGTTGAAAATTCTGAATAGTCGCTATGGAATTCAGGCCATTAAAAATGGAAATTTTGCAAACGACCTCGGATTTCGATGAAACCACTTTTATTGGATCCGCAGTGTCAAGTTATTGCTAGGTTTCAAATTTCATAATTTTTCGAATCAATATGTGAGCGTGGCAAAGGAAAACGCGTTTGACCGGTTTTAGTTGATTTTAATCGACTGGAAAATGGCCATTTTTCCAACGGTCTCAGAATTCGACGAAACTAGTTTTGTTAGGACCGTATCGTCAATACGGAGCTAGAAAATATTTTTCTGGAATTTTTCTAGTTAGTATGTGACCCCGGTAATTTGAAATGTACGTTTAAAATTCAATATAGTGATTTAAATGTAAATTTAATGGAAACTGATTGTAACGATCAAATCAGCTTGCGATACATATCCCATTGTGTTCGGAATGCGGGTAATTAGCTATGGACGACAGGCGGTGGGCTTCGTTTCGAGGTCGATAGAAAAAGTTACTTTATGTGAATAAAATATTGAAATTAAATAATAAAAAAAGAAAAGAAAAGGTCAACCCTTCTCCCCCTTAAATCACTCTGCCCCCCCTTTTTATTTCAAAACCGAAATCGATTCAGAATTTAAAAAAAACAAAAAAAATATATGGCGGGGGGGGGGGGGGAATCGCGATCGCCCCCCCCCCCCCATTTACTCGTTGCCGGCGCCTCCATCCGTCACCACCCCCACCCCGCATCCCCTCCGCCTGCTCGAGAGCCCCCCTCCCGCTTCCAATGAAACCAACGCCCTAACCCAACCCCCAAACGAATCGAAGCCGCCATCACCAGGACCCACCAGACCCTCCACCACCAAGCCGCAACCCATGCCGCCGCTACAGGTCGAGCCGCCCTCTATGGCACCAACTCCGGTGATGAAGCCCCCCCCTGACCCACCAGCGATGACGTCAGACCCCCCTCGAACGACCTCAGGCGTAGCGCCGTCCCCCCCCCCCCCTTTTGTCTCCGACGAGTAACACCCTGTACAGCAAGGAAGGTAATCAATTTATTTAAATTACTTAGTTATTAATTTAATTGGTTTAGTTAGCGAGGTTAAGATCTGATTTTAAAGTTATATAAATTAGTTGTGAAATAAAAATATAGTCTTTACTATATAGAAGAATTAAAAATATGATTTTTATATTTTTAAAGTAATAATAATATAGTCTTTACTATATAGAAGAATTAAAAATATGATTTTTATATTTTTAAAGTAATAAAAATATAGTCTTTACTATATAAATGATGTAAAAATATGATTTTTGTTTATGTAGAGAAGTAAAAATATAATTTTTACATGATAGGAATATTAAAAATACCATCTTTATATGTGTAGAAAAATAAAAATGTGATTTTTATAATGATATATTTGAAAAGGCGAAATCTTTATTTTTGGAAGGGCGAAATCTTTATTTTTGAAAAGGCGAAACCTTTATATAGAGAATAGTATAATAAAAATTCGATTTTTATATATTGAATAACGAAGTAAAAATTCGATTTTTACATATGTAGTGGCTACAGCAACGAAAGTGAAGAAAGGCGAGAACGATGAAGATTTCTATTAAAGAAGTGCCGTGAAGTTGGATAGCTATCGGTGGGAATTTCTCACCTTTCAATTTCATTTTTTAGTTATATATATATACTAGGATGCAGACGGTGCTTAGTAGCACCCGACACAATCGTCCACAGACCATGGACTTGTTTGTTTGATTGCAAAAATTAGTTAGATTATTTGATTGAAACTGAATTGTTTGGTGAAATGAAAGTGATTTTGATTGATGTGTGAATGGCGTGGGCCTTCACTAGACCGGGGATAAGGCTAGGCCTTGTCCAGTTTCAAGTATCGTGCCGTTATGCCGCCGAAATTTTCTAAAATAAGTTAGAAAAATAAAAATATCATTTTATTGTGTAAATGAATAATAGAAATTCATGTGTTGGAATAAAATGTTTTATCGTTAAAAATATAATTTTCAACGTGAATGTGAATAAATGAATATTTATAAACAAATCGGCCGATTTGTTTATATACACTAATTTGACCGATATAGATTGGGATGATAAATTTTACACATCGCCCAACTGCACGAATAAAATATATGTTTGATTGTTTGAAACCCCACACGGGTGTTGGGATGAAATTTGAAGTTCACTCATCCTGATTGATTAAATATGTCGATCGATTGATTGACAGGCTGTTATAAGCGTTAGATATCTATATTTGATGCTTATACAGTGTAGTGCACTTTGGTTGATGGTTGATTATTTTTCAATGCTATTATATGCGTGTGATGTATGAAAATCCATATAATTAATATTATATGGTGATTGATTGGGCCTCTTTCCAATTTAGAAAATAAAGAATATTATAAAATAAAGGTTCATGTGTTGACTGTACTCATCAGTTGAGATTAGTCATGTGTTGAACGAAATATTTTAATAATAAAATTTACTTCTTTATCAATATAAAATAAAGGTTCATGTGTTGACTGTACTCATCCGTTGAGATTAGTCATGTGTTGAACGAAATAATTTAACAAAAATAGTCACACGTGGACAGTACTCATTCGTTGAGATTAGTCGTGCGTTGACAAAAATAAATATTCATTTGTTGAATAGAATATTTGAAAATAGAAATATATGAAGCCGTGTTGGTTAGATTGACGCCATTTTGAAGTGAACGATATTTATATCGATTTTATTCAATTTAAAAATGAATATTGAAAAGTGATTTCGAAATCGCATATTTTGAAATGAAATTTGAATCAAATTGAATAGAAAACGAATTCGAATTGATTATAAAACGAATTTGATTTCAATTGAATATATAATGAATTTGATTCAAATAGAAATCGGAAATGAATGGAATATAAAATGATTTCGAAATGAATTGAATATATAACCAATTTGAATTGAATCGAATAGAAAATGAATTTGAATTGAATCGAATAGAAAACCAATTTGAATTGAATCGAATAGAAAATGAATTTGAATTGAATCGAATAGAAAACCAATTTGAATTGAATCGAATAGAAAATGAATTTGAATTGAATCGAATAGAAAATGAATTTGAATTGAATTGAATAGAAAACCAATTTGAATTGAATTGAAAAGAAAACCAGTTTGAATTGAATTGAACAGAAAACCAATTTGAATTGATCGAATAGAAAATGAATTGAATTCAAATCGAATAGAAAATGAATTTGAATTCAAATCGAATAGAAAATGAATTTGAATTCAAATTGAATAGAAAATGAATTGAATTCAAATTGAATAGAAAATAAATTGAATATATAACGAATTTGATTTGAATTGAAAACGAATTCGATTCAAATTGAAAACAAATTGCAATGAATTCAAATTGAATTGAAATTTGAATTGAATAGAGATGAATTTTAAAACGAATTTGTAAGGAAGAATTCAATTTTGATTTGATTTGAAATGGAAGTTGAAAATGTTTTTGAAATAAATTCAAAACTATTTATAAAATTCGTTTTCAAATAGAAATCGTCGAAATATATATTATATATATTATATATATAATATAATGGCCTGAATATAACGCGCCGCGCCGCGGCAGTTCGTGAATTTCGACCATTTATTTCAAACGGACATTACGGGAGATCCGACCGTCGGATTCTCCTAAAACTGGAACCGTTGGGTTCGTATCGAAAAGAGCTTTCTAACGAATATTAGAAATTTGAAATCTAACGGTTGGATTTGGAGATACGTCCAAATCAAATTCGAAAAAGGTCGCTGTAAGTGCAGTTCGATGGCCGTTGATGGAAATCGACTGTACGGTCCTTGATAAAATTATTAAAAATAGTAATAATTTGTGTAAAATCATAAGAAATGATTTGGGAAAAGTTGGGATGAAAAACTCCATATTTGAAAAGATAAAAATAGATTTTTATCGAAATGAACTAGTTTGAACTCAATTTAAAACCCGATTTTTTATTTTTAAATAAATAAATTAGATTTAAAAAGGGGTTTTAAATAATCGGAATTCCTAATATATTTGATTTGAATTGAACTAGAATTGATTTGTGGGTTTGTCGTGAGCTGTGTTTTAAACAACACTAGTTCTTTAACCCGATGATAAATAGAATGTGATTTGGGTTTGTAGTGAACTGTGTTTTAAATGACATTAGTCCTTTAACCCAATAAAAGGAGTTTTAACGAATCCGCAATTAGATTGAAATGTAAATCTATAATCTAAATTATCAAATTTAGAAATGAGCGAGAATGGAGTATCGCCAGTTTTGCTCCAAAGCGATAGTTAAATCTTTAATTAGATTTGAACGTGAAATGGTAATTAATTTTACCGATAACACCGTGGTGTTAGATATGGAGTATTACCAGTTTTGCTTCATGGGATGAATAGATTGGTATTGGGAAATAAAATAAAGAATTACTTCGGTGTGCTGCGCTAATCTCGACTAGTTTAGAAAACCATAATCTGGTTTGAAACGACATCCAAAGGAAGATTAAAGAATAAATTTAAAGAATTTATCTTTGATAAAATTAATGGGAACCTTTCCCTGAGAATATGAATTGGAATGAGGCGTATGTTGTGTTTGTGTAACATTTGTTTTCAATATACGCGGGTTGTTCGGAAAGTCCGGGTTTATACCCATTCTGAATAACCGGTTCGACGATAAGTCGAAGATGAAGATGGTGGTAGAAGACCGGAAGTCTTCACATCGTTTGGATAATTACTGACGATCCTGATTGGGCTGTACACCCGAGAGGACGGAAATAGTTGGTGGTCGTCCAGACGTACTTGGAGATGGATGGATATGCGAGGAAAGTGCCTCCGGTTTCGTTCAGACCCAGAACAAACTTGTAAATGGATTGTGTGTCTGACATTGGATTTTATTCTGTGTTGATTGATTTCTATTAAATATACATCTGTTTGGCGGTGGAGAATTTATTATTTTGCTTAACGCCCTTCTCTGAGACGTACGAGCTCAGAGGTTGTATATCGATGGACATCAGTCGCATGGCATGAACTGCCTGTGTAGCACGCTAAGATGCAATGATCAAGGCTTCTGTTGAAAAGCAAAGTCTTGTGGTTGATGATCAAAGCACGCCTACGTGGCAGCTTTGTGTATAACGTGAATTCGCGAGCCTCACACCTCGGTATGAGTCAAAAACGGGATACGGACCGCTGGGAGAGCACGACGTTTCTTTCTAGCTATGGTGGTGTCAATGACTTACCAGCCCTGACATTTATATACTTTTCACCTTTGTGGTTGTTGGAATGCGAGGCGCCTCGATATTAGGTCTGTAAGGACCGGGAAACGTGTGTTCAGGAATTGCCAATCCTCTAACGTAAGTGAGGACCGGCCCAGCCGCATCCAGGGTTGCCCAGAGTGTGTAGTCCTGAGGCATTTGCTAGAGTGTCTTGAAGCGGAGAGGAGCTTGCCCCTTGCCTCGACTCATGACGGAAATCCAATTTCCAATACGTGTATTGCGGTTTTAATTGTAGAACTAGTATGGCGACATAGTAGCATGGGATACTATGCCGTCTATGATTTATATTTATGATTGAAACTGTTTTGGCACTATACACTTATTATAGTATCAAATGATTTGTTTTAAACGTACCAAGCATGTTTGGCTGTTATAAGGTAAACCCTATCCTCCGGCTTGCGTTGCATTGTGTGATGGGACCTGGGTCTTATAATAGCTTCATTTTTTGAAAAAGCATTGCGTTGTTTATTCTATGCACTGGTGTTCTTGGGAGGAAACCCGTTCCGTGTTATACGGCGTGGTCCCTTGAATCACTCTCTTTTAAAGTAAAGCTTTAAATAACTGTTTTAGTTCTCACACCAGTCACATGACTGACCTGGAGTTTATTGTTTTAACCTAAACTCTGGGTTCCCCTATTTTCCGCACGGGCAGCTAGTAGTTTTGGTTTTGCAGATTTATATTCACAGGATCCTGGTTTACAACTGGAATGATATCCGGAAAGCTCTGTATCCGTATATTACCTTCAGTTGTGCTTTGTATTATTTTCCGCTGCTATGTAATTTATTGTAATCTCTGATATTTATCGAATGTAATTTATTCAATTATACTCTGTATATTCTTGTATCTGATGGAATTGTTGTAATAACAATGAAAAGTTCTTCCGTCTGCGTTCTGATTTGTCCTGTTCTCAACGATCAGGGGTTTCGAACGGTCTAGATCGGTTTAACGACTGATTCGGATCGAGCGAAATTCCCGGCCATCACATTTGGTATCAGAGCTTTGGTTTACAGAGCTCGAGAACAAGACACATTAGAACCATACGAAAGAATTCATCAGATATTGGATTAGTAATATCCAATTAGAATGACTCGTTAGAGATAGGATCAGTAGTATCCTAGAACGAGTGTGAAGAGTATATTTTTCAAATGAAAACAATTTTGTTTTTAAAATTTAAATCGTTTTATACGTATTTGATTATTTATTTATTTTGAATTTGGACAATCTAGTATATAAAGGTTTTGCATATACGCGTCATGAACGTATATTCGAAGTTTTAATATATTAGATAGATATGGAATCACATTCTAGTCGCCCGGAGATGGTACTGATGATTGTCATGACATCATCAGTATTTATGTTCGTGTTCCGAAGGTGTGATTTTCTATATATTTCCATTAGACTGGTGTGAGAACCAAAACTAATACAGCTAGAACACTTTGTTGTGAATTGGCATCAAAAACAGGATTTTTGTATATGTATCAAAATTTATGAATTTGAAACTCTAATTCACTAATTGATTGATGTTTGTGTTGTTTGTTTATTTGTTTGATAATTTTGAACCATTATGCCTAATAGAATCAAATATTGAACTGTACTGAAAATTGGTTGCATTTGCTTGCATATACATATACTTACATTGAACAGGTCATAGCAAGGAGGCTAGAGCAGAGAATAAAATTTGTTTGCCCGACAAATAGGTACATGTTTACTACATAATTTACTGTTTTGTTTGGGTGATGATGATTTTATGAGCCTATTGGCTAGCCGCTTGGTTTTTTCTTTTCTTTTTGAGATCAGAAGGCCTATATGGCAATTTCGGGATTTTCCCGTGGCTCCCGGTGCAGGGGAGGTTATGGCGAAATTTTTCGAAAATTTAGGGTGTTAGCCAAATTTTTGAAAATTTGAAAACTCTCAGAAACTGAAAAGTTGGAGAATGGAAGCCAGATCGAACGTAGAGCTGATTAATCAAACCACTTTCGACTTTGTTCCTTTTCGGGGACGAAAAGTTTTAAGTGGGGGAGATTGTAATAACCCGAAAATCCGAGCCAGTTTAAAATTTTTATTTAGGCAATTTTAGCGAATTTTAATATTTAAAATACATTATTTTAAATAAAATCGACGAGAAATTTATTTTGAATATAATTCGACGTATATATTATATACGTCGTCGTTAGAATATAAATAATTATATATAATTATAAAAGGAATTGAAAATGGTGCGGTAGTTCGATAATTCGATTTCAAACTTCAATTGAATGTACCGGGTGCAAAACAATCCGGATTTTAGTGAAACCAAAAACATTAGGATCTAATTGATGATATCTTTCCAACGAATTCGACAAATCAAGATTTCATAGCGGGAATCAAAAGATATGTCCAGTTGAAAATTCTGAATAGTCGCTATGGAATTCAGGCCCTTAAAAATGGAAATTTTGCAAACGACCTCGGATTTCGACGAAACCACTTTTGTTGGATCCGCAGTGTCCAGTTATTGCTAGGTTTCAAATTTCATAATTTTTCGAATCAATATGTGAGCGTGGCAAAGGAAAACGCGTTTGACCGGTTTTAGTTGATTTTAATCGACTGGAAAATGACCATTTTTCCAACGGTCTCAGAATTCGACGAAACTAGTTTTGTTAGGACCGTATCATCAATACGAAGCTAGAAAATATTTTTCTGGAATTTTTCTAGTTAGTATGTGACCCCGGTAATTTGAAATGTACGTTTAAAATTCAATATAGTGATTTAAATGTAAATTTAACGGAAACTGATTGTAACAATCAAATCAGCTTGCGATACATATTCCATTGTGTTCGGAATGGGGGTAATTAGCTATGGACGACAGGCAGTGGGCTTCGTTTCGAGGTCGATAGAAAAAGTTACTTTATGTGAATAAAATATTGAAATTAAATAATAAAAAAAGAAAAGAAAAGGTCAACCCTTCTCCCCCTTAAATCACTCTGGCCCCCCCTTTTTATTTCAAAACCGAAATCGATTCAGAATTTAAAAAAAAACAAAAAAAATATGGTGGGGGGGGGGGGAATCGCGATCGCACCCCCCCCCCCCATTTACTCGTCGCTGGCGCCTCCATCCGTTACCACCCCCACCCCGCATCCCCTCCACCTGCTCGAGAGCCCCCCCCCCCCCCCCGCTTCCAATGAAACCAACGCCCTAACCCAACCACCAAACGAATCGAAGCCGCCATCACCAGGACCCGCCAGACCCTCCACCACCAAGCCGCAGCCCATGTCGCCGCTACAGGTCGAGCCGCCCTCTATGGCACCAACTCCGGTGATGAAGCCCCCCCCCCCCCGACCCACCAGCGATGACGTCAGACCCCCCTCGAACGACCTCAGGCGTAGCGCCGTCCCCCCCCCCCCCTTTTGTCTCCGACGAGTAACACCCTGTACAGCGAGGAAGGTAATCAATTTATTTAAATTACTTAGTTATTAATTTAATTGGTTTAGTTAGCGAGGTTAAGATCTGATTTTAAAGTTATATAAATTAGTTGTGAAATAAAAATATAGTCTTTACTATATAGAAGAATTAAAAATATGATTTTTATATTTTTAAAGTAATAAAAATATAGTCTTTACTATATAGAAGAATTAAAAATATGATTTTTATATTTTTAATGTAATAAAAATATAGTCTTTACTATATAAATGATGTAAAAATATGATTTTTGTTTATGTAGAGAAGTAAAAATATAATTTTTACATGATAGGAATATTAAAAATACCATCTTTATATGTGTAGAAAAATAAAAATGTGATTTTTATAATGACATATTTGAAAAGGCGAAATCTTTATTTTTGGAAGGGCGAAATCTTTATTTTTGAAAAGGCGAAACCTTTATATAGAGAATAGTATAATAAAAATTCGATTTTTATATATTGAATAACGAAGTAAAAATTCGATTTTTACATATGTAGTGGCTACAGCAACGAAAGTGAAGAAAGGCGAGAACGATGAAGATTTCTATTAAAGAAGTGCCGTGAAGTTGGATAGCTATCGGTGAGAATTTCTCACCTTTCAATTTCATTTTCTAGTTATATATATATACTAGGATGCAGACGGTGCTTAGTAGCACCCGACACAATCGTCCACAGACCATGGACTTGTTTGTTTGATTGCAAAAATTAGTTAGATTATTTGATTGAAACTGAATTGTTTGGTGAAATGAAAGTGATTTTGATTGATGTGTGAATGGCGTGGGCCTTCACTAGACCGGGGATAAGGCTAGGCCTTGTCCCGTTTCTAGTATCGTGCCGTTATGCCGCCGAAATTTTCTAAAATAAGTTAGAAAAATAAAAATATCATTTTATTGTGTAAATGAATAATAGAAATTCATGTGTTGGAATAAAATGTTTTCTCGTTAAAAATATAATTTTCAACGTGAATGTGAATAAATGAATATTTATAAACAAATCGGCCGATTTGTTTATATACACTAATTTGACCGATATAGATTGGGATGATAAATTTTACACATCGCCCAACTGCACGAATAAAATATATGTTTGATTGTTTGAAACCCCACACGGGTGTTGGGATGAAATTTGAAGTTCACTCATCCTGATTGATTAAATATGTCGATCGATTGATTGACAGGCTGTTATAAGCGTTAGATATCTATATTTGATGCTTATACAGTGTAGTGCACTTTGGTTGATGGTTGATTATTTTTCAATGCTATTATATGCGTGTGATGTATGAAAATCCATATAATTAATATTATATGGTGATTGATTGGGCCTCTTTCCAATTTAGAAAATAAAGAATATTATAAAATAAAGGTTCATGTGTTGACTGTACTCATCAGTTGAGATTAGTCATGTGTTGAACGAAATATTTTAATAATAAAATTTACTTCTTTATCAATATAAAATAAAGGTTCATGTGTTGACTGTACTCATCCGTTGAGATTAGTCATGTGTTGAACGAAATAATTTAACAAAAATAGTCACACGTGGACAGTACTCATTCGTTGAGATTAGTCGTGCGTTGACAAAAATAAATATTCATTTGTTGAATAGAATATTTGAAAATAGAAATATATGAAGCCGTGTTGGTTAGATTGACGCCATTTTGAAGTGAACGATATTTATATCGATTTTATTCAATTTAAAAATGAATATTGAAAAGTGATTTCGAAATCGCATATTTTGAAATGAAATTTGAATCAAATTGAATAGAAAACGAATTCGAATTGATTATAAAACGAATTTGATTTCAATTGAATATATAATGAATTTGATTCAAATAGAAATCGGAAATGAATGGAATATAAAATGATTTCGAAATGAATTGAATATATAACCAATTTGAATTGAATCGAATAGAAAATGAATTTGAATTGAATCGAATAGAAAACCAATTTGAATTGAATCGAATAGAAAACGAATTTGAATTGAATCGAATAGAAAACCAATTTGAATTGAATCGAATAGAAAATGAATTTGAATTGAATCGAATAGAAAATGAATTTGAATTGAATTGAATAGAAAACCAATTTGAATTGAATTGAATAGAAAACCAATTTGAATTGAATTGAATAGAAAACCGATTTGAATTAAATCGAATAGAAAATGAATTGAATTCTAATCGAATAGAAAATGAATTTGAATTCAAATCGAATAGAAAATGAATTTGAATTCAAATTGAATAGAAAATGAATTGAATTCAAATTGAATAGAAAATAAATTGAATATATAACGAATTTGATTTGAATTGAAAACGAATTCGATTCGAATTGAAAACAAATTGCAATGAATTCAAATTGAATTGAAATTTGAATTGAATAGAGATGAATTTTAAAACGAATTTGTAAGGAAGAATTCAATTTTGATTTGATTTGAAATGGAAGTTGAAAATGTTTTTGAAACGAATTCAAAACTATTTATAAATTTCGTTTTTAAATAGAAATCGTCGAAATATATATTATATATATAATATAATGGCCTGAATAGAACGCGCCGCGGCAGTTCGTGAATTTCGACCATTTATTTCAAACGGACATTACGGGAGATCCGACCGTCGGATTCTCCTAAAACCGGAACCGTTGGGTTCGTATCGAAAAGAGCTTTCTAACGAATATTAGAAATTTGAAATCTAATGGTTGGATTTGGAGATACGTCCAAATCAAATTCGAAAAACGTCGCTGTAAGTGCAGTTCGATGGCCGTTGATGGAAATCGATTGTACGGGCCTTGATAAAATTATTAAAAATAGTAATAATTTGTGTAAAATCATAAGAAATGATTTGGGAAAAGTTGGGATGAAAAAATCCATATTTGAAAAGATAAAAATAGATTTTTATCGAAATGAACTAGTTTGAACTCAATTTAAAACCCGATTTTTTATTTTTAAATAAATAAATTAGATTTAAAAAGGGGTTTAAATAATCGGAATTCCTAATATATTTGATTTGAATTGAACTAGAATTGATTTGTGGGTTTGTCGTGAACTGTGTTTTAAACAACACTAGTTCTTTAACCCGATGATAAATAGAATGTGATTTGGGTTTGTAGTGAACTGTGTTTTAAATGACATTAGTCCTTTAACCCAATAAAAGGAGTTTTAACGAATCCGCAATTAGATTGAAATGTAAATCTATAATCTAAATTATCAAATTTAGAAATGAGCGAGAATGGAGTATCGCCAGTTTTGCTCCAAAGCGATAGTTAAATCTTTAATTAGATTTGAACGTGAAATGGTAATTAATTTTACCGATAACACCGTGGTGTTAGATATGGAGTATTACCAGTTTTGCTTCATGGGATGAATAGGTTGGGATTGGGAAATAAAATAAATAATTACTTCGGTGTGGTGCGCTAATCTCGACTAGTTTAGAAAACCATAATCTGGTTTGAAACGACATCCAAAGGAAGATTAAAGAATAAATTTAAAGAATTTATCTTTGATAAAATTAATGGGAACCTTTCCCTGAGAATATGAATTGGAATGAGGCGTATGTTGTGTTTGTGTAACATTTGTTTTCAATATACGCGGGTTGTTCGGAAAGTCCAGGTTTATACCCATTCTGAATAACCGATTCGACGATAAGTCGAAGATGAAGACGGTGGTCGAAGACCGGAAGTCTTCACATCATTTGGATAATTACTGACGATCCTGATTGGGCTGTACACCCGAGAGGACGGAAATAGTTGGTGGTCGTCCAGACGTACTTGGAGATGGATGGATATGCGAGGAAAGTGCCTCCGGTTTCGTTCAGACCCAGAACAAACTTGTAAATGGATTGTGTGTCTGACATTGGATTTTATTCTGTGTTGATTGATTTCTATTAAATATACATCTGTTTGGCGGCGGAGAATTTATTATTTTGCTTAACGCCCTTCTCTGAGACGTACGAGCTCAGAGGTTGTATATCGATGGACATCAGTCGCATGGCATGAACTGCCTGTGTGGCACGCTAAGATGCAATGATCAAGGCTTCTGTTGAAAAGCAAAGTCTTGTGGTTGATGATCAAAGCACGCCTACGTGGCAGCTTTGTGTATAACGTGAATTCGCGAGCCTCACACCTCGGTATGAGTCAAAAACGGGATACGGACCGCTGGGAGAGCACGACGTTTCTTTCTAGCTATGGTGGTGTCAGTGACTTACCAGCCCTGACATTTATATACATTTCACCTTTGTGGTTGTTGGAATGCGAGGCGCCTCGATATTAGGTCTGTAAGGACCGGGAAACGTGTGTTCAGGAATTGCCAATCCTCTAACGTAAGTGAGGACCGGCCCAGCCGCATCCAGGGTTGCCCAGAGTGTGTAGTCCTGAGGCATTTGCTAGAGTGTCTCGAAGCGGAGAGGAGCTTGCCCCTTGCCTTGACTCATGACGGAAATCCAATTTCCAATACGTGTATTGCGGTTTTAATTGTAGAACTAGTATGGCGACATAGTAGCATGGGATACTATGCCGTCTATGATTTATATTTATGATTGAAACTGTTTTGGCACTATACACTTATTATAGTATCAAATGATTTGTTTTAAACGTACCAAGCATGTTTGGCTGTTATAAGGTAAAACCCTATCCTCCGGCTTGCGTTGCATTGTGTGATGGGACCTGGGTCTTATAATAGCTTCATTTTTCGAAAAAGCATTGCGTTGTTTATTCTATGCACTGGTGTTCTTGGGAGGAAACTCGTTCCGTGTTATACGGCGTGGTCCCTTGAATCACTCTCTTTTAAAGTAAAGCTTTAAATAACTGTTTTAGTTCTCACACCAGTCACATGACTGACCTGGAGTTTATTGTTTTAACCTAAACTCTGGGTGCCCCTATTTTCCGCACGGGCAGCTAGTAGTTTTGGTTTTGCAGATTTATATTCACAGGATCCTGGATTACAACTGGAATGATATCCGGAAAGCTCTGTATCCGTATATTACCTTCAGTTGTGCTTTGTATTATTTTCCGCTGCTATGTAATTTATTGTAATCTCTGATATTTATCGAATGTAATTTATTCAATTATACTCTGTATATTCTTGTATCTGATGGAATTGTTGTAATAACAATGAAAAGTTCTTCCGTCTGCGTTCTGATTTGTCCTGTTCTCAACGATCAGGGGTTTCGAACGGTCTAGATCGGTTTAACGACTGATTCGGATCGAGCGAAACTCCCGGCCGTCACAATACTACTGATCCCATCTCTAACGAGTCATTCTCATTGGATATTACCAATCCAGTCTCTGATGAATTCTTTCATTTGGTTCTTACTTGTCTTGTTCTCGAGCTCTGTAAACTAGAGCTCTGATACCAAAATGAGATGACCCAAACTTCCCCATGAAGGAAAGCCCGGATTGACTTTGAGAACATAACAAATCAGAACACAAACAGAAGAACATTTCATTGCTTATTACAACAATTTCATCAGAATACAAGAATATACAGAGTATGAATAAACATTATACATTTGACCAATATCAAAGATTTAAATTACATTTAAATACATAACAGCGGAAAATAATACAAAACACAACTGAAAGAGGTACACGGATACAAAGCCTTCCGAATATCATTCCAGCTGTAAACCAGGATCCTGTGAATATAAATCTACAAAACCAAAACTACTAGCTGCCCTGGAAAATAAGGGCACCCATAATTTAGGTTAAAACAATAAACTATAGGTCAGTCATGTGACTAGTGTGAGAACTCAAACAGTTATTTAAAACTTTACTTTAATCAGGTATATCAAGGGACCACGCCGTATAACACAGAACTGGTTTCCCCCCAAGAATACTGAGACGACCCGATTTCCCGTTCTCACGGAAACAAGGTTATCTTTGGAATATAACACAGAAACAGATAATAGCAGAACAGAATTAAATAAATACACCAGAATGAACAACAAAATATACTGGATAAAAGTAATCATCAGAGTTACACAGTATACAGGATCTTACTTAGTACAAATACAGTTCAGCTATACATAAATGTCTACAGCGGAAATAAACAAAATATGTACAATAGGAGCTGAACAGCATAAAAAGAAATAAATGATAGAATCCATCTTCAGCTCCAGCTATCCAGAAAGAACCAGCTAAACCTGAATACAAGGCTGCCCGTGTAGAAAAAGGGGCACCCGAGTTTGAGAGTGAAACAAACTACGAGTCAGTCATGGGACTGGTATGAGAAATCCACTCAACACATATATAATTGGCTAATCACAGGACCACGCCACTTTCGTGGAACGGGTTTACTCCATTGGATTGCCAGTGCTTTAAAACAAATCTTTCTTTTTAAACATCGCTATGCTTTTTATAAAAATGAAGCCGTTATAAGACTCAGTTCCCATCACACAATGCAACGCAAACCGGAGGATAGAGTTTTTACCTTATAACGGCCAAGATATGCTTGATACGAATAAAACAAAGGCATTTGATATTATTGCTAGTGTTTATATGTTTTGAAAACAATTTCAAATCATAACTATCAATCATAGACGGCATTAATGCCCCATACCACTATGTCGCCATATATAGGTATACAATCAAAACCGCACGATGTCGTATTTGGAAATTGGATTTCCGTCATGAACCAAGGCAAAAGATAGTCCTTACCGAATTCGAGACAATCTAGCCCATGTCTCAGGAACAGAACGCATCAACCCTTTAGATCGTCAGGGCCGGTCCACCGATGTGGATTATTATGCCTGAACACTACGTTTCTCCGCCCTTTGGGGCGTAAACGAGCCAACGAATGACTCCATCGGACCCGGATCGTCCGATCAAACCGAGGCGCCTCGCAACAGCAACAACCACATAGGTGAAAAGTATATAAATGTCAGGGCTGGTAGGTCACTGACACCACCCTAGCTAGAAAGAAACGCATGTCCTCCCTGAGGTCCTTCTCCCGTTTTAGGTTTATACCGGGGTGTGAGGCTCGCGAATTCACGTTATACACAAAGCTACGCCACACAGGCGGTGCTTTGATCATCACCACAAGACTTTGCTTTTCAACAGAAGCCCTGATCACTGCATCTTAGCATGCCACACAGAATAAATCCTATGTCAGACACACAGTCCATTTACAAGTCCGTTCTGGGTCTGAACGAAACCGGAGGCACTAAATACCTCGCAAACCCTTCGATCAACACGTACGTCTGAACGATCACCACTCATTATCCATATTTCGGGATGCCTCCCAATCAGGACCTCGGTTACCATCCAAACGAGGTGAAGATCTCCGGTCTTCGACCATCGTCTTCATCTTCGAATTTCAATCGTCGGTCGATTATTCGAAATGAGAATTAACTCGGCCTTTTCAAATAATTCACGTATATTTAGAATTTCAAATCGATTTATTTCAATGGTTAAATTATTCGACAACACCAATTGTGTTCTTTAATGTAATTTTCACACCAAACACATTCAACCATCAAAAGCCACATAAATCAAGCAAATTCAGTTTATTTCCATTCCATATCGCTTACGATATTTTATAACTATTTATCGCTATTTTTATTTATTTTAAAATAGCTATTATATTCAAAACGACGTTTCGGGCCATAACGTGGCCGTGGCGCTGTTTTTCTTCAGATTTGATTTACACATATCTGAAAATCTAACCGTTGGATCTTCACAAAATTTACATCATTAGAAAGGTCTTTTCAAAACGAATCCAACGGTTCCAGTTTCGGGAAAATCCGACGGTCGGATCTCCCGGTACAATCGTTTGAAGTTTCGATTTCAAAATACGAACCGCAGCGTCGTTATTCGATTAAATATAATTATATTTATATATATATATATATATATATATATAAATATAATCGTTTCTGGTGCTGTTTTTCTTCAGATTTGAATTAAACATTCCAGACAATCCAACCGTTGGATTTTTACAAGGTTGGTGCCGTTGGAAAGATTATTCCAAGGCGAACCCGACGGTTGAGGTTTCGGGAAAATCCAATGGTCGGATTTCCCGCACTAGTCGATTGAAATCACGGTTTCAAAATATGAACTGCACGGCTTCGTTTCGTTTTAATTTTATTTATATTTATATATTTATATAAATATAGTTCCTTCAATGATTTCCATATCGTTTTAACTTCAAATATTTTTCTAACACCTTAAATTTTGGAAAAATTTCGCCATAACCTCCCCTGCACCGGGAGCATCGGGAAATCGCAAATAGCGTTCCCGGTCCTTCTAATCTCAAAAAGAAAAAGAAGAAGCCAAGCGGCTAGCCAACAGGCTCAAAATCATCACCCAAACAAATCAGTAAATGTGTACCTATTTGTCGGGCACAAAATTTTATTCCTCTTCTCTAGCCCCTTCGCTATAACCTGTTCAATGAATATGCATGTACATATATATACAGTTCTTATCATTTATCAATTTCTATTCGACTTCATATTTGATTTCTATTTGGTTTAAAAACTCCATTCATTCTAATGTTACATAAATAGGTGCAAATCATTTCATTAGCTAATTAATGAATATTTCATCTCATATATGTTTATTTTGAACAAGTGGCTATTTTTAACACTTCACATTTCAACGATTTATGCATACAATAAAAATGTGATTTTTATTGTAAGACGATTCATTTCAAAACACTATTTTTCTATATAGTTCATATAGTCGATAAAAGGTGATTTTATTATCAAACAATTTATTTCAAAATATGAATACCATTCAACACATAAATTTCTAAACAACGAATGAATATCAATTCAACACATGAATGTTTTCAATAGTCTTTATATATAGATAAAAATGTGATTTTTATTATCGAACAATTTATTTCAAAATATGAATACCATTCAACACATGAATTTCTAAACAACGAATGAATATCAATTCAACACATGAATGTTTTCAATACAATGAATAAATATAGTTTAAGCATATGAAAATAATTCAAACACACAAATATTATTCAAAATTTCGGCAGCATAACGGCAGGGTAGTTACACCGGGACCGTTCCTAGTACGGCTCCTCGCTCTACCTTAAAACCTCGCGGTTTTTGACAATGGGGATCATGCATCTAGTTCGCACGCAGGCGGCATGTATATATTTATTTCATTTCCACAAACTAATCCTAAGTGGTTTCAACCAAATATTTCTCAACCACAAACGGGTATTTTTCAACCGCAATCAACCAATATCAATCACAAACAATCCCAAACAATCATTCAATTTTCACCACAATTTCAACCAATAAATATCGTCCATGGTTTGTGGACGAGGGGCGTATATATATATATATAGATATAGATATTTATATATAGCTATTCACTTTTACTTCAACACATATATAATATTTTTAAATCAGAAATCTCACCAATAGCTATCCAACTGCACGACACTTCACTTATAGAAATCTTCGCCTTTTGTCGCTTTCGCCCGTATTCTCTACATATGTAAAAATAGAATTTTTACTATGCTATTCAATATATAAAAATCGAATTTTGACTTCGCTATTCAATATATAAAAATATGATTTTTACTTCGACTTTCAACATATAAAAATATGATTTTTACTTCGACTTTCAACATATAAAAATATGATTTTTACTTCGACTTTCAACATATAAAAATATGATTTTTACTTCGCTTTTAAAAATCAGTTTTTCCTTGCTTTTAAAATCAGTTTTTATCTTGCTTTTAAAATCAGTTTTTATCTTGCTCTTAAAATCAGTTTTTATTTTAAAAACAAAATCAGTTTTTATTTTAAAAACAAAATCAGTTTTTATGCTTTTTAAAATTCAGTTTTGAATACTTTTAAAAATTCAGTTTTTTTATAACTTTAAAAAATTCAGTTTTTAAATTCTTTTTGAAATCAGTTTTATACTTTTTTAAAAATCAGTTTTTATTTTTAACAAAATCAGTTTTTAATTCTATTTAACATCAGTTTTAAAATCTAAAAAAAAATCAGTTTAAATCCTTTTATAAAAACAGTTTTTTTTTATACTTTAAAAATCAGTTTTTAATGTTAAAACAAAATCAGTTTTTATGTTAAAAACAAAATCAGTTTTTATACTTAAAAAAATTCCAGTTTAAAAAATTCCAGTTTTAAAAATTCCAGTTTCTAATAATTTAAAAATAAAAATAAAATAAAAATACTTACAGATAAGGGGGGGGGGGGTTTCTGCAGTTTGTCGGCGGCAAGGCGTCGCTGCTTCGGGGGTTGCGCTCGATGTCAGGGTCGGCTGCTTCAGCTTCGCGAGCGAGGGGGGGAGAAGATGTCGTCGGCGATTTTGATCTGGGGGGGGGGGGGGGCTTCGGGGCTCGAACGAGGAGGCGGGAGGTCGACCGACTGGGCGGAGCGGTGGTGGTTGAGTGGTTCGGCGGTGGCTCGGCGATCGATTAGGTTTAGGGTTTCTTTTTTTTTTTCCTGAGCGATTGAATTTTAAAAAAGGGGGGGGGGCCAGAAAGGATATAAAGGAGGGAGGGGGAAATTAAAATTTATTTTAATTATTTTATTATTTAATTTTTCAAAAAGTTGACTTTTACCTGCGACCTCTAAACGAGGCTCACCGCCTGTCGTCCATAGCGTTTTACCCCCATTCCGAACACAATGGGATATGTATCGCAAGCTGATTTGATCGTTACTATCAGTTTCCTTTCGAATTTTCATTTAAATCATTATATTGAATTTTAAATGCACGTTTCAAATTACCGGGGTCTCATACGGACTAGAAAAATTCCAGAAAAATATTTTCTAGCTTCGTATCGACGATACGGTCCTAACAAAACTAGTTTCGTCGAATTCTGAGACCGTTTGAAAAATGGCCAATTTCCAGTCGATTAAAATCAACAGAAACTGGTCAAACGCGTTTTCTTTTGCCACGCTCACACATTGATTCAAAAAATTATGAAATTTGAAATCTAGCAATAACTTGACACTGCGGATCTAACAAAAGTGGTTTCATCGAAATCCGAGGTCGTTTGCAAAATGTCCATTTTTAAGGGCCTGAATTCCATACCGACTATTCAGAATTTTCAACTGGACATATCTTTTGATTCCCGCTATCAAATTTCGATTGGTCGGATTCGTTAGAAAGATATCATCAATTAGATACTAATGTTTTTGGTCTCACTAAAATCCGGATTGTTTTGCACCCGGTATATTTAATTGAAGTTTGAAATCAAATTATCGAACTACCGCGCCATTTTCAATTCTATATATAATTATAATTAATTATATTCGTTTTCAATTGTCGATTTCAACTCAGTTTTCATCGCCATTATTTAAAATATTTATTTTAAATATTTAAAATCCATTATTTTAGCCAATTTAAAAATTTTAAATTGGTTCAGATTTTCTGGGTCGTTACAATCTCCCCCACTTAAACCTTTTCGTCCCCGAAAAGGAATAAAGCCGAAAGTGGTTTGATAAATGTACAATCACACAACACAACAACCCATCCAATTGTTTTTAACCTTTCAAAGCCATACAAATTAATTCCTATTTTTCTTCTAAAATCATTCAAACAATTATAATAGAATAGAGAATTAAATGGTGAGGTAAAGTATGGTAAATGTACCTTGCACCGGAGTCAATCAGAGATATCCACTCGGCATCTGGGATAAGCTTTCTGAATGCTCTCCTCGGTTTCCCAAGTACAATCTCGCGGATCTCCACTCCATTGCACTTTGACTAAGTGAACCTTCTTGTTTCTCAGCTCTTTGGTTTCTTTGCCGATAATCTTTAGCGGCTCTCGCCTCACAGCTAATTCTGGAGTAATTTCGATGTCCTGTTGAGCTGCTTCTTCCACGATCAAGTCTGGATCATGAACGTGCTTTCGATGTTGAGATATATGAAATACATCATGAATTCCAGGCAGCCAGTCTGGCAATTTGACCCTATAAGCGAGAGTCCCAATCCATTCCAAAATAGGAAACGGACCAATAAATTTGGGCGCTAACTTTCCAGTTTTACCGAACCGGATAACTCCTCTCATCGGCGATACTTTCAAATATACATAGTCGCCTACTTCGAAGGATATATCTCTTCTTCTTCTATCGGCATAGCTCTTTTGTCGGCTTTGAGCGGCGAGTAATCGCTTCTTAATAAAATCGACTTTGTCGGCAGCTTCTCGAATCATATCCGGACCCAACACAAGTCTATTCCCAGGCTCGACCCAACAAGCAGGAGATCGGCAAGGTCTACCATACAATGCATCGAATGGCGACATTGTCAGACTCGCCTGGTAGCTATTGTTATAAGAGAATTCAGCCAAATGCAGGTTGTCTTCCCATGATCCACCGAAATCTATAACACAAGCCCGCAATAGATCTTCTAGAATGCGATTCACCCTCTCAGTCTGACCGTCTGTCTGAGGATGATAAGCGGTGCTTAGGTTTAACTTCGTTCCCAGCTCGACTTGAAATGCTTCCCAGAATTTGCTAGTGAATATTGTATCCCTATCACTGACTATACTGAGTGGCACTCCATGTAGTCTAACTATTTCCCTGAAGTATATCTGCGCCAGACTCTGAGCGGTTCTATTTGATTTGACAGGTATAAAATGGGCGGTCTTCGTGAAGCGATCTACGATCACCCAAATACTGTCATTTCCCTTTCTGGTCCTGGGCAAACCATCAATGAAATCCATAGAAATATGTTCCCACTTCCAGCCAGGAACTTCTAGTGGTTGTAATAATCCAGCCAATTTCTGTTGGTCACTTTTGACTAGCTGGCAAGTAGGGCATCGGCTAACGTATATAGAAACGTCTCTCTTCATAGCCTTCCACCAGAATGTTCTTTTGAGATCGTTATACATTTTGGCCACACCAGGATGGATACTCAGCTTGGACTTGTGACACTCGTCTAACACTTCCCTTTTTAGCTCAAGAACGTCAGGAACACAAATCCTTCCTTTCAATCTCAGGGTCTCGTCGTCATCTATTTGAAAACACGAGGGTTCACCTTTCCGAATCCTTTTAATCATATCCTTAATAAAGTTATCCTCCTTCTGAAGAATAGATATTTTGTCAATCAAGGAAGTCGTGATAATAAAGCTGGCAATCATCACATTCTTTCGGCTCAGAGCATCGGCCACGACATTGGCTTTTCCTGGAGTATATATAATTTCAAAGTCATATGCTGCAAGAAACTCTAGCCAACGTTGCTGCCTCAAGTTCAGGTCTTTCTGAGTGAACAGATACTTTAACGACTGGTGATCTGTAAACAGTTCAAACCTCTCGCCCAGAAGATAGTGTCTCTAGATTTTCAAAGAGAATATGATAGCCAATAACTCAAGATCATGAGTTACATAGTTTTTCTCGTGCGGCTTCAGTTAACGGCTAGCATAAGCAATCACTTGACCTCTTTGCATTAACACTGCGCCAAGGCCTTCTCTAGAAGCATCAGTCCAGACTTTCAAATCTTGGTTGCCATCGATGATGGTTAACACTGGAGCTGTTGTTAATCTCAACTTTAGCTCCTCGAAAGCCTCCTCACTCTCTTCAGTCCATTTGAACTTAGAATGCTTCTTTGTAAGCTTCGTTAAGTGGCCAGATATCTTAGAAAAGTCTTTAACGAACTTCCGATAATAACTAGCCAATCCGAGAAAACTGCGGACTTCAGTGGGAGTACTAGGCTGTTTCCAGTTCTGAATAGCTGTGATTTTACTTGGATCCACAGCAATTCCTTCTTTCGATACGACGTGGCCCAGAAATTTTACTTCATCTTGCCAGAAGATACATTTGGAAAATTTGGCTTTCAATACATTCCTTCTGAGGATTTCTAACACTTGTTCCAGATGCTTTTCATGTTCGGCCTTTGATTTAGAGAAGATTAGAATATCATCAATAAAAACCAGAACAAATTTATTCAATACTCCTTTGAATACCCTGTTCATCAGGTCGACGAAGTAAGCTGGAGCGTTACATAAGCCGAACGGCATTACTAACCACTCGTAGAATAAGTCGGGGCCTCTGAACGCTGTCATTGGAACACACTCTTCGGCAATTCGAAGTTGATGGAAACCTGTAGCTAGGTCCATTCTTGAAAATACTTGTGCTCCATTTAATCGATCTAACAAATCATCAATTCGCGGCAATGGATACTTGTTCTTTATTGTCTGTTTGTTCAGATCACGATAATCCACACATAGACGTAGAGTACCGTCAGATTTCGGGACAAACACCACTGCTGCTCCCCAATCAGAGAAACTAGGCCTGATCAGACCTTTCCATACTAGCTGTCGGGTTTGATTGTCCAATTCCTCTTTCTCTTTCAAGGACATTCTTCGAATAGCGTGAACTACCGGCCTTGCATTGGGAATTAAAGCAATTTTGAAATCTATTTCTCTCTGCGGAGGTAAACGAACAACTTCCTCAAACACATCCGCATAATTCTTGACGACAGGAATATCTTTGATGAGGTCAGAAATATTCTCAGTGATTTCTGGGATATTTTCTATTTGGGCTGGATAAACATTCAAAGCTGCCCAGAAGTCTTTTCTATTAGCATTCTGACCTTCACAGGGAATGGTTATATAATCGCCTGATTTAATCTTCGCTTTTACGACTCTGTCGGCGCATTTGACTTCAGCTTCATATTTGGTCAGCCAGTCTAACCCCAAGATAAGATCAAACTCTTTAAAATTCATGATGACTGCGATGGTAGGAAACCGATAACGAGAGAAAGAAACCGGCACTCCACAAACCCAACTGAGATCAATGGAACCCCCAACTGGATTCTGGACAGTCATTGGTTCCTTCAGCTTTCTCAAATTCAAATCTAGCTTCTTAGCGGCATCTTTGGCAATGAAGCTTCTTGACGCGCCTGTGTCAAACAGTACTTTGAGTGGAATGTTTTTGACAGTAAGCGTGCCTTCTAAAACATCGGGCCTTTCTTGATTTGCTGAGGGATCAGAAGTTTCTGCCAATTCATTGACCTGAACTACTTCAGGCTTCCTCAAGAGCCAGCAATCCTTTGCAAGATGACCAGTCTGCTTGCATTTACTGCACCCTCTTTTCTCTTGAAATTTCTTTTTGGATTTAGATCCATTCTTTGATCGCTTTTTCGAGGGTTTGCACTTCCCCTGAAAATGCCCTGGCTTATGGCAATTATTGCATATGGCAGTCGTGGCAGGTTCTTTTTCAGATCTAGCCCTTTTTCGATTTACTTTAGGCTCTTTACTGTCCTCAGACCTTGTACTGGCTTCAGGAATATCAGTTTCCAACTCTGTTTTGTCACTAGAACAGACTTCTTCTTCGTCGCGCAACATTCCTTTCTTATGGAGATCTTCATACTGATAAGCCATATAAATCATTTCTGAGAAAGGAAGCTTCACATGCCCCAATACCTTATTCTGGTATTTCCTTTGAAGTCCGTGAATAAATCTCATATTTTTCCTCTTCGGATTTTGAATTAGATGAGGAGCAAAGTGAGCAAGTTCGTTGAATTTCTTATGGTATTCCGGAATGGTCATGTCACCTTGTATTAGATAAGAAAATTCTTCACACAATCTCTCGGTTGCTTCGGGAGGAGTAAACCTTTCTAGGAAAATCACTTTAAATCTGTCCCAGGTGATATCACCTTCTGGATTATCTTTGATGATTGTTTCCCACCAGATTAAAGCTTCCTCTTTGAGCGCCCAAGATGCTACTAACCGTTTCTGGTCATCTCTCAGCTGGATATGCTCAAAGATTTTTTCGACAGAACTCATCCAAGCTTGAGTTTGAATAATAGATTCATTGCCCGAGAATTTTTCTCCACCCAGATTTCGATATCTCTTTAATAGAGCCTCCAGATCGGGTTCTGTATTCCTTCTGTTTCTGGCACTCATTTTTCTAGTACTTCTGCAATTAGCAGATCAAGTGTCAGGTCACAGAAAAGGTATTTTAAAATATCGAAACACATACTTCAAATGTAAATGTGTCTATCAAGGTGTAATTTCATTCTGCTTTACTCATACTAGGATATTACTGATCCTATCTGTATAGAGTTACCCGTCCTAGAACACTACTGGTTCTATTTCTGACGAGTTCGTTCAAATGTTATATTCCAGAACTAAGCTTAACCAAAGCTCTGATACCACGATGAGACGACCCGATTTCCCGTTCTCACGGAAACAAGGTTATCTTTGGAATATAACACAGAAACAGATAATAGCAGAACAGAATTAAATAAATACACCAGAATGAACAACAAAATATACTGGATAAAAGTAATCATCAGAGTTACACAGTATACAGGATCTTACTTAGTACAAATACAGTTCAGCTATACATAAATGTCTACAGCGGAAATAAACAAAATATGTACAATAGGAGCTGAACAGCATAAAAAGAAATAAATGATAGAATCCATCTTCAGCTCCAGCTATCCAGAAAGAACCAGCTAAACCTGAATACAAGGCTGCCCGTGTAGAAAAAGGGGCACCCGAGTTTGAGAGTGAAACAAACTACGAGTCAGTCATGGGACTGGTATGAGAAATCCACTCAACACATATATAATTGGCTAATCACAGGACCACGCCACTTTCGTGGAACGGGTTTACTCCATTGGATTGCCAGTGCTTTAAAACAAATCTTTCTTTTTAAACATCGCTATGCTTTTTATAAAAATGAAGCCGTTATAAGACTCAGTTCCCATCACACAATGCAACGCAAACCGGAGGATAGAGTTTTTACCTTATAACGGCCAAGATATGCTTGATACGAATAAAACAAAGGCATTTGATATTATTGCTAGTGTTTATATGTTTTGAAAACAATTTCAAATCATAACTATCAATCATAGACGGCATTAATGCCCCATACCACTATGTCGCCATATATAGGTATACAATCAAAACCGCACGATGTCGTATTTGGAAATTGGATTTCCGTCATGAACCAAGGCAAAAGATAGTCCTTACCGAATTCGAGACAATCTAGCCCATGTCTCAGGATCAGAACGCATCAACCCTTTAGATCGTCAGGGCCGGTCCACCGATGTGGATTATTATGCCTGAACACTACGTTTCTCCGCCCTTTGGGGCGTAAACGAGCCAACGAATGACTCCATCGGACCCGGATCGTCCGATCAAACCGAGGCGCCTCGCAACAGCAACAACCACATAGGTGAAAAGTATATAAATGTCAGGGCTGGTAGGTCACTGACACCACCCTAGCTAGAAAGTAACGCATGTCCTCCCTGAGGTCCTTCTCCCGTTTTAGGTTCATACCGGGGTGTGAGGCTCGCGAATTCACGTTATACACAAAGCTACGCCACACAGGCGGTGCTTTGATCATCACCACAAGACTTTGCTTTTCAACAGAAGCCCTGATCACTGCATCTTAGCATGCCACACAGAATAAATCCTATGTCAGACACACAGTCCATTTACAAGTCCGTTCTGGGTCTGAACGAAACCGGAGGCACTAAATACCTCGCAAACCCTTCGATCAACACGTACGTCTGAACGATCACCACTCATTATCCATATTTCGGGATGCCTCCCAATCAGGACCTCGGTTACCATCCAAACGAGGTGAAGATCTCCGGTCTTCGACCATCGTCTTCATCTTCGAATTTCAATCGTCGGTCGATTATTCGAAATGAGAATTAACTCGGCCTTTTCAAATAATTCACGTATATTTAGAATTTCAAATCGATTTATTTCAATGGTTAAATTATTCGACAACACCAATTGTGTTCTTTAATGTAATTTTCACACCAAACACATTCAACCATCAAAAGCCACATAAATCAAGCAAATTCAGTTTATTTCCATTCCATATCGCTTACGATATTTTATAACTATTTATCGCTATTTTTATTTATTTTAAAATAGCTATTATATTCAAAACGACGTTTCGGGCCATAACGTGGCCGTGGCGCTGTTTTTCTTCAGATTTGATTTACACATATCTGAAAATCTAACCGTTGGATCTTCACAAAATTTACATCATTAGAAAGGTCTTTTCAAAACGAATCCAACGGTTCCAGTTTCGGGAAAATCCGACGGTCGGATCTCCCGGTACAATCGTTTGAAGTTTCAATTTCAAAATACGAACCGCAGCGTCGTTATTCGATTAAATATAATTATATTTATATATATATATATATATATATATAAATATAATCGTTTCTGGCGCTGTTTTTCTTCAGATTTGAATTAAACATTCCAAACAATCCAACCGTTGGATTTTTACAAGGTTGGTGCCGTTGGAAAGATTATTCCAAGGCGAACCCGACGGTTGAGGTTTCGGGAAAATCCAATGGTCGGATTTCCCGCACTAGTCGATTGAAATCACGGTTTCAAAATACGAACTGCACGGCTTCGTTTCGTTTTAATTTTATTTATATTTATATATTTATATAAATATAGTTCCTTCAATGATTTCCATATCGTTTTAACTTCAAATATTTTTCTAACACCTTAAATTTTGGAAAAATTTCGCCATAACCTCCCCTGCACCGGGAGCATCGGGAAATCGCAAATAGCGTTCCCGGTCCTTCTAATCTCAAAAAGAAAAAGAAGAAGCCAAGCGGCTAGCCAACAGGCTCAAAATCATCACCCAAACAAATCAGTAAATGTGTACCTATTTGTCGGGCACAAAATTTTATTCCTCTTCTCTAGCCCCTTCGCTATAACCTGTTCAATGAATATGCATGTACATATATATACAGTTCTTATCATTTATCAATTTCTATTCGACTTCATATTTGATTTCTATTTGGTTTAAAAACTCCATTCATTCTAATGTTACATAAATAGGTGCAAATCATTTCATTAGCTAATTAATGAATATTTCATCTCATATATGTTTATTTTGAACAAGTGGCTATTTTTAACACTTCACATTTCAACGATTTATGCATACAATAAAAATGTGATTTTTATTGTAAGACGATTCATTTCAAAACACTATTTTTCTATATAGTTCATATAGTCGATAAAAGGTGATTTTTATTATCAAACAATTTATTTCAAAATATGAATACCATTCAACACATGAATTTCTAAACAACGAATGAATATCAATTCAACACATGAATGTTTTCAATAGTCTTTATATATAGATAAAAATGTGATTTTTATTATCGAACAATTTATTTCAAAATATGAATACCATTCAACACATGAATTTCTAAACAACGAATGAATATCAATTCAACACATGAATGTTTTCAATACAATGAATAAATATAGTTTAAGCATATGAAAATAATTCAAACACACAAATATTATTCAAAATTTCGGCAGCATAACGGCAGGGTAGTTACACCGGGACCGTTCCTAGTACGGCTCCTCGCTCTACCTTAAAACCTCGCGGTTTTTGACAATGGGGATCATGCATCTAGTTCGCACGCAGGCGGCATGTATATATTTATTTCATTTCCACAAACTAATCCTAAGTGGTTTCAACCAAATATTTCTCAACCACAAACGGGTATTTTTCAACCGCAATCAACCAATATCAATCACAAACAATCCCAAACAATCATTCAATTTTCACCACAATTTCAACCAATAAATATCGTCCATGGTTTGTGGACGAGGGGCGTATATATATATATATATATATAGATATAGATATTTATATATAGCTATTCACTTTTACTTCAACACATATATAATATTTTTAAATCAGAAATCTCACCAATAGCTATCCAACTGCACGACGCTTCACTTATAGAAATCTTCGCCTTTTGTCGCTTTCGCCCGTATTCTCTACATATGTAAAAATAGAATTTTTACTATGCTATTCAATATATAAAAATCGAATTTTGACTTCGCTATTCAATATATAAAAATATGATTTTTACTTCGACTTTCAACATATAAAAATATGATTTTTACTTCGACTTTCAACATATAAAAATATGATTTTTACTTCGACTTTCAACATATAAAAATATGATTTTTACTTCGCTTTTAAAAATCAGTTTTTCCTTGCTTTTAAAATTAGTTTTTATCTTGCTTTTAAAATCAGTTTTTATCTTGCTCTTAAAATCAGTTTTTATTTTAAAAACAAAATCAGTTTTTATTTTAAAAACAAAATCAGTTTTTATGCTTTTTAAAATTCAGTTTTGAATACTTTTAAAAATTCAGTTTTTTTATAACTTTAAAAAATTCAGTTTTTAAATTCTTTTTGAAATCAGTTTTATACTTTTTTAAAAATCAGTTTTTATTTTTAACAAAATCAGTTTTTAATTCTATTTAACATCGGTTTTAAAATCTAAAAAAAAAAAATCAGTTTAAATCCTTTTATAAAAACAGTTTTTTTTATACTTTAAAAATCAGTTTTTAATATTAAAACAAAATCAGTTTTTATGTTAAAAACAAAATCAGTTTTTATACTTAAAAAAATTCCAGTTTAAAAAATTCCAGTTTTAAAAATTCCAGTTTCTAATAATTTAAAAATAAAAATAAAATAAAAATACTTACAGATAAGGGGGGGGGTTTCTGCAGTTCGTCGGCGGCAAGGCGTCGCTGCTTCGGGGGTTGCGCTCGATGTCAGGGTCGGCTGCTTCAGCTTCGCGAGCGAGGGGGGAGAAGATGTCGTCGGCGATTTCGATCTGGGGGGGGCTTCGGGGCTCGAACGAGGAGGCGGGAGGTCGACCGACTGGGCGAAGCGGTGGTGGTTGAGTGGTTCGGCGGTGGATCGGCGATCGATTAGGTTTAGGGTTTCTTTTTTTTTTTTTTCCTGAGCGATTGAATTTTAAAAAAGGGGGGGGGGGGGGCCAGAAAGGATATAAAGGAGGGAGGGGGAAATTAAAATTTATTTTAATTATTTTATTATTAATTTTTCAAAAAGTTGACTTTTACCTGCGACCTCTAAACGAGGCTCACCGCCTGTCGTCCATAGCGTTTTACCCCCATTCCGAACACAATGGGATATGTATCGCAAGCTGATTTGATCGTTACTATCAGTTTCCTTTCGAATTTTCATTTAAATCATTATATTGAATTTTAAACGCACATTTCAAATTACCGGGGTCTCATACGGACTAGAAAAATTCCAGAAAAATATTTTCTAGCTTCGTATCGACGATACGGTCCTAACAAAACTAGTTTCGTCGAATTCTGAGACCGTTTGAAAAATGGCCAATTTCCAGTCGATTAAAATCAACAGAAACTGGTCAAACGCGTTTTCTTTTGCCATGCTCACACATTGATTCGAAAAATTATGAAATTTGAAATCTAGCAATAACTTGACACTGCGGATCTAACAAAAGTGGTTTCATCGAAATCCGAGGTCGTTTGCAAAATGTCCATTTTTAAGGGCCTGAATTCCATAGCGACTATTCAGAATTTTCAACTGGACATATCTTTTGATTCCCGCTATCAAATTTCGATTGGTCGGATTCGTTAGAAAGATATCATCAATTAGATACTAATGTTTTTGGTCTCACTAAAATCCGGATTGTTTTGCACTCGGTATATTCAATTGAAGTTTGAAATCGAATTATCGAACTACCGCGCCATTTTCAATTCTATATATAATTATAATTAATTATATTCGTTTTCAATTGTCGATTTCAACTCAGTTTTCATCGCCATTATTTAAAATATTTATTTTAAATATTTAAAATCCATTATTTTAGCCAATTTAAAATTTTTAAATTGGTTCAGATTTTCTGGGTCGTTACAAATACCAGTGCATATAACAAAACAACGCAATGCTTTTTGGAAAAATGAAGCTATTATAAGACCCAGGTCCCATCACACAATGCAACGCAAGCCGAAGGATAGGGTTTTCCCTTATAATAGCCAAACATGCTTGGTACGTTTGAAACAAATCGTTTGATACTATTATAAGTGCATAGTGTATAAAACAACTTCAAATATAAATGTACCAATCCTAGACGACATGGGTACCATATATCATGTCGCCAATACTAGGCTCTACAATCAAAACTGCAAATGTCATGTATTGGAAGTTGGATTTCCGTCTGTGAACCAAGGCAAGGGATCGTCCTTACCGAATTCGAGACGCTCTAGCCTGCCCCTCAGGATACAGCCGCAACCTTGGATCGTCAGGGCCGGTCCACATGGAGTGGATTAAAATGCCTAAACAATGTGTTTCCTCGCCTTATTGGGCGTCAATTGGTCATATCCCGACCAAACTATCGGCCCAGGAATGACCAATATAACCGAGGCGCCTCGCTATTCATCTTCCACATAAGTAAAATGTCAGGGCGTGCAAAACGCTGACACCACTCCTAGCTAGAAATAAATGCATGTCCTCCCGGAAGTCCTCTCCCGTTTCTAGTCCACACCGAGGTGTGAGGCTCGCGAATTAACGTTACCCAAAGCTACGCTATATTAAAGCCGTGCTTTGATCATCAATCACAAGACTCTGCTTTTCAACAAAAACCTTGATCATTTGCATCTCAGCATGCCACACAGGCAATTCACGCTATGCAACCGATGTCTATCAGTCACACAGGATGAAATCCGATGTTAGACACACATCCATTTACAAGTTTGTTCTGGGTCTGAACAAAACCGGAGGCACCTTATTCCTCCCCCATATGTCCAATACAGGGGAGAGGCCCTCGCATATCCGTCGATCTCCAAGTATATCTAGACGATCACCAATTATTACCTCGCCTTGGGTGTATAGCCCAATCAAGACATCAGTAATCATCCAAACGATGTGAAGAACTCCGGTCTTCATCCACCGTCTTCATTCTCGACACACCGTCGAATCAGTTATTCAGAATGGGATAAACCCGGTCTTTCTGAATGACTCGCGTATATAACAAAAAAGTGCTATAAAAACACAACATATGCCTCATTCCAATCCAGAATATTTCTTTATCAAAATATTCATATACTTTGGGAAAGGTTCCCATTAATTTTATCAAAGATAAATTCTTCAAATTTATTCTTTAATCTTCCTTTGGATATCAATTCAATCTAATTAAAGATGCATTAAAACTCCACTTGGTTTTAATCTTCCCAGAAATCAATATTAACGATCGTTTATCTTGGGAAATCACATCCTGCCTTTAACAGGGTTAAAGAACTAATATCATTTAAAACGCGGTTCACGATAAACCGAAAATCACATTCCACTCCATCAGCCTCTAACCGTAAAGTAGCAAGTGAACAATCCCCTAAGTATTAACCCTGAAGGCCGAAACCAACATCAGATTAATACCCAGGAAACAATTCAATTTAACTAATCTCCAGTTAGTTTCTGATTTTCTTAACTCCATTGGGTCTAAGAACAATATTATTAAAGATACCATTCACGACAACCCAAATATTATTCCTGTCTTTAACTGGGTCAAAGAACCATTGTCCTTTAAAACACAGATCACGATAAACCCAAGATCGCATTCCATTCCATCAGCCTTTAACCGTAAATTAGCAAGTGAACAATTCCCTAAGTATTAACCCCGAAGGCCGAAACCAACATCAGATCAATACCCAGGAAACCATTCAACTTAACTAATCTCCAATTGGTTTCTAATTTTCTTAACTCCATGGGTCTAAGAACGGTATTATTAAAGATACCATTCACGACAACCCAAAATCACATTCCATTAACAATGGAATCTTCATGGAAAACAAATCGATATATATATATACTCGATACAAACTTCCATATCCAACCGATAATATAAATGGAATAACGATAAGGCCTTTTAAATTCCATATATATTAACCGTCTTCCTCTACAGAAGCTTACTTCGATTATTACCAAATCGAATTCCATTCAATTCCAAGTTAATATGTTAAATTGGAAAACTTTGCTTTGGAAAATCTCCTTTAAATCTTAACAAAAGATTTATAAATTCCAAATCCCATTTCACTGTAAATCGGGTTAAAGAACGAATGTCGCTAAAACAAAGTTCATAACAAACCTAATTCACATTCTATCAGTCTCTAACTGTAAATTAGTAAGAGGACAATTCCCTATGTGTTAACCTCGAAGGCCAAAACCAACATCAGATCTATACCCAGGAAATCATTCAACTTAACTAATCTTTAGTCAGGTTCTAATTTTCTTAACTTCATTGGGGTCTAAGAACAGTATCAATAAAGATACCATTCACGACAACCCAAAATCCTATTTGATATTAAATACAAGGATCTGAATAGAAAATATATCGGCTTATATTCAATATCAAATTCTGAAATCAGCAAATATCGTATTGGAAATAACGATATATATATATATATATATATATATTTCAAATTTCCATAACAATATCTGTATAATCACGAAATCCAACATCGAAATACTCCGAAGACAATTTTGATTCAAATCCATTTCCAATTTATATATTGGAAATTTTGGTTATTTTTAAAACCATTTCAAATCTAATTTATTTATTTTAAAAAATAATCGGATTATAATTTTAGTTCAAAACTAGTTCATTTCGATAAAAATCTATTTTTATCTTTTCAAATATGGAAATTTTCATCTCAGTTCTTTCCAAATCATTTCGTATGATTTTATACTAATTATTGATAATTTTAATAATTTTATCAAGGCCCGTACAGTCGATTTAACGGTCATCGAACTGCATTTACATCGACCTTTTCCAAATTTGATTTGGATATAATTCCAAATCCAACCATTAGATTTCAAATCTCCAATATTTTTTAGAAAGCTCTTTTCGATACGAACCCAATGGTTCCGGTTTTAGGAGAATCCGACGGACGGATCTCCCGTAATGTCCATTCGAAGTCAGTGGTCGAAATTCGCGAACAGCCGCAGCGCGACACGTTCTATTCAGGCCATTATATAATATATATATATATTATATATAATATTTATTTCGTCGATTTCCATTTAAAACGTATTTTATAAATCATTTTAAATTCGTGTTCAAAACGATTTCAACTTCCTATTCAATTTCAAATCAAAATTGAATATTCTATATCATCGATATATAAATGATAATATTTTCAAAACATTATATTTCGAAATCAATTCCTTTTCGATATTCATTATAAAAATGAATAAAATCGATAAAAATATCGTTCACGTTAAAATGACGTTAATCTAATCAACATGGCTTTATATATTTAAATATATTTGTGTCCATCCCAAATCGGACAACAAATTCACATTTTTGATGCATTACTGAATATTATTTTAAAATATATGTTAGTTTAAAATATTCATTCTTTCTAAACTGGAATCATACACAGTCAATTACCATATAATGTTGATTATATGGATTTCATACAACACTTGTATATCAGAACAATAATAAACAATCAACCATCATCTAGAGTGCATTCTACACTGTATAAGCATTAAATATAAATATTCAACACTTACACTGCTTGTCAATCAATCGGTCAACATACAACTAACTATTGGGATTAGTGTATGTCCAATATCGTCCTAATACCATGTGGGGTTTCAATCAACAAATAATGAATTTTATTTGTGCAATTGGGCGATGTGTAAAATTTATCATCCCAATCCATATCAGTAAAATGGGTGTTCATAAACAAATCGTCTGATTTGTAAATGAATATTTATTTTATTTATATCAATGTTAAAAATTATATTTTTAACTATAAGATATTTTACTCCATTTCACATCATGCAATCAATTTTCACAACACAATCAAACAAACAAACAAGTCGTTCATGGTCTGTGGACGACGGATGTCGGGTGCTGCTAAGCACTGTCTGCATCCTAGTATATATTTTAACTAGAAAATAAAATAAAAGTGAGGAGTTCTCACCTTGAAGCTAAACCAAATGCCGCGACTCTTCTTATGTAGAAAATCTTTGCCGTGTTTTATTCATCGCATACATAATCTGAAAATCATATTTTTACCGAATTAAAAGTTATTCCATAACATGACTATTTTATTAATAGTGTCCATAGGCTAAAAAATTATATTTTTATCTTTCTAAAAATAATTTCATATTTTTATAACAACGCTACATAAATAAAAATCACATTTTTACTTTGCTACTATATAGATAAAAAAAATCGAATCTTTTTGTCTCTAATGAATATATAAAAATCACATTTTTACATTGCCATTCAAATGGTAAAAATCATATTTTTAGTATCTCTATAATATAAAAATCATATTTTTATTATCTCTATATAATATAAAAATCATATTTTTATTATATGTATAATACAAAAATCATATTTTTATTATATAACTTCTCGCATAAAATTCGCATCTTTATGTTATATAAAAATCTAGTCTTTTTATTTAGCTAAAAACCATGTTCCTCGTTAGCAAAAAATCTTATCTTCATCAAATTAAAAATCATGCCTCTAATTACATGAATATATAAAAACGAAAATAAAACTCACATCTTCATACAAATAAAAATCATGACTTTTATAAACTAAAAATCAAAACTTTTCGTAAATAAAAATCAATTTTTTTATTATTCTTTCAATAAAAATCACATTTTATTTATCTACATAAAAATCTATATTTAAAAACATAAATAAAAATAACCTAAAAACTCACTGTGGAAGGTGTAGGAGGACGGGGGAGGCTCAGTTCTCGAGGGTGGAGCGCGCCAGGGTGGTCTCGGCGTCGGGCGGCGGGGGTTCCAGCGGGTGTTGGGGGGTCACGGTTTGGGTTTTCTCAAGTTAGGCGAGAGGACGGAAGGGAAGAAGGGGATTACCAGGGGAGGGAGAGGCGCGACGGTGGAGGCCTTCCGGCGGTGCCACGACAGCGCGAGGGGAGCGGCTAGGGCTAGGCGCGATTTCGATTCCTTTTTTATTCCAGCGTGTTTGACCGATTGGGAAGATAGAGTGGTGAGGGAGAGTATATAATTAAATATATATATATATATATATATATATATTCATTTTAATTTATCTCCAAAAAGTAACTTTTTCTTTTGAACTCCAAAACGAAACCCACCGACTGTCACCCCTAGCAAAACACCCCCATTCCGAACACAATGGGATATGTATCATAAGCTAACTCGGCTGTTTCGCTCAGTTTTCATCAAATTAAAATATAAATCAATTTATATTCAATTTAAATGTACATTTCAATTTGCTGGGTTCACATATGGACTCTAAAAATTCCAGAAAATTATTTTCTAGCTTCTTATTGATGATACGGTTCTAATAAAACTAATTTCATCAAATTTGAAGACCGTTTGAAAAATGGTCATTTTCTGGTCGATCCAAATTGACTGAAACTGTCAAAACACGTTTTCTCTCGCCACGCTCACATATTGATTTCAAAAATTATGAATTTTGGAATCTAGCAATAACTTAACATCCCGGATCCAACAAAAGCGGTTTCGTAGAAATCGGAGGTCCTTTGCAAAATTTCCATTTTTAAGGGCCCAAAATTCCATAGCGACTATTCTGAATCTTCAACTAGGTATAACTTTTTATTCCCACTATGAAATTTCAGTTTTTCAGATTCGTTGGAAAGATATTTTCAAATAGATTCTAATATTTTTGGTTTCATTAAAATCCGGTTTATTTTGAATCCCGTATATTCATTTGAAATTTGAAATCAAATTTTCAAACTACCGCGCCATTTCCAATTTGTTTTATAATTAAAAATAAATATTTATATTCTAACGTCAATTCAAATAAATATATATGTTCTAATTTTATTCAAAATAAATTTCTCATCGTTATTGTTTAAATAAACCATTTTAAATATTAGAAATCCATTAAAATTGCCAAAATAATTTTTTTAAATTGGTTCGGATTTTCCGGGTAATTATAATAAAACTGAGCTTTTGCTTACAAAATTGCAATTTTTTAATTAACAACTTTTAAATGTTTAGTAGAATATCTTATTTTATTTTAGATTTGAAAAAATTGTTGTATCTATCTTTTCAATATTGAACTTCAGATTTAAAAAAGATAGCTGAATATATATGTCATGTGTTAATTGTTAGTTGCAAATATGCAATGTTAATGATAAAACTGAACTTTTGGTTACAAAATTGTAATTTTTTAATTAACATTTTTTAAATGTTTAGTAGAATATCTTATTTTATTTCAGATATAAAAATGATAGTTGTATCTATATTTTCAAAACTGACCTTTAGATTTAAAAAAGATAGTTGAAATATATGTCATGTGATTAGTGATAGTTGCAAATATGCAATGTTAATGATAAAACTGAACTTTTGATTACAAAATTGCAATTTTGTAATCAACAATTTTGAAATGTTTAGTAAAATATCTTATTTAAGATTTTAAAAAGATAGTTGCATCTATCTTTTCAAAACTGAACTTCAGATTTTAAAAAGATTGTTAAATATATATGTCATGTGTTAATTGTTAGTTGCAAATATGCAATATTAATGATAAAACCAAACTTTTATTTATAAAATTTCATTTTTGTACTTAACAATTTTTAAATGTTTAGCAGTATATCTTATTTTATTTTAGATTTAAAAAAGATAGTTGCATCTATCTTTTCAAAACTAAACTTCATATTTAAAAAAGATAATTAGATGTTTAGATCTACTTATTGTGTGATATAAATGTTTAGTTATAACACATGACATATATTCAATTATCTTTTTAATTTTTTCTCAAGAGAATATATATATTTGAAGTAAAGAAGATAAATATATCTTTTTGTTTATCTTTTCTCAAGTGAATCAAATATATGTTTTCACAAAGGATAATATATATATATTATATCTTTTCATATGTTTTCATATTATCTTAACTAAGAGAATTTATCGTATGCTAAAACTAAGAACTTTAGATGATCATATCATTTTAATGTTTATACTATTTTAATAAGATAAACACAATTATATTTTTAAATAATTAATATGTTTTAATAAAAAGTAATATTCATATTATTTTTTTAATGAAAATTGTGAAATTATATTTTTGTATATAGTTACAAGTTTATTTTAAAAAATAAATATATTTATTTTTTAATGTATAAATCAATTTCAAAAGTATTGTATGTAATAAAGTAGACATAAGATAAATATATTTATCTTTTTAAACAGTTTATGTTTTTCTCATACGATTTATACGTATTACTATTTTCAATAAGATTGTAAATCTATTATACTGTTGAAAAAATAGAAAACCATTTAGCTTTACTTGCATATGATTAATTAGCTGTATTTAACTACATAGGATAAAACCAATAGAAAACCTACTAAACGTCAGTAATGTACAGATCAATATTTAACGGCTGAAAAATATAAAACCATTTAGCTTTACTTACATGGGGTTAATTAGCTGTTTAGATTTACTTATATTTGAAACTAAGTTATACATGTTACACAAGGTTCCTTATTTATTATTCATTACTTATATTATATTTCTTTTATTTCTACTGATGCACTCGGTGTGTAGCATGATGCTTGATTTATGGTTGTGCATCTATTAGCAGTTTTTGATTTGTGCATACAAGAAGCGATCCAAGAGAAGTAAAAGCACGTCTGAAGGTTTGGGCTCAACCTATTGCTTTGGCTTCTGCATCAAGTGTTAGTGTATGATCATCGCTAATATTATTTACTAGTGTGTTGGTGATTCACATGTGAAAAAGAAATGCAACATTATTGTTGGGATTCTTGCAACGATTAATTTGGCAGCCTTCTCCAACATTTGATAAATTCTTGTGCATTTTCATTCTATATGAAAAGATAAAATAACTTATCTTTTACACAAAGTAACACTAGAAGCTGTCATAACAAATTGTATCTTTTGACTATAAGTGTAGACTCATACTAAATTGTATATATCGGCACTTTTATAGTGTATTTTGCTACATTTTCTGTTTTATGTATATGGGTTGATATAAGTCCCATGGAATATTATGTGACTATTTACTTTTTAGCGCAATGTCTTTAAAAGATAAAAGCATTTATATTTTATTAATTTGATTTGATCTGTGCTCAGATTACAAGTTCATTTATTAGTCATTTTGTGTTTATAATTTGAATACAATGTCATCTTCATTTACATTTGTTGTTTAATGGTTTTTGGCTTAATTTCAACTTGGTAAATTATTTTATTTTACAATTTTGGTAAATTATTGCAATGTTCAAAAAAGAAAAAAGCATTTACCAATACTGTATATGTCTGGTATTTCTGTATCTAGACATTGTGCTTTAGTTGCATTTGAAAGGCACTTTGCAAAATAATATGCTGACAACAAAAAACACATGTAACAAATGAACAGTTTTTTCATTTCCATCGCACTCAGCACAAAGAACGCTATTCGTCTTAGCAATTTTTTCATTCCCTTCTTTCTACACTAAAAAAGAACGAAATTGCATTTCAGGAAGAAAAGCGAATTGTAGACCAAAGAAAATCCCTAACTTTACTTCATAAGAGGGTCAACCTTAACTCAAAGAAAATCTTAAACAAAACTGTAATGTTGGAACTTTATATTTTGTTGTATTTGCAAGTTGTTTTTCCTTTTCTAAAAAATATAGAAGTATTTATCTTTAACCGAAAAAGATAAAAATATATACATGACAGACACTTAAAGCTAGTATTCCATTGCATCAATAATATATACATGAGCAACAACCAGTATTCTGTTGTATCATTACTGCAGGTTGTTCTTACTTTTCTGAAAAAGTTAAAAGTATTTATCTTTTTCTAAACATATAAAAATAAGTACATGAAACCAACTACGTGAACATTATAACTATTAGCTACAAAATCCCAAACATGGATATGCACTTACATTCAATCCACACTAAATTATATTTTACATTGCACTTGCAGTATTGTTTTTACATCTTGTTCTAATTTGATTTTACATTTGATTTCCATTTTCTCTCATCGTCTCCCTGTGCTGCATTTTTGTGCACTCTGAAACCAACCATCCATCATCAAAACACAACAGTCCTCCTTCACTTCATAAAGTAACCCTTCAAACTACCCACTTCACCACGATTCTCTCTTCCGTAAACCTTCCCTCTAAATACAATATACCATGCACCCTCTTTTCACTAGCAAAACAAAACACACATAACCCATGACCATCCACTTCAGTCATCACCTATACAGAGTAGAAAAATTACTTAGTTGTACGTTTAAAAGTTAAACATGGAGGTAAATTACCATATATGTGTATTAGAAAAACACTTCCACACCAAAATATAAAGATAAAATTATTATCTTTTTGTGTAAAAGTCGAATTTGCGTTTTCAAACAATTTACATGTTTTCACACAATATAATATACATAATATATGTTTTTATATGATTACGAGGAAGTGAATTTATCACATGCTGCAACTAATTAAGAAACTCAGACAATATATGATTTGGATATGTTTATTATTTTAAAAAGATAAACACATTTATCTTTTTCTAAAAGTTATATGTTTTAATCCAATATAATGTACAAGTTTTATCATTTAGTAAAAGTTAATTACAACTTTGGTGTTCACAATTTCCTTCAGCATTTTTAGCAAGAGCTTTACCTGCATGAATGGAGTTCACATCTAACCAAAGAAAAGAAAAAGAGAGAAAATTTTTGCAAGTTCATGTGCCAGTAAACTTTTCAAATTCGAATAAACACACAAAAATAAATCAACTAAGATATAAGTGATATTATATTCAAGAGTTGATTCACTTCTAGGAGGATATTAATTTAATTACACAATTCACGTAACTTACAAAAATTGAAGTCAATTTGAATGAAACTGATGGAAAGGCAACACGCTCCAACCTTAAAGAGAATCACATAGAGCACCACATTTTTTAATACAAATCATTCAAAGCTCACCATGCTTTTTTGCCGTGAAGAATCGCTATTTTATTTCAGATCTGACATGAATCGAAGTAGCCCTTTTACTTAAGCATACATTTCAGATTTGACATGAACCTCACTCAACACTTCGTCGCCTTCTTGCATCGGTCACACACTCGAGGCCAATCCTTGCTTGAAAAGACTGCTTGAGAAGATCGCCTCAGAAAATTAAGTGAAAGCAGATTTGATTTGAGAGGAAATAATTGTGTTTGATCTTAGAAAACCGAAAGCAAATGTGATTTGAGTACAGAACGATCGATTTTGTCCTGAGAACTAATTATTTTAAACCGCGTCCTTAAAACAAATAGGACCGAACTAGTTAGCCCTTTACGCAATTTCCTGTAAAATTAAAGTGCTACATTCAGATCATGGTGGTGAATACTTTTCAAATGAATTTGCTTTGTCTTGAAAACAACATGGTATAGTAATGTACCGCCCTATATACACCACAACAAAATGGTGTTGCTGAAAGGAAAAATAGAACTTTAGTAGAAATGTTCAATTCTATGCTCATAAGTTCTAATTTACCTTATAACCTATAGGGTGATGCTATGCTATCTGCATGTTACATTATAAATAGAGTACCACTTAAAAAGAATAATATTTCCGCTTATGAATTATGGTTTAATAGAAAATCTAACCTTACTGGACTTAAAGTTTGGGGTTGTTTAACATATGTTAGAAAACTAGAACCTAAATGAACAAAGTTAAGAATAGGGCATTTAAGTGTGTTTTCATAGAATATTCTCTTAATAATATAACTTATAGGTTCCTTATTCTTAACACCTTAGAAGTTATAGAATCTATAAATATAGAATTCTTTGAAAATCAAACTATTTAGAATCCATTGAGATTATCTAGTACGGAACCACCTGTGACTAATCATATCAATGACGATGAATATGCTTGTAACACCCCACACTTTTCTGCACCCAAATTTTGACAAAAAACAAAACTTGAATTCATTCAAGTATATAGAGCGTATATCTGGTACCTGCAATAAATGAGCATGAGCATAATGAGAGTACGATAAAATAACTCACAGCGGAAACAAAATAGGGTAAATCAGTATTAATTCAAGCAGCTACCTTTTTCAAAGTAAGTCACTTAGCCAATACCAAGCGTGAAAGAGAACGAGAACTAAAAGCCAAACTTAATCATATGTGAGAACCGACCTTCTTTATGAAACCTGGAGGTTGTAATGAGGAGCGGGACATAACAACAAGTTCTGGTTACTAAGAAATGTACAACACAGACTATAAAACAGATATATATTCCGTTTGGTTCAACCCAAGCTGTACGCCTAACCCGATTAGTGATTCTAGCCTAACCCAGTAAATATTTACGCACGACTTTACTATTCAGCCCAAAGCAGTATTCCCAGATTATATTACCGAGATAGGACATTTACACACATTTTTGTGAAGCCTTTATACTAGAGTTTAACTGGTTAATTATATCGAGAGTGGGCCCCTAATTTTGGGGTTTCTATCTATATCCTCATTCTCTACTCTTTATTATTTAACGACTCACCATCAGTGATAGATAGAGTGGATTCTCCCTGATCACTTAAGACCCTAGGCGGACGTATTGGTCACTTATTAATCCTCGATAATATTTTAAGTGTTAACATAAAACTAGAGGGCACTAGCTACAAGCCCTATTAGTTAAGGCTTCCGTCATTCACACATATACCCTTGCCCCGCGTAAGGTGAGAGTAGGTATTTTATCGTTCGTTATACCTTCTAGCTGACCTTATTAGATAACCTCCTTAGTCACTTACTACTTCCCGCAGGATAGAAGTCCATATCTGGACCTTTTAATTTCCAGGTTTGGGTAGGCCAACACACACCTACCATTTAAGACCCCTATACTGAAAAACATATTCCCAGGTGGACTCTTTAACCCTAGTCACTTATCCTATTTATTTAAGGAATGATAACCATTTTCCTATTCACAATTATTTTTCCCAAATCAATATTGGTTACAATGGTTATTTCTTTATTTGCGGTCTCATTTATAACAGTTAATTACATTTATTGCTACAAATGGTCACCACAAATATATTAATTCAAAATGTATTATATTTACACATAATTCCATAATTGAACTTTATCCAAATATTCAAACATTTCATATAATTTACATTTCCTAGTTTTACACTAATTTGGACGGATAATATGTATATATATATATATATATTCATTTTTATGTTTTCATGCGGTCATTGTAGTTATTAATATTTATTTATTATTTTGAAATAGTTATTTTTAAATCAATGATTTAGTCTAATCAATTAACTAAACATTCCCTTTTTACATTCAATCTTGCCAAAAAGGTTTCAAGCCTCACAAGGACTGTTAGTCACTGTAAATCATGCCTATTTTGTGGAATTGACACATTTCCAAATCATAAGAAATATATGTACTATATTTTATTTTGGAATAGTAGATGCAATTTACATACAAAACATGTGTTTATTTTTATATGTACCTTTGCACCACTTTCCCCTTTTTAATTCGTTTTGTCATACTTCTTGTGATTCTAAAATAATGTCTCATTATTTAAAAATGAGGAAAACGACATAAATTACGATACTTGAGCCGAAAATCCAACAATATCGAATGTAAACAAGGAATATTTATTTTATTCTTACAATCACCTAATGCAGATGTAACACCCCGTAATTCTGCGACATTAAGATTCTCAAATTAAAGTATAATTAATTTTTAAAAGAAAAATTAAAAGAAAAAGATCCATGCAGTTGTTTAATTTAAGTATTGTAACTAACATGAAAAAAGAGAAGTAAGGAGAGAACAATAATTATTATTGTTCTAAGACTTATTAACAAAAGCCTCTGTAGCTCAGTTGGTTAAGGCATTGGATTGGTAGCATGGAGGTCGGGGGTTCGAACCCCGGCGGCGGCATAATTTTTTTATCATTGTTTTAGAGAGGGCCAACTAAACATGCAAATATATGTACGTATACAAATTCAAAATTTGAAAGGATAAGAACGTACGTATAAGGAAATAAAGAAAATATATATATATATACATATGAGAAATATAAATATATATATATATACAAAAATATATGTATACGAAAGATAAAATTCAAGATAAGGCTACAGTCAATGAAATATGGCAACATCATTTGAATTTTGAAAATAAAATGAAAGTTGTGCGTATATATATACGCGTAAAATGGTCGTTAGAGGAATTGTATACATATAAGAATATTTCATGTGAATAAAACAGTTAAATAAATTCCAGAAATTCAAAAGTTTGAAAATCAAACTTTTACGCCAAAATAGCTTGTGGGACCCAATGCTGACTCAGCACTGCGTGTATGATAAGGTTTGGCTAGATTCATCTACGTACCTGGACTATTTTCTTAACTAGGTTCAATGCTGACTCAGCGCTGCGTGTACGATAAGGTCTTGAGCAGCTATATAAACAGCCCTAGTCTTCATTCTCTTTGCACCAATTCTCTTCTATCCTTATGCTGCTAAGATTCATGGCTTCTTCCCCTCCTCTAAATTTTCTTAAATAAATAAAATAAAATATGATTCAAGACGAGGAGATGCTGCTAAAAGACTTTTAAGGAGGGATTCAAATCAAAGTTTCAAGTGAAGAATTCAAAGGCTAGCTCAAACAAGTTTCAAGCAACGACGCACGAATCATAGCCACGCTTTCCTTCTTTTCTAGATCTATTTTCTGTAAGTTGGTTATTTCTAGATCTGAATATTTTGTTTTATTTGTGACATGAAATTAAAGGAATAAAGGAATATGCCAAATCTCTCTCTCTCTCTTCGAATCTGTGTTTATACTCTTGGACTGAATTAAGAACTGTTATGATTCGAGGACAAATAAGACTGTAACCGTGACTATGACTATAGAACTGTGGCCTTTGAAAGCATATGCCTTTGGACTATGACATAAGCCTTTGATTTTGGGACATATAAACATTGCCTATGACAATGACTTATGACCATGGGAATTATTTTCCCTTTTGGACTATGAACATCGCATATGACTATGGACATTTCCTATGACTGTGACTGTGACTACAAGGATTATTTCCTTGACTAGGCCTATACCTTTGATTTGGACATAAACTATTACTTATGACATAATGAGGACAACTGTGATTTTGACACCCATGATTTATGATTAGGAAAATATTGCTTTAGTTTTGTGATTGAGAAGTTGGGTCTAAACCCAATTATTTATTCTACCTGTTCCTTGGTTTTTCTTTGGTTTTAAGATAGTGGGAATTTACCTATTAAGTTAGGTCTACCCACGTTCTTGAAACTATTTTGCCCATTCTTTGGTTTTAAGACAGTGGGAATTTACCTATTTAGTTAGGTCTACCCATATTCTTGAACCTACATTGTTATCCAAACCTTTTTATGCCAATTTTTCCTTCTTGTCATTTTGATTCATTCCCTTTTTATCTACGAATCTAGATTTATTTATAATCTAGGTTGAATCACGGTTATTCGAACGGTGGGAATGCGATTTGGGGAAAACATGGAAATGAATATGAATGTAATTGTAAACTTGGAAATTGGCATAATTTGGAATATGTATTATGACATGCATATTAAAATGAAAACGGGGAAATTGACATGGATTAGGGAATATGTGATTTTGACATATTAAATTTAGCGTTAGTAAGTAAGCTAAATTTTAGGCATAAAATGTAAACTAGAAAAATAATTCTAGTTTTGCCATAAATTGTGAATTAGGGTGTTAAACCAAGATTGGGTTAATTAAGGTTGATTTGGAATAAGTATATTAGCACAATCTTGAATTTATTCATAATTGTGAGCAATTGTCATGTTTAGAATAAATTATGGTTAGCGACACTAAATTTGGTATAATTTACATACCAAAAAGTATAAATATGATAAATAAGAGAGAATGGGCTATAATAATAAATGTGACAATGTACATTAAAAGAGTAGTAATGAAATAAGTAAATTAGGAGTAATTTACTTATAGAATTCGTCATAAATGTTAAATTGTTCATTTACCACAAAATATGTAACTTGGTTAAGTTTTGGCCATAAATTATAAACTAGGATATTTAATCTAGTTTCGGCAATGAAATAGGAAATGGCTTAAACTGCATGTTGGGTTAGGACTTGGGCCTAGAATATAAGTATACTAGTAGGCTTGACAAATAAATATAGGTCAAATTTGTCTAAAAAGGGGAAATGGGCTTTTGAAATAAATTGTTAACAATTTATAAACAAAATAAAAGTATTTTGATAACACCCCTTTTTATAACACATAGACCAGAAGGTTCTAGGGTGACAGAGAGGATAGTGTCTAGGCTTGGGTTTGGAAAATACAAGTTTCCTGCCCTCCCTGGCTATCCCTAACTGATCCGAAGGACGGGATGGTTGTTTTCAAGACCAGATTTGGAAATTAATCAAAAACCCTTTGAACTTAGAAAACATGAATATGCCTAACCCGAGGTTAGACTGAGTTGCGGTGTAAACCTGCCCGGAACCGACCGGCACATCCAGTAACCGCAGCAATATATGTCTAATGTGAGAGGTTGCGGCTTTAATTTATTAATTAAAGCTAGAATGGGAAGGTTAAGGAACACTTAACCAACTTAGCACAGTTAAAGCTAGAATGGGAGGGTTAAGTCCATGGGAATACTTAGCCAAATTAACATGTTGACTAGACTAGAAGGTGGGGTTAAGTAAAGTTAATACACTTAGCCAATTTAACATGTTAATTAGACTAGAGGTTGGGGTTAAGTAATACACTTAGCCAAATTAATATGTTAACTGGACTAGACCATAGGGTTAAGTAAACTTGAACGCTTAACCATCGGAATATGATAAATGAATAGGGTTAAGTAAAAAGCATGAAGGGATAACACTTAACCAGTGTAATAGGATAAGGGAAGAGGGTTAAGATAGCTTGAATCGACTAAAGACACTTAACCAACCCAACCTGGCGAGAAAGAAAACTAAGTAGTAGACCTCAGTTGAAAAAGGGACTAAGAAGTAAAACTTAGTTAAGAAAACAAGGAATTTGGAAACTAAGTGGTAAACCTTAGTTAGTAGAACTAAGTAGTAATTCTTAGTATAACACGAAGGAGCAGACATCCATCTGGTTTTAAGAAGGCTCCAACGAATTGGGTTACGAAGCCCGAGGCTTCGAGGGGACGTGAGGGTACTCTTGGTATCCCTCTGTGAGGCTGCAGATGATCATCCTGGGCTCACAGAGGTTAAGGTCTGCGTTAGAAGAACCGAGGGTATGCCTTGGTTGCAATATATATATGTGGCAACCTAAAGACTAGGATGGACCAGCGTGATTCGGCGAGAAGACGGTAGCCCTGTGATAGCAACTCGTCGTCTACCATCCATCTTGAGTCAATCGAGATACGTGAAGCAGAAAGGCGGAGAACTCCAAAAGACCATATACTTGCTATCTAGTTATGGTTGCGGATGGCCATAGGATAGTGGGGCACCGGGGGCCGGCGTATAGTTCTCATTTTACAAGGTGTGCCTTTCATTAGCTGAGGGAGGGGTCAAGTGGGACCATAGCCACTGGAGTAAAAACAGACCTTAGCATCTGCATCGGCAGATATCTGAAAGCTCCTGACCGAGTTCTGTATTCCTTGATTTGCCCTGTCACAGGACTCGGATCGCACATTACAGGACATGTGCATCTAGACAAGCGATAACGATTCGCGATACATACGTGGGGAAGCCTAGGAACATATACCACTCTAGGTAGTGTGTCCTAGACTTGGGGGCATTGTTCGACAGGTAGCGTAATCCCTAGTTGGACTAGGTGGCATAAAACCTGAACTCGAAAAGCGTTCAGCAGATAGCGTAAAACTATAGTTAAATCTAGAAAGCAGTGGATAGAAAACCCTAGATTAGATCTAGGTAACAACTAATAAATGGATGCCTGAAGGCGATGGAAAATACAGGGATTGGGATCACGTTATCGTTACTAGTTGAAACACTAGTTAGGCGGTGCAGAGATATAGAAACCAGTATAACAAGTAAATAGTGAAGCAGCGAAAGTATTAGAGCGTATCCAGTTTATCTTAGCATATCTTGTGACTACCTTGTCTAATCTTGTTGACCCTATCGTCATGGTGTAATCTTGTATTCAGTTAATTCATGTCGTTTTGTTTTCCATGTTCACATGCTAGAAGTTACTGAACTTACTCAGGCTTTATGTCTGACTCTGTTTTTCTTTCGTCTTCTTTCTTCCGTTCTCCCCCCCAGGTTGTTAAGGAGGAAATAGGATAGCTCAGATTTGTTTTGGGATGATTTCTCTTTCCAAGCTTGAAGAATCTTGGATGCATCGGCTTTGGATTGCTATGGCTGGCTTTTGTTACATTGGGGAATATAAATGTATTTTATGCTTCTTTATTTTGTAAAGACAGTTGATACTCTGATATTGTAAAGGAACCTTGTACAAATTATTTTTTCAATAAAGCAAAGTTTTATTTTCCGCTGTTTAATGTTTGTCTGTCTTGTAATTTATCTGCATCTTTTACCCATAATGCTCCACAGAACTTAGTGCATTTCCTTTGTGAGTGACACTAACGGATGTGGGGTGTTACACATGGTATCAGAGCTGAAGGTTACCGGATCAGATAAAAGATTTGAAAAATTATTTTCAAAAGGTTTTTAAAGAAGCATTTTTAAAAGAAATGATTTGTTTTAAAGGCATATTCCCCAAAGCCATACGCATTGTCTCCTCTTCCTCTGTTTGAATTCTTGTCTCCTTCTTTCTTGAGTCTCTGGGGCTCCTGGCTTTCTGGGAGGTAACCTCATCGAAGGGCGAAGTAGTGCCCGACTTCCATCTATAGCCATAGTTGTTTCACTTACGGCCAGTCTTCTTTCAAGGTTATAGGGTTTTCCATGCGATGGAGGCGGCTTTCGAGAGATTTGCCAATGTGGTTACACACGGAAAAGGATGAGGAGTTTGGCAAAAGAGCACAATCCTAGGATGAGGAATTCATGGATGTAGACTTAGCACACGAAGGAGGAAGAAATTATAAAACCTAAGACAAGAGGAAGTATTTTTACTAGGGTATGATAGGGCATATACTTAAGGACAAGGGCAAGAACGAGGACAAGATTTTCAGAAGGACAAGTACATGCTTTCGCCACGAAGCGCACCTAGGAGAAAGGTAGTTCGGTTGGAAGAGTCTAGTTTTCTGTTCGTGTTATTTCCTTAGGTTCTAGCGCTTCTCATTTGTTCATATCCACTTCCATAGTTGGGTCTCTGCACCATAGTACTTGTACAGTAGAAAGATCCCACTAGAGTCTCAAATCCAATTGGTGGTCCGACCAGTTTATTTTTTTAGTAGGGATTTGAGAATAGCTATCGAGTTTTCTTATATCATCTCACGTAGATCGTCTAAATTCGGGGAGATATTCCTTGGGTGCTTGTCTGATATTGGTTTAGGCCTTTGGGGCTTGTACTTGAGGAACGTCGAGTTCAACTAGGATGGTTTGCGTGAGAGATGAATAGTTGTGACAGGCGCTCTAAAAAGCGCATAGTGATCTTTCAACCCTTATAGTTATGGCATGGTGGATAAGGGAGAGACCTCTAATCATACACTTGGTACCGTGATTGACATCTATTTATTTTGGAAATGGAGGTTAGGAACTTCACAATCGTGAAGATAAATTGGTTAAGATACATTGGAGTAAAGCTCAAGAAGGCTAGATACTAGCAACATGCCCTTTTTCCTTAAGGGTGCATCCTTGATTTCTCTGTTTAGGAGCTTTACGCGTAGTTGTTTCTCTCTTTCCAAAAGTATATCCTCTAGGTCATATCTGCGATCCTTAGGTAGAAGCCAATGGATGTAAACATGTATTTGAAACATGTTATGGTTGAATGGTTGCAAGTGGTTGCAAATGGTTGCTCGTGGATGCATATGCATACGTATTAGGCACTAGATCAAGTTTGGACGCTCTCATATTGCATTTACATATATGCATTTGTTTATAAGTTGAACTTGATATGATATCATATGGACGTTGCATATGGATGAATGGCTGTGCACGCATGTAGTATTTACATGACTAGGGATGTTTGCATGCATGATTGGACGCATGGCACTAACATGATTTGCATTAAGGAGGTCAACTGAATCAGTAGACCGCCTGATTTTGCATTAGATAGAGACATATACACACACTATGCATATGAACATGAAAGCATTAGAAATCTTTTAAGGACAATGAATGCCTGTGATTGAATGGTTGAGTAGATGAGTGATTGGATGGTAGGACACATTCTTCCTAACTTGAAGATTTCGGGGACGAAATCCTTTTAAGTGGGGGAGAATGTAACACCCCGTAATTCTGCGACATTAAGATTCTCAAATTAAAGTATAATTAATTTTTAAAAGAAAAATTAAAAGAAAAAGATCCATGCAGTTGTTTAATTTAAGTATTGTAACTAACATGAAAAAAGAGAAGTAAGGAGAGAACAATAATTATTATTGTTCTAAGACTTATTAACAAAAGCCTCTGTAGCTCAGTTGGTTAAGGCATTGGATTGGTAGCATGGAGGTCGGGGGTTCGAACCCCGGCGGCGGCATAAATTTTTTATCATTGTTTTAGAGAGGGCCAACTAAACATGCAAATATATGTACGTATACAAATTCCAAATTTGAAAGGATAAGAACGTACGTATAAGGAAATAAAGAAAATATATATATACATATGAGAAATATAAATATATATATATACACAAAAATATATGTATACGAAAGATAAAATTCAAGATAAGGCTACAGTCAATGAAATATGGCAACATCATTTGAATTTTGAAAATAAAATGAAAGTTGTGCGTATATATATACGCGTAAAATGGTCGTTAGAGGAATTGTATACATATAAGAATATTTCATGTGAATAAAACAGTTAAATAAATTCCAGAAATTCAAAAGTTTGAAAATCAAACTTTTACGCCAAAATAGCTTGTGGGACCCAATGCTGACTCAGCACTGCGTGTATGATAAGGTTTGGCTAGATTCATCTACGTACCTGGACTATTTTCTTAACTAGGTTCAATGCTGACTCAGCGCTGCGTGTACGATAAGGTCTTGAGCAGCTATATAAACAGCCCTAGTCTTCATTCTCTTTGCACCAATTCTCTTCTATCCTTATGCTGCTAAGATTCATGGCTTCTTCCCCTCCTCTAAATTTTCTTAAATAAATAAAATAAAATATGATTCAAGACGAGGAGATGCTGCTAAAAGACTTTTAAGGAGGGATTCAAATCAAAGTTTCAAGTGAAGAATTCAAAGGCTAGCTCAAACAAGTTTCAAGCAACGACGCACGAATCATAGCCACGCTTTCCTTCTTTTCTAGATCTATTTTCTGTAAGTTGGTTATTTCTAGATCTGAATATTTTGTTTTATTTGTGACATGAAATTAAAGGAATAAAGGAATATGCCAAATCTCTCTCTCTCTCTTCGAATCTGTGTTTATACTCTTGGACTGAATTAAGAACTGTTATGATTCGAGGACAAATAAGACTGTAACCGTGACTATGACTATAGAACTGTGGCCTTTGAAAGCATATGCCTTTGGACTATGACATAAGCCTTTGATTTTGGGACATATAAACATTGCCTATGACAATGACTTATGACCATGGGAATTATTTTCCCTTTTGGACTATGAACATCGCATATGACTATGGACATTTCCTATGACTGTGACTGTGACTACAAGGATTATTTCCTTGACTAGGCCTATACCTTTGATTTGGACATAAACTATTACTTATGACATAATGAGGACAACTGTGATTTTGACACCCATGATTTATGATTAGGAAAATATTGCTTTAGTTTTGTGATTGAGAAGTTGGGTCTAAACCCAATTATTTATTCTACCTGTTCCTTGGTTTTTCTTTGGTTTTAAGATAGTGGGAATTTACCTATTAAGTTAGGTCTACCCACGTTCTTGAAACTATTTTGCCCATTCTTTGGTTTTAAGACAGTGGGAATTTACCTATTTAGTTAGGTCTACCCATATTCTTGAACCTACATTGTTATCCAAACCTTTTTATGCCAATTTTTCCTTCTTGTCATTTTGATTCATTCCCTTTTTATCTACGAATCTAGATTTATTTATAATCTAGGTTGAATCACGATTATTCGAACGGTGGGAATGCGATTTGGGGAAAACATGGAAATGAATATGAATGTAATTGTAAACTTGGAAATTGGCATAATTTGGAATATGTATTATGACATGCATATTAAAATGAAAACGGGGAAATTGACATGGATTAGGGAATATGTGATTTTGACATATTAAATTTAGCGTTAGTAAGTAAGCTAAATTTTAGGCATAAAATGTAAACTAGAAAAATAATTCTAGTTTTGCCATAAATTGTGAATTAGGGTGTTAAACCAAGATTGGGTTAATTAAGGTTGATTTGGAATAAGTATATTAGCACAATCTTGAATTTATTCATAATTGTGAGCAATTGTCATGTTTAGAATAAATTATGGTTAGCGACACTAAATTTGGTATAATTTACATACCAAAAAGTATAAATATGATAAATAAGAGAGAATGGGCTATAATAATAAATGTGACAATGTACATTAAAAGAGTAGTAATGAAATAAGTAAATTAGGAGTAATTTACTTATAGAATTCGTCATAAATGTTAAATTGTTCATTTACCACAAAATATGTAACTTGGTTAAGTTTTGGCCATAAATTATAAACTAGGATATTTAATCTAGTTTCGGCAATGAAATAGGAAATGGCTTAAACTGCATGTTGGGTTAGGACTTGGGCCTAGAATATAAGTATACTAGTAGGCTTGACAAATAAATATAGGTCAAATTTGTCTAAAAAGGGGAAATGGGCTTTTGAAATAAATTGTTAACAACTTATAAACAAAAGAAAAGTATTTTGATAACACCCCTTTTTATAACACATAGACCAGAAGGTTCTAGGGTGACAGAGAGGATAGTGTCTAGGCTTGGGTTTGGAAAATACAAGTTTCCTGCCCTCCCTGGCTATCCCTAACTGATCCGAAGGACGGGATGGTTGTTTTCAAGACCAGATTTGGAAATTAATCAAAAACCCTTTGAACTTAGAAAACATGAATATGCCTAACCCGAGGTTAGACTGAGTTGCGGTGTAAACCTGCCCGGAACCGACCGGCACATCCAGTAACCGCAGCAATATATGTCTAATGTGAGAGGTTGCGGCTTTAATTTATTAATTAAAGCTAGAATGGGAAGGTTAAGGAACACTTAACCAACTTAGCACAGTTAAAGCTAGAATGGGAGGGTTAAGTCCATGGGAATACTTAGCCAAATTAACATGTTGACTAGACTAGAAGGTGGGGTTAAGTAAAGTTAATACACTTAGCCAATTTAACATGTTAATTAGACTAGAGGTTGGGGTTAAGTAATACACTTAGCCAAATTAATATGTTAACTGGACTAGACCATAGGGTTAAGTAAACTTGAACGCTTAACCATCAGAATATGATAAATGAATAGGGTTAAGTAAAAAGCATGAAGGGATAACACTTAACCAGTGTAATAGGATAAGGGAAGATGGTTAAGATAGCTTGAATCGACTAAAGACACTTAACCAACCCAACCTGGCGAGAAAGAAAACTAAGTAGTAGACCTCTGTTGAAAAAGGGACTAAGTAGTAAAACTTAGTTGAGAAAACAAGGAATTTGGAAACTAAGTGGTAAACCTTAGTTAGTAGAACTAAGTAGTAATTCTTAGTATAACACGAAGGAGCAGACATCCATCTGGTTTTAAGAAGGCTCCAACGAATTGGGTTACGAAGCCCGAGGCTTCGAGGGGACGTGAGGGTACTCTTGGTATCCCTCTGTGAGGCTGCAGATGATCATCCTGGGCTCACAGAGGTTAAGGTCTGCGTTAGAAGAACCGAGGGTATGCCTTGGTTGCAATATATATATGTGGCAACCTAAAGACTAGGATGGACCAGCGTGATTCGGCGAGAAGACGGTAGCCCTGTGATAGCAACTCGTCGTCTACCATCCATCTTGAGTCAATCGAGATACGTGAAGCAGAAAGGCGGAGAACTCCAAAAGACCATATACTTGCTATCTAGTTATGGTTGCGGATGGCCATAGGATAGTGGGGCACCGGGGGCCGGCGTATAGTTCTCATTTTACAAGGTGTGCCTTTCATTAGCTGAGGGAGGGGTCAAGTGGGACCATAGCCACTGGAGTAAAAACAGACCTTAGCATCTGCATCGGCAGATATCTGAAAGCTCCCGACCGAGTTCTGTATTCCTTGATTTGCCCTGTCACAGGACTCGGATCGCACATTACAGGACATGTGCATCTAGACAAGCGATAACGATTCGCGATACATACGTGGGGAAGCCTAGGAACATATACCACTCTAGGTAGTGTGTCCTAGACTTGGGGGCATTGTTCGACAGGTAGCGTAATCCCTAGTTGGACTAGGTGGCATAAAACCTGAACTCGAAAAGCGTTCAGCAGATAGCATAAAACTATAGTTAAATCTAGAAAGCAGTGGATAGAAAACCCTAGATTAGATCTAGGTAACAACTAATAAATGGATGCCTGAAGGCGATGGAAAATACGGGGATTGGGATCACGTTATCGTTACTAGTCGAAACACTAGTTAGGCAGTGCAGAGATATAGAAACCAGTATAACAAGTAAATAGTGAAGCAGCGAAAGTATTAGAGCGTATCCAGTTTATCTTAGCATATCTTGTGACTACCTTGTCTAATCTTGTTGACCCTATCGTCATGGTGTAATCTTGTATTCAGTTAATTCATGTCGTTTTGTTTTCCATGTTCACATGCTAGAAGTTACTGAACTTACTCAGGCTTTATGTCTGACTCTGTTTTTCTTTCGTCTTCTTTCTTCCGTTCTCCCCCCCAGGTTGTTAAGGAGGAAATAGGATAGCTCAGATTTGTTTTGGGATGATTTCTCTTTCCAAGCTTGAAGAATCTTGGATGCATCGGCTTTGGATTGCTATGGCTGGCTTTTGTTACATTGGGGAATATAAATGTATTTTATGCTTCTTTATTTTGTAAAGACAGTTGATACTCTGATATTGTAAAGGAACCTTGTACAAATTATTTTGTCAATAAAGCAAAGTTTTATTTTCCGCTGTTTAATGTTTGTCTGTCTTGTAATTTATCTGCATCTTTTACCCATAATGCTCCACAGAACTTAGTGCATTTCCTTTGTGAGTGACACTAACGGATGTGGGGTGTTACAGCAGAAATTCATCTTTTTACCCAAATTTACATATTTCATATTTCAGCACTGAATTAATGATCTGGAACATAACTACAACAAATTTTTGTTTAATGGGACTGATTTCCAGATCCACAGTGTTATGTGGCATATACAACATATTTCATAATTCATGACATAACTTGTAGGAATATGTGGGAATATATATAAAAATCATATAATTCATGTTTATACATAATCACAACTTTATCATTTACCAATTTCAGACATATTCATAATCAGATCTGATGGTTATCACAATTTACAATTATTTAAATAACAGATCTGATAGGCATATAGACTGGATTCAAACGAGATAGATAAATCATTATATCTGTATTAGTAAATTTTCCACTCACCTTATAGCTTCCGATTTCTGAATTTTTGAAACTTTTTAGGCTTAAAATTACCAAATTCTTACAAATCTACAGTTTATCTAGAAAGAGGGAAATTCTAGATCTGTAGAAATGTAAGGAAAAGGGAAAAGAGTGAAGAAGTCTATCGTTAAGCACCCTCTTCCATTGAATCTACTAATATTCCCAATTCCATTTGAACTTGATTTGATTTGGTATATGTATGAATATATTTTATTTAGAAATTAGGTTAGAAGAGGAAGAAAAATGGTAGAGCTCCGCTGTCTTCATAGATTTGAATGGAAAAAGAGTGAGGCTCTACTCTTTTATTTATAGGGGTGGAAATGACCTAAAACCTTCGGATTAGTTTTAAGTTGTATCCGTCCATCTGTTATAATAATATAATAAAACAACTCACCAAAACCTAGCCATCACTGGGAAATTTGACGCCCAGTAGGTCAACTCCCATGTTGACCGCTAGGGCATCAAACTGCCCAGGTTGGTTGGGTTATGTATGGTAATTATTAATTAAATGATTGGTTTATTTATTTTTCATTCGTATTCGTATTTCATCCGTAACCTTTTCATACAGACTCCGTTCGCGAATCTCCAAACATGAAAGTTGACCAAAATTCCGAGATAAACGCAACGGTTAAACTCTCGTGGCCAAATTCCATCGTTTGCAGAAATTCCTATTTTTGAAATTCTAATAATTAATTTATATCTCCAAAATTCCGGGTTGTTACAATGCTCCTACTCATAACAGCAAGGAAGTGTTTGTACCAGATAATAATGCCGAATACAGGAGAAGTAAAAGATCGAGAATAGAGAACATGGTCCTGACTTCATAACATATCTCGTAGAAGGAAATAAGGACGAAGTCCTAAATGTGACAAGGTATGAAATGAACATCGATGATGATCCGAAAACTTATTCTGAAGCTATGAGTTCTAGAGATTCTAATTTCTGGGAAGAAACTATCAATGATGAAATGAACTTCATTGTGTTAAACCAAACTTGGGTTTTAACTGATTTACCTCCTAGTGCTAATCCTATAGGATGTAACTGGATATTCAAGAAAAAAGTTTAATACTAATGGATCCATTGATAAGTTTAAAGCCGGATTAGTTGCTAAGGGATATAAGCAAAGACAAGGAGTAGACTATTTTGATACATGTGATCCAGTTGTTGTATATCTTTTATTCATTATTTAATATCACTTGCGTCAATTCATAATTTGGTCATACATCAAATGGATGTAAAGACAGCTTTTCTAAATGGAGATTCAAAAGAAGAGATATATATATGGAACAATCTGAATGTTTCATAACCCCAGGCCAAGAAAAGAAAGTTCGTAAATTAGTAAAATTTATTTATGGCCTGAAGCAAGCTCTCATGTGATGGTATGAGAATTTTGATAAAGTTGCACTGTCATACGGATTCATTGTTAACGATGTTGATTAATGTATTTATAGCAAATCGGATAACAATGAGTATGTTATAATATTTTGATAACATGCTAATATTTGGTTCCAATATATCTTATGTGAATGAAACTAAGAATTTTTTATCTTCTAAATTTGATATGAAAGATCTAGGAGAGGCTAGTAATTCTGGGAATTAAAATCGTTAAGAAAGCAAGGGAGTTATTACTAACTCAATCTCATTACACTGAGAAATTTTTAAAGTAGTATGATCATTATAATGACAAACCAGCGCCAACTACTTTAGACCCGAGTATCAAATTAGAAAAGAACACTGGATGTATCATTTCTCAACTAGAGTATTCTAGTGTTATTGGGAGTCTTATGTATGTTGTGCACTGAATTAGACCAGACATCGCACATGCTATAAGTGTATTGTGTCAATTTACGAGTAATTCAGGTTTCGAACACTGGAAAGTTATTTCCAGCATTTTAACTTATTTGAAAGAGACCATCAACTATGGTTTATTTTATAAAGGATATCCTACTGTAATAGAAGGATATAGCGATGCAACCTGGAACAATGTAGAATCCAAATCAAAGTCTACGACCAGATGGATATTTACATTAAGAGGCATTGTTATGTCTTGGGACAAGAAGCAGACCTGTCTATCTGAGTTAACTATGTTGTCAGAATTGATTGCATTATTAGATGCATGTAAGGAAGCGGAATGGCTTAGAAATTTATTAGTGGAGATCCCATTATGGAAGAAGCCATCTCAAGCAGTCTTGATTAATTGTGATAATCAAGCAACGATCCATAATGTCTCTAATAAGACATTTAATGGAAAGTCTAGACATGTGATTCTAAACACCAGATCGTAAGATAGTTACTCAAAAGTGGAGTTATAACTATTGACTACATAGAAACAAAGAAAAACTTGGTTGACCCACTTACAAAAGATCTTCCAAAGTAAATGGTTCTATAAAGTCAAAAGAAATGGAACTAAGGTCTATGAATGAAGATTGATCGTCCTTAAACGAAAACCCAACTAGTGTCTTGAAAAGGATAGACAATGTTTAATAGGTACCAACAAGTTAAGAGTATGATTATGGAACATTAAATCGATAATCCCATAATATTTAGTGTTGGATTCTACAAGAAAAAAGGATGGATAAATATCCATAATAAGTCTAGAAACCTTAAATGGTGTATCGCAGAAATACCTTGAGAGATTTACCTATACGAGTATCGAAATCAGGCAGTTTCCTAGGAAAGTAAGACCGCTTTCTAGAGTAGACTCATGAACCAGGATTAAAGCACATGGCCATTAACATGTTGAGCAATAGGAAACAATCTAACTAAGGAATACAACATGTGTGATTGTTCCGGTTTTATCATTAAGGGATATTTGGTTCAAGATTCGTTTACCATAGAATCTCGATAGAACTTTGAATGGTTTACATTAAGTAAAGGTTCAAATCCAAAAGATACCTTTTATTTATGTGTTGTTTCCACAATGATGCAAAAAATTGATCTTAGAACTACATAAGCTTGATTCCACTTGGGTATGTAGGAAGCTACACTAGTGATTCAACCGTTTATTTTATTTATTTTTGAAAATTGGTGGAGATTTTTGTAAAATTTTCAAAATAATTTGGTTATAAGGTTTGTTTTGAAGAAGGAAGAAGAAAAGGGAAAATTGATTAGTCCCACATTGTAGAAGATAAATAAGTATGCTAAGTACTTAAAGAGCCTTCTCAGCCCCAAATGCTTATTTTGCTGTGAGGAGGGAGGCCATACATCACTATACCACACGCGTGTGCACCACCTCCGCCGTCCGACCGGGCCAGTACGGGTACGGTTAGCGTTTCGGGTCTAGATCCAATAAGTACTATATTTTTGGACAAAATTATAAACAACAAACGGACCAAATTTGGGCCCACTGCGGACCCGAATTAAATTCCAAACTGGGTGGATTATTTGAAACATTTCTAACTGTTGAAAAAGAAAAGGCACGACCATTTGCAACGTTTTCTGACCGTTACAAATGAAGAGATGCATGGTTTAAATTGAAACAGAAATGACTGTTACAAATAGTCGCGTCGTTTCATGAAACGACACATCCCTCAACTGGCTATAAATACCAATGCCAGGAAACTGTTTCACTTCACTTTCGAAATTACTCTTCTTCTTCTCATACCAGTTCTGCAACGCCATTAAGCTGTTTCTAAGCAGTTCTGTTTGAAACACTTCTGAAGTGCTTCAATTCTGAAAGCGTTGCAGAATTGTTATCTTCTTCTTTTCTTCATTCTATTCTTATTGCATCATCAGAATTAAAATCATAGTGTTTTTGATCGGATCAAAGTCGTACAAGCTTTGAATCCGATTTCATTGTTTCTAGGCTTTATTGAATCCTGAAACTCAATAGTTTAATAACCCGTTTGCATCAGCTTGTTGAACTATTGTAACGACCCGCCTTTTTGTATGATTCTCGCCGATAAGTAACCAACTCAAATCGTTCATAAATATGGATGGTTATGGGTACTAACATATTTGAACACAAATAACAAAACTTTTCATTTCATTACATAATTTTACATCAGAGTTACAAGGAATCAGAGCACAACATAAGCTTAGCAGAAAACAAATATGCTCACAACGGAAGAAGTAAAACATAACTCTAGCTCCCAATCTGAATCCAACTCTGAAAGCTAAACCTATAAACCAAACTACTAACTACCCGTGCAAAATTTATAGGCACCCAGAGTTTAGGTGTTGAAACAGTAAACTCCAGTTCAGTCATGGGACTGGTATGAGAACTCAAAATTGTTGTTATTAGAGTTTATTTTAAAGTTGGGAAATTCGTCGAACCATGCCGCTAATGTGGAACTGGTTTACTCCATGTGAATTCCTATGCATAGAAATCCATAATGACCTTAGAAAAATGAAGCTATCTTAAGCTCCTACAACATCACACAATGCAAGCGCACACCAAATAGGTGAGTTTTGCCTTATGATAACCCAAAAATGCTTTCATATGTGAAATTCCTCTTTTAATACTATAATTAGTGCATAGTGTTGAAAACATTTCACAAATAAATATATAAATCTCAGCAAGCATGGTAATTATGCCTACATACATAGTTTACAAATAAAATGAAAGGCATGTATTGGTTATTTGGTTTCCAACATGAGGTTCCTTGCACGAAAGATTAATCGAGGACACAAGCTAAGTATCTTCCGGTTAACATCTTGTGACGACCCCAAACCACGTACTGACGGTGACAAGGGTAATCTTTGGAATATAACACATAAACAGATAATAGCAGAACAAAAATAAATAAATACACCAGATAATGAACAAATAATACACTGGATAAACGACATCATCAGAGTTACACAGTATACAGGATCATACTTAGTACAAATACAGTTCAGCTATACATAAATGTCTACAGCGGAAAACAAACATAATGTACAATACAGCTGAACAGCATAAAAAGAGATAAATGATAGAATCCATCTTCAGCTCCAGCTATCCAGAAAGAGCCAAATAAAACCTGAATACAAGGCTGCCCGTGTAGAAAAAGGGGCACCCGAGTTTGAAAGTGAAACAAACTACGAGTCAGTCATGGGATTGGTATGAGAAATCTACTTAACACATTTATAATATGGCTAATCACAGGACCACGCCACTTTCGTGGAACGGGTTTACTCCATTGGATTGCCAGTGCTTTAAAACAAGTAAATCTTTAAAACATCGCAATTCTTTTTTTTAAATTAAGCCATTATAAGACTCAGTTCCCATCACACAGTGCAACGCAAACCGGAGGATAGAGTTTTACCTTATAATGGCCAAAATATGCTTGATACGAACAAAACAAAAGCATTTGATATTATTACTAGTGTTTATAGGTTTCGAAAACAATTTCAATCATAACTATCAATCATAGACGGCATGGGTACCATATATCATGTCGCCATATATATATATACAATCAAAACCGCACAGCCACTTATTTGGAAATTGGATTTCCGTCATGAACCAAGGCAAAAGATAGTCCTTACCGAATTCGAGATAATCTAGCCCATGTCTCCGAAACAGCCGCAACTGCCCCTTGAAGCGACAGGGCCGGTCCACACGGAGTGGATTATAGTGCCTGAATAATACGTTTCTCCGCCCTTTAGGGTGTAAATGAGCCAACGAATGACTCCATCGGTCCCGGATCAACCGATATATCCGAGGCGCCTCGCAACAGTAACAACCACACAGGTGAAAATAATATAAATGTCAGGGCTGGTAGGTCATTGACACCACCGTAGCTAGAAAGAAACGCATGCCCTCCCTGAGGTCCTCTCCCGTTTCTGGTTCATACCGGGGTGTGAGGTTCGCGAATTCACGTTATACACAAAGCTACGCCACACGGGCGGTGCTTCGATCATCACCACAAGACTTTGCTTTTCAACAGAAGCCTTGATCATTTGCCGCTTAGGCATGCCACACTAGTAATTCATGCCATGCGACTAATGTCCATCGATATACAACCTCTAAGCTCGTGCGTCTCAGAGAAGGGTGTTAAGCAAAAGAATAAATTCTTCGCCGCAAAACAGATGTATATTTAATAGAGATCAATCAACACAGAATAAAATCCAATGTCAGACACACAGTCCATTTACAAGTCCGTTCTGGGTCTGAATGAAACCGGAGGCACTATATACCTCGCAAAACCATTGATCTCCACGTACATCTGGACGATCACCACTCATTATCCATATTTCGGGATGCCTCCCAATCAGGACATCGGTTACTGTAACACCCCATGAATTCTATAATTCTAAGCTTCACAAATTAAAGTATAATTAATTCTAATGAAAGAATTAAGGGAAACGGGTTACGCCATTGCGTTCGTCTCGGAATTCTGCTTGAGATAGAGTCCGAGTTTGCACGAGTCGGACTCCGTATGAAGGAGTTATGGCCTTCGGAAGTTTCAGAATCAAATTTAAATTCAAACAGCTCAGTTTAAATTCAAAATTAGAAATTCAGGTTCAAACTGGGCTGGGTGGGAAAATTCCCGCCCAGAGACTAGGTCGACCATAGGGTCGACCATGGTGTCGACCTGGTCACCCCAGGTCGACCATAGCGTCGACCTGGGTGTCGACCTGGCTGGCCAGGTCTGGCTCTGGCTCGAATTTCTGAGGCCCTGTGTGTCACTAGGGCTGACGTGTCACCTCTTGATTGGCTCTCTGAATTTTGAATGGCCTAGATTCCTCCTATCTTCATCTGACGGCTCAAAACAACTTAAAAATCTATAAATACACCCTAACTCTCAACTGAAAATTCACACAAAAATATGAGAAAGGAGTCGTCATGCTGCTTGGGAGGAATTAGACATAGCCGTCAAGAGAAAAGCCTAGAGACGAATCAAACTAAGAAGAAGACTTAAAGTTTAAATCAAAAGTTTTCAACGCAACATTAGTCTACCCCAAAGGAGCGCATTCCAATTTCAGAATTTAGAATCCAGAATTCAAGATTCTGCATTCGTTGTAAGTATAGTGACCTTTCAGAATATGAATAAGAATTGTGATGTGATTCGATGTGAATGAAAATAGAATTGTGTTATTATATTGTATAAAATTCTATGTATTGCGATGACTCTGTCGTGACTTGTGCATTGACATTTGTGGCATAAATTGATTGATGCAAGCCTATTGAACAATTGTATATGAAAACAATGGCACTTGCAGGTTGTGGCAAAAATTAGAAATTGATCCTTTTATGTATATGTCGATGGCATGGAATACGTATATTCCCTTAGTCTAAATTAGACATGATTTAGACTTGAAACCTTTTATGCCTACATGGCCTAAAGTTTATGTAAACGTGATTTAGACTTGAAACCTTTTATGCCTATATGACCCAAAGCCTATGTTATCACTTTCATGTTTGTTTGCAAGTATAATTGGATCTATGTTAAGCATCGTTTGGGTTTCATAAATCATGCGAGTTCATGTTTATTTGCAGGTGAAATTGGACCTATGTTATGTATCGTTTGTGTTTCATAAACTATGCGAGTTCATGTTGAAATAGGCTATGTGATTAAATGTTATAATTGGACCTTTTGGTGAATATACATCATGCTAGTTTTCTGTTTGACATTTTGCCAAGTTAAACATATTTAAACACAAGTTGTGTAAGCCCAAACTATGCCATTTCATATGTCACCTACTTAGTTATACTTTGATTTGAATGCAAATTCACATGACCCATCATTTATGTTAGTATCGCTAAATTGCAAGTTCATGCGCCACACACCCTTATATGTTGTCAAATATTACATGTTCTTGATTTCCCCTTATTCTTATGCTTATAAAGTTGGGCTGAATTGTGTCAAGCCCAACATTTGTTATAACGTTGCGAACGTATAAACGGGGGTAATGACGTTGGGTGTAAAACATGAAAACATATGTTGGCATGTTTGGCACATGCCAATGACAATGACATTTAAAGCGGTATGAATTGTTATACCCAAAAATAAAAGATATGACATTTACATATATATATTTGAGAAATAATAAAATATGTAAATTTAGAAAACACGATATGCTTAACCCGAGGTTGGATTGAGTTGTGATGTAAACCTGCTCGGAATCGCCCGGCTGTCCAGTAGTCACAACAATACCTATCCAATGTGGGTGGTTAAGCGTTGAGCCCAATAAAGACCCGAGGTTAGACTGAGCTACAGTGTAAACCTGCCCGGAACCAACCGGCATATCTAGTAACCGTAGCAATACCTGTCTAATGTGGGTGGTCTAGTGCTCTAAGAGGCTAAGGACAGGTGGTAGGGTTAAGTCAACTATAACACTTAACCAAATTCAACATGTTAACAAGAATTGACGGGTGGGGGTTAGATAAATATAGACACTTAACCACTTAACATGTTTGACTAGAAAATCCTGGTAACGAGGGACCCATTTCAGCAGTAACCTAATTTAGGTATCAACGGTACCCTGAAACTAGGCAGGGTGGGGCACGATTACTGGGCTGATTGTAAGCGGTCAAACGACGGCGGTGGGTGCACAGTGCAGGTCTAACGGGGTGTGGGCGTGCACACACTTCGGAGCAGACAACCAGGGCACTGGGGACACCAGTAGTATAACCTATGCCTTCTAGAATTTGTGTCGAGGCCGCCACCATGGGTCTTGATACACCCCATGGTGGGACCAGCATAGGTATCTACAATTCTTGGGGGCCGTATGACACATGTTAACGCGAGTAGGAGCCGATCTTTAAATAAAGTTGGGGATCACTTCACCCTCACCATGGGGTGCCAGTTAGAGTAAACTCAAATAGATGCAGAGATATAGTATGGGTGCGATAGTACATTTGACACTCCCTTAGCTTGTGACACCATCCTATTTTCAGTATATATCTATCTTGCCCTTTTCTTATTCACATACTGAAGAGTTACTAGATTTACTCAGGCTTTATGTCTGACCCTATTTTCTTTTTGTCTTCTTTCTTTCGTTCCCCCCCCCCCCCCAGGTCCACAGGGAGGAAACAACTCAGCTCAGTCAGGCTCTGTTCAAGCTCCAAGAACGTAAATTTATGATTTGGGTCTCTTTTGCTCGGACTATGGCTTTGGATATCACTATGGGGATTTTTGTCACTTCATTTATGATTTATGCTTCTTTAATAATCAAGACAGTTATGATGTTGTAATGATGGAAGTACTTTGAGACAATTATGGAATGTTTTGTTTTGGAACACGTATTGATGAATAAAAGTCTGTTGGTTTCCGCTGTTTAAAATATGTGTATTTATATCTATCTTGAGTTTATCTGTGGCTTTTACTTATAAACCTCCACCAAAATTAAGGCATTCCCTTTGTGAGTGACCTTAACGGAGGTGGGGTGTTTCACTTGGTATCAGAGCCTAGGTTTACCAGACAAGATAAAAGTTTTTGAATTTGTTTTCAAAAGAAAGTTTAAAGAAGCATTTTTCAAGAAAAAGTGTTATATTTATAAAATACAAAATCCCCCAAAGCCATGTGCCCTATCTATCTCTCTCTATCCTTCGTTTTGAATTTTTCCCTTTCTGTTTCAGCATGTCTGGAGACCTTAACCGCCCGGGAGGAGTGCCGATTCCCGGCTGGTTTAGGAGGTACTTAGAAGCAAGGTCCAATGGCGCGGGTCCAGCATACATCCCTCCTCCAGTGGCCGCGGTTCCTCCTCCTCCACGTCCTCGTGGAAATGCCTTCGCAAAAACATGTAGAGACTTCAAGGCAATGGATGGAAAATATTTTTATGGGACAGAATCCTTTGTAGGGGCAAGAAACTGGTTAAAGGAGACTGAGGATCTATTTGTCATCTTTGGAGTGGATGACAGGCAAAAGATACAACTAGCGGTATGGTTGCTTAAGGACGAGGCTTCCTATTGGTGGGAAGTTACCAATGCTCAGCGGGCGGTGGAAACATGGGAGGATTTCAGAACGAGGTTTGAGATGAAATTCCTCTACCAAGCAGAAAGGAGCCTGCAAATGGAAAAGTTCCTAACTCTGAAATAGGGAAGCATGACGATCAGGGAATATGTTAATTAGTTTAACCAGCTGGCCAGATTTGGTTTAGACTTAGTAAACACCCAACACAAGAAGGCACTTCGCTTCGTCAAGGGTTTGAATGAGCCTCTACACAGCCTTGCCATGACCCATGTATCCACATGAGCGACTTATGAAAGCTTGGTGGACATGGCGTTGCTACACGAGGAAGATCACGGCAAGAAAGAAGTTAAGGTGGAAGAGAAGAAAGAGGGTCTACAAGCAAAGAAAACAGATTTCAAGAAAGGAGGAAAGAACAATAAGCCCCGTGAGAAGAGAAGGTGCAATTTCTGTGGCATTGTGGGCCATATATCAAAAGACTGCCGGAAAAGAAAGGCGAAGATGGGTGGTTGCTTCCATTGTGGAGAGACTGGGCACCAAGCTAAGGACTGCCCAAAGAAGAAAGGGCAGGGACAGAAAGCTGGATCCACTTCAGGGGGTCAGGTTCATGCGCTAGTGGCACCTCAGCAAGAAAGAGGTAGTAATATTTCTGTAGAAAGTGTAGTCTATCTTTATGATCATCTAGTTCATACACTTTTTGACTCTGGCGCATCACACTCTTTTATTTCCTCTGCCTTAGTAGAATCTCTGCATCTAGACACTAGTATGGTAGAAGATCCCTTAGTAGTTTCAAATCCAATTGGGGGCTCCGCTTGTCAATGGTTTGTTTGGGTTTGAAAATCTCTATTCTCAGCGTTGAGTTTAGTTGTGATGCCTTTGTCTTTGGCTTCTCAGGATATGGTTTGATCTTAGGCATGGACTGGTTATCCAGTAATAGTACCATTCTTAATTGTGAGAAAAGAGTAGTTAGGCTCTTGACTCGGCTTAGTAACACTCTAGAAATTTCTTATAATCCCTTGAATGATATTATGCTAAGTTATCTAGAGTCGCTTGATGCTTCTGATGAGAATTTGCAATCAACGAGAGTAGTCCGGGAATATCCGGATGTCTTTGAGGAGGTGAAAGGCTTACCTCCGAGGCGGGAAATAGACTTCCGCGTATATCTTGTGGATAACGCAAAGCCTGTAGCTTTACCTGTCAGACACATGGCTCCAAAGGAGAGAAAAGAGCTCAGTAAGCAGGTTAAAGAACTTCTCGAAAAGGGGTTCATTAGACGGAGCATTTCGGAATGGGGTGCTCCAATGGTGTTCACAACTAAAGCGGATGGTTCGCTTCGCCTTTGCATCGACTATAGGGAGTTAAACAAATTGACCAAGAAAAATAGGCACCCTCTTCCCCCGAATCGACGATTTGTTTGATCAGCTTGTAGGTGCAACGGTCTTCTCCCAACTTGATCTGGCAACTGGGTTCCATCAGCTAAGAGTAGCTGAAGATAGTATTGATAAAACGGCGTTCAGAACCCCAGACGGTTTCTTCGAGTGGCTTGTCATGCCTTTCGGCTTGACAAATGCAACTGCTTATTTCGTAGACCTAATGAGCAGGATGTTCAGAGAATTCCTCAACAAATTTATGGTTGTCTTCGTAGATGATATCTTACTCTTCTCAAAGAATGAGGAAGAGCATGCCCAGCATCTAAAAGAAATCATGGAAACTCTTCGAGCTCATCAACTTAAAGGCCAATTCTCCAAGTGTCACTTCTGGAGAAAAGAAGTAAGATTTCTGGGGCATATAGTGTCCAAAGAGGGGTTGGCTGTGGACCTCGCAAAAGTGGTGGCAGCGCAAGATTGGAAGACACCAAGAAATGCAACCGAAGTTCGAAGCTTTCTTGGGCTAGCCGGTTTTTACCGAAAGTTTATTAGGGATTTCACGAAAATCTCAGCCCCACTCATAAGGCTAACAAAGAAGAATCTGGCGTTCACTTGGGATTTGGATTGCGAGTTTGCTTTCCAATGATTAAAAAGGGCTCTCACAACAGCCCCAGTTCTGACTTTGCCAGATGGAAGCAAAATATTCACGGTATACACGGATGCATGTGGAACGGGACTAGGCGCTGTTCTAATGCAAGAAGGAACGGTAGTAGCTTATGGTGGAAGACAATTAAAAGTTCATGAAAAGAACTACCCAACCCACGATCTTGAGTTAGCCGCCATCGTCTTTGCGCTTAAGTCTTGGCGCCATTATCTCCTAGGTGAGAAGTTCGAATTATACACTGACCATAAATCGTTGAAATATCTCTTCTCGTAGAAGGATCTTAACTTGAGGCAGCAAAGATGGATGGAGTTTCTTGCCTCGTATGACTTTGAAATTTCCTATACTCCCGGCAAAGGCAACGTAGTAGCAGACGCGTTGAGCCGTAAGAAACTGGCCTTAAGCCCTCTCTTTGTGGAAAGGCAAAGCTTCTAGTATATAGCCAGTTTTAACTTTAGGCCCTCCTCAGATTTTGTACCGGGTTTGCTAGCATCTCTCGAAGTACGCCCTACTCTCTTGGACTCAATAGGGGCTGCACAACATGAAGACCCTCAGCTTGTTGATGTGATTGATAAACTTATTAGGGGTTAGACTTCTAGTCACCTCAGTAGGTACGCCATCGATGATAAGGGTTGGCTGAGGCGAAATGGAAGATTATGCGTCCCACAAGCAAGGGAGTTGACAAAGAAGGTTCTCGAAGAAGCGCATCATTCCAAGATGACTATCACCCTGGCGGTGATAAGATGTACAAGGATATAAAAAGGACTTTCTTTTGGAACGACATGAAGCAAGACATGGCAGATTTCGTTTCTAAGTGCATGACCTGCCAACGGGTCAAGGCGGAACAAAAGAAGCCTGGAGGACTACTTCATCCTTTAGAGGTCCCACAGTGGAAGTGGGATAGCATTTCAATGGACTTCATTGATGGACTACCTAGGTCGAGAAAAGGCAACACTAGCATTTGGGTAATAGTGGATAGGCTTTCTAAGAGCGCCCACTTCATACCTATCAAGAGTAGAAGGACTGCCGCATCTCTAGCATCTCTTTATCTAAAGGAAATAGTTTGAATCCATGGGATACCCTCGAGCATTGTTAGTGAGCGAGACCCTATCTTCACAAGTGAGTTTTGGCGGATTCTACAAGAAGCTGTAGGCACACAGTTATGTCTGAGCACGGCCTATCACCCCCAAATCGACGGTCAGACGGAAAGGGTGAATAGAGTTTTAGAGGATCTTTTGAGACTTTGCGTTCTTGACTTTGGAGGGACTTGGGAGGATCACCTTCCTTTAGTGGAATTTTCCTATAACAACAGCTACCAAGCTACCATCGGTATGGCACCCTTGGAAGCCTTGTATGGAAGACCGTGCAAATCACCAACTTGTTGGTACGAGTCTACAGATAAGCTTATACTTGGACCAGATATGATTTGAGAGACTTTAGAGAAAGTGGACTTGATACGTAGGAGAATGAAGACTGCCCAAGACAGACAGAAATCCTACGCCGACAAAAGAAGGACCGACCTTGAGTTTGAGGTTGGGGACAGGGTTTTCCTTAAGGTATCACCTTTAAGGAACGTCGTTCGCTTTGGATCCGCAGGAAAGCTAGCACCAAGATTTGTAGGACCGTTTCCTATCATCGAGAAGGTTGGAAAGATGGCCTATAGATTAGAGCTACCCGAGAGGCTGGCCGGAGTTCACAACGTCTTTCATGTTTCTCACATCCGGAAGTGTTTGCATGAGTCTGCGGAAGTGGTGGAACCTAGCATTCTAAAGAAGCCAAAGTGGAACGTGAAGCAACGGTGAGGAGAGTTCCAACCCGCATCCTAGGAACTGAAGTGAAAAAGCTAAGCAACCGCGAAGTCAAACTCGTTAATGTCCAGTGGAGCGACGCCGAGGAAGACGCGACTTGGGAAACTGAGGACAGAATGCGCGCTGCCTACCCTCTTCTTTTTGAGGGTACATCTTTGATCTCTCTTTTTCCTTAAGTTATGCTTTATCTATCTTTTTAGGTATATCTCCTCGGTCCTTTTCCTAACTCCTTAGGTAGGAAACAAATGGATGCAAACATGTATTTGAAAACAGGTTATGGATGATGGCTGCAAATGGTTGCTAGTGGTTGCTCGTGGATACATATACACACACACCCTAGGTAATAGATCGGCTCAGTCACTTCATATTGCATATGCATATATATGTATTCTCATTTGTATGTGGTTGAAACTTGATATGCTGTCATATGGTTGTCACATTTGTATGAATGGTTGTGCACTCATGTAGAATTACGAGTAGGAAAAATTTGCATACATAATGGATTCATGACACTTACATGATTCGCATTAAGGAGGTCAACTGAATCAGTAGACCGCCTGATTTCTGCATTAGATAAGGACATATACACAAACTATGCATATGATCACGAAGCATTAGAAGTCTTTTAAGGACAGCGGATGCCTGTGTTTGTTGGTTGAGTAGATGGACTATTGGATGATAGGAAATACATTCTTCCTAACTTGAAGATTTCGGGGACGAAATCCTTTTAAGGGGGGGGGGGGATAATGTAACACCCCATGAATTCTATAACGCTAAGCTTCACAAATTAAAGTACAATTAATTCTAATGAAAGAATTAAGGGAAACGGGTTATGCCATTGCGTTCGTCTCGGAATTTTGCTTGAGATAAAGTCCGAGTTTGCGCGAATCGGACTCCGTATGAAGGAGTTATGGCTTTCGGAAGTTTCAGAATCAAATTTAAATTCAAACAGCTCAGATTAAATTCAAAATTCGAAATTCAGGTTCAAACTGGGCTGGGCGGGAAAATTCCCGCCCAGAGACCAGGTCGACCATAGGGTCGACCATGTTGTCGACCTGGTCACCCCAGGTCGACCACAGTGTCGACCTTGTCCCCCCCAGGTCGACCAAATTGTCGACCTGGCTGGTCGACCGGGCTGTCCAGGTCTGGCTCTGGCTCGAATTTCTGAGGCCCTGTGTGTCACAAGGGCTGACATGTCACCTCTTGATTGGCTCTCTGAATTTTGAATGGCCTAGATTCCTCCTATCTTCATCTGACGGCTCAAAATAACTTAAAAATCTATAAATACACCCTAACTCTCAACTAAAAATTCACACAAAAATATGAGAAAGGAGTCGTCATGCTGCTAGGGATGAATTGAACATAGCCGTCAAGAGAAAAGCCTAGAGACGAATCAAACTAAGAAGAAGATTTAAAGTTTAAATCAAAAGTTTTCAACGCAACGTTAGTCTACCCCAAAGGAGCGCATTCCAATTTCAGAATTCAGAATCCAGAATTCAAGATTCTGCATTCGTTGTAAGTATAGTGACCTTTCAGAATATGAATAAGAATTGCGATGTGATTCGATGTGAATGAAAATATAATTGTGTTATTATATTGTATAAAATTCTATGTATTGTGATGATTCTGTCGTGACTTGTGTATTGACGTTTGTGGCATAAATTGATTGATGCAAGCCTATTGAACAATTGTATATGAAAACAATGGCTTTTGCAAGTTATGGCAAAAATTAGAAATTGATCCTTTTATGTATATGTCGATGGCATGGACTATGTATATTCCCTTAGTCTAAATTAGACATGATTTAGACTTAAAACCTTTTATGCCTACATGGCCTAAAGTTTATGTAAACGTGATTTAGACTTAAAACCTTTTATGCCTACATGACCCAAAGCCTATGTTATCACTTTCATGTTTGTTTGTAAGTATAATTGGATCTATGTTAAGCATCATTTGGGTTTCATAAATCATGCGAGTTCATGTTTATTTGCAAGTGAAATTGGACCTTTGTTAAATATTGTTTGTGTTTCATAAACTATGCAAGTTCATGTTGAAATAGGCTATGTGATTAAATGTTATAATTGGACCTTTTGGTGAATATACATCATGCTAGTTTTCTGTTTGACATTTTGCCAAGTTAAACATATTTAAACACAAGTTGTGTAAGCCTAAACTATGCCATTTCATATGTCACCTACTTAGTTTCACTTTGATTTGAATGCAAATTCACATGACCCATCATTTATGTTAGTATCGCTAAATTGCAAGTTCATGTGCCACACACCCTTATATGTTGTCAAATATTACATGTTCTTGATTTCTCCGTTTTCTTACGCTTATAAAGTTGGGCTGAATTGTGTCAAGCCCAACATTTTTTATAACGTTGCGAACGTATAAACGGGGGTAATGACGTTGGGTGTAAAACATGAAAGCATATGTTGGCATGTTTGGCACATGCCAATGACAATGACATTTAAAGCGGTATGAATTGTTATACCCAAAAATAAAAGATATGACATTTACATATATATATTTGAAAAAATAATAAAAATATGTAAATTTAGAAAACACGATATGCTTAACCCGAGGTTGGATTGAGTTGTGATGTAAACCTGCCCAGAACCGCCCGGCTGTCCAGTAGTCACAACAATACATATCCAATGTGGGTGGTTAAGCGTTGAGCCCAATAAAGACCCGAGGTTAGACTGAGCTACGGTGTAAACCTGCCCGGAATCGACCGGCGTATCCAGTAACCGTAGCAATACCTATCTAATGTGGGTGGTCTGGTGGTCCTAAGAGGCTAAGGACAGGTGGTAGGGTTAAGTCAACTATAACACTTAACCAAATTCAACATGTTAACAAGAATTGACGGGTGGGGGTTAGATAAATACAGACACTTAACCACTTAACATGTTTGATTAGAAAATCCTGGTAACGAGGGACCTGTTTCAGCAGTAACCCGATTTAGGTATCAACGGTACCCTGAAACTAGGCAGGGTGGGGCACGATTACTGGGCTGATTGTAAGCGGTCAAACGACGGCGGTGGATGCACAGTGCAGGTCTAACGGGGTGTGGACGTGCACACACTTCGGAGCAGACAACCAGGGCACTGGGGACACCAATAGTATAACCTATGCCTTCTAGAATTTGTGTCGGGGCTGCCACCATGGGTCTTGATACACCCCGTGGTGGGACCAGCATAGGTATCTACAATTCTTGGGGGCCGTATGACACATGTTAACGCGAGTAGGAGCCGATCTTTAAATAAAGTTGGGGATCACTTAACCCTCACCATGGGGTGCCAGTTAGAGTAAACTCAAATAGATGCAGAGATATAGTATGGGTGCGATAGTACATTCGACACTCCCTTAGCATGTGACACCATCCTATTTTCAGTATATATCTATCGTGCCCTTTTCTTATTCACATACTGAAGAGTTACTAGATTTACTCAGGCTTTATGTCTGACCCTATTTTCTTTTCGTCTTCTTTCTTTCGTTTCCCCCCCAGGTCCACAGGGAGGAAACAGCTCAGCTCAGTCAGGCTCTGTTCAAGCTCCAAGAACATAGATGTATGATTTGGGTCTCTTTTGCTCGGACTATGGCTTTGGATATCACTATGAGGATTTTTGTCACTTTATTTATGTTTTATGCTTCTTTAATAATCAAGACAATTATGATGTTGTAATGATGGAAGTATTTTGAGACAATTATGGAACGTTTTGTCTTGGAACACGTATTGATGAATAAAAGTCTGTTGGTTTCCGCTGTTTAAAATATGTGTATTTATATCTGTCTTGAGTTTATCTGTGGCTTTTACTTATAAACCTCCACCAAAATTAAGGCATTCCCTTTGTGAGTGATCTTAACGGAGGTGGGGTGTTTCAGTTACCATCCAAACGAGGTGAAGATCTCCGGTCTTCGACCACCGTCTTCATCTTCGATTTCTTATCGTCGATTTAGTTATTCAGAATGGGATAAACCCGGTCTTTCTGAGCAACTCGCGTATATAATAAACAAGTGCTACACAAACACAACATACGCATCATTTCAATTCATTAGTCACTAACCGTAAATCAGTAAGACAACGATTTCCCAAATATTAACCCCGAAGGCCGAAACCAACATCAGATCAAAACCCAGGAAACCATTCGACTTAGCTAACCTTCAGTTAGTTTCTAAATTTCACATCCATATCGTTTATAATATTTTATAATGATTTATCGCTATTTTTATTTATTTTAAAATAGCCAATTTATTCGAACGACGCTTCTGGCCGTAACGCGGCCGTGGAGCTGTTTTTCTTTAGATTTGATTTACACATATCTAAAAATCTAACCGTTGATCTTCACAAAATTTATATCATTAGAAAGATCTTTTCAAAATGAATTCAACGGTTCCAGTTTTGGGAAAATCCGACGGTCGGATCTCCCGGTACAATCGTTTGAAGTTTCGATTTCAAAATACGAACTGCAGCGTCGTTATTCGATTTAATTTAATTATATTTATATAAATATCATCGATTCTGGCGCTGTTTTTCTTCAGATTTGAATTAAACATTCCAGACAATCCAACCGTTGGATCTTTACAAAATTTGTGTCATTGGAAAGATATTTCCAAAGCGAATCCAACAGTTTCGGTTTCGGGAAAATCCGATGGTCGGATCTCCCGCACTAATCGTTTGAAATCACGGTTTCAAAACACGAACTGCAGATTTGTTATTCGATATATTTCAATTCTATTTATATTTATATATATATATATCGATTCTTCGATTTCAAAACCATTTTCTTTTCATACTTTTGATAAGAATGATATTTTTATCCCACAGACATTTATTTCAACACTTCACTATTTTAACAACTCATATGTATAATAAAAATGTGATTTTTATTGTAAAACAATTTATTTCAAAACACGACCATTTTATATAATTCATATAGATGATAAAAATACGATTTTTATTATAAAACAATTTATTTCGAACCCGAATACCATTCAACACATGAATTTCTCTTCAACGAATGAATTTCTGTCCAACACATGAATGTTTTCTATGGTTCGTATATATACAATAAAAAGGTGCTTTTTATATTGTTAAAACAGTTTATTTAAAACACGAATACCATTCAATACATGAATTTCTATTCAACGAATGAATTTCTATTCAACACGTGAATGTTTTCTATAGTTTGTATATATAGAGTAAAAAGGTGATTTTTATTGTTAAAACAATTTATTTAAAACATGAATACCATTCAACACATGAATTTCAATTCAACGAATGAATTTCGATTCAACACATGAAGATTTTCTATAGTTTGTATATACAGAGTAAAAAGGTGATTTTTATTGTTAAAACAATTTATTCAAAACACGAATACCATTCAACACATGAATTTCTATTCAACAAATGAATTTATATTCAACACATGAAGGTTATTCAATATATGAAAATAATTCTAACACATGAATATTATTCAAAATTTCGGCAGCATAACGGCAGGGTAGTTAAAACCGGGGCCGTCCCTAGTACGGCTCCTCGTTCTACCTTAAAGCCTCGCAGCTTTTGACAATGGGGATTCATGCATCTAGTTCGCACGCAGGTGGCATGTATATTTTTTTCCATTTCCACAAACTAATCCTATGTAGTTTCAACCAAATAATTCTCAACCACAAACGGGTATTTTTCAATCACAATCAATCAATTTCAACCACAAACAATTCTAATCAACCATTCGCTATCATCAATTTTCACACCAATCACAACCAATAAATATCGTCCATGGTTTGTGGACGAGGGGCGTATATATATATATTTTATAAGCATTTCACTTCTATTTCAACACATATATAATTTTTACAACGCATATATAACTTATACATCGAATGTACAACTTATACAATGCTTATACAAGAGGTGTACAACGCTTATATAACTCATACATCGACCATATAATTTATACATCGTCGTTTTCCATATCGTTTATAAATTAGAAATCTCACTTTGGGTTCCACTCCACCAAAAATAGCAGAAGGCTCAGAAAAATATGCGGTCTCTTCTAGAAGGTAGAAGACGTCCACACGAGTCCACTGTCTCTTGTTTCACTGAATTTCGTCAAGAAACGAAAAAGATATGATTTTTACAATGAAATTAAAAATGGTAGCGCTTAGAAGTGCTATTATATAGTTAATTAATATAACAGCCGTACCTTCCTTTGAATGTTCGAAACTAGGTTTGCAGTTTTCGCGTAAACCGTGAGGAGGTAGGACAATCGGAGGGTACAGCGCTGTAGAGGGCAGAGCAGGCTTCCTGGCGCCGGTGGTGGGGGCCCCTGCGATGGCGAGAATCAAGATCGGCGGCGGTGGGAAGTCGTTGACTTTGTGGGGCTCGTGTTCGTCGAGGCGGCGACGAGGGAGGGTGATGGTTTGTCGGATTTGAAGAGGGAGGCGAGCGCTATCGAGATCTGGTGGTGGCGGCGGCTAACGGTGGCTGAGGAGGCGACGATTGGGTCAGGAAGTAGTGAAGAGGGTTCCGCCGTTAATCGTGAGGGTAGCGGTTTTTTTTTTGGATTTTATTTATTTTAAAAATTATGAAAGGAGAATTTTGATTGGCCCATGGTTTTATTAAATTTTAAAATAGTGTTTTCCACTACGAACACCAATTCAAACCCAACGACTGTCGCCCCTAGCTAAATACCCCCATTCCGAACACAATGGGATATGTTTTGAAGGCCCATTCTACTGTTTCAGTCAGTTTTGCTTCAAATTAAAGTATAAAATACTCAATATTCGATTTGAACGTACATTTTTATTTGCCAGGGCCACAAACTGATTCTAAAAATTCCCAAAAAATAAATCTAGCTATGTTTTGACGATACGGTCCCAACAAAACTAGTTTCATCGAATTCTGAGACCATTTGTAAAATGGCCCTTTTCTGGTCGATCCAATGTAACTATAATTGACCAAAACACGTTTTCCTTTGCCACGCTCACATAATAGCTTCAAAAATTATGAAATTTGAAACCTAGCAATAAATTCACATCTCGGATCCAACAAAAGTGGTTTCGTCGAATTCCGAGGTCGTTTGCAAAACGGCCATTTTCCACGGGCTATATAAATTCCATAGCGACCTTTCTGAAAATTCATTTAGCCATAACTTTTGCTTCCCGCTTTGAAACGTCGATTTTTCAGATTCGTTAGAAAGATATTCACTAATAGATTTAAATATTTTTGGTTTCACTCAAATCCGTTTTGTTTTGCACCCGTTACAGTCAGTCAAAGTTTGAATTCAAATTTTGAAACTACCGCGCCATTTCAGGCCTTGTTTATAATTAGAATTAATTATATTCGTTTTCAAATGTCGATTCAAACTTACTTTTCATCGTTATTATTTAAAATATTTATTTTAAATATTTAAAACCCACTAAAATAGCCAATTTAAATTTTTTTAATTGGTTCAGATTTTCCAGGTCGTTACAATCTCCCCCACTTAAAACTTTTCGTCCCTGAAAAGGAACAAAGTCGAAAGTGGTATGATTAATCAATTCTATGTTCAATCTGGCTTCCATTCTCCAACTTTTCAGTTTCTGAGAATTTTCAAATTCTTCAAAAATTTGGCTAACACCCGGAATTTTCGAAAAATTTCGCCATAACCTCCTTTGTACGGGGTGGGGTTTGGAAATTTATTGGGCCGTATTAGGTACCCTATAAATCCTATAAAGCATACATATATTTATAGTGATATATTATGGTGTTTACAGGGGAGCGTGTATAGATAATAACTCCAGAGAATAAATTCTCGTCACCCTGTCAAAGCCTGAGGGAGTGTGTATTTTAATTGCTCCAGAGAATAAATTCTCGTCACCTCGTCCCGTGTGGGAAATAAATAATCCATGTGCCATATCTAATGACTAGAGAGACATGATTATTGTCAACTCCAGACCCGTGTGGGATTTTTATTAATCTGGAAATTTACCGTTACAATTTTATATGGTCATATCAGTCATCAGTTCAACCTGTAAAATATAGTCATCGCCATACAAGCCTCTCGGTCGTATGGTAAATCTTCCACCTCGTCACACAAGCTCCAAATGCTTATGTGGTATATGATGAAGTATGTCTATCTTCGAGAAGTATGCCATGTAATGTAGTTCAAAATTAATTGTTACTATCCTATGGCGACATTTATTATTACACACAGAATAACCAGCACTCCGCATCCAATGGCATTCACAGGAGTTGATATAATAATATTTCGTATCCAACTCATTAAGGTTTACCTATTTGTCGGGCACACAAATAATTTCTTTACTCAACAGCTAATCCATTTATCTGTTCAAGCATATATGATGCACATGTATATATTTCTATCTATTTTTAAATCAGTTCAATGTGTGAGTTAATCGAATAAATCCTACCATTCATTATCTTATTAATTAAATTAACTATCGTTTCAATAATTTAATTAATCCAATTTACTATCACACAATGCAAACAACAAGCAATTTGTTTTTAACTTTTCAAAAATATACTAATCGATTCATATACTCTTTTACTTTTCAAATATATATCTTTTATATATTCAAAAAAAATCATATTTTCAAAACCAGACTATATATATAATCACAAGTACGTTTTTTATAAACATATAACTCTTGACTCGTTCTGGGGCACTTCTGACCCCATCTCTAATGAGTTGTTCTGATTCTGCTATACTCACACTAGGATATTGTCGATCCTATCTGTACTGAGTTACTCGTCCTAGAACTGTAACAACCCGTGTTTTTATAATGTGTAATAACCATAAATCAAGGCAGAATTAATTTTTAAAATAATAATCAAGGGAAACGGGTTATGCCATTGCGTTCATCTCGAAATTCTACTTGGAAACGAGTACGAGTTTTCGAAAATCGGAGTCCGTATGACCAAGTTATGACCATTCGAAGTTTTCAGAAATTTTCAAATTCAAAACAGCCTCAATTCAAAATTCGAATTTCAAACCTCCAAATGGACTGGGCGGGAAAAATCCCTCCCAGGACCAGGTCGACCTGAGGGTCGACTATGTAGTCGACCTACCCAGGGCCAGGTCGACCATAGTGTCGACCTGGGGGTCGACCTGGTGCCCGAGCCCATTTCTGAAGCTAGAATCACTCTGATGTATTTGGCCTCATTTCTGTCCACATTCGTTAACTTGACCCTATAAATACAGCCCCTAACACCAGTCTCTCTACACCAAATTTCTTTCTGACCTTATGCTGCTCTGATTCTGGTTGAAAAGTTTGAGAGAGGGACTGCTTCTACTACGTTGAGACTGCGTTAAAGGAATTGCTGATTAGGGGACTTCTATTAGGACTTGACTAAGCAACAAACGACTCTTTTTTCTAATTCTTGAACCACGATCGGTAAGCCCCAGTTATTTTTAGATTTAAACTGTAAATGTATTGTGAATATGTTGTAAAATTGAAATTGGACCTATGTATGATGATTGTTTACATTCATTCTTGTTCATCTTGGATTTTGACTCTTGAATATTACTATGACATCGATTTGGGGCCTATTCATGTTATAAATAAAAAATAGAAACCCCGCTTATTATCATGTTGAATCTGTTATTAGCCACATGTTTATGATTATCATCTTATGACAATCATTACTATGACTATACTATCATCTTATGGCAATCGTTACTATGACTACACTATCACCTTATGACAGTCGTTACCATGACTATACTATCACCTTGTGACAACTGTTATTTTAACTAGTACCTTATCTTGCTAGATTTGGAATCTTTATGTTTGAGGCCAATATTTCATATGCCAGTAATGTTTTATTCCAAGTCATATCATGCTATGCTAGTAATCACTCTTGCCACCTTATAACCATTTCTTTTTATGTCACTCCCTAATTATATTTATTTGTATCGATTCGAACCTTCGTGCGATGGGAATACGATTTGGGTAGATTAGGTAAAATATGAATTAGCTTTAAACTTGAACATGAACATTATTATGACTTGAACCTGAATATGGACATGAACTTGACACGATTTGACATAAAACATGACTTGAAAACTCGACATGAATCTAAACATGAAAACTTGAACGTGGGCATGACAGTTAGATAAACTTGAAAATGGCCAACTCGAGGTTGGGTTGAATTTGCAGTGTAAATCTGCCCGGAACCGCCCGGCAAATCCAGTGGCTGCAAACAATAGGATCCAATGTGGGTAGTTGGTCATATCGCACGTAAAAACCCGAGGTTAGACTATGTTGTGTTGTAAATCTTCCCGGAACCGCCCGACAAATCCAGTAACCACAACAGTTAGTCTAATGTGAGAGGTTGGCGTGCACTAATGAATTAATGCCACATGATAGGGTTAATTCATGAACCACTTGAATATACTTAACCAACTTGACACGATGACTTGATAGGGTTAAGTCATGAACTGCTTGAACACACTTAACCAACTTGATACATGATCTGGATAGGGTTAAGTCACGAATTTGAATGACAACACTTAACCCATTAGAAACCCTAGTTACGCGGTCCTTTTCAGCAGTAACCCACTTAGATGTATCACGATACCCTGGGACTAGGCAGGGTGGGGCACGATTACTGGGCTGATTGTAAGCGACTAGAACGACGGCTGAGTAGATGCGCCATTGTAGGTTCAGGTGGGCTATGGTCGTACACGTAGTCCGGAGTTGAAAAAGCAGGCATTGGGCACCCGTAGATTTACACTGTGCGTGCTTGATTCGTGTCGGTGGTTGGCACCATAAGACTTGATACTCCCTATGGTGGACCTAGCACAGGTAACTACATTTCTGGATAGGGTCGTATGACACAGACACTTGACGAGCTAGGACTTATAGGGAGCCGATCGATTAGTAGATCGTACCGTAGGACCCCGTAATGGGTCACTTCATGACATTGGGCTAAAGGATCATTTCATGGTTAATACTTGATATGGGTTAGAATACTAGTACAGTTGGTGCAGCGAACCTTGAACATGCGATGCCAGACTTGATTTATCTTGTTATCTTAATTATCCAACTAGTTCTGTTATCATCCTTATGTTTAATTCCAGTTTTCACATATCATGTTACCTTTACTAGTTTTCATACTGAAAGTCACTAGGGCTTACCAGTCTTTATGACTGACCCTTTTTCTTTCGTTTCCCCCCAGGTTCCCAGGGAGGAAACACTAGCTCTTAGCTTGGATTCAACTTGCTTTCTGACAGCTCATGTACGGTTTGGTCTTGGGCTATGCTATGGCTGCTTCTGCTATTTATGGGGAATAATTTACTTTTGTTTTAAAGTTTATGCTTCTTTACTATGAACTTGATATAATGGAATAATTTGTATCTTGGATATATGAGCTTTTGACTCTTTTCTTGGAAATAATAAAAAGTTGGTTTTTAATTCCTACCGCTGCTTTATTTATGTTCTGTCTTGTGATATCTCTGTGCATGTTTACCTAGATAATACTCCACCAAAACTAGTGCATCCCCTTTGTGAATGACCCTAGCGGAGGTGGGGTGTTACAATTTGGTATCAGAGTAGAAGGTTACCAGGCTGGGCAAAAGTTTTAAAAACCTTCTTAAACTGTTTTCAAAACCATTTATAAAGAAGCATTTTTCATGAAAAGTTTTATGTTTAAAAAGGTTATTCTCCAAGAAGCCATTAGCACTTTCCTTTGTTTCCTCGTTTGAATCTTTTCTTTTCGTTTTTCAGCATGGTCGATCTTAACCTTCCTGAGGGAATACCCGTGCCTGGATGGTTCCGAAGGTACTTAGAAGCCAAGGCCAACGACGCGGGCACGGCAGACATCCCTCCTCCTCCTCCCCCAGTGGTTGCGGTTCCTCCTCCTGGTACCGCCTTTGCCAAAATATGCAAAGACTTTAAAGCGATGGGCGGCAAGAACTTCGTTGGAACTGAAACCTTCGTTGAGGCACGAAACTGGCTAAAGGAAACAGAAGACTTGTTTATTATCTTTGATATGGAGGACCATAGGAAAGTTCAGTTGGCAGCATGGTTGTAGAAAGAGGAAGCTGCATTTTGGTGGGAAGTCACCAACGCTACCAGGCCAATTGAGACTTGGGCAGACTTTAGAGAGAGGTTTGGGCTCAAATTCCTATCGTCGGCAGAGGAGAACCTTCAGACGGAGAGGTTCCTAGCGCTCAAGCAAGGGGATATGTCTATGAGGGAGTACGTGAATAAGTTTAATCAGCTTGCTTGGTTCAGTTTGGATTTGGTCAACACAGCCGAGAAAAGGCTGTACGTTTTGCTCGAGGATTGAACGAGCCACTACACAGCTTGGCCCTAACTCATATACCCATGGGGGCGACCTTTGAAAGCTTGATGGATATGGCTCTACTCCATGAGGAAGACAAGACTAGCAAGAAGGAGGTTAAGCCTAATGAGACTCAGAATAAGAAGGCTGACTTCAAGAAGGGGAACACCAAGAGTAATAAGAATAACAAGAGCAACAATAAATCACGTGAGACGAGGAAGTGCAACTTCTGTGGTATTACTGGACATCTAGCTAAAGACTGTAGAAGGAAGAAGAGGAAGTTGGGTGAATGCTTTCATTGTGGAGATACTGGAGACATCAGCATGGATTGCCCTAAGAAGCAAGGGTAGACTCAGCGAGCAGGACCTTTTGGAGGGCAGTTGCATGCTCTCAACACAACTCCAGCTCCTGACCGAGGTAGTAATATTTCCGTAGAAATCCTTTTTTACATTTATCTATGATGTGTGTGGATTTGAGGATCTCTATCTTAAGCGTAGAATTCACATGTAATGCTTATGTTCTCGGATTCATGAGATACGGTTTGATCCTAGGCATGGATTGGCTGTCCAATTATGGAGCCATTCTCGATTGTGAACGAAGGATGGTGAGGCTCATGACTCGCCTTGGTAATACCCTTGAAATTTCTTGTAACCCTAAGGGTCCGGTCATGTTATGTTATCTTGAATCCCTTGACTCGTCCGACGATAATTTGCAATCTGTAAGAGCGGTTCGAGAATATCCAGATGTCTTTGATGAAGTGAGGGGATTACCTCCTAAACGCAAGATAGAGTTCCGAATTTATCTTGTTGATAATGCCAAGCCAGTTTCATTGCTCGTTAGGCAAATGGCCCCGCGAGAAAGAAGAGAACTCAGTAAACAAATCAACGAGTTGCTTGAGAAAAATTTCATAAGATGAAGCATTTCTGAATGGGGTGCTCCGGTAGTATTTGCTACTAAGGCGGATGGATCGCTTTGTCTGTGCGTAGATTATCATGAGTTAAACAAGCTGACAAAGAAGAATAGGCACCCACTACCAAGAATCGACGATCTGTTTGACCAGCTTGTAGGAGCATTTGTTTTCTCTCAACTCGATCTAGCCACAGGATTCCATCAGCTCAGAGTGGGTGAGGATAGCATTGACAAAACTGCGTTTAGGACTCCGGATGGGTTCTTCGAATGGCTCGTTATGCCGTTTGGGTTAACGAATGCACCCGTATACTTTGTAGATTTGATGAGCAGGGTGTTTCGGGAGTTCCTTAACAAGTTTGTGGTAGTTTTCGTGGATGATATTTTGATCTTCTCAAAAGATGAAGAAGAGCATGCTAGGCATCTCAAAGAAGTCATGGAAATGCTTAGAGCACACCAGTTAAAGGCTAAGTTCTCCAAATGCCATTTTTGGAGGAAGGAAGTTCGGTTCCTTGGACATGTGGTTTCTAAGCAAGGCATAGCCGTGGACCCCGCAAAGGTAGTTGCGGTACAGGACTGGAAAATTCCTAAAAATGCAACGGAGGTGAGGAGCTTTCTCGGTTTGGCGGGCTACTACAGGAAGTTCATTAAGGACTTCGCTAAGATTTCAGCCCCTCTTACTAAATTAACAAAGAAGAGCCTACCTTTTGCATGGGACCTAGAATGTGATGCTGCTTTTTAGAGACTTAAGAGAGCCCTCACCACAGCTCCAGTCTTAGCATTACCCGATGGAGGTAAGATGTTTACCGTGTACATAGATGCGTGCGGCACGGGGTTAGGCGCTGTCCTAATGCAAGAAGGAAGAGTAATATGCTATGGGGGCAGACAACTTAAAGTCCATGAGAAAAACTATCCCACGCATGACTTGGAGTTGGCCGCAGTTGTTTTTGCACTTAAAGCCTGGCGCCATTATCTTCTAGGGGAGAGGTTCGAGCTGTACACCGACCACAAATCGCTCAAGTACCTCTTCTCATAGAAAGATTTGAATCTGAGGCAACAGCGGTGGATGGAGTTCTTGGCATCATATGACTTCGATATAGCTTATACCCCTGGCAAGGGTAATGTGATGGTAGACGCGCTAAGTAGAAAAAGGCTAACTTTGAGCCCCTTGTTTGTTGAAATGAAAGGCCTTGAGTTTATAGCAACCTTTGATTTTACACCTGCTGTTGAGTCATTGACCGCTACGTTAGCATCTATTGAGCTAAGACCTACACTTCTAGACCAAGTAGGGACTTCACAGAAGGAAGACCCACAGATAGTTGAAATCATGGACAAGATGATTAGAGGTGAGACGTCAAGTCACCTCAGTAGGTATGCCATAGATGATAAGGGATGGCTAAGGCGCGATGGAAGGTTATGTATCCCACAAGTGGGAGACTTAGTAAGGAGAGTTCTCGAAGAAGCACACCACTCGAAGATGACTATACATCCTGGAGGGGATAAGATGTACAGGGATATGAAACGCATTTTCTTTTGGGATGGAATGAAAAAGGACGTGACAGAGTTCGTTTCGAAGTGCATGGTGTGCCAACAAGTAAAGGCCGAGTCGAAGAAGCCCGGTGGGCTATTACATCCTTTGGAGGTTCTGCAATGGAAATGGGAGAGTATCTCGATGGATTTCGTGGATGGACTGCCTAGGTCTAGGAAGGGAAATACTAGCATATGGATCATAGTTGATAGACTCTCGAAAAGCGCTCACTTCATTCCAGTGAAGAGCAAGAGGACCGCATCAGGGCTAGCGTCTATTTACCTTCGAGAGATAGTACGATTGCATGGAGTTCCTTCTAGTATAGTTAGTGATCGTGACCCGATTTTCACTAGCCAATTTTGGAATAGTCTGCAAGAAGCAATGGGAACACGACTGAACTTAAGCATGGCCTATCACCCACAGACGGATGGACAAACCGAAAGGGTAAATAGGGTACTAGAAGATCTCCTGAGGCTATGCATTCTTGACTTTGGTGGTACTTGGGAAGACCATCTCCCTCTCGTGGAGTTTGCGTATAATAACAGTTACCAAGCTAGCATCGGAATGGCACCGTTCGAAGCCTGTATGGAAGACTGTGCAAGTCACCAGCTTGTTGGTGGGAGACGACAGACCGGCTTATACTTGGCCCTGATATGATAAGGAACACTTCTGAGAAGATTGAGTTGATACGAAGACGGATGAAAACGGCCCAAGATAGACAGAAATCTTATGCGGACCAGAGAAGGACAGACCTAGAATTCGAAGTCGGAGATATGGTCTTTATAAAGGTTTCTCCGTTATGCAATGTAGTTCGTTTTGGAGCCGTTGGAAAGCTAGCACCAAGATTTGTAGGACCGTTCCCCATCATTGAGAGGATTGGACGGATGGCCTACAAGGTAGACTTACCCTAGAAGTTATCTGGAGTACACAATGTCTTTCACGTCTTGCATGAGTCAGCTGAAGTGGTTGAGCCAAGCATCCTTGAAGACGTGGAAGTGAAGAAAGAAGCAACATTGAGGCGAGTTCCGATCCGTATCTTAGGAACGGAGATTAAGAAGCTAAGGAATCGAGAAGTCAAGCTAGTCAAGGTGCAGTGGAGTGAAGCCCAAGAGGGCGCAACTTGGGAAACCGAAGAAAAGATACGCGCGCTTTACCCATTTCTTTTTGAGTGTACATTCTCGATCTCTTTTTCCTTGAAAACCTTTTCGTATCATGCTTCTAATATCTATGTTTGTCTTGTTATCTTCTCGATCTTATCTTGAGAACCTTAGGTAGAACCGTATGGATGTAAACATGTGATTGAAACATTTTATGGTTGATGGTTTCAAATGGTTGCAAGTGGTTGCAAGTGGTTGCTAGTGGATGCATGACACACATTAGGCACTAGATCGGCTCAGTCACATTTTCATGTTGTATATGCATGGGTGCTTATACTTGTACATGGATGGAACTTGTTATGCTATCACTTGGATGTTGCATATGGATGAATGACTGTGCACTCATGTAGAGATTATAAACTATGCTAGGAATTTTCATACATGTTGGATTCATGACACTAACATATTTTGCATTAAGGAGGTTTACTGAATCAGTAACCGCCTAATCTTTTGCATTAGATAAAGTTCATATACACACACTTTCTGCATATGTTCATACAGCACTAGAAGTCTTTTATGGACAATGGTTGCCTGTGGATGATGCTTTGAGTAGATGGTTGATTGGATGGTAGGACACATCCTCCCTAACTTAGAGATTTCGGGGACGAAATCCTTTAAGGAGGGGAGAATGTAACAACCCGTGTTTTTATAACGTGTAATAACCATAAATCAAGGCAGAATTAAATTTTAAAATAAGAATCAAGGGAAACGGGTTACGCCATTGCGTTTGTCTCGAAATTCTGCTTGGAAACGAGTCCGAGTTTTCGAAAATCGGAGTCCGTATGACCAAGTTATGACCATTCGAAGTTTTCAGAAATTTTCAAAATCAAAACAGACTCAATTCGAATTCAAAATTCGATTTTCAAACCTCCAAATGGACTGGGTGGGAAAAATCCCGCCCAGGACCAGGTCGACCTGGGGGTCGACTATGTAGTCGACCTACCTAGGGCCAGGTCGACCATAGTGTCGACCTGGGGGTCGACCTGGTGCCCGACCCCATTTCTGAAGCTAGATTCACTCTGATGTATTTGGCCTCATTTCTGTCCACATTCGTTGACCTGACCCTATAAATACAGCCCCTAACACCAGTCTCTCTACACCAAATTTCTTTCTGACCTTATGCTGCTCTGATTCTGGTTGAGAAGTTTGAGAGAGGGACTACTTCTACTACGTCGAGACTACGTTAAAGGAATTGCTGATTAGGGGACTTCTATTAGGACTTGACTAAGCAACAAACGACTCTCTTTTTCTAATTCTCGAACCACGATCGGTAAGCCCCAGTTATTTTCAGATTTAAACTATAAATGTATTATGAATATGATGTAAAATTGAAATTGGACCTATGTATGATGACTGTTTACATTCATTCTTGTTCATCTTGGATCTTGACTCTTGAATATTACTATGACATCGATTTGGGGCCTATTCATGTTGTAAATCAAAAAGAGAAACCCCTCTTATTATCATGTTGAATCTGTTATTAGCCACATGTTTTTTATTATCATCTTATGATAATCGTTACTATGACTATACTATCATCTTATGACAATCGTTACTATGACTATACTATCACCTTATAACAGTCGTTACCATGACTATACTATCACCTTGTGACAACTGTTATTTTGACTAGTACCTTATCTTGCTAGATTTGGAATCTTTATGTTTGAGGCCAATATTTCATATGCCAGTAATGTTTTATTTCAAGTCATATCATGCTATGCTAGTAATCACTCTTGCCACCTTAAACCCATTTCTTTTGATGTCACTCCCTAATTAGATTTATTTGTATCGATTCGAACCTTCGTGCGATGGGAATACGATTTGGGTATATTAGGTAAAATATGAATTAGCTTTAAACTTGAACATGAACATTATTATGACTTGAACCTGAATATGGACATGAACTTGACACGATTTGACATAAAACATGACTTGAAAACTCGACATGAATCTAAACATGAAAACTTGAACGTGGGCATGACAGTTAGATAAACTTGAAAACGGCCAACTCGAGGTTGGGTTGAGTTTGCAGTGTAAATCTGCCCGGAACCGCCCGGCAAATCCAGTGGCTGCAAACAATAGGATCCAATGTGGGTAGTTGGTCATATCGCACGTAAAAACCCGAGGTTAGACTATGTTGTGGTGTAAATCTGCCCGGAACCGCCTGGCAAATCCAGTAACCACAATAGTTAGTCTAATGTTAGAGGTTGGCGTGCACTAATGAATTAATGCCACATGATAGGGTTAATTCATGAACCACTTGAATATACTTAACCAACTTGACACGATGACTTGATAGGGTTAAGTCATGAACTGATTGAACACACTTAACCAACTTGATACATGATCTGGATAGGGTTAAGTCACGAATTTGAATGAAAACACTTAACCTTTTAGAAACCCTAATTACGCAGTCCTTTTCAGCAGTAATCCACTTAGATGTATCACGATACCCTGGGACTAGGCAGGGTGGGGCACGATTACTGGGCTGATTGTAAGCGTCTAGAATGACGGCTGAGTTGGTGCTCCATTGTAGGTTCAGGCAGGCTATGATCGTGCACGTAGTCCGGAGTTGAAAAAGCAGGCATTGGGCACCCGTAGATTTACACTGTGCGTGCTTGATTCGTGTCGGTGGTTGGCACCATAGGACTTGATACACCCTATGGTGGACCTAGTATAGGTAGCTACATTTCTGGATAGGGCCGTATGACACAGATGCATGACGAGCTAGGACTTGTAGGGAGCCGATCGATTAGTAGATCGTACCTTAGGACCCCGTAATGGGTCACTTCATGACACTGGGCTAAGGGATCATTTCATGGTTAATACTTGATATGGGTTAGAATACTAGTACAGTTGGTGCAGCGAACCTTGAACATGCGATGCCAGACTTGATTTATCTTGTTATCTTAATTATCCAACTAGTTCTGTTATCATCCTTATGTTTAATTCCAGTTTTCACATATCATGTTACCTTTACTAGTTTTCATACTGAAAGTCACTAGGGCTTACCGGTATTTATGACTGACCCTTTTTCTTTCGCCCCTTTTTCTTTCGTTTCCCCCCCAGGTTCCCAGGGAGGAAACACTAGCTCTTAGCTTGGATTCAACTTGCTTTCTGACAGCTCATGTACGGTTTGGTCTTGGGCTATGCTATGGCTGCTTCTGCTATTTATGGGGAATAATTTACTTTTGTTTTAAAGTTTATGCTTCTTTACTATGAACTTGATATAATGGAATAATTTGTATCCTGGATATATGAGCTTTTGACTCTTTTCTTGGAAATAATAAAAAGTTGGTTTTTAATTCCTATCGCTACTTTATTTATGTTCTGCCTTGAGATATCTCTGTGCATGTTTACCTAGATAATACTCCACCAAAACTAGTTCATTCCCTTTGTGAGTGACCCTAGCGGAGGTGGGGTGTTACAAGAACTCTACTGGTTCTATCTCCGACGAGTTCGTTAATGTGTTATATACCAGAGCTAAGCTTAACCAAAGCTCGGATACCACGTTGTGACGACCCCAAACCCCGTACTGACGGTGACAAGGGTAATATTTGGAATATAAAACATAAACAGATAATAGCAGAACCGAAATAAATAAATAAATACACCAGATAATGAAAAATAATACACTGGATAAACGACATCATCAGAGTTACACAGTATACAGGATCATACTTAGTACAAATATAGTTCAGCTATACATAAATATCTACAGCGGAAAACAAACATAATGTACAATAGGAGCTGAACAACATAAAAAGAGATAAATGATAGAATCCATCTTCAGCTCCAGCTATCTAGAAAGAGCCAGATAAAACCTGAATACAAGGCTGCCCATGTAGAAAAAGGGGCACCCGAGTTTGAAAGTGAAACAAACTACGAGTCAGTCATGGGACTGGTATGGGAAATCTACTTAACACATTTATAATATGGCTAATCATAGGACCACGTCACTTTCGTGGAACGGGTTTACTCCATTGGATTGCCAGTGCTTTAAAACAAGTAAATCTTTAAAACATCGCAATGCTTTTTTTTTAAAATGAAGCCATTATAAGACTCAGTTCCCATCACACAATGCAACGCAAACCGGAGGATAGAGTTTTACCTTATAATGGCCAAAATATGCTTGATACGAATAAAACAAAAGCATTTGATATTATTACTAGTGTTTATAGGTTTCGAAAACAATTTCAATCATAACTATCAATCATAGACGGCATGGGTACCATATATCATGTCGCCATATATATATATATACAATCAAAACCGCACAGCCACGTATTTGAAAATTGGATTTCCGTCATGAACCAAGGCAAAAGATAGTCCTTACCGAATTCGAGACAATCTAGCCCATGTCTTCGTAACAGCCGCAACTGCCCCTTGGAGCGACAGGGCCGGTCCACACGGAGTGGATTATAGTGCATGAACAATACATTTCTCCGCCCTTTGGGGCGTAAATGAGCCAAGGAATGACTCCATCGGTCCCGGATCGACTGATATATCCGAGGCGCCTCGCAACAGCAACAACCACACAGGTGAAAATAATATAAATGTCAGGGCTGGTAGGTCACTGACACCACCCTAGCTAGAATGACACGCATGCCCTCTCTGAGGTCTTCTCCCGTTTCTGGTTCATACCGGGGTGTGAGGTTAGCGAATTCACGTTATACACAAAGCTACGCCACACAAGAGGTGCTTTGACCATCACCACCAGACTTTCTTTTCAATAGAAGCCTTGATCATTTGCCACTTAGGCATGCCACACTAGCAATTTATGTCATGCGACTGATGTCCATCGATATACAACCTCTGAGCTCGTGCGTCTCAGAGAAGGGCGTTAAGCAAAAGAATAAATTCTCCGCCGCCAAATAGATGTATATTTAATAGAGATCAATCAACACAGAATAAAATCCAATGTCAGACACACGGTCCATTTACAAGTCCGTTCTGGGTCTGAACGAAACCGGAGGCACTATATACCTCGCAAACCCATCGATCTCCATGTACGTCTGGACGATCACCACTCATTATCAATATTTCGGGATGCCTCCCAATCAGGACATCAGTTACCATCCAAACGAGGTGAAGATCTCCGGTCTTCGACCACCGTCTTCATCTTCGATTTCTTATCGTCGATTTAGTTATTCAGAATGGGATAAACCTGGACTTTCTGAGCAACTCGCGTATATAATAAACAAGTGCTACATAAACACAACATACGCATTATTTCAATTCATTAGTCACTAACCGTAAATCAGTAAGAGAACGATTTCCCAAATATTAACCCCGAAGGCCGAAACCAACATCAGATCAAAACCGAGGAAACCATTTGACTTAGCTAACCTTCAGTTAGTTTCTAAATTTCACATCCATCTCGTTTATAATATTTTAAAACGTCGCTATTTTTATTTATTTTAAAATAGCCAATTTATTCGAACGATGCTTCGGGCCATAAAGCGGCCGTGGAGCTGTTTTTCTTCAGATTTGATTTACACATGTCTGAAAATCTAACCGTTAGATCTTCGCAAAATTTATATCATTAGAAAGATCTTTTCAAAACGAATCCAAAGGTTCTAGTTTTGGGAAAATCCGACGGTCGGATCTCCCGGTATAATCGTTTGAAGTTTCGATTTCAAAATACGAACTGCAGCGTCGTTATTCGATTTAATTTAATTATATTTATATAAATATAATCGATTCTGGCGCTGTTTTTCTTCAGATTTGAATTAAATATTCCAGACAATCCAACTGTTGGATCTTTACAAAATTGGTGTTGTTGGAAAGATATTTCCAAAGCGAACCCAACGGTTTCGGTTTCGGGAAAATCCGATGGTCGGATCTCCCGCACTAATCGTTTGAAATCACGGTTTCAAAACACGAACTGCAGCTTTGTTATTCGATATATTTCAATTCTATTTATATATATATATATATCGATTCTTCGATTTCAAAACCATTTTCTTTTCATACTTTTGATAAGAATGATATTTTTATCCCACAAACATTTATTTCAACACTTCACTATTTTAACAACTCATATGTATAATAAAAATGTGATTTTTATTGTAAAACAATTTATTTCAAAACACGACTATTTTATATAATTCATATAAATGATAAAAATATGATTTTTATTATAAAACAATTTATTTCGAACCCGAATACCATTCAACACATGAATTTCTCTTCAACGAATGAATTTCTGTCCAACACATGAATGTTTTCTATGGTTCGTATATATACAATAAAAAGGTGCTTTTTATATTGTTAAAACAGTTTATTTAAAAATCGAATACCATTCAACACATGAATTTCTATTCAACGAATGAATTTCTATTCAACACGTGAATGTTTTCTATAGTTTGTATATATAGAGTAAAAAGGTGATTTTTATTGTTAAAACAATTTATTCAAAACACGAATACCATTCAACACATGAATTTCAATTCAACGAATGAATTTCGGTTCAACACATGAAGGTTTTCTATAGTTTGTATATATAGAGTAAAAAGGTGATTTTTATTGTTAAACCAATTTATTCAAAACACGAATACCATTCAACACATAAATTTCTATTCAACAAATGAATTTCTATTCAACACATGAAGGTTATTCAATATATGAAAATAATTCTAATACATGAATATTATTCAAAATTTCGGCAGCATAACGGTAGGGTAGTTAAAACCGGGGCCGTCCCTAGTATGGCTCCCCGCTCTACCTTAAAGCCTCGTAGCTTTTGACAATGGGGATTCATGCATCTAGTTCGCACGTAGGCAGCATTTATATTTTTTTTCCATTTCCACAAACTAATCCTATGTGGTTTCAACCAAATAACTCTCAACCACAAACGGGTATTTTTCAACCACAATCAATCAATTTCAACCACAAACAATTCTAATCAACCATTCGCTATCATCAATTTTCACACCAATCACAACCAATAAATATCGTCCATGGTTTGTGGACGAGGGGCGTATATATATATTTTATAAGCATTTCACTTCTATTTCAACACATATATAATTTTTACAATGCATATATAACTTATACATCGAACGTACAACTTATACAACGCTTATACAGGAGGTGTACAACGCTTATATAACTCATACATCGACCATATAATTTATATATCGTCGTTTTCCATATCGTTTTTAAATTAGAAATCTCACTTTGGGTTCCACTCCACCAAAAATAGCAGAAGGCTCGGAAAAATATGCAGTCTCTTCTAGAAGGTAGAAGACGTCCACACAAGTTCACTGTCTCTTGTTTCACTGAATTTCGTCAAGAAACGAAAAAGATAAGATTTTTACAATTAAATCAAAAACAGCAGCGCTTAGAAGTGCTATTATATAGTTAATTAATATAACAGCCGTACCTTCCTTTGAATGTTCGAAACTAGGTTTGCAGTTTTCGCGTAAACCGTGAGGAGGTAGGACAATCGGAGGGTACAACGCTGTAAAGGGCGTAGCAGGCTTCCTGGCGCCGGTGGTGGGGCCCCCTGTGATGGCCAAAATCGGGATCGGCGGCGGTGGGAAGTCGTTGACTTTTTGGGGCTCGTGTTCGTCGAGGCGGCGACGAGGGAGGGTGGTGGTTGGTCGGATTTGAAGAGGGAGGCGGGCGCTATCGAGATCTGGTGGTGGCGGCGGCTAACGGTGGCTGAGGCGGCGACGATTGGGTCGGGAAGTGGTGAAGAGGGTTCCACCGTTAATCGCGAGGGTAGCGGTTTTTTTTTGATTTTATTTATTTTAAAAATTATGAAAGGCCCATTCTACTGTTTCAGTCAGTTTTCTTTTAAATTAAAGTATAAAACACTCAATATTCGATTTGAATGCACATTTCTATTTGCCAGGGCCACAAACTGATTCTCAAAATTCCCGAAAAGTAAATCTAGCTATATTTTGACGATATGGTCCCAACAAAACTAGTTTCATCGAATTTTGAGACCGTTTTTAAAATGGCCCTTTTCTGGTCAATCCAATTTAACTCTAATTGACCAAAACACGTTTTCCTTTGCCACGCTCACATACTAGCTTCAAAAATTATGAAATTTGAAACCTAGCAATAACTTCACATCCCGGATCCAACAAAAGTGGTTTCGTCAAATTCCGAGGTCATTTGCAAAACGACCATTTTTCACGGGCTATATAAATTCCATAGAGACCTTTCTAAAAATTCATTTAGCCATAACTTTTGCTTCCCGCTATAAACTTCGATTTTTCAGATTCGTTAGAAAGATATCACTAACAGATTTAAATATTTTTGGTTTCACTCAAATCCGTTTTGTTTTGCACCCGGTACAGTCAGTCAAAGTTTGAATTCAAATTTTAAAACTGCCACGCCATTTCAGGCCTTGTTTATAATTAGAATTAATTATATTCTTTTTCAAATGTCGATTCAAACTTACTTTTCATCGTTATTATTTAAAATATTTATTTTAAATATTTAAAACCCACTAAAATAGCCAATTTAAAAAAAATTAATTGGTTCAGATTTTTCGGGTCGTTACACATCTAGACTCGGACACCGAATACAGAGCGTGAAGTATATATCCTGGTTTTCATCCAGACTATGACACCATATATACTTTATTTCCTCAGGTTTCACATATGGATCCACCACTGAAGCTTTCGAGTTTCAAAAGAGATTATGTATATGTATACAACCTAACCGCCAGTTTACCATCAATCCGGGTGTGAGGTTCGTCGAGGTCACGATATACATAAAGCTACGTTTCAATAAGCCATGCTTTGATCATCACTAGCTCATTTCACAACTTGAGTATGCCACATTATCAATTCACAACATGTCACTGATTTCTATCAATACATAACCTCTAAGTTTACATGTCTTAGAGAAATAATAAATTCACTGCCCCAATTCTGATATATATTAAAAGAAATCAATGCTACATAGTCAATTACAATGTTAAACACACAATCCATACAAGTTCGTTCTGGTTTTGAACGGAACAACAATCCGAAAATCTCCAAATATATTCAAATCTTATGCCACTTATAAACTCGTATCGAGTGTACGGCCCGATCCGAGACATCAACAATTAATCCAAATAATCTAAAGGTTTCCGGTCTTCATTCATCGTTTCCCAAGTCTTGGATTTCTTTGTAATGTCATATTATTACTTGGAATGGTTTTCGGAGATATAGCCGATCCTGGTCTTCCCAAGTGATAAGTGTACATTTAAAACAATAGTTATGGATCATTCCACGTTTTTAATTTAAATCTTCTTCCAAATCGTTATTGATTCACTTATAATTAAGGTTGGATTTATTCTACATTTCATAAAACCCGTTACCATTTTTAACTCTTCTTTTGAGATCGAATATTCAAATTCCTACCATATATTCAAACATAATTCTTTTATTCGTCGTTATAAGTCTTCTTATCTATCAAATCTTAATTTGGATTTAAATTTACATTCACGATAACTTAAACAATTGATGTAAGTTTAAACATAGTTTAATCGACTTACATTTGATATCAATTCACAAACTCGGCAAACTCTATCATAATCTTGATATAAATATGTTCAAATATTTCTGATAGTATTCGTCCTATCCTGGAATTTCATATCGAATATTTGCCGATCATCTCTACTCAACCCCATTTCCTTTTTAAATTCCGAACTCCCAATACCTTTGTAGCGACCCGAACTTCCCCGGTCTCCGAAGAGATGAGAAAGAACGAATTACTGTGAGGACAAGACAAATCTGAACGCAGACGGAAGAACATTTCATTGGTATTGCAACAATTCCATCAGATACAAGAATATACAGAGTATAAATGAATAAATTACATACGATAAATATCAGAGATTACAATAAATTACATAGCAGCGGAAAAATAATACAAAGCACAACTGAAGGTGATATACAGATACAGAGCTTTCCGGATATCATTCCAGCTGTAAACCAGGACCCTGTGAATATAAATCTGCAAAACCAAAACTACTAGCTTCCTGTACGGAAAATAGGCCAAGAGTTTAGGTTAAAACAATAAACTCCAGGTCAGTCATGTGACTGGTGTGAGAACTAAAATAGTTATTTAAAACTTTACTTTAAAAGAGAGTAATTCAAGGGACCACGCCATATAACACGGAACGGGTTTCCTCCCAAGAATACCAGTGCATAGGATAAATAACGCAATGCTTTTTCGAAAAATGAAGCTATTATAAGACCCAGGTCCCATCACACAATGCAACGCAAGCCGGAGGATAGGGTTTTCCCTTATAATAGCCAAACATGCTTGGTACGTTTAAAACAAATCATTTGATACTATAATAAGTGTATAGTGTCAAAATATTTCAATCATAAATATCAATCATAGGCGGCATGGGTACCATCTATCATGTCGCCATACTAGTTCTACAATTAAAACCGCAATACACGTATTGGAAATTGGATTTCCGTCATGAGTCGAGGCAAGGGGCAAGCTCCTCTCCGCGTTCGAGACACTCTAGCAAATGCCTCAGGACTACACACTCTGGGCAATCCTGGATGCTTCAGGGCCGGTCCTCACTTACGTTAGAGGATTAGTATTCCTGAACACATGTTTCCCGGTCCTTACAGACCTAAAATCGAGGCGCCTCATCCAACAACCACAAAGGTGAAAAGTATATAAATGTCAGGGCTGGTAAGTCACTGACACCACCAAAGCTAGAAAGAAACGTCGTGCTCTCCCTGCAGTCCGTATCCCGTTTTTAACTCATACCGGGGTGTGAGGCTCGCGAATTCACGTTATACACAAAGCTGCCACGTAGGTCGTGCTTTGATCATCAACCACAAGACTTTGCTTTTCAACAGAAGCCTTGATCCATGCAACTCAGCATGCCACACAGGCAATTCATGCCATGCGATTGATATCTATCGATATATAACCTCTAAGCTCGTACGTTTCAGAGAAGGGCGTTAAGCAAGAGAATAAATTCTCCGCCGCCAAACAGATATATATTTAATAGAAATCAATCAACACAGAATAAAATCCAATGTCAGACACACAATCCATTTACAAGTTCGTTCTGGGTCTGAACGAAACCGGAGGCACTTTCCTCGCATATCCATCCATCTCCAAGTACGTCTGGACGACCACCAACTATTTCCATCCTCTTGGGTGTACAGCCCAATCAGGATCGTCAGTAATTATCCAAACGATGCGAAGACTTCCGGTCTTCAACCACCGTCTTCATCTTCGACATATCGTCGAATCGGTTATTCAGAATGGGTATAAACCCGGCCTTTCCGAACAACCCGCGTATATTAAAAACATTGCTAGAAAACACAACATACGCCTCATTCCAATTCTGAATATTCTGTTATTTAAATATTCACATCTTTTGGGAAAGGTTCCCATTAATTTTATCCAAGATAAATTCTTTAAAATTTATCCTTTAATCTTCCTTCGGATGTCATTTCAAACCAAATTATGGTTTTCCAAACTAGTCGAGATTAGCGAACCACACCGAAGTAATTATTTATTTTATTTCCCAATCCCAACCTATTCATCCCATGAAGCAAACTGGTAATACTCCATATCTAACACCATGGTGTTATCGGTAAAATTAATTACCATTTTACGTTCAAATCTAATTAAAGATTTAACTACCGCTTTGGAGCAAAACTGGTGGTACTCCATTCTCACTCACTTTCTAAATTTGATAATTTAAAATTATCAATTCTCATTTCAATCTAATTGCGGATTCATTAAAACTCCTTTCACTGGGTTAAAGAACTAATGTCATTTAAAACACAGTTCACGATAAACCCAAATCAATTCTATTTAAACCCATTTCAAATCCAATTTATTTATTTAAAAATAAATGAGTTTTAATTTCAGTTCAAAACTAGTTCATTTCGATAAAAATCTATTTTTATCTTTTCAAATATGGAGTTTTTCATCCCAATTTTTCCTAAATCATTTCTTATGATTTTACACTAATTATAGATATTTTTAAAAAATTTATCGAGGCCTGTACAGTCGATTTCCGTCAATGGCCATCGAACTGCACTTACAGCGACCTTTTCCAAATTTGATTTGGACATATCTCCAAATCCAACCGTTAGATTTCAAATTTCTAATATTCGTTAGAAAGCTCTTTTCGATACGAACCCAACGGTTCCGGTTTTAGGAGAATCCGACGGTCGGATCTCCCGTAATGTCCGTTTGAAATAAATGGTCGAAATTCACGAACTACCGCGGCGCGGCGCGTTCTATTCAGGCCATTATATTATATATATAATATATATAATATATATTTCGTCGATTTCTATTTAAAACGAATTATATAGATAGTTTTGAATTCGTTTCAAAAACATTTTCAACTTCCATTTCAATTCAAATTAAAACCGAATTTTTCCTTATAAATTCGTTTTAAAATTCATTTCTATTCAATTCAAATTTCAATTCAATTTGAATTCATTTCAAATTGATTTTACTTCTATTTCAATTCGTTTTCAATTCAATTTGAATTCAATTCATTTTGTATTCACATCAAATTGGTTTTCTATTCGATTCAATTCCAAATTGGTTTTCTATTCGATTCAATTCAAATTGGTTTTCTATTCGATTCAATTCCAAATTGGTTTTCTATTCGATTCAATTCAAATTGGTTTTCTATTCGATTCAATTCAAATTGGTTTTCTATTCGATTCAATTCAAATTGGTTTTCTATTCGATTCAATTCAAATTGGTTTTCTATTCGATTCAATTCAAATTGGTTTTCTATTCGATTCAATTCAAATTGGTTTTCTATTCGATTCAATTCAAATTGGTTTTCTATTCGATTCAATTCAAACTGGTTTTCTATTCGATTCAATTCAAATTGGTTATCTATTCGATTCAATTCGAAATCGTTTTATATTCTATTCATTTCGAAATCGTTTTCAATATTCATTTTAAAATGAATAAAATCGATATAAATATCGTTCACGTCAAAATGGCGTCAATCTAATCAACACAGCTTCATATATTTCTATTTTCAAATATTCTATTCAACAAATGAATATTTATTTTTGTCAACACACGACTAATCTCAACGAATGAGTACTGTCCACGTGTGACTATTTTTGTTATTTAATATATTTTTAAAAAAATAGGGTATCTATCGTGTGATATCAAATCAGACTCCAACCGTAAATTAGTAAGAGAACGATTTCCTGAATATTAACCCCGAAGGCCGAAACCAGCACCAGATCAATATCCAGGCGACCACTCATCTTATCTATCTTCCAGTTAATTTCTTATTTCATATATGATAAAGATGTAAATTTTATTGTTAAAATATTTCGTTCAACACATGACTAATCTCAACGGATGAGTACTGTCAACACATGAACCTTTATTTCAAAATATTCTTTATCTTCTAAATTGGAATGAGGCCCAATCAATTACCATATAAAGCTAATTATATGGATTCCATACAACACATGTATATAATAGCAACGATAAATAATCAACCATCATCCAAAGTGCACTACACTGTATAAGCATCAAATATAGATATCTAACGCTTATAACAGCCTGTCAATCAATCGATCGACATATTTAATCAATCAGGATGAGTGAACTTCAAATTTCATCCCAACACCCGTGTGGGGTTTCAAACAATCAAACATAGATTTTAGTTGTGCAGTTGGGCGATGTGTAGAATTTATCGTCCCAATCAATGTCCTTCAAATAGGTGTACATAAACAAACCGTCCGGTTTGTAAATGAATATTTATTTATTCGCATTCACGTTAAAAATTATATTTTTAACGATAAAACATTTTATTTCAACATATGAATTTCTATTCAGTTCATTTACACAATAAAATTGATATTTTTATTTTTCTAACATATTTTAGAAAATTTCGGCGGCATAACGGCATGATACTAGAAACGGGACGAGGCCTAGCCTTATCCCCGGTCTAGTGAAGGTCCACGCCATTCACACATCAATCAAAACAATTTCATTTCACCAAACAATTCAATTAATCTAACCAACTACACAACCAAACAAACAAGTCCATGGTCTGTGGACGATTGTGTCGGGTGCTACTAAGCACCGTCTGCATCCTAGTATATATATATATATATATATATATATATATATATATATATATATATATATATAGAAATGAAATTGAAAGGTGAGAAATTCTCACCGATTGCTATCCTAACTCCACGACTCTTCATTTATAGAAATCTTCGTCGTTCTCGCCTTTTTGTCACCTTCGTTGCCCGTAGCCACTACATATATAAAAATCATATTTTTATATACTGATGTCTTTAAAATAAAAATCACATTTTTATTCGTTCACTTTCAATTTAAAAATCATATTTTTATAATCACTTCATATATTTAAAAATCGAATTTTTACTTCGCTATTCAATATATAAAAATCAAATTTTTTTTAATGCTACTATATGGATAAAAATTCTATTTGTATACTGCTACTATATAGATAAAATTTCTATTTTTATACTGCTACTATATAGATAAAATTTCTATTTTTATACTGCTACTATATAGATAAAATTTCTATTTTTCTATTATAAAGATTTCGCCTTTTCTATTTTTAAATTTTCGCCTTTTCAAATTTAAAGATTTCGCCTTTTCAAATTCATCATTATAAAAATCACATTTTTATTTTGCTACACATATAAAGATGATATTTCTAATATTCCTATCATGTAAAAATTATATTTTTAATTCTCTACATAAACAAAAATCATATTTTTACATCTTCTATATAGTAAATATTATATTTTTAATACTTTAAAAATATAAAAATCATATTCTTATTACTCTTTATAATATAAAAATCCTATCTTCAACTGAATAAATTCTTTTCTACCCCAAAAGTTTGATCCTTTTCTTCGCTAATATCACATATTTTATATGATTAAAAATCTCCTCTTTTCTATTATAAAAATCTAATCTTTTCTATTTTAAAAATCCTCGCTTTTTCTAATGATATTTATTTTCAAAATCAACATTTTTAAAACAAAGTTCTTTCATTTAAATACTACCTTTTTAAATCAAAACTATATATCAATTTCATATTTTTTTAGCACAAAAGTATATGAATAAATTTCAGTTTAAAAATCAAGTAGATTTCATAGTAAATAAAAATAAAAAGAAAAGGGGAAACTCACAGGAGGTGGTGGAGAGCTGACGGAGGGAGGGGGCATCTCGATTTGGGCGCGGGTCTGGGTGCTAACGGGTTGCGGGTTGGGAGGGGGGGTCTGTCGGGTTTGCTCGGGAGGGGGGGGGGGGCTTTGGGTCTTCAATCGGGGAAGGAGGAGTAGGGGATGGCCGGAGTTGCTAGGGGAAGGGGCGGCGATCCTTCAGGGGGGCGGCGGACGGTGGAGCAGTGGCCCTGGTGCCAAGCGGAGGCGGAAGTTGACGAGGAAGGGGATACTGCGAGGTGGAGGAAGAAGGAGGAGGAGAAGAAGAAGGTGGCGGCGCGGCAGATGAAGGGGAGGCGGCGTCGATCGCGAGGGCGGCTCCGTCCGTCTTCTTCCTTTCTCTCTTTTTATTTTTTTTTATTTTTTTTCCTCTGATGTCGATTTGTTTTTGAAAGAAAGGGGGGCCAGAACGAATAAAGGGGGAGAAGAGGGTTTATTTTATTTTTTTATTATTTAATTATATTATTTTTCACTAAAAAGCAACTTTTATTTTCGACCTCTAAACGAGGCCCACCGCCTGTCGTCCATAGCTAATTACCCCCATTCCGAACACAATGGGATATGTATCGTAGGCTGATTCGATCGTTTCGATCAGTTTCCGTCAAAATCTACATATAACTCTATATATTGAATTTGAAAGCGCATTTCAATTTACTGGGGTCACATACTAACTAGAAAAATTCCAGAAAAATATTTTCTAACTTCGTATTGACGATACGGTCCTAACAAAACTAGTTTCGTCGAATTCTGAGACCGTTGGAAAAATGGCCATTTTCCAGTCGATTAAATTCAACTGAAATGGTCAAACACGTTTTCCTTCGCCACGCTCACATATTGACTCGGAAAATTATGAAATTTGGAATCTAGCAATATTTTAACATCACGGATCCAACAAATGTGGTTTCGTCGAAATCCGAGGTCGTTTTGCAAAATGTCAATTTTTAAGGGCCTGAATTCCATAGCGACTATTCAGAATTTTCAACTGGACATATCTTTTGATTCCCGCTATGAAATCTCGATTTCTCGGATTCGTTGGAAAAATATTCTCAAATAGATCCTAATGTTTTTGGTATCACTAAAATCCGGATTGTTTTGCACCCGGTACGTTCAATTGAAGTTTGAAATCGAATTATCGAACTATCGTGCCATTTTCAGTTCTATTTATAATTATATATAAATATTTATATTCTAACGACGGCGTATATAATATATACGTTCTAAATATATTCAAAATAAATTTCTCGTCGATTTTATTTAAAATAATCTATTTTAAATATTCAAAATTCGCTAAAATTGCCAAAATAAAAATTTTAAACTGGTTCAGAATTTTCGGGTTATTACAATCTCCCCCACTTAAAACTTTTCATACCCGAAAAGGAACAAAGTCGAAAGTGGTTTGATCAATCAACTCTACGTTCGATCTGGCTTCCATTCTCCAACTTTTCAGTTTCTGAGAATTTTCAAATTTTCAAAAATTTGGCTAACACCCTAAATTTTCGAAAAATTTCGCCATAACCTCCCCTGCACCGGGAGCCACGGGAAAATCCCGAAATCGCCATACAGGCCTTCTGATCTCAAAAAGAAAAAGCCAAGCGGCTAGCCAATAGGCTCATAAAATCATCATCACCCAAACAAAACAGTAGATTATAGTAAACATGTACCTATTTGTCGGGCAAACAAATTTTATACTCTGCTCTGGCCTCCTCGCTATGACCTGTTCAATGTAAGTATATTATATGCAAGCAAATGCGACCAATTTTCAATATAATTCAATATTTGATTCAATTAGGCTAAATGGTTCAAAATTGTCAACAAATAGACAAACAACACAAACATCAATCAATTAGTGAATTAACGTTTCAAATTCATAAATTTGATATATATACTGAAAATCATGTTCTTGATGCCAAATCACAACAATAAATCTATCTATATAAGTTTTGGTTCTCACACCAGTCTAATGGAAATATATAGATATCACACCTTCGAAACACGAACATAATTACTGATGATGTCATGACAATTATCAGTACCATCTCCGCGCGACTAGAATGTGATTCTATATCTATCCAATATATTAAAACTTCGAATATACGTTCATGACGCGCATATGCAAAACCTTTATATACTAGATTGTCCAAATCAATATAAATAAAATATTCAAATACGTATAAAATGGTTTAAATTTTAAAAACAATATTGCTTTCATTTGAAAAATATACTCTTCACACTCGTTCTAGGATACTACAGATCCTATCTCTAATGAGTCATTCTAATTGGATATTACTAATCCAATATCTGATGAACTCTTTCGTATGGTTCTAATGTGTCTTGTTCTCGAGCTCTGTAAACTAAAGCTCTGATACCAAATGTAGCGACCCGAATTTCCCCGGTCTTCGAAGAGATGAGAAAGAACGAATTACTGTGAGGACAAGACAAATCTGAACGCAGACGGAAGAACATTTCATTGCTATTACAATAATTCCATCAGATACAAGAATATACAGAGTATAAATGAATAAATTACATACGATAAATATAAGAGATTACAATAAATTACATAGCAGCGGGAAAATAATACAAAGCACAACTTAAGGTGATATACGGATACAGAGCTTTCCGGATATCATTCCAGCTGTAAACCAGGATCCTGTGAATATAAATCTGCAAAACCAAAACTACTAGCTGCCCGTGCGGAAAATAGGGGCACCCAGAGTTTAGGTTAAAACAATAAACTCCAGGTCAGTCATGTGACTGGTGTGAGAACTAAAACAGTTATTTAAAACTTTACTTTAAAAGAGAGTAATTCAAGGGACCACGCCGTATAACACGGAACGGGTTTCCTCCCAAGAATACAGTGCATAGGATAAACAACGCAATGCTTTTTCAAAAAATGAAGCTATTATAAGACCCAGGTCCCATCACACAATGCAACGCAAGCCGGAGGATAGGGTTTTCCCTTATAATAGCCAAACATGCTTGGTACGTTTAAAACAAATCACTTGATACTATAATAAGTGTATAGTATCAAAATATTTCAATCATAAATATCAATCATAGGCGGCATGGGTACCATCTATCATGTCGCCATACTAGTTCTACAATTAAAACCGCAATACACGTATTGGAAATTGGATTTCCGTCATGAGTCGAGGCAAGGGGCAAGCTCCTCTCCGCGTTCGAGACACTCTAGCAAATGCCTCAGGACTACACACTCTGGGCAATCATGGATGCTTCAGGGCCGGTCCTCACTTACGTTAGAGGATTAGTATTCCTGAACACACGTTTCCCGGTCCTTAAAGACCTAAAATCGATGCGCCTCATCCAACAACCACAAAGGTGAAAAGTATATAAATGTCAGGGCTGGTAAGTCACTGACACCACCAAAGCTAGAAAGAAACGTCGTGCTCTCCCTGCAGTCCGTATCCCGTTTTTAACTCATACCGGGGTGTGAGGCTCGCGAATTCACGTTATACACAAAGCTGCCACGTAGGCCGTGCTTTGATCATCAACCACAAGACTTTGCTTTTCAACAGAAGCCTTGATCCATGCAACTCAGCATGCCACACAGGCAATTCATGCCATGCGATTGATATCTATCGATATATAACCTCTAAGCTCGTACGTCTCAGAGAAGGGCGTTAAGCAAGAGAATAAATTCTCCGCCGCCAAACAGATATATATTTAACAAAAATCAATCAACACAGAATAAAATCCAATGTCAGACACACAATCCATTTACAAGTTCGTTCTGGGTCTGAACGAAACCGGAGGCACTTTCCTCGCATATCCATCCATCTCCAAGTACGTCTGGACGACCACCAACTATTTCCATCCTCTTGGGTGTACAGCCCAATCAGGATCGTCAGTAATTATCCAAACGATGTGAAGACTTCCGATCTTCAACCACCGTCTTCATCTTCGACATATCGTCGAATCGGTTATTCAGAATGGGTATAAACCCGACCTTTCCGAACAACCCGCGTATATTAAAAACAGTGCTAGAAAACACAACATACGCCTCATTCCAATTCTGAATATTCTGTTATTTAAATATTCACATCTTTTGGGAAAGGTTCCCATTAATTTTATCCAAGATAAATTCTTTAAAATTTATCCTTTAATCTTCCTTCGGATGTCATTTCAAACCAAATTATGGTTTTCCAAACTAGTCGAGATTAGCGAACCACACCGAAGTAATTATTTATTTTATTTCCCAATCCCAACCTATTCATCCCATGAAGCAAACTGGTAATACTCCATATCTAACACCATGGTGTTATCGGTAAAATTAATTACCATTTCACGTTCAAATCTAATTAAAGATTTAACTATCGCTTTGGAGCAAAACTGGTGGTACTCCATTCTCGCTCACTTTCTAAATTTGATAATTTAAAATTATCAATTCTCATTTCAATCTAATTGCGGATTCATTAACACTCCTTTCACTGGGTTAAAGAACTAATGTCATTTAAAACACAGTTCACGATAAACCCAAATCAATTCTATTTAAACCCATTTCAAATCCAATTTATTTACTTAAAAATAAATGGGTTTTAATTTCAGTTCAAAACTAGTTCATTTCAATAAAAATCTATTTTTATCTTTTCAAATATGGAGTTTTTCATCCTAATTTTTCCTAAATCATTTCTTATGATTTTACACTAATTATTGATATTTTTAATAATTTTATCAAGGCCTGTACAGTCGATTTCCGTCAACGGCCATCGAACTGCACTTACAACAACCTTTTCCAAATTTGATTTGGACGTATCTCCAAATCCAACCGTTAGATTTCAAATTTCTAATATTCGTTAGAAAGCTCTTTTCGATACGAACCCAAGGTTCCGGTTTTAGGAGAATCCGACGGTCGGATCTCCTGTAATGTCCGTTTGAAATAAATTGTCGAAATTCACGAACTGCCGCGGCGCGGCGCGTTCTATTCAGGCCATTATATTATATATATAATATATATAATATATATTTCGTCGATTTCTATTTAAAATGATTTATATAGATAGTTTTGAATTCGTTTCAAAAACATTTTCAACTTCCATTTCAATTCAAATTAAAACCGAATTTTTCCTTATAAATTCGTTTTAAAATTCATTTCTATTCAATTCAAATTTCAATTCAATTTGAATTTATTTCAAATTGATTTTACTTCTATTTCAATTCGTTTTCAATTCAATTTGAATTCAATTCATTTTCTATTCACATCAAATTGGTTTTCTATTCGATTCAATTCCAAATTGGTTTTCTATTCGATTCAATTCAAATTGGTTTTCTATTCGATTCAATTCAAATTGGTTTTCTATTCGATTCAATTCAAATTGGTTTTCTATTCGATTCAATTCAAATTGGTTTTCTATTCGATTCAATTCAAATTGGTTATCTGTTCGATTCAATTCGAAATCGTTTTATATTCTATTCATTTCGAAATCGTTTTCAATATTCATTTTAAAATGAATAAAATCGATATAAATATCGTTCACGTCAAAATGGCGTCAATCTAATCAACACGGCTTCATATATTTCTATTTTCAAATATTCTATTCAACAAATGAATATTTATTTTTGTCAACACACGACTAATCTCAACGAATGAGTACTGTCCACGTGTTACTATTTTTGTTATTTAATATATTTTAAAAAAATTAGGGTATCTATCGTGTGATATCAAATCAGACTCCAACCGTAAATTAGTAAGAGAACGATTTCCTGAATATTAACCCCGAAGGCCGAAACCAACATCAGATCAATATCCAGGCGACCACTCATCTTATCTATCTTCCAGTTAATTTCTGATTTCATATATGATAAAGATGTAAATTTTATTGTTAAAATATTTCGTTCAAGACATGACTAATCTCAACGGATGAGTACTGTCAACACATGAACCTTTATTTCAAAATATTCTTTATCTTCTAAATTGGAATGAGGCCCAATCAATTACCATATAAAGCTAATTATATGGATTCCATACAACACATGTATATAATAGCAACGATAAATAATCAACCATCATCCAAAGTGCACTACACTGTATAAGCATCAAATATAGATATCTAACGCTTATAACAGTCTGTCAATCAATCGATCGACATATTTAATCAATCAGGATGAGTGAACTTCAAATTTCATCCCAACACCCGTGTGGGGTTTCAAATAATCAAACATAGATTTTAGTTGTGCAGTTGGGCGATATGTAGAATTTATCGTCCCAATCAATGTCCTTCAAATAGGTGTACATAAACAAACCGTCTGGTTTGTAAATGAATATTTATTTATTCGCGTTCACGTTAAAAATATAATTTTTAACGATAAAACATTTTATTTCATCATATGAATTTCTATTCAGTTCATTTACACAATAAAAATGATATTTTTATTTTTCTAACATATTTTAGAAAATTTCGGCGGCATAACGGCACGGTACTAGAAACGGGACGAGGCCTAGCCTTATCTCCGGTCTAGTGAAGGCCCACGCCATTCACACATCAATTAAAACAATTTCATTTCAACAAACAATTCAATTAATCTAACCAACTACACAGCCAAACAAACAAGTCCATGGTCTGTGGACGATTGTGTCGGGTGCTACTAAGCACCGTCTGCATCCTAATATATATATATATGTATATAGAAATGAAATTGAAAGGTGAGAAATTCTCACCGATTGCTATCCTAACTCCACGACTCTTCATTTATAGAAATCTTCGTCATTCTCGCATTTTTGTCACCTTCGTTGCCTGTAGCCACTACATATATAAAAATCATATTTTTATATACTAATGTCTTTAAAATGAAAATCACATTTTTATTCGTTCACTTTCAATTTAAAAATCATATTTTTATAATCACATCATATATTTAAAAATCGAATTTTTACTTCGCTATTCAATATATAAAAATCGAATTTTTTCTAATGCTACTATATGGATAAAAATTCTATTTGTATACTGCTACTATATAGATAAAATTTCTATTTTTATACTGCTACTATATAGATAAAATTTCTATTTTTGTACTGCTACTATATAGATAAAATTTCTATTTTTCTATTATAAAGATTTCGCCTTTTCTATTTTAAAAATTTCGCCTTTTCAAATTTAAAGATTTCGCCTTTTCAAATTCATCATTATAAAAATCACATTTTTATTTTGCTACACATATAAAGATGATATTTCTAATATTCCTATCATGTAAAAATTATATTTTTAATTCTCTACATAAACAAAAATCATATTTTTACATCTTCTATATAGTAAAGATTATATTTTTAATACTTTAAAAATATAAAAATCATATTCTTATTACTTTTTATAATATAAAAATCCTATCTTCAACTGAATAAAATCTTTTCTACCCCAAAAGTTTGATCCTTTTCTTCGCTAATATCACATATTTTATATGATTAAAAATCTCCTCTTTTCTATTATAAAAATCTAATCTTTTCTATTTTAAAAATCCTCGCTTTTTCTAATGATATTTATTTTCAAAAATCAACATTTTTAAAACAAAGTTCTTTCATTTAAATACTACCTTTTTAAATCAAAACTATATATCAATTTCATATTTTTTTAGCACAAAAATATATGAATAAATTTCAGTTTAAAAATCAAGTAGATTTCATAGTAAATAAAAATAAAAAGAAAAGGGGAAACTCACTGGAGGTGGTGGAGAGCTGAGGGAGGGAGGGGCCATCTCGATTTGGGCGCGGGTCTGGGTGCGAACGGGTTGCGGGTTGGGGGGGGGGTCTGTCGGGTTTGCTCGGGGGGGGGGGGGGGGGGGCTTTGGGTCTTCAATCGGGGAAGGAGGAGTAGGGGATGGCCGGAGTTGCTAGGGGAAGGGGCAGCGATCCTTCAGGGGGGGCGGCGGACGGTAGAGCAGTGGCCCTGGTGCCAAGCGGAGGCGGAAGTCGACGAGGAAGGGGAGACTGCGAGGTGGAGGAAGAAGGAGGAGGAGAAGAAGAAGGTGGCGGCGCGGCAGATGAAGGGGAGGCGGCGTCGATCGCGAGGGAGGGAGGGCGGCTCTGTCCGTCCTCTTCCTTTCTCTCTCTCTCTCTCTTTATTTTTTATTTTTTTTTCTCTGATGTCGATTTGTTTTTGAAAGAAAGGGGGGTCAGAACGAATAAAGGGGGAGAAGAGGGTTTTTTTATTTAATTATATTATTTTTCAATAAAAAGCAACTTTTATTTTCGACCTCTAAACGAGGCCCACCGCCTGTCGTCCATAGCTAATTACCCTCATTCCGAACACAATGGGATATGTATCGTAGGCTGATTCGATCGTTTCGATCAGTTTCCGTCAAAATCTACATATAACTCTATATATTGAATTTTAACGCGCATTTCAATTTACCGGGATCACATACTAACTAGAAAAATTCCAGAGAAATATTTTCTAGCTTCGTATTGACGATACGGTCCTAACAAAACTAGTTTCATCGAATTCTGAGACCGTTGGAAAAATAGCCATTTTCGAGTCGATTAAATTCAATTGAAATGGTCAAACACGTTTTCCTTCGCCACGCTCACATATTGATTCGGAAAATTATGAAATTTGGAATCTAGCAATATTTTGACATCACGGATCCAACAAATGTGGTTTCGTTGAAATCCGAGGTCGTTTGCAAAATGTCAATTTTTAAGGGCCTGAATTCCATAGCGACTATTCAGAATTTTCAACTGGACATATCTTTTGATTCCCGCTATGAAATCTCGATTTCTCGGATTCGTTGGAAAGATATTCTCAAATAGATCCTAATGTTTTTGGTTTCACTAAAATCCGGATTGTTTTGCACCCGGTACATTCAATTGAAGTTTGAAATCGAATTATCGAAATACCGCGCCATTTTCAGTTCTATTTATAATTATATATAAATATTTATATTCTAACGACGGCGTATATAATATATACGTTCTAAATATATTCAAAATAAATTTCTCGTCGATTTTATTTAAAATAATCTATTTTAAATATTCAAAATTCGCTAAAATGCCAAAATAAAAATTTTAAACTGGTTCAGAATTTCCGGGTTATTACAACCTTACTTAAAGTTAGTAATATATTCCATATATGAAATAATTCAAGTTCTTAAAATCTTCAAAATATTTACATAACCATTTCAATAGTTTACAATTTATAACTTCAAAACTTGATTATTCTCAAAGAATCGTTAAAATAACATTTAACAGCGTTACCAAAATGTTATAAAATAGCCATTTAAATCAAATGGATTCAGAATCATTCGAAATTCAAATATTCCAGCTCTACACATTTTTGAATTATAAAATAAGATTTATATTAATTTTTCTAAATTTTTAATAATCTGTATATCCATCACGGTCGCCGAACTACACGTATAATGACCCTTCCTAATTTTGATTTAATCATAATTTGAAAACTGTATGTTGAAATTTGAAAATTTCTATTCTATTCAAAAGTTATCATTAGTAGAAATCCAACATTTCTTGTTTCTCACTAATTCGATTTAAAACGTTCAAGTTATAGTCATTTGAAAATTAAAATCAATATTAACGAACGGTCGCTACACTACGCGTTCGATTCAAGCTATATAACGATGTAATATAAATCGTCCAAACCTTTTGAAAATAAACTTAAATTTCCATAACTTCAATTTAAAATCATATTTCCATTTACAAATCTATATTCCATTTAGGTCGAGACTTAATAATAATTTTTTCAAAGCTTATTCAATCATTTTCCAACTTACTGGTATTCATTTTACAAATAGAACCTATTATTTAAATAAAAACAAAATTTTGATTCATAATTCAAATCATTTTCTTCGATCTTAACTTCAAAACTCAACTCAACAGTAATAGCTTATAATAATTGAAAATACCTCCATTTCAATTTAATCGAAACCAAATATAATATTTCCCAACTCGTTTAATTATTTTAGAGCTTACAATTGGTCGTTAAATAATGGAACCTAGTGTTTATATCTAAACTTATTGTTTAAACTCAAATCATTATCTGAACTTAACTTCAAAACTTAAGTTAAGCGTTTTAATAGAAAATATTTCCAAAGCTCTTATTTAAATTTAATCCAAACTTCCTTAATTTAATTTCAAAGCTTGTTTCACATTTTGAAACATTTCCAAATTCGTTCCGCCTTTAACCATTCTTAGCTTAGATTTCCAAACCATTTGAATCTAAATAATTTCAATTATTATTTGTATATTAAATAATAAAATCGTCATGGAAGGAAGATTTAAACCGATTATTCGTATAACTCCACAACTATGGTGTATATGTATACAACCATAATTAATCAATACTCAACCATATGAATTCATCCATTAACATTACAAAAATTAAACCACCCTTTAATTGTGCGTAAGCTTTACTTTCAGTAACGCTTAATGTCCAGTGTGTTCTAACTTCTTGAACGTTCATCACGTACAATAGCAACAAACATCACATAACATAACCATTCATAAGAAACCAATTATCTTTAACTAATTATAAGTATCAATGGCTTATAATTAACCATTACTAATTAAAATAATATTTATTTGAATTATATCTCTCACCTTCGCCTCCAAAATTTATTCACTAACAACATCCCGTATTAACTGCAAATCTCACGTATGGACGTTGCCCACTACTTCTTTCTGGCAACTCACGCGCGCGCGCGTATATATATATATATATATATATATATATATATATATATATATATATATATATATATATATATATATATATATATATTAGCACACGTTCTGTTTTTCACCCTTTGGAAGGCCGACATTTGTCATGAATGGGCAGAGGAGCGGTGCTGGGTGGTTGGAGAAGGAGCTGGCCGAGCTGACGTGGCGTGGAGGTGACAAGGAAAGGTGGTGCGAAGGGTTTGTGCGTGTAGTTTAAAAGGGGAAGTTGACTGTTTGAAGCCGAGAGAAGTGTGGCCATACAAAAGAATGTGCAGGTCTGGGTGGAGCTGCAGGGTCAGGGTAGGGTGTCAGGTCGTTCAGGCCGTCGGCGATGATGACCGGAGGTGGCAACGAGACTATTGAAACTCGAAAAGGGGAGGCTGAGCTGTCTATAATGGAAAGAAGAAGGTTTAAGGAGAGGAAAGGAAAAACTAATGCTAGTGGGAGGGGTTACGGTCTGATATAGGGTTCCTGAAGTAGCTGTCATTGGCAGAGGTGCCAGGTGAAGCAGTTGACGTGGTGGTGTGTAGATGTGGGGTGGTGTAGCTAGAGCAGGGCCGAATTGTGTATAACTCAAAGAAGAAGGGTTGAGCTACTTTAAGAGAATAGTGGGTTTTTAAATGGAATAAAGGGACGAGTTGTCACTTGGGGAAAGGGAGGTGATGTGGAGATGGACTGACGGCTGTTGATGGCGGTGGACAGACGGCAGACTGGAGGTGCGAGGCTTTGTCAGATGGGTTGGCAGTGTAATGGAGATAAAACATCGAATGATTTTTATTGTTTTGTTTTTCCTTTTCTTTGGTTTTGTTCCAAGGAAATCGATTTCTTTCTGAAAGTTTTGTTCGATTTTTTTTCTCCATTTTTTCCTGTAAACCTTAGAAGAAGAGGATGCAAGTCAGAGGAAATGAAGCGCGTGGAGGTGGTTTCAGAAATGTAATCACACGTGTTGCCTAACCAGGAGAACGGATTACAAGTGTAAAATCGAAATTGTAAAATTTGAAATTTTGGGCTTTTCTTTTTCTACTTATTTATACGTACACGAGATTTAGTATATAAGTACGTACAGGTTGGACTCTAAACGCAAGGATCGGATGGCATACACAAACAAACGTTGTCTATTTTTGTGCATTTTCGATATAGAATTAAGAATCCGAGCAAACCATGTTTGTATTTCACAAAACGAATAATTCCGTTATTATTAAAATGCCCCAAAGTATTTTTAAGTCAGATTCGCTTGAATTCCGAACATATTTTATTCGTAATATTTTATTAAACAGAAATGCTACAGACAGTCGCCCTTGAGCGACTATCTTATTTACTTGCGCAAGCAACCCATGATGCAGCAACCCTTTTCATTTTTAATTGTATTTCCAATGGAATGTGGGACCCTTTGCTGCTGCAGCAACCAATGATGCAGCGAGTAATATTTTTAGTCGCTTAGGCGCGACTGTCAATAGTATTCCTCTTTATTAAATGGTTAGTTAAATTAACGAGAACGGAACGAACTTGTGTATTTCCTACGAAATTTATTCTTCCGTCGCGTCTAATTAGACGTACCTCAAATATTAAATTTTTGTTCAAACCTTTTAAATTTTAGTATTATTTACAATTTATCGATCACAGCTACCACAAATCAACCGTTCAAATCAATGACTAGATTCAAAATTATAAACAAATAACAATTTCTTAAATACTAGATATTTCATAATTTTAAAATGTTAAAAATTCTCGATCGTGACAATTATTGTCTGAAAAAATCTATTATATAGATTCTTAAAGTCTGAACTACGGCAATCATCTTACTTTAGTAGACTCAAACCGCGAAATTCTCAACATAATCCACCATTCACAACGTCCTATCCTACATCTTACAGTGGCATGCATTGGCATCGCGAACTTTATAACAGTAGATTAATCTGAAGTAATGCATGATTATAGATCATGGTTCACAAATCTATCTAAAATATTGTCCACTTTCTAAAACTCATAGCCTGGAAATAATTGAATATATTAATCAACAATATAATAACCCTGTATGAATAAAATAAAACTGTATAATATATATTTAATACATTTATTTACATTGGTAATCAAAACAATGTAATGTTTGGGAACAATTGAGTTAAATTATAGATAGTCAAAAGTAAATATGCATCTTCATTGTACCTCCAAGCCTTCAAGTACTCCTCAGCCTTCTCTATATATTGACCTATCAAAGAATGTCTAAAATGAATAAACGATAGAGATAGTCAGATATACACTGGTGGGTGAAACATGTATATGTCAGACTATCATCCCCATAGAACCCCATGTATTGAAATCTTAATAGACACCTTTTTAAACTGGCACAAAAACACAGTAAACTATGTATAAAAGAATTTGTTGTCTCATCACAGTCAGAAGCAATAAACCATGCGTGCCAACTTCCAATGCATTTGTTGTCTCTATGGTTAATAGTTTGTCCAACCTCCAATGCATTTTTTTCCCAGTTGGTAAACTCGATCAATTAATGAACACTTAACTTCCAAAGGATTTCTGTCATCGAGAAATATAATTTTGGTATATAGAATGTCTACTATCGGCACAGAGACAACATATCAACACTACCCATACAACTCAAACACAAACTAAATTTGAAGTACCCAATATATCAACACTACCCATACAACTCAAATACATACTATGGGCACAGAGATAAAGTGCTCAAAGTAGAGCATAGACAACATATATATGTTGCCACTGCCAAAACAATCTCCATTGTTACTGCAAATAGACTCCACGTGTGAATCACTGAGAACCAATAGCAGCAGCAGCAGCAATGGCCATAGAATTACGCCTGTCCGAATAAATATGAATTGCATGATATTGTTAGCCAAAAATACATAAGAGTTGGATTTAGAGTTAAAACATAGCTCTCTTTTTTAACCTATCTGAATTGCACAACTGCAAGCAAGAGCTGCAAGGGTAACCACCTCAAATTCAAAGGTAGGGGGAGGTCGTAGTCTGAAGAAAGAAGAGATGAAGAAAAATATTGTTTCTTATTTCATTAATGGTTTCTTACGTCCAACGGTACTATATAGTACAAAATACAAAAATGCGAAATAATGTTATCTTACCTCCAAGGATACTATATACAAAATACAAAAGTACAAAAGACCCGAAAAGCCTGTACAACACAGCCAACATACAAATATATACAAAACATACAACAAGAATTATGTAAAGCAACATACAACACTTCAACCCTACTCTACACCCCTCCTCAAACTGGACTTGGCAGTTTAAAAACAAGTCCTAGCTTGGCCGATAGAAAAGCATGTTGATCAGCACCCAAAGGCTTTGTAAGCAAGGACGTACGGAGAAAATCGACATAGTGGAGGCAAAAAATCATATTTTGACTTTCATTCACTCTCGGATGCATACACATATATAAAGCATGATAAAATCATCATATAACATTTTTAGAAATATTGATGACACACCCTAGTTTCGATTTATCATTCCCCTTAAAATGATTCTTTATGAAAAATATATATGGAAACCACATAAAGAGGCAGTCACACTTTGCATTCTAGCTGAGTACGTAATGAAGTTTGAATAATGCTAATCCAAAACATGTATATATTTTTTGGGTTTTGCACATAGCCCGGTCCGCGAGCACCATATAAGTGGCTGATCTTAACATATGTACGTGGTAAGTTCTTAGCATGTCATTCCGGGTTTTGAACCCACACCACTGTTACCATGATTTATGATTGATTTTTTTTTAAGTAAAATGAAAGAATATGTTTTATTGCTTTCGTTTTGGTTTTAACTATGTTGTTTTTATTTGATTAAATTTGCTGTGAAAATAGTAGTAGGTCGGGAGACTGCCTGGGAAGTGTCCTCGCGTTTGACTTACATGGTTTGTGATTGTTTTAGTTGTACATGTTAGTGGTTTACATGAAGTGCTGAAGTAATTTCGGGTTTGCATGAACTAATGAATGCAAGGGTGGAAAATGGAAAATGCATGCCTGCATAAGAACTAGTGCAATCTGCAATCTAAAAGTATAGGTCCAAAAAAAAACACTTTTATAGGTCTGCCCATGAACATGCATGTGACCACGTTGAGATAATCAGATTAGTACTGCTATAAGTTTACTCAAATGAGAAATTTTCTGCGAAATAGCAAATAATACCAAGCAAACTAACATACAAAAGCAACAAACATAAACAAGAAATTGCCACATAGTAATATTACTGAGAAAACACAGTATGTCTTTGATTAACAGTTTTTGCTAACAAAGATAAAAAATTGACATAGCTTCCATTCCAGTAAGCAACAAAGCTAAACATGGTACCAAAATAAAGCATATAACTAAGAATATACACATCACAACAAACTAGGGCTGCACAAAGTATGGGTTGGGTCGGGTTGGACCAAATACTACATCCGACCCGCATAGGTATGGGTTTAAGGAAGTTCAACCCGTATCCGACCCTATATGAGGTTGGATATGGGTTGGGTTGAAGAATGGGTTGGGTCGGGTTTAGTAGGGTTGAGTTGGGTTGCTTGAATATTATAAAAAAATGAGAATAAAAGGAGTTTTTTTAAAAGTAGTATTAAAATATTCAACATAATGTATTAGATTTTTGCTAGCATAATGTATTTAAAATAACTGATTCATTATAAGATATATTTTATTAAAATTTCATTGTAAAACACATTATACAAAATTAATTTACTATATAGTAGAACTAATGTTTCATTTTAAGATACACTGAAATGCACTTTAAAATATATTTTCCAAATTCTATCTAGTTTTGATTGACATAAAATATGATTTTTGTATATTTACTATAGAATACATAAACATTATTCTAGTATTATACTATTCTCATTTTTAGTAGGTTGATATTAAATTATTATTTTAATATAGGGTTGGGTTGGGTTAAAATAAGGTTGGGTTGAACAAAATATCAAACCCGACCCGTATGTAGTATGAGTTATATATTGTAACCCATATCCGACCCGAACTAGGATGGGTTGGGTTGGGTTTATGTGGGTTGGGTCGGGTTGGTGGGTTGGGTCGGGTTGGATATGGGTTGTGTGCAGCCCTACAACAAACAGATGGAACATACACTAATAAATCCAAAAAATCCCAGTGGAGGCGGCGGCCCCCACTAGGCCTGAGGCAGGTCTGCCCTTGTTTGTAAGCATGTCTGCAAGTTGAAGAGCATACTTGACATGAAGAATATTGATAAAATTTGCATCAACATAATCTCTTACAAAATGACAATCAACTTGTAAATGATTAGTTCTTTCTTGGAAAATCTTATTTTCTGCAATATACTTTGATGCAATGTTGTCGCAAAACAGATTGATGGGAAGGGATACTTTAACCTGTAAATAAGCAAGTAACCCTTTAAGCCAAATTAACTCGCTTGTAATCAGTGCCAGCCCTAGGTTGTTTGCTACCCTAGGCAGACCTTAAGGAAAAAAGTGGTGGGAGAAAAAACATATACAAAAGTTGTGCACCAGAGGTAGTGAACCATGGTCACCCCAAACACAAGCACAAGCACATGCCTTAACCACCACACCACTGCTTTGTTCTCAATTATGTTGCCCTACTATTGTAATAAATAGATAATGATTAAAACCACCTACACCATCTTACTGACCCCTCTATCGCCTCTGGCAGCGTTGCCCTAAACAAAAGTCTCACTTGGCTTGCCTTTGGACCGGGTCTGCCTGCAATATAACTCATACTTCTATATTCATCCTCACAAGTACTTTTAGATGTCATTTTCTGCTTCTTTGTTTTCCAAGATGTCAATGAATCACCTAAAAATAGTGTAGCCAGAAAGAGATTTTGCAAAAAAGGGACAACTTCCCCAATCAGCATCGCAATATGCCGTAAGATGAAAATCCGAGTGAACAGACTAGAAAAAGCAAATATCTATAGTACCCTTGAGATATTTAATGTAACAACCCGGAAATTCTGAACCAATTTAAAAATTTTATTTTAGCTATTTTAATGGATTTTGAATATTTAAAATGTTTTATTTTAAATAATAATGACTAAAAATTTATTTAAATCGAAGTTATAATGTATAAATTTATATTAATTATAAAACGAGCCTGAAATGGCGTGATGGTTTGAAAATTCGATTTTAAATTTCAAATGAATGTACAAAATTCAATATAAATCGGATTTCAGTGAAACAAGAAATGTTGGAATATTTTGAAATGTAATTTTCTAATGAATGTAAGAAACTGAGATTTCACTTTATAGATTATAAGTTATGTCCAGTTTAAAATTTAAAATAGTCGCTATGGAATTTATATATTTTTAATATAATATATAGCCTTAAAAATAGTCATTTTGCAAATGACCTCCATTTTCAACAAAACCACTTTTGTTGGATGTGGAGTATCAAATTATTATTAAGTTTCAAATTCATAATTTTTGAAATTAATATGTGAGCATAGTAAATTTAAATATGTTTTGTAATTTCAGCTTAAATTTAATTAACCAGAAATTGACCATTTTTCAAACGGTCTCCAAATTCGACGAAATTAGTTTTGTTAGGACAGTATCATCAAAACATAGTTAGATTTAATTTTCTGTAATTTTTAGAGTCAATATGTGGCCTCAGTAAATTTAAATGTACGATTAAAATTCAATATATTGATTTACATTTTAATTTTGATCAAACTGGCCGAAACAGCCGAATTGGGTTACGAATCATATTCCATTATGTTCGGAATAGGGGTATTTGGCTAAGGACGACAATCGCTGGGTTTCATTTGGGGTTCGTACGTGAAAACTTCAAAATTAGTAATTATTAGAATTAAATATTAATTTAATAATTAGTATAAAAGGGCCAAGACTAAACCTTAGGTTCCCATTTCTCCAGCGTCGTCATAAGCATTTCAACAGCCAAACTGCTCCGAAATTAATTCTCCGTTTTCTCTCAAAATACATAGAATTAGAGTATGGTTCCAAAAGAAAATTAGTAGAGAATTTTAGCAGCTCCATTTTAGTACGGATAAGATCTGATTTGGTGGTGGATTGAGCTCCAATTTCTTCCTCAAAGAGGCAGTTTTCGCATGAGATTCTAGGGTGAGTTGAGGCACCGAGTTCAAGGGGATTCGTGGTGTAACGACCCAGATTTTTGGACATTAAATTCAGAACATTTAAATTGTATTAAATGTTGAAATGGAATAATATAATGGATTATAGTAACGAATTTAATTATTAAACAAATGGTCAACGTATTAAATTTTATTTAAATTTTAAATGAGCTCGAAATAGTCATGGTAGTTCGTAATTTATGATTTAAACTTCATCTGAATATACAGAACCCAATATAAGTCTGAATTCAATGAAACAAGAAACGTTTGAATTTATTAAACTGTATCTTTCTAATGGAAGTGAAAAATCGAGATTTTGTCTTATAGATTGTAAGTTATGTCCAAATCAAATTTTCAAAAAGACGCTATAGAGTCGTGTATAAGCCATTATAGTTTATTTAATATAATTAAATATTGGTCTCGAATTTGGACAAGATTTTTAAAATGTAGTTATAATTTAATTTGAAAATTTTTTTTGTAATTTTTATTTTTAAAAATAAGCAATTTTTTATTTGAAATATTTTACACCCTATATCAGCATTTTGGGATATCGCAATACAAGTTAATTTGCTTATATTATTATATTTTTGGGATCATGGCACATCGCTTGACACGATAGTATTTTTATTTTTGTCTGTAGCAGTCCGTAAGTGAATAAAATTCTATGTAGCAGGATACACTAATCTGTAAATAAATAATAAAATAAGCATGAAGTTTCTCTTGAAAGCCACTGTGTTACTTACTATTGAAGCCACTTTGAATCGTCTGTAGGAAGTGACTACTATTATATATTTCCAATTATTCTCCTTTGTCCATCTTTACAAGTCGCTTCTAAACTCAGTTAAAAATCAAATAAAATCCCTAATTCCCCAATTCGTCCTGATTTCCTATTTTACCAGTATCATCTATTTAAATCAAAAATTCATATTAATTCAAGTACTTAGCCAAATTAATCGTTGTTTGATTTGCTGAAAACCTTATTGCGTGAGCTTAAGTATGGTTTCAAAACTTTGCAACTCGGTCACCTTTTTCCTGGGTACCCATTTCAAGCGATGTCAGCCTGGGTTGGTCTGCAGGCATTCAAAGTGGAATAGGAGGGCTGATTTCGTGAATTTGGGCATCATCGTTGTCAATGGGAGGATGAGATTCGGCGTGGTAGTTTCATGAGCGAGTCACACTGTCAAGGGAATTTTGTGAATTTATACGATGGTTGAATTCGGCGGTTTCCTGTAGCCGAGACAATAAAGGAGGATTGCGAGTTTACTTTGGGCTCATAAGGAAGCTCAAGGGGATGGGAGGCAGTGAAATAAATTGAAAGAGGGAGGTAGTTGGTGGCTTGTCACTTTGTGGACTGTAGTGAAATGGAGGGAGGCTAGAGGTAGCGATCACAGTGAAGTCAGTTGTGAACTTTGTGCTGAAACGAGGGAGAGAAGATTTGTTTGGTGAATTCCTGTTTCATTTTTCTGATAAATAATGTGCAAATCGGGTTTTGTTCTTTTGTTTGGGAAGGATTTGGTAGTAAATTAGGTTATAAAATCCATGGCTTTTGTAGGAGGTCAGTATTGGTGTTCAAAGTTAGTTGTGATGCTATAGATGTTATGTTGAAGAACAATCAGTTGATGAGTATACGATGTTGCTATATTTTAGTTTAGACATTCGAATAAACTGGGTTCTGCAGTTTTGAATTGTTTTGGTTGGTTGAAGTTAGCTTGGTTATGCTAAAGAATTTTAGAATCCAGTTGATGCATTACAAAAGGGAGAGAGGTGACATTCAAATGATACCGGAAATAACGTATGAAGAAGGAAGAAGTACCATATGAGTACATTGATTTAAATAATAAAGGGTAATTAAATACTTATTTATTCCGTAAATGACCTTAAAAATGTATACAAACTTATAAAATTAATAACTTGAGCTTACGTGAATAGAATCTGACAAAATCCATCACGTTGGTATCGTAGTAGCATGGTCCACATTGTAGAACTTATTTCGTTGAGTGCAAAGCCATTGGAATTTCTTGATAAAATCAAATGCATGTTTGATTTTAAAGGAAACAAAAGTAGAAACGTCAACTGCAAGACAAAGTGAGTAAACTCACTAACTCTGGCTCGTTTATATTTCTATATAAACGAGTTTTAAATTTTATTTATAGTTATTTTATTCTATGTGATGGTTGTTTGGATGAATTGGTTGATATAGTTATATCGTTGATCGATTTATTAATTCTGTTTACTATGATATTTCACATTGATATGAAATTAATATTATTGATATTATTAATGTTGATTAACGTCTGTCGATGCAGGAAAACATGTTGGAGGGATCCAACTGGATTCCTCAATATTTTTGTGTTTTTGTTTTATTTATTATGTTATATAATATATTTTATTCGTTCCGCTGTGAGATTTGTGTTCTTTGTTTTCTTCTATTCTAACTTTTCTTTCTATTTCTCACCCTCTAACTTCTTTCTATTAATGATTCGTATTTCTGTGCAATTTGGGTTGGAGGTATGGTGTGATTAGTCAACTCAAAAGGTTTGAAAATTCGGACCATTACATTTGGTATCAAAGCTGAAGGTTGAGTAGTAACCTTGGCTCTTTGGCATAACTCAAGGGGTTGGTAATACTCTAGATTGAGTTTGAGTATATATATGAGCGCGTATTTGTAGATTTGATATAAAATTATTTTATGTTGTCTTGATTGATTTGTTGAGTGGTATATGAATTCCATATCGACGCGTTTAGCTGACGTAGGGATTTATAAACACTAGAACGAGGCAATTCGACATAATATTATTTATAAAAAGTGGGTAAATGAAATAATTTTACCCAACATTATATTTCAGTATAAAAGGAATAATTTTTTGGAATTATTAAAATATATGGATGTATTGGTTATTATTATTATAATCAGATGAGATTATAATATTAAACCGGTTATATATGACCAAATTGAACATGAATGAAATATATGAACAAGATAAAATAAAAAAATAATTGGATTCAGACCAGAATTTGAGAATTTAAATCCCGGATGTTTAAAAATATTTTCTGATGAATTTTAAAACTAATATAACATTACTATAGTGACCCGAAATTCCGATCCAATTTGAGCTGACCAAATGACGCAAGTCCAACCCAATTTGCACTGAAATCCAGAAAACTGTGAGAAAGAATATAGAGAGTGAGTAAAGATAAGATAGAAACTTAGAATAGAAGAAGAAGAAGATACAACATCATAGTAACACGTATCTCACAGCGAAACAAACAACATATAATAGATAACAATTCCTTGAAATAAAATCAGTATATGTATACAATAACATTATCAGAGTACAACACTTACAACACAACTGAAATAACTATAGCTATATAATTCTGAAGCCTCCTACTCCAAGCTCTTCAAGTATATCTGTAAATTCCTGACTACTTGACTGCCCGTACAAAATTGGGCACCCAAGAGTTTAGGGAAAACAAAACAAAATAAACTCCGGGTCAGTCATGGGACTGGTATGAGTAAAACAGTTTAAAACAATTTTAACAAGTAAACAATATCTCATAAGACCACGCCGTATAACGGAACGGGTTTTTCCCTTATGAGAATCCAAATTATCTTTATATCAAAACCTCATGATATTATTATAATGTCTATCAATCACAATATAATAATCATCTAGCAGAAATGCTTTCATCTCACGTTCTACATATATAGTATACAATCAAAACCGCAAGCACGTATTGGGTAGTGGATTTCCAACTATGACAAGGTATGGAACCACCTTTCGCTAGTGTACCTCTAGAGAGGAATACACTGGGTTCAACAAGAACATCTTGCAACCCGGCCACACATGACCAACCACTCATTTCGCTTAAGTGTATCGAATGTATATCACCAACGGCTGGGATCAGCAACCGTTTCCCGAACGGGACAGCATCGACAATAGATTTTTAGAAATAAATGAAACTCTAGATCAGGTGATTATACGCCCTAATAGGTGCGACCTACATAGCCATGCTGCCTGCCCGATTTCTGTCATTTCCTGGTTGTTGAGGCTTGAGGTTACGCTTTATCATCACATCAGGTTCACTTCGAATGCCACATTGTCAGATCCATCGAAAATCACTAATTGGCGTCTGCAACAGTACATTACGTGTTAGCTAAAGAAGTTTCCTTCTCTGCTTCCACTCTTGGTACGGTTGAAGAAATCAATGTACGTAACCTTCCCGGAAACATTGTGTCATACATTCATCCATACAAGTCATCCAGGAACAGGATGAACCGAAGGCACTATTCAATATATCCATCTTAGGCACTGTTATCTAAGACTTATACAATAGCCCTTACACTTTACTCCATCTTCAGTTATCCTTGGCAATATGATTCGCAATGCTTATGCTAATACAGAGTGGTTCTTTGGACAATAACCCAACCGGTCTCTCCATATTAACCACGTTAAAATGGTCAAAACTTCGATAGTCTGTGATTTAACCATCAAAGAAAAACAAGTGTGCAAACAACGATATTATTTCCAGATGGAAATTTTATCAATCAATCATCAATCATATATATATATATATCTATATCTATATATATATATATATACACATATATATTCATATTTTCCTTATTGTTTATGTTTAGAAAATATATGTTAACGCTGGAAAACATTTCCATAACTTATTTACGTATCACTATTCTTCTACAACTATCAGTCTCTGATTGTAAACTAGTATACGAACAATTCCCTAAGTACCAATCCCGAAGGTCGAAACCAACATCAGATAGACACTTAGGAAACCATTCAACTTAACTAGTCTCCAGTCAATTTCTTATTTAGCTTAACTCCATTTCTTAACCCCTTATACATGAACATTTCCTTTTCTAATTCATATTTCAAATTTCAATATTTGATTTCGTTTCTGATTCTATTTGGAAAACATATCCAAATCTTCTTTACTTGGATTTAACAGATGTTTAAATCAACATCGCGATGACAACTCAAACCACTATACTTATTTACTAAATTCACTTAACCACTTTCACTCTCGAACCTTAACCATTTCTAAATTTAAAACGAAGTCAATCAAGTTGGGGTATAACTACCTCTCAGACCTTAACTGAACAACATTTCAAATCTCGAAATAGGGTAAGTTCATCTTTTAACCCTTTAACACTTCCTTACGAACCATCGGATTCTATTTACGAACCCCCTTCTTTTACAAGTTTGATTATAACAATGGTGTTATACTCTCCTGCATCTGAAATATATTATCTTTAATATGACTTTTATTTACTAACTCGAATAATATAACGACAACTAATTTATTTACTCATATTCGGTTAACTCTTATTTGAATAACTCCAAACTAATAACTCTTACTGGATTAACTCTTATTCGAATAACTAATTCGAATAACTTATATCCGATTTGCTTACTTTCAAATACTTATATTCGAAAATCTCTTTCTTCGAATAAATCTTATTCGATTTAACTCCTGTCGAATAACTAGATTCGATCAACTCACTTCGAATATTTCTGATTCGATTATCTCACTTCGAATATCTCTGATTCGATTATCTCACTTCGAATATCTCTGATTCGATTATCTCACTTCGAATATCTATTATTCGATTATCTCACTTCGAATATCTCTGATTCGATTATCTCACTTCGAATATCTATTATTCGATTATCTCACTTCGAATATCTACTATTCAATTCACTTCTTCGAATAACTAAATTCGATTAACTCCTTTCGATTAAACTAATAGATAACTCCTTTCGAATAACTAAATTCGATTAACTCCTTTAACTCTATTTCGAATAAACTATATTCGATTAACTCATTTTAACTCTATTTCGAATAAACTATATTCGATTAATTCCTTTAACTCTATTAACCAATACTCGACTAACTCTAACTCTAATTGATTAACTTTAATTGATTAATTCTAATTGGTCAACTCTAACTGATTAACTCTAATTGATTAATTCCTTTTCTGTTTGTTTATACAAATAATTCCTTTTCTATTTGTTTACTTAACAAATAACTATTCCCTTTCAATTCCATTTATTTTCTAAATAAATATTTCCTTTATCTTTTCTATTTATTTAACAATAAACATCTCGTCTATAACATTCTATTTATTTCCTATAAATAAATATTTCCATTTAATCTATTTGTAATGTTTTACAAATATTTTCTTCCCAATTCCATTTGTAAATGTTTTACAAATGTTTTCCTTTTTATTTCTATTTGTAATTATTTTACAAATATTCCTTTTTCTATTCGTTTTGCAAATATCTTCCATTGTATTTGTTTTACAAATATATTTCCTTTTATATTTGTTTTACAAATAATTCCCTTTATCCCTATTTATTTAACAAATAAATATTTCATTTATCCTCTCTATTCATTTAACAAATGAATATTCCTTTTTATCCTCTCTATTCATTTAACAAATGAATATTCCTTTTTATAAAATCATTTGATTTTATAAATATCTCTTTCTATAAAATCCTTTGATTTTATATATATTTCTTTTTTTCAATTCTACGTTGAAAATTTTCCTTTTTAACATTCCAGTATTTTTTATGGTATTTATAATACCAAATAACAATGATCATATCATTCTAACACACATCATCAACAACAGATTATATATCACATCATATATCATCATATATGAAAACAATAAAATAAATGTTGAGGAATCCAGTCAGATCCCTCCGACCTGTTTCCCTACATCATAGATGTTAAACAATAGAGATACCATCGCTTTCATTTCAAGAAGAAATATTCTGATCGACAGAATTAATATTTAATAACGATATATATATATGTATGTGTATATATATATATATATGTATGTATATATATATGTATATAGCCATTACTGTGTTTTAAATCAAATTATTTAACAGTCCATACACAGCAATCAATCAATATTTATCAAAAATAAAATATAGTTTATAAAAGTATAAACTGAACAGAGTTAGTGAGATTTACTCACATTGGACAGTTATCGTTAAAACAATTAACTGTCTTTGATTCAGACGGATAATTTATTTTGCAATAAATTGTAACGAGCTCAATTTCACTTCCAGTGTGTAGCTCTCGTCCATACGATCCCAACGGATCCGACCGTTCTTGATTCTGATACAGTACGATCAAGTTATCGCTTTTACAAGTTAATACACTATAATTAAATAAAAACTTATGATTTAAAGTGTTATTGGGCTTAACCTTTGACCCAAGGCCCATCTCCACTCATACAAAACCCGGACCCATTCAACAGTTTCTTCCCGAAAGCCACTCCTTCCATAAACATCGTACCACACTCCACCATTCCGTCTGTTCTCCTTCAACGGACCACCGAACTCAGCAAGAACCCCTCCGGCGAACTCAACTTCGTTTTCTCCTCCTCTTACTACCATTCATCCTTAACTCGCACTCGCCTGTACCATCACATCACGACGGCTCCTAGTCACCCAAAAAGAAGAACGACAGTTTTTTCACACGGATTCACTCCAATTTTTTCCCTACAAGTGCTACTCAACACCGCGACTTCAAATCCACCACCCAAAACAAGCATTAGCGCTTAAATCCTCAAACAAGCATAACCCTAGTTACGTTGGAGTACTTCGAGCACCCAGGAATTGGCTCGTGCTCTCTATTTTGCACACTTCAGTGATGCCCTCGAGCTATTGAGCTCAACAAATCATATCTTGTGTGATTTCATTGAGTTTGGCATCAGATTTAAATTGTTTGAAGAATTTAAAAATGTGGCGGCTTGTTTTCTTTTGTATTTTGGTTTGCAGAGGAACGAGAATTTTAGGTCTTAAGGGGTTTAGGAAGGGATATTTATAGGCAAATAGTGTGTAGATATTTATGGTTAGATATTTTTATATTATATTCACTTATAATCTTGTTTGCCTTTTAACCCCGTTTGACTTCCTATCTAATCAGATTTCCACCAAATTCGTCATCCTGCTACACTATAGCATTTCGAACTCGATAAAGCTGGTCCCGTCGAATTTCGGTACTGTTTGCAAAAATATTATTTTCTCATATAGATAAAACCGAATTAATATTTATTCGATTTCATAACACTTCTATCCTTCACTAATAAATTTATATTATCGTATATATCGAAAATAGAATACCCTATAGCTCCAATTGGATTTATAACTCGACATTCAAATCCCGGTTGAATCGATATTCAATTTAAAAATGAAATTACTTTTTAACATATAAATAATTCCTTTATAAATTATAAAGGAATTTCACAATGACTTTTCTAAAATTTGATTTAGACATAAATCAAAATCTACATAACGAAATCCCGATTTTTCTCTTTCATTAGAAAATATACTACATTAGCTGCTAACGTTTCTTGTTTCACAGAAATCCGAGTTAAAACGGCTTCTGTATATTCGATTGAAGTTCGAATCGCCAAATAATGAACTATAGCGCCATTTCGAGCTCGATTTTAATTATAATATAATTACACGTTCAAACTTCTTTTATATAATATATTCGTTAATATATTTCAATTCTAAACCGAATTATATATTATAAATTGTCCAGTTCACATTATAATGTGAATTCCACCAATTTTGATTATTTCGAATTAAATATATTATTTAATTATTATTTTAATTAAATATTCACTATTATTTTATTCAACGACCATTAAATCCTTTCAATCACATTTTAAATAATTAAACAAATTAATTATTATATCGCTGAAAATGCGGGTCATTACATTCTTCCCCGCTTAAAATAATTTCATCCACGAAATTGCTAAGGTAGGAAACAAACCCTATCGATTGGTCAGAACTTATTCGTCCACTTCTTAATTTCAGTTTCAACTGAACCAATTTAATTTCAATTAAATTATTAATTAATTTTTATCATCGAAAATTTTCAAAAATCCTGAAAATTTTCTAACACCTTAACTTTTCAAAAAATTTCGCCAGCACCTCCTTTGTATTGGTCAATAGGTCAAACTCCAACTTGCCTCTCTGGGCCATCTCCAACCCAAAAGAAAATTAAACAGCCAAGCGGCTTGCCAATTCGGCTCATAAATATTATATCCCATAGAAATGTAAACTTGTACCTTTTTGTCGGGCATATCAACTCTATCACTTCCATATGCTATCAACTTAGCATATACCAATGTTATCCCAATCAAATTCTGATCAATTTATCCTCAACACGTCTATTCGCTTATATCCAAAGCAAATCCCATTTCAACTCAAGTTCAATTCTTGATTCCAAATTCCTATCAATCCAACTTACTTGATATCATTCTAATCCAATTCAGTTACCACTTAATTGGCTTTATTTTTAATTCTAATTAGCTTTCACTAATTTCTTATATAATGTAACGACCCAGGGTTTTCAGGCCCCGGAAATCGACATAAGTACCTTTACCGTAACTCAGGTCGACCTTCCAACACCGAAAACACTGGACGTTATTAGAAAGAATTTAGAGGGTGAGATAAGAAAGAAAGAAATATTAGAATAGAAGAAGAAGAACCAACATAAAACAGTCTCACATCGCAGCAGAACAAAATATAATAATGGAAATAATTTTATTGAGAGCTTGGAATAACTTACAATCATCATAGTATATCAACATCACTGGACAGTTATAATAATCTGTCCCATACACAGCGGAAGTAGTTATATAATATCATACGTCTGGACTCTTCCAGCTTGTCTCTTCACAGCATTCGATAACCTGAACCTGTACATCCCGGGCTAACCCGAGCATTTACAAAACACCGGGTCAGTCTGGTGAACCAGAGTGAGATAAACTCGCACAGTATTAAGGTATCACACAACTTGATTTTTAAAGTTAAAATCCTTTCGAAAAAAGAGGATAATCGTAAGACCAAATCCATACATAAACACGGACGGTTTTTACCTTACGATAACCCAAAACAGTTTTGAAATCAATATCTTGTCTGATATTATAATAATGTCTAAATACAAGTAATATCAAATCTAGTAGAACGCTTGCATCTCACGCTCTACATATATAGTATACAACAAAACCGCTGGCGCTTATTGGAGATTGGATTCCAACCATGACCAGGTATGGGACCACCTGCCGCTCGTGTATCTCTAGAGGCGAATACACTGGGTTCAACAAGAACGTCTTGCGACCCGGCCCTCACATGACCGACCACTCATTTCGCTTGAGTGTATCGAATGTATATCACCAACGGTTGGGCGCTACCCACCGTCTTCCCGAAAAGGGACAGCATCGATAGATTAAAGAAGCAAAAGGAATTTCTCTAGATAGGTGATTATACACCCTAATGGGAGCGACCCACATAGCCATGCTGCCTGCCCGATTTTTGTCATTTCCCGGTTGTGAGGCTTGAGGTTTTAATTTACCTTTAGAACATCTGGCCACCGTTTACTTTGAATGCCACATCGTCAGATCCGCCAGATATCACTAATTGACGTCCACAAAAATACCCTAGTTGGGAGCTAACCAACTATGACACGTTTGAAGAAATCAACGTACGTGACCCCGTTGGAAATATTCTGTCAGACATTCGTCCATACAAGTCATCCAGGATCAGGATGAACCGAAGGCACCCTCCTACTGCATCTCATATAGGAATCACCCCTGGGATCAGTAGCGAGTAGTCCTTGCAATCCACAGATTCCAACCACGACAGAACCCAGTATATCTCCGGGTCGAATCAGAGATTGTAAGTGGTTCTTCCGCTTTATGAAAACTATGGTCTTCAAATGCTCCATATCGATCGTCATCTGACGTCCTCTATATTTTCGTATTTGTTGGACGGAATGGTTTTCGAATATAACTCGATCCCGGTCTTCCCGTACCAACAAACGTATAGGCCAAATTTGATAGTTGGTGATTTAACTATCAAATAAACAACCATTCAACCATAAAATAAAAATAGAATTTTATTTACTTCACAGCTTCCAGTGTTTATTCTTATTGAATAAACACAATCTTATGTTTCCCTTTCGTGGGAATTCTCTCATATTTCCCTTTTTACTTTGGTATTCTCATCCTATAAGTATGTACCTCAATGTTTTACTAAACATTGTATTATTATTTCTAAAGGAGATAATAAACTCTTACCGTCCTTTATATCATCACAACTAATATCATCTTCAGGTAATTTCGAAGTCGTTCAAGTTTGGGTATTTTGATTACCTCTCAGACCTTGATCAACAACGTCCTTATCTTCAGACAAATATAAGTCATGATCCAAACCCCAATATCTTATTCCAATATCAAATCAAATTCTGATTAACTATTTAATCCAAACTATAGCTTTACAAATTCACTTTATCTTTTGGAAATCTCTTTTTCCTCTACAATAAAACCAATATTTCTTAATCCATTGACTATTTAATTTCTTACCAAACATCGCTCGTATTAACTTCCCATTTTGATTAAGTACTTTGTTTCCTAACTGGTTTATTATCACAGACCTTATTACTTAATCCTTTTACCAAACTTAATTATAAATCCCTTTTTCCTATTTCCTTTGTCCTTCTGGGAAATCTCAAGTTCCAATTACCGCCCTTAAGTATTTCTATTTCCAAATCAATTTCTTCACTTCTCACTCGCTTTATAACCCATGTTTTTCATCTCAGGTTAATCATAACTCCTTTATATCTTCATTTTTCTTTACTTAATCAAATCGTTAAGTAAACCCATCATTTAAGCTATACCTTTGCTTAAACCCCTTTATAACCCTATTTTAAATTCGACTCGTCTGCTTATATATTCTACTAACACGAGCCTTTACTTTATCAAAACAATAACTCATAACTTTTGAATAATAGAAGTACTTGGACCCTTTTAAAGTTGCTTTATCCAAAATAATATATTTAAAACCTAAAATAAGTTATAACCTCATAAAGGTCGATCCTCTTGATGATAAAAATCCATGATTGTCTGACAGGTAAAGTGATACCAAATTACTCAACCAATATTGTCACTGGTTAAGCAAATCAACCGTTGCATTTCAATTCAATGGTTATCGGTTAATTCATCTGTCCGATCAGAACTGTTCTATTTATCTGATAATACCTGACGACCATCAATCGACAAATATATCACGCAAACAATTCAACCAAATTCAAAACATGATTATTTTATAGACATGATAAATAAAGGGGATTTCCTTTATTGGATTTAATCGTTAACGATTATATAACTTACTGAATTCAAACGACCGTTTAAAATTCATTGTTCAAATCAATAATACCTAACTAGCAGACGGTCAATCACTAGCAACCAGAGTGCATAAAACAAAAACCCAATTTATATAAAATATAAACGGGAAGAAACTGAGTGAGGTTAACTCACATTGACTGGTTTGGGTCGTTCAGTGTTGGTTTTTTAATTAAATTAAACAGCGTTTAATTTAATTAAAAATTTCCCGTCCTTCCAGTCCTGACAGACACTGCTCCATCTCGATCTAGCGGTTCCAACGGTTCCAACGAACCTGATTTTGTCAAAATCCGTTAAGGTACGAACGAGATATCGTGAAAACAAATCTATAAAGTAATTTAAACTTTAAAACTTGAATTTAAATTGGGCCTTTTACCTTAATTGTTCGGCCCACCCAAAGAAACCTGACCCGCCATTCTCATCAAAACCCTACCCTTCGTCTCCAGATCCACAAATAACCACCGCCTCCACACAAATCAACATTCTCCAGAAAATTCTCCCATGGCCGAAACCATCGCCATCGCCATCGCCCCCTTTCAGCTACATCGGAGATCACTGCCTCGCAACCCCCTCCTCCACACGACCGCCTCCTCTTCAACTCGATTTGCCAAGCCCTACGCAACTTCTTCAACCATCAATCCCGCTCGCTGATCAATCTCCAAGCTTCCAGAAATATAATAGCTTCCTCCCTCTTCCACTCCATACTTTAGACCACCCAAACGAGACTTCCATTGTTCAGATCCAAAACCCTAAGCCCACGGTTTTGAACCGAAACATCAGTGGATCTATGGATCTGAAACGCAGCCATCCCAAGCTAAGTATTTTTAACTAAATTTTTATTTTTGATTTTCTATAAGTGGTTGAGCGATTTTTGTTTGCTGTATTGTTCATATGTTTCTGAACTTGGTGAAACTTTATGCGTGAATACATGTGTATATATAGTGGTTGATTTAGTTGGATTAGATCAACGTCTATCATCACTTGCCCTAGGTAGATTCGGCTACCCTTCTTAGGCCATTGGGTTTTCTACCTTTTCAGATTGTGTTTGTACTGGTGATGGTTTTGCGTGATGGATATTGATCACTGCATACTGATTTTGGTCGAGATTTGATGAGTTAGAGTTAGATTTAGGCTATGACTTGTCCATTATATCCCAAGATTTGAAATCTGTATTGTGGATTCTAAGTTGGGTTTTTAAAGGTATGTCAACAGTCCTATATGAATTTATACATGAAAATGACTGTGCCTATACATGAATATATATATTGTCTGCCTCGGTTCTGTATAGATTTGATGTAAATGTATACATATATTTGATTTTTTTCCCCTCCTACTTGTTCATTGTACTTTGCAGAATTGATGTATGGACAGGGGATAACATATATACCCATCTGTTTTCCATTCAGCTATGTATTGTCTTGTCTCCTTAGCTATTTATTTCTATTTTCTTTAAGCTGTTTGTACTCTGATTTCTATAGCTGTTCAAAATCTATATAGATTTGATAATATATCCATATGTTTAGCTGTAAAGTTTTGATGTAAACATATTTTTGCTGTTCATTTTCCATTTTCTTAGCTGTTTATTCCTATTTTCTTTATCTGTCCATGATATCAGATTATGACAAGGATTACGGCATTTGTATGAGTATTTGGCTATAGTGGATAGCTGGTTACAAATGTATTTCAAATGTCATTTATATGACTGGTTACATTAAATAACCAGGACAAACATTATGACAAGGATTATGAAATTGATATTATTTCAAATATTATGTATGGAACTGCATTAGTAATTAAATGGTAAGCCTGAATAGTAAACATTATGCTATCAGAAGAACCCACTGTAACATTATGTATACTATGTCAAACAAATAGTCGGAAACAACATTATGTATACTATTATGACAAGGATTACCGCATTTGCATGAGTATAGTGGATATACTACAGCATTATGAAATACATTTAGCTGTCCTTGTACTAAGATTTGATGTATGGATATTTTAGTAGCATAGCTGTGTAGCATTTGGCTATTTTATTAGCTTAAGGTATACATATATTAGCTGTTGCCTGTTGGCCTATTTCTTTTTATACTGACAGTTTATTATTTTACTGTTTCAGAAAAGAACAAGACAGGATCACCACATGGAGGAGACAATTTTGCTGATCAGTCGTTCTTTGGGTTTTGTATCAAAAAGATTTGTATATATATTTTCCTCTTGTACCATCAGTTATGTATAAGAATATGTTGTTCTCATTGTATTTGTACAAAACATGTACGAATATGTGTGTTTATTCAGTGTGTTGTCAATTCCAGTTTGTTTATTTTTTTATATATGTTCATGATTACGGGCGACATCTTCATTTATTAAACAAGTATGGTACGTTCATGTTTTATTCTTATCCTTTGCCGAATCAATCTGTTCACGTTCAGCTTAAGGTTGGTTTATTATCCTAAACCTCATATAATCTCACTACAATATGAATTAAATTTAAATAGTTAAATTAAAGAAAACAAATTAATATCATTGTATATTTTTAAAACAACTACATAAATTTCAAACGGTATGGAATCAAACTTAACCGTTAAAGTTTTGGGTTTTCAACTGACCTTCCATTTTTATAAAAGTCCATTTATAACTATATATGAATTATACGTTCATACACATTAAATAAACGAATCGTATATTGTAAATTCATTTAGAAATTCCAAATCGATATTCAAATAGTAAAATATACTAAATATTTAACAATCAAAAATACGGGTCGTTACATTCCTTCTCCCTTAAAAAAATTTCGTCCTCGAAATTGCTAAGTAAGAGACCAATCCCAATCATTCTCTAAATAATAATTATGGAATTATCATCAAAATTTCTATGTTATGTTAATTTATGTAGGACTCACTAGCATCTCCGTTTCACTGCTCGATCAGACCCACTGCAAACGCCACTCTGGGCCTACTTTGACCAAGAAACCAAGAATCCAAACGAGTACCCTTTCAGGGTTATAAAACAAATCACCAATCCACTTTTCCAACAACCAATCGACAATGCACAATCTATCTAACCAAATCAAACAACTTTTATTTCCAAATTCCAATTCTAATATTCTACTCTTAACCACGTTTAAGTTTCAAAATCATATTCAATTAACTATTTTCTTCTCTAATTTATACACTGTCATATCAAACTCAAATTTTTATTTCAATTTCAACATTATACATTTCTTCCTTTTTAATTTCATATATAAAAATTAGTTTTATATTAGACCACTTTGAATTCATAGTCTAATTCGACTTTGATTCAAATCATCAAACAACTCAAAATTAACCAAAACTTATTTCTTTTTCTATACAAAAGTATACTATGGCCAAAATTAATTTACCTGACCATTTTTACAAACCTTATTGTGTCAGTTGCTAGTTTAAAATCGAACTACTCAAATAACACAACATAAAACATTTTTATATAGAATTTACAAATACGCTCTCATATATATACACTCAAACTCAATCTAGGGTGTTACTAACCCCATCTCTATTGAGTTACGCCACAGAGCCAAGGTTACTACTCAACCAATAGCTCTGATACCACTGTAACGACCCAGGGTTTTCAGGCCCCGGAAATCGACATAAGTACCTTTACCGTAACTCAGGTCGACCTTCCAACACCGAAAACACTGGACGTTATTAGAAAGAATTTAGAGGGTGAGATAAGAAAGAAAGAAATATTAGAATAGAAGAAGAAGAACCAACATAACACAGTCTCACATCGCAGCAGAACAAAATATAATAATGGAAATAATTTTATTGAGAGCTTGGAATAACTTACAATCATCATAGTATATCAACATCACTGGACAGTTATAATAATCTGTCCCATACACAGCGGAAGTAGTTATATAATATCATACGTCTGGACTCTTCCAGCTTGTCTCTTCACAGCATTCAATAACCTGAACCTGTACATCCCGGGCTAACCCGAGCATTTACAAAACACCGGGTCAGTCTGGTGAACCAGAGTGAGATAAACTCGCACAGTATTAAGGTATCACACAACTTGATTTTTATAGTTAAAATCCTTTCGAAAAAAGAGGATAATCGTAAGACCAAATCCATACATAAACACGGACGGTTTTTACCTTACGATAACCCAAAACAGTTTTGAAATCAATATCTTTTCTGATATTATAATAATGTCTAAATACAAGTAATATCAAATCTAGTAGAACGCTTGCATCTCACGCTCTACATATATAGTATACAACAAAACCGCTGGCGCTTATTGGAGATTGGATTCCAACCATGACCAGGTATGGGACCACCTGCCGCTCGTGTATCTCTAGAGGCGAATACACTGGGTTCAACAAGAACGTCTTGCGACCCGGCCCTCACATGACCGACCACTCATTTCGCTTGAGTGTATCGAATGTATATCACCAACGGTTGGGCGCTACCCACCGTCTTCCCGAAAAGGGACAGCATCGATAGATTAAAGAAGCAAAAGGAATTTCTCTAGATAGGTGATTATACACCCTAATGGGAGCGACCCACATAGCCATGCTGCCTGCCCGATTTTTGTCATTTCCCGGTTGTGAGGCTTGAGGTTTTAATTTACCTTTAGAACATCTGGCCACCGTTTACTTTGAATGCCACATCGTCAGATCCGCCAGATATCACTAATTGACGTCCACAAAAATACCCTAGTTGGGAGCTAACCAACTATGACACGTTTGAAGAAATCAACGTACGTGACCCCGTTGGAAATATTCTGTCAGACATTCGTCCATACAAGTCATCCAGGATCAGGATGAACCGAAGGCACCCTCCTACTGCATCTCATATAGGAATCACCCCTGGGATCAGTAGCGAGTAGTCCTTGCAATCCACAGATTCCAACCACGACAGAACCCCAGTATATCTCCGGGTCGAATCAGAGATTGTAAGTGGTTCTTCCGCTTTATGAAAACTATGGTCTTCAAATGCTCCATATCGATCGTCATCTGACGTCCTCTATATTTTCGTATTTGTTGGACGGAATGGTTTTCGAATATAACTCGATCCCGATCTTCCCGTACCAACAAACGTATAGGCCAAATTTGATAGTTGGTGATTTAACTATCAAATAAACAACCATTCAACCATAAAATAAAAATAGAATTTTATTTACTTCACAGCTTCCAGTGTTTATTCTTATTGAATAAACACAATCTTATGTTTCCCTTTCGTGGGAATTCTCTCATATTTCCCTTTTTACTTTGGTATTCTCATCCTATAAGTATGTACCTCAATGTTTTACTAAACATTGTATTATTATTTCTAAAGGAGATAATAAACTCTTACCGTCCTTTATATCATCACAACTAATATCATCTTCAGGTAATTTCGAAGTCGTTCAAGTTTGGGTATTTTGATTACCTCTCAGACCTTGATCAACAACGTCCTTATCTTCAGACAAATATAAGTCATGATCCAAACCCCAATATCTTATTCCAATATCAAATCAAATTCTGATTAACTATTTAATCCAAACTATAGCTTTACAAATTCACTTTATCTTTTGGAAATCTCTTTTTCCTCTACAATAAAACCAATATTTCTTAATCCATTGACTATTTAATTTCTTACCAAACATCGCTCGTATTAACTTCCCATTTTGATTAAGTACTTTGTTTCCTAACTGGTTTATTATCACAGACCTTATTACTTAATCCTTTTACCAAACTTAATTATAAATCCCTTTTTCCTATTTCCTTTGTCCTTCTGGGAAATCTCAAGTTCCAATTACCGCCCTTAAGTATTTCTATTTCCAAATCAATTTCTTCACTTCTCACTCGCTTTATAACCCATATTTTTCATCTCAGGTTAATCATAACTCCTTTATATCTTCATTTTTCTTTACTTAATCAAATCGTTAAGTAAACCCATCATTTAAGCTATACCTTTGCTTAAACCCCTTTATAACCCTATTTTAAATTCGACTCATCTGCTTATATATTCTACTAACACGAGCCTTTACTTTATCAAAACAATAACTCATAACTTTTGAATAATAGAAGTACTTGGACCCTTTTAAAGTTGCTTTATCCAAAATAATATATTTAAAACCTAAAATAAGTTATAACCTCATAAAGGTCGATCCTCTTGATGATAAAAATCCATGATTGTCTGACAGGTAAAGTGATACCAAATTACTCAACCAATATTGTCACTGGTTAAGCAAATCAACCGTTGCATTTCAATTCAATGGTTATCGGTTAATTCATCTGTCCGATCAGAACTGTTCTATTTATCTGATAATACCTGACGACCATCAATCGACAAACATATCACGCAAACAATTCAACCAAATTCAAAACATGATTATTTTATAGACATGATAAATAAAGGGGATTTCCTTTATTGGATTTAATCGTTAACGATTATATAACTTACTGAATTCAAACGACCGTTTAAAATTCATTGTTCAAATCAATAATACCTAACTAGCAGATGGTCAATCACTAGCAACCAGAGTGCATAAAACAAAAACCCAATTTATATAAAATATAAACGGGAAGAAACTGAGTGAGGTTAACTCACATTGACTGGTTTGGGTCGTTCAGCGTTGGTTTTTTAATTAAATTAAACAGCGTTTAATTTAATTAAAAATTTCCCGTCCTTCCAGTCCTGACAGACACTGCTCCATCTCGATCTAGCGGTTCCAACGGTTCCAACGAACCTGATTTTGTCAAAATCCGTTAAGGTACGAACGAGATATCGTGAAAACAAATCTATAAAGTAATTTAAACTTTAAAACTTGAATTTAAATTGGGCCTTTTACCTTAATTGTTCGGCCCACCCAAAGAAACCCGACCTGCCATTCTCATCAAAACCCTACCCTTCGTCTCCAGATCCACAAATAACCACCGCCTCCACACAAATCAACATTCTCCAGAAAATTCTACCATGGCCGAAACCATCGCCATCGCCATCGCCCCCTTTCAGCTACATCGGAGATCACTGCCTCGCAACCCCCTCCTCCACACGACCGCCTCTTCTTCAACTCGATTTGCCAAGCCCTACGCAACTTCTTCAACCATCAATCCCGCTCGCTGATCAATCTCCAAGCTTCCAGAAATATAATAGCTTCCTCCCTCTTCCACTCCATACTTTAGACCACCCAAACGAGACTTCCATTGTTCAGATCCAAAACCCTAAGCCCACGGTTTTGAACCGAAACATCAGTGGATCTATGGATCTGAAACGCAGCCATCCCAAGCTAAGTATTTTTAACTAAATTTTTATTTTTGATTTTCTATAAGTGGTTGAGCGATTTTTGTTTGCTGTATTGTTCATATGTTTCTGAACTTGGTGAAACTTTATGCGTGAATACATGTGTATATATAGTGGTTGATTTAGTTGGATTAGATCAACGTCTATCATCACTTGCCCTAGGTAGATTCGGCTACCCTTCTTAGGCCATTGGGTTTTCTACCTTTTCAGATTGTGTTTGTACTGGTGATGGTTTTGCGTGATGGATATTGATCACTGCATACTGATTTTGGTCGAGATTTGATGAGTTAGAGTTAGATTTAGGCTATGACTTGTCCATTATATCCCAAGATTTGAAATCTGTATTGTGGATTCTAAGTTGGGTTTTTAAAGGTATGTCAACAGTCCTATATGAATTTATACATGAAAATGACTGTGCCTATACATGAATATATATATTGTCTGCCTCGGTTCTGTATAGATTTGATGTAAATGTATACATATATTTGATTTTTTTTCCCTCCTACTTGTTCATTGTACTTTGCAGAATTGATGTATGGACAGGGGATAACATATATACCCATCTGTTTTCCATTCAGCTATGTATTGTCTTGTCTCCTTAGCTATTTATTTCTATTTTCTTTAAGCTGTTTGTACTCTGATTTCTATAGCTGTTCAAAATCTATATAGATTTGATAATATATCCATATGTTTAGCTGTAAAGTTTTGATGTAAACATATTTTTGCTGTTCATTTTCCATTTTCTTAGCTGTTTATTCCTATTTTCTTTATCTGTCCATGATATCAGATTATGACAAGGATTACGGCATTTGTATGAGTATTTGGCTATAGTGGATAGCTGGTTACAAATGTATTTCAAATGTCATTTATATGACTGGTTACATTAAATAACCAGGACAAACATTATGACAAGGATTATGAAATTGATATTATTTCAAATATTATGTATGGAACTGCATTAGTAATTAAATGGTAAGCCTGAATAGTAAACATTATGCTATCAGAAGAACCCACTGTAACATTATGTATACTATGTCAAACAAATAGTCGGAAACAACATTATGTATACTATTATGACAAGGATTACCGCATTTGCATGAGTATAGTGGATATACTACAGCATTATGAAATACATTTAGCTGTCCTTGTACTAAGATTTGATGTATGGATATTTTAGTAGCATAGCTGTGTAGCATTTGGCTATTTTATTAGCTTAAGGTATACATATATTAGCTGTTGCCTGTTGGCCTATTTCTTTTTATACTGACAGTTTATTATTTTACTGTTTCAGAAAAGAACAAGACAGGATCACCACATGGAGGAGACAATTTTGCTGATCAGTCGTTCTTTGGGTTTTGTATCAAAAAGATTTGTATATATATTTTCCTCTTGTACCATCAGTTATGTATAAGAATATGTTGTTCTCATTGTATTTGTACAAAACATGTACGAATATGTGTGTTTATTCAGTGTGTTGTCAATTCCAGTTTGTTTATTTTTTTATATATGTTCATGATTACGGGCGACATCTTCATTTATTAAACAAGTATGGTACGTTCATGTTTTATTCTTATCCTTTGCCGAATCAATCTGTTCACGTTCAGCTTAAGGTTGGTTTATTATCCTAAACCTCATATAATCTCACTACAATATGAATTAAATTTAAATAGTTAAATTAAAGAAAACAAATTAATATCATTGTATATTTTTAAAACAACTACATAAATTTCAAACGGTATGGAATCAAACTTAACCGTTAAAGTTTTGGGTTTTCAACTGACCTTCCATTTTTATAAAAGTCCATTTATAACTATATATGAATTATACGTTCATACACATTAAATAAACGAATCGTATATTGTAAATTCATTTAGAAATTCCAAATCGATATTCAAATAGTAAAATATACTAAATATTTAACAATCAAAAATACGGGTCGTTACATATAATCTGGGTTTTTTTAATTCGAACAATCTCTTCCTGGGAATTTTTAACAGCTTTGCTTTTCAAAATCAAATATCTCCTTTTTGAAATTCAACACAACTTGTTTTTCCCAAAATAATTTCAAAACAGTATCTCTGGTAGTAATCCGTCACTTACAAACTCAAAAATAAACACTGATGATGTCGCGATTCATCATCAAGGTTATTTCCCAGCTATCGAAGTGAGTTCAATACTATATCACTTTTCAAAATCATTTCTAAACACTTCTAATTTGAAATACATTTCAAAATACCATTCACAATGCTTGTAAAACAATTTAAAATCTCCCAGGATCTTAAATTTTCCTTATATTTTAATCCAAATCCATTTACAAACACTTTTCCAAATTCCAAGGTTTTAATTCCAATCCTGATTTAATTTCAGATTTAATTCATTTCGTAACACTTATACGAATTCTGATTGGTTATTTACATAACCGTTTCAATTATAATCTTATTCGATTATAATGACGACTAATATAACCCATATATTATAATCATTCCAATATAAATCCTTTATATCAAAAATATAATTTGGGTAAAATTATTTCGTTTACCCTCTTTTCAAAACGTACCATGACGGTTCATCATATTCGAGTGTTTACAAAATCCCTATCGATACAGTGGATCAAACTGATCGACCAAAACTCATAAACCACTCAAACAATAAATCTCCACAATATAAAACAAATTTTTATATCAATAACAAATATGTTCACTTGTATATATACACTCAACTCAATCTAGGGTATTGCTAACCCTATCTCTACTGAGTCACGCCACAGAGCCAAGGTAATTTCTTAACCTTAAGCTCTGATACCAACTGTAGTGACCCGAAATTCGGGTCCAATTTGAGTTGACCAAATAAAGAAAGTCCAACCCAATTTGCACTGAAATCCAGAAAACTATTAGAAAGAATATAGAGGGTGAGGAAAGATAAGATATAAACTTAGAATAGAAGAAGAAGATACAACATCAGAGTAACACGAATCTCACAGCAGAACGAACAACATATAATAGATAACATATCCTTGAAATAAAATCAGTATATGTATACAATAACATTATCAGAGTACAACACTTAGAACACAACGGAAATAGCTATAGCTATATAATCCTGAAGCCTCCTGCTCCAAGCTCTTCCGGTATATCTGTAAATTCCTGACTACTTGACTGCCCGTATAAAATTAGGCACCCAAGAATTTAGGGAAAACAAAACAAAATAAACTCTGGGTCAGTCATGGGACTGGTATGAGTAAAACAGTTTAAAACATTTTTAACAAGTAAACGATATCTCATAAGACCACGCCGTATAACGGAACGGGTTTTTCCCTTGTGAGAATCCAAATTATCTTTATATCAAAACCTCATGATATTATTATAATGTCTATCAATCACAATATAATAATCATCTAGCAGAAACGCTTTCATCTCACGTTCTACGTATATAGTATACAATCAAAACCGCAAGCACGTATTGGGTGATGGATTTCCAACTATGACAAGGTATGGAACCACCTTTCGCTAGTGTACCTCTAGAGAGGAATACACTGGGTTCAATAAGAACATCTTGCAACCCGGCCACACATGACCGACCACTCATTTCGCTTGAGTGTATTGAATGTATATCACCAACGGTTGGGATCAGCAACCGTTTCCCGAATGGGACAGCATCGACAATAGATTTTTAGAAATAAATGAAACTCTAGATCAAGTGATTATACACCCTAATAGGTGCGACCTACATAGCCATGCTGCCTGCCCGATTTTTGTCATTTCCTGGTTGATGAGGCTTGAGGTTACGCTTTATCATCACATCAGATTCACTTCGAATGCCACATTGTCAGATCCATCGAAAATCACTAATTGGCGTCTGCCACAGTACATTACGTGTTAGCTAAATAAGTTTCCTTCTCTGCTTCCACTCTTGGTACAGTTGAAGAAATCAATGTATGTGACCTCCTTGGAAATACTGTGTCATACATTCATCCATACAAGTCATCCAGGAACAGGATGAACCGAAGGCACTATTCAGTACATCCATCTTAGGCACTGTTATCTAAGACATATACAATAGCCCTTGCACTTTAATCCATCTTCAATTATCCTTGGCATATATGATTCGCAACGCTTATGTCAATACAGAGTGGTTCTTTGGATAATAATCCAACCAGTCTCTCCATATTAACAACGTTAAAATGGTCAAAACTTTGATAGTCTGTGATTTAACCATCAAAGAAAAACAAGTGTGCAAACAACGATATTATTTCCAGATGGAAATTTTATCAATCAATCATCAATCATATATATATATTCATATTTTCCTTATTTTCTATGTTTAGAAACTATATGTTAACGCTGGAAAACATTTCCATAACTTATTTACGTATCACTATTCTTCTACAACTATCAGTCTCTGATTGTAAACTAGTATAAGAACAATTCCCTAAGTACCAATCCCGAAGGTCGAAACGAACATCAGATAGACACTTAGGAAACCATTCAACTTAACCAGTCTCCAGTCAATTTCTGATTTAGCTTAACTCCATTTCTTAACTCCTTATACATGAACATTTCCTTTTCTAATTCATATTTCAAATTTCAATATTTGATTTCGTTTCTGATTCTATTTGGAAAACATTTCCAAATCTTCTTTACTTGGATTTAACAGATGTTTAAATCAACATCGCGATGACAACTCAAACCACTATACTTATGTACTAAATTCACTTAACCCGTTTCATTCTCGAACCTTAACCATTTCTAAATTTAAAACAAAGTCAATAAAGTTGGGGTGTAACCACCTCTCAGACCTTAATTGAACAACATTTTAAATCTCGAAATAGGGTAAGTTCATCTTTTAACCCTTTAACACTTCCTTACGAACCCCCTTCTTTTACAAGTTTACGTGATTATAACAATGGTGTTATAATCTCCTTCATCCAAAATATATTATCTTTAATATGACTTTTATTTCCTAACTCGAATAATATAACGAAAACTAATTTATTTACTCCTATTCGGTTAACTCTAGTCTATAACTCTTATTTGAATAACTCCAACCTAATAACTCTTACTGGATTAACTCTTATTCGAATAACTTATATCTGATTTGCTTACTTTCGAATACTTATATTCGAAAATCTCTTTATTCGAATAACTCTTATTCGAATTAACTCCTGTCGAATAACTAGATTCGATCAACTCACTTCAAATATTTCTGATTCGATTATCTCACTTTGAATATCTCTTATTCGATTATCTCACTTCGAATATCTACTATTCGATTATCTCACTTCAAATATATACTATTCAATTCACTTCTTCGAATAGCTAAATTCGATTAACTCCTTTCGATTAAACTAATCTATAACTCCTTTCGAATAACTAAATTCGATTAACTCCTTTAACTCTATTTCAAATAAACTATATTCGATTAACTCATTTTAACTCTATTTCGAATAAACTATGTTCGATTAATTCCTTTAACTCTATTAACCAATACTCGACTAACTCTAATCAACTAACTCTAACTTTAATTGATTAACTTTAATTGATTAACTCTAACTGGTCAACTCTAACTGATTAACTCTAATTGATTTATTCCTTTTCTGTTTGTTTATACAAATAATTCCTTATCTATATGTTTACTTAACAAATAACTATTCCCTTTCAATTCTATTTATTTTCCAAATAAATATTTCCTTTATCTTTTCTATTTATTTAACAATAAATATCTCATCTATAACATTCTATTTATTTCCTATAAATAAATATTTCCATTTAATCTATTTGTAATGTTTTCCTTTTTATTTCTATTTGTAAATTTTTTACAAATATTCCTTTTTCTATTTGTTTTGCAAATATCTTCCTTTGTATTTGTTTTACAACTATATTTCCTTTTATACTTGTTTTACAAATAATTCCCTTTATCTCTATTTATTTAACAAATACATATTTCATTTATCCTCTCTATTTATTTAACAAATGAATATTCCTTTTTATCCTCTTTATTCATTTAACAAATGAATATTCCTTTTTATAAAATCATTTGATTTTATAAATATCTATTTCTATAAAATCCTTTGATTTTATATATGTTTCTTTTTTTCAATTCTACATTGAAATTTTTCCTTTTTAACATTCCAGTATTCTTTATGGTATTTAAAATACCAAATAACAATGATCATATCATTCTAACACACATCATCAATAACAGATTATATGTCACATCATATATCATCATATATGAAAACAATAAAATAAATGTTGAGGAATCCAGTCGGATCCCTCCGACATGTTTCCCTACATCATAGATGTTAAACAATAGAGATAACATCACTTTCATTTCAAGAAGAAATATTCTGATTGACATAATTAATATTTAATAACGATATATATATATATGTATGTATGTATGTATGTGTATATATATATGTATATAACCATTACTGTGTTTTAAATCAAATTATTTAACAGTCCATACACAGCAATCAATCAATATTTATCAAAAATAAAATACAGTTCAAAAAAAATATAAACTGAACAGAGTTAGTTAGATTTACTCACATTGGACTGTTATCGTTAAAACGATTAACTGTCTTCGATTCAGATGGATAATTTATTTTGCAATAAATTGTAACGAGCTCAATTTCACTTCAAGTCAGTTCCAGTGTGTAGCTCTCGTCCGTACAATCCCAACGGATCCGACCGTTCTTGATTCTGATACAGTACGATCAAGTTATCTCTTTTGCATGTTAATACACTATAATTAAATAAAAACTTATGTTTTAAAGTGTTATTGGGCTTAACCTTTGACCCAAGACCCATCTCCACTCATACAAAACCCGGACTCGTTCAACAGTTTCTTCCCCAAAGCCACTCCTTCCATAAACATCGTACCACACTTCACCATTCCGTCTGTTCTCCTTCAACGGACCACCGAACTCAGCAAGAACCCCTCCGGCGAACTCATCTTCGTTTTCTCCTCCTCTTACTACCATTCATCCTTAAATCGCACTCGCCTGTACCATCACATCACGGCGGCGGCTCCCAGTTACCCAAAAAGAAGAACGATAGTTTTTTCACATGGATTCACTCCAAATTTTCCCTACAAGTGCTACTCAACACCACGACTTCAAATCCACCACCCAAAACAAGCATTAGCGCTTAAATCCTCAAACAAGTGTAACCCTAGTTACGCTGGAGTACTTCGAGCACCCAGGAATTGGCTCATGATCCCAATTTTGCACACTTCGGTGATGCCCTCGAGCTATTGAGCTCAACAAATCAGATCTTGTGTGATTTCGTTGAGTTTGGCATCAGATTTAAATTGTTTGAAGAATTTAAAAATGTGGCAGCTTGTTTTCTTTTGTATTTTGGTTTGCAGAGGAACGAGAATTATAGGTCTTAAGGGATTTAGGAAGGGATATTTATAGGCTAATATTGTGTAGATATTTATGGTTAGATATTTTTATATTATATTCACTTATAATCTTGTTTCCATTTTAACTCCGTTTGACTTCCTATCTAATCTGATTTCCACGAAATTTGTCATCCTGCTACACTATAGCATTTCGAACTCGATAAAGCTGGTCCCGTCGAATTCCGTTACTGTTTGCAAAAATATTATTTTCTCATATAAATAAAACCGAATTAATATTTATTCGATTTCAAAACACTTCTATCCTTCACTAATAAATTTATATTATCGTATATATCCAAAATAAAATACCATACAGCTCCAATTGGATTTATAACTCGACATTCAAATCCTGGTTGAATCGATATTCAATTTAAAAATGAAATTCCTTTTTAACATATAAATAATTCCTTTATAAATTATAAAGGAATTCCACAGCGACTTTTCTAAAATTTGATTTGGACATAAATCAAAATCTACATAACGAAATCCCGATTTTTCTCTTTCATTAGAAAAATATACTTCACCAGCTCCTAACGTTTCTTGTTTCATAGAAATCCGAGTTAAAACGGCTTTTGTATATTCGATTGAAGTTCGAATCGCCAAATAACGAACTACAGTGCCATTTCAAGCTCGATTTTAATTATAATATAATTACACGTTCAAACTTCTTTTATATAATATATTCATTAATATATTTCAACTCTAAACCGAATTATATATTATAAATTGTCCAATTCACATTATATTGTGAATTCCACCAATTTTGATTATTTCAGAATTAAATATATTATTTAATTATTATTTCAATTAAATATTCCCTATTATTTTATTCAACGACCATTAAATCCTTTCAATCACCTTATAAATAATTAAATAAATTAATTATTATATCGCTGAAAATGCGGGTCATTATAATTACTTTTAAGGATTTTTGAATAAAAATTGTTTTAAATGGATTTTGAATGTGATTAAGCACTGAAATCACTTTAGTGGCGAGAAAATAATTCCGATAATGGGTCGCGACATTATTGATATTCATTTTCAAGTTTCCGAGTGATGGATTGCTACTACAATAGTTCATTAAAGAATATTTGTTTGAAAAGGTATCAAGTGAATTGAAATTTAACCTAAGATAAGTTATATTGAATTGTAATACATTAAATCAAGTAGCTTATAAATTAAAAGTGAACTAAATGGAGTAAAAATTTAACCTTAGCAAGTTAAATAGAATTTTATAGATGGGAAATTAAATTGGGTAGCTCATAAATTGGAAGTAAATAAACTGATTTAAAATCAATTTGGATTGATGTAAATGTTTGTGTGTTCATTATGAACTGGATGTGAAAATATAGATTAAAAATCATTCAAAACCAAATGGATAATGTGGTTCTAAAGGTTGATTTAAACTTCATTATTGAAACTTACATACTGAATTATGTGAGTACAAGTGCATGGAATCATTGGCTTGATCTTGGCTGCGTAAACAACATATGCGTTAAGCGAGTTTGATTAATAACGCTTATACAAGGTACGCTTACACAAAAATACAAAATTCGGGTTTTAAATTTTTGTTTTCCGACCATGCGGGTCGATGTATATATATTTGTTGTTCCTGCGATATCACAGAAGTCCCTCCATACAAGGGAGACTTTGCCGAAATTTTTCGGAAATTTAAGGTGTTAGAAAAATTTCAAAATTTTTGAAAATTTTCGTGAGCAGGAATGAATCGATATTTTAATTGAAATAAATTGGTTTGATTAAAATTGAAGTTAAGAAGTAAAATAAAGGATTTTTAACTCTGCTAATGGAGTTTGTAGCATTTTTCCTACCTTAGTAATTTCGGGGACGAAATTCTTTTAAGGGGGAAGAATGTAACGACTAAGATTTTTGCACATTAAAATCAGAACATTTAAATTGTACTAAATGTTGAAATGGAATAATATAATGGATTATAGTAACGAGTTTAATTATTAAACAAATGGTGAACATATTAAATTTTATTTAAATTTTAAATGAGCTCGAAATAGTCGTGGTAGTTCGTAATTTACGATTTAAACTTCATCTGAATATACAGAACCCAATATAAGTTTGAATCTAATGAAACAAGAAACATTTGAATCTATTAATGACTTATGTCCAAATAAAATTTTCAGAAAATCGCTATAGAGTCGTGTATAAGCCATAACAGTTTATTTAATATAATTAAATATTGGTCTCGAATTTGGACAAGATTTTTAAAATGTAGTTATAATTTAATGTATAGGATTTTTCTATAATTTTTATTTTGAAAAATAAGCAACTTTTTATTTGAAGTATTTTACACCCTATATCAGCATTTTGGATATCACAATACAAGTTAAATTGCCTATATTATAATATTTCTGAGATCATGGCACATCGCTTGACACGATAGTATTTTTATTTTGTCTATAGCAGTCTGTAAGTGAAAAAAATTCTATGTAGCAGGATAAACTAATCTGTAAATAAATAATAAAATAAGCATGAAGCTTCTTTTGAATGCCACTGTGTTCCTTACTATTGAAGCCACCTTGAATCGTCTGCAAGAAGCCACTACTATTATATATTTCCAATTATTCCCCTCTGTCCATCTTTACAAGCCACTTCTAAACTCAGTTAAAAATCAAATAAAATCCCTAATTTCCAATCCGTCCTGATTTCCTATTTTACCATTATCATCTATTTCAATCAAAAATTCATATTAATTCAAGTACTTAGCCAAATTAATCGTTGATTGATTCGCTGAAAACCTTATTGTGTGAGCTTAAGTATGGTTTCAAAACTTTGCAACTCGGTCATCTTTTTCCGGTACCCATTTCAAGCGATGTCGGCCTAGGGTGTTCTGCAGGTATTCGAAGTGGAATAGGAGGGTTAATTTCGTGAATTTGGGCGTCGCGGTTGTCAATGGGGAGGATGGGAGTCGATGCGGTGGTTTCTTGAGTGAGGCACACCATCGAGGGAATTTTGTGAATTTCTATGATGGTTGAGTTCGGTAGTTTCCTGTAGCTGAGACAGTAAAGGAGGGTTGCGAGTTTACTTTGGGCTCGTAAAGAAGCTGAAGGGGATGGGAGGCAGTGAAATAAAGTGAAAGTGGGAGGTAGTTGGTGTCCTGGCACTCTGTGGACTGTAGTGAAGGGGAGGGAGGCTAGAGGTTGCGGTCATAGTGAAGTCAGTTGTGAATTTTGTGTTGAAACGAGGGGGAGAAGATGGGTTTGGTGAATTCTTGTTTCGGTTTTCTGATAAATAAGGTGCAAATCGGGTTTTGTTTTTTGTTTGGGAAGGAGTTGGTAGTAAATGTGGTTACAAAATCCATGGCTTTTGCAAGAGTTCAATTGGTGTTCAAAGTTAGTTGTGATGCTATAGATGCTGTGTTGAAGAACAATCAGTTGATGAGTATATGATGTTGCTATATTTTAGTTTAGACGTTCGAATGAACTGGGTTCTGAAGGTTTGAATTGTTTTTGTTGGTTGAAGTTGGCTTGGTTATGCTGAAGAATTTTAGAAGCCAGTTAATGTCATTGCAAAAGGGAGAGAGGCGGCATTCAAATGATACGGGAAATAACGTATGAAGGAGGAAGAAGTACCAGATGAGTAACGTGGATTTAAATAATAAAGGGTAATTAAATACTTATTTATTTCTTAAATGACCTTAAAATGTATACGAACTTATAAAATTAATAACTCGAGCATACATGAGCAGAATCTGACAAAATCCATCATGTTGGAATCATAGCAGCATGGTCCACATTTTAGAACTGATTTCGCTAAGTGCAAAGCCATTGGAATTTCTTGATAAAATCAAACGTCTATTTGATTTTAAAGGAAACAAAAGCAGAAACGTCAACTGCAAGACAAAATGAGTAAACTCACTAACTCTGGCTCGTTTATATTTGTGACGATCCCAAAACCCCATGACACGGTGTTAAGGATAATCATTAGAATATAACACATTAATCATCATTAACAGATCACAGATAATAGCAAAAACATAAAATAGAATAATTTACACATATATGACATCGGAATCATATAGATATTACCACATCAGAGAGCACAGTGCACGATACAACTTATTGCATAATAATACATAATCAGTCACCATCGCCAGAGGTGGAATCATACATAAAGAGTGCAAAAAATAAATATCAGTCTACATCGCCAATGGCGGAATCATAATACATATACTATAATGGCGGAAAGAGTCAAAGTCAGCACGGTGTAGTCAAGCCTCGCCATGAGCCAAAAGTGCACCAGATACCTGTAACTAGGCTGCCTGTGTGAAAATGAGGGCACCCGAGTTTGCAAGGTGAAACAAACTATGAGTCAGTCATGGGACTGGTATGAGAAATCTACTTAACTTATTAACAACAATAATAAGGCAAATCAAAGGACCACGCCACTTTCGCGGAATGGGTTTACTCCAATGAGTGCTAGTGCATGAAATAAAGTAAATGATTAAATCATCGCAATGCTCTTTTTTAAAAAAAATGAAGCCATTATAAGACTTAGGTCCCATCACACAATGCAACGCAAGCCGGAGGATAGAGTTTTACCTTATAATGGCCAAAAATGCTTCATACGAATAAAACACAAGTGTTTGATGTTATTACTAGTGCATATATATTTCAAAAGCGATTTCAATCATAAATATCAATCATAGGCGGCATGGGTACCATATATCATGTCGCCATACTAGTAATACAATCACATTTGCATATTTCTTATTGGAAATTGGATTCCTTCATGAGTCGAGGCAAGAGGCAAGCTCCTCTCCGATCCGAGACACTCTAGCAAATGCCTCGGGATCGCACACAGCAATCCCTGGATCCTCCAAGGCCGATCCTCTCTTACTTTTGAGGATTGGCAATTCCTGAACACACGTTTCCCGGTCCTTACAGACCTATAATCGAGGCGCCTCGCATTCCAACAACCACACAGGTGAAAAGTATATATAATGTCAGGGCTGGTAGGTCACTGACACCACCTTAGTTAGAAAGAAACGCCATGCTCTCCATGCAGTCACTATCCCGTTTTTGACTCATACCGAGGTGTGAGGCTCGCGAATCCACGTTATACACAAAGCTACGTCACACAGACCATGCTTTGATCATCAACCACAAGACTTTGCTTTGCAACAGAAGCCTTGATCATATGCCACTTAGGCGTGCCACAAAGGCAATCCACTCCATGCGACTGATTTCTATCAATACATAACCTCTGAGCTCGTACGTCTCAGAGAAGGGCGTTAAGCAAGAGAATAAATTCTCCGCCGCCAAACAGATATATATTTAACAGAGATCAATCAGCACAGAACAAAATCCAATGTTAGACACACAGTCCATTTACAAGTCCGTTCTGGGTTTGAACGAAACCAGAGGCACCAAATTCCTCGCATATCCGTACAATCAACAGTATGTCTGGACGGCCACTACCTCAACTCCTTCAAGGTAGCTACTCCAATCACGAGCATCAGTAGCGCCCATCCATCCAATGTGAAGATCGTCGGTCTTCAACCGTCTTCGACTCTTCGACTTCTCAACTTCGATCGATTATTTGAAATGAGATGAACTCATCCTTTTCAAATAATCCACGTATATTTAGATTTTCAAATCAATTTATCTCATGGTTAGACTATTCAACATTCACATTTCAGTTCTTTAGTTATAATTTTCATGTTAAATACATTCAACCATCACATATCCAGCAAACACAACAAAATTGGTTTATTTCCACTCTATATCGTCTATAATATTTTATAACGATATATCACCATTTTTATTTATTTAAAACGGCCATATTTAATTAAATGACGTTTCAGGTCGTGTCGATGCACTAGCGTTGTTTTTCACTAAATTTGTTTTATACATATCTGAAAATCTAACCGTCGGATCTTCACAATGTTGGTGCCGTTGGAAAGATATTTCCAAGGCGAACCCAACGGTTGCGGTTTCGGGAAAATCCAATGGTCGGATTTCCCGCACTAGTCGTTTGACATCACGGTTTCAAAACATGAACTGCACGGCCACGTTTCGTTTTAATTTTATTTATATTTATATATTTATATAAATATAGTTCATTCAAAAATTCCTATATCGTTTTTACTTCAAATATTTCACTAACGCCTTTAAATTTTGGAAAATTTCGCCATAACCTCCTTTGTACGGGAGGGGCTGGGAAAATTCCCAAGTAGCCACACGGGCGTCTCATGTCAAAAAGAAAAAGAAAGAGCCAATAGGCTCGTAAAATCATCACCCAAACAAAACAGTAAACGTGTACCTATTTGTCGGGCACAAAATTTTATTCCTCTTCTCTAGCCTCTTTGTTATAACCTGTTCAATAAATATGCATGTATATATATACAATTCTTATCACTTATCATTTTCCATTCAACTTCATATTTGATTCAATTTGGTTTAAAAACACCATTCATTCTAATGTTGCATGCATAGGCAAAAATCATATCATTAGCTAATTAATGAATATTTCAACTCATGCATATTTATTTGAACAAGTGGCTATTTTTAACACTTCACATTTCAAAATTGATAATTTTGGCGAACTAAAATATATTTCAACACATGACTATTTTATTTAGTTCCTATGCATGTTAAAAATAATATTTCTTTCACAAATATTTATTTCAACGCTCGCATATCTTTAGCATATCACATATATGGTAAAAATGATATTTTTATCATTTAAAATATTTATTCAACCAATGAATGTTTTTAACACTTCATAATTTCAATAAAAATGTAATTTTTATTGTTCAATCTTTTTATTCAACACATGAACTTTTCCAACACACACTTCTCAACACATGAGCACCTCCACACATGGATATTTTATATATGTTGTTCATATAAGAAAGATGAATTTTTATTGTTGAAACTATTTATATATAAGGCGAATATTTTACATACTTCATATATATTATAAAAATGTGATTTTTATTGTTTAAACACTTTATTCACACATGAATTTACTTTTCACACATCACTTCTCAACACATGAGCATTTCCACACATGGATATAGTTTCAACACATGACTTTAATTTCAACGCATGAAGATAATTTCAACATATGAAAATAATTCTAACACATGAATATTATTCAAAATTTCGGCAGCATAACGGCAGGGTACTTAAAACCGGCACCGTCCCTAGTATGACACCTCGCTCTACCTTAAAACCTCGCGGTTTTTGACAATGGGGATTCATGCATCTAATTCGCACGCAGGCGGCATATTTTATTTTTATTTCCACAATTATTTCCAATTCATTTCAATCACCAATGGGTATTTTTCAACCACAACCAATCAATATCAACCACAAACAACTATTCAACCATTCGCATTTTTCATCCAATATTTCACACCAATACACAACAATAAATATCGTCCATGGTTTGTGGACGAGGGGAGTATGTATATATATATATATATATATATATATATATAATTGCTATATTTCACTTGCATTTCAACACATATGTCAATTATTCTATGCATGTATAATTCATACTTCGCTTATATAGCTTACACAACGCATGTACATGAGGTATATGACACGTGTGTAATTTATATTTCGCTTATATAATTTATACACGACATTTTCCATTCAAATTCATATAATTTAGATTTCTCACCTTGGTTTTCGGAGTGCTAAAAATCGTAGATGACTCAGAAAAATCCGCGGTCTCTTCTATGTGGTAGAGAGCTTCCTTGCGGTCCCGATGTTTCCTGTTTCATCGAATTTCGTCAACACACCATAAAGATATGATTTTTCCAAGTTTAAACATCAAAAAGGACTCACCTTTCACGATGGTTCAAAACTAGGGTTGCAGTTTTCGCGAGAACCGAGGCACGATAGGATGATCAGAGGGTACAGCGTGGAAGAGGGAGGAAAGGGGAGTCGATTGGTGGTGGTCGGAGGTGGTTCGGTGGTCTCTGGCGATCGGGGCGGCACTGGGTAGTCGTCGACTTTGGGTCAACGATTCTGGCGATGGAGGTGGTGATAGGGGTCGAGCTTGGGTCAGATTTGAAGATGGGAGGGTGGCGCGTCGACTGGTGGTGGTGGCGGAGGCTGGAGTCGCCTGTGGCGGCTGCGATTTGGCTGTGTAGTGGCGAACGACATGAATCATCGGTCGAGAGGGAAAACGAGGATTTCTGATGTTTTTTTATTTTTAAAAAAAATGAAAGAAAATTTCTGATTGGCCAATGGTTTTAATAAATTTTTAAATAGTGTTTCTCCACACGGACACCAATTCAAACCCAACGACTGTCGTCCCTAGCTAAATACCCCCATCTCGGACACAATGGGATATGTTTCGTTGGCCAATTCAACTATTACAGTCAGTTATTCTTCAAATTAAAGTATAAAACATTTAATTTTAACTTTGAACGCACATTTCAATTTGCCAGGGCCACAAACTGATTCGAAAAATTCCAGAAAAATAAATCTAGCTATATTTTGATGCTACGGTCCAAAAAAACTAGTTTCGTCGAATTCTGAGATCGTTTGAAAAATAGCCATTTTCTGGTCGATCCAATTTAACAAAAATTGACCAAACAGATTTTTCTTTTGCCACGCTCACATACTAGCTTCAAAAATTATGAAATTTGAAACCTAGCAATAGTTTGACATCCCGGACCCAACAAAAGTGGTTTCGTTGAATTCCAAGGTCGTTTGCAAAATATCTATTTTCCAGGGCTATATATTCTATATAGCGACCTTTCTGAAAATTCATTCAGCCATAACTTTTGATTCCCGCTATGAAACTTCGATTTTTCAGATTCGTTAGAAAGGTATTGATAAACAGATTTAAATATTTTTAGTTTCACTAAAATCCGTTATATTTTCCACCCTGCACAATCAGTCAAAGTTTGAATTCAAATTTTCAAACTGACTCACTATTTCTAATTCACCATTTTATTGAAATATTCCATTTCAATTGTTCAAATTCCTTTGAAATGACCAATTTAAAATTTTTAAATTGGCTCGTATTTTCCGGGTTGTTACGATATTTCTATATAAATGAGTTTTAAATTTTATTTATAGTTATTTTATTCTGTGTGATAGTTATTTCGATGAATTGGTTGAATTGGTTGATATAGTTATATCATTGATCGATTTATTAATTCTGTTTACTATGATATTTCACATTGATGTGAAATTAATATTATTGTTATTATTAATGTTGATTAACATCTGTGGATGCAGGGCAACATGTTGGAGGGATCCAACTGGATTCCTCAACATTTATGTTACTGTTTTATTTATTGTGTTATATGATGTGTTATATAATTTGTGATTGATTATGTTATGTTGTGTTTGAACTACCCTGGCCCTGGAATGTTTGTATTTAAATTCCTGAAAAATGAATTTATACGGAAAAAGGAATTTGAGATTTAAAAACGAAATTATTTTCCAAAACAAAGATTAAATTTTCAAATAGATTTGTTCAATAAATAAAATAAGATGCTAATTATAAACTAATTAATAAACTAAGTAAATTATTTATCATTGGATAGATTGAAATATGAATTCAAGTTTGAATTTATATAGAAAGGTGGAAAGTGGTTTTAAAATCGATATTTGCAATTGGGTTTGAACTTAGCAGATTATAAAGGAAATTATGAATGAGATTAGAAATAGGTAAAATAAAATGGGAAATTACCTGAGTAATCCTCTACCAATAGAAGTTAAATAAAGGAATTTGGATTTGAGATTTTATTTAGTATGAAATCAAATGGATTTGATTATATAAAAGGGAATATTATTCATGACTGAAGTGAATAATGATTTAAAGTGAAAATATTTATAAAGGGGATTTGAATTTGGAAATATAAATTCAAATGGAAATTTAAGTGAAAAGGAAAAAGGAAAATTGTTTTCAAAAGGGACATGAATGGGTTTTATTCCAAAGTTGGAATATAAAATAAACTGAGATAAATCCAAGGGATTTATATTTGGGATTTGACTATGTCGAATATTATTAAAAAAGGTTTATTTTAGTAAAGAGAATTAAACCCTATCAAGTGTGGATCTATAGATAAAATATGTTAAGAAACTAATATTTTAATATTTATAGCTATGTAAGTTTTGAGATAATTCAATATTAATTTAAATTAAGTTTATAGTTATGTTTTAAAGTAATGAAAACAAAAAGAGGTATATTGAAATAAGAATATAGAATCGATTTTATTCGATGAAGAAGTTTTAAATAAATGTTTTAATATAAAGAACCCAAGCTATCAATATACTTAGATATTTTCATATTTGAGAGTGAATAACGATTTGAAAGCAAATTTTTTGCAAATAGAAGTAAATTATAAGGCCAATCTGAATTAATTTGAAATGGTAGATAAATTCCGAAGTTCGAAATATAAATCAAATATAGATTATTCGAGAGAAAGTTATATTGAATTTAGGGAAGTAGTTTTTTTTACTTTCCATTTGAATCAAGTTTAATTATTTAATTATTTAATTATTTACTTATTAATTTATTTTATTGAAATTAATAAGTACGAGTTATATTTTTATAAACCAAATATTTGGAAACAGCGATTATAATGCTACCGTTATAATCAATGTTTTATAAATCTAAATAGCGATTTTAACGCTACCGTTATAATAAATGTTTCATAAATCAAATATTTGGAAACAACGATTATATATCTATCATTATAATCAACGTTCTCCGTAAAAAAAGTGGATTCTTAAATTGAATCCGAGAGTTGTATAAGCAATGTTTTTATTGGAAATTGAAGTTATGAGCTTTGACGAATTAGAAGTTGAGAATGTTGTTCAATTAAGGTCTAAGAGGTAATTATACCCTAACTTGATCGACTTCATGATTGATGGAGAGATTGTTAAGGTTCGGAAGCAAGGATTGGTTAGTGAAATGGTTAGTTAATGAATGATTGATGAGTCAAGTTATAATAACGATGTTTTATATAACATTGGTTTAATTTAAAAGGATGTTGGAAATGTTTTCCAAATATAATTGGAGATGTTTTCTAAAAATAGAAAATAAAATGATTTGGTTAATGAGAAGTTAAGAGATGGAAATTGGAAATGTTTTCCAATTTTATTAACGTATATTTTCTAAACATAGAAAATAAGAGATGTGAAGAGTTGGAAATATTTCCTACGTATATTTTCTGGAGTAGGGAAAATAAGTAGTTGTCAAATTGGAAAATGATAATTTAATCAGAAATGAATTTAGGGGCCAGCATTGTTTGATGGTTGATTTATAGAATTTCCATTAGAAATAGGATCATTGGTTGCATGGATGATTCCTTCGATAGTTAAATCACAGGCTATCAAAGTTTGGTTTATTTTATACTCCATTGTCAATACGGAGAGACCGGGATAAGGTTCTTACCTAAAAACCACTCCATATGGACATAAGCGTTGCGAATAAAATATGCCAAAGATAATTAAAGATGGAGTAAAGTTCAAGGGCTGTTCTGTTAATCCTAGGTAGAAATTGCCCAAGATGGATTGACAGATGGTGCCTTTAGTTTGTCCAGTCCTAAGATAACGTATATGGACGGATCTGATGATGTGGCATTCAAATTAAATGGTAGCATGGTGTTCTAACAGATAATCGTGATCTCAAGTCTCATCACCTGGGAAATGACAAAAATCGGCCAGGTAGCATGGCCAAGTGGGTCATTCCCATTAGGGGTATTATCACCTGATCTAGAGAAATTTCATTTACTTCTTATTTTATTCGCTGCTATATGCTTTCGGTAACGGTTGCTGATCACAACAATTGGTGATAATATGCTCGGAACACTCAAGTTAAATGAGTGGCCAGTCATGTGTGTCGGTGTAGAAATATGTTTTTGTTGAACCCAATGTATTCCTCTCTAGAGATACACTATCGGAAGGTGGTTCCATACCTTGTCATTGTTTGAAATCCAATCTCCAATAAGCACCATGCAGTTTTTTGATTTTGTATTATATATGAAGCGTGAGATGTAACTGTTCCGCTAGATTCTATTTATTGGATGTAGACACTATTATAATGTCATGGGATTTTGATATCAAAAATATTTTTTGTTATCGTAACGTAAAAACCATCCATGTTTATGATTTTTCTTCCTTTTTTCTTTTAAAAGGATTTTTGAAAGTTAAAAAAATGGTTGGAGTTTACTCACACCAGTCCCATGACTGGCCCAGAGTTTATTTTGTTTTGTTTTTCCCTAAACTCTTGGGTGTCCAAATTTTTATGGACAGTCAAGTAGTCGGGATTTTACAGATTCACTTGGATGAGCCTGAAGCAGAAGGCTTAATCGGTTAGCTATAAATATCATATTTTTCCGCTGTGTACTATGTTTGTATCTAAAAACAGGTGTTTATAACTGTTCCATAAATAGGTGTTGAGCTACGTTGATGGTATGTACATATAAAACATATTTGTATTTCAAGAGTTATGTTATATAATATATTTTATTCGTTCTGCTGTGAGATTTGTGTTCTTTGTTTTCTTCAATCCTAACTTTTCTTTCTTTCTATTTATCACCCTCTAACTTCTTTCTATTAATGATTCTTATTTCTGGGCAATTTTGGTTGGAGGTATGGTATGATTAGTCAACTCAAAAGGTATGGAAATTCTGGCGTGGGGGTGTTGCCCGAGGCACGTCGTGGGGTGCTTATGGATGGTCGGTCGGCTGTGTGTATGGTGGTGCACAGGTGGATTGGTGCAATGTATTTGGGTTCGAATGGTTCAGGCAAGATAAACGAAGAACGATGCACATAAGGTTGATGAGGGAAATTATAAAATAATGAGGTTAAATAATTTATTAAATTATCTTATGTAATGTTAGTAAGGTATCAAAAGGTTAAAACGTTGTAACCTTATTAAACAGAAACCAAATTCGACAAAATTGAGTTCGTTAGAATCGTGAGGACGAACTCTACATTTCAGAACTGAACAGGACAAAAACGAAGCAGATTAGAATTTGAGGCAAATTCAAACTCAAAAAGTATTGAAATCTTCAAATAAAGATTGACGGAGTGGAAATGAATGTGATAACTCTCTAACTAAAATATTTGTATAGTTATTTATTTTATAACTGAAATTATATGCCAACGTTGATTTTTTTTCTGTGGTTTGTTAGTTATTTTTGGAGTTCAATACACGAATTCACACAAATCATTTGAATTTAATGCGATGTCTGGATATTAGTGACAATCGCATTTCATACTCCGCGAATGACCACTTATGGCACCGTAAATGGCACTAGGTAGTTGAGTATTTATTTATTTGGACGATTTGGTGTTTTGTGTATTGTGATGATGATTTTGTGATATTTAACATGTTAGAAATGTTAATATTAAACTGATAGATGAAAATGGACAAAATAATCATGTATATATTGAATAATAAAATTGGCTAATTAGAAAAATAATTCATACTGAATTAGATTTGGTTAAATTTTTTAAACAATGATTTCCTTAAATAGATTGTTTTTGTTTGAAAACCCCATACGGGTATTGGGATGATATTTGACATACACTAATTCCAATATTTAGTCGTATGTCGATCGATTGATGGAAAGACTATGATGAGCGTTATTTATTTATTTTAATGCTTATACAGTTATAAATTGCGCTACGGATGATGTTTGAATGTTGAGTGATTATTTATCATTATTGTTGAATACATGCAATGTATGAAATCCATATAACTGAAATTATATGGTAATTGATTGAGTCGCATTCTAATTCAGAAATAATGAATATTTTAAAATAATATTCAGTGAAGGATTAAATTAATGGATGAATATTTTAAAATAATATTCATTGAATAATCAAAATATGATTTTGATGTCCGATTTTGGATGGACATGAAAATATTGGAATATATGAAGCCGAATAAGTAACTAAATGCCATTTTAACCCGAACGGGTTTATCGATTGATTTTATTCATTTTATAATGAATATCGAAAAGAAATGATTTCAAAATCAGATATTTCGAAGATAATATCATTTTAATATTTTAATGATATGGAATATTCAACTTTAATTTAAAATTGAAAAAGAAGTTGAAATCATTTTAAAACGAATTTTTAAACGATTTATAAATTACTTTTAAATGGAAATCGATGATACACACACACACACATACATGTATATGTATATATTTAATGGCTTGAATATAACACGTCGCGCCACGAACGTTCCCGAATTTCAACCATTAACTTCAAATTGATGTAACGGGAGATATAATCGTCGGATTTTCCAAAAATAGGAACTGTTGGGTTCATATCGAAAAGATCTTTCCAATGAATATAAGAGATTTAAATTTGAATGATTGGATTTCGAATTATTTCCAAATCAGTTTCTAAAAGGTTGTTTTGGATGCAGTTCGATGGCCCTTATTGGAAACCAATTGAAATGGCGATATTAAAATTATTAAAAATATGGAACAATTGTGCAAAATCATAATAAATGATTTGGAAAGACTTTGGATGGAAAATTCCATATTTGAAAATATAAAAATATATTTTTATCGAAATGAACTAGTTATTAACTAGAATAATAATCCATTGTTTTTAAATAAATAAATTGGATTTGTAAATGGGTTTTGATATAACCAGAATTTTCCAATGAATGAATTGGAATGGATTTGAGTGGAAATTATCTTTCAATATTTGATTCCGTGATTATATGGATGTTGTTGAGAAATTTGGAAGATATAGATATCGTTATTCCCAATACGATATCCGTTGATTTAGAATTTGATATTGAATATAAGCCGATATAATTTCTAATCAGAGCCTTATATTTAATATCAAATTGGATTTTGGGTTGGTCGTGAAATGTGTTTTAAATAGCATTTGTTCTTTAACCCAATTAACAGTGAAGTTATGATTTGGAGTTTATATATCTTTTAATTTAATGGAAATTTTCCAAAGTAAAGTTTTTCAATTTAATATATTAAATTAGAATAGAATGGATTCATTTTGGTAATAATCGAGATGAGCTTCTGTGAAGGAAGACCGGTACTATATATGGAATTTAAAAGACTATGTTGTTATTCCATTTATGTTATTTGTATGATACGGAAATTTATATCGATTATATATTGATCTGTTTTCCATGAAGATTTCATAGTTAATGGAAGGTGATTTGGGTTTATCGTGAACTGTGTTTTAAGTGACATTGGTTCTTTAACCTAGTTAAAGACAAGATTAATTTTCCTAAGGTTGAATAATCATTAAGTGACGATTTTTGGAGATTAAAACTGAAATGGAGTTTTAATGAATCTTTAATTAGACTGGAAAGTGAATAAGATAAATAAATTTATCAAACAAGAGAAATGATCGAGAATGGAGTACCACCAGTTTTACTCCAGTCGATTGTTGAATCTTTAATTAGATTTGAACGTGAAAGGGTAAATAAATTTACCGACAACACTGTGGGTGTTAGATATGGAGTACTACCAATTTTGCTCCATGGGATGAATAGGTTGGGATTGGGAAAAATAAAATAAATGGTTACTTCGGTAAGGCTCGATAATCCCGACTAATTTTTTAAACCTTAATTTGGTTTAGAATTGTGGATAAATAAAATAAAAACTTTTGAAATGAATATCCAAAGGAAGATTAAAGAATAAATTTAGAAGAATTTATCATTGATAAAAAGTAATGGGAACCTTCCCCTAAAGATGTGAATATTTGAATAAAAGAATATTCTAAATTGGAATGAGGCATATGTAACAACCCGCATTCTACGCATCGGAGGATCGTAGAATATTTATTTCTTTCCCATATGAAGTCGTATGGTCATGTAACTTTGGGAAACAACCATTAGAGTCATTTCCCATGTTCATGATTTTTGTCGATTTTTAAATGACCGTTTTGCCCCTAGCTGATCTTGTTTTGGCCATAACTTTTGATTGGAAAGGAATTTTGACCTGAAACCACTTCCATTAGATTCATTTGATGGTTTACCTTTCCGTAGAGTGGTCATAATAGCTAAACGGACTTACCGTTTGGGAGATATGGCTGAAATAACGTTTGGAAGGTGAAAAACTGCTTAACCGGGCCAAATAGGGTGATTAGTGAATAGGCCCATAACCCATTTCGGAATTAGGGTTATGGGGAGGCTAAAATGAGTTAGAGAATCATTCCATTTCAGTTTTCTAGCCTCCACTTATCTCCAAGAAACCCTAAAAATGGCCTCCAACCTCTAAATCACCTCCAAATCATCTTTTGATCAAGGATTAAGCTTAGCAACATCAAATCAAGGAAGATCTACACCAAATCAACATTGGAGCTGTTGTTTAGCATTGGGATTTGCATCAAATCAAAGATTTATTTCAGATCTTAGTTTATTTGTGGCTAAGGTGAGTGATTTGCATAGTTTTGCACTAATTATGGCTAATTAAGGGTAATTAGTGTTAATTAGCGAGTTTAAACTTGATAAAATTTTGGAAAAATGTTCATAAATTCTTAAATGATGTTTTAGACCTCTGATATGAATGTGGGTTAATTTGGTTAAGTTTTGCTAATCCTATCATTAGTTTCACCTAAACATGCTTAAGGGGAAATATGGGGTTTTGTGTATGTTTGATCCATTTTAACCTATCACATTGATGTTTTGATGTTTGTGGTTGATTATGCATGTTGCTATGACTGTATGATATGCTTTGTGATTGATTTCAATAGTTAGAATGGTCGAAAACGTCGTCGAACAACGTAAACACTTGCTGGAAAAGCTTCAGGAAACAGTGCAGGTTTCGGATCGGATCGACTATGGTGGCTCGGATCGGATAAGTTGAACTGGGCAAGGGATTCGATCGGATCGGAACTTAACACTTGAGAAATCTAGCAAAAAGGAAGGCCATGCTAGCAATATTGGGATCGGATCGGATAAAGGAGGGGGATCGGAGCGGCTAAAGGAGGAGGATCAGATCGGAACAACTGAAGGGCGAGAGAGCTGATCGGAGCGGAAGCACGAACGGGATGGGAGATGGCACCCGACCCAACCCGAAGTGGGACACCCGACCCGACCCGAAGTGGGACACCCGACCCGAACCAACGCGATGGAGTGGACCCGAACCGAACCGTACCAGAGGAGGACCATGAACTGACGCAGCGTAGTGGACCCAACCCGAACCGATGGCTTGAAGGGGGACCCGACCCGATCCAGTATTGACCAATAACCCGAGATGCAAAGGTAGTCCAATATGGGAAGTTAGAGCTCAGGATCCAATTGGGAACCAATGAGTTCACTTCATGGTTGGGCTTTGCTGCGGGACGTGTGCTAAGGAGTCGTCGATGTTCATAACTTCGATTCACCACTAAAAACGGATGAAGGGCTACTTATCAGTGCAGTAGAGTCATTGCGACTCGAGGTGCAAGGTGATGGTAGCAAGACTACGTTATTAGTGCAGTAGAGTCATTATTACTTGAGGGGCAAGGTGATGCGTAGTAAGACTATGAGCCAGCGCAGATGGGGTGAATAACTCCATGGGGCAAGTGGACATAGTAAAGGATTAGTAAGACTATGAGCCAGCGCAGATAGGGTGAATAACTCCATGGGGCAAGTGGACATAGTAAAGGATTGGTAAGGCTATGAGCCACCGCAGATGGGGTGAATAACTCCATGGGGCAAGTGGACATAGCAAAGGACTAGTGGCTACGTTATCAGTGCAGTGAAGCCATTTATGACTTCATGGGGCAAAGTGATCGTAGCAAGGTGTGTTGGGTGATCGAAGTGGTGAATATCGTATGCTTTACGCACTGAGTGAGAGATGTGAGGATGGATGCTATGTTTGATTGTTTGCCATCACTATGACATGCACACCCCCACCTCCGTATCTTTACACTGTTTGATATGGCACCTTAGAGTGTTGTACAGTATGTAGTGCTAACTCTTTGCTTGCAGGTCCAGGTTCAGGTATGTTTTAGTCTACCTGTTATTGTTCTGTTTAGATGCTTATCGCTCATACCAGGCTTTATGTCTGACCCAGAGTTTTATGTCTCCTCTTATTACTCTGGGTGCTCACACGAGCAGACTAGAGACAGGTTAGCTGGTGATGCGCGAGTAGCTGATTCGGAGGCGGGCAGGAGGCTTCCACGTATGATATATAGATATTCTCCCTGTGTCGTTGGTGGTCGCTACCTGGGCATTAGTAGTGTACCTCCTTTACCTTGCTTTTGCTTTTGAGACAGTTTGAAAAGTTGTAATAATGTTTAACTTTGGATCATAAGTTGTTCTTGGATTTTCCGTTGCTATGTCAGTTGTTTCAGCTTATGCACTGTCTCACCTGTTTTATGTCAAGTATGTTATTATTATATTTTATCCTATGCGCTATGAGACATTCTACAGGTTCTTTGTATGTTCATTTCATTCTTCCCTTTTTCCTTCTGGCGACCCGTTCCGTGCTAACTGGACATGTGTACAACGCACCTTTGGAGTAAATGTCGGTTGGTGCGGGGCGGGCCGTCACATTTGGTATCAGAGCTCTAGGTTGTGTAGTTTAACATAGGGAAAGACACTAGGGAGAGATAGTACGTATATGAGAGCGCGTATTTGTGATTAATCTGGGTTTTAAAAGCTATATATGTATATACTATTAGTAGTATAAGGATGAAGTTGTACTGCACTAGCACCACTATGGGGTCGTTAATCGTTTCCTTTTACAGATTGACAATGAGCCGATATGCTAGAGGTGCTGGTAGGGGAGCCAATAATGGGAATGCCGCTGACATGAGGACGATGTTTACTGACCTCATGAGAGACATGCTTAGAGAAGTGCAAGGGGCAATTCCCAATCCCGGAATTGGTGTTGGCCCAGTAGTGCAGGCGCCTAGGGTCGATTTCGCCAAGTTGTGCAAGGATTACACTAACCTTGGTGGGAAGCCGTTCCACGGGACGGAGTCGGCCATAGATGTTCAGGACTGGATGGACAGCAGTGATCGTATCTTCGATGACTTGGGTCTTGAGGATGCGATGAAGAGAAGGTTAGCGTCTCGTCAGCTGCAAGGGCGAGCGATGAATTGGTGGAATGCCATTAGAATAGCTACTCCAGAAGATCAGATTACTTGGGATCAGTTCAAGGCTCGCTTTAGTGAGAAGTTCATTCCAGCTGCCCAGAAGTCAGTGTTGTTCAAGAGATTCTTGGAACTCAAGCAGAGTGGTCGGGCAGTTTCTGACTATATTGTTGAGTTCGACACCTTGTCGAAGTATGGGCTATCTCTTTTCGATACTCCTGAGAAGAAGAATGAGAAGTTCATTACTGGTTTGGATGGGTACCTGGGGGAAAGGTTTATCAATCACATCGATGAGACTTTTGAATCGATTGTGGGGAAAGCTTATAGATCATAGAGTCTTTACCCTAAGCCAAAGACTGAGGCTGCATCTGCAGAAGGGCCAAAGCCGCAAGCAGGCGGTGGAGGCAAGAATAACTCTCAGAATAAGAGGAAGCAGGACCAATCTAAGGTGGTCAGAAAAAGAACAAGAAGGATGTTGAGTGCTTCAGCTGTGGTAAGAAGGGCCATTATGCTAAAGATTTTTGGGCCAAGACAGCGGATAAGAAGTGCTTCAACTGTGGTCAAGTGGGACATTTCAAGGATAAGTGTCCGCAACCTCTTAAGGAGAAGCAGATTGTGAAAGCATATGCTATTGATGCTGTTCCTTCTTCGTCGAATGCCCCAACTGCGGCGGAGAAAGGAAAGAATGTTGTTATTCAAGGTATGCTTTTCTATTTATGATGTACCAGTTCGAGTTTTGTTTGATACCGGGGCTTCCCGTTCCTTCATATCTAGTGACCTGGTGGATAGGTTGGGACTGGAACCCGAGATAGTCGATAGACCATTGGTTGTGACGAACCCGATTGGTGGTTTGACTAGCCTTAGTATGATTTGCCGGAATTTGGTCTTATCGAGTCATGGATGTATGTTTGTTTGTGATTGCTTTGTTTTGGGCTTTACTGGGTATGGCATTATATTGGGAGTCGATTGGCTCCAAAGATACGGGGTGGTGGTAGACTGTGAGGGCTTTTTGGTGACAGTTAGGGCGGATGATGGGAGGAGGGTAGTGTTTGGTAGTCTACCTAGTGATGGGGTTATGGCTAGTTTTGTAAATTCCCTCGACATCCCGCAGGATGAGCTGTCAGATGTGCCCGTGGTTGGCCAGTATCCGGACGTCTTCGAGGAGGTGACCGGGCTTCCGCCACATCGAGAGATTGAGTTCCGTATTGATTTAGTGAAAGATGCCAGACCTATAGTGATGCCACTTCGTCGTATGGCACCAAGGGAGCAGCGAGAGCTCGGGGGTGCAAGTCAGCAATCTTTTGAAGAAGGGATTTATTAGAAGAAGTGTCTCCGAGTGGGGAGCACCAGTTGTATTTGCCACTAAGGCAGATGGTTCCCTTCGTTTGTGTGTGGACTATCGCGAGTTGAATAAGGTAACGAGGAAGAATAAGTATCCTCTACCGCGGATAGATGATTTGTTTGATCAACTGGAAGGAGCAAGAGTGTTCTCCCAGTTGGCCTCACGACAGGATTTCATCATCTCCGAGTATCAGATGATAGTGTTCCGAAAACGGCATTTAGGACGCCGTCTGGATTTTATGAGTGGTTGGTCATGCCATTTGGGTTGACCAATGCACCAGCCTACTTTGTGGATATTATGAATCGAGTATTCAGAGAACAGTTGAATAAGTTTGTCCTTGTGTTCGTAGATGATATCCTTGTTTACTCAAGGACAGAGGAGGAACACAAGGGGCACTTGAGGATAGTGATGGAGGTGTTGAGGAAACACCAATTGAAAGCGAAATTCTCTAAGTGTCATTTTTGGAGAAGGGAAGTGAGATTCTTGGGTCATGTTGTTTCCGAGAATGGTATTGCCGTGGAGCCTGCGAAGGTGGCTACGGTACAGGGTTGGCCTACGCCCAAGAATGCAACAGATGTAAGAAGTTTCTTGGGGGTTAGCTGGATATTATCGTAAGTTTATCCAGGACTTCTCCAAGATAGCAGCACCGTTGACTCAGTTGACTAAGAAGAATCAGTCCTTCGTCTGGGACGGAGTGTGTGAAAAGGCATTCAAGAGTCTAAAGGAGAAGTTGATGCGTGTACCAGTGTTAGTCATTCCTAAAGGGAATGAATAGATGACGGTATACACGGATGCTTGTGGTACCGGACTAGGTGCTGTGTTGATGCAAGGAGGTAGGGTCGTAGCTTATGCTAGTCGACAGCTAAAGCCGCATGAGAAGAAGTATCCTACCCATGATTTGGAACTAGCAGCGATCGTGTTTGCGCTGAAGATGTGGAGACATTATCTCTTGGGGGAAAGATTTGAGTTGTTTACCGACCATAAATCGTTAAAGTATCTCTTCTCTCAGAAAGATATGAATCTCCGTCAGCAGAGATGGTTAGAGTTCTTGGCTTCGTATGATTTTGATATCGCATACACACCTGGGAAAGGTAATGCGGTAGCCGATGCCTTGAGTAGGAGACATGCCAGTTTAGGGGCAATGTTTCTTAAATGGAAGCAACTGGAGTATATCGCGGGGTTTGATTTCAGACCAAAGTGTGAATTGGATCCAGTCATGCTAGCTAGTTTGGCGATCATACCTACTTTGATAGAGCGTATTGGTTCCAGCCAGAGGGACAATCCTAATCTATTGGAAATCATCTCCAAGTTAGAGATGAACATCGACGGTGAGGAGATGAATGCGTATGGGCTTGATCGGGATGGATGGCTTAGAAAGAATGGAAGACTAGTTGTACCCAACGTAGATGGTTTGAGAGATGAAGTGCTTAGAGAATGTCATCACTCAAAACTGACTATACATCCCGGTGGTAATAAGATGTATCGAGACATGAAGCAGACTTACTACTGGGAAGGGATGAAAAGAGACGTTGGGAAGTTTATATCCAAATGCATGAATTGTCAGCTAGTTAAAGCTGAGCAAAAGAAGCCTAGTGGGTTGTTGCAACCATTAGAAATTCCCGAATGGAAATGGGAGCAAGTCTCGATGGATTTCATCGATGGTTTACCAAGGACTAGATCGGGATATGATAGCATTTGGGTAATTGTGGATCGATTGACTAAAAGTGCAAGATTTATACCAGTCAAATCGACTAGAACAGCAGCCAAGTTGGCAGAATTGTATATGAAGTGGGTAGTGAGATTTCATGGAGTACCTAAAAGCATTGTGAGTGACCGAGACCCGTTGTTCACTAGTGGGTTTTGGAAGAGCTTACAAGAGGCTCTAGGGTCAGGATTACATCTCAGTACCGCATATCATCCTCAGACCGACGGTCAGACGGAGAGGATGAATCGTATATTGGAGGATCTCTTGAGAGCTTGTATATTGGATTTTGGTGGATCATGGGATGACCATTTGCATCTAGTAGAGTTTGCATATAATAATAGCTACCAATCCAGTATCGGTATGGCTCCATATGAAGCTTTGTACGGAAGACCGTGCAACTCACCATCATGTTGGATAGAGACTGGCGAGAAGTTTATGCTTGGACCAGATGTGGTGAGAGAAACTTCAGATAAGATTAAGATCATTCAACAACGAATGAAAGCTGCCCAAGATAGGCAGAAGAGTTATGCTGATAAGAGGAGAAGAGACTTAAAATTCTCCTTTGGTGACTTGGTGTTTGTCAAGATTTCTCCGTTGAAGAGCGTGATACGATTTGGCAGGAGAGGCAAGTTGGCACCAAGATTTGTTGGCCCATTCCCTGTTCTTGAACTAGTCGGGAATATGGCTTATAGAGTTGGCTTACCAGAAAAGATGGCGGGAGTTCACGATGTATTTCATGTTTCCCAATTAAGGAAGTTCGTTCACGAATCAAATATGACTATTTCGCCTGATCAGTTATAGGACTTCGAAGTAGAACCCGAGGCGGTTGGGAGCCGCAAGCCGATTCGTATTGTGGGGCACGATACGAAGCAACTTCGAAGGAAGGCGGTGAAGCTAGCCAAGGTTCAGTGGGGCGAGAACGAGAATGACTGTACTTGGGAGACTGAGGAGAGCATTAGGAAGACGTATCCAGAACTCTTTGCCTGGTAAGATTTACTTCGCAATTTAGTTATTCCGCATGCTAGGATAGACTTGTCTTGCTTGTTTTGTATGTTTGATTGTTGTTTTATGATTGATAGGCATGCAGGACCCTTTTGTATGTCTTGGTTAGGGAATTTCGAGGGCGAAATTTCTTAAGGGGGGGAGAATGTAACAACCCGCATTCTACGCATCGGAGGATCGTAGAATATTTATTTCTTTCCCATATGAAGTCATATGGTCATGTAACTTTGGGAAACAACCATTAGAGTCATTTCCCATGTTCATGATTTTTGTCGATTTTTAAATGACCGTTTTGCCCCTAGCTGATCTTGTTTTGGCCGTAACTTTTGATTGGAAAGGAATTTTGACCTGAAACCACTTCCATTAGATTCGTTTGATGGTTTACCTTTCCGTAGAGTGGTCATAATAGCCAAACGGACTTACCGTTTGGGAGATATGGCTGAAACAAGGTTTGGAAGGTGAAAAACTGCTTAACCGGGCCAAATAGGGTGATTAGTGAATAGGCCCATAACCCATTTTGGGATTAGGGTTATGGGGAGGCTGAAATGAGTTAGAGAATCATTCCATTTCAGTTTTCTAGCCTCCACTTATCTCCAAGAAACCCTAAAAATGGCCTCCAACCTCTAAATCACCTCCAAATCATCTTTTGATCAAGGATTAAGCTTAGCAACATCAAATCAAGGAAGATCTACACCAAATCAACATTGGAGCTGCTGTTTAGCATTGGGATTTGCATCAAATCAGAGATTTATTTCAGATCTTAGTTTATTTGTGACTAAGGTGAGTGATTTGCATAGTTTTGCACTAATTATGGCTAATTAAGGGTAATTAGTGTTAATTAGCGAGTTTAAACTTGATAAAATTCTGGAAAAATGTTCATAAATTCTTAAATGATGTTTTAGGCCTCTGATATAAATTTGGGTTAATTTGGTTAAGTTTTGCTAATCCTATCATTAGTTTCACCTAAACATGCTTAAGGGGAAATATGGGGTTTTGGGTATGTTTGATCCATTTTAACCTATCACATTGATGTTTTGATGTTTGTGGTTGATTATGCATGTTGCTATGACTGTATGATATGCTTTGTGATTGATTTCAATAGTTAGAATGGTTGAAAACGTCGTCGAACGGCGTAAACACTTGCTGGAAAAGCTTCAGGAAACAGTGCAGGTTTCGGATCGGATCGGATATGGTGGCTCGGATCGGATAAGTTGAACTGGGCAAGGGATTCGATCGGATCAGAATTGACACTTGAGAAATCTGGCAAAAAGGAAGGCCATGCTAGCAATATTGGGATCAGGTCGGATAAAGGAGGAGGATCGGAGCGGCTAAAGGAGGAGGATCGGATCGGAACAACTGAAGTGCGAGAGAGCTGATCGGAGCGGAAGCACGAACGGGATGGGAGATGGCACCCGACCCGACCCGAAGTGGGACATCCGACCCGACCCGAAGTGGGACACCCGACCCGAACCGACGCGATGGAGTGGACCCGAACCGAACCGTACCAGAGGAGGACCATGAACTAACGCAGCGTAGTGGACCCGACCCGAACCGATGGCTTGAAGGGGGACCCGACCCGACCCAGTATTGACCAATAACCCGAGATGCAAAGGTAGTCCAATATGGGAAGTTAGAGCTCAGGATCCAATTGGGAACCAATGAGTTCACTTCATGGTTGGGCTTTGCTGCGGGACGTGTGCTAAGGAGTCGTCGATGTTCATAACTTCGATTCACTACTAAAAATGGATGAAGGGCTACTTATCAGTGCAGTAGAGTCATTGCGACTCGAGGGGCAAGGTGATGGTAGCAAGACTACGTTATCAGTGCAGTAGAGTCATTATGACTTGAGGGACAAGGTGATGCGTAGTAAGACTATGAGCCAGCGCAGATGGGGTGAATAACTCCATGGGGGCAAGTGGACATAGTAAAGGATTAGTAATACTATGAGCCAGCGCAGATGGGGTGAATAACTCCATGGGGCAAGTGGACATAGTAAAGGATTGGTAAGGCTATGAGCCAGCGCAGATGGGGTGAATAACTCCATGGGGCAAGTGGACATAGCAAAGGACTAGTGGCTACGTTATCAGTGCAGTGAAGCCATTTATGACTTCATGGGGCAAAGTGATTGTAGCAAGGTGTGTTGGGTGATCGAAGTGGTGAATATCGTATGCTTTACGCATTGAGTGAGAGATGTGAGGATGGATGCTATGTTTGATTGTTTGCCATCACTATGACATGCACAGCCCCACCTCCGTATCTTTACACTGTTTGATATGGCACCTTAGAGTGTTGTACAGTATGTAGTGCTAACTCTTTGGTTGCAGGTCCAGGTTCAGGTATGTTTTAGTCTACCTGTTATTGTTCTGTTTAGATGCTTATCGCTCATACCAGGCTTTATGTCTGACCCGGAGTTTTATGTCTCCTCTTATTACTCTGGGTGCTCACACGAGCAGACTAGAGACAGGCTAGCTGGTGATGCACGAGTAGCTGATTCGGAGGCGGGCAGGAGGCTTCCACGTATGATATATAGATATTCTCCCTGTGTCGTTGGTGGTCGCTACTTGGGCATTAGTAGTGTACCTCCTTTACCTTGCTTTTGCTTTTGAGACAGTTTGAAAAGTTGTAATGATGTTTAACTTTGGATCATAAGCTGTTCTTGGATTTTCCGCTGCTATGTTAGTTGTTTCAGCTTATGCACTGTCTCACCTGTTTTATGTCAAGTATGTTATTATTATATTTTATCCTATGCGCTATGAGACATTCTACAGGTTCTTTGTATGTTCATTTCATTCTTCCCTTTTTCCTTCTGGCGACCCGTTCCGTGCTAACTGGACATGTGTACAACGCACCTTTGGAGTAAATGTCGGTTGGTGCGGGGCGGGCCGTCACTGCATATGACGTGTTTTTATAACTTATAAGATACGTGAATTATTCGGAAAGGCCGGGTTTAACCCATTCTGAATAATTGATACGACGATTAAAAATCAACGATAAAGACGGTAGTCGAATACTGAAGATCTTCACATCATATGGGTGATTACTGATGTCTTTTTTGGGCTAATACCCCGAGACAAGGTAGTAAGTAGTGATCGTTCAAACGTACTTGGAGATCAAATGGATATGCGAGGACCTCTCTCATGTATTGGACATATGGGATGAGGAATAAGGTGCCTTTGGTTTCGTTCAGACCTAGAACAGACTTGTAAATGGATGTGTGTCTGACATTGGATTTCATTCTATGTTAATTGATATTTATTAAATATATATCTGTTTGTCGGTAGAGAATTTATTCACTTGCTTAACACCCTTCTCTGAGACGTACGAGCTTAGAGGTTATATATTGATAGACATCAGTTGCATGGCATGAATTGTCAGTGTGACATGATGAGATGTAAATGATCAAGGCTTTTGTTGAAAAACAGAGTCTTGTGGATGATCATCAAAGCGCAACTTTAATTAGCTTAGCTTTGTGTACAACGTTAATTTGCGAGTTTCACACTCCGTTATGAACCATAAACATGATGAAGGACCACAGGGAGGACATACGTTTCTTTCTAACTGTGAGTAGTGTCATGGTATGGAGCCCAGACATTTTACTTATGTGGATGATGGAAAGGGAGGTACCTCGGATTCGAGTCCCTAATGGCTCTTGATGGTCAGCATACTGACCAGATTTTATGCCCCATAGGGCAGGGAAACGTATTATTCAGGAATTGCCAATCCACAAAAGTAAGTTTGGACCGGCCCTGCAAGAACCAAGGGCTCACCAGAGTCTGTGTTCTGGGGCGTAGGCTAGAGTGTCTCGAATCGAAAGGAAGGTCCCTTGCCTTGGTTCATGATGGAAAATCCAATTTCCATTACGACATTGTGTGGGTTTGATTGTAAAACTAGTATGGCGACATAATATATGGTAGTTATACCGTCTATGATTGATGCATTTATATTTGAAGTTGATTTTGACACTATGCGCTTATAGTAATATCAAAATGATTTGTTTTAAATGTACCAAGCATGTTTGGCTATCATAAGGGAAAACTCTATCCTCCGGCTTGCATTGCATTGTGTGATGGCACCTTAGTCTTATAATAGCTTCATTTTCTAAAAAATATTGCGTTGTTTTATTTTAAACTGAGATTCATGTGGAGTAAACCCATTCTGTGTTATAAGGCGTGGTCCCGTGATTTATCATATTTTAAAATAAAGTTATTAACTGTTTTTATTTCTCACATCAGTCATGACTGACTCAGAGTTTATTGTTTCTACCTAAACTCTAGGTGCCCATATTTTCCACATGGGCCGCTTATAGTTTTGGTTTTCGCAGATATTTCTTTTCCAGGATCCTGCATTACAGCTGGAGCTATATTCGGAAAGCTTTGTATCCGTGTATTTCTTTCAGTTGCGTTAGTTGATGTATTTCCACTGTGCTTTGTATTTATACATTTTTATTTCCACTGCTATGTAATTTAATCTCTGATATAATTTTTCCGCTGTGTAATATTTATTGGTACTCTGATATTCATGTATTCTGATGTAAATTGTTGTAATGGCAATGAAATGTTCTACTATTTGTGTTCTGGCGCATCGTATTCTCAAAGCAATCCGGTGTTTCCTGTCTCCTCGGAGATCGGGGGATTTCGGGTCGTCATAGTTGGTACTAGAGATTTGGGTTACGAAGCTCGAGAACAAGGCACATTTGAACCAAATGAAAGAATTCATCAGAGATAGGGTTAGTAATGTCCTATGAGATTAACTCGTTAGAGATAGGGTTAGTAATACCCTAGAATGAGTTTGAAGAGTATTATTTATAAAAACAAATTTGGTTTTGAAATGTATTTCATATTATACGTATTTGAGTATTTTTGAAACACCCCACCTCCATTAAGATCACTCACAAAGGGAATGCCTTAACTTCGGTGGAGGTTTATAAGTAAAAGTCACAGATAAACACAAGAAAGATATATAAACACATATATATAAGCAGCGGAAAACAAAATGGACTTTTATTTCATAAATACGTGTTCATACAAAACATTTCCATAATTGTCTCATAATAATTTCCAAAACATTACATCATCATTTCTGCCTTGATTATTAAATAAAGAAGCATAAAACATAATAAAAGATGCATAAATCCCCATAGAACATGTCCAAAAGCCATATCTAAGGAAAGAGAGTCCAAACCATACATCTACAATCTTGAGGCTTGCAAAGAGTCTGACTAAGCTGGGTTGTTTCCTCCCTGTGGACCTGGGGGGGGAACGGAAGAAAAGAAGACGAAAGAAAAATAGAGTTAGACATAAAGACTGATAAGTCTAGTGACTCTTCAGTATGAGGATAAGAAAAGAGCATGATACGTATAATCTGGAAATAGGAAAGTATCATAAAATAAGATAAAGTAGTTTGAAACGAATATACTACCGCACCCCACACTATATCTCTGCACCTACTTGCATTTGTCTCAACTGGCACCCCATGATCGGGGTGAAGTGATCCCCTTTCTAAAGATCAGCTCCTACTTGCAAAATCATATGTGTCATACGGCCCCCAATGATTATAGATACCTATGTTGGTCCCACCATAGGGTGTATCAAGTCCCATGGTGGCGGCCCGACACAATTCTAGAATGCATAGGTTATACTACTGGTGCCCCCAGTGCCCTGTTTGTCTGCTCCGAAGTGTGTGCACGCCCGCACTCCGTTAGAACCCACACTATTGCACCCACCGCCGTCGCTTTTGACCGCTTACAATCAGCCCAGTAATCGTGCCCCACCCTGCCTAGTTTCAGGGTACCATGATACCTAATCGGGTTACTGCTGAAATGGGTCCCCGTTACTAGTGTTTTCTAGTCAGACATGTTAAGTGGTTAAGTGTCTGTATTTACCTTACCCCACCCATAAGTTTAATTAACATGTTGAATTGGTTAAGTGTTTTAGTTAACTTAACCCTACCATCCTGACTTGTCTGTCCTTATTTTTAATTAGTTAAAGCACCGACCACTCACATTAGACAGATATTGCTACGGTTACTGGATGTGCCGGTCGGTTCCTGGTAGATTTACACCATAACTCAGTCTAACCTCGGGTCCTTAATTGGGTCAATGCTTAACCTCTCACATTGGATAGGTATTGTTGTGACTACTGGACAACCGGGCGGGTCCGGGCAGTTTTACATCACAACTCAATCCAACCTCGGGTTACGCATACTCATATTTTCTAAATTTACATATTTGTCTCTATTACTTGTTATATGTAAATTTGTTAACAATTAAATGTTATGGCCCACTTTCCAAGTTCATCATTTTTGGTATAAGGATTTATACCAATTTATGTCAAGTTTCCTATAATTACCAATTTTTCCCAACGTTACCCCGTCTAATTATTAGGCTAACATTCTTAGCCTAATTTTTCGTCCGCATGGTTTTTGACATATAATTTTAGGCTAAAAACTTAGCCTAATTTAGCGCATACAAAATTGGCATAAACATAAACATGACATAGGTGTAAACTTGGCATTTTCAGCATAATCAATATGAACATCATAGGTGTGAACTTGCAATGCAGACTAAATCAACATACATATATGTGAATTTGCAACATAGGCTAAATCAACTTACATATATGTGAACTTGCATTGAAATAGGGGTCTAACTAAATAGGTGTCTCATGAATTAGCATATGATTTAGACAACATAAGCCTAAACATGTTTAGATCTAGGCATAACATCGAACATTCACTAGCATATGACAAGAATGTGATATGTCCATAAAGTATGTATATTTTTATCACATGTGTGAACTAGATCCAATCATGTTTACTACGATAACATGGAACTTGTATTAAAATAGATCTTGGCATGTATCCAAATATGAACTTGCAACTTTTGTATAAACATATGAGTATGTATATGAACTTAAGCATTTAGGCATAGAAGTTCTATTGTACAACATATAACTTGTCATAATCACCTAAACATATAGATGTAGATATGAACCAAATAACTTGTATGTGAATTTGAATAGATCCAACATCAACTAGATTAATCCACAAACATTCTAATGGATCCAACATCAAGTCAATTATACTACAAACATCCCAATATCATTCAAAATACAATCATTGCAACATATAGATATGAATTAACATCGTCGATATACAATAGCACAATTCCATTTTCATTTTACATCGAATCAAATCTTAATTTTATTCTCATTGGAAAAATCACTATACTTACAACAAACGATGAACTTGAATTCTGGATTCTGAGTTCTGAATTTCCAATGCTTTCCTTTGGGTACACAAACCAAACATTGTTTGATTCTTGTTTTAACTTTAGTTTGGCTCGTCTCTAATCTTTCTTCAAGTGGAGGCTACTCTTGGCTTCCTCCAGCAGCATAACGGCTCTATCTCTATTTTATTTGTGTGAATTTAGGTTGAGACTAAGGTTGTTTATATATAATTTCAAACTAATTAGAGCCGTCGATGAAGCTAGAGTTAATCAAGGCCATCCATCTCAAGAGAAGCCAATCAGAAAGTGACAAGTTAGCCTAGTGACACACCCGGGCTCAGAAATTCGACCAGAACCCGACCAGGCCAGTCAGGGCCAAACCAGGTCGACTGGGCAGGTCGACCCCCTGGTCGACCTGGTGCCTAGGCAGGAATTTTCCCGCCTAGCCCAGTTTGGGTCTGTTTTTCGAATTTCGAACTGAATTTGAACTATTTGAATTTTGAATTTTGAATTGAATTCTGAAACTTCCGGAGGTTATAACTCCTTCATACGGAGTCCAATTTACGCAAACTCGGTCTCTATCTCAAGCAGAATTCCGAGATGAACGCAATGGCGTAACTCGTTTCCCTTAATTCTTTCATTTAGAATTAATTATACTTTAATTTTCTAATTTACTGTTAATAGAAAATTCGGGGTGTTACAATTTTATTTTATACTAAACATGAACTCTCGGGTATATGAAGATTTTTCATATACGCCTAGCTAGCGTATATACGAAGCCTCAAATATACTGGGTAAATATAGAATCACACTCTAGTCACCTGGAGATGATTACGATGATAGCTCGAGCATCACCAACATTTATGTTCGAGTTTCAAAAGTTGGATATCTATATATTTCCAGTTGATTGGTGTGAGAACCAAAACTTAGTTAGAATTTATTGTTTGTAATTTGGCATTAAAAATATGATTTTTGAGTGCATATAAAAGTTATATGTTTGAAAAGATAATCAATTAATTGATTGATGGTTGTGTTATGTGATTATTAGTTTAACTAATAAATTCAATGGAATGATAAATCCAATATGAGTGAAATTTAATTTAAGCCAAGTCAAATATAATGTTGAACTGAATTGAAAATTAGTTCAAATTGGATTTATATGCACGGATATACATATATATATTGAGCAGGTTATGGGTTTAGCGTTGAGTAAAGAAATATATTGCATGCCCGACAAACAGGTGCATCATAATGAGCTGGAGGCGCAATTTTATTATTATATAAACTTCTATGAATGAAATTGGATGCGTTGTGAATGTTGTTCTTTGTGAGATTATAAACCACGCAATAGGATATCAACAAATAAATTTTGAACTACACCACATGGAATATTACATGAAGACAACACATCACAACATATTCATATAAGCAATTGGCGCTTATATGACGAGGTTGGGATTACCATACGAGCGAGATGCTCATATGGCGATGACTGTATTACAGGTTGAACAGAAGACTGAATATGGACATAATTAAGGAATACATGTAACGGTGCTCAGGGCAGGATTTAATAAAAACCCCACATGAGTCTGGAGATGACAAAATTCATGTCTCTCTTTATTTTAGATATGGCACATGGATTATTTTATTTCCAACACTGGGGCAAGGTTTGAGATTTCGACTTTTACACATTCTTCCTTGTACACAAATTAGTCAAAAAAATTGTGTATGCTTTTTATTGATTTATTGGGTACCTAATACGGCCCAATAAATTTTTCGAACCCTCCCCGTACAAAGGAGGTTATGGCGAAATTTTTCAAAAATTTATGGTGTTAGCCAAATTTTTGAGAAATTTGAAAGTTCTTGGAAACTGAAATGTTGAAGAACTCAAGCCAGAATGAAAGTTGAGTTGGTTAGTTAAACAAATTTCAGCTCCGTTCCTTTTCAAGGACGAAAAGATTTTTTGTGGGGGACATTGTAACAACCTGGGAATTCAGAACCAATTTAAAATTTTTGTTTTAGCTATTTTAATGGATTTTGAATATTTAAAATGATTTATTTTAAATAATAACGACTAAAAAATTATTTAAATCGAAGTTAGAACGTATAAATTTATATTAATTATAAAAGGAGACTGAAATGGCGCGGTAGTTTGAAAATTCGATTTTAAATTTCAAATGAATGTACAGAATTCAATATAAATCGGATTTCAGTGAAACAAGAAACGTTGGAATATTTTGAAATGTAATTTTATAACGATTGTAAGAAACTGAGATTTCACTTTATAAATTGTAAGTTATGTCCAGTTTAAAATTTAAAATAGTCGCTATGGAATTTATATATATTTTAATATAATATATAGCCTTTAAAAATAGCCATTTTGCGAACGACCTCCGTTTTCGACGAAACCACTTTTGTTGGATGTTTTCAAATTATTATTAATTATCAAATTTCATAAATTTTGGAATTAATATGTGAGTGTAGTAAATATAAACGTGTTTTGTAATTTCAGTTTAAATTTAATCGACTGGAAATTGACCATTTTTCAAACGGTCTCAAAATTCGATGAAATTTGTTTTTAGGTCCGTATCGTCAAAACATTGCTAGATTTAATTTTCTATAATTTTTGGAGTCACTATGTGGCCCTAGTAAATTAAAATGTACGATTAAAATTTAGTATATTGATTTATATTTTAATTTTGATGAAAACAGATCGAAACAGCCGAATTGGGTTACGAAACATATTCCATTATGCTCGAAATGGGGGTATTTGGTTAGGGACGTCAATCATTGGGTTTCGTTTAGGGTTCATATGCGAAAACTTCAAAATTAATTTATTATTAGAATTAAATATTAATTTAATAATTAGTATAGAAGGGCCAAGACTAAACCCTAGGTTACCATTTCTCCAATGCCGTCATAAGCATTTTAACGGCCAAACTGCTCTGAAATTGATTCTCCATTTTCTCTCAAAATACATAGAATTAGCGTATGATTCCAAAAGAAAAATAATAGAGAATTTTAGCAGCTCCATTTTGGTAGGATAAGATCAGATTTGGTGGTGGATTGAACTCTGATTTCTGCCTCAAAGTGGCGGTTTTCGCATGAGATTCTAGGGTGAGTGGAGGCATCGAGTTCGAGGGGATTCATGGCAGGGGGGTGTTGCCCGAGGCACGTCGTGGGGTGCTTATGGATGGTCGGTCGGCTGTGTGTATGGCGGTGCGCAGGTGGATTGGTGCAATGTATTTGGGTTCGAATGGTTCAGGCGAGATAAACGAAGAACGATGCACATAAGGTTGATGAGGGGAATTATAAAATAATGAGGTTAATTAATTTATTAAATTATCTTATGTAATGTTATTAAGGTATCAAAAGCTTAAAATGTTGTAACCTTATCAAACAGAAACCAAATTCGACAAAATTGATTTCGTTAAAATCGTAAAGACGAATTCTACATTTCGAAACTGAACAGGACAAAAACGGAAAAGATTAGAATTTGAGGCAAATTCAAACTCAAACAGTACTGAAATCTTCAAATAAAGACTGATGGAGTGGAAATGAATGTGAGAATCTCTCACCAAAATATTTGTACAGTTATTTATTTTATAACATAAATTAAATGCAGTGTTGATTTTTATCTGTGGTTTGTTAGTTATTTTTGGAGTTCAACACACAAATTCACATAAATCATTTGAATTGAAAGCGATGTATGGATATTAGCGACACTCGCATTTCATACTTCGCGGATGGCCACTTATGGCGCCGTAAATGGCATTGGGCAGTTGAGTATTTATTTATTTGGACGATTTGGTGATTTGTGTATTGTGTGATGATTTTGTGATATTTAACATGTTAGAAATGTTAATATTAAACTGATAGATGAAAATGGACAAAATAATCAAGCATATATTGAACAGTAAAATTGCCTAATTAGAAAAATAATTCAAACCGAATTAAAATTGATTAAATTTATTAACTAATGATTTCTTTAAATAGACTGTTTTTGTTTGAAACCCCCACACGGGTATTGGAATGATATTTGACATACACTAATCCCGATATTTAGTTGTATGTTGATCGACTGATGGACAGACTGTGATGAGCGTTATTTATTTATTTTAATGCATATACAATTATAAATTGCACTATGGATGATGTTTGAATGTTGAGTGATTATTTATCATTATTGTTGAATACATGTGATGTATGAAATCCATATAACTGAAATTATATGGTAATTGATTGAGTCGCATTCCGATCGGAAATAATGAATATTTTAAAATAACGAATATTTTAAAATAATATTCAGTGAACGATTAAATTAATGAATGAATATATTAAAATAATATTCACTGAATAATCAAAATATGATTTTGATGTCCGATTTTTGATGGGCTCGAAAATATTGGAATATATGAAACCAAGTAAGTAGCAAAACGCCATTTTAACCCGAATGGGTTTATCGATCGATTTTATTCATTTTATAATGATTATCGAAAGAAATGATTTCAAAATAAGATATTTTGAAGATAATATCATTTTAATATTTTAATGATATGGAATATTCAATTTTGATTTAAAATTGAAAACGAAGTTGAAATCTTTTTGAAATGAATTTATAAACGATTTATAAAATACGTTTTAAATGGAAATCAGCGATATATATATATATAATGGTTTGAATAGAACACGCCGCGCAGCGACCGTTCGCGAACTTCAACTATTAACTTCAAATTGATGTATCAGGAGATCCGACCGTCGAATTTTCCTAAAACTGGAACCGTTGGGTTCGTATCAAAAGGATAGTTCCAATGAATATAAGAGGTTTAAATTTTAATGGTTGGAATTTAAATTATGTCCAAATCAATTTCAGAAAAGGTCGCTATGGATGTCGTTCGGTGGCCGTTATTGGAAACCGACCGAAATTGCGATATTAAAATTATTAAAAATATGGGAAAATTGTGTAAAATATAATAAATGATTTGGAAAAACTTTGGATGGAAAATTCCATATTTAAAAAGATAAAAATATATTTTTATCGAAATGAACTAGTTATTAACTAGAATAATAATCCATTGTTTTTAAATAAATAAATTGGATTTGTACATGGGTTTTGATCTAATCAAAATTTTCCAATGAATGAATTGGAATGGATTTGAGTGGAAATAATCTTCGGAATGTTTCGATATAGGATTTCGTGATTATACAGATGTTGTTGAGGAATTTAGAAGATATAGATATCGTTATTCCCAGTATTGTATCCGTTGGTTTCAGAATTTGATATTGAATGTAAGCCGATATAATTTCAATTTAGAGCCTTATATTTAATATCAAATTAGATTTTGGGTTGGTCGTGAACTGTGTTTAAAATAACATTTGTTCTTTAACCCAATTAACAGTGAAGTTATGATTTGGAATTTATAAATCTTTTAACTAAGATTTAATGGAAATTTTCCAAAGTAAAGTTTTTCAATTTAATATATTAAATTGGAACTGAATGGAATTCGATTTGTTAATAATCGAGATGAGCTTCTGTGGAGGAAGACCGGTACTATATATTGAATTTAAAAGGCTATGTCGTTATTCCATTTATATTATTAGTATGATATAGAAATTTTTATTGATTATATATTGATCTATTTTCCGTGAAGATTCCATAGTTAATGGAAGGTAATTTGGGTCTATTGTGAACTGTATTTTAAATGACATTGGTTGTTTAGCCCAGTTAAAGACAGGGTTAATTTTTGCTAAAGTTGAATAATCATTAAGTGATGATTTTTGGAGATTAAAAATGAAATGTAATTTTAGAGAATCTTTAATTAGATTGGAAAGTTAATGAGATAAATAAATATATCAAACAAGAGAAATTATCGAGAATGGAGTACCACCAGTTTTACTCCAGACGACAGTCGAATCTTTAATTAGATTTGAACGTGAAAGGGTAATTAAATTTACCGATAATACCGGGGGTGTTAGACATGGAGTACTACTAGTTTTGCTCTATGGTATGAATAGGTTGGGATAGGGAAAAATAAAATAAATGGTTACTTTGATAAGGCTCGATAATCCTGACTAGTTTTATAAACCTTAATTTGGTTTAGAATTGTGGATAAATAAAATAAAATCTTTTGAAATGGACATCCAAAGGAAGATTAAAGAATAAATTTAGAAGAATTTATCTTTGATAAAATTTATGGGATCCTTTCCCTAAGGATGTGAATATTTGAATAAAAGAATATTCTGAATTGGAATGAGGCATATGACATGTTTTTATAGCTTATAAGATACGTGAATTATTCAGAAAGACCGGGTTTAACCCATTCCTAATAGTTGATACAATGATTAAAAGTCGACAATAAAGACGGTGGTCGAAGACTGGAGATCTTCACATCGTATGGGTGATTACTGATGTCTTGATTGGGCTGATCCTCCGAGGCAAGGTAATAAGTGGTGATTGTCCAAACGTACTTGGAAATCAACTAGACATGCGAGGATCCCTCTTCTGTATTGGACATATAGAATGAGGAATAAGGTACCTCTGATTTCGTTAAGACCCAGAGCGGATTTGTAAATGGATGTGTGTCCGACATTGGATTTTATTCTATGTTGATTGATTTATATTAAATATATATATATATAGTGGCGGAGAATTTATTCTTCTGCTTAACACCCTTCTCTGAGACGTATGAGCTTAGAGGTTATATATTAATAGACATTAGTTGCATGGCGTGAATTATCAGTGTGGCATGCTGAGATGCAAATGAACAAGGCTTTTGTTGGAAAGCAGTCTTATGGATGATGATCAAAACACAATTTTAATTAGCATAGCTTTGTGTATAGCATTAATTCGTGAGCTTCACACCCCGATATAAACTAGAAATGGGAAGAAGCACCACAGGAAGGACATATGTTTCTTTCTTGCTAGGAGTGGTGTCTTGGTATGGAGCCCAGACATTTTACTTACGTGGATGATGGAAACCGAGGTACCTCAGATTCGAGTCCTTAGTGGCTCTTGATGGTCGACATACTAACCAGATTTTATGCCCCATAGTGTAGGGAAACTTATTGTTCAAGAATGGGCAATCCACTAAAGTAAGCGTGGACTGACCCTGCCAGATCCAAGAGCTCACCAGAGTCTGATCCTGGGGCATGGGCTAGAGTGTCTCGAATTGGAAGGAAGATCCCTTGCCTTGGTTCATGATGGAAAATCCAATTTCCAATGCGACATTGTGCGGGTTTGATTGTAAAACTAGTATGGCGACATAATATATGGTACCTATGGCGTCTATGATTGATACATTCATATTTGAAGAGTATTTTGACACTATGCACTTATAGTAATATCAAAATGATTTGTTTTAAACATACAAAGCATGTTTGGCTATTATAAGGGAAAACTCTATCCTCCGGCTTGTGTTGAATTGTCTGATGGGACATGAGTCTTATAATAGCTTCATTTTCCAAAAAGTATTGCGTTGTTTTATTTTAAACTGAGATTCATGTGGAGTAAACCCGTTCCTTGTTATACGGCGTGTCCTATGATTTACCATATTTTAAAATAAAATTAATAACTGTTTTTAGTTCTCACACTAGTCCTATGATTGACTTGAAGTTTATTGTTTCTACCTAAACTCTAGGTGCCCATATTTTGCACATGGAATGCTTGTAGTTTTGGTTTTCGCAGATATTTCTTTCCTAGGATCCTGGATTACAGCTGGAGCTATATTCGGAAAGCTTTGTATCCATGTATTTTTTTTTAGTTGTGTTAGTTGATGTATCTCCGTTGTGCTTTGTATTTATATATTTTTATTTCCGTTGCTACGTAATTTAATCTCTAATATTATTTTTCCATTGTGTATTGGTACTCTGATATTCTTGTACTTCGATGTAAATTGTTATAATGGCAATGAAATATTCTACTGTTTGTGTTCTGACGCGTCGTGTTCTCAAAGCAATCCGGTGTTTCCCGTCTCCTCGGAGACCGGGGGAATTCGGGTCATCATATTTAAGAACGTGCAGTGCAGCATTAAAATGTGTTTGTGCAGGAGAACTTAAAAAATGAATAACCTACTGAACAACATATGAGATGTCATGTCTGGTCATATTAAGGTATAACAGTTTACCAATAAGTCTCCTTTATACCTCAAGATCCACAAACAAAGGTGTATCTTCAGTACTGAGCTTCAAATTTTTTGGTAAAGGTACAGATACAGATTTACATCCTTCCATGTTTCTATCTTTAACAAATACAAAATATATTTTCTTTAATTCAATATAGTGTCTGCTTCTATTCTAAAAACTTCTATCCCCAAAAAATATCTCAATTGGCCGAGACCTTTAATTGTAAAAACAGAATGAAGGGAGTTTTTCACAGCTTGATTTTCAATTAAACAATTACCAGTATTCAACAAACCATCAAAATAAGCAACCATAGATGTAAAAGAACTATTACCGGACTTTATGAAGAGAAAATAATCTTGTTTTGATTGTTTGTACCCTGAATTAATTAAGTGATTGCTAAGCTCCACATTCCATTCCCTTGCAGCTTGTCTTAAGCCATGCAAGGATTTCTTCAATTTACATACTTCCCTAGGTTTTTCTTTGGAATAACTAGGTGGTGGTTGCATATATAACTCTTCCTCGACATAACCATGTAAGAAAGCATTATTTGTATCGAGTTTATGAAGATCCCAATTTTTTGCAGCCACCAAAGCAATAAGAATTCTAATAGTGGTAAACTTTCCAACAGGACTAAAGTATAGTTAAAATCTTTACGTTTAACCTGCTTATCACCTCTTGCCACTACTCTTGCATTGCATTTATTCAAACTATCATCCATATTAAACTTTGCCTTATAAACCCACTTACTTCCCATAGCAATTTTATTAAAAGGTAAAGTAGTCATTTCCTAAGTATTATCACTTTCAAGAGCCTGTAGCTCTTTTTCATGGGTTTAATTCAATTAGGGTCATCGTTGGCTTGAGCATGAGAACTTGGTTCATGAAAAAATAAAATATTTGTTGGGATGGTAATGTATTTTGAGCTTAAATGATTCAATTCAGGATTAGAGATAAAATTGCAGACCAAAAGAACATGAAGTAGGGGTTTGACATGTTTTTCTAGAACAAATTGTTCAAATTTCTTAGGTAATTGAGTAACATGAGTGGATTTTCTAATTGGTTGACATGTGGCTATAGGAGAGGACTGTTGTGGAGTAGATGAAGATAATTGTTGTGTTTGAGAATCAAATGGAGAAGAAATATATGGAATATGGGAGGAAGAAGACCTTTTAGGAAAAAGAGGAATGTTCTCAAAAATGTTTTGTAGTGGCTGAATAATATTTTGAACTAGAAATTTGTTAGTGGAATCAGAATATATAGCTGGATTAACAAGAGGAAGAGTAGTATGTTGATTTGAGTTCGAAGAAACAAAAGAAGATGAATGGAAAGGAAAACATCTTCCGTAAATATGACATCTCTGCTCAATAATATTTTATTAATCTCTAAATGCATCTTTTTGATCTAGAAGCCATTTTATCTTGGGATTTGACAACTGGGTAAGACAAACATCCCATAACCCTTAAAAGCGAATAATCTGGAAGTTATTCATTAAAACTTCATATGGTGTTTTCCTAGCAAGAACAGAACTAGGAACAAAGATTTATCAAGTAATTTGTTGTAAGAAAACAATCACCCCAAAACTTGTTAGGTAAATTGGCGTGTACGTAATTCAAGAGCTCTAGCATTTTCAGCTAAATGTTTATGTTTACGTTCTACCCTTCCATTTTGTTGTGGAACTCCCACAATACTTCTTTGATGAATAATCGCTTTTAATGAAAATAAGATTGTGTGTATCCCTTGAACTATTTCAGTTCCATTATCAGATCTAATTATTTTAATAGATTTTTGAAACTGATTCTCAACATATGCTAAGAATATGATTTGAGGAACTTGATCTTTATGATGAAGTAAATGAGTCTAGGTAGTTCTTTAATGATCATCTAGAATAGTTAAGAAATATCTAGCACCAAATATAGAAGGAACTCGATATGGTACCCACAAATCAATGTACATTAACTCGAAACATGCATTTGCAATGGAATTTGATACAAGGAAACGGTAATCTATGATGCTTGTTAAAGTTTATGCCCTAAAGGCAATCCATTTGATGTGACTAATAACATGGTTGATGTTATATTTTATTTTGAATAAAATATTATATTATATTATATCTACTATGTAATATAAGTATTAACATAATAGAAGTCCATAGAATAATAATACATAATTATATAATTTCAAGTAAGTGACTTGAACATGATATTATATAATACAATAATAAGTATTATAATTCTTATATGTCCCTAGTCAAGTTTTATTGTTTATATAGAACAACAATAAAACATTGAGACTAATATGTTGATTGAATGACGATCATATATAATGGATCATTAATATATGTTATATTAATGTCAATACATAAATACATATTGTAGAATAGCGTATTGGGCTGACCCAGCATGAGAAAACTACATGGAATAGAATTAATAATGTCATAAATTATTTTCATAGTGACAGTGATGTAATGATCCTCACACCTAAAATCATTATAATTTTATTCAAGGATATTTGTGTTTTGATATCATCAAAAGTTACTTTTAACTGAGTAAACGATAAAGGTGATTATCGGATACACCTTGAGTCGATTGAAAATTATGAATGATCTAGACGGAATTTAACCCTACAATATAAGTAGTGATATCCATGGGCCTCTTGATCGAGTGAGACTATGGAATGCATGGTTGTGCTCAATTATTGATTTGTTTTATATAATATACTCACTGATCAAGATAAAATGATTAAATAATTAAGAGGACGATACGTTCCTCGCCTTGAGTTTAATCTTGGATATATTGGTTAAAAGATTAAATTATATTGTAACACTAATAACATAAAAAGTTGTATTGAATCGCTGATCTTATTATAACTTGGGTAACAACGATATATTACCAGATATCGCTCACTGTTTATAATTTAAATATTGTTTAAATTATTGTCAACGTTATAGTAACCTATAGGGTCACACATAAGAACGTTTGAAAAGGGTGAGAACCTTTCACAACAAAAGGAAATCAACTGTTGATTTTTTCTTTGGTTTTGACTTAGGATAAGGATTCTATGGTTTTACCTAATTTATAGATCTCGTTTTTCATATTTGAAAGTAGGTCGTCCCTTCTTTTAGAAATAAAACTACTAATGTGCACGTAAAAATGCACATTTATATTCATATATTTATTCTTGTTTAGTTGAATAAATTAATATTTTCAGGTATTTTATATGATCAAACCGTGTTTTAAATATTTTCAAAATCATCACGTATTTTGGGAAAAAGTGGTCACTTGTGCATGTTTTAGTATGTGAAATCTTTTACTTGTTTCTTGTGTTTATCTCTTGTAGGAATTTTGGAGCTAAAATGATATATACACATGAAGAGATGAGGGAAAGCATGCATTTTCGCAAAAGGAGGCGAAGAATTAATTCATTTTATGGATAGTGGAGGCCTACACCTTTCAATTAGTCCATTTGCTCTTAAGCTTCATATTAAAGACTGAGACAAAAAGGACTCATGCATTCTACATGACTCATTAGTGGCTAATGGAAATTAGAAGCTACATGAATGGGCCTTTTGGGGATTTCCCAAAGAAAGTGATTAGGGTTTTAGGGTTTTTTGATCATGTATATATACCCCTTTGTTTCATGTATTTCAGGATCTCCTTTTTCGAAAATAAAGTGTAATTGATCAAATAAACAAAAATGACTTCCAAGCCAATTTCTTTTATGTCTCTCTCATATCTCTTTTAATTTCTATGATCTACTTTATGTTAGTAGTTTAGATTTTTCTTTTCTGCAAGTAGTGTAATTTTCTTTTATGCAATTAGAATAGATTTTCCTTTATTTAGTTCTCTATTTTTGTTGTTCGTCAATGTTGAAACATATTGGTGCTGAAATAATCACACAAATGAGGAGCTAAACCCCCTTTAATTTAGGGGAAATGAAGCTCTCTAATCACATAGATTCAACATAATTTATTTTTCAAGCTCTCTTTTGTGCTTATTGAAGAATGGATGTTTAGTGTATTTTGTGAATCATGTTTGGTTTTGATGATCTATGCTTCTAATTAAGAGAGGATAGATCATGCTTGATTAAATGACATAAAAAAATTTGCCTTTTCATTTATATATGATTTTGGCAAAAAGAGGAAGCGTTAATCAACAGTTGATATTCTATATTACTAACTAATAGTAAATAGAGTTTTCTAAAAATTGATAATGCTTTCAACTTGTTGTCTTTTTCATGAGAATTGAATAGTGAATTAGATTTGTGCTACATAAACATGTCATACTTATGATAAACACAATATCTAACCTCACATATGACCAAATAAATAGAGATCATAACTTCATCATGTTGATTTTTGTGATCTAGAGAGTGAAAACACTTCTAACTTGCTCTTAACCAGTAGTTGTATTCTCAACTTAGTCATTAATTTTGTTAAATTTTAGTTAAAATATTTCAAAGTTTGGTTTAATTTGATTGAATAGAATTTAAAATTATTCTGTCCCTTTGGATCGACTCATATTCGCTAACGTACTACAAGTGTACGCCGTGCACTTGCGGTTATTATTACGATATTTTGTCAACGGTTTTCTAATTCCATAGAAATGCCATTTGCAAACAAGTTTTTGGCGCCATTGCTGGGGAGAGAAATTAGTTTTAATTTTATTCTTCGAATTAATTTTCTTATTTGTGTTCTACTGGAAAAAAAGGAAAAAAAAGATTTTGTGTTTGTTTGTTTTATTTCACTTTTATTTGTTTGTTTGTGTGTGTCATTGTACCTTGTTTTAGTGTTCTTAGTTTTCTTTCCCAAAAAAAAAATTTGTTCCATTTCGTAGTTAGTTGTGTGAATTACAATAGTTGTTAGTGTTTGTTTTGTGTGTGTTTTTATTTATTAAAAAAAATTACTTGTTTTGTTTGATCTTGCTTTTGGTGCATTTGTATGTGTTTTGTTGTGCTTAGTTGTGTATTTTCATTTAGTTTTAGTTTTTAGTCTCACTTAAAAAATATAAACACTTTCCTTTTGTTCAGTCTCTTTCCCATTTTTCATGTTTTCAATTTCCTTTATTTCTTTCCCTTTATCTCTCTCATTTATTCCTTTCCTTTGTACAATTCTTACCAAAAAAAAAGAAATAAAAAATTAAAACCTAATTTATTTTATTTTTTTCCTTCTTCCCTCTTTAATTTTTTTCCTTTCTCTGCCTTATATTTCCTGATTGCCTTACTCCTTTTCTTTCCTATAATTAATTAAATTTATTGCTTTCAAATTCTTCCTTTCGTTCCTCTCTCTGACTTCTTTCCCAAATTCTCTTCATAAATACTTTACTTTTTCCCAAAACAAAACAAAATAAAAAAAATTATCTTTCTATATTCTTCCTTTTGCTGTAATTCTACCGTAAATTTTGCATCTTTCTCTTTGGATATTCACACTGGTTACGTATCTCATCTTCACAAATTCTTCTTTCTTCCACCATCTTCTGCCTTTGCCACTACAATATCCTTCACAACAAATCTCCTTCCTCCTCGACAAACCTACTTACCCATCTCTATCCTCAACAAGCAGACTTCAAATTGCACCATCAAAGTCCACAAATCAGCACTCCAACTCGACCAGAAATCAAACCATCTCTCTTACCAGTCCACTGTCAATCCAAAAACACAAACCTCCTCACCAATAATCAATCTGACCCCAAGTTCAACAATCACCATCACCAAATCACCAAGTTTATACGACCGCAATCAGAACCCTAGCCGATCCAGAACCCTAAATCGAAACAGCTTTTTTTTTAAAAAAAAGAAGAAGAAGAAGAGAAGGCGGTTGATTTTCAGTTATTTGAGATCTCTGAATATACTGAGTTTTCGATTGTAGAGTGTTGGATTCTTTTTGTCATCTGTGAAACAATATGAGATTTGTGTGTGTTTGAGAATAAAAGGGGGAAGGGGAGTGATTTTTTGATTTACTAGGAATAAATAGAACGTGAATTGTTGTTGACTATTTTGCCAGCAAATTATTTGTTTCCATTCTCTTTAGGACTTATTTCAAAAAAAAAATGATTGAGTACACGCCTGAATCTGGTCTTCTTTTGGCTTTGTGTACGCCCAAATGTGGCTTGAATTGAGTCCTAGGTTTTGTTGTGTTATAAATTCTCTTTGACTCTAGTTTTTTTTATGTCTAGTTTCTTCTGTTTTTTTCTAGTTTAGTTCAGTTTTGTCTTCTTTTTAGCTGAGAATGTTTTGTCTTCTTTCTTAGTCTAGTAGATTAGTTAAATTAGTGTTTTTCAATTCCCATTTAGTTTTCTTTATTTGTTTTATTTGCTCTCTTCTTTCTTTTGTTAAAAAAAATTCCAAAAATAAAATAAAAATTCATTCATAGTTGCATTGTTAATATCACGTTTAATTTCTGTTTTGCATTCATCTAATCTTATTTTCTTTTCTTAAGGGCAATACCCCAATTCACATAAGGTGAGGGATTTCATCACCCTTTCCTTAGCCCACAAAATTGCATTTCATTGTAGAATTTGAATAATAATAACGGCTAGACGTTGAACTTAAGGGGGTCGCAGGCTCATATAGGGCTTAATTGTATTTTGATAGTTGATTTCTTTGGAACGAATTATTTCTTGGTGTCTAGACTATGGCAGAGAAATAACCATTTATAAATATTACGGTGATTCGTAAATATTATATTATTTGTTACTCTGAAGGTACTTAAACCTTAGGTTGCATTGTTAGGGTGATTCCTGGTGCACCGATAACTCCTATCCGTTAACTAGCCAAGAAATCTTTTGTTTTAAGTAATCAAACGTGTCATTATATAACTTTGGGTTAGGAGCCACTAAGGACAGAAAATTTGTAGTTAATCCTTGCATTCATTTAGTTGCATTAGGTTCATACATACAAAAAAATATCATATAAAAAAATCGCTTCTACTCTCTTCTCAAAATTTGTTCTTTCTCTTCTTTTCTTATTCTTTGCGCTAGTGCATGCGCAGTTGGACCCGTGATCCTTCAACTAATCGTTTAGTCCGAACAAACATTCTTTCAATCATGGCCAAAGAAATTCCCCCTCGAACTCTTATGGATAGATACTTCCCCGAGTGAGTTTCTATTCCTTCTTGTATCGCATTGCCCACCCCAACGGGTAACCACTTTGAAATTCATTCGAATCACATAAATACTCTTCCAACATTCGGCAATCTTGTACGTGATGATCCTTATATTTTCTTAACCAAATTCGAACAAGTTTGTGCAACTATGAAATTTCAACAACTAAGTGACGATGGAAACAAACTTAGGTTAATTCCATTTGCGCTAACTGATGCTAAAAAATGGTTGTATAGCTTGCCTTCAAATAAGATTGGAACTTGGAATGAATTTGTGAATGTTTTATTAAAGAAATTTTACCCCTTGGAAAAAAAATCCAAAATTCGAACCGAAATCGTTAATTTTCATTAATTTGGGGGTGAATCCTTTGCAAAATATTTCGAAAGATCTAAAGAACTTCTAGTCAAATGTCCACATCACAATTTCGAAAAATGGACTCTTTGTCAAATTTTATATGATGGACTCGAAAATAACTCTCGAACCATGCTCGAATCGATGTGTCAAGGAAACTTTCTAGTCCAACATCACGATGCCGCTTGGCAATTTCTCGAAAATTCGGCCGAAAAATCAGCTCAATGGGAAAGATCTAATGAGAAATCGATTTATTCCCGATCAAATGCTCATTCTATGGGATCCTTAACGGCTTTAGAAGCGAAAATAGATGCGATGTTAACCAAATTTGATAATGTCCTTTCATCAACTCAAGTAAACGAAGCTCAAGTGTCTCAGCCTTCTTGTTACAAATGTAACGATCCTAACCACATTGCTGATCAATGCCCACATTCGTTAGAACAAATCAACGCATTTAACAAAGCTAGAAACGACCCATTCTCCCCAACATACAATCCAGGTTGAAGAAATCATCCTAACTTCTCTTGGACCCAAAACAGTGCAAATTCGAATTTGTTTCGACCCCCTTTTCAACCATTTTCGAATAATCCTTCGAATCCTCCCTTTCAACAAACTCAATTCCAAAATCTTGTGCCACCTTCTCAAAATCAAGCGCAACAATCTTTTGTTCCCCAAGACGATAAACGATTGACATCACTTGAGAAAAGTCTCGAAATGTTGACTAAAGAAATGACTAAAAATATCCAATCAAATAGCAATCTGCTAAATTTATTGACTTCGTACATGCAAACCACGAGTCAGTCGATCGCTAAACTTGAAATGCAAATGAGTCAGTTAGCCACTTTCGTAAGTGAACGAGAAAGAGGCACTTTCCCGAGTCAACCCATTCCGAACCCTAGGAGTCAAAATCCTAATCCAAACCAAGCTTATGTCATCCAAGATAGCAATCAAAATCAGTTGAATGTTATCACAACTTTACGATCCGGTAAGAAAATCGATAATCAAGTTGAAAGTCCAAATAACTTATCGATTGTTTCTATCGACTCTTCTAAAACCACAAATGATCTCGATCCAAATTCTGAGTCTAGTTCTGCTCCAACTCAATTAGATCGACGAACTAAGTTTCGCATTCCATTTCCTCATCGTCTTCGACCAAAGAAACATTCCGACCAAATGGAAAAGATGTTGGAAATTTTCGAACAAGTGAAAGTTAACATCCCTCTTCTTAACATCATTCAACAAGTCCCCACCCATGCTAAATTTCTTAAAAACTTGTGTACCCAAAAATGACACACCCATGTACCCAAGAAAGTCTTCTTAGCTGCCGCACTTAGCGAAGTCTTGACTCAATCAATCCCTGTCAAATACCAAGATCCTGGATGCCCTATTATCTCATGCATGATAGGCGATAAAACAATTAACAAATGCCTAGTTGATTTGGGTGCGAGTGTCAATTTAATTCCATATTCTTTTTTCCAACAACTTGGTTTGGGTGAACTTAAACCAACGCAAATAACTCTTCAATTCGTTGATTGTTCAATTAAGAAATTCGTTGGCGAAATTGAGGAGTACTCATCAAAGTTGGTCAATTCATCTACCCTGTCGATTTCATTGTTTTGGAAACTCAACCTGTCAATAATCCAATGACTCAAATTCCATTGATTTTAGGTCGACCCTTTTTGGCTACTTTAAATGCTTTAATAAATTGTCGCAATGGTTCAATGAAAATCTCTTTTGGAAACATGACTCTAGATCTTAACATTTTCAATCTTGAAAGTCATTCGAATGAATCGTGTAACCAAACCTTGGAAGTTAATGCCATTCACGAGAACTCCGAAAAAGAATCGATTGAACCTAATGATGAGCATGAGCCCGAGTACGAAAAATTGTTCCAAGGCGGTCCTAGCAAAGTTGAACGAACGCTTCCATTTGAATCACTTTCAGTTGAGTCCAAATCTCAACCAAATTCTTTAATCGAAAAACAACCGAAATTGGATCTTAAACCTTTTCCCGATCACCTTAAGTATATATACTTAGGTGATAATGAAACTTGTCCTGTCATAATTTCTTCAAATTAAACTTGTGATCAAGAAATTTCTCTTCTCTCGACTCTTTCTAAAAACAAAGATGCAATCAGTTGGTCCATTTCTGACATCAAGGGAATTAGCCCCGCAATCATTCAACATCGTATTCACTTAACCGATGAAGCCAAACCCACTCGTGAAGCACAACGTAGGCTTAACCCAGAGATGAAAGAGGTAGTTCATGAAGAAATTCTTAAACTTCTCGACAAGGTATCATTTACCCCATTTCTGATAGCTTATGGGTCAGCCCCATTCATGTTGTTCCTAAAAAGACTGAACTCACCGTTGTCGCTAATGAACAAAACGAACTTCTTCCAACTCGTACTCAAATAGGTTGGCGTGTTTGCATCGATTATCAAAAATTGAATGCTGCAACGCGTAAAGACTCCTTTCCTCTTCCCTTCATCGATCAAATGCTCGAACATTTAGCTGATCCCGAATTCTACTGCTTTCTTGATGGTTATTCTGGTTATAGCCAAATTCCAATCACTCCAAAGATCAAGAAAAAACAACTTTCACATGTCCATTCAGTACCTTTGCTTACCGACGTATGCCTTTCGGTCTTTGCAATGCTCTTGCAACTTTCCAACGATGTATGGTTGGAATTTTTTTGCTGAAATGATCGAACGCTTTCTGTAACGATACGCATTTCGCTTGAACCTAATCGACTGCAAAATCAACCAAGACCGTTCAAAATCCGAATACATTAACTCTGGGAATACAACACATTAGAACAAATAATAGCAGACTTTTCTAAACATTATCATAATGTTACATCAGAGTACAGAATATCATAGTACATCGAATATAATAATACAGCGGAAGATTAAATTACAATAAATGTAATACACTGCAACGGAACAATTAAATTAACACAGCGGAAGACTACCAATGATCTGGACACAGCTCTAAGCTTCGATCCAGAATCATGCTCAATATCTGCAAAATAAGCTACTCGACTGCCCATATGGAAACGAGGGCACCCGAGTTTGTAAAGTGAAACAAACTACGGGTCAGTCATGGGACTGGTATGAGGAATCTTTCTTATCTTAGCTAATAATAAGGCTAATCTCAGGACCACGCCGCTAACGCGGAACAGGTTTACTCCATTGAATTGCCATTGCACGAAATAAAGTAAATCGTTAAACAACGCAAGGCTTTTTAGAAAAATGAAACCGTTATAAGACTCAAGTCCCATCACACAATGCAATGCATACCGGAGGGTAGAGTTTTACCTTATAATGGTCAAAAATGCTTGATACGATAAAAAACGGATTTGATATTATTATTAGTGCATATATGTTTCAAAACAATTTCAATCATAATGTATTAATCAGAGACGGCATAGCTACCATACACTATGTCGCCATACTAGTTATACAATTAAAACCGCATGATGACGTATTGGAAATTGGGTTTCCATCAAGAGTCAAGGCTAGGAACGATCTCCTTACCGATTCGAGACACTCTAGCAATGTCTCAGGATCAAACCTACGGGCAACCCTTGGATCCTACAGGGCCGGTCCAAAAATAAAGTTAGTGGATTGGTAATTCTTGAACACATGCTTCCCAGTCCTATCGAAACTATAATACGGCCATTGGCGACCGATAAATCCGAGGCCTCGAAAATTCCATCATCCACATTAGTAAAATGTCAGGGCTGATAAGTCGCTGACACCACTTCTAGTTAGAAAGAAACGTGCGCACTTCCTGCGTTCCCTTGCTCTGTTTCGGACTCTAACCGGGGTGTGAGGCTCGCGAGGTCACGCTATACACAAAACTATACCGAAATAGGCTATGCTTTGATCATCAACCACAAGGCTCTGCTTTTCAACAAAAGCTACGATCATTTGTATCTTGGCGTGCCACATTGACATCCATGCCATGCGATCGATAACTACCAATATAACACCTCTGAGCTCGTACGTCTCAGAGAAAGGTGTTAAGCAAGAGAATATATTCTCTGCCACCATAGATATATATTAAATAGAAATTAATTTAATTTACATGGAATGAAATTCAATGTCAGACACACATCCATTTACAAGTCCGTACAGGGTCTGAACGAAACCGGAGACACCTTATTCCTCGTCTAATATGTCCAATATAGAAGTGAGGTGCTCGCATATCCAGACAATCAACAAGTACGTCCGGACAAACTACCACTTTTAACCCTTTACTGGTAGCTAGCCAATGTCGGGCATCAGTAGTCGTCCATTCGATGTAAAGATCGTCGGTCTTCAACCACCGTATTCATCTTCGACTCTAATCGTCGTAGTAATTATTCAGAATGAGTTAAACCTGGTCTTTCCGAATAACTTGCATATTTATATTCAAAAATTCAAGTGCCATAGATACACATCATACGTCTTATTCCAATTAAGAATATTCTTCTAATAAAATATCCATATTATTAGGGAAAGGTTCCCATCAATATATCAAAGATAAATTCTTTTAAATTTATTCTTAAATCTTCCTTTTAAAGATTCATTAAAACTCCAATTCGGTTTTAAATCAAAAATCATTGCTTTATGATTATTCAGTTTTAAGAAATTAATCTTGTCTTTAACTGGGTTAAAGAATCAATGTTATTTAAAAACATTGTTCACGATAAACCCAAAATCATCTTCCATTAAATATGGAATTTTCACAGAAATCAAATCAATATATAACCGATATAAACATCCGTATCAGACCGATAATATAAGTGGAATAGCGGCAAAGCCTTTTAAATTGCATATATAGTAATAGTCTTCTTTTACAGAAGCCTATCTCGGTTATTATCAATCGAATTTCCATTCAATTCCAATTTAATATATTAAATTGGAAAACTTGACTTTAGAAAATTTCCTTTTAAATCTTAATGTAAAGATTTATAAATTCTAAATCATGTTTTCACTATTAATTGGGTTAAAGAACGAATGTCATTTAAAACACAGTTCACAATAAACCTAATTCACATATAATTTTATTTCAATTACTAAATGTAATCGGAAACTCTAAAAATCTTAATTCAAAGATTTATTCCTTTCATTCGTGGTTTAAAAATAGTGTTATTAAAGACACCATCCATGACAACCCAAAATCTAATTCTATTATTTAATTCCAATGAAATATTTAATTTAAAAGATTTATTCTAGTTAATAACTAGTTTATTTCTATAAAAATATTTTTTATCTTTTGTGTCCATCCGAAAACGGACCTAGAAATCACCATTTTATTATAGTTAATAAAAAGATTCTTTATATAAAATATGCTTTATATTACAATATTCTTTATTTTAAAATATTCTTTATATAAAAAATTCTTTATATAAAATATGCTTTATATTACAATATTCTTTATTTTAAAATATTCTTTATCAAAGGACAATCTTTATTTTAAAATATTCTTTATTTAAATGAAATCCTGAATTGGAATGCAACTCAATCGGTTACCATATAATTTCGGTTATATGGATTTCATACATCGCATGAATGTGACAACAAATGGTAAATAATCGTTAAACAATCAATTCACATCCAGAGTGAAATTTACAATAGTACGAGCATTAAAATGAAATAGTAACGCTCATCGCAGCCTGTCAATCTATCGATCGACATACAACTAAATATTGGGACTAGTGTATGTCAATTATCATCCCAATACCCGTGTGGGGTTTGCTGCCAATAATAGTTCATATATATAAATAATTGGTTAACGAATTTAACGAATTTCAATTCTACTAACATGTTGATGATAATGAACCAAACATGTTATTATATTCCTAGTGCCGAATAAAAATATATTTTACTCGTATAATTTCCCTATACATTTCTAATGTCAAATAAACTATAATTTATTTATATGACCTTATTGCTGATGACAAATAAAAAGATAGTTTTCATTATACTTTATTTGTATGTAATTATTCTTAACTTTAACACATAAAAGAAATAATCTTATTTGTATATGTTTTCAATGTATAACCTAACACACAAAAATGTTTATTTTAAATTGCATACAAATTCTAATGTTAACATTAACATATAAAGATGTCACTTTAACTTACCTACACATTCTAATGCATGTTGTGGCAAATAAATGATTCTTTATTTCACATACAAATTCTGTATGTTTTGCAAATAAAAATAATTCCTATATTTGCATATAAATTCTATTTCAAAAAAATGTATACAAAGTGATACATCCATTATGTTCACAATTCTATTTTATCAAAATGAATATTTTTGTTGTAACACAAACCTAAAAATGCTGTGTGTGTTTAACTCTTTTATTTACCCAAAAATGAAATTTTTTGTTTTTAACCATCTTATTTTGGCAAAATGTACCTTTTTGTTTCAACTAATATAATTTGACAAAAATGTGTATTTTGATAGAAATGTATATTTGTAATTGAACTATTCTAAATTGTCAAAAATGCTCATTTTTGTTTCAACAATTCTAATTTGACAAAAATGAATGTTTTTATTCCAACTACACCAATTGACAAAAATGAATGTTTTTGTTCAATTAAACTATAATGACCAAAAATGAATATTTTTGTTTAACTATTCTATATTGACAAAAATAAATATTTTTGTATGACTACCCTATATTGTCAAAGATGCTAATGTTGGTTTAACAATTCTAATGCGACAAAATGAAGATGTTTGTTTTGACAAATCTAATGCGACACAAATGATAATGTTTGTTTTGACAAATCTAATGCGATAAAAATGATAATGTTTGTTTTGACAAATCTAATGCGATAAAAATGATAAAGTTAGTTTTGCTAAATTATTTAGCAAAGGCGATAACTTTTGTTATCTTTTTATTTTAATCCTTTTTATTCTAAACTTCTTATTCTAATCTTTTTGACACAAATGTTAAATTTGTCTCAATAACATGTTTTGACACAAATGATAACTTTTATTTCAATTTACATGTTTTGACAAAAATCTATATTTTTATTTCAATAATCATGTTTTGATAAAAATGTTATTTTTACTTCAACTAACATGTTTGACAAAAATGACTATTTTTATTTCATATACAATGACAACAAAAATGTTACTTTCAAGTCTTATTTTTATTACATACAAAATGTAAATAAAAATGCAACTTTAAAATCTATTCTTTTCATTACAACTAAAGTGACAATAAAATGTTTCTTTTGTATCAATTCTTTTTATTGTAACTAACTTGACAATGAAAATGTTATTTTTAAATCTATCCTTTTTATTGCATAAAATGACAATAAAAATGTTACTTTTTAATCTACACTTTTTATTGTATTTAAAATGACAATAAAAACGTTACTTTTTAAAACTCAACTCTATTTCATTGTAACTAATTGAAAATAAAAATGAATCTTTTATTCCAATTCTAATCTTTGAAACCAATCGACAATAAAAATATGATCTTTTTATCATAAACATTCCATTTATACTAAATGAAAATAAAAATGTGTTCTTTTTATTTTGAACAAATTGACACTAAAATATGTTATTTTTAGTTGAAACAAATTCACCCCAAAATATGTTCCCTTTTGGTTGAAACAAATTTAAGTAAAAAAAACCATATTTTATGTAATCAAATATAATGATATTTTAATGTAAACAACGAAAATGAAATTTAATTATAAATCTCAATGCCATAAAAACTCATGTTCGTGTAAAAATGTAAATCTAATCTCAAGGTTCATGGATTAAATAAAGATGATGTTTTTATTTTAAAAACAAATCTATGTTTATGGATCTAAACAAAAGATGCAACTTTATTATAAATTTAAATTTATGTTCATAGATTAAAATAGAAGATGGAACTTTTATTACAAGATCAAATAGATCAAATAAAAGAAGAAACTTTATATTATAAATCAAATCAATATTCATAGATCTAGATTAATGATAAGATTTTTATTTCAAACAGATCTAACTATAAACTATGAATTCAATTCAAAGAAAGAATTTCTAATTATAGATCGAGATCTAACAACATGAACATCACAATCAATCACAAACAACAAATAGAAAATTTTAATCTCAACATCACAGATCTGATTTCATTCATATATCAAATAGTAAGAAAATAATTAAATTTTAATTAATTATTGAAAATAGAAATCTTACATCGATTTGTCTGAATTTCTGTTCGCGTTCAAATTTGGCTGAATTTCCAAAGTGCTCCGTTTAGGTTCTAGTCAGTTCATCGCGAAGATATTTTCACCACGATCCTAGCGAATCTAAAATCGTCCAATTCCGTCCTCGTATGAAGAAGTTATGGGATATTATACATTTGAATTCAATTCGATATAATTAATTAAATAATTAATTACAAAATCAATTTCTAATTACGTTTGACTTTCCTAGGCCGCCCTCTTCCTCCTTCTATCTCGTTCCTTATCGCGAGACTCTTGTAACCCATCACCCGCCATTTCTCTCTCCTTGCGCCCCCTCCATGGCCCGCCATCACCCGATCCAACTACTCCACGACAAAGGCCACCTCCAGAGCTTCCACCGCCTGCCCCCACGCCGAGCTCGACCCTCTGATGACCTCGGGATTTGTGCCCGACCTTCGTTGCTTTCAGGGAGAAATTCTCCCACTCCGTTGCTCTAAAAACTATCATGACCGTATGGATGAAAATCTTGTGGAAACTTCTTCGATTATCGCTATAGAACTATGATCTAATTCGGAATGTGATGGGATAAATTAACGATTTATTTTGGAGTATTTCTGGCCTTTGAAAAAGTGATGGTGGCTATGTTCTGTAAATTAGGGTTTGGGTATGATTTGAAGGATATATTTATAATATTTTATTCATTTAATTCTAGGTTTTGCAAATAAATCCTTTGATTCCTTTCAGATCCAGTTTTAGCCCAACGAAAATTGTTCCTAGGCACATACCAACGTTCCGGACGCGATGGAATAGGTCCCGTCAGCCCATTTGATTGTCTCAGCAAACATTTCTTTATTTTAAAATACAAATCATTTAATTATTTATTTTGATCGTACATTCTAATTTACTGGGGCCACATACGGACCCTAAAAATTCCAGAAAAATTATTTCTAGTTATGTTTTGACGATACAGTCCTAACAAAACTAATTTCGCTGTGGAGACCATTTGAAAAATGGCCATTTTATGGTTGATCCAAATTGACTGAAATTGACAAAACACATTTTCTTTTGCCACGCTCACATATTAATTCTAAAAATTATGAAAATTGAAATCTAGCAATAATTTGACATTCTGGATCCAACAAAGTAGTTTCATCGAAAACGGAGGTCGTTTGCAAATTGGCTATTTTTAATATTAAAAAATATATATAAATTCTACAGCACCTATTCTGAATTTTAAACTGACCATAACTTTTGATTCCTACTATGAAATTTCAATTTTTCAGATTCGTTGGAAAGATATTTTTAAATAGATTTAAATATTTTTGGTTTCACTAAAATCCGATTTATTTTGCATCCTGTAGTCAGTCAAAGTTCAAATTTTCAAACTGCCACGCTATTTCTAACTCTTTTTATAATTAAAATAAATATATTCATTCCAACTTCGATTTAAATAATTTTTTTCGTTATTATTTAAAATAAATTATTTTAAATATTAAATTTCCATTAAAATTTCTAAAATAAAATTTTTTAATTGGTTCAGAATTTCCGGGTTGTTACAATCTCCCCCACTTAAAATCTTTTCGTCCTCGAAAAGGAACGGTGTAACACCCCCCCCCCCTCCGTTAAGGACACTCACAAAGGGAATGCCTTAACTTTGGTGGAGCATTTTAGTAAACAGAACGGAAAATTTCAAGACAGATAAACAATACTTGAGAAATTATAACTTTATTACAGCGGAAAACAGAAATCAGTTTGGTTACATCTTTACCAAAAACTCAAGTACAAAAATATCAGTCTTGTTCAGAAAATCATCAGAGTACAAAACTTTAAAATCATAATCCCCACAGAAGCTGCTGTAAGGAGTTAAGCCATACTTTAAGCACTCTAAGTACTTCAAGCAGAAGAAATCTGGATCAAGCTAAAGTGTTCCCTCCTTGGAAAACCTGGGGGGAAACGGAAGAAAAAGGGGCGAAAACAAGCAAGGTCAAACATAAAGTCTAGCAAGTCCAGTGACTTTCAGCATATGAACAGATAATAATAGTAATTATGACATGAAAATAAGCCGGATAAGAGATAACAGTAACAGGAGCAGCAGATGTACTTAGGTTAAACAGAAGAAACAGAATAATATTACTTTTCATTTCTCTGCACTAATACTAGTATAACAGGATTAGGTGTCACCCCAATGTCTAAACTGAAACAGAAACGGGAACAGAATAATTTCCACAGAAGAGAATGCTAGTAATGGGCCTTTACCACCCCAACAGAAACAGACAGAAACAAAATGCTAATAATGGGCCTTTACCACCCGAACAGAAGGTACAGAAACAGATTAATCCCTACGGAAACAGAATGTAGAATTAGGCGTACACTAGTAAATGGGCCTTTACCACCCGAACAGACGGTACCACGCAGAAACAGACAGGTGTTACCACCCAACAGAAATAGACGGTACCAACAGAAACAGACAGAACTAAGTGTACCCTAAAACCCAACCCCAAGCGATCGGCTCCCTAATACATAAATACCCTGTGTCGGCCCCACAGTAGGGTGTATCACTCCCTAAAGTGACAACCAATTGGCACAGACCTATTTACAGATGTCACAGCGTCTTACATCCACAGAGGCAGACCAGGATCCATGAACGCACATGACCCGGTTGGAACGCATCAACACCCCTCGCCATTATCAGAATGAACCGCTTATAATTAGTTCAGTAAGCGTGCCCGAACCCTACCTACTGTTGGGTCATAGTTTTGATACCAGAAAGGGTTACTGACTAATATGGGTCCCAAACAACAGATGACACAAGTAATTTCCCTCCTAACCTTGTGTCCCCAGACTAACAGATTTTAGATTAACTTGTTTACAAGTTCAGACATACAGAGTTCAGGTCAACTAGTTCACAGATCAGACAAGTTTTCAGACTAACGGATCAGATATACGGATTTAACAGATTTACCAATTTGTCTAACTTTGTAATTGGGCCTACAGATTCACGAAACGGGTTTGTTAAATTCATTAGTCCAATTGGTTTAACCCTATCCACCCAACACGTTTTAGACATCATATTTATCTTAGATTTGTATCAATTAAAAATTAACGCGCAGACCTCTCACATTAGACTAACTGTTTGCGGCCGCTGGTTAGGCCGATTGGTTCCGGGCAGGTTTCTGTCGCAAACTGAGTCTAACCTCGGGTTTCAAGCACGTTATGACTAACTTCTCACATTAGAACCTATTGTTTGCGGCCACTGGATGTGCCGGGCAGTTCCAGGCAGAATTACGTTGCAAACTCATTCTAACCTCGAGTTAGCCAGGTTTCATGTTTAGCCAATGCATTCATTCACAGACTATGCTAATATCAGACTAATCATGCTAATTTAACAAATTAAATTCTGTACAAGTTACAGCAGATTATTCGAGGTTCTATTAACAAGTTTTGCTCAATTTTAAATCGAGCCTACAAATTTACATACTTCAAATTTCAGCATTTCAGTTCCAACAGATTACGCCATTCAACAGATTAAACAGATAACAGATCTTGCAGATTAGGCGATTTAGCAGATCTAGCAGATAAGGCAATTTAACATAATTAGCAGATTAGGCAATTCAATCTAATTAGCAGTTTAGGCAATATAACAGAACTAGCAGATTAGGCAATATAATAGATTTAATCATTCCTTAAAGTTTCATTGACATATCTTGCCTAATTATAAATTTGGCCTAAGTGTGCATGCCTAAATAATTGTCATGATTCACAATATGATCATATACCCTCCCCCCCCCCCCGCCGTTTGCATTGAATTTACATGGCACAGATTGTGGTCATAATTTACCATATAACTCATGTCCCAATTTTAGTTAGACTTGCCTAGTACAAAAGATTCACACATGAATTATACCAAATATAGCCATTGATTTCAATGCATGTCATATATTCAAAAATCTCCCACTTAGGTGTTATTCACATTTAACAGTTATCAAATCTTAATATAGATCTTCACACCTAAGTCATATTCTCTTTTTATCTCAAGTCATGAATCGTTATATAAAAATATACCCAACAATCTAGAACTTTAAATTATAACAGATCTTAATTCAAAATATGTGTTATGTCCAAAGTCTCAAATCACACGTTAACATAAAATGGTTCCTCTTCTTCCAATTCTCAGAATATGCATAGATCTAAATCTAGTTTACAACATCAGTCACAGATTAACCATGTCCAATTATGCCATCATTCATTATTTGCCCCAAAGTTTTGCGTTTGTGTGTTAATCTCTTATGAGACGTGGCGCAGGCTCATGGTAGCCTGGCTATAGAACAGAAAGAAGAAAGAGATACAGAATAAAATATATCAGAACAGAACGTACACAACCTCAAATTCAGATTTATAATCATGTCACAATTATAATTAAAGTTTATATCGGAAAATAACTGTACTTGCCTTTCGTGGTTTTAAGAAAGGGTAATAAACTGTTGTTGATGCAGAAATGCTGAATTACTCCTCTTTAATTGTTGTAGTAGCTCTAAACTTTGATTTGAGATTTGATTTAACTTTTAATTCTATTCAGGTTGGAAGAAGATGCACCAGTCCAAGTTTTGATTCCAGCAGAGTAACGACGCCATTATTTTATTTAATAAGAACAGAGGCAGAATGAAATTATGCAGCATAAGGTTAGAGAAGAATGGTGTAAAGAGAATGGGGCTAGGGGGCTGTTTAAATAGGGTTTCAAACTAATTAGAGCCGTCGATGAAGCTAGAGTTAATCAATACCATCCATCTCAAGAGAAGCCAATCAGAAAGTGACAAGTTAGCCCTAGTGACACAACAGAGCTTAGAAATTCGACCAGAACCCGACCAGGCCAGCCAGGGTCAAACCAGAAAGCTGTGCAGGTTTTCTCTCGACCTGGGTGCACTTGGGAAGTGTGCCAATGTAAATTTGTATTGGCGCACTTCTCAAGTGCGCCAGTGCAATCTTTTTTTTCTATTTAGCCACCAAACTTTGTTCGTCCATATCTTCTTCATATGGTATCCGTTTTACGCAAACTCGGACTCTATTTCAAGTAGAATTCCGAGACAAACGCAATGGCGTAACCCGTTTCCCTTGATTCTTATTTTTGTAATTAATTATTCTCTGATTTGTTACTTATAAGTTCACAGAAAATACGGGGTGTTACAAATGGAGCTAAAAGTTGTTTAACTAACCAATTCAACTTTCATTTTTTATTTTATTTTTTATTTTTTTATTAGTTGACTAACTTTCCAAATATGTATAACTTTTATATATTCAAAAATCATACTTTCTAAGATCAAATTATATATATAATCACAAATACGTTAGTTGTAAATTTGTCACTCTGAACTCATTCTAGGGAATTTCTAACCCAATCTCTAATGAGTCTTCTAATTCTAGGATACTACTGATCCTATCTCTAATGAGTATTCTTTTATAGGATATTACTAATCCTACCTCTTATGAGTCTTTGTTCTGTTCTAACGAGTTGTATCCCGAAGATTTGAGCTAACCAAAGCTCTGATACCAACTGTAACGATACGCATTTCGCCCGCACCTAATCGATCGCAAAATCGACCAAGACCATTCAAAACCCGAATACGTTAAATCTGGGAATACAACACATTAGAACAAATAACAGCAGACTTTTATAAACATTATCATAATGTTACATAAGAGTACAGAATATCAGAGTACATCAAATATAATAATACAGCAGAAGATTAAATTACAATAAATGTAATACACTACAGCGGAACAATTAAATTAACACAGTGGAAGACTATCAATGATCTGGACATAGCTTTAAGCTTCGATCCAGAATCCTGCTCAATATCTGCAAAATAAGCTACTCGACTGCCCGTGTGGAAAAGAGGGCACCCGAGTTTGAAAAGTGAAACAAACTACAGGTCAGTTATGGGACTGGTGTGAGGAATCTTTCTTATCTTTGCTAATAATAAGACTAATCTCAGGACCATGCCGCTAACGCGGAATGGGTTTACTCCATTGGATTGCCAGTGCATGAAATAAAGTAAATCGTTAAACAACGTAATGCTTTTTAGAAAAATGAAACCATTATAAGACTCAAGTCCCATCACACAATGCAACGCAAACCGGAGGATAGAGTTTTACCTTATAATGGTCAAAAATGCTTGATACGATAAAAAACGGATTTGATATTATTATTAGTGTATATATGTTTCAAAACAATTTCAATCATAATGTATCAATCATAGACGGCATAACTACCATATACTATGTCGCCATACTAGTTATACAATCAAAACCGCATGATGACGTATTGGAAATTGGGTTTTCATCAAGAGTCAAGGCTAGGAACGATCTCCTTAACGATTCTAGACATTCTAGCAATGTCTCAGGATCACACCCACGGGAAACCCTTGGATCCTACAGGGCCGGTCCACAAATAACGTTAGTGGATGGGCAATTCCTAAGCACACGCTTCCCGGTCCTATCGAACCTATAATACGGCCATTGGCGACCGATAAATTCGAGGCCTCGAAAATTCCATCATCCACATAAGTAAAATGTTAGGCCTGGTAAGTCGCTGACACCACCTCTAGCTAGAAAGAAACGTGCGCACTCCATGCGTTCCCTTGCTCTGTTTCTGACTCTTACCGGGTGTGAGGCTCGCGATGTCATGCTATACACAAAGCTATGCCGAAAAAGGCTATGTTTTGATCATCAACCACAAGGCTCTGCTTTTCAACAAAATCCTTGATCATTTGCATCTTAGCATGCCACATTGACAATCCATGCCATGCGATCGATAACTACCAATATATAACCTCTGACCTCGTACGTCTCAGAGAAGGGTGTTAAGCAAAAGAGTAAATTCTCCGCCACCACAGATATATATTAAATAGAAATCAATTTAATTTACATGGAATAAAATTCAATGTCAGACACACATCCATTTACAAGTCCGTTCTGGGTCTGAACGAAAACGGAGACACCTTATTCCTCGTCCTGTATGTCCAATGCGGAAGTAAGGTGCTTGCATATCTGGACAATCAACAAGTACGTCCGGACAAACTACCAATTTTAACCCTTTACTGGTAGCTAGCCAATGTCGGGTATCAGTAGTCATCCATTTGATGTGAAGATCGTCAGTCTTCAACCATCGTCTTCATCTTCGACTCTAATCGTCGTAGTAATTATTCAGAATGGGTTAAACCCGGTCTTTTCGAATAACTTGCGTATTTATATTCAAAAATTCAAGTGCTATAGATACACAACATATGCCTCACTCCAATTCTGAATATTCTTCTAATAAAATATTCATATTATTAGGGAAAGGTTCCCATCAATTTATCAAAGATAAATTCTTTTAAATTTATTCTTAAATCTTCTTTTTAAAGATTCATTAAAACTCCAATTCGGTTTTAATATCAAAAATCATTGCTTTATGATTATTCAGTTTAAGAGATTAATCTTGTCTTTAACTGGGTTAAAGAATCAATGTTATTTAAAAACATTGTTCACGATAAACCCAAAATCATCTTCCATTAAATATGGAATTTTCACAGAAATCAAATCAATATATAACCGATATAAATTTTCGTATCAGTCCGATAATATAAATGGAATAACGGCAAAGCCTTTTAAATTCCATATATAGTAACGGTCTTCTTTTATAGAATCCTATCTCGATTATTATCAATCGAATTTCCATTCAATTCCAATTTAATATATTAAATTGGAAAACTTGACTTTAGAAAATTTCTTTTTAAATCTTAATAAAAAGATTTATAAATTCTAAATCTTGTTTTCACTATTAATTGGGTTAAAGAACGAATGTCTTTTAAAACACAGTTCACAATAAACCCAATTCACATATCAATTTATTTCAATTACTAAATGTAATCAGAAACTCTAAAAATCTTAATTCAAAGATTTATTCCTTTCATACAGGGTTTAAGAACAGTGTTATTTAAGACACCATCCAAGACAACCCAAAATCTAATTCTTTTATTTAATTCCAATGAAATATTTAACTAATTGGAAGACTTCATTAAATCTTAATTTAAAAGATTTATTCTAGTTAATAACTAGTTTATTTCTATAAAAATATTTTTTATCTTTTGTGTCCATCCGAAAACGGACCTAGAAATCACCATTTTATTATAGTTAATGAAAAGATTCTTTATATAAAATATGCTTTATATTACAATATTCTTTATTTTAAAATATTCTTTATATAAAAAGATTCTTTATATAAAATATGCTTTATATTACAATATTCTTTATTTTAAAATATTCTTTACTAAAGTACAATCTTTATTTTAAAATATTCTTTATTTAAAAGAAATCCTGAATTGGAATAGGAATCAATCAGTTACCATATAATTTCGGTTATATGGATTTGATACATCGCATGAATATGACAACATATGGTAAATAATCATTAAACAATCAATTCACATCCAGAGTGAAATTTACAACTGTACGAGCATTAAAATGAAATAGAACGCTCATCACAGCCTGTCAATCTATCGATCGACATACAACTAAATATTGGGACTAGTGTATGTCAATTATCATCCCAATACCCGTGTGGGGTTTTCAGCCAACAACAGTTCATATAAATAAATAATTGGTTAATGAATTTAACCAATTTTAATTCTGCTAACATGGTGATGATAATGAACAAAACATGTTATTATATTCCTAGTGCCGAATAAAAATATATTTTACTCGTATAATTTCCCTATACATTTCTAATGTCAAATAAACTGTAATTTATTTATATGACTTAATTGCTGATGACAAATAAAAAGATAATTTTCATTATACTTTATTTGTATCTAATTATTCTTAACTTTAACACATAAAAGAAATAATCTTATTTGTATATGTTTTCAATGTATAACCTAACACATAAAAATGTTTATTTTAAATTGCATACAAATTCTAATGTATGCATTAACATATAAAGATGTCACTTTAACTTACCTACACATTCTAATGTATATTGTGGCAAATAATTGATTCTTTATTTCACATACAAATTCTGTATGTTTTGCAAATAAAAATAATTCCTATATTTGCATATAAGTTCTATTTCAACAAAATGTATAAAAAGTGATACATCCATTATGTTGACAATTCTATTTTATCAAAATGAATATTTTTGTTGTAACACAAACCTAAAAATGCTGTGTGTGTTTAACTCTTTTATTTACCTAAAAATGTAATTTTTGTTTTTAACCATCTTATTTTGGCAAAATGTACCTTTTTGTTTCAAATAATATAATTTGACAAAAATGTGTATTTTGATAGAAATGTATATTTCTAGTTCAACTATTCTAATTTGTCAAAAATGCTCATTTTTGTTTAAAAATTCTAATTTGACGAAAATGAATGTTAATATTCCAAGTATACCAATTGACAAAAATGAATGTTTTGGTTCAATTAAACTATAATGACCAAAAATGAATATTTCTATTTAACTATTCTATATTGATTTTTTTTTTTTTTTTGTGACTATCATAAATTGTCAAACATGCTAATGTTGGTTTAACAATTCTAATGCGACAAAATGAAGATGTTTGTTTTGACTAATCTAATGCGACACAAATGATAATGTTTGTTTTAACAAATCTAATGCGATAAAAATGATAATGTTTGTTTTGACAAATCTAATGCGATAAAAATGATAGTGTTTGTTTTGCTAAATTATTAAGCAAAGGTGATAACTTTTGTTATCTTTTTATTTTAATCCTTTTTATTCCAAACTTCTTATTCTAATCTTTTTGACACAAATATTTAATTTGTCTCAATAACATGTTTTGACCCAATTACAACTTTTATTTCAGTTTACATGTTTTGACAAAAATCTAAATTTTTATTTCAATAATCATGTTTTGATAAAAATGTTATTTTTACTTCAACTAACATGTTTGACAAAAATGACTATTTTTATTTCATATAAAATGACAACAAAAATGTTACTTTCAACTCTTATTTTTATTGCATATAAAATGTAAATAAAAATGCAACTTTAGATCCTATTCTTTTCATTACAACTAAAGTGACAATAAAATCTTTCTTTTGTATTAATTCTTTTTATTGTAACTAACATGACAATGAAAATGTTATTTTTAAATCCATCCTTTTTATTGCATAAAATGACAATAAAAATGTTACTTTTTAGTCTACACTTTTTATTGTATATAAAATGACAATAAAAATGTTAACTCTATTTCATTGTAACTAATTGAAAATAAAAATGAATCTTTTATTCCAATTCTAATCTTTGAAACCAGTCGACAATAAAAATATGATCTTTTTATCATAAACATTCCATTTATACTAAATGAAAATAAAAATGTGTTCTTTTTATTTTGAACAAATTGACACTAAAATATGTTATTTTTAGTTGAAACGAATTCACCCCAAAAATATGTTCCTTTTTGGTTGAAACAAATTTAAATAAAAAAAACCATATTTTATGTAATCAAATATAATGATATTTTAATGTAAACAACGAAAATGAAATTTTATTATAAATCTCAATGCCATAAAAAATCATGTTCATGTAAAAAATAAAAATGTAACTTTATTGTAAATCTAATCTCAAGGTTCATGGATTAAATAAAGATGATGTTTTTATTTTAAAAACAACTCTATGTTTATGGATCTAAACAAAAGATGCAACTTTATTATAAATTTAAATCTATGCTCATAGATTAAAATAGAAGATGGAACTTTTATTACAAGATCAAATAGATCAAATAAAAGAAGAAACTTTATATTATAAATCAAATCAATATTCATAGATCTAGATTAGTAATAAGATTTTTATCTCAAATCAGATCTAACAATAAATTATGAATTCAATTCAAAGAAAGAGTTTTTAATTATAGATCGGGATCTAACAACATGAACATCACAATCCATCACAAACAACAAATAGAAAATTTCAATTTGAACATCACATATCTGATTTCGTTCATACATCAAATAGCAAGAAAATAATTAAATTTTAATTAATTATTGAAAATAGAAATCTCACATCGATTTATCTGAATTTCTATTCGCGTTCAAATTTGGCAGAATTTCCAAAGTGCTCCATTTAGGTTCTAGTCAGTTTCATCTGCTGATATTTTCACCATGATCCTAACGGATCTGAAATCATCCAATTCCGAACTCGTATGAAGAAGTTATGGGGTATTATACATTTGAATTCAATTAGATATAATTAATTAAATAATCAGTCACAAAATCAATTACTAATTACGTTTAACTTTTCTAGGCCGCCCTATTCCTCCTTCTATCTCGTTCCTTATCGCGAGACCCCTGTAACCCATCACCCGTTGTTTCTCTCTCCTTGCGCGCCCCTCCACGACCCGCCATCACCCGATCCAACTATTCAACGACGAAGGCCACCTCCAAAGCTTCCACCGCCTGCCCCCGCGCCGAGCTCGGCCGTCCGATGACCTCGGGATTTGTGCCCGACCATTGCCGCTTTCAGGGAGAAATTCTCCTACTCCGTTTCTCTAAAAACGATCATGACCATATAGATGAAAAGCTTGTGGAAAGTTCTTTGATTATCGCTAAAGAACTATGATCTAATTCGGAATATGATGGGAGAAATTAACGATTTATTGTAACGACCCGTATTTTTCTGCCTAATTATTCGAATTTATTTGAATTATTTTAATTATTTAAAATATGGGTTTGAATTTAATTAATCGAATTTAACTATTTTATTTTGAATATTCATTTATATTAATTATATTTTAATTCCAAAATATTTGGAAAATGTAGAATTTGAAATATATTGTGTTCGGGCAATTTGAAATGATTCAACATTGTTTTTATTGGAATTTTAGTGGCGATTTCATTTTAAAACGACGATTGAATATATATATTTATAATTTAAATATATAACGAGCTGCAGCAGCGCGGCAGTTCGTAATTTAGCATTTTGAACTTTAAACGGCTGTATAGGACCCAAAATAAGTCGAATTTTCTCAAAACAAGAAACGTCGGAATCTGTTGGATAATATCTTTCTAATGGAGAAGAAAAATCCAGTTTTCATAGTGTAGATTTTATTTTATGTCCAAATCAAATTTTGAAAAGGTCACTATGGAATTTCTTTATATATTATAAAGACTTTTTAAATAAAATAAATGGTTTTTATATATTTAAGATATCTATTTGGCTTGAAATTCAACCCGGGATATTTTACTCTGGTAGTGTATGAAATTATGGACGTATATGGCCAACTGCAATATTTTGTTTGTATTATATTGAAGAATTTTGAAATTGGTTTATTTTAATCAGAATTAGGCAGTTATAAAACGGACTTTATTCAGACGACCTCTGTTTTCGCCGAAACAAATTTTGTTGAGACCTTAACAGTAAATTATTGCTAGATTTTCAAACTGCATGTCAAATGGTGTTATTCTGTGAGCGTGGAAAAATAAAATACAAATAAAACGATCAATTTGGACGTGTACGAGCGCCATTTGAGAAGGACTCGGAATTCGACGAAACAAGATTCATTAGGACCGTATCGTCAAAATATACTATGCCGTCCATTCGCGTCACGAACAAGGTTTGTATGTGAGCACATGAGCTAATAAACAACGTTTAAAATAGCGATAGGTACGAAATAAATATCACTAGTCACTATCGTTCGTCAAATCAACTTAAATAAATATTTTTCCACTCTATATAAGGAGCCTAAGGCTGAAACCCTAAATCCCAATTCAGCACCGTTCATTACATTTTGTAAATAAGTCCTCAAACACCAGTTAATTTATATCTTCAAATCGGTAATGAATTTGCTATGGCGACCTGAAGTAAAGTTGTAGATCGGGTCGGGATCCACCTACTGTAAAATATTGGGGACCTATCGTGGTTGGAGGTGGACGGAATTGGCTGAACAGTGATGAAATCAAGTTTCGTTCTTTTCTAAAATCCAAGAGCTTGGTCCAATTTTAGATGTCCGAACCTGGGAGGAATTAAAGAGGGGAGTTCAGGCTTTAATTTGGCTGTGGTCTCAGGTTCTCTGGTGGTCGGAGGTGGTCGTGGGGTTGAGATGAACGGAGACTTTGATTTCTGGTTTGTATTCGTAAGCAGTAGGCGGTTTTGGGTTATTTTCCGGCGCTGAAGGGCGACTGGGTGACGGTGGCCTGAAGTCAGTGGAAGGCGGAGGCGAGCCGGTCAGAATGGTGGTGGTACGGCCTGATACGGTGGAGTGTGGTCGCAGAATTCTGGGTCTGAATGGAAGTTGGTCGGGGTGCTTTTCTGGTGGCTGGAGTTCCTTTGAGGTGGCGGCGCTTCGGGCGTGGTGCCTTCGGGCTGCGGCGGTTCTGCTGGACGGGGTGGCGATGGTTCCGGTGCAGTGGTTCGGTGCAGGCGATGGTATTAAGGTGGTGAAGTTTGAACGAGAAAGAAGAACAATCGGGTTCCAGGAAATTGAAAAGGAGAAGACGCGTTTTTTTCTTAAGTCTGAGGATGACATGGAAAATTAACTAAGGTAATTGGTTTTAATTTCATTAATTAAATCGTTAATTTGTTTATTATTTAGCCGATAAATATATATATAACTTTAAATAAGCATATCTCGTTCGTTCGTTAACAGAATTCAGCGAAACTGGATTCGTTAGGATCGCAGGGACGAGACCTAGACGATGGTGCTGACTAGGAGTCAATTTGACGTAGTTGGAATTTCATATAATTCTAAACATTCGTCTCAAATTAAATGCAACAAACGCGTCAAACGTCAACCAGAATTAAATCTGGTGAGTTAATTCTCACACCTTCTGGAATCCTGTGATGTGGTAAATTCATAGAAAAATATATTTTACCATTAACTGTATAAATTGGTTAATTGGATGCTATGCATGCAAATTGGTTGTTATTGTTTGATTGGTTGCAGTTATTTATATTTCGTCATTTATTTAATTCGTATATTATTATCCAACTATTATCTGTGATGCAGAGAAGGACATGTTGGAGGGATCCGACCGGATTCCTCAAATAAACTGTATTTTGTTTGTTGTGCACATATATACATTGTTCACCCTGACTGACACCAAAACCTATTTGAATGTTGATGGTTGAATATATATTCATCATTGTTTTGATCAAAATTAATCGACAGTGTTGATTGGGTAATTGGTAGGAATGGCCTAAAATATATTGTTTTAAACATCAGTCTACTGACAGGTGGACTGACGTAGTTTTAAAGTTATAAATTATTTTATAACTGAATTGAGTTTTTCAATTATTCTAGATAAATAATGCAATTAGATATTTGTAAATAAATATTTAAATTGAGAAATTATTTAATCGAGTGCATAAAAATACATTTTAACCTTGTGACTGATACAAGTTCTAAAAGCAGAGGAGGAAACCAAGGACTTACTTATGAAGTTGGTAAAATGGAATAATTGGTTCCCATTAAATAGTGATTTTAAATTAATTAAGTTGTTTAATTTATTTTTAAGGGAAATGACAAATGGAATTCAGTTAATGGTTAACTGAGATGTACGGTGGACAAAATCAACCGTGTTTAATCTAAATTGAAAATGGAATTAATTGGGTTTCTGAATATTCGTTAAATTTAACGAGTGGTGTTAAATAATTAGTTAATCTTTGATTAAATATAAATTAAAGAAAATTATTGAAGTGGTTAGTGTTAATAACATTAATCATTATTAAATAAGTGTAACACCCCGTATTTTCTGTGAACGTATAAGTAACAAATCAGAGGATAATTAATTTTTAAAATAAGAATCAAGGGAAACGGGTTGCGCCATTGCGTTGGTCTCGGAATTGTGCTTGGAAACGAGTCCGAGTTTGCAAGAATCGGAGTCTGTATGAGGGAGATATGACCCTCCGAAGTTTCAGGAATTTTCAGAATCGAAAACAGCTCAAAATTCGAATTCAAAATTCGAATTCAAACCCAGAAGCGGGCTGGGCAGGAAATTTCCCGCCCAGGACCCAGGTCGACTGGGTAGTCGACCCCCAGTACCCAGGTCGACTGGGGAGTCGACTGGGCAGTCGACCCCCCGACCAGGTCGACTGGGCAGTCGACCTGGTCCCCGAACCTGGTTTTGGGCCTGGGTGCATTCTTACGTATCTGGTCTCGTTTTCTGCCTAGATTCATCTTCCTAAACCTATTTAAACAGCCCCAACCCTAGCCTTCTCTACACACAATTCTATTCTGCTTTTACTCTACCTCTGTTCTAAAAAAAATAAAAATGGCGTCGCTACTCTGCTGGAATCAAAACTAGAAGCTAATCAACATCAACCTAAGCAACTCAATTCAAACTAGAGATTAAAGCTTCTGCAACGGTTCTACAACAACTAAAGTTCTTTCTTTAATCCAATCAAGGCAAGTGCAGTTATTTTCCGATATAAACTTTAATCATAATTATGACATGATTGTAAATCTGAATTTGAGATTGTGTATGCTCTGTTCTGATCTATTTTATTCTGTATCTCTTCTTCTTTCTGTTCTATAGCCAGGCTACTACGAGCCTGCGCCAATCTCCTAAGAGATTAACGCACGAACGCTAAAATGTTTGGGATAAATAATGAATGTGGCATAATTGGACATGGCTAATCTGTGACTGATTTAAGAAAAAGGACATAGGTTGTAAACTAGACTTAGATCTATGCATATTCTGTGAATTGGAAGAAGAGGAACCATTGTATGTTAACATGTGACTTGAGACTTTGGACATAACGCATATTTCTAAATTGAAGATCTGTTATAATTTAAAGATTGTTGGGCGTATTGTTTATATAACAATTCATGATATGACTTAGGTGTGAAGGTCTATACTAAGATTTGATAACTATCAAATGTGAATAACACCTAAGTAGGAGATTTTTGAATATATGACATGCATTGAAATCGATGGCTATATTTGGTATAATTTATATGTGAATCTTTTGTACTAGGCAAGTTGAACTAAATTGGGACATGTAAATTATGACCATAAATCTGTGACATGTAAATTCAATGCAAACGTGGGGTATATGATCATAGTGTGAATCATGACAATTATTTAGGCATGCAAACTTAGGCCAAATCTATAATTAGGCAAGATATGTTTGTGAAACTTTAAGGAATGATTAAATCTGTTGTATTTGCCTAATTTGCTAGTTCTGCTATATTTGCCTAATCTGCTAGTTCTGTTATATTGCTTAATCTGCTAGTTCTTCTCTACTGCCTAGTCTGCTAGATCTGTTCATCTGCCAAATCTGCCATCCGCTAAATCTGTTGAAAATGCCAAATCTTCTAAACTAAATCTGTTGAGATGCCTAATCTGTTATCTGCTAAATCTGCTAGTTTGCTTAATCTGCTGAATCCGTTAAGTCGCTTAAATCTATTATTTGCTATGTCTGTTAAGTTGATATATTCAGTCTGTTATTGACATAATCTGAATTAGCTATGAATAATTGACATATATATTAGGCGTGGGCATAAATGGTAAATTATTAATTAATTGGCCGCAAAGATAAACATGGCTAACTCGAGGTTAGAATGGGTTTGCGGCGTAATTCTGCCCGGAACCGCCCGGCACATCCAGTGGCCGCAAACAATAGGTTCTAATGTGAGAAGTTAGTCATAACGTGCTTGAAATCCGAGGTTAGACTCAGTTTGCGGCAGAAATCTGCCCGGAACCAACCGGCCTAACCAGCAGCCGCAAACTGTCAGTCTAATGTGAGAGGTCTGGACATTAATATTTAATTAATGAAAATCTGAGATAAATATGATGTCTAAAACGTGTTGGGTGGATAGGATTAAACCCACTAGACTGATGAATTTAATGTAGGATCTAAATTAACCCTAGAGGGGGGGTGAATAGGGTTTATCGCAGATTTTCACAGAATAATTAAATAATCACAGAACAGATTAAAAACAGAATAAATGCAGAAAATAAATAACACACAGATATACCCAGCTTCGGCAAAATCCTGCCTACTGCTGCATTCCCCAAGGTTTCTACTAGGAGTTAAAACAATCTCTATGCTTACAATCCCCTGTAAACTCGCGACACTCGCTCCCAACTGTTATTAACCCTACGCTCAAAACCTTGCACTGGTTTTTATCCCCAAAACTAGATTTCCCCGAATTACAAACCCTGTAATTCGTCTCCCTAGTTTTGAAAACAAACTAGTAAACTCTGATTTGATTACAACTTAAATCTAAAGATATAAAAAATTTAAAAACAAATTTAAAACCCTTAGGATTTAAAATAAATGGGTCATCCTCCTTTTAAAAGACTTGGTCGGCCTCTTTTATTTTGCCTAGCCCCTTGTTTTCTTTGACCCGATCTCCTTTGCTTTAGAAAAAATGGTGGCGGTGGCTTTGCTCCTAGGGTTTCTTCAAATCCTAAAATCGCGATGGTTTTCTGATGCTTGTAATCTTGTTGATGTTCTTGATCTATCTCAGGCGCTTCTCTCTTCACGATTTGGATATTGGATTTTGATCCAAGCTTGCTTCTTTACTGGTATGATTTTTGATTTTGATTTTCGGTTTTAATCAGTGCTAGAACTTGGATACCTTGCTTGTGATGAATCGGTGGTTATTTATAGGATTAAATTCCTAAATATGTGCTCTGATTTCGTATTAGACTTTGGTCATGATATATACGGAAATATTGGAACTTTAAATCATCGTATGTTCTGGAATTTTTGATTAAGTCTGATCTTTGAAACCCTTGATTTGAAACTTGCGGTGTATATTTTTCCTGGAAATTAGGGCTTGAGCAAGTTTTCTGGAACCTTGATTTTCTGGTTTGCTAAAACTGTCAATTCATTTGAATGGATGCTTTTCTGATGATTTAAAAACCAGAACAGAAGTTTCTCTTGATTTTGTTGAGAGCAGTCTCATTGATTATCTTTTTAACTGATACCGCACTTGATATTTGCCTTTTAACAAAACTTGATCATTGAATTTGATTTAATACTTGACTGTTTTTGAACTAATAAGAACAGCTGCTATCTTATTGAACAGATTTGCACTTGAACTTGCTTTGTTGAGAACTAAGAACTGATGCTATACTTGATCATACAAATGCTTCTCTAACTTGGTTGAATGCCATTTTCATTTTGCTGTTATTGAAACGAGCATGCTTGAATTTGCTCCCTTTATACTTGCTTTTGGACTGATAAACACAAATGCTAGAATTCTTGAACCTGCTCAGTTCTTTAGCTTGAACATGAATCATTTGCTTGGACTGTTGGATTCTTTCTAGCTGACAAACTTGAGCAAATATTATACTTTATTTGCCACACTGCTTGAATTTCATTCTCATGATATTTCTGATACAAAAATAAATTGATACAAACTGATACTGTATTTGATTATGCCTTGTGATAGACATTAGTTGAACTTCTCTTGAGTTTTTAAACTGATGTTTTACTTGTTGATGTTCAAACTTGTATACACCTTCAGTTTAACTTCCTGCTGATTGAACAGATACTTGCAGTCACTTGTGTGTATATATATTGGTATTTGAATATCATGCCTTTTTACCATGACCTATAAACTTCGGCACGAACTTGATTCTGCTCTTTAATACTTCCATGTTTAAATCCTGATTTCACGTCTGTACCTTTGTGTTGTAGTTGAAACTCCATTTTCTTGAGACTGTGACTGCATACATTAACTTTCTTTCTTGTATGCTTGGTTATATATATGTACACATAAACTGCTGCTCTGCATCCATACATGTTTGCATGTATCCATGTCTTGCATGTCTATTATGCTTATAACTTACTCCATGTTGATTCATATGTGCATATTTATTGAGGCTTGAATTAATATTGACATACTTTGTCCATTTGACTATTTGTTCTTGCTGGACCATGCTGAATAATACCTCTTTATTGTATATACTGTAGCATTAATCTATCTCACCTTCCAATGATTTTCTTGTGTATTTGTCATTGTCTTGTTTAGCCATTACTCGAAAACTTTCCATATTGATTTGTTTTGGCCTGAACTGGTTTGAGTGTAATCTGCCATGATTTTGTTCTGCCATTTATAAACCCGCTCGCTCGACCACTAGCTTGATGTATATTGTGCCTTGTGCTCTAAAAAAAACTGATTTAATACTTTTGATCTTGCCATTTTACTTTGACATTCTGTTCATGTTTGCTGCACCATCATATTGCTGTGACCATGTACATGTTAGATTTTCCTTGTTCATGCTATCATTCTGCTCGACACTTGGGCTGTTTGAATATTTGTTTGACTTTCACTTTTGGCTCCTCCATTTTCACACTGATTTGCACTGAGTTGAGAAGGTCTACGTGACTACTCCTCAGTTGCTCGCTGATTGGCGAGGCAGTGCACATGTGTATACGTGTGTACATGCAGTCGTCAGACGAGTTTTTTTCTGTCCCTGCATATCAGACCACGTCTAGAAAAATGATGAGAAACACACCGTAATTCTGAGGCAAATAAAATTTAAAAATAAATTTTTATTTGCTTTTATTTAATTTTATTTTTGTTGCAGTCTACTGTGTGTGTTCTTCTGTATGTGATAGGTATGAAGATGGACCGACTGAAAGCTGTGAAGACAGAAGACTGAAGATGAAGACAAGAACAACGTTAGTGTGTGTATATGTAAGAAACAGTGTTTGTACAACTGAAAGAATATGTAATTAGGAGTTTCTGTATTGATTATTGACGTGAATAAAAATTGTACCACTATTTGTAATAAACAGATTTGATTGAAATAAAATATTATTTTTGTTGTTCAATTCAATCTATCTATTTTTATTTTGTTTGAATCTTTTAATAGTACAATGTCTGTGATGTGTTAAATGTGTCATGACAAAAATATTCAAAAATATTTGAATGTGTAAATAGTGGAGTGTTGTATATGTACTATTTCAAATGTTGAAAATAAAATATTTATTCGAATAAAAACACTGTTTGGATATTCAATTCTGTATAGTAGTGTTCTATTCAATAAATATTTATTTCTGTGTGTAAAATATAGAATAGTACTATTTACAAACACATTTTAAAAATATATATATATGTTTGTTATCATCAAACAAAAATCACACTGTTATACTCAACAATCTCCCCCTTTTGATGATGACAAACATACACAAGATTTTGAATGTGTTAAATGTGTTTGTGCATGAAATATATTATTCCCCCTATTTGTTTCCTCCCCCTACAACTGAACTCCCCCTATATATGTGGAAAAATATGAATGATGAAATCCAAGAAAAATATGAATGATGAAATCCAGTTGACCATTCTCCCTCTAGATATTTAATTTCCAATCTTAAAATATTTTTGAATTAAATACTCATCAGTCAAAATCTTGACAACTCTCCCCCTTTTGTTATCATCAAAAGGATCATAGAAATCGAAACAATGATGAATATGGACTAAAAATATAAATTCAAATCAAGAGAGAGAATATATATCGTAAAACCCATTTAATCAAACAAAAATCATAATAATCTTTAAATCAGAAGCAAATTTCACTTTCAGAATGAATGGATTTACGATGGATTTTATCGAATGAGGAGAGTTCAATAAAAATTGAATATTTGAATATGAATTTTAAAGATTTTAAATATGCTAAAAAAGTGCTAAGCACTTTCTAACCACGCATAGCCCAAAGGTCTTTTAAATGGGGTTAGTAGTAACTTAACTTTATCCTCTCTAATGAGTTCCATCCATGCATAGCCCAAAGGTCTTTTAAGTGAGAATGGAAGCACATAGAGATTAAGGTAATTCACTCACGCATAACCGCGAGGATTTTTAAATGGGAGTGAATACCAAGGATAAATTATTTATTTATTATTATTATTTTTTTATTTTTTTTAATTTCAAGAATAATTAGAACTCCCCAAATTAAATAAAACCATGATGAATGACAGAAATATGGTAGATATAGAAGATGGTCGTGAAATAAGCTCTAATTCAAAGATATTATAAAATCTGTCCAATCATCATGAGATTTAAAATAACATCTCCTCTAGTTATGAATTATACCGTAGTCATAACCCATCACAAATTCATAAATCTATTAATAATTTTGATGAGTCACAAAACGGTTCAAATTAATCAACAATTTCAATTTTTGAATAAATAATCAAAAATAATTTTAAAATTGAAAATATCAATTTCAAGAGGAGTTTTTGAAAAATATCAATGCAAGTTTGAAAATCAGTTTCAAAAACCAATCAGTAGAATATGAAATTATCTAATTTTTCTAATGCTGATTGTTCCTAGACAATTTTGAAACAACTTATATATTTAATTCAAATTGTCTATGAATTTTAACTAAATCCAGTTACTGATTTTCTAACTTATCATTTAATTACCAACACACTTAAAATGAATCGAATCAATTTCCTTATCAGAGCAGCACAAGATCATTTTCAAAGCAAGAATCACAAGTGATATTCTCTGAGAATTTTTGGACAAACTCAAGAAACAGTCAACTTATCAAATCTGAAGATAATTATTTGAAATCACCTAAAAAAAATCAATTTTTTATAATCCAAGAATTTCAACAATCCATAACGAATGGTTTCAAAAACAGCCAAGTAAAAATAAACTTAAAGGAATAAAAGTACGAGTTTAGAGATCATACCTGACTTACCATAATCATCGTGATGCAATGAATCTCCAACTCTGAATCTATGGCTAAGGAAATCCAAATAATTCGATATATGAATCAACTTGAATTTTATCTCACTTAAGCACAGTTGTTCCTTAGCCTCCTACGATACCTAAATGTTTATATGATCGAGTGGTCTAACAAAAGTTGTTTTACCACTCTTATCTTCGTTTACACGTTTTGGTACCCAAACCCGTTTATATAACAATCCATTACTATTCACTAGCGTACCCTTTGGAACCCAAATATGTTTAGATTTGCTTAAATTTATTTTGTTAATTTTTGGAATCCAAATAGATTTAAATGAATTGTTTTTAAATGAGTTATCAATTTGTTTATGATTTAAAAACCCTTTGAAATTATTAAATTTCAAAAATTCAATTTGTTTGTTTTCAAAGCCAATTAAAGGATTTTTAAAATCATTAAAATTTTGTTTTTTAACTTGATCAGATTCAAATCCAAGTCCCTTTTTATTCTGAACAAAAAATTGACTTTTTAACAACATATTTAATGATTTCTCTCCTTTAGAAAATTTAGTCAAAGCTGACTCAAGTCGTTGAATTTTAAATTTAAGATCGCTATTTTCTTTCATTAAATTTGAACAACGATTAATAGCGATTTTCCTCTCTTCAGCATCAGTTTGTTTTAAAATCAAATTTTCGTTTTCAAGTGCTTTGATTCTAGCATTGGACTTGGAAATTTCAATTTCAAATTGTTTTCGCTTTTCAAAATCAAGTTTTTCAGATTCTCTAAACTTTTCAATCACCTTTTCAAAATCATGATTTTCATTTTTCAAATTCATGTTTTTACTTTTAAGTAACTCAAGATTAGTTTTTAATTCCAAAAAATCATTACTCAAAAATTGACATTTTTCACATTTTGAAAACGGTGAATTCTTACCCTTTTCAAGTTTTCTTTCTAAACTGTTATTTTCTTGAACTAGTTTTGACCTATCAGATTTCAATTTCTTAACTTTTAGTTCAAGAGAATCAACAGTTTTCGTGAGATCGTGACACATTAAAATTAAATCTTTATAAGTAAAATTCGATACCTCACTAGAATCCTCTTCACTACCTTCTGAATCAGATTGAGCCATTAGACACAAATTAGCTTCTTCTTCATCACTTTCAGAAACTTCTTCTCCTTCCTCGTCATCCCATGTAGCAGCAAAAGCCTTCTTCTTCCTTCTGAACTTCTTCCTCTTTTCATTTTTAAGCTGTGGGCAATTTGGTTTGATATGACCGGGTTTCTTGCAATTGTAGCAAAATACTTCATCGTCTGAACTATCTGAACTTTCGGACTTGTCGGTTTTTGAATTCTTCTTTCGTGGTTTGTATTTTCCTTTGGCCCACTTTTTCAAAACCATGGCTAGCTCTTCAGCGGGATCATCATCATTACTTTCAACATAATTATTTAGAGCGATCATCTTTTTCTTTGATTTAGAATCCTTTCGTTCTTCTCTTGCTTTTAACTCCATCTCGTAAGTAATCAGATTTCCGATCAACTCTTCCATGCTTACTTTATTCAGATCTTTTGATTCTTGTATCGCCGTCACCTTAGCTTCAAAATTCATTGGTAGCACTCTCAATATTTTTCTGATCAATTCCACTTCAGTATAGGTTTTGCCAAGAGCTTTTGCATTGTAGACTAGTGATGAGAAGCGTCCATACATCTCTTTTATATCTTCATCTCGTTGCATAGAGAAATTTTCATATTCGTTGCTAAGAAGAGCGAGACGAGATTCCTTCACTTGAGATGTTCCTTCGTGTGGGACCTCCAACGTATGCCATATTTCCTGCGCAGTTTCACAATGAGAAATTCGAATAAATTCAGTTTTATCAAGAGCACAAATTAAAGCATTCATTGCTTTGGCATTGGTTGAAAATATTTTTTTATCATTAGCATCCCACCTGTCTTTTGATTTAGGAATTTCAACACCACTAACAATTACAGTGGGAGATCTATAACCCGATTCAATAATATCCCACACATCATAATCGACTGAACTCAAATAAATTTTCATCCTAGCTTTCCAATAAGCATAATCAGTTCCATTGAACATTGGTGGCCTAGCTATGGACTGACCCTCAGAAAAAGCATTATTAGACAGATTCATGACTCTAGAGTTAAAATAAAATAAAAAAAAATACCTGCTCTGATACCACTTGTAGGATCTAAATTAACCCTAGAGGGGGGGGGGTGAATAGGGTTTATCGCAGATTTTCACAGAATAATTAAATAATCATAGAACAGATTAAAAACAGAATAAATGTAGAAAATAAATAACACACAGATATACCCAGCTTCGGCAAAATCCTGCCTACTGCTGCATTCCCCAAGGTTTCTACTACGAGTTAAAACAATCTCTACGCTTACAATCCCCTGTAAACTCGCGACACTCGCTCCCAACTGTTATTAAACCTACACTCAAAACCCTACACTGGTTTTTATCCCCAAAACCAGATTTCCCCGAATTACAAACCCTGTAATTCGTCTCCCTAGTTTTGAAGACAAACTAGTAAACTCTGATTTGATTACAACTTAAATCTAAAGATATAGAAAATTTAAAAACAAATTTAAAACCCTTAGGATTTAAAATAAATGGGTCATCCTCCTTTTAAAAGACTTGGTCGGCCTCTTTTATTTTGCCTAGCCCCTTGTTTTCTTTGACCCGGTCTCCTTTGCTTTAGAAAAAATGGCGGCGGTGGCTTTGCTCCTAGGGTTTCTTCAAATCCTAAAATCGCGATGGTTTTCTGATGCTTGTAATCTTGTTGATGTTCTTGATCTATCTCAGGCGCTTCTCTCTTCACGATTTGGATATTGGATTTCGATCCAAGCTCGCTTCTTTACTGGTATGATTTTTGATTTTGATTTTCGGTTTTAATCAGTGCTAGAACTTGGATACCTTGCTTGTGATGAATCAGTGGTTATTTATAGGATTAAATTCCTAAATATGTGCTCTGATTTCGTATTAGACTTTGGTCATGATATATACGGAAATATTGGAACTTTAAATCATCGTATGTTCTGGAATTTTTGATTAAGTCTGATCTTTGAAACCCTTGATTTGAAACTTGCAGTGTATATTTTTCCTGGAAATTAGGGCTTGAGCAAGTTTTTTGGAACCTTGATTTTCTGGTTTGCTAAAACTGTCAATTCATTTGAATGGATGCTTTTCTGATGATTTAAAAACCAGAACAGAAGTTTCTCTTGATTTTGTTGAGAGCAGTCTCATTGATTATCTTTTTAACTGATACCGCACTTGATATTTGCCTCTTAACAAAACTTGATCATTGAATTTGATTTAATACTTGACTGTTTTTGAACTAATAAGAACAGCTGCTATCTTATTGAACAGATTTGCACTTGAACTTGCTTTGCTGAGAACTAAGAACTGATGCTATACTTGATCATACAAATGCTTCTCTAACTTGGTTGAATGCCATTTTCATTTTGCTGTTATTGAAACGTGCATGCTTGAATTTGCTCCCTTTATACTTGCTTTTGGACTGATAAACACAAATGCTAGAATTCTTGAACCTGCTCAGTTCTTTAGCTTGAACATGAATCATTTGCTTGGACTGTTGGATTCTTTCTAGCTGACAAACTTGAGCAAATATTATACTTTATTTGCCACACTGCTTGAATTTCATTCTCATGATATTTATGATACAAAAATAAATTGATACAAACTGATACTGTATTTGATTATGCCTTGTGATAGACATTAGTTGAACTTCTCTTGAGTTTTTAAACTGATGTTTTACTTGTTGATGTTCAAACTTGTATACACCTTCAGTTTAACTTCCTGCTGATTGAACAGATACTTGCAGTCACTTGTGTGTATATATATTGGTATTTGAATACCATGCCTTTTTACCATGACCTATAAACTTCGGCACGAACTTGATTCTGCTCTTTAATACTTCCATGTTTAAATCCTGATTTCACGTCTGTACCTTTGTGTTGTAGTTGAAACTCCATTTTCTTGAGACTTTGACTGCATACATTAACTTTCTTTCTTGTATGCTTGGTTATATATATGTACACATAAACTGCTGCTCTGCATCCATACATGTTTGCATGTATCCATGTCTTGCATGTCTATTATGCTTATAACTTACTCCATGTTGATTCATATGTGCATATTTATTGAGGCTTGAATTAATATTGACATACTTTGTCCATTTGACTATTTGTTCTTGTTGGACCATGCTGAATCATACCTCTTTATTGTATATACTATAGCATTACTCTATCTCACCTTCCAGTGATTTTCTTGTGTATTTGTCATTGTCTTGTTTAGACATTACTCGAAAACTTGCCATATTGATTTGTTTTGGCCTGAACTGGTTTGAGTGTAATCTGCCATGATTTTGTTCTGCCATTTATAAACCCGCTCGCTCGACCACTAGCTTGATGTATATTGTGCCTTGTGCTCTAAAAAAAACTGATTTAATACTTTTGATCTTGCCATTTTACTTTGACATTCTGTTCATGTTTGCTGCACCATCATATTGCTGTGACCATGTACATGTTAGATTTTCCTTGTCCATGCTATCATTCTGCTCGACACTTGGGCTGTTTGAATATTTGTTTGACTTTCACTTTTGGCTCCTCCATTTTCACACTGATTTGCACTGAGTTGAGAAGGTCTATGTGACTACTCCTCAGTTGCTCGCTGATTGGCGAGGCAGTGCACATGTGTATACGTGTGTACATGCAGTCGTCAGACGAGTTTTTTTCTGTCCCTGCATATCAGACCACGTCTAGAAAAATGATGAGAAACACACCGTAATTCTGAGGCAAATAAAATTTAAAAATAAATTTTTATTTGCTTTTATTTAATTTTATTTTTGTTGCAGTCTACTGTGTGTGTTCTTCTGTATGTGACAGGTATGAAGATGGACCGACTGAAAGCTGTGAAGACAGAAGACTGAAGATGAAGACAAGAACAACATTAGTGTGTGTATATGTAAGAAACAGTGTTTGTACAACTAAAAGAATATGTAATGAGGAGTTTCTGTATTGATTATTGACGTGAATAAAAATTGTACCACTATTTGTAATAAACAGATTTGATTGAAATAAAATATTATTTTTGTTGTTCAATTCAATCTATCTATTTTTATTTTGTTTGAATCTTTTAATAGTACAATGTCTGTGATGTGTTAAATGTGTCATGACAAAAATATTCAAAAATATTTGAATGTGTAAATAGTGGAGTGTTGTATATGTACTATTTCAAATGTTGAAAATAAAATATTTATTCGAATAAAAACACTGTTTGGATATTCAATTCTGTATAGTAGTGTTCTATTCAATAAATATTTATTTCTGTGTGTAAAATATAGAATAGTACTATTTACAAACACATTTAAAAAAAAATATGTTTGTTATCATCAAACAAAAATCACACTGTTATACTCAACATTTAATAAATTTGTTCCGTGAATCTGTAGGCCCAATTACAAAGTTAGACAAATCTGTAAGTCTGTTAATCTGCAACTGGTTAATCGATAAGTCTGTTAAATCTGTATATCTGATCCGTTAGTCTGAAAACTTGTTTGTGAACTGGTTGATCTGAATTCTGTATGTCTGAACTTGTAAACAAGTTAATCTGAAATCTGTTAGTCTGGGGACACAAGGTTAGGAGGGGAATTACTTGTGTATCTGTTGTTTGGGACCCATATTAGTCAGTAACCCTTTCTGGTATCAAAACTTTGACCCAACAGTAGGTAGGGTCCGGGCACACTTACTGAACTAATTATAAGCGGTTCATTCTGATAATGGCGAGGGGTGTTGATGGTGCGTTCCAACCGGGTCATGTGCGTGCATGGATCCCGGCCTGCCTCTGTGGATATAAGACGTGGTGACATCTATAAATAGGTTTGTGCCAATTGGTTGTCACTTTAGGGAGTGATACACCCTACTGTGGGGCCGACACAGGGTATTTATGTATTAGGGAGCCGATCGCTTGGGGTAGGGTTTTAGGGTACACTTAGTTCTGTCTGTTTCTGTTGGTATCGTCTGTTTCTGTTGGGTGGTAACACCTGTCTGTTTCTGCGTGGTACCGTCTGTTCGGGTGGTAAAGGCCCATTTACTAGTGTACACCTAATTCTACATTCTGTTTCCGTAGGGATTAATCTGTTTCTGTTTCTGTACCTTCTGTTGGGGTGGTAAAGGCCCATTATTAGCATTTTGTTTCTGTCTGTTTCTGTTCGAGTGGTAAAGGTCCATTACTAGCACTCTCTTCTGTGTAAATTATTCTGTACCCGTTTCAGTTTCAGTTTAGACATTAGGGTGGCACCAAATTCTGTTATACTAGTATTAGTGCAGAGAAGTGCAAAGCAATAGCTTATATCATTCTGTTCTTCTGTTATATCTGTTACACCTGTTACGGTTATCTCTCATCCAGTTTTATTTTCATGTCATGTTATTATTATATGTTCATAACTGAAAATCACTGGACTTGCCAGACTTTTTGTCTGACCCTTGTTGTTTTGCCTCCTTTCTTCCGTCCCCCCCCCCCCCCCCGATTTTCTAAGGAGGGATTACTCTAGCTTGATCTGGATTCCTTCTGCTTGAAGTGCTTAAAGTATGGCTTGTCTTCTTCTGTGGGGATTATGATTTTAAACTATGCATTCTGAAGGCTTTTGTACAAGACTGATATTTTGTACTTGAATTCTGATATTGTGATTCGAAAGGATGTAACCAAGCTTATTTCGGTTTCTGTTGTAATAAAGTTATAAATTTCTCAAGTACTATTTTATCTGTCTTGTAAGTTTCTGTTCTGTTTACTAAAATTCTCCACCAAAGTTAAGGCATTCCCTTTGTGAGTGACATTAACGAAGGTGGGGTGTTACAATAAGCTTTTAAAATGATAATAATCCTATTTTGATTAATATCAAAGTTAACCGTTTCTGATATGGTACATATTAAGGTTAGCTTTTAATTGAAATTCATTGGAGAAGTGATTTAGTGGCGACATGGAACGATAAGAGTATAAAGGGATGTGGAATTGGTAAGTAAATGTGGGGATTTAAAAAAAAAGGTTTTTCCTTAATGTTTAAATCAGATAAAGTAAATTCAATTGAATTGAAACAATTAAGGAAGATGATAAATCATGGATTGGAGTATGGTAATAGTAATGGTTTTAAAATAAAATATAAGGAATTGTTTAATTTTCTTAACAGATTATTATAAGTGATTTGGAAACAATCCAAACAAGGTTTTAGAAGGGTTTTAACCAAATTGATGAGTTAAATGTTGAAAATTTGAATTCAGCAAATATTGTAATCGAACGAAGGATTTCAAAAAAAAATCCATGAAACAGTTTGGTATTAGAATATTAGTAAATGGGTTCTTGGAACTAAAATCCAAGTTAAAAAGGGTCGAATAGTTAAGAAGATGGTAAGCGAGTTCTTAATCCAAGATAAAGAGTACTATAAGAAGCCAATAAATAGAAGAAGATTAATTAACGTGAGGTTTTTATTAAAATCCAAGGGTTATAAGCGAGATATCGTTTCAAGTTAAAAGTGGCGTTTATTGGACATTTACTTAATCAAACGAATTAAGTATATTATAACACCCCGTATTTCTGTTAACACTAATGTTCACAAATTAAAGAATAACTAATCTTAGACGTGAGATTAAGGGAAACGGGTTGCGCCATTGTGTTAGTCTCGGAATTCTGGTTGAGATAGAGTCCGAGTTTGCGTGAATTGGACTTCGTATGAAGAAGTTATGGCCATCGGAAGTTTCAGAAAATTCAAACAGATTTCAGACAATTCAAATTTCAGAGTCAAACAGGCTAGGCAGGAAAATTCCCGCCAAGGCCAGGTCGACCATAGAGTCGACCTGGGACCTACCCTGACCAGGTCGACCATAGGGTCGACCGGGGGGTCGACCTGCCCCCCTCCCCCTCCCAAGGCAAATTTTCTTTATGACCTGTTGATGACTAGATGCTGACTCATTAGGGTTTCAGATATGCTATGATTGGTTGGGATTAATTCTGGGTTGATCGGACGGCTTAAGCTAATCCTAAACTCCATAAAAACACCTATAGGCTCAAACCCTAAAATCAAAATAAAAATTAGATTCATGGCCTCCATGCCGACACCTAGCAACTCAGCATAGCCTCCACCGATTAGAGGGAAGAAAGCTAGTCTAAATCAAATCTTTTCAACTTTAACAATGAATCTTCTTCAAGGGAAAGCTATTACAACTTCAGAATTCAGAACTCAAGACCTTCTTTGAGTTGTGAGTTCGATAATTTTAATAAAATAATTAGCAAATTAATTGGATTGAGTTATGATGTGGACTATTTGGATATGATGTGAATTATTGACCGCATGTTATTATTCATGTAGTAAAATTGTGATGTTTATGTTGTAAATTCTATGATGCTATCTTGTAAAGTTGAGATCATCTAGTTGTAATTTTATGGTTGGCTTATGTATAATCGAATCACCATGTTGTTCATACGCTAGTTTGGGTATGTTGATTCATATGATAAATCATATGTATGAAATTTTAGATTTTTATTAAGACATGAATCATATGCAAGTTGGGGGAAATTATATGTATAACCTTATATGCTTCATGACATCTATTTTTAGATCTAAAGTTAGGCTATGACATGTGTGAGTTATATGCCAAATTCTACATGCTAGTTTACATGTTTAGATGTAAGTTTATACCATTGTTATGTTGCATAAATCACATACGCAAGTTTATATGAATACATGTGTTTGAATATGAATCATGTTATGCAAGTTTGTGGTTACCGCCTATGCAAGTTTACACCTTTAGAAGTAGATCTATGACATACATGATTTATGCAAGTTTGTGACCATTATCCCAACAAGTTTACACCTTTAGATTTTGGGTCTATGACATATGTAGTTTTATGCAAGTTGTAACTTTGGCCTATGCAAGTTTTAGATGTAGAACATCATTCTGCTGATCTTTGAATAGGAAAAAGAATGGATCTGCAGGGTCCCAAATGAATTGGCTTATTCGAAAAAAGCCTTGTTCTTTGGACGATCTATCTCGTGGCTGGTACTGCATGGTTCCACTCTGCAAGAACTCTGAATCATTCTCTTGATGCAAGTTTACCCCTTATGTTTAGATCTAGTTTTAATTATATGTATGTTGCGCTGTTTTCTCTTTATTCCATGAGTTAGAATATTCGACTCTAACGTATATTTTACGTTAAAACGAATAAACGTACAACATGGGGTAAAAGGGGATAATATTAAAAGATTTAATTGGCATAGATGCCTTAAAAGGCATAAAATAAATTGTGATGAAAATTGGTATGATTTTACATACCATAAATAGATGGACATAATTGAGTCAATTATGGCCATAGTTAAATTTGGAATTAATTGATAATTTGAATAGGGAAAGTAATTCAAATTGGGGGATGATTAATTAGGAGTAATTAATCGTCTAAGACACGAGGTTAAGCTCTTTTGTGGTGTAAGACTGCCCGGACCCACCCGGCAAATCCAGCTGCCACAAATGCCAGTCTAGTGTGGGAGGTCTTAGGCATAAACTAAATATGTAACAATTGTAAAGACACGAGGTTAGGCTCTTTTGTGGTGTAAGACTGCCCGGACCCACCCAACAAATCCAGCTGCCACAAATGCCAGTCTAATGTGAGAGGTCTTTATGAGGTTACGGTCTTAATGAATTAAGAAACACTTAACCAGATAAACATGTAGTGGGACATGAGGGGGTTAAGTGGGTGCCTTGGGTGGCATGTGGAATCTAGTGGGTGCCTTGGGTGGCAATGGAAATACGATAAGAAACACTTAACCAAAATTGAAACATGTAAGTGAACATGAATAAGAAGTGGTTTAAGTGGGATATACTAGAGGGGACCAAGCTTAGGTGGATAGCTTGTGTCAAGTAATAGGGGCCCGTTTCAACCAGTAACCCATACGTATCTTTGTGGGCTCGACCCAAGTCGAGGACGGGACACGCATACTGGGCTTTACTGTAAGAGGCCAAAACGGGTTAGCGGTGGCAACGCAAGTCCAACGGGTTCATATGCGTATGTGGACCCGGGCTGGTAGGTAAGACGTTGTTGCATCGTGTAGGTATAAGCCGTGCATTATTTGTGGTATCGGGTTGCCACTTTGGGGAGTGATACACCACACTGTGGGGCCAACACGGGTATCTACGAGTTAGGGAGCCGATCGCTTGGGGGGTAGTGGGTACACCTAGTGGAGATAGGGGCAGGCGGCACCTGTGAAGGCAGCTAGGGGTGTACGAAACTACCAATATCATTATTAAGTTCTGTAGGCGGGATCAACCTTAGTGTGACTAGTGGTGGTGCAGTATAGCAATTATCTTATAGTGTTGGTGTAGTTTAGTAATTATCTTATAATGGGTTAGGTGCGCTTTAACGATACCGTTGTTAATCTTGTTTCCTTATTTACTCTGCCATACTCAATGGTTCATGGTCATTTCCTGATTTTCCAACTTATGCCTTAGCCTAGTTACTTTGGTAATTATATTATTAAAGTTATCGCACTCGCCAGACTTTATGTCTGACCCCCTTTGTTTCCTCCTCTTTTCTTCCTTCCCCCCCCCCCCTCTAGGTGCTCAGGTTGGAACTAGCACCAGCGGAGCTTGATTTTGGACAACTATGCTTCTTGCTTTTAGAAGATTGCTTGGATCGCTAAAGTAAAGTTCAGCCTCTCTTTTATTTATGGCTATTTTTTGTATTGGGGGTTATGTCTTTCAATTTATGTGCTTTGATTTAGTCAAGATGGATATTATGTACTTGGCTCTGTTTTTGATGATGTAATCAAATATAGTTATTTCCGTTGCAATGAAATAATGTTTTTAATTTTTCAAGTACTGTTTATATCTGTCTTATTGTTAAGTTTCTATTCTATACTCACTTAAAACGCTCCATAGAAGTTAAAGCATACCCTTTATGAGTGACATTAATGGACATGGGGTGTTACACGTGGTATCAGAGCTGAAGGTTACCAGAACAAATATGAATTTTGAAAAGCTGTTTTTCAAAAACAATTTTTATAAATAAGTACCTTCAAAAGTATGTTTTAAGGAAACTATTTTCAAGAGAAAAGCTTATTTTAGAAAGCATAAACCCAATGGCCATATATCTTTCCTTCGGTTTTTTTGTATTGAATCTTTCCTTTTTCGTTTCAGCATGTCTGAAGCATCTGAGATACCAGAGGGTGTTCATGTACCCGGTTGGTTTCATCAATATCTCGAGGCTAGGGCCGCCACCGCAGGTCTAGCAAATGCTCCTCCTCCTCCTCCTCCTCCTCGCGTTGATACTTTTGCTAAGATATGTAAGGACTTTCGGGCAATGGGTGGAAAACCTTTTCACGGGACAGAGACATTTGTTAAAGCTCGAAACTGGCTAAAGGAGGTGGAAGAATTGTTTGGAATCTTTGAGGTAGAAGATGGAAGAAAGGTCCAGTTAACTGCCTGGTTAACGAAGGATGAGGCCTCGTTTTGGTGGGAGGTCACTAATGGAGAGCGTCCAGTTGATACTTGGCCGGATTTTAGGCATAGGTTTGAGGTGAAATTTCTCTCACGAGCAGAAGAAAATCTATACATGGAAAGGTTCTTGGCATTGAAGCAGGGGGATCTGTCAGTAAAAGAGTACGTCAGCAAGTTCAACCAGTTGGCGAGGTTTGGCTTAGACTTGGTAAACACACCTAAGAAGAAGGCTCTGAGATTTGTTAAAGGCTTGAATGAGCCACTACATGGATTGGCTATGACCCACGTTCCCATGGGGGCCACTTTTGAAAAGCTGGTGGATATGGCCCTAATGCATGAAGAGGATAAGGGAGCAAAGAAAGAGGAAAAAGTTGAAGGGACATTGAAAAATGAGAAGGCAGGACCCAAGAAAGGACATCAACAGCAACAGCAGAAGAAAGGCAAGAAGGATGACAAGGGAAAGGATAAGAGGAAATGCCACTATTGTGGGAAAGAAGGTCACCTAGTCAAAGAATGTAAAAGGAGGAAGTTCAATTGCTTTAAGTGTGGAGAGATCAGACACTTCTCCAAGGAATGCCCGAAGGCGCAGGGATCGCAAGGGACTTCTGGAGGGCAGGAGAATGCTCTCATGGTAGATGGATAGGAAAGAGATAGGGAAAAACTTTAAGGTTTAATTTCCTTATGAAGTAAAGACTCTTTTGTATTCTGGCATTTTGATTTTGTAATTGAGACTCTGCACTTTAGTGTTAGTCTTGTTTCTGATCCCGTAGTTGTTTCGAACCCCTTTGGTGGTTCAGCTCATTTATTGGTAAGGGTTTGAAATTATCTATGTTAGGCATCAAAAATTTTAATGTGACATTTGTGTGCTCAAGTTTATGTGCTATGGGTTGGTTCTAAATGGACCAACTTTCTATGTAGAGGGCCATTTCATATTAAGGAGAGGATTGGGCGGATGGCGTATAGAGTGGAGTTGCCCGAGAGACTTAGTGGGGTACACGATGTATTCCATGTATCACATTTGAGGAAGTGTCTGCACGAGACCGCGGAAGTGGTGGAGCCGAGCTTGCTTAGAGAGGTGGAGACAGAGCGTGATGCGACGATTCGACGAGCTCCTACATGCATTCTTGGGTCGGAGGTTAAGAAGTTGAGGAATCGAGAGGTTAAGCTAGTCAAAGTGCAATGGGGAGACGATGAGAGCAACGCTACTTGGGAGACGGAAGAGAAGATGCATTCATTATACCCTTTTCTTTTCGAGGGTATGTCTTTTAATTTCTCCTTTATCGCTTACCTTGTACTTATCTTATCTTTAGTATATCCTCTCGCTAGTACCTTTGACCTTTAGATAGGGTAGTCCTATGGTTGAAACATGTGTTTGATACATGTTATGTATGATGGATGCATGTGGATGCAGGTGTTTGCTAGTGGTTGCTCGTGGATGCATATACACACACTTTAGGCACTAGATCGGCTCAGTCACTTCATATTGCATATAAATGTGTGTGCATATTTAAGTTAATGGTTGTATAATGTTTGTACCATCATATGGATGTTGCATTTTGGTGAATGGTTGTGCACACATGTAGAAATAATATGTATCGATAGGGTTCTTTCGCATACATAAGGGACGCATGGCACTCTCATGGGTTGAATTAAGGAGGTCAACTGAATCAGTAGACCGCCTGATTTTGCATTAGATAAGGAACATATACACACAATTCTTGCATATGTTCATACAACATTAGGAATTTATAAGGACAATGGATGTATGTATTTGTTGGTTGAGTAGATGGTTGTTTGGATGGTAGGATATGCATTCTCCTTAACTTGGAGATTTCGGGGGCGAAATCCTTTAAGGAGGGGAGAATGTAACACCCCGTATTTCTGTTAACACTAATGTTCACAAATAAAAGAATAACTAAACTAAGACATGAGAATTAATGGAAATGGGTTGCGCCATTGTGTTCGTCTCAGAATTCTGGTTAAGATAGAGTCAGAGTTTGCGTGAATTGGACTTCGTATGAAGAAGTTATGGCCATCGGAAGTTTCAGAAAATTCAAACAGATTTCAGAAAATTCAAAATTCAGAGTCAAACAGGCTAGGCGGGAAAATTCCCGCCTGGGCCAGGTCGACCATATGGTCGACCTGGGGGTCGATCTACCCTGACCAGGTCGACCATAGGGTCGACCTTGGGGTCGACCTGAGGGTCGACCTGCCCCCCTCCCCCCGGGCAGATTTGTTTTATGACCTGTTGATGACTAGATGCCGACTCATTAGGGTTTCTGATATGCTATGATTGGCTGGGATTAATTCTGGGTTGATCGGACGGCTTAAACTAATCCTAAACTCTATAAAAACACCTATAGACTCAAACCCTAAAATAAAAATAAAAATTAGATTCATGGCCTCCATACCGTCACCTAGCAACTCAGCATAGCCGCCACCAATTAGAGAGGAAGAAAGCTAGTCTAAATCAATTCTTTTCAACTTTAACAACGAATATTCTTCAAGGGAAAGCTATTACAACTTAAGAACTCAGAATTCAGAACTCAAGACCTTCTTTGAGTTGTGAGTTCGATAATTTTAATAAAATAATTAGCAAATTAATTGGATTGAGTTATGATGTGGACTATTTGGATACGATGTGAATTATTAACCGCATGTTATTATTCATGTAGTAAAATTGTGATGTTTATGTTGTAAATTCTATGATGCTATCTTGTAAAGTTGAGATCATCTATGTTGTAATTTTATGGTTGGCTTATGTATAATCGAATCACCATGTTGTTCATATGCTAGTTTGGGTATGTTGATTCATATGATAAATCATAAGTATGTATGCAAGTTTAGATTTTTATTAAGACATGAATCATATGCAAGTTGGGGAAAATTATATCTATAACATTATATGCTTCATGACATCTATTTTTAGATCTAAAGTTAGGCTATGACATGTGTGAGTTATATGCTAAATTCTACATGCTAGTTTACATGTTTAGATGTAAGTTTATACCATTGTTATGTTGCATAAATCACATACGCAAGTTTATATGAATACATGTGTTTGAATATGAATCATGTTATGCAAGTTTGTGGTTACCGCCTATTCAAGTTTACACCTTTAGATGTAGATCTATGACATACATGATTTATGCAAGTTTGTGACCATTATCCCAACAAGTTCACACCTTTAGATTTTGGGTCTATGACATATGTAGTTTTATGCAAGTTGTTACTTTGGCCTATGAAGGTTTTAGATGTAGAACATCATTCCCACATGCAAGTTCACCCCTTATGTTTAGATCTAGTTTTAATTATATGTATGTTGCTATGTTTTCTCTTTATTCCATGAGTTAGACTATTCGAGTCTAACATATATTTTACGTTAAAACGAATAAACGTACAACGTGGTGTAAAAGGGGATAATATTAAAAGATTTAATTGGCATAGATGCCTTAAAAGGCATAAAATAAATTGTGATGAAAATTGGTATGATTTTACATACCATAAATAGATGGACATAATTGAGTCAATTATGACCATAGTTAAATTTGGAATTAATTGATAATTTAAATAGGGAAAGTAATTCAAATTGGGGGATGATTAATTAGGAGTAATTAATCGTCTAAGACACGAGGTTAGGCTCTTTTGTGGTGTAAGACTGCCCGGACTCGCCCGACAAATCCAGCTGCCACAAATGCCAGTCTAATGTGGGAGGTCTTAGGCATAAATTAAATATGTAACAATTGTAAAGACACGAGGTTAGGCTCTTTTGTGGTGTAAGACTGCTCGGACCCGCCTGGCAAATCTAGCTGCCATAAATGCCAGTCTAATGTGAGAGGTCTTTATGAGGTTACGGTCTTAATGAATTAAGAAACACTTAACCAGATAAACATGTAGTGAGACATGAGGGGGTTAAGTGGGTGCCTTAGGTGGCATGTGGAATCTAGTGGGTGCCTTGGGTGGCATTGGAAATACGATTAGAAACACTTAACCAAAATTGAAACATGTAAGTGAACATGAATAAGAAGTGGGTTAAGTGGGATATACTAGATGGGACCAAGCTTAGGTGGATAGCTTGTGTCAAGTAATGGGGGGCCGTTTCAACCAGTTACCCATATGTATCTTTGTGGGCTCGACCCAAGTCGAGGACGGGACACGCATACTGGGCTTGACTATAAGAGGCCAAAACGGGTTAGCGGTGGCAACGCAAGTCCAACGGGTTCATATGCATGTATGGACCCGGGCTGGTAGGTAAGACGTTGTTGCATCGTGTAGGTATAAGCCGTGCATTATTTGTGGTATCGGGTTGCCACTTTGGGGAGTTATACACCCCACTGTGGGGCCAGCATGGGTATCTACGATTTAGGGAGCCGATCGCTTGGGGGTAGTGGGTACACCTAGTGGAGATAGGGGCAGGCGGCACCTATGAAGGCAGCTGGAGGTGCATGAAACTACCAATATCATTATTAAGTTCTGTAGGCGGGATCAACCATAGGGTGACTAGTGGTGGTGCAGTATAGCAATTATCTTATAGTGTTGGTGTAGTTTAGTAATTATCTTATAGTGGGTTAGGTGCGCTTTAACGATGTCGTTGTTCATCTTGTTTCCTTGTTTACTCTGCCATACTCAATGGTTCATGGTCATTTCCTGATTTTCCAACTTATGCCTTAGCCTAGTTACTTTGGTAATTATATTGTTAAAGTTATCGCACTCGCCAGACTTTATGTCTGACCCCCTTTGTTTCCTCCTCTTTTCTTCCTCCCCCCCCCCCCCACCCCAGGTGCTCAAGTTGGAACTAGCACCAGCAGAGCTTGATTTTGGACAACTGTGCTTCTTGCTTGTAGAAGATTGCTTGGATCGCTGAAGTAAAGTTCAGTCTCTCTTTTATTTATGGCTATTTTGTATTGGGGATTATGTCTTTCAGTTTTTGTACTTTCATTTAGTCAAGATGGATATTATGTATTTGGCTTTGGTTTTTGATGATGTAATCAAACATAGTTATTTTCCGTTGCAATGAAATAAAGTTTTTAATTTTTCAAGTACTGCTTATATCCGTCTTGTTGTTAAGTTTTTGTTCTATACTCACTTAAAACGCTCCATAGAAGTTAATGCATTCCCTTTGTGAGTGACATTAATGGACGTGGGTGTTACATAAATAGATTATATTGGAAGGGATTTCAAATGTAAGAAACGGTTTACGAAACCAGTTTGAAATCGAGATGGTAAAGAAGATTTTGGTGAGGAGTTTAAGTGACAAATTGATATTTATTCTAAGATAAGAACCTCGTCGATCAAGGTCTGAGAGGCAAATAAAATACCCCAACTTGAATGGCTTCACTATTATCGAGGAATGATATTAGTTTGTGGTGGGTACAAAGTTTTGGAATTGGTTTATTTCTCCACAAGGAGAATATTGAACATAAGAGCGAGATTTTATAATACTATGATGTTAGTTGTGAGATAAATGGAAATAATTGGTTTTTAAATTGTGTAATTTGACATTTGTTTTACTGTACCAGAATCGGGAATTTGTTTATACCATTAAGTATAATACATACATATATATATATATATATATATCATGAGATACCTGAAAATAAGAAAAGGGGTTTTGAAGAAATATATCGATATTCCGAAGGTAATGGAAAGTTGAGTAGACACATATATATACATATCCTAAAATGTATAAAATAGTTTTGTTAAATTAAATTAAGAATAATTAAAATGTTTTGATTATATAAGAGGAAATAGAAGTTTATTTACCAATTCGTTAAACATATTTTAAATAGGCCAAGTAGTGCCAAGTACTGAATCAGCAAACTCATTTTCATTCACACACTTGCTCTTTGATAGTTAAATTACCGACTATCAAACTTGACCAATACGATTGTTGGTACGGAAAGACCGGGATCGTATTCATACTCGAAAACCATTTCGACCAACAAATACGTAAAGATATCAAGAGATGATCGAGATGGAGCATTGAAGACCGTGGATTTCCATAAACGGAAGAACTGCTAAAAATCTCTGGGATTGCAACCGGAGATAAACTGTGGTACTGTCGTGATTGGAATCTACAGGTTGTAAGGACTTCTCGCTACTGATCCATGGGGTGATTCCTATATGAGATGCAGTACGAGAGTACCTTCGGTTCATCCTATTCCTGGATGACTTGTATGGACAAATGTTTGACAGAGTATTTCCAAAGAAATTACGTACATTGATTTCTTCAAACGTACCATTGTTGGTGGCGGAGGGCGACGGTTCTCTTAGCTTAACCACTAGAGTATTTTTGTGGACTTCAATTAGTGATATATGGAGGATCTGACAATGTGGCATTCAAAATGTATGATGACCAGATGTGTTAAAGCCTCAAGCCTCATCAACCGGGAAATGACAAAAATCGGGCAGGCAGCATGGCTATGTGGGTCGCTCTCATTAGGGTGTATAATCACCTATCTAGAGAAATTCCAATTTGCTTCTTTAATATATTTCAATGCTCTCCCTTTCGGGAGATGGTTGCTAATCCCAACCGTCGGTGATATACATTCGATACACTCAAGCGAAATGAGTGGTCGGTCATGTGTGGGCCGGGTTACAAGACATTCTTGTTGAACCCAGTGTATTTGCCTCTAGAGATACACTATTGGCAGGTGGACCCATACCTTGTCAAAGTCGGAATCCAATTTCCAATAAGCGCCTGCGGTTTTGATTTGTATACTATATATGTGGAGCGTGAGATGCAAGCGTTCCGCTAGATTGTTATCTATTTGTATAGAGACACTGTGATAATATCAGAATAAGATATTGTTTTCAAAAATGGTTTGGTTTATAGTAAGGTAAATACCGTCCGTGTTTATGTATGGGCTGGTCTTACTATTATCTTTTATTCAAAAAGGGTTTTCCAAAGTTAAATGAGTTGTTTGTGCTGTGGATTTATCACTGAAGTTATTCCAGACTGACCCGGTGAATTTTGCTTTGCTTCAAATGTGCTCGGGTCAGACCGAGTATGTTCCAGGTTTGGTTTCGCTTGGAGTTTTCAGGAGCTAGAAGCAGAAGTCTTCACCGCTAGTTATATAAAGTTGTTTCCACTGTGTAGTTATACGTTATACTCTGATGATTTGTATGTATATACAGTTCTTTTGTATAAAGAGATTTGATATTATATTTTCTCCGTTCCGCTGTCAGATTCTGATGTGTTGTTCTTCTTCTTTCTTCTATTCTAATATTTCTTTCTTTCCTTTCTCACCCTTTAACTTCTTTCTACAAATGATTCGTATTTCTCTGTCTTTTAGGTTGGACGTGGGGTGTTATCAGTCGACTCAAAGGGTACGGAAATTCGGTCCATTACAGTGGTATCAGAGCTATTGGTTTAGTGATAACCTTGGCTCTATGGTGTAACTCGATAGAAATGAGATTAGTAATAACCTAGATTGAGTTGAGTATACACATGAGAGCGCGTATTTGTAATTTGATATAAAATTATTTTTGAAATTATTTTTGCCCAATTTATTTTATAATAATAGTAATGATTTTCTCCATTTATTATAATATGGGAAATCGATTGATTTGTTAATGTTGATTTGAATGATATGCTTGGATTGTGTTGTTGGTTGCTTGAATATAAATCTGAAAATGCATAGGCTTGGTTGAAAACCAATCTGAAATAAATAAGTTGGATAATCAGTCCAAATTTAATAAACCCGAAAGGATAATTAAAGAAATAAATGGATGGTTAAGAAATGATTATAAATAAATCCCATGTGAATTGGATTGTGTATAAACGGATGATGTGGATGTTTTGAATTTAATTGATATTGTTTTGATGACTAAAGAGTTTAGTGAAGTTGAGAACAGGTGCAGATGTGCCAATTCAGCTTTAAATCCCATCCAAGAGAATTCTGGAGTTAATCGAATCCAGTTTGAATAGAGCTGCATAATAACTAAGCAAGCTCAAGTATAATATATCGTTTATCGCGTAATAACGCTCGCAAAAAGGTACACCTACACAGAATATAATTTTTTTTATTTTTATTTGGGTTTTGAGTTTGGATTTTGGATTTTTCCGACTGTGTTGGTCGATGTATATGTATTTTTTGATCCATCAGTATTATAGATGTCCCTCCGTACAGGGGAGACTCTACCGAAAATTTTCCAAAATTTAGGGTGTTAGAAAATTTTTCAGGATTTTTGGAAAATTCTTTTATTTGAAAAGAATTGGTTTTAAAACCAATTGGGGTAGTTTAAAAATAAAAACCGAGTTTTAAATTAAATATTATTTTGAAAGGATAATGGGTCATAATGTTCTTCTTCCTTAGCAATTTCGAGGACGAAATTATTTTAAGGGGGAAGAAATGTAACGACCCGCATTTTTCTACCTAATTATTCGAATTTATTTGAGTTATTTTAATTATTTAAAATATGGGTTTGAATTTAAATAATCGAATTTAACTACTTTATTTTGAATATTCATTTATATTAATTATATTTTAATTCCAAAATATTTGGAAAATGTAGAATTCGAAATATATTGTGTTCGGGCAATTTGAAATGATTCAACATTGTTTTTATTGGAATTTTAATGGCAGTTTCATTTTAAAACGACGATTGAATATATATTTATAATTTAAATATAAAACGAGCAGCAGCGACACGGCAGTTCGTAATTTGGCATTTTGAAGTTTAAATGGCTGTACAGGATCCAAAATAAGTCGGATTTTCTCGAAACAAGAAACGTCGGAATCTGTTGGATAGTATCTTTCTAATGGAAAAGAAAAATCCAGTTTTCATAGTGTACATTTTATTTTATGTCCAAATCGAATTTTGAAAAGGTCGCTATGGAATTTCTTTATATATTATAAAGATTTTTTATATAAAATAAATGGTTTATAAATATTTAAGATAGCGATTTGGCTTGAAATTCAACCCGGGATATTTTACTCTGGTAGTGTATGAAATTCTGGTCGTATATGGCCAGCTGCAATATTTTATTTGTATTATATTGAAGTATTTTAAAATTGGTTTATTTTAATCAGAATTGGGCAGTTATAAAAGGGACTTTATTCAAACGACCTCTATTTTCACCGAACAAATTTTGTTGAGACCGTAACAGTAAATTATTGCTAGATTTTCAAACTGCACGTCAAACGGTGTTATTCTGTGAGCGTTGCAAAATAAAATACAAATAAAACGATTAATTTGGACGTGTACGAGCACCATTTGAGCAAATGGACTCGGAATTCGACGAAACAAGTTTCATTAGGACCGTATCATCAAAATATACTATGTCGTCCATTCGTGTCACGAACGGGGTTTGTATGTGAGCACAGGAACCAATAAACAACGTTTAAAATAGCGATAGGTACGAAATAAATATCGTTAGTCACTATCGTTCATCAAATCAACTTAAATAAATATTTTTCCAATCTATATAAGGAGCCTAAGGTTGAAACCCTAAATCCCAATTCAGCACCTTTCATTACATTTTGCAAATAAATCCTCAAACACCAATTAATTTATATCTTCAAATAGGTAATGAATTTGCTATAGCGACCTGAAGTAAAGTTGTAGATCGGGTCGGGATCTACCTACCGTAGAAAGTTGGGGACCTATCGTGGTCGGAGGTGGCCGAAATCGGTTGAACAGTGCCGAAATCAAGTTTCGTTCTTTTCTGAAATTCGAGCACCTGGTCCAATTTTAGATGTCCGGACCTAGGAGGAATTAAAGAGGGGAGTTCAGGCTTTAATTTGGTTGTGGTCTCAGGTTCTCTGGTGGTCGGAGGTGGTCATGGGGTTGAGATGAACGGAGACTTCGATTTCTGGTTTGTTTTCGTAAGCAGCGGGCGGTTTTGGTTGATTTTCCGGCGCTGGAGGGCGACTGGGTGACGGTGGTCTGAAGTTAGAGGAAGGCGGAGGCGAGTCGGTCAGAATGGTAGTGGTGCGGCCTGGTACGGTGGAGTGTGGTGGCGGAATTCTGGGTTTAAACGGAAGTTGGTCGGTGTGCTTTTCTGGTGGCTGGAGTTCATCTGAGGTGGCGGTGCTTCGAGCATGGTGGTTTCTGGCTGCGGCGGTTCTGATGTATGGGGTGGCGATGGTTCCGGTGTAGTGGTTCGGCGCCGGCGATGGTATTAAGGTAGTGAAGTTTGAACGAGAAAGAAGAACAATCAGGTTCAAAGAAATTACAAAGGAGAAGCCGCGTTTTTTTCTTAAGTCTGAGGATGACGTGGCAAATTAACTAAGGTAATTGGTTTTAATTTAATTAATTAAATCGTTAATTTGTTTATTATTAAGCCGATAAGTATATATAACTTTAAATAAGCATATCTCGTTCGTTCGTTAACGGAATTCAGCGAAACTGGATCTATTGGGATTGCAGGGACGAGACCTAGATGATGGAGCTGACTAGTAGTCGATTGGACGCAGTTGGAATTTCAGATAATTTTGAACGTTCGTCTCAAATTAAATGCAACAAACGCATCAACCGTTAACCAGAATTAAATTTGGTGAGTTAATTCTCACACCTTCTGAAATCCTGTGATGTGGTAAATTCATAGAAAATTATATTTTACCATTAACAGTATAAATCGGTTGATTGGATGCCATGGATGAAAATTGGTTGTTATTGTTTGATTGGTTGCATTTATTTATATTTCGTCATTTATTTAATTCGTAAATTATTATCCAACAGTTATCTGTGATGCAGAGAAGGACAAGTTGGAGGGATCTGACTGGATTCCTCAAATAAATTGTATTTTGTTGTGCATATATATACATTTTTCACCCTGACTGACACCAAAACCTATTTGAATGTTGATGGTCGAATATATATTCATCATTATTGTGATTAAAATTAATCAACAGTGTTGATTGGGTAATTGGCAGGAATGGCCTAAAATATATCGTTTTAAACATCAGTCTACTGACAGGTGGATTGACGTAGTATTAAAATTATAAATTATTTTATAACTGAATTGAGTTTTTCAATTATTCTAGATAAATAATGCAATTAGATATTTGTAAATAAATATTTAAATTGAGAAATTATTTAATTGAGTGCATAAAAATATATTTTAACCTTGTGATTGATACAAGTTCTAAAAGCAGAGGAGGAAATCAAGGACTTACTTACGAAGTTGGTAAAATGGAATAATTGGTTTAAAAACCGTTAAATAGTTATTTTAAATTAATTAAGTTGTTTAATTTATTTTTAAGGGAAATGACAAATGGAATTCAGTTAACGGTTAACTGAGATGTACGGTGGACAAAATCAACCGTGTTTAATCTAAATTGAAAATAGAATTAATTAGGTTTCTGAATATTCGTTAAATTTAACGAGTGGTGTTAAATAATTAGTTAATCTTTGATTAACTATAAATTAAAGAAAATTATTCAAGTGGTTAGTGTTAATAACATTAATCATTATTAAATAAGCTTTTAAAATGATAATAATCCTATTTTGATTAATATAAATGTTAACCATTTCTGATATGGTACATATTAAGGTTAATTATTATTTTAATTTATAATAATTGAAACGATGGGTTTTAATTGAAATTCATTGGAGAAGTGATTTAGTGGCGGCATGGAGCGATAAGAGTATAAAGGGATGTGGAATTGGTAAGTAAATGTGGGGATTTAAAAAAAAGGGTTTTTCCTTAATGTTTAAATCAGATAAAGTAAATTCAATTGAATTGAAACAATTAAGGAAGATGATAAATCATGGATTGGAGTATGGTAATAGTAATGGTTTTAAAATAAAATATAAGGAATTGTTTAATTTTCTTAACGGATTATTATAAGTGATTTGGAAACAATCAAACAAGGTTTTAGAAGGGTTTTAAACAAAATTGATGAGTTAAATGTTGAAAATTTGAATTCAGCAAATACTGTAAGTGAACTAAGGATTTCAAAAAAATCCATGAAATAGTTTGGTATTAGAATATTGGAAAATGGGTTCTTGGAACTAAAGGGTCGAATAGTTAAGAAGATGGTAAGCGGGTTCTTAATCCAAGATAAAGAGTATTATAAGAAGCCAATAAATGGAAGCAGATTAATTAACGTGAGGTTTTTATTAAAATCCAAGGGTTATAAGCGAGATATTGGTTCAACTTAAAAGTGGTGTTTATTGGACATTTACTTAATCAAACGAATTAAGTAAATAGATTATATTGGAAGGGATTTCAAATGTAAGAAACAGTTTACGAAACCAGTTTGAAATCGAGATGGTAAAGAAGATTTTGGTGAGGTGTTTAAGTGACAAACTGATATTTATTCTGAGATAAGAACGTCGTCAATCAAGGTCTGAGAGGCAAATAAAATACCCCAACTTGAACGGCTTCACTATTATCGAGAAATGATAACGTTTGTGGTAGGTACAAAGTGTTGGAATTGGTTTATTTCCCCATAAGGAGAATATTGAACATAAGAGCGAGATTTTATAATACTATGATGTTAATTGTGAGATAAATGGAAATATTTGGTTTTTAAATTGTGTAATTTGACATTTGTTTTACTGTACCAGAATCGGGAATTTGTTAATACCATTAAGTATAACACACACACACACATATAAATATATATATCGCGAGATACCTGAAAATAAGAAATGGGGTTTTGAAGAAATATATCGATATTCGGAAGGTAATGGAAAGTTGTGTATACACACACACACACACATATATATATATATACACACATATCCTAAAATGTATAAAATAGTGTGAGAACCTGTTATTTCCCCGTAAAGGAAAGAGCGGATACTTTGAGAACAACACACAAATGAACGCAGACGGAAGAACATTTCATTGTTATTACAACAATTCCATCAGAATACAAGAATATGCAGAGTATAAATGAATAAATTACATTCGATAAATATCAGAGATTACAATAAATTACATAGCAACGGAAAAACAATATAGAACACAACTGAAAGTAATGCACGGATACAGAGCTTTCCGAGCATCGTTCCAGCTGTAAATCAGGATCTTGTGAATATAAATCTGCAAAACCAAAACTACTAGCTGCCCGTGCGGAAAATAGGGGCGCCCAGAGTTTAGGTTAAAACAATAAACTCCAGGTCAGTCATGTGACTGGTGTGAGAACTAAAACAGTTATTTAAAACTTTACTTTAAAGGAGAGTAATTCAAGGGACCACGCCGTATAACACGGAACGGGTTTCCTCCTAAGAATACCAGTGCATAGAATAAACAACGCAATGCTTTTTCGAAAAATGAAGCTATTATAAGACCTAAGTCCCATCACACAATGCAACGCAAGCCGGAGGATAGGGTTTTTACCTTATAACAGCCAAACATGCTTGGTACGTTTAAAACAAATCATTTGATACTATAATAAGTGTATAGTGCGAAAACAATTTCAATCGTAAATATCAATCATAGACGGCATGGGTACCATATATCATGTCGCCATACTAGTTCTACAATTAAAACCGAAGTATCTCGTATTGGAAATTGGATTTCCTCATGAGTCGAGGCAAGGGGAAAGCTCCTCTCCGCTTCAAGACACTCTAGCAAATGCTCAGGACTACGCACTCTGGGTAACCCTTGGATCGGCTGGGCCGGTCCTCTCTTACGTTTGAGGATTGGCAATTCTTGAACACACGTTTCCCGATCCTTACTGACCTAAAATCAAGGCGCCTCATTCCAACAACCACAAAGGTGAGAAGTATATAAATGTCAGGGCTGGTAAGTCACTGACACCACCAAAGCTAGAAAGAAACGTCGTGTTCTCCCAACGGTCCGTATCCCGTTTTTAACTCATACCGAGGTGTGAGGCTCGCGAATCCACGCTATAGACAAAGCTGCCACGTAGGCCGTGCTTTGATCACCAACCACAAGACTTTTCTTTTCAATAGAAGCCTTGATCCATGCAACTCAGCGTGCCACACAGGCAATTCATGCCATGCGATTGATATCTATCGATATATAACCTCTAAGCTCGTACGTCTCAGAGAAGGGCGTTAAGCAAGAGAATAAATTCTCCGTCGCCAAACAGATATATATTTAACAGGAATCAATCAACACAGAATAAAATCCAATGTCAGACACACAATCCATTTACAAGTTCGTTCTGGGTTTGAACGAAACCGGAGGCACTTTCCTCGCATACCCATCGATCTCCAAGTACGTCTGGACGACCACCAACTGATTCCCTCATCTTGGGTGTACAGCCCAATCAAGATCATCAGTAATCACCCAAACGATGTGAAGACTTCCGGTCTTCAACCACCGTCTTCATCTTCGACTTATCGTCGAATCGGTTATTCAGAATGGGTATAAACCCGGCCTTTCCGAACAACCCGCGTATATTAAAAACAAATGTTACACAAACACAACATACGCCTCATTCCAATTCAGCAGCCACTAACCGCAAATTAGCAAGAGAACAATTTCCCAAATATTAACCCCGAAGGCCGAAACCAACATCAGATCAATATCCAGGAAACCATTCTTCTTAACTAACCTACAGCTAGTTTCTAAATCTCATATTCTTAGGGAAAGGTTCCCATTAATTTTATCCAAGATAAATTCTTTAAATTTATTCCTTAATCTTCCTTTGGATGTCATTTCAAACCAGATTATGGTTTTCTAAACTAGTCGAGATTAGCGAACCACACCGAAGTAATTAGTTATTTTATTTCCCAATCCCAACCTATTCATCCCACGAAGCAAAACTGGTAATACTCCATATCTAACACCACGGGGTTATCGGTAAAATTACTTACCATTTCACGTTCAAATCTAATTAAAGATTTAACTATCGCTTTGGAGCAAAACAGGTGATACTCCATTCTCGCTCATTTCCCAAATTTGATAATTTAGATTATCAATTCACATTTCAATCTAATTGCAGATTCATTAAAACTCCTTTTACTGGGTTAAAGAACTAATGTCATTCAAAACACAGTTCACGACAAACCCAAATCACATTCTATTTATTTATCGGGTTATAGAATAAGTGTTGTTTAATACACTGTTCACGATAAACCTACAACTCAATTCTATTTACAACCCATTTCAAATCCAATTTATTTATTTAAAAATAAATGGGTTTTAATTTTAGTTCAAAACTAGTTCATTTCGATAAAAATCTATTTTTATCTTTTCAAATATGGAGTTTTTCATTCCAATTTTTCCCAAATCATTTCTTATGATTTTACACAAATTATTGATATTTTTAATAATTTTATCAAGGCCCGTACAGTCGATTTCCATCAACGGTCATCGAACTGCACTTACAGCGACCTTTTCCAAATTTGATTTGGAAGTATCTCCAAATCTAACAGTTAGATTTCAAATTTCTAATATTCGTTCGAAAGCTCTTTTCGATACGAACCCAACGGTTCCGATTTTAGGAGAATCCGACGGTCGGATCTCCCGTAATGTCCATTCGAAGTCAATGGTCGAAATTCGCGAACTGCCGCAATGCGGCGCATTCTATTCAGGCCATTATATTATATATATAATATATATTTCGTCGATTTCTATTTAAAACGGATTTTATAAATAGTTTTGAATTCGTTTCAAAAACAATTTCAACCTTTATTTCAAATTCAAATCAAAATTGAATATTCTATTATAAATCCTTTTTACTTTCATTTCTATTTGATTTCAATTCAAATCGATTTTAATTCGATTCGAATTCATTTTCTTTTCAATTCAATTCGCGAATTTGTTTTCTAATTAAATCAAATTCGTTTTCTATTCAAATCAAATTCAATTCGTTTTCTAATCAAATCAAATTCAATTCGTTTTCTAATCAAATCAAATTCATTCGTTTTCTAATCAAATCAAATTCAATTCGTTTTCTAATCAAATCAAATTCGATTCGTTTTCTAATTAAATCAAATTCGATTAGTTTTCTAATTAAATCAAATTCGATTCGTTTTCTAATTAAATCAAATTCGTTTCGTTTTCTAATTAAATCAAATTCGTTTTCTATTCAATTCAATTCGAATTCGTTTCCTATTCAATTCAGTTCGAATCTCGATTCATTCTATATTCAATTCAATTCGACTTTGGTTTATATTCAATTCAATTCGAAATTGTTATATATTCAATTCAATTCGAAATCGTTTTATATTCAACTCAATTCGAAATCATTTTATATTCAACTCAATTCGAAATTGGTTTCTTATTCAATTCAATTCGAAATCGTTTTCAATTCAAATCAAATTCGTTATCTATTCAATTCAATTCGAATTCGTTTTCTATTCAATTTGATTCGAATTCGTTTTCTATTCAAATCAATTCGAATTCATTTTCTATTCAAATCAATTCGAATTCGTTTTCTATTCAAATCAATTCGAATTCGTTTTCTATTCAAATCAATTCGAATTCGTTTTCTATTCAAATCAATTTCGTTTTCTATTCAAATCAATTCGAATTCGTTTTCTATTCAAATCAAACTCGTTTTCTATTCAAATCAATTCGAATTCGTTTTCTATTCAAATCAATTCGAATTCGTTTTCTATTCAAATCAAATTCGAATTCGTTTTCTATTCAAATCAAACTCGTTTTCTATTCAAATCAATTCGAATTCGTTTTCTATTCAAATCAATTCGAATTCGTTTTCTATTCAAATCAATTCGAATTCATTTTCTATTAAAATCAAATTCGTTTTCTATAAAAACGAATATAATCGATATAAATATCGTTCGCATCAAAATAGCGCATCTCTAATCAACACGGCTTTATATATTTCAATAATTCTGTTATTCTATTCAACAAATGAATATTTATTCTATTTAATACGTGAATCTATATTTTTGTCAACACATGACTAATCTCAACGAATGAGTACTGTCAACACATGAACCTTTATTTTATAATATAAAGATGTAAATTTTATTATTAAAATATTTCGTCAACACATGACTAATCTCAACGGATGAGTGTTGTCAACACATGAACCTTTATTTTATAATGGTCTTTATCTTCTAAATTGGAATGAGGCCCAATCAATTACCATATAAAGTTAATTATATGGATTCCATACAACACATATATATAATAGCAACGATAAATAATCAACCATCATCCAAAGTGCACTACACTGTATAAGCATCAAATATAAATATCTAACGCTTATAACAGCCTGTTGATCCATCGATCGACATACAACCAATTATTGGGATTAGTGTATGTCGTATTTTATCCCAATACCCGTGTGGGGTTTCAAACAATCAAACACAGATTTTATTTGTGCAGTTGGGCGATGTGTAAAATTTATCATCCCAATCAATATCAGTCAAATCAGTGTATATAAACAAATCGGCCGATTTGTTTATAAATATTTATTTATTCACTTTCACGTTAAAAATTATATTTTTAATGATAATTAATTTATTTCAACACATGAATATATTTCATTATCTATTTCACATCAACTTCACAAACAAATTTCACAACACATCAATTAAACAAACAAGCCATCCATGGTCTGTGGATGACGGGTGTCGGGTGCTACTAAACACCGTCTACATCCTAGTATATATATATAACACTAGAAAAGGAAATTTAGAGTGAGAAGTTCTCACCGACTAGCTATTCCAACTCCACGACACTTCATTTATAGAAATCTTCGTCGTTCTCGCCTTTCTTCACTTTCGTTGCCCGTATTCACTACATATGTAAAAATCGAATTTTTACTTCGCTATTCAATATATAAAAATCGAATTTTTACTTTGCTATTCAATATATAAAAATCGAATTTTTACTACGCTATTCAATATATAAAAATCGAATTTTCACTACGTTATTCAATATATAAAAATCGAATTTTTACATCGATGTTTATAAAATAAAGATTTCGCCTTTTCAAATATAAAGATGATATTTCTAATATTCCTATCATGTAAAAATTATATTTTTAATTCTCTACATAAACAAAAATCATATTTTTACATCTTCTACATAATAAAGATTATATTTTTAATACTTTAAAAATATAAAAATCATATTTTTAATACTTTAAAAATCAGGTTTTTCCCTCTAATTAAAATCGGATAAAACAATATAAATAAAAAAAACAATACTTTAAGTAAATAAAAAAAATATAAATAAATAAAAAAACGTACCGGTCATCTTCGAATGGAGAGGAGGGGGGAGTGAATGGCGCGTCGGAGGTAGTGGTGCTTGGCCAGAGGCGGTGGCCTGGTGTCAGAAGTGGGAGGAAAAGGGGGGCGCCGCTCTTTAAATCGAAGGGAGGGAAGGAGAAAGGGGAAAAGGGAGGAGGGTTGGCTGACGCGGAGGAGGTGGGAGGAGTCGGAGTTGGTGTAGGGTCGGAGGGGCGGTCGGGAGATGGGGGCGGTGGAGTATTGGGCGATGGTCTTCTCGTCGATTGAGGCTACAGCGTGTTGGAGGGAGGAGAAGGGTCGCGAGGGGAGGAAGAAGTAGGGTGGTGCAGCTCCGCCACCTACGGCGGCGCGGTGGTCATCGGGGAGGGGCGACGATCGTCGCTCCCCCTTTCTCTTTTTTTTCTGTTTAAAATGAGGGGAGAGAGAAATAGAGGAGGGGGCCATATAATTAAATATATATTTTTTTATTAAAATTTTCTAAAAAGCAACTTTTATTTTCGACCTCGAAACGAGACCCACCGCCTGTCGTCCTTAGCTAATTACCCCCATTCCGAACGCAATGGGATATGTATCGTAGGCTGATTCGATCGTTTCGATCAGTTTTCGTCAAAATCAACATATAACTCTATATATTGAATTTGAACGCGCATTTCAGTTTACCGGGGTCACATACGAACTTTAAAAATTCCAGAAAAATAGTTTCAAGCTTCGTATTGATGATACGGTCCTAACAAAACTAGTTTCGTCAAATTCTGAGATCATTTGAAAAATGGCCATTTTCCAATCGATTAAAATCAACTGAAACTGGTCAAACGCGTTTTCCTTTGCCACGCTCACATATTGATTCGAAAAATTACAAAATTTGGAATCTAGCAATAATTTGACATCACGGATCCAACAAAAGTGGTTTCGTCGAAATCCGAGGTCGTTTGCAAAATTTCCATTTTTAAGGGCCTGAATTCCATAGCGACTATTCAGAATTTTCAACTGGACATATTTTTTGATCCCTGCTATGAAATTTTGATTTTTCGGATTCGTTGGAATGATATCCTCAATTAGATCCTAATGTTTTTGGTTTCACTAAAATCCGGATTGTTTTGCACCCGGTACATTCAATTGAAGTTTGAAATCGAATTATCGAACTACCGCGCCATTTTCAATTCTATTTATAATTATATATAATTATTTATATTCTAACGACGACGTATATAATATATACGTTCGAATATATTCAAAATAAATTTCTCGTCGATATTATTTAAAATAATCTATTTTAAATATTCAAAATTCGCTAAAATTGCCAAAATAAAAATTTTAAACTGGCTCGCATTTCCGGGTTATTACAATCTCCCCCACTTAAAACTTTTCGTCCCTGAAAAGGAACAAAGTCGAAAGTGGTTTGATCAATCAACTCTACTTCGATCTGGCTTCCATTCTCCAACTTTTCAGTTTCTGAGAATTTTCAAATTTTCAAAAATTTGGCTAACACCCTAAATTTTCGAAAAATTTCGCCATAACCTCCCCTGCACCGGGAGCCACGGGAAAATCCCGAAATTGCCATACATGCCTTCTGATCTCAAAAAGAAAAAGAAAAAGCCAAGCGGCTAGCCAATAGGCTCATAAAATCATCATCACCCAAACAAAACAGTAAATTATAGTAAACATGTACCTATTTGTTGGGCAAACAAATTTTATTCTCTGCTCTAGCCTCCTTGCTATGACCTGTTCAATGTAAGTATATGTATATGCAAGCAAATGCGACCAATTTTCAATAATATTCAATATTTGATTCTATTAGGCATAATGGTTCAAAATTATCAAACAAATAAACAAACAACACAAACATCAATCAATTAGTGAATTAGAGTTTCAAGTTCATAATTTTGATATATATACTGAAAATCTTGTTTTTGATGCCAATTCATAACAAGAAAATCTATCTATATAAGTTTTGGTTCTCACACCAGTCTAAAGGAAATATATAGATATCACACCTTCGAAACACGAACATAAATTCTGATGATGATATATCAATCATCAGAATCATCTCCGGGTGTCTAGAATGTGATTCTATATCTATCCAGTATATTAAAACTTCGAATATACGTTCATGACGCGTATATGCAAAATCTTTATATACTAGATTGTCCAAATCAATATAAATAAATTATTCAAATACGTGTAAAACGATTTAAAATTTCAAAACAAAATTGTTTTCATTTGAAAAATATACTCTTCACACTCGTTCTAGGATACTACTGATCCTATCTCTAACGAGTCATTCTAATTGGATATTACTAATCCAATATCTGATGAATTCTTTCATATGGTTCTAATGTGTATTGTTCTCGAGCTCTGTAAACCAAAGCTCTGATACCACTGTGACATAGCCGACGAAATCCGGTAGGCTTTGCAACCATCCCTTCATCCCCCAAGCAGCAGGTAATACCCACCGTGGCTCCTACATGGTCCCCCAATCCCTTGTTTTACGGCGACCCTCTCGAGTCTCGCGCCTACTGGCGAACCAACGCTCTAAACTGCGACATGTAGGGGTAAGAGTCTCCCGTTCGCCACCAAACCGCGAAGCGAGAACCCCCTATCATGCGTACTCGGCCTACTCAGGGCCAGTAACAAGAACTGGTGATACTCCATTCTCGCTCATTTCCCAAATTTGATAATTTAGATTATCAATTCACATTTCAATCTAATTGCAGATTCATTAAAACTCATTTTACTGGATTAAAGAACTAATGTCATTTAAAACACAGTTCACGACAAACCCAAATCACATTCTATTTATTTATCGGGTTATAGAATAAGTGTTGTTTAATACACTGTTCACGATAAACCCACAACTCAATTCTATTTACAACCCATTTCAAATCCAATTTATTTATTTAAAAATAAATGGGTTTTAATTTTAGTTCAAAACTAGTTCATTTCGATAAAAATCTATTTTTATCTTTTCAAATATGGAGTTTTTCATCCCAATTTTTCCCAAATCATTTCTTATGATTTTACACAAATTATTGATATTTTTAATAATTTTATCAAGGCCCGTACAGTCGATTTCCATCAACGGTCATCGAACTGCACTTACAGCGACCTTTTCCAAATTTGATTTGGACGTATCTCCAAATCTAACCGTTAGATTTCAAATTTCTAATATTCGTTTGAAAGCTCTTTTCGATACGAACCCAACGGTTCTGGTTTTAGGAGAATCCGACGGTCGGATCTCCCGTAATGTCCATTCGAAGTCAATGGTCGAAATTCGCGAACTGCCGCGGCGCGGCGCGTTTTATTCAGGCCATTATATTATATATATAATATATATTTCATTGATTTCTAATTAAAACAGATTTTATAAATAGTTTTGAATTCGTTTCAAAAACAATTTCAACCTTTATTTCAAATTCAAATCAAAATTGAATTTTCTATTATAAATCCTTTTTACTTTCATTTCTATTTGATTTCAATTCAAATCGATTTTAATTCGATTCGAATTCATTTTCTTTTCAATTCAATTCGATTCGAATTCGTTTTCTAATTAAATCAAATTCGTTTTCTATTCAAATCAAATTCGTTTTCTACTCAAATCAAATTCAATTCGTTTTCTAATCAAATCAAATTCAATTCGTTTTCTAATCAAATCAAATTCATTCGTTTTCTAATCAAATCAAATTCAATTCGTTTTCTAATCAAATCAAATTCGATTCGTTTTCTAATTAAATCAAATTCGATTCGTTTTCTAATTAAATCAAATTCGATTCGTTTTCTAATTAAATCAAAATCGTTTTCTATTCAATTCGAATTCGTTTCCTATTCAATTCAGTTCGAATTCGTTTCCTATTCAATTCAGTTCGAATCTCGATTCATTCTATATTCAATTCAATTCGACTTTGGTTTATATTCAATTCAAAATTGTTATATATTCAATTCAATTCGAAATCGTTTTATATTCAACTCAATTCGAAATCGTTTTATATTCAACTCAATTCGAAATTGGTTTCTTATTCAATTCAATTCGAAATCGTTTTCAATTCAAATCAAATTCGTTATCTATTCGGTTCAATTCGAATTCGTTTTCTATTTAATTCAATTCGAATTCGTTTTCTATTCAAATCAATTCGAATTCGTTTTCTATTCAAATCATTTCGAATTCGTTTTCCATTCAAATCAATTCGAATTCGTTTTCTATTCAAATCAATTCGAATTCGTTTTCTATTCAAATCAATTCAAATTCGTTTTCTATTCAAATCAAACTCGTTTTCTATTCAGATCAATTCGAATTCGTTTTCTATTCAAATCAATTCGAATTCGTTTTCTATTCAAATCAAATTCGAATTCGTTTTCTATTCAAATCAAACTCGTTTTCTATTCAAATCAATTCGAATTCGTTTTCTATTCAAATCAATTCGAATTCGTTTTCTATTCAAATCAATTCGAATTCGTTTTCTATTCAAATCAAATTCGTTTTCTATAAAAACGAATATAATCGATATAAATATCGTTCGCATCAAAATAGCGCATCTCTAATCAACACGGCTTTATATAATTCAATAATTCCGTTATTCTATTCAACAAATGAATATTTATTCTATTCAATACGTGAATCTATATTTTTGTCAACACATGACTAATCTCAACGAATGAGTACTGTCAACACATGAACCTTTATTTTATAATATAAAGATGTAAATTTTATTATTAAAATATTTCGTTCAACACATGACTAATCTCAACGGATGAGTATTGTCAACATATGAACCTTTATTTTATAATGGTCTTCATCTTCTAAATTGGAATGAGGCCCAATCAATTACCATATAAAGTTAATTATATGGATTCCATACAACACATGTATATAATAGCAACGATAAATAATCAACCATCATCCAAAGTGCACTACACTGTATAAGCATCAAATATAGATATCTAATGCTTATAACAGCCTGTTGATCCATCGATCGACATACAACCAATTATTGGGATTAGTGTATGTCGTATTTTATCCCAATACCCATGTGGGGTTTCAAACAATCAAACACAGATTTTATTTGTGCAGTTGGGCGATGTGTAAAATTTATCATCCCAATCAATATCAGTTAAATCAGTGTATATAAACAAATCGGCCGATTTGTTTATAAATATTTATTCACTTTCACGTTAAATATTATATTTTTAACGATAATTAATTTATTTCAACACATGAATATATTTCATTATCTATTTCACATCAACTTCACAAACAAATTTCACAACACATCAATTAAACAAACAAGCCATCCATGGTATGTGGATGACGGGTGTCGGGTGCTACTAAACACCGTCTGCATCCTAGTATATATATATATATATATAACTAGAAAAGGAAATTTAGAGTGAGAAGTTCTCACCGACTAGCTATTCCAACTCCACGACACTTCATTTATAGAAATCTTCGTCGTTCTCGCCTTTCTTCACTTTCGTTGCCCGTATTCACTACATATGTAAAAATCGAATTTTTACTTCGCTATTCAATATATAAAAATCGAATTTTTACTTTGCTATTCAATATATAAAAATCGAATTTTTACTACGCTATTCAATATATAAAAATCGAATTTTTACTACGCTATTCAACATATAAAAATCGAATTTTTACATCGATGTTTATAAAATAAAGATTTCGCCTTTTCAAATGTAAAGATGATATTTCTAATATTCCTATCATGTAAAAATTATATTTTTAATTCCCTACATAAACAAAAATCATATTTTTACATCTTCTACATAATGAAGATTATATTTTTAATACTTTAAAAATATAAAAATCATATTTTTAATACTTTAAAAATCAGGTTTTTCCCTCTAATTAAAATCGGATAAAACAATATAAATAAAAAAAACAATAATTTAAGTAAATAAAAAAATATAAAAAAAAGAAAAATTTACCGGTCATCTTCGAACGGAGAGGAGGGGGGAGTGAATGGCGCGTCGGAGGTAGTGGTGCTTGACCAGAGGTGGCGGCCTGGTGGCGGACGTGGGAGGAAAAGGGGGCGCCGCTCTTTAAATCGAAGGGAGGGAAGGAGAAAGGGGAAAAGGGAGGAGGGCTGGCTGACGCGGAGGAGGTGGGAGGAGTCGGAGTTGGTGGAGGGTCAGAGGGGCGGTCGGGAGATGGAGGCGGTGGAGTATTGGGCGATGGTCTTCTCGTCGATTGAGGCTACAACGTGTTGGAGGGAGGAGAAGGATCGGTGGAGGAGAAGGGTCGCGAGGGGAGGAAGAAGGAAGGGGGTGCAGCTCCGCCACCTGCGGCGGCGCGGTGGTCATCGGGGAGGGGCGATGATCGTCGCTCCCCCTTTCTCTCTTTTTTTCTGTTTAAAATGAGGGGAGAGAGAAATAGAGGAGGGGGCCATATAATTAAATATTTTTTTTTTTATTAAAATTTCCTAAAAAGCAACTTTTATTTTCGACCTTGAAACGAGACCCACCGCCTGTCGTCCTTAGCTAATTACCCCCATTCCGAACGCAATGGGATATGTATCGTAGGCTGATTCGATCATTTCGATCAGTTTTCGTCAAAATCAACATATAACTCTATATATTGAATTTGAACGCGCATTTCAGTTTACCGGGGTCACATACGAACTTTAAAAATTCCAGAAAAATATTTTCTAGCTTCGTATTGATGATACGGTCCTAACAAAACTAGTTTCGTCAAATTCTGAGATCATTTGAAAAATGGCCATTTTCCAATCGATTAAAATCAACTGAAACTGGTCAAACGCGTTTTCCTTTGCCACGCTCACATATTGATTCAAAAAATTACGAAATTTGGAATCTAGCAATAATTTGATATCACGGATCCAACAAAAGTGGTTTCGTTGAAATCCGAGGTCGTTTGCACAATTTCCATTTTTAAGGGCCTGAATTCCATAGCGACTATTCAGAATTTTCAACTGGACATATTTTTTTATCCCCGCTATGAAATTTTGATTTTTCAGATTCATTGGAAAGATATCCTCAATTAGATCCTAATGTTTTTGGTTTCACTAAAATCCGGATTGTTTTGCACCCGGTACATTCAATTGAAGTTTGAAATCGAATTATCGAACTACCTCGCCATTTTCAATTCTATTTATAATTATATATAATTATTTATATTCTAACGACGACGTATATAATATATACGTTCGAATATATTCAAAATAAATTTCTCATCGATGTTATTTAAAATAATCTATTTTAAATATTCAAAATTCGCTAAAATTGCCAAAATAAAAATTTTAAACTGGCTCGCATTTCCGGGTTATTACAAATAGTTTTGTTAAATTAAATTAAGAATAATTAAAATGTTTTGAATATATAAGAGGAATTAGAAGTTTATTTACCAATTCGTTAAATATATTTTAAATAGGCCAAGTAGTGCCAAGTACAAAATCAAAAAACTCATTTTTATTCACAAGATTGCTCTTTGATAGTTAAATCACCAACTATCAAACTTGACCAATACGATTGTTGGTATGGAAAGACCGGGATGGAATTCATACTCGAAAACCATTTCGACCAACAAATACGTAAAGATATCAAGAGATGATCGAGATGGAGCATTGAAGACTGTGGATTTCCATAAACGGAAGAACTGCTAAAAATCTCTGGGATTGCAACCAGAGATAAACCGTGGTTCTATCGTGATTGGAATCTACGGGTTGCAAGGACTTCTCGCTACTGATCCATGGGGTGTTTCCTATATGAGATGCAGTAGGAGAGTACCTTCGGTTCATCCTGTTCCTGTATGACTTGTATGGACGAATCTCTGACAGAGTATTTCCAAAGGAATTACGTATGTTGATTTCTTCAAACGTACCATAGTTGGTGGCGGAGGGCGACAGTTCTCTTAGCTTAACCACTACAGTATTTTTGTGGACTTCAATTAGTGATATCTGACGGATCTGACAATATGTAATTCAAAGTGTATGATGACCAGATGTGTTCAAGCCTCAAGCCTTATCAACCGGGAAATGACAAAAATCGGGCAGACAGCATGGCTATGTGGGTCGCTCCCATTAGGGTGTATAATCACCTATCTAGAGAAATTCCAATTTGCTTCTTTAATCTATTTCGATGTTGTCCCTTTCGGGAGACGGTTGCTGATCCCAACCGTCGGTGATATACATTCGATACACTCAAGCGAAATGAGTGGTCGGTCATGTGTGGGCCGGGTTACAAGACGTTCTTATTGAACCCAGTGTATTCGCCTGTAGAGATACACTATCGGTAGGTGGACCCATACCTTGTCAAAGTCGAAATCCAATTTCCCATAAGCATCCGCAGTTTTGATTTGTATACTATATATGTAGAGCATGAGATGCAAGCGTTCCGCTAGATTGTTATCTATTTGTATTTAGGCACTATGATAATATTAGAATAAGATATGGTTTTCAAAAATGGTTTGGTTTATAGTAAGGTAAAAACCGTCCGTGTTTATGTGTGGGCTGGTCTTACTATTATCCTTTTATTCAAAAAGGGTTTTCCAAAGTTAAACGAGTTGTTTGTGCTGTGGATATATCACTGAAGGTATTCCAAACTGGCCTGGTGAATTTTGCTTTGCTTCAAATGTGCTCGGGTCAAACCGAGTATGTTCCAGGTTAGGTTTCGCTTGGCGTTTTCAGGAGCTGGAAGCAGGAGGCTTCACTGCTAGTTATATAAAGTTATTTCCACTGTGCAGTTATATGTTGTACTCTGATGATTGGTATGTATATACAGTTCTTTTGTATAAAGAGATTTGATATTATATTTTCTCCGTTCCGCTGTGAGATTCTGATGTGTTGTTCTTCTTCTTTCTTCTATTCTAATATTTCTTTCTTTCTTTTCTCGCCCTCTAACTTCTTTCTACAAATGATTCGTATTTCTGTGTCTTTTGGGTTGGACGTAGGGTGTTATTAGTCAACTCAAAGGGTACGGAAATTCGGGCCATTACATTTATTTTGGAGTATTTCTGGCCTTTGAAAAAGTGATGGCGGCTATGTTCTGGAATTAGGGTTTAGGTATGATTTTGAAGGGTATATTTATAATATTTTATTCATTTAATTCTGGTTTTTGCAAATAAATCCTTTAATTCTTTTCAGATCCAATTTCAGCCCAACAAAAATTATTCCTCAGCAAATACCCACGTTTCGGACGCGATGTAATAGGTCCCGTTAGCCCGTTTGATCGTATCAGCCCACTTTTCTTTATTTTAAAATATAAATCATTTAATTATTTATTTTGATCGTACATTTTAGTTTACCGGGGCCACATACAGACTCTAAAAATTGCAGAAAAATTATTTCTAGTTATGTTTTGACGATACGGTCCTAACAAAAATAATTTCATCGAATTTGAAGACCATTCGAAAAATGGCCATTTTCTGGTCAATCCAAATTGACTAAAATTGACAAAACACATTTTCTTTTGCCATGCTCACATATTAATTCTAAAAATTATGAAAATTGAAATCTAACAAAAATTTGATATTCTGGATCCAACAAAAGTGGTTTCGTCGAAAACGGAGGTCGTTTGCAAAATGGTTATTTTTAATATATATATATATATATATATATATATATATATTCTACAATGACTATTCTGAATTTTAAACTGACCATAACTTTTGATTCTCGCTATGAAATTTCAATTTTTCGAATTCATTGGAAAGATATTTTTAAATATATTTAAATATTTTTGGTTTCACTAAAATCTGATTTATTTTGCATCCTGTACAGTCAGTCAAAGTTCAAATTCAACTTTTCAAACGGTCGTGCTATTTCTAACTCCTTTTATAATTAAAATAAATATATTCGTTCCAACTTCGATTTAAATAATTTTTTATCATTATTATTTAAAATAAATTATTTTAAATATTAAATTTCCATTAAAATATCTAAAATAAATTTTTTAAATTGGTTCAGAATTTCCGGGTTGTTATACTTTCTTGAAATCTTTATGGATGATTTTTCAATCTTTGGCGATTCCTTTTCCTCTTGCTTACATCATCTTGAACTTGTTTTAAATCGATGTAAAGAAAAATACTTAACGTTGAATTAGGAAAAATTCCACTTTATGGTCAAACAAGGAATTGTCCTTGGACATGTAATTTCAAATAATGGCATTGAGGTAGATAAAGCAAAAGTTGACGTTATTTCAAAACTACCCATTCCAAAATGCGTTAAGGACATTCGTTCATTTCTCGGGCATGTTGGTTTTTACCGATGCTTTGTGAAAGATTTTAGCAAAATTGCTCGTCCTTTGACTACTCTTTTTGAAAAAGACATCCCATTCGAATTTAACTCTGAATGTGTCGCTTCTTTTGAACGTCTTAAAAAAGAACTCATTTCAGCTCCAATAATCTGTCCGCCCAACTGGGACCTACCTTTTGAAATCATGTGTGACGCTTCTAAATCATAGTTGGTGTTGTCTTAGGACAACGCATTAACAAAATTCTTTACGTGATTTACTACGCAAGTATGACTTTGAACAACGCTCAACTGAATTATACGACCACCGAAAAAGAACTTTTAGCTGTCGTTTTTGCACTCAAAAAGTTTCAATCTTACTTGATTGGTTCCAATGTCACGGTCTACACAGACCATTCTGCTCTGCGGCACCTTTTTGCAAAAAAGGATGCTAATCAGACTTAATTCGATGGATCCTTTTTCTTCAAGAATTTGATCTTACAATCAAAGATAAAAAAGGATCTGATAACGTCATAGCCGATCACTTGTCTCGTCTTCCTAACGCACCATCTTCATTGCCTATCAATGAGAACTTTCCCGACGAACAACTTCTTTCTGTTTCAATCGATCCTTGGTTCGCCGACATAGTGAACTATCTAGTCACTAAGAAAAGCCCCTCATTTTGGTCCAAACAAGATAAATACACATTTCTTTCCCAAGTGATATACTTCTATTGGGATGATCCATACTTGTTTAAGTATTGTTTGGACCAAATCATTCGTCGATGCGTTCCTGATAGCGAAATTAGGAGCGTTTTCTCATTTTGCCATGATCATGCGTGTGGTGGACATTTTGGTCCTAAGAAAACCATTGAAAAAGTTCTTCAATGTGGTTTTTACTGGCCTACCCTCTTTAAAGGCTCGTTCGAATTATGTAAAACTTGCAATAGTTGCCAAATGCTAGGAAAGATTCCTCGATGGAATATGATGCCTTTGAACCCCATCATTACGATTGAAATCTTTGATTTATGGGGTATTGACTTTATGGGACCTTTCCCAAACTCCCTTGGAAACTTGTATATTCTTCTCGTCGTCCACTACGTTTCGAAATGGGTTGAAGCCGTTCCATGTAAAACAAATGATCATAAATTTGTTGTGAAATTTCTAAAAGAGAACATCTTTTCAAGGTTCGGCATACCTCGCACAATAATAAGCGGCAATGGAATGCATTTCTGTAATCGATCTTTTGAGCCCTTAATGAAGAAATACTCACTAACCCACAAGTTATGCACTCCTTATCATCCGCAAACTTGTGGTCAAGTCGAAGTATCAAATCATCAAATAAAAAAGATTTTGGAGAAATATGTGAACAAAAACCGAAAAGTGGTCACAAAAATTGACCGACACGCTTTGGGCTTACCGTACTGCTTTTAAAACTAATATTAGAATGTCCCCTTTCTGATTGGTTTACGGTAAACCCTGTCATTTATCTGTTGAACTTTAACATAAAGCACTTTGGGCAATAAAGAACTTAAACTTTGATCTTGAACAAGCTACCGAAACCGAAAATTGCAACTCGACGAGCTAGAAGAAATTAGGAATGGCGCAAACGAAAATGCGAAAATTTACAAGAGAAAAACCAAAGTTTTTCATGATAAGTCAATCCCAAGAAAAACATTTTTGCCAAACCAAAAAGTCCTGCTGTATGACTCACGACTACATTTATTCCCTGGGAAGTTAAAATCGAGATGGACTAGACCATATGTTGTTCGAACTGTTTTTCGACATGGTGCTATTGAAATAGAAAACCTGAGGGATGGATCCATATTCAAAGTCAATGGTCAACATCTAAAACCATTCTTGGAATTGCCCACTGATCAAGAGGAGGAGCTCATGATTCTTCATGAGCTATGCTATGTGAAGTAAGAAATTTAAGTTTAACCCTCCTTTGTAAATATGTAAATATGTAAATATTTGTAACACCCCGAATTTTAGTTAATACTAAAATTCACTAATTATAGGATAAATAATCTCAGGTGTGGGAATTGGGGGTAACGGGCTGCGTCATTGCGTTCGTCTCGGAAAAATGCGCGAAATAGAGTCCGAGTTTTCGAAAATCGGAGTCCGTATGGCCCAGTTAAGGCCCAATGAAGTTTGCAGAAAAATTAAAGCTTAAAACAGATTTAATAATTTAAAACCAGATTTTAAAATAGAGCAAGCGGGGCCAGGCGGGAAGATTCCCGCCCTACCCATGTCGACAGGGCTGTCGACAGGGGTGTCGACTTGCCTGTCGACAGGGGGGCGACGCCCAGTAAAACTGGGTGCACCAGTTTAGGTTCTTGGGCTGGCTTGGAGGGCTGGTTCTGGAAGCTTCTTGGATCTGACGGGTCTAAACCAATCTAGGGTTAATCTAAGGGTCTAAAATGCAACCTAATCCTATAAATAAGACCCTAACCCTATCCTAATTCATTCATAATTAGATCTTGTAACTAAACTATGGCAAAATGGAACTTGATCATGGCCACCACAAATCAATGAAGAGGAAAGCAAGCTAATCAACCTCTCTAATCAACCTCTAATCTCTTCTAGGCATCTTAATCTTCTTCATTTGGAGTGCAAATTGCTAGTTGTGAGTTTCTATCACTTTAACATCAATTGTTAAAGTAAGTAGATTAGGTGTAATGAGACTTATGGTCTTGAATGCGGATTAGTGAGTTTGAATCATTTGTAATGATATGTTACTATATGTTTTTCTATGTTTATGCATATTGAATAAGTTGGTTTATGCATATTTAATAAGTTGGTTTATGCATACTTGATAAGTGGATTTATGCATGATTAATAAGTTGGTTTATGCATGTTTAACAAGTGGGTTTATGCATGTTGAGTATGTAAGTTTATGCAAGTTTAGTATGATGTATGTTATGTTTACATGATGCTAAATATGCAAGTCGTGGACTATGTGATCATATACATGTTATGCAAGTTCATGAAGATATGCTATGCAAGTTACATGTATGTTAATATGCAAGATATGCTATGAAAGTTACATGTATGTTAATATGCAAGATATGCTATGAAAGTTACATGTATGTTAATATGCAAGATATGCTATGCAAGTTACATGTTTGTTAATATGCAAGTTCATGATGACACATTATGCAAGTTTAAGAGTTAATATGCAAGTATATGGATGCTTATGCAAGTCATGTATATGTTTAAATGCAAGATTTATGTGATATGCAAGTTATGCATGCTTATGCGAGTATATGAATGCTTATGCAAGATATGTATATGCTTAAATGACATGATATGCAAGTTATGCATGTTTATGCAAGTATGTGAATGCTTATGCAAGTATGTGGATGCTTATGCAAGTATGTGAATGCTTATGCAAGTTATGTGTATGCTTAAATGCATGTTTAACATGTTATGCAAGTTATGAGAATGCCTATATGCAAGTTCAACATGTTATGCAAGATATGTGTATGATAATATGCAAGCTCATATGCAACATGTTATGCAAATCATGTGTATGATAATATGCAAGCTCATATGCAACATGTTATGCAAATCATGTGTATGATAATATGCAAGTTTGGGTTAAATGTAGTTGGGTTAATATATGCTCATATATGCAAGTTGACATCCTCTTAACCCATGACAAAGTTGTATGCTAAACCCATGATATTTGTGATGATCTTCCCCTTATTTATGTCATGAAAAGAGAACGATTTACGTGGGGAACGATGGGGTTGGTAAATATGTTAATAAAAATATGATTGGGTATGATTAAGCATACCATAAAAATAAATTACCATAAGTGGGAATTTACCTATTGAGTTAGGTCTACCCCATGGGAATTTACCTATTGAGTTAGGTCTACCCATGTTATGGAAAATTTGATATTAATTAGGGATAATTAATATGGGGGTGATTAATTAGGTGTAATTAATCAACTAAGACACGAGGTTGGACTCTTTTGTAGCGGAAGTCTGCCCGGAACCGACCGGCCATCCAGCGGCTACAAATGATTGGCCCAATGTGAGAGGTCTTAGTCATAAATTAAATACATGATTAAAGTAAAGACACGAGGTTAGACCCTTTTGATGACAGAAGTCTGCCCGGAACCACCCGGCATATCCAGCAGCCATAAAAGACGGTCTAATGTGAGAGGTCTTTATGAGGTCATGATCTTAATTAATGAACTAAGAAACACTTAACCATATTAGCGTGTAGTGGGACATGAGGGGTTAAGTGGGTGCCTTGGGGTGGCATGATGAGGCTAGTGGGTTGCCTTGGGTGGCAATAGAAAAATACGATTAGAATACTTAACCAAAGTAAAACATGTAAATAAAACATGATTAAAGGGTTAAGTAAGTGCCATGGGTGGCATGTGAAAATACGATTAGAGTACTTAACCAAAGTGGAACATGTAATTAAAACATGGGTGAAGGGTTAAGTAAGTGCTTTGGGTGGCATGTAGAAATCTAGTGGGTGCCCTAAGTGGCAATTGAAATATGATTGATGACTTAACCAAAACTTAACATGTAAGTGGGCATGACTATATAAGGGGTTAAGTGGGATGCACTAGATAAAAGTAGCAAGCTTAAGTAGTAGCTTGTGGGGGCCCATTTCAACCAATATCCCAAACGTATCTTTGTGGGCTCGACTCTAGTCGGGTGACGGGACACGCATATTAGGCTTGACTGTAAGAGGCCAAACCGGGTTAGCGGTGGCAACGCGGGACCAACGGGTTTCATATGCGTGTGTGGACCCGGGCTGGTTGGTAAGTCGTTGTTGCATCGTGTAGATATAAAGCCGTGCACTGTTGATATTATCTGGTAGCCACTTTAAGGGAATGATACACCCCAATCGTGGGACCAGCACGGGTATCTACGGTAGGGAGCCGATCGATGGGGAGTAGTGGGTACACCTAATAAAGATAGGGGCAGACGGCACCTATGTAGGGGTACACGAAACTACTGGGTAAGAATTACTGAGTACACCTAGTGGAGATAGGGGCAGACGGCACCTATGTAGTGGGCTAGGAGTACATGAAACTACTGGGGAAATTTTCTAAGTCCTTGGAAGGGATCAACCTTTAAGTAGGAACGACTGGTGTGGTGCAGTTAGTGATTATCCTTGGGTGGGTAGATGCGTCCTTACGGTTATCTTAGTTTATCCTAAGTCTACCAAGCTGCTTAGTGTAGCCATTCATCCCCAGATATTACCGTAGGTCAAGTTTATGTCTTCTCTGGTTACTTTAATGATTGTATTGTTAAAGTTATAGGGCTCACTCAGACTTATGTCTGACCCCGTTGTTTTTATCTTTTTCCCAACCCTCAAGTCCTACGGTGGATCCTAGCGGTAGTAGAGCTTGATCGGATTGCTGTTCCAGTCTTTAGGAGCTTGGGTAGATGTAAAGCTTCAGTTATCCAGTTATCTTTTCTTTTGTTCTGGCTATTGTATGAGAGAGTGGGATTATGTACTTCTTTATATTTGATGGATATTGTACTTAACTTTTATCATGGTTTTATGATGTAACCAGACATGTTTATTTCCGCTGTTATGAGACGATGTTTTAAAATTTCAAATACTATTTATATCTGTCTTGTTGTGATTTTTCTGTTCTATATTCACTAAAATACTCCACCGATGCTATGGCATTCCCTTAGTGAGTGACCATAGCGGGCGTGGGGTGTTACAATATTTCTCTTCCGTTCACTCATTGCGTCTTGCATTGACTGTGAGGACACAGTCCAAATCAAGTGTGGGGGAGTTTCATATTTATTTTTGTTTTGCATGGAATTTTACATTTTTTTTGTCATTCAAAAAAAAACCATATTTCTATTTATTTTTTTAAATAAGACATGATGAAGTTAGCATACAATTTTGGTCGTTCGATTAAAATATTTGGAGATTTACTTCTCTTAACAGATAACGGAAGGAAAGTTTGAATTATGAGCAAATTTGGTATAACTGATATATTGGGAAATTCGTAGGTGATGAGTATAAATTTTTTTCTGAATTATAATCCAATCAAATAAATGGTTGAGTTTGACTACTTCCGATAACATTTTAGGTCCTTTAAGTGAAGTTTGCTAAGATATCCTCGCTTAACTCTCTCTCTCTCTCTTATGTAAAAAAAACGAAAAAAAATGTATGTATATATTAATAATCCAAGGGTATCCAACGTTGCTAGTACATCTTGCGTTGGTGTGCAAACCCGCCAAGCTCTTTCCGACACCTTGTTGACAATGTCAGCGTCGGTATATCTTGGTCTCATTTTATGAGTTGGAAACCTAAGGACTACCGACATCTTTTTGACAAAGTCAGCGTCGGTTTGCACAATCCGCCAAGCTCTATCCCAAACTCTCACGGGTGGTATACCTTGGTCTTTTCTATTAGGTGTTTGTAAATACTAATAATATAAATATTTTGTAATAAAGAGAGAGTAAGCACTTGAAATCCAAGCACACTCTTCACTTATTTGACCTAACTTGTTAACAAAAAGGAAGTTGAGACGCTGTTTTACGATTGTTGATATCGATTATAGAATTCATTTCATATTTGCACTATGTTTCTACCAAAACAACTGGCTAAGATGGAGGAGTTTGTGACAATAACATGACTTTTGTTTGAAGTTTTGATTAGTAACGGACTCAAATTTCATAGTGATGACCCAAATTTGTGTTAACTCATTCATGTAATATTTTAAAGTAAATTATCCATTTGTAAATATTTCTTTAAAGCTTGCACTCGTCTTGTAAATATTTTTTAATCTTATATTTTGTAAATATATTTTGCGTTCAAATTTTGGATTTTGTGGGTAGTATTCGTTGAAAACCCTCAAGAGACAACACTCTTCCTACTGGGGACACCTGGAGGTTTAACAGCTTATTGCATACGCTCAATGCAATCGTGCTCCCTACGAAAATGGATTTAGCTTAGTTGTTTACTTTATTTGAGGACGAATAAAAATATTAGTGTGGGGGTATTTGATGTGCACGTAAAAATGCACATTTATATTTACATATTTATTCTTGTTTAGTTGAATAAATTAACATTTTCAGGTACTTTATACGATCAAACCATGTTTTAAATATTTTCAAAATCATCATTTATTTTGGGAAAAAGTGGTCACTTGTGCATGTTTTAATTTGTGAAATCTTTTACTTGTTCCTTGTGTTTATTACCTCTTGTAGGAATTTTGGAGCTAAAAGGATATATACACATGAAGAGATGAGGGAAAGCATGCATTTTCACAAAAGGAGGCAAAAAATTAATTCATTTTATGGATAGGGGAGGCCACACCTTTCAATTAGCCTATTTGCTCTTAAGCTTCATATTAAAGTCTGAGACAAAAAGGCCTCATGCATTCTACATGACTCATTAGTGGCTAATGGCAATTAGAATCTACATGAATGGGCATTTTGGGGATTTCCCAAAGAAATTGATTAGGGTTTTGGGGGTTTTTGATCATGTATATATACCCCTTTGTTTCATGTATTTCAGGATCTCCTTTTTAGAAAATAAAAGTGTAATTGATCAAATAAACAAAAATGGCTTCCAAGCCAATTTCTTTTATGTCTCTCTCATATCTCTTTTAATTTCTATGCTCTACTTTATGTTAGTAGTTTAATAATATTTTCAAACCAAACAAAATGCCAAAAGAGTGGAGGAGAAGCATTTTAGTTCCAATCTTCAAGAATAAGTAAGATATTCAAAGTTGCACAGACTATAGAGGAATTAAGCTTATGAGTCATACAATGAAGTTTTGGGAGAGAGTTTGCGAGTAGCGTTTGAGGAGGTTGTCAAGTTTCTCTAGGAATCAATTTGGTTTTATGCCTGGAAGGTCAACCACTGGGGCGATTTTCTTAGTTAGGCAACTTATGGAGAGATACAGGGAGCAGAAGAAAGACCTCCACATGGTTTTTACTAACTAGGATAAAGCTTATGACAGAGTGCCATAGAGGGTTATGTGGTCGGCGCTAGAAAGGAAGAGAGTGCCATCAAAGTACATTACCCTTATCAAGGATATGTATGAGGGGGTTGTGACTAGTGTTAGGGCATGCTATGGTGAGACCAGAGACTTTCCAATTAACATAGGGTTAAATCAAGGCTCGGCTTTGAGCCCCTATATTTTTGCATTAGTGATGGATGAAATCACAAAAGATATACAAAGGGAGATCCCTTTGTGTATGGTCTTTGCCGATGATGTTGTGCTGATTGATGAGAGTAGAATAGGGGTTAATCGACAACTGGAGTTGTGGAGGGAGACCTTGGAATCAAAAGGTTTTAGGTTTAGCAGGACTAAAACAGAGTATATGAAGTGTGATTTTAGCGGTGCCAGCTCAGATGACGGAGAGGTCACCCTGGCCGGCAGAGTAGTACCCAAGAAGGAATCATTTCGATACTTAGGATCTATGTTGCAGTTTGATGGGGAGATTGATAAGGATGTTAGTTTTAGAATTCATGCAGGATGAGTGAAATGGCGACTTGCAACTGGCATTCTCTGTGACAGGAAGATTCCTCAGAAGCTTAAAGGAAAATTCTATAGGACAGCAATCAGGCCTGCAATGTTTTATGGTGCAGAATGTTGGCCTACTAAGAGGCAACACGTTCAGAAGATAAGTGTAGCAGAGATACGGATGTTGCGGTGGAGCTATGGGCATACCAGACGAGATCGGATTAGAAATGAGGATATTCGGGAAAAACTTGGAGTTGCACCTATTGAGGAGAAGTTAGTCCAATACTGCTTGAGATGGTTTGGACATATCCAACGTAGCCACATGATGCTCCTGTGGGCGTTGGAATTATAGGCCGCGCCGAAGGCCCAAAGAGAGGTAGAGGTCGACCTAAAATGACATGGGAGGAGATAATAAAGAGAGATTTAAGTAATTGGAGTATATCTGAGGAGTTGGTAGTGGATAGGAGTGCATGGAAGTTGGCAATCCATGTACCAGAACCTTAGTGTTTTTTTTTAAATCTGTTTGATTATTTTAGACTTTATTTCACTTTGTTGAACCTTTTTTAAATTAAAAAAAAAAACTTTTTCAGATGTCTTTTTAGCTGTTTGGTTATTTTAAACCCATATATATATATATATATATATATATATATATATATATTATCAGTATTATTTCTTTTGTTTTTATTTTTATTTTGGGTTCCATATCTAGCAAACCCCAACTTGTTTGGGATATATGGCTTTGTTGTTGTTGTTGTTACTTTATGTTAGTAGTTTAGATTTTCTTTTCTATAAGTAGTGTAATTTTCTTTTATGCAATTAGAATAGATTTTCCTTTACTTAGTTTTCTATTTTTGTTGTTCGTCAATGTTGAAATATATTGGTGCTGAAATAATCACACAAATGAGGAGCTAAACCCCCTTTAATTTAGGGGTGATGAAGCTCTCTAATCACATAGATTCAACATAATTTATTTTCCATGCTCTCTAGTTGTGCTTATTAAAGAATGGATGTTTAGTGTATTTTGTTAATCATTTTTTGTTTTGATGATCTATGCTTCTAATTAATGGAGGATAGATCATGCTTGATTAAATGACACAACAAAATTTGCCTTTTCATCTATATATGATTTTGGCAAAAAGAGGAAGTGTTAGTCAACAGTTGATATTCTATATTACTAACTAATAGTAAATAGAGTATTCTTAAAATTGATACTGCTTTCAACTTGTTGTCTTTTTCATGAGAATTGAATAGTGAATTAGATTTGTGCTATAGTTTGATGACTAGTGTTATGCTAATTAATAGCATAAATATGTCATACTTATGATAAACACAATATCTAACCTCACTTATGAACAAACAAATAGAGATCATAACTTCATCATGTTGATTTGTGTGATCTAGAGAGTGAAAACACCTCTAAGTTGCTTGTAACCAATAGTTGTATTCTCAACTTAGTCATTAATTTTGTTAAAGTTAACATATTTCAAATTTTGGTTTAACTTGATTGAATAGAATTTAAAATTATTCTTTCCCTGTGGATCGACTCGTATTCGCTAACGTACTACAAGTGTACGCCGTGCGCTTGCGGTTATTATTACGATATTTTGTCAACGGTTTTCTAATTCCATAGAAACGCCGTTTGCAAATAATTACAGAAAAACGAGAAATCAAAATTAGGGAAAACCCTAAAACCCAAATCAGCTAGTACCATCTACCCTTCTTCGCGATCTCATTTGACGTCATCGGGAGTGAATATTCGTGGACTATTTTATGAAGGTGCCATTTTCAAGCGCTTGGATTCGTTAGATCCCTAACCCCTTTGTGAATTCGTAATGAAGATGAAATCTTCGAAAGGTATAAAATTTTCGATTGAGTAATTTTATGCATGGATCCTTATTTTATAATTGTTATAGTATAAAATAGGGTTTTCGATTAGATTGAATGTACCCACCAGTAGTAGCATAGCTTCGGGTTGCAAAGATTAGAATTTTGATATCTAATTTTGGCATGTTTGTATCTGATTTTGGATAATCGATTGTATTATAAAACTCGGATGCAAGAATTTAAGGCAAAATCATTTCAGAAGTGAAATAGTTTCACTGTTAATAAATTCCGTATTTGATACAAGATATAAAATTGTTTTACTATAAATAAATTTTATATTGATATAAAATTTTGAAACAAATTCATGGTTAATTCAGGAGATTAACTATGTTTCATATTGTGATTACCTAGACTATTAAATTCTAGAAACATGAATTTGGATCTGTTTGTGTAAATAAGCACTTTTAAACCTATAATCAAAATGTTTGATTGACCTAAGAATAAATATTCTAACTTAGTTATACATATATTTTATTTTGCTCAAAGAATTTGCATTTAAAATTTATACATAAGTCCCCATGTTTTTTCGTTTACATTATATTGATAATGAACATAATTACTTCAAATCATAACAAATTTATTATGATTTGTTAGCTTTGTAAAATTTATATGTGATCTAATTTTATAGGCATATTGCATATACGTTCTTGACATATCTGTAAAGATGCATTTGGGTTTTAATTTACTAATCGTATATTTATTATGATAAATGTATAATGTAGTCTGATTTTAAACTTATAGAAAATGTGATTTTCTGTTTTTGTTTTATACTCTTTATATAAAAATAGTATGAAAAATACTAAGCTAGTTTGAAATTATTTTATGTACTGCTACAAAAATCTTTGTACCAAAAAACACAATTCTCCTATAAATATGTATATATGTTTGAGTTGCCTATGAGTTCAAGAGGCATCAGTATGTACTATCCATGGATATGGATAACACAATACATGATTGTATATAAATACACATTTGAATGAGCAGCTTATATACAACATATTTACTGTTTAAGTCAATACACACACACACGCATATATATATATATATATATATATATATATATATATATATATATATGACCCTTTAATTGATTTCTGAAATGAGTAAGATGTTACTTGTTCTACATGTGTATACAGTAATAAATATACATATTAATGATTGAATGGAGTGTTGTATATTTAATGTAAAATATTGATTTGAACTCCTTATAATAGCATTAGGATAATGAAATGAATTACCCAGCCTAACTGACCATATGCATGCATCTGCATGTATGATTATGTCTGCATCCTAACGCAATACCACAATATTGTTATACGTATGTGTGTGTATATATATGTGTGTGTGTGTGTGTTGCATACTTAGATGCATTGGTTATTTTGTTATACATGTTTAATAGCACAAACTCTGATTGCCTGCTAGTTAACTAAACCTAGTATTATACATTACATTGCCATAGCTTATGGGCTAATGTATGTGTGCATCTAAGCTGCTAGTTATATATTGATTCATGTTACACATATATGTACAAAAGTTTCAACCATAATATGATTTGTTTTGTTTTCATGGTGCATGTATATGCAAGTATTAAATCTAAACTATTTGAGTAGTTCTACACACCATTATTGTAACTCTGTTTATAGGTGCTTGTGTATATAAATGCGTACACACACACACACACACACACACACACACACACACATATATATATATATATATATATATATCTTGGTAATATATAAATAATTCAATGTATATGTGATATGCACATAACATACTATTTATATGAAGTACTGTATATACAAGTGAAATGATTTTTTTTATGACTTGCATAATCTGCAAGAAAATCCTTGGATATAGATGTATTATGGATAAGTCTAACCATATATATTACATTTTATGTATAGTTAATTTTAAACTGGAGTAATGTGCTCTACATCCATGTAGACATGTATACAAACTATATATATAGTAACTACAGATGATCAAATTGATCTCAGACCTTTAAATGAAGAGACAACTAAATGTACTAATTAAAGCATATGAGAGTGTAGAGGAAAACGACATATGTAACGGCCTATATTTTTGACCGTCAAGCATTTTATTTATTTTAAATTATTTTATTTGGAATATTAATGGATTTTAATATTTAATTCGTTTAATTAAACGAGTTTTGAACGTTATATATTTATATAATTATAAATCGAGTTAGAAATGGTGCGGCGGTTCGTAATATGGAGTTTTGGACTTCAACTGAATATACATACTCTGATGTAAGTCAGGTTTCTGTAAAACCAGAAACGTTGGAATCGCGTTGATTATATTTTTCATACAGAAGAGAAAAATCCAGATTTCATGTTATAGATTGTTAGTTATGGCTAAATCAAAATTTAAAATAGTCGCTATGAAATCGATAATAAACGATAAAGTTTATTAAATAAAATATTAAGGGTCTTAATATAATTTGGATACCATGGAACTCAAAATCGATAATGTTGAGTTTTATTATCCATATTTGTTTATATTTGAAGTTATATGTAATTATATTTAAATATATATATACGATAATAATTTTTTATTATTTATATTGAATTGTTTTGAAATTTAATATTATTTTATCGATATTATATGTAGTCTACTCTATACATGTTTATCTTATACCTTCACTTAAGCCTTGAGAAAATATATAAACATATTCATTATCTCCAATCTTCAATGCATATGAGGATTGCACCATAGCACCACTATAGTTGTTTTCTAGTGTGTCTTTTAAGGGCAATATTAGAAGACCTTTGATAAACATCTCTCAAATGTGTAGGGTAATCCAGAGGTGGCAAGCTCTCCATAGCCTTCTTGGAGATGAGTCCCTAAAAACAATGAGATAAGTTAGCGAATCCTCAAGGCGAGAATGAATGTGGCTACACTATTGTGTTTCAGTCATTAGTCAGTATTGAAGTTTCTTGGTAAGCATAATAACGAAATTGCAATTCCGCTTGGTGATGAATCCTGAGGAAGTGCGAAGTTACAGATACTTTCAGGGATAATATTCTAAATAATAATAATACCATAGCCTTTATATAATATATTACTTATTCAGTTTAGTTACTTTGGAAAGATGTGGAGTATTGCAGGAGTACGTGGACTCGAGATGACTAATTAAATTAAAAATATGTAGCATGTGATGGATGAAAATCAATACAAGCTAATATTATGTACAAAGTTTTAATCTAGTAATCACCAAAATATTATATACCCTATGTCTACCTAAATCAAAACGTACGCCCTATATTTCTTTGCCAGCATTCTAGTCACATGCCAAGTTCCCATGTTTTCGCTGCTAACAGAGAACGTGGAGACAAAGTTTAAATAGAATATCAAATTACTTTACGTGTCTATCACACTACCCTAACTATGATGGCCAAGTTTACTTTAATACTACGTATTTCTACACTTATAAAATCCTTTCTCTCCGTTCATTCTTTCCATTTTACAGAACCCAAACCTCTCTTCCATTATGATGGTGCCGCTTTCTCCTTCCTCTCGGAAAAAGTAAATCGAACCGATAAAAAAGAAAAAAAAATACAATGGGGTTAGTGCAGAGGGAAGGCTATGTATGTGTTCTGGTAGAACGCTTGGGTAAAGATAGTGAACTAAGGCGGAGCTAGGGGTGAAGAACCAAGGCGTTTCAACGAATGGTGGAAGGTGCAGGTTGATGAAGGATGCATGTTATTGAGATGGGAGTGTAAATCTTTACACGCAGCAAAAAGAAAATAGGAAGCAAGTGAGGGATTGGATACCAACGACGGTGATCTGTTATTGGATATTGTAGTGACCGGGGCAGCTCTAGGAAGTCGCGGCATTGGCGGAGCTATTGGAGGCGATTTCCTGACTGGAGCAAGGCGCAGTTTCTGTCAAAGATGGGGACACCGCGACGCTCAAACCGGCGCACGGTGATCAAATTCCAATAATGGAAAGAGGTGCAGAAATCAGTGGTATCGTTGAGTTGAAGTCGAACGTGGGTTTTGACTTCGTGAATCAACTAAGTGGAAACAACATGGTATATTACAAATATAATTACCTATTAAGTAGTTATTAACGAAAGGATTTTTAACTGAGATGCATATATCCTTAAACATGAATTACAGGCATGGGTTTCAATTACTGGACGAAGAGATGAATGTGGCAAAGAAGCATATGGGGAGAAGGGATTAAAAACTGTTCGGCCGTTTTAATTTATACTAACCATAATTAGTGTTATAGGATGTAATTGAGTATTTAATTATTTAATTAAATTAGATTAACTAAAGCACCAAATGTTACAGGCGTATTTTTGGGGAGAAACAATGTGGACGGTGGAGGATAAACACAGAAGCTTTACATGGAAGAGAAGAAATGATACCAGCCCTTATAACCTTATTGCAAAACGTAATTTTCATTATAACGAAATTGGTCTATTTTAAGTGACTATGATGGTGATTAAGAGCATAATAATTTAGTTAAATTGTTGCTGATTTATGCAGAAGGAAAGACAAGAGGATATAATTGGGCTTGATGAACTTTTGATCAGACAATTCATTGGAAAGTAATGAGATGTGAATTGGGTCACATGCCGTTAAACCAACATAAACTACTTAAATTAATTTTAGAATTTATAAGTAGTTAATTTTTAATTAAATTGTTTGTAATAAAATGTGTATAACATATGTTCTCAGATTTAAAGGAAACAAGTTGTCCTTGAATCATGGTGACTGACACAACATTATGAAACCGTTTTGGGCAGTGTAGGAGATAGCTAGAATTTACGGTTAAATTAAACGTTGTTTAATTTAACTTTAACAACACCGTTCAACAAACAAATCAAGGTGAGTTAAACTCACTCAGTTCTCCCCATTTATATTTTATATAAATTGGGTTTTTATTTTGTGTGCTCTACTTGCTAATGGTTGACTTTTTGCTAGTTATATATTTATTTGTTGATTTAACTGATGAAATTAAACCGTTGTTTAATTTCAATATTTAAAGTCGAATCGTTATTTTAACGATTTGATACAATGAAGGTAACCTATCTTGTTGGTCACGTTTATAAACTAAACGTGTTTAATGGTTTGAAATGTTTGAATTGTTGATAACTGATTGATGTTAAATGGTATTATATGTTGTTATAGAAATTATCAGTTAAATGGAATTGAATGATCCGATTTGAGTTAACCCATTTAAATACAGGGAAGAATAGATTGTAGGGATCCAACATGATTCCTCATATATATTATTTGTTTTTATATTATCATACATGAACTGATCTGATTGAGTGATTGATTTAATTACTGTTAGTTGACTGAAAATTCAACAAATTGTTTGTTGAAACCAATGGAAATTATTGGTTGAGTATTGGCAGCATATGTCCTATAAAATCAATCATTTTATAATTGTCGATTTACCATCAGGCAAATCGGCAGAGATGAAGCTATAAAATTTATTTTATAACTGGATATAGATTTTGAATTAAATTATATTGAAAATAACTTTATAAAAGAAAATAAATATTTATTGTTTATTATTTAAATTTATAATTAATTATTAATTGATTTAATAAAGTAAATTCTGATGTTACTCGGATTTTTAAGTATGGAAAAAGGGAATTTACCTAATGGTTAAATTTGAATACTTGTGTTGTAAAGAAACAATTAAAAGGAATTTATTTAAATTAATTATATTGACAATTAATTTAAAGGGAAAACGAATTGGAATCGGTTTACACGAAAACCGTAGTTTGAGTTCACTATGTAGACCATTTTTATTTGAAATTGATTTTTGAATTAGTGTATTTTGAATAAAATAGTTTAACGAATATTGTTTAAATTCTAATAGGATTTTTAAAAAGGTGTAACGACCCGGGGAGTTTGCGATCCTGGATATCGGCATACAACACTATGTCGACTATTCAAGCATCGAAAACACTGGATAGTCCATGAAAGAAAACAGAGGGTGAGAATAGATAAGATAGAAACTTAGAATAGAAGAACAAGAAGAACACATAGCATCAGTGTAAACACGAGTCTCACAGCGTAACGAACAATATATAATAGATACATAACTTTGAAATAAAACTAGTATATGTATACAGTAACATTATCAGGGTACAACACTTACAACACAACGGAAATAATTATAGCTACATAATCCTGAAGCCTCCTGTTCCAAGCTCTCCAAATATCTATAAAATCCTGACTACTTGACTGCCCGTACAAAATTGGGCACCTAAGAGTTTAGAGAAAACAAAACAAAATAAACTCCGGGTCAGTCATGGGACTGGTATGAGTAAATAATTTAAAACAGTTTGAAAAAATAACAATATTTCATAAGACCACGCCGTATAACGGAACGGGTTTTTCCCTTATGAGAATCCAAATCAATTTGATTTAACTTTCAAATCATTTTGAAAGAAACAATGATATTTTATATCAAAACTCTTTTGATATTATAATAGTGTCCATCAACCACAATATAATAATCATCTTGCAGAACGCTTTCATCTCACGTTCCACATATATAGTATACAATCAAAACCGCGAGCACTTATTGGGTAATGGGTTTCCAACTATGAGAAGGTATGGAACCACCTTCCGATAGTATACCTCTAGAGAGGAATACACTGGGTTCAACAAGAACATCTTGCAACCCGGCCACACATGACCGACCACTCATTTTTCTTAAGTGTATCAAATGTATATCACCAACGGTTGGGATCAATAACCGTTTCCTGGATGGGACAACATGGAATAGATTTAAGAATGGAATGAATATCTCTAGATAGGTGATAATACAACCTACTTGGCAGCCAACCACTTAGCCATGCTGCCGTCCTGATTATTGTCATTTCTCGGTTGTGAGGCTAGAGGCCACGCTTATCTCTGACAGATCACACAATTATTCACTTTGAATGTCACATCGTCATACCCGCCAAATCACAAATTGATTTCCCCAAAAATGACATGGTTAAACAGCTAAGAGAAACGAATTCCTCCGCCACCAAACATATAAACATTTGAAGAGATCAACTTACGCGATCCATCAAATATATTCTGTCAGACATTCTTCCATACAGGTCGTCCTGGGACTGGACGAACCGAAGGCACTATTCTGTAAACAGGACAACCCATGCATAACTCCATTTTCAATTATTTTCATCATATTTGATTCGCAACGCTAACGCCCATACAAAGTGGTTTTCAGATAATGAATTTGATCCTGGTCTCTCCGTATTGAAGAGAGAAAAATGGTCAAAAACTCCGATAGTCGGTGAGTTAACTATCAAAGAAAAAAACATGTGCAAACAATGATATTATTTCCAGATTGAAATTATATCGATCAAACATCATTTAATATTTATCTCTTTAGTTCATTTTTTCTATTCATTTTTCATCTCCTGTTTCCACATATTCAACATTTCTTATTTTCTAAATTTAGAAAATATACGTTATTAATATTGGAAAACATTTCCAATTCTTATTTTCTATATTAGAAAACATTTCTGATTCTTATTTAGAAAACATTTCCATTTCTCCTACATTTGGATTTAAACAGATGTCTAAATAAAATATCGCTATGCCAACTCAAAACATTACACTCATTAACTCAATTCACTTAACCAACCTTCTCTATCGAACCTTAACAATTCCTTAGTTTAAATTGGAGTCAATCAAGTTGGGGTATAACTACCTCTCAGACCTTAACTGAACAACATTTCTAACTTCGAAATAGACAAAGTTCACCTTTTAAATCTTTAACAAACTTCCTTACATAACTCTCGGATTCTATTTACGAATCCACTTCTTTTGCAGAATATCATTTGATTTTAACAATAGTGTTATAATCCCATGCTTCTAAAATATAATAACTTCAATATAACTTTTATTTATTTATTTGGATAAATAAATAAACAACTAATTTATAAATAAATAAATAAATCTTGATTGAAAACGGAAAGTGAATAGTACTTTCCCCAATTCGATATAATCGAATTCAGCATAAAATTCTCTTTCGAATAATCTCTGTTCGATAACTCCTTTTCTCTATTCGAATAAACCATATTCGATTAACTCCTTTTCTCTATTCGAATAAACCATATTCAATTAAATACTCTTCGAATAACACCTTTCGAATAAACTATATTCGATTTACTCCTTTCGAATAACTAATATTCGATTTACTCCTTTCGAGTAACTAATATTCGATAACTCCTTTCGAATAACTAATATTCGAAAATCTCTCTTCGAATAACTAATATTCGATAACTCCTTTCGAATAACTAGTATTCGATAACTCCTTTCGAATAAAGTATATTCGATTAATTCTCTTCTTCGAATAACCTTATTCGATTAATTCTCTTCTTCGAATAACCTTATTCGATAACTTTTTCTTTGAATAAACTGTATTCGATTAACTCTAACCCGACTAACTCTAATTCAATTAACTCTATTCGAATAACTAATATTGGACTAACTCTAATTCGATTAACACTATTCTATTAACTCTATTTGATTAACTCTAACTCGATTAACTCTATTCCATTAACTCTACCTCGATTAACTCTAATTCGATTAACTCAAATCGATTAACTCTAGCTCGATTAATTTTAATTCAGTTAACTCTAATCGATTAACTCTAACTCGATTAACTCTAATTTGATTAACACATTTTGATTAACTCCTTTGAATTAACTCCTTTTGATTAAAATTACTTCCTTTCCTATTTGTTTTACCAATATTTCCATTTCTATTTGGTTTACAAATATTTCCATTTCTATTCTGTTTCACAAATATTTCCATTTCTATTTGGTTTACAAATATTTCCATTTCTATTTGGTTTACAAATATTTCCATTTCTATTCTATTTCACAAATATTTCCATTTCTATTCTGTTTCACAAATATTTCCATTTCTATTTGGTTTACAAATATTTCCATTTCTATTCTTTCTATTTATTTAACAAATAAATATTCCTTTTTAATCTATTTATTTTTTTAAATAAATATTTTCTTTTTATAAAATCTTTTGATTTTATAAATATTTCTTTTTCAATATAACATTGAAATTTTCCTTTTTAACATTCCAGTATTCCTTATGGTATTTAACGTACCATATAACAATGATCGGTATCATTCCAACATACAAAATCAACAACAGATTTCATATCACATCATATAACACAATATATGGAAAACAGTAAAGTAAATGTTGGGGAATCCAGTTGGATTCCTCCCACCTGTTTCCGTGCATCACAGATGTTACACAATATAATTCACATCAATTTCATTTCGATATGAAATATTCTGATAAACAGAATCAATACTCGATTAACGATTTACATATATATCGTTATCTATAATTTCAAACAATTAATCAGCAATTCAATCAAACAATCAACACACAGATATCAATCAGCATTTATCATTATTAGAAGTACGTTATAAAAATGTAAACTGATCAGAGTTAGTGGGTTTTACTCACATTGGAAGATGATCGTTAAATAATAATAACCATCGGCTGATTCAGACCGACAATTTATTTCGCTATAAATTGTAACGACCTTCGATTCACTCCCAGTCAGTTCCACTTCGTAGCCGTGGTCCATACGATCCCATTGGATCTTGTTTCGCTGAAAACCGATATCGTATGATAAAGTTATTTATTTTCGAAGTTATACGAGTATTTAAATTTAAATTAAAGTTAAAACAATTTAAATACGGGCCTCACCCCTTTAAAAACCCGACCCATCACCTCGTGAATACCCAAGCCCGAATACACCTCTTCTTCCCCGATGACAGTTCGCTCCAGTACTTCAAACACACAATCATGCTCATCTACTCATTCACTACCCTTCCATCATCATGGAATTAAACCCACGACTTCATGGAATTAATCCCACCTCAGGCCAGAATGCAACTACGCAAATACAATTTACCCTTCCTAGTTCAAAATTTCCCCTATCCTTGCCGAACTTTGTTTCACAAATACTACTTCATCACTGTATTCAACCCTGCTCCAACTTCACATAGTAATATGCGTGCCTTCCACCTCCCATGAATCAGCCCGCCATACCCAGAAACAAAACCAAATACAAGTAAACTTAATCTCTTCTTCGTCGGCTAAACACACTCCTTCTTTCATTCCGGTACCACAAACAAAAGCAAAACGAACACCACCAACTATGGCAGCTTTAACTGTAAACTCACTAGAGACATCACTAGTTTCAGACGACTTAATTACCAGAGACGTCACCCAAAAAGGTCATCAAGATATCAACTTCGGCATCAAAAGTCTTTATGAAATCAGGTATCGCACAAAGCAGAAAATCTCCAACTAGGTATCGCACAAATTGAAAGTCACTAACAAGAGCAGCAGATCTCCAGAATCCCACAAAAATCGTGGAAGATGATAATGATGCCCTGAGTCCAAAACGAAAATCGAATTCATCCATCACTGTTTAGATCTGGAGATAACCGAAGCCCTAGCTAGTTGTACTAAAGAGGACAACGATCGAAAAGAAATCGTAACTCCATTAAAAGCATACCAGCGTGAGATCCAACAGTTTGTGAGCTAATGAAATTAGTTTCCAGAATTTAGAGAATTTATTTGATTTTTAATCAAGTTTCCATTCTTACCTTTTTGCAGAAAGAAAAGGGAAGAAGTGGCGGCCAATATCGGTTGACCACCGTGGAATGAAAAATGACCTAGGATTGGGAAGTTATAGGAGTATTTATAGAATGATTTAATTAATTTTATATCCATTAACTATTTGTATTTGTCATTAAAAATCCTCATGATCATATACAATATCCAAGTTTGATGAAACTAGACATGCAGCTACACTTTGACATTATGGACCCAACGAAACTGGTTTCGTCGAATTCCGACTTCGTTTGCTCATACAGTCTATTTTTAACTGTCAAAATACTGACTGTTTTTCATATTAAAAATCCATACGGCCACACTGACCCCAAAAATCATGAAAATTGAAATGTAGCAATAATTTAATATTGCGGATCCAACAAAATTAGTTTCGTCGAAAACAGAGTTTGTTTGGAAAACTGGCTATTTTTAACGCTCTAAAAAAACCCATTTAAATATTAATATATTTAAAAATAATTTAAATTAAATATTTATAAATAAATATTATCGTTTATATTCTCACTAGAACATCATACAACTCTAGAATAAATATATATGGATTTACAATTCGATATTTCATCATCTGAGTTATATCGATATTCGATTTATATTTAAATCCTTTTATAAATCGTTATAATTTATAAAGGAATTCCGTAGCGACTTTTCGAAAATTTGATTTGGGCATAAACCAAAATCTACACAATGAAATCCCGAATTTTCTCTTCCACTAGAAAAATATACTTCACCGGCTCCGAATGTTTCTTGTTTCACAGAAATCCGATTTAAAACGGATTCTGTATATTCATTTAAAGTTCAAATCGCCAAATAGCGAACTGCCGCGCCATTTCGAGCTTGATTATAATTATAATATAATTATACGTTCAATTATCGTTTAAATAATATATTCGTTATTCTAATTCAATTCTAAATTGAATTATATATATTTTGAGTTGCCCAGTTCACACCATATCGCCATTTTAGCTAATTCTGATTATTCAGAATTAAATATATTATTTAATTATTATTTTAATTAAATATTCAAAGTTATTTTAATTTAAACCATTAAAATCTCTAAATCATTATTTAAATAATTAAATAAATAAATTATTATACCATAAAAATACGGGACATTACATTCTTCCCCCTTTAAAATAATTTCATCCTTGAAATTGCTAAGCTAGAAAACAAACCCTATTGACTAGTTAGAACTTATTTGTTCACTTTTTAACTTCAGTTTCAACTGAACCAATTTAATTTCAATTAAATATTTATTCATTCCTATTAACGAAAATTTTCAAAAATGTTGAAAATTTCTATCACCTTAACTTTTCGAAAAATTTCGCCAGTACCTCCTTTGTACAGTCAATCGGTACAACTACAACCCGCCTCTCTAGGCCATCTCCAACCCAAAAGAAAATCAAACAACCAAGTGGTTTGCCAAACAGGCTCATAAATCTCATGCTTATACCAAATATAAACTTGTACCTTTTTGTCGGGCATATCAACCTTACCACTTTCACCTGTTATCAATCCAACATGTACCAATGTCATCTCAACCAATTTCCAATCAATATCTGTTCAACACAGCAATGCGCTTATATCCAAACCAAATTCCCTTTCAACTCAAGTTTCATTCTTGATTCTAAACTCATAATCCATTAATCGAGTTCTATTTCAAATTCCTATCTCCTAACACAATTGTATTTGATATCATTCTAATCAAATTCAAATTCAGTTACCACTTAACTGATTTCAATTCAATTCCAGCTCGGTTTCACAAATTTCTATTTAATTTTTTTTTTAATTCGAACAATCTCTTCCTGGGAGTTTTAAACAACTTACCTTTTCCAAAACAAAAATCAGATATTCCCTTTTGAAACCAAAACAACTTGTTTTCTCAAAACAATTCAACAGCAATATCTTTGGTAGTAATCCGTCACTTACAACTCGAAAATGAATAGTGCTGATGTCATGATCATCATCGGAATCTATTTCCAACTATCGAAGTGAGTTCAATACTATATCACTTTCAAAACCATATCCAAATACTTTCATTTTGTTTCATTTCAAAATACCATTTTCAATGACTGTAATCAAAATTAAAATCTCCAAGGATTTTAAAATTCACATATATTTAACCCAGATTCATTTACAACACTTTTATAACCTTCCACGGTTTTAATTCCAATTCTGATTTAAATTCAGATTTAACCCATCTAATTCCATATACTACACTTATATGAATTCTGATTGGTTATTTACATAACCATTTAATTTATAATCTTACTCGGTTATAATAACAACCAATATATTCAATATATTATAATTCCAATATATATATATATATATATTCTCTATATCAAAATATAATTTGGGTAAAATTATTTTCATTTACCCTCTTTTCAAAACATATCGTGTCGACCCATCGTATTCGAGTTTTAAGAAACTCCTACCGATACAGTGGATCAAACTGATCGACCAGAACTCATAAACAACTCAACCAATAAATCTCCACAATATAAAACACTTTTATACCAATAATAAATACGCGCTCATATATACACTCAACTCAATCTAGGGTATTACTAACCCCATCTCTACTGAGTCACGCCACAAAGCCAAGGTAATTAACTCAATCTAGGGTATTACTAACCCCATCGATATTCGATTTATATTTAAATCCTTTTATAAATCGTTATAATTTATAAAGGAATTTCATATCGACTTTTCGAAAATTTGATTTGGGCATAAATCAAAATCAACACAATGAAATCCCGATTTTTCTCTTCCACTAGAAAAATATACTTCACCAGCTCCGAACATTTCTTGTTTCACAGAAATCCGATTTAAAATGGATTCTGTATATTCATTTAAAGTTCGAATCGCCAAATAGCGAACTACCAGGCCATTTCGAGCTCGATTATAATTATAATATAATTATACGTTCAACTGTCGTTCAAATAATATACTCGTTATTCTAATTCAATTCTAAACTGAATTATATATATTTTGAATTGCCCAATTGACACCATATTGCCATTTCAGCTAATTCTGATTATTCAGAATTAAATATATTATTTAATTATTATTTTAATTATATATTCAAAGTTATTTTAATTTAAACCATTAAAATGTCTAAATCATTATTTAAATAATTAAATAAATAAATTATTATACCGTAAAAAATACGGGACATTACAAAAGGGATTTACTATTTATTTTTGTTAATAAAGAAATTAATTAATGAAGCAGTTAATGATCAAAGTAAATTATTATTTTACTGAATAATAATTTGGAAAATTACTTTTAATGTAAATTTATTTAAAGAGTAATCAAAATTGAGTGTAATCTAGTTGAATGGTGAAAGGAGTTTATTAACGGGTTTTATATTTAAAACCCGAATTGTTATAACGAAGTTAAAAGGAGTTCCAACCGAATACGATAGCTTGAAATAATGTTACTTAATTATTTGAATTAAGTTAGAGGAAATTAAGATAAAAGGGTTTATAATAAACCAGGGTAATATAAATGAGATTTAAAGTGTAAAAGTGTTAATTAACGTCATTTAAAAATGAGATTAAGTAAAAAGGGGAAATTTGAAATAAGATTTCCAAAGCGGGGAATGGTTGAATAGATTTGGAAGGAGATTGGTAAAAGTGAATTTGGGTAAAGAAGTGGGTCATAGGGTAGTATAACCAGATCCGAACTATAAAGGAATGTGTTTAAAGAGGCAGAGTTAAAATGAGACGACCCCAAACCCCGTACTGACGGTGGCAAGGGTAATCTTTGGAATATAACACAGAAAACAGATAATAGCAGAACAGAAATAAATAAATACACCAGATAATGTACAATAGAATACACTGGATAAACGTAATCATCAGAGTTACACAGTATACAGGATCATACTTAGTATAAATACAGTTCAGTTATACATAAATGTCTACAGCGGAAAACAAACATAATGTACAATAGGAGCTGAACAACATAAAAAGAGATAAATAATAGAATCCATCTTCAGCTCCAGCTATCCAGAGAAAGCCAGCCAAAACCTGAATACAAGGCTGCCCGTGTAGAAAAAGGGGCACCCGAGTTTGAAAGCGAAACAAACTACGAGTCAGTCATGGGACTGGTATGAGAAATTTACTCAACACATTTGAAATATGGCTAATCACAGGACCACGCCACTTTCGTGGAGCGGGTTTACTCCATTGGATCGCCAGTGCTTTAAAACAAATAATCTTTCAAACATCGCAATGGTTTTTATAAAAATGAAGCCATTATAAGACTCGGTTCCCATCACACAATACAATGCAAACCGGAGGATAGAGTTTTACCTTATAATGGCCAAAATATGCTTGATACGAATAAAACAAAAGCGTTTGATATTATTACTAGTGTTTACATGTTCTCAAAAACAATTTCGAATCATAACTATCAATCATAGACGGCATGAGTACCATATATCATGTCGCCATATATATATACAATCAAAACCGCACAGTTACGTATTTGGAAATTGGATTTTTGTCATGAATCAAGGAAAAAGATAGTCCTTACCGAATTTGAGACGCTCTAGCCCGCCCTTCAGGCAAGTACTCAGTCAAGCCTTTGATCGTTAGGGCCGGTCCACCGATGTGGATTAAAATTCCTGAACACGGCGTTTCCCCGCCCTATGGGGCGTGAGTAAGCCAACGAGTGACTGCTCCATCGGTCCCGGATCGACCGATATATCCGAGGTGCCTCGCTATCCATCATCAACATAAGTAAAATGTCAGGCCATGTAAAAACACTGACACAACTCCTAGCTAGAAGGAAACGCATGCCCTCCCAGAGGTCCTTCTCCCGTTTCTGGTTCATACCGGGGTGTGAGGCTCGCGAATTCACGTTATACACAAAGCTACACCACACAGGCGGTGCTTTAATCATCAATCACAAGACTTTGCTTTTCAACAGAAGCCCTGATCACTGCATCTTAGCATGCCACACCGGCAATTCACACTATGCAACTGATTGTTATCAATCGCACAGAATGAATTCCAATGTCAGACACACAGTCCATTTGCAAGTCCTCTCTGGGTCTGAACAAAACAGGAGGCACTAAATACCTCGCATATCCATCGATCCCCACGTACGTCTGGACGATCACCACTCATTATCCATATTTCGGGATGCCTCCCAATCAGGACATCAGTTACCATCCAAACGAGGTGAAGATCGGTCTTCAACTCCCGTCTTCATCTTCGACTTCTTATCGTCGATTCAGTTATTCAGAATGGGATAAACCCGGTCCTTCTGAACAACTCACGTATATAGTAAACAAGTGCAACACAAACATACATACGCATCATTTCAATTCATTAGTCACTAACCGTCAATCAGTAAGAGAACGATTTCCCAAATATTAACCCTGAAGGCCGAAACCAACATCAGATCAACATCCAGGAAACCATTCGACTTAGCCAACCTTCAGTTAGTCTCTAAATTTCACATCCATATCGTTTATAATATTTTATAACGATTTATCGCTATTTTTATTTATTTTAAAATAGCCAATTTTTCAAAATGACGCTTCGGGCCATAACGCGGCCGTGGCGCTGTTTTTCTTCAGATTTGATTTACACATATCTTAAAATCTAACCATTGGATCTTCACAAAATTTACATCTTTAGAAAGATCTTTTCAAAACGAATCCAACGGTTCCAGTTTCGGGAAAATCTGACGGTCGGATCTCCCGGTATAATCGTTTGAAGTTTCGATTTCAAAATACGAACTGCAGCGTCGTTATTCGATTTAATTTAATTATATTTATATATATATATATATAATCGATTCTGGCGCTGTTTTTCTTCAGATTTGAGTTAAACATTCCAGACAATCCAACCGTTGGATTTTTACAAAGTTGGTGCTGTTGGAAAGATATTTCCAAAGCGAATCCAACGGTTGCGATTTCGGGAAAATCCGATGGTCGGATCTCCCGCACTAATCGTTTGAAATCGCGGTTTCAAAATACGAACTGCAGCTTCGTTATTCGATATATTTCAATTCTATTTATATATATATATATCGATTCTTCGATTTCAAAACTATATTCTTTTCATACATTTGATAAAAATGATGTTTTTATCCAATATACATTCAATTCGACACTCCACTATTTTTAACAATTCATGTATATAGTAAAAATGTGATTTTTATTGTAAAACGATTTATTTCAAAACACGACTATTTTATATAGTTAATATAGGTGATAAAAATAGGATTTTTATTATAAAACAATTTATTTCAAAACAAGATTATTTTATATAGTTCATATTGATGATAAAAATAGAATTTTTATTATAAAACAATTTCTTTCAAAATAGGAATACCATTCAACACATGAATTTCAATTCAACGAATGAATTTCGATTCAACACATGAAGGTTTTCTATAGTTTGTATATATAGATAAAAAGGTGATTTTTATATTTAAAACACGAATACCATTCAATACATGAATTTCAATTCAACGAATGAATTTCGATTCAACACATGAAGGTTTTCTATAGTTTGTATATATAGATAAAAAGGTGATTTTTATATTTAAAACACGAATACCATTCAACACATGAATTTCAATTCAACGAATGAATTTCGATTCAACACATGAAGGTTTTCTATAGTTTGTATATATAGATAAAAAGATGATTTTTATATTCAAAACACGAATACCATTCAATTTCAATTCAACGAATGAATTTCAATTCAACATTATATATATAGATAAAAAAGGTGATTTTTATTGCAAAACATGAATGTCGTTAAATAGCTGAATTTCCATTCAACACACGAATATAGTTTCAACACATGAAAATAATTCTAACACATGAATATTATTCAAAATTTCGGCAGCATAACGACAGGGTAGTTAAAACCGGGACCGTCCCTAGTACGGCTCCTCGCTCTACCTTAAAGCCTCGAAGCTTTTGACAATGGGGAATCATGCATCTAGTTCGCACGCAGGCGGCATGTATATTTTTTTCATTTCCACAAACTAATCCAATGTGGTTTCAACCAAATATTTCTCAACCACAAACGGGTATTTTTCAACCACAATCAATCCATTTCAACCACAAACAATTTCAATCAACCATTCGCTATCAATCAATTTTCACACCAATCACAACCAATAAATATCGTCCATGGTTTGTGGACGAGGGGCGTATATATATATATATATATATATATATATATATATATATATAGCATTTCACTTCTATTTCAACACATATATAACTTATACATCGAACGTACAACTTATACAATGCTTATACATGAGGTGTACAACGCTTATATAACCCATACATCGACTATATAATTTATACATCGTCGTTTTCCATATCGTTTATAATTTAGAAATCTCACATTGGGTTCCACTCCACCAAAACTAGCAGAAGGCTCAGAAAAATATGATGTCTCTTCTAGAAGGTAGAAGACGTCCACACGAGTCCACTGTCTCTTGTTTCACTGAATTTCGTCAAGAAACGAAAAAGATATGATTTTTACAAGTTTGCAACGGTTTAAAAGTGTTAAAACAATTGAAAATAAACAAATCCGTATACCTCGTTTGAATCTTCAAAACTAGGTTTCAAATTATCTTCAAATCCGTTGATCGTTGCTTCGATCAGCCAGCGCCACCTTGACGGGCTAGGAGAGGTGCACATGCGCCAGGGAGGGGGCCCAGTTCGATCACCCCTGGTAGCGGCGGCGGGGGTTCAAAGTCGACGACTTTGGGGAGCTCGTTCCTGGCGATGGCGCAACGATAAGAGCTCTAACTGGTATGGATTTGAAGAGGGTAGGGAGGGCTTCAAAAAGTTGTGAAGGGTCGGGGTCAATCGATGAACGGAGTCGCCGGAATCGGAGCTGGAAGCTTTGAAGGGCTTTTCGCCTTCAATCGATCGGGGAGAGAGAAATTGTGGGGGGGGGGGTTTTCTGACGTGGCCTAATATTTTTTATTTATATATTTTTTTTCCAAAAATACCCCCTTTCACACACGAACCCCAATCCAAACCCAACGACTGTCGTCCCTAGCGTTTTACCCCCATTTCGAACACAATGGGATATGTTTCGTAGGCCTATTCGACTGTTTCAGTCAGTATTCCTTCAATTTAAAATATGTAACATTCAATATTCGATTTGAACGTACATTTCAATTTGCCAGGGCCACAAACTGATTCGAAAAATTCCAGAAAAATAAATCTAGCTATGTTTTGACGATGCGGTCCCAACAAAACTAGTTTCGTCAAATTCTGAGACAGTTTGCAAAATGGCCCATTTCTGGTTGATCCAATTTAACTGTAATTGACCAAAACACATTTTCCTTTGCCACGCTCACATACTAGCTTCAAAAATTATGAAATTTGAAATCTAGCAATGACTTCACATCCCGGATCCAACAAAAGTGGTTTTGTCGAATTCCGAGGTCGTTTGCAAAATGGTTATTTTCACGGCCTATAAAATTTCCATAGCGACCTTTCAGAAAATTCATTTGGCTATAACTTTTGCTTTCCGCTATGAAACTTCGTTTTTTTAGATTCGTTAGAAAGGTATTCACTAACAGATTTAAATATTTTTGGTTTTGCTCAAATCCGTTTTGTTTTGCACCCGGTACAGTCAGTCAAAGTTTGAATTCAATTTTTGAAACTACCGCGCCATTTCAGGCCTTGTTTATAATTAGAATTAATTATATTTATTTTCAAACGTCGATTCAAACTCAGTTTTCATCTTTATTATTTAAAATATTTATTTTAAATATTTAAAATCCATTATTTTAGCCAATTTTAAAAATTTTAAATTGGTTCAGATTTTCCGGGTCGTTACATAAAAGGTGTTGTTTATAAGGAATTACTTAATTATGGAACCAAGAAAGAAGGGTTATATTCGAGAAAGAGATTTTTAAAAGGTAAGAAGGTTTATGAAACTGTATTTTGAATAAAATAGTTAAATGGGATTTGTTTTGAGCTATAATGAAATATTGGTTTTCGGATTACAACTTATATTTATCTGAGGATAAGAACATTGTTGATCAAGGTCTGAGAGGTAATTAAAATACCCCCACTTGAACAACATCAGGATTATCTGAAGATGATATTAGTTGGTAATGGTAAAAGATGTTAGTGATAATTTATTATTTCTATTAGTGAAATAATAATGCAATGTTTGGTGAAAAATTGGAGAATATATAATGAGAGATCCGAAGTAAAGGAAATTAGCAAGAAGGGAAAATATATATAATGAGAATACCAAAGTAGAAGAAAAACAAAAAAGGGTGGTGTGAAAATATAACGATACTCTCGAGTTAGAAAGGAAATGTAAAGTTGAGTTTTATTTTATACAAATAAATATTAGTTATTGTTTCAAGAACGGAATAAAAGATAGTTTGTAATGTTGTTTTACGAATAACAAGTTGAATGGATTTCACAAATTAAAATGATAAAGAATGATGTAACAAATGTTTTGAAAGGAGAATTAAGTGGAAATGGAATATAGTTATAAGTTATTTTACTAAGTATTATAATGAAATGGTTTGGAGGGCATTAGTATATAAGAATTCAATTATCGTATTTTTAAAATTTTAAAAGAGTTGGAAGCTTTAATTAAGCAGAAGTGAATTAGTCTGAAATTAACAAAGGCCAAGTGATGTTGAATATTGAACCAGTGAACTCATTGGATTTTAATGATTGAATCACGATTTGTTTTGATAGTTAAATCACCGACTATCAAATCTGTCTGATACGATCATTGGTACAGAAAAATAGGGATCGAATTTATATTTGAAAACCATTCCGACCAACTAATACGCGAAGATATCAGAAGATGATCGCGATGGAGCACTGAAGACCGTAGATTTTCATAAACGGAGGAATTACTAATAATCTCTGATGTTGCAACCAAAGATAAGCTATGATTCTGTCGTGGTTGGAATCTACGGATTGCAAGGACTTCTCGCTAGTCCATGGGGTGAATCCTATATTGGATGCAGTAGGAGAGTACCTTCGGTTCATCCTGTTCTTGGATGACATGTATGGATGGATGTCTAACAGAGTATTTCCAAAGGGATCACGTACGTTGTTTTCTTCAAACGTGCTATAGTTATTGACGGAGAATTGCCGTTCTCTTAGCTTAACTGCTAGAGTATTTTTGTGGACATTCATTACTGATATCTGGCGGATCTAACGATGTGGCATTCAAAGTGAATGATGACCATATGTTCAAAAGGAAATTCTGACCTCAAGCCTCATCAACCGGGAAATGACAAAAATCGGGTAAGCAGCATGGCTATGCGGGTCGCTCCCATAGGGTGTATAATCACATATCTAGAGAAATTCCTTTTGCTTCTTTAATCTATTTCAATGCTGTCCCTTTCGGGAAATGGTGGTTTGAGCCCAACCGTTGGTGATATACACTCGATACACTCAAGCGAAATGAGTGGTCGGTCATGTGTGGGCGGGGTTGCAAGACGTTCTTGTTGAACCCAGTGTATTCGCCTCTAGAGATACACTATCGGAAGGTGGTTCCATACCTTGTCATAGTCAGAATCCAAACTCCAATAAGCACCCGCGGTTTTGATTGTATATTATATATGTGGAGCGTGAGATGCAAGCGTTCCGCTAGATTGATATCTACTTGTATTTAGACACTATTATAATATCAGAAAAGATATTGCTTTCAAAAATGTTTTGGGTTATCGTAAGGTAAAAACCATCTGCATTTATGTGTGGATTTGGTCTTATGATTATCCTTTTCTTTCAAAAAGATTTTTGAACTTTAAAATCAAGTTGGATGATCTCCCTTAATACTGTGCGAGATTTTCTCACTCTGGTTCACCAGATTGACCCGGTGTTTTGTAAATGCTCGGGTTAGACTGGGTTGTACAGGTTCAGGTTATTGACTGCTATAAAGTGATGAGCTGGAAGAGTTTATACGTATGATATTACATAACAACTATTCCGCTGTGTTGTATATGAGGACAGGTTATTATAACTGTCCAGATGTGTGATGTACACTAATGATTGTAAGTATTTTAAAAGCTCTCAATAAAGGTTTATTTCTGTATTATATTTTGTTCCGCTGCGATGTGAGATTCTGATTCTGTGTTGTGTTGGTTCTTCTTCTTCAATTTCTAATATCTCTTTCTTTATTATCTCACCCTCTAATTTCTTTCTAATAACTATCCAGTGTTTTTGGTGTTTTGGAAGATCGGCAAGGGATACAGAATTGTATTTATGTCGATTTTCGGGGCCGAAAATCCTTGGGTCGTTAAAGTGGTATCAAAGTTATTGGTTTAGTATTAACCTTGGCTCTGTGGTATAACTCGATAGAGATTGGGTTAGTAATACCCTAGATCGAGATTGAGCGTGTGTGTATATATATATATATATATATATATATGAGAGTGTATTTGTAAATTTTATATACAAATGTTTTGTACTGTGTTGTTTGATTGGTTCAAGTGTTGAGAAGCATTGAACTGGTAATGGACACGATATCGTTTTGTAAAGGGGGTAAATGAAATAATTTTACCCAAATTATATTTGTGTACAGAAAAGAAAAGATTTTATCAAATTATTGAGATATTACTGTGCTTGATTGATTAGAATGAAATTCAAATTGAATTAAAAATTTGAATTGGGAATTAACCTGGTTAAGTGGAAATTAAATAAAACAGATTTGGAAATTGGTAATTGAATAAAAAAATCAGATATTAATACATTGATGTTCAAAACTGCAAAATAAAATATAAATATTGAATGTAAATTCAATTGATTTGGTTGTGTATTGGTTGTTGATTGTGAATTGTTTGTTATTGGATGATAGATTGTTTGAATGGGAATAATAAACAATTTAATGGAGCTAAATGGATTGTAAACTAAAGAATAAATTCCGTCATAATTTAACTAGGCTGGGACTGCATATGGATTGGAATTTACGATTTGACTTTGTATTGATAATGAATTAATATATCTGTTTGATTTTTGGAATTGGAGTAATTATTCTTATTGATTAGTGAAATATTGCTTTAGAATTTCATATATTTATTACTTATATGTGAATTGAGTTAAGTACAGGTGCCAGATGGCTAGGTGATTGATATTGGTTGTGTAAATCGAATATAAATTGAGCAATTATGCTCAATAGCGCTCGTAAAAGGTAAGACTACGCGAAAATATAATGTTTTGGGTTTTGATTTTTGTTTTCCGACAGTGTGGGTCGATATATATATATATATATATATATATATATATATATATATATTGAAAATTGGTTCACTTTTATTATCTACTAAAAATCAGTACAAAAGACAGGTTAGCATACTAACCGTTACAAAGATAAAAGAAGAAAAAAAACAAGCAAGAAAATACAATAAATCTAAAAATAACTAAGATACCTAGCCCATGATGAGGCCATATCAAACTTATAACTCGTCGTCTTGAGCCAAAAACTCAATCGCTACCACAACTTACATCTAACAGGCAAGAAGTCCTGCACAAAGATTCTCCATCATCACCTCTTTCCAAAACCATCCAAAACCAATAACCCAATAAATCTGCTTACAAACTAATCAACCATTAACTTCCTATAAAACCATAACGGGTCCACATAATTTCATAGGAGATCAAGAAGGACTGATCAGAAATTGTAAACAGATAACTTGTAAAAAACTATTCGTAGATATGCTGAATACATGAAGAAGCCAAATCTGTATTTCAAACATACCGTATCTTCTTAAGTTTGCAACCCTCCATCCAAACTAAGCTAGACACTTACAGCTATATAGATGCCTAACTTCAGCCAGATGAAATCCCAAAAGATAAGCAATTCCATTCTCTAGGTCTGGTTGATGATCCACAGACTCCTATGGATTAATCCTAGAGCCAAAATCGACAATTTGATATGTACATTCCAAAACTCATGACAACTGGATCTGGTGAGATGGAAGCCAGTCGCTTAGGACATGCAGTAAATCTGGTCTAACTCGTCATGCATAAACAACCCAAAATTCCTTAAAGCTCAGCCTTGCAAAATCGTCGAAATCCATCCACCACCAACTACGAAACCAGAAACAACAAACTTAATTTTTATTGGCTGCTATCATCGAGCTAGATCCGTTACGAAACAGTGGAGGGCAACTTAGATCTGGAATTTCTATTTTCTTAATAACGAAGTGGATAAACTTCGAAGAAGGTTGATTGACATAAATCTGGAGTATAGATTGAAATCAAACGCTTAGTGGTATTTAAATCTATAAGAACCAGATCTGAAGTATAGATTGAAGGAAACTAGGGTTTAAAAGGAGAAGTAAAATTGCGGATCTGATTGTGAATATGAAAAATGAGTGGAAAACGAGTGGAAAGCGGTAGAAAATAGATAGAAACCAAATGGAAATAGTATGCAAATCTGATGGAACGAAGAGAAGGAAAAACTCACGCATGAGCGAAAGCAGGCGATAAGCCTGTCACCATGGACAACTTTTCTTAAAAATGTGAATATTATATATATATATATATATATATATATATATATTAGTTGTTCTTGGGATATCGCAGATATCACTCCGTACAGGGGAGACTCTGCCGAGTTTTTCCGGGAATTTAATGTGTTAAAAAAATTCGATATTTAAAAGAAAAAATATTTATTTATGATATTGAATTGGTTTTCAATTTAAAATAAATTGGATTGGAAATTAATTGGACTTGCAACATTTTTCTTACTTTAGCAATTTCGAGTACGAAATTATTTTAAGAGGGGAAGAATGTAACAGCCGGTATTTTTGACCGTCAAGCATTTTATTTATTTTATTATTTTAAATTATTTTATTTGGAATATTAATGGGTTTTAACATTTAATTCGTTCAATTAAATGAATTTTGAACGTTATATATTTGTATAATTATAAATCGAGTTCGAAATGGCGAGGCAGTTCGTAATATGGAGTTTTGGACTTCAACTGAATATACAGAATCCGATATTGGTCGGGATTCTGTGAAACCAGAAACGTTGGAATCGTGTTGGTTATAATTTTTATACAGAAGAGAAAAATCCAGATTTCATGTTATAGATTGTTAGTTATGGCTAAATCAAAATTTAAAAAAGTCGCTATGAAATCGTTAATAAACGATAACGTTTATTAAATAAAATATTAAGGGTTTTAATATAATTTAAATACCGTGGAACTCAAAATCGATAATGTTGAGTTTTATTATCCATGTTTGTTTATATTTGAAGTTATATGTAATTATATTTGAATATATATATATATGATAATAATTTATTATTATTTATATTGAATTGTTTTGAAATTTAATACTATTTTATCGATATTATATGTAGTCTACTCTATACATGTTTATCTTATACCTTCACTTAAGCCTTGAGAAATTATATAAACATATTCATTATGTCCAATCTTCCATGCATATGGGGATTGCACCATAGTACCACTATAGTTGATTTCTAGTTTGTCTTTTTGGGGCAATGTTAGAAGACCTTTGATAAACATCTCTCAAACGAGTAGGGTAATCCAGAGGTGGCAAGTCCTCCACGGTCTTCTTGGAGATGAGTCCATAAAAACAAGCAGATAAGTTAGCGAATCCTCAAGGCGAGAATGAATGTGGCTACACTATTGTGTTTCAGTCATTAGGCAGTATTGAAGTTTCTTGGTAAGCATAAAAACGAAACTGCAATTCCGCTTGGTGATGAATCCTGAGGAAGTGCGAAGTTACAGATACTTTCAAGGATAGTATTCTAAATAATAATAATAATACCATAGCCTTTATATAATATATTACTTATGCAGTTTAGTTACTTTGGAAAGATGTGGAGTATTGCAGGGGTACGTGGACTCGAGATGACTAATTAAATTTAAAATATATAGCATGTGATGGATGAAAATCAATACAAGCTAATATTATGTACAAAGTTTTAATCTATTAATCACCAAAATATTATATACCCTATGTCTACCTAAATCAAAACGTACACCCTATATTTCTTTGCTAACATTCTAATCACATGCCAAGTTCCCCTGTTTTCGCTGCTAACAGGGAATGTGGAGACAAAGTGCAAATAGAATATCAACTTACTTTACGTGGCTGTCACACTACCCTAACCGTGACGGTCAAGTTTACTTCAATACCATGTATTTCTACACTTATAAAATCCTTTCTCTCCGTTCATTCTTTCCATTTTACAGAACCCAAACCTCTCTTCCATTATGATGGTGCCGCTTTCTCCTTCCTCTCGGCAAAAGTAAATCGAACTGATAAAAAGAAAAAATATACAATAGGGTTAGTGCAGAGAGAAGGTTGTGTGTGTGTGTGTTCTGGTAGAACGCCTGGGTAAAGACAGTGAACTAAGGCGGAGCTGGCGGTGTAGAACCAAGGCGTTTCAGCGAACGGTGGAAGGTGCAGGTTGATGAAGGATGTGTGTTATTGAGGTGTGAGTGTGAACCTTTACACGCAACAAAAAGAAAATAGGAAGAAAGTGAGGGATTGGACACCAACGACGATGATCTCTTATTGGATACTGTGGTGACCGGGGCAGCTCTAGGAAGTCGCAGCATTGGCGGAGCTATTGGAGGCGATTTCCTGACTGGAGCAAGGCGCAGTTTCTGTCAAAGATGGGGGACACCACGATGCTCGAACCGGTGCACGGTGATCAAATTCTGATGATGGAAAGAGGTGCGGAAATCAATGGTATCTTGGAGTTGAAGTCAAACGTGGGTTTTGACGTTGTGAATCAACTAGGTGGAAACAGCGTGGTATATTACAAACGTAATTACCAATTAAGTAGTTATTAACTAAAGGATTTTTAATTGAGATGCTTATATCCTTAAATGTGAATTACAAGCATGGGTTTCAATTACTGGACAAAGATATGAAGGTGGCAAAGAAGCATACGGGGAGAAGGGATTAAAAACTGTTCGGCCGGTTTAATTTATACTAACCGTAATTAGTGTTATAGGATGTAACTGAGTATTTAATTATTTAATTAAATTATATTAACTAAAGCATCAAATGTTACAAGCGTATTTTTGGGGAGAAACAATGTGGACGGTGGAGGGTAAACACAGAAGCTTTACATGGAAGAGAAGAAATGATACCAGCCCTTATAACCTTATAACAGAACGTAATTTTCATTATAACGAAATTGGTCTATTTTAGGTGACTATGATGGTGATTAAGAACATAATAATTTAATTAAACTATTGCTAATTTATGCAGAAGGAAAGACACGGGGAAATAATTGGGCTTGATGAACTTTTGATCAAACAGTTCATTGGAAAGTAATGAGATATGAATTGGGTCACACACCGTTAAACCAACGTAAACTACTTAAATTAATTTTAGAATTTACAAGTAGTTAATATTTAAATAAATTATTTATAATAAAATTGTATAACATATGTTCTCAGAGTTAAAGGAAACAGTTGTCCTGGAATCATGGTGACAGACAAAACGTTATGGAACCATTTTGGACAGTGCAGGAGATAGCTGGAATTTACGGCTAAATTAAACGTTGTTTAATTTAACTGTAACAACATCGTTCAACGAACAAATCAAGGTGATTTAAACTCACTCAGTTCTCCCCATTTATATTTTATATAAATTGGGTTTTTATTTTGTGTGCTCTGCTTGCTAATGGTTGACTATTTGCTAGTTATATATTTATTTGTTGATTTAACTGATGAAATTAAACCATTATTTAATTTCAATATTTAAAACTGAATCATTATTTTAACGATTTAATCCAATGAAGGTAACCTACCTTGTTGGTAACGTTTATAAAATAAACGTGTTTAATGGTTTGAAATGTTTGAATTGTTGATAACTGATTGATGTTAAATGGTTGTTATCTGTTGTTACAGAAATTATCAGTTAATTGAAATTGAATGATCCGATTTGAGTTAACCCATTTAAATATAGGGAAGAACAGGTTGGAGGGATCCAACGGGATTCCTCATTTATATTATTTATTTTCGTAATATCATATATGAATTGACCTGATTGAGTGATTAATTTGATTACTGTTAGTTGACTGAAAATTCAACAAATTGTTTGTTGAAACCAATGGACAGTATTCGTTGAGTATTGGCAGCATATGGCCTATAAAACCAATCATTTTATAACTGTCGATTTACCGTCAGGCAAATCGGCAGAGACGAAGTTATAAAATTTATTTTATAACTGGATATAGATTTTGAGTTAAATTATAATGAAAATAAGTTTATAAAAGAAAATAAATATTTATTGTTTATTATTTAAGTTTATAATTAATTATTGATTGATTTAATAAAGTAAATTCTGATGTTACTCAGATTTGGAAGGATGGAAAAAGGGAATTAACCTAACGGTTTAATTTGAATAATTGTGTTGTAAAGAAACAATAAAATGGAATGTATTTAAATTAATTATATTGATAATTAATTTAAAGGGAAAACGAATTGGAATCGGTTTACGTGATAACCGTGGTTTGAGTTGACTAAATAGACCGTTTTTAATTGAAATTGATTTTTGAATTAGTGTGTTTTGAATAAAATAGTTTAACGAATATTGTTTAAATTCTAATAGGATTTTATATATTTATTTTTGTTAATAAAGAAATTAATTGCTGAAGCAGTTAATGATCAAAGTAAATTATTATTTTAATGAATAATAATTTATAAAATTAATTTTAATGGAAATTCATTTAAAGAGTAATCAAAATTGAGTGTAATCAAGTTGAATGGTGAAAGGAGTTTATGAACGCGTTTTATATTTAAAACCCAAATTTTTATAACGAAGTTAAAAAGGAGTTCCAAGTGAATACAATAGCTTGAAATAATGTTACTTAATTATTTGAATTAAGTTAGAGGAAATTAAGACAAAAGGGTTTATAATAAACCATGGTTATATAAATGAGATTTAAAGTGTAAAAGCGTTAATTAATGTTACTTAAAAATGAGATTAAATAAAAAGGGGAAAATCGAAATAAGATTTCCAAAGCGGGGAATGGTTGAATAGATTTGAAAGGAGATTAGTAAAAGTGAATTTGGATAAAGTAGTGGGTCATAGGTTTGTATAACCAAATCCGAACGGTAAAGGAATTTGTTTAAAGAGGCAGAGTTAAAAGGAGTTGTTTATAAGGAATTACTTAATTATGGAATCAAGAAAGAAGGGTTATATTCGAGAAAGAGATTTTTAAAAGGTAAGAAGGTTTATGAAACTGTATTTTGAATAAAATAGTTAAATGGGATTTGTTTTGTGACTAGAATGAAATTTTGGTTTTTGGATTACAACTTATATTTATCTGAGGATAAGAACGTTGTTAATCAAGGTCTGAGAGGTAATTAAAATACCCCAACTTGAACAACATCAGGATTATCTGAAGATGATATTAGTTGGTAACGGTAAAAGATGTTAGTGATAATTTATTATTTCCATTAGTGAAATAATAATGCAACGTTTGGTGAAAATGTGAAGAATATATAATGAGAAAATCGAAGTAAAGGAAATTAGCAAGAAGGGAAAATATATATAATGAGAATTCCAAAGCAGAAGAAAAACAAAAAAGGGTGGTGTGAAAATATAATGATACTCTCGATTAGAAAGTAAATGTAAAGTTGATTTTTATTTTATACAAATAAATATTAGTTATTGTTTCAAGAATGGAATAGAAGATATTTCGTAACGCTGTTTTATGAATAACAAGTAGAATGGATTTCACAAATTAAAATCATAAAGAATGATGTAACAAATGTTTTAAAAGGAAAATTAAGTGGAAATGGAATATAGTTATAAGTTATTTTACTAAGTATTATAACGAAATGGTTTGGAGGGCATTAGTATATAAGAATTCAATTATCGTATTTTTAAAATATTAAAAAAGTTGGAAGCTTTAATTAAGCAGAAGTGAATTAGTCTGAAATTAACAAAGGCCAAGTGATGCTGAATATTGAACCAGTGAACTCATTGGATTTTCATGATTGAATCACTATTTATTTTGATAGTTATATCACCGACTATCAAATCTTTCCGATACGATTGTTGGTACGGAAAGACCGGGATCGAATTTATATTCGAAAACCATTCCGACCTACAAATACGTGACGATATCAGAAGATGATTGAGATGGACCATTGAAGACCATAGATTTTCATAAATGGAGGAATTACTAATAATCTCTGATGTTGCAACCAGAGATAAGATGTGATTCTGTCATTGTTGGAATCTACAGATTGCAAGGACTTCTCGCTACTGATCCATGGGGTGAATCTTATATTGGATGCAGTAGGAGAGTACCTTCGGTTCATCCTGTTCCTGGATGACTTGTATGGACAGATGCCTGACAAAGTATTCCCAAAGGGATCACGTACGTTGATTACTTCAAACCTGCTATAGTTGTTGGCGGAGAATGGTCGTTCTCTTAGCTTAACTGCTAGAGTATTTTTATGGACGTCCATTAGTGATATCTGGAGGATCTGACGATTTGGCATTCAAAGTGAATGATGACCAAATGTTCAAAACGAAATTCTGACCTCAAGCCTCATCAACCGGGAAATGACAAAAATCAGGCAGGCAGCATGCCTATGTGGTCGCTCCCATTAGGGTGCATAATCACCTATCTAGAGAAATTCCTTTTGCTTCTTTAATCTATTTCGATGCTATCTCTTTCGGGAAACGGTGGTTTGAGCCCAACCGTTGGTGATATACATTCGATACACTCAAGCGAAATGGGTGGTTGGTAATGTGTGGGCCGGGTTGCAAGACGTTCTTGTTGAACCCTGTGTATTCGCCTCTAGAGATACACTATCGGAAGGTGGTTCCATACCTTGTCATAGTCGGGATCCAATCTCCAATAAGCGCCCGCGGTTTTGATTGTATACTATATATGTGGAGCGTGAGATGCCAACGTTCCGCTAGATTGATATCTACTTGTATTTAGACACTATTATAATATCAGAAAAGATATTGATTTCAAAAATGTTTTGTGTTATCGTAAGGTAAAAACCGTCCGTATTTATGTGTGGATTTGGTTTTACGATTATCCTTTTCTTTCGAAAAGATTTTTGAACTTTAAAATCAAATAGGATGATCCCCCTTAATACTGTGCAAGTTTTTCTCACTCTGGTTCACCAGACTGACCCGATGTTTTGTAAATGCTCGGGTTAGACCGGGTTGTACAGGTTCAGGTTATTGACTGCTGTAAAGAGACGAGCTGAAAGAGTTCAGACGTATGATATTACATAACTACTATTCCGCTGTGTTGTATATAAGGACAGGTTATTATAACCGTCCAGATGTGTGATGTACTCTGATGATTGTAAGCATTTTAAAAGCTCTCAATAAAGGTTTATTTATGTATTATATTTTGTTCTGCTACGATGTGAGACTCTGATTCTGTGTTGTGTTGGTTCTTCTTCTTCTTCTTCTTCTTCTATTTCTAATATTTCTTTCTTTCTTATCTCACCCTCTAATTTCTTTCTAATAACTATCTAGTGATTTCGGTGTTTTGGAAAATCGGCAAGGGATACGAAATTGTAATTATGTCGATTTTCGGGGCCGAAAATCCTTGGGTCATTACAACATAGATCACAAAAACGAGTCTGAATCAGAAAACAAAGAAGTCCGAGTAATATCCAGTAATTTTTACAATTATTTACGTTACATTTTTCTCTCATTAATATTGTATTCATCCATGTTATACAATTTTAACAATAACAAGTGTATACTCACGCACACAACATACTCGCAGAATGGCACATTTATAACATGTATTACATTTTTTAATGGTTCATCGTATCATAATTATTGTGAATTTATCTATATGTATGTGATAAGACATATCTGGCTCTCGGCGACGTAAGTCTTCCCAGTAAATTGGTGAGACTACTAGCGAGCCACCAGCTCGCCTAGGCGTTTACTTGCAGCCTAAGGTTGATCAGACGTAAGTATCAAAATTAGCAGCACATCAATACATTCACTTTCATAATTGTCATATGCTAAGTATTTGGTAAAAAGACTATTTAATCCTTATTCTTCCGCAAATAGGAGATGTCATTAATGAAGCTCATGAAGCTCTATGGAGGTCCCAAGTGATAGAAATTCAACCTCTTTAAAGTGTGAGGCTATGGGTTATTTATAGGAGAGGGGTGAGGTAGGAATAGGTATGAATGGGGGAGCACATGCAGAAATTCGCACCCGCCACCTGCACCTACGGAAAATTCGAACCCAGCCCTGGGTGCGGAATTTCGCACCTGCCGGGTGCAAAATTTCGCAGCTGCTGGGTGTGAAGTCCACCTTTCGATGGGCGCGAGGACCATAGGTACGGGTGCTCGGGGTTTGTGACTCCTTCAGGATTCGAGGTCTCGGTTAGAGAATGTGTTTTGGGTACTGCGAGGTTCTGAGCGGCGCGGTCCCGTCTTAATCCTGTTTCCTTTACTCCTAGGCGTCCCTCTCGGCCTTAGCTCCACGCGATGCATGGAGTTGAGCGTGTCTGATGTACTCCTGGGAACCTGATCAAAAAGCCGGTTAACACCAAGAATACGTATATGGGTAGGATGAGCGATTTCTGTCCTAAGTGGAGCAAGATCTCTGACACCGTTAGAGAGACCATTTGGTAAAAATTTCTTGTAAGTTTATATCGCTTTACAATATGATTAAGTACAAATAAATAATTAGTAATATTTTCTCATTGTATAGTGCAAAGTAGATCCACAAGAGGCTGACGTCATCCTAGTTCAGCAACCTTGGAACTCAAACATCGCTAAGAATTACAGAGAGAAAATGTCAAAGATAAAAATAGGAAGAAACCAAAATGGATGAGCGCTGCTATATGAGACAAGTGGGTAGATTGGTGGAACAATGAAGAATTAAAGGTCAATCTACCAAAAAAATCTCAATTACTATTTTGCAATTATTAAATAATTATTCAATGTAAATTTGTAGACAAAGTCAGCAAGGAACTCAGCAAACAAAAGCAGGAACCGGTAACTCATCGTGGAGGATCCAATTAGTCTTTCCAACATCACCGCGAAGACTTAGCAAATTTATCGGTTATTACATTAGTATATTGATCAATTCAGTAATTAGCTATGTGGAATTGAATTATATAAATTTTCTATTGCTGGAACGAGCTCGTGGACATTCTCTGTCCTACATTGACGTATTTTCTCACACCCACACATCAAAGCAAGTAGACGAGGCTGACAACATCACATATCAGTGGGATGATCGGGATAGGGAGACAAGTGCATATGTACACATATTTAAATTCTATCACTCACATCGATAAGTTTATAAATTACTAGCTATGTAAAGTAAAAATAACATTCTGCTATATTTCAAATGTAATTGTTTTTTGCATTATATGCAAAGTTTTAGGAGGCGTGTGCTCATGTGCTTGAGGAATCCTATCGCGATGAGTTGAATGGGAAGGGAAGATAACTTATTCGACACTATTACAGATCCGAAGCAATGAAATAGACAGTACGACTACCGGAAACAAGCAGTAATTAACACAACAACAAATGTCTATTCACAACGTTGAAAAAACGCTGTTATAGCCTTTAACAGCGTTTTAATGAACACCGTCTACCAACACATTGTTATAGGTCCCTGGTATATCACGGCATTTTCAAAAATATTGTAGAAAATTGGCTTATTACAACATTTCAAATGGTGTTGTCCTTATGTTTATATAGCGTTTTATATTGTTCCAGAAATGTTGTTATCTTCCCTTTTCTACAACGTTTAGCCACATATCACAGCATTTTTCGAAGTTTTCAAGTTTTTTACTATCACAACTTTTGCCACATATCACAGCGTTTCTGGAAATTTACATGTTCTTTACTATCACAGCGTTTTTCCACATATCACAACATTTTTTTGCATCTATCACGACATTTACATACTGTAGTATCAAAATATTCATGCACAAACGTATCAACATGTAAATATATATCAACCAAACTAATCATATTACACAATATTCATACACAAAGACATCATCAATAAACAAACTTTACATAATTTCCATAAAAAATAACACCATAAACTAAATTTACGCAATATCCGTCGAACAAAGTCACGATATCTACAAATAGAACAAAATTTCCATAAAACAAGTTTGCGCTGAATACCAACAAAATGAACCGCTTTCTCCGTAATCAGATACCACAAGCGGTCTTTTTGTTGAGGGATCTTCAGAAGCGCCTAACGATATTCTAATTATAACCGAATGCACAGTGATGCCCATCTCCAATACCTATACACATGTGTTCATGTTTGCATTTGGTTATGCTTACACATTAACAATAAAACAATGCTCGATAACAAGAAAAAAGAATACAAGGAGAAAGTTGAAGATAACAACATAACATACTTGGTAATATTTTATAATAGTTAGTTAATTTTTATAATGCTTAGTTAATTTTTAATTATTTCTATAATTATTATAGAATACTTGGTAATATTTTATATTTTTATATACTTTGTTAACTTTTATAAACTAAACTTCTATTTTTTTAATAAATTCAGTAAACTTAGTTAATTTTTATAATAGTTAGTTAATTTTTATAATACTTAGATAATTTTTATAATAGTTACTTAATTTTTATAATAGTTAGTTAATTTTTTACAAAATTAGTAAACTTAGTTAATTGTTATAATACTTATTTAATTTTTATAATAGTTAGTTAATTTTTATAAAATTAGTAAACTTAATTAATTTTTTATGAATGTTAGTTAATTTCTATAATACTTAGTTATAATACCTAATACTTAGTTAATTTTATAATTTAGTTAATTTTATAATACTTAGTTAATACTTAGTTAATTTTTTATAAAATTAGTAGACATAGTTAATTTTTATAATAGTTAGTTAATTTTTATAATAGTTAGTCCATTTTTTAAAATTAGTAAACTTAATTAATTTTTTTTAATATTTAGTTAATTTTTATAATACTTAGTTAATTTTATAATACTTAGTTAATTTTATAATACTTAATACTTAGTTAATTTTATAATACTTCATTAATTTTATAATACTTACTTTAATACTTAGTTAATTTTTTATAAAATTAGTAAACTTAGTTAATTTTCATAATAGTTAGTTAATTTTTATAATAGTAGTTAATTTTTATAAAATTAGTAAACTTAATTAATTTTTTATAATGACTAATTAATTTTTATAATACTTAGCTAATTTTTAATTATTACTATTATTATTATTATAGAATACTTGGTAATATTTATATTTTTATATACTTAGTTTACTTTTATGAACTAAACTTCTTAATTTTTATAAAATTAGTAAACATAGTTAATTTTTTATAATAGTTAGTTAATTTTATAATAATTAGATAATTTTTAATTCTTGTTATTATTATTACAGAATACTTGGTAATATTTTATATTTTTATATACTTGGTTAACTTTTATAAACTACTTCTTCGTTTTTATAAAATTAGTAAACTTAGTTAAATTTTTATACTATTTAGTTAATTTTAAAAATACTTAGTTAATTTTTATAAGTTTATTTAATTTTTTTTTTTATAAATCTTAGTTAATTTACTACTATTATAAATCTTATTGTTATTATTATTATAGAAGTTTACTTATGTTTTGCATTTTTATGTACTTTGCTAATTTTTATAATTCATTTGGACATATAATCTGTTTAGCCTCTATGATTACAGCTTTCTTCAAAATTGAGATTGGCGAGAGGCTAGCGAGGGTCCGCTTGGATAAGCCCTAGCACTTGATTAGGGAAGTCCATGGTTGTTTTTGTGTTCTTATTGTATTTTCTTGTGTGTGTTCACAGATTTTATAACCTCTATTAGTACAGATCTATTTTTGTGAGCTGTTGGAGAATGGCTAGATTCTCACTTTAGTTATATATATGTTTATTTTGTAAAAAGATATTAGAAAGGAAAAAACCTAAAAAAACTAAAATTCAAAAACATATCATTTCGGCAAAGAACTCATAAATCAATATTGGTCAAGATTTGAATATCTTCTCGAGATGAATCTGACTTTTTTTTTTTCAAGTCACTTGACCTTAAAAACAAAATGTCGGACGAGATTTGAAATCTTGAACGCATTGACTATGAAAATCAAACAAAAATTCACAAGTTCAAATGCAAACCTCCCACATTCCAAGAGCCTCATTAAAGGAAAGCTCTCTACGGAAAAGCACAAGCAACATCCGAAAAGCAAAGTGAAGGCTTTCAGCACCAATAACTGAAAGGTGTTCAAACATTTCAGCATCCATTAGTTCCAATATTTTCCACAATGCTTTCAACTGCTTCATTACACTAGTCTGTCCTTCCATTTGAAAATTTGCACGCTACAAAATACAGCATTAAAAAGTTTACAAAGGACATGCAAACAATAAATATGTAAGGCCATATGCACCTAACCTGTAGGGTTAAAGAGCTTTTGTGTCAACTATAAATACCAAATATAAACAAAAACTATGTGGTGTTCAAGGATACCAGTTCACATATGTAGTTAAACGCTCAAACGCTTCAAGTATAGCGGAGACTAATTTTTATGAAAACAACACATTGAAGATGAGAATTATGGGGTGATATGTGTTATTTATGAAAGAAATTTTACCATTCTCCTTAGTAGTATTTCAAAGCACCAAAAAGCATCAACACTATCCTCATAAAGCACGACAAAAGGTGAAAGCAAATCATTCAGGCCTATTCAAGAGTAGACATTCAATTAGCTCTGAACTATGGCATCTTTAAGCAAATAAGACAAAATTTTGAAAAGAATGACCAAGTAAAATTAACCTTAACAATATCTTGTTGCTGGATTGATCCAAGCATAAACAGCAAGAATATCTGACATTCTGGCAATGTTTTTTGCATCTTCATAAAATTCCAAGTGACTATCTGTTCTCACTACATCAACAAATGGAAGCAAAAATAGTTTTAAATAATTCAGCAATTAGTAAAATATATTACTAATTCTTGAAGAAGAAGAAGAAAGGATACAAATTACCTATTCGATGTAGTGTCCATAACCATTCAGAAACTCTATCTTCACTGACTACTTGTCCATTTGATAAACTTACATCAATCATGTAGAACAACCACTAGATCTTTTCCTAAACTAAAATAGCTCCTGCATTATTTGCAGTACTTGTATCCAAATGAATAAAACTCAATCTGAAAAAAAAAATCAAAAGTCAAGACAAATAGATTTTAATGACCTAACGACCTGCCACAATAATCAAGACGTCTGCCTCAGGATTCCAGACATCTGGAATTAACTTCGGGAAACTTCTCTGTCTCGAACCATACGTCTGGATCCCAAACCAGATGTCTGGAAATCTTCACCAGACGTCTGGATTCCTACTCAGGTCATGTACCTATGGGATCCATACGTCTACCGTTCCTCCCAGACGTCTTCCCATTAAATTATCCATTTACTATTATCCTTGCTCATAGCAGATAATAAAATCTAACATCATAGAATGAAGACTATACTATATCAATCAAAATGAGAAATTTGTTTCAAATTAAGTAAATGTTTATCTAAATTTTTATTAGGGTACCTTGTAGCAAAATCTCATTTGTTGCAACAGGTGCTTCCAAACGACGTTAAATACGTACATGTAACTTGTAGCGAAATATCATTATCTCATCATTTTGTGTTAATTGCAGCTGAAGTGATTTATCACTTAAAAATGTAATTTGTCTCTGCACTAGAAATGGAGTGTTCCCGCTGGCAGACTGGCTGTAGTGATTAAATAACACTCTGCCCAAGTTTGAGGAACTTTCAGTCTTAAATTCACTAATAATTTTTTTTAAAAAAAAAAACATAAGATAATTTATAATAACAGTGTAGTAATTTTATGAGATAAGTTTGAATATGAAATACCATAATTCCTGACAGTGTACAGTTAAGATTATGGTATAGTTAGAACTTAGAAGCTCAACCCCAAAGTCCACTTTATATGGATAAGCAACCCAGAATAACTTGCAGGTTAAATAAGGAAATAAAGTTCCAACCACACTTCAAAGATAGCATAGAACAAATAAGATTATGGTATAGTTAAAGCTTAGAAGCTCAACCCCAAAGTTATCAAATTTCATGGCACTGTTACCATCAACCACACCGGCTCCTGCAAAATCAGCTTCTATTTCACATGACAGTAAAAATTTGCCGCTAGAACATCACGCTAGAAAGGGGAGGAAAATGTTTCTTTTAAGTCAAAGTAACAAGAGCAATATTCTTTAAAGTTTATCCACCAGATCGAAGGGGATATAAGTCTGAGTACATGCGATATATTAACTACACACAATAGCAAATATAGGCATATATGATCACTTTACAGTCAAATCTTTAAAGAAGAAAGAAGCCGTGATGCATATATGTTAAATTGTTGAAATATAATTGAGGGATTACATTCCGAAAATAATTTATGTCGAAATATGATGCCATAAGGATACTCAAATGGAGTCAAATGGTTAGTAGGCAAACATGAAACTGTATAGTTGTGTGTAAACTTTGCTTTTGCATCAAGAAGTCACACATGCAATTTTATTGATGAGTTATAAACCCCCTATCCTAGAAAGTATGATAACCATTTGAGGATGTAATTGTAAGAATCCTCATATGAGTGTGGCACTCTTCAATACGAGTGGAGAAGAGAACTGGCAATGAATGTAGGGCAGAAAAGATTACAAATATGGTGAAGTAGTTGGCTAATAATGTATACGACTCAAGTTTGATGAGTGGTGTTTAAATGTGTTATATGTATTCAATAACTAACTATTATAAAATATTACCAAGTAGGGCAGAAAATGATTTTCCACTGGAAGTGCGCAATAACTCCATCAACTCGTTCCTTTTAGTTGAAAAAGACTGTTTTGCACGCCGGGCTAATGTCTCCTCGCACTTTGCATCTTCGGATATCCTTTTCTTTTTCCAATTCAAAAGTTTGAGTTGGTCTTCGGCTTCAATGAGTTTAGCTGGCCGATTTGGCATACCAAAATCAATTGGAAATTGCACCGCAGCGTCACTCCTACAAGTGACAAACAAATTTATACAATGATTACAAGACAAAAAGAGAGAGTTATTTCCAGTGTATAGCAGTTGTAGTTGTACATTCTACCTGATGCATGCCCACTCGATCATATATGAAAATAGTTACAAAATAAATCAATTTACCAATTCAGTTACATACCATATATGTTAACAAACTGCAATCAGTAGCACCAAATCGAGTCATAAATTGGAACAATATCAGTCATTTTAACATTTTGTCAAAAGCCTAGAATATTGACAACCATGCATTTAATTCTGATTGTGAGTCCAGGTAGCTATGAATAAAACTAGAAACTACCTCCTTCATGTTAAATGGAGTTGTCGTGCTCCTCTGCACAAAAGCTCAGGAAAATAACTGCATTTACAGAATTCAAAAAGGTTTAGTAAAACTTAGACAACCACCATATTTAAAACAAATATTATAATTAATCTTAAGAAGAAAAAAACCTAGGTATCATTCTAGACTTATTACAAGAATATATCATCATTTTCACCATGTCAGGTTTTGTGCTTGTGCGCTTTTTACTACTATCCCATATGCACATCAAAACTTCACAAACACAATTTTTTCTTTGCACTTTAATGCACAAGCACAAAATCTGGTGAGATCCATATATGTAATAAGTTCAAAGGAGACCTATACTTGAAATGAGTTATTTATCCAAGAATAACTATAAAATTTATCCAAGCATTTATCTATGAAATTCAAAATTTATTTTCTTATACCTTGTTTGGATCTTTCTTCAGTAGGTAAAATCTCAATGCAACATGTACCTTTGAAAGATGTAACGACGAGTATTTTAACACCATAATGCACAAAGTAAGGGTATAAAAGAAAATGGCCATAAAAAATGCATTGTAAATAAATCCTAATGGTCACTTTGACTTCATAAAACAGTGGCACCCATTTTGAATACTTGAAAACAGGGGAAAATAAATAGCTAAAAGGGGATAATAACATACAGAGTCTACGGCAGCCTGTAAGGTAATATGATCACTCCATTCCCCACTCCTATTTCACAACAGACAAAAGAGCTTAAACAACATAGTATAAATCAAATGCAGCAAATACATTCAGTCATAAATCACTGAATTTGGAAAAATAAATTAAGCACTGAAATCAGCTAGCTAATCTATGAGTCAAAAACCGTAGAGAATTTGTATACAAATGTGCAGTACAGGTTTTATTCTTCGTGTTTCTGTTGTAGTCCATATTACTTTGTTATTGCAAAACCTCATTTGAGTAGAACTAATACAAACATGTGAGATTGAGGGGTCTGGAGGCAAGAGTGCTCTGGTGTTGTTATTGAAATGCACTCTTCAGAATTTGTGTTGCAACGTTTATGTAAAGAGTGAATGTTTTAGTTAATCCACAACTTTTGCCCCTTACACTGATAAAATATTCATCATCTCAGCTATAAGGAAGTGAATGTGGTTTTTTTTTTTTTTTTTTTTTTTTTTTGGTCAAATATATGTTCTGCTACTAAGCATTCATTGGTTCTATGCAGAAATTTATTACTGGAAAAATTAGCCTCATTTAAGCTGCTCCTAACTGTCTTACATCCTAGTGTTTTCATAATCAGATCCAACCGCAGTCCAACCGGGAATAACCTTGGACCACGAACTATTTCTGTGATAAACTAAATTATTTGTTATGAAATATAAGATGATAAACTAAATTATTTGTTTACAAAGAATGAGAAAATTGATTCTAGTAAACTTGGTGCTTGAAAATCTAAATACAAATCTGTGGTTAGTTGAACCAATTTAATAACATGTTTCATTAACACAAACAATTCAATAACCTTTTCTCAAGCTTTTCGTTAACACAACCAATTTAGTAACATGTTTCACAACCAATTTAGTAAGCAAAGGGTCCACGGTTTGAAAATTGCAATCTGAATAGTAAATGACAGAATTTAATATCAGTCTGTGAGACCAGTCTACAGATAAACATTATTAAATACTTGTAAGCATACAGATTTAAAAAACTCACCTTTTGCTCAGGATAATTCGGATTCAACTTGCTTCTTTAAATCACTGATTACCTCGATTTCAAACTTATTGCTTTAAATTCGATTTCAACTTGCTTCTTGGAGAAGAGCATAGGGTGGCCACGCGGTTGAGTTCCAAGTGAAGCTATTAGCGACTTCGATATCTCTCAGATGGCTACGGTTAGCTTCTTCGTGGGTAGCAGTTATGACAGAGAGGAGGCGCCCTAAGGATTTGCTGAGAAGAGGTAGAAACGATTTAGAGATGACCCATTTAAGATAAGAGCAAAGGCAGTTATGAATTGAAGTCACAAGCGATTTAGGTTTCTCTTTTGGGGAGAAAGGGGAAATGAATTTAGTGCGGCAATGAAATTTTTAGAGCGAACAATATTAATAAATTTTATGCACGAAAGACTTCAGCGTTTTAGGACGTTGTCTTTGTTTTTTCGCTTTGTATTTTCATTTTATTGAAGGTTCAACAACAACAATCAGTCCAAAATGCTATGATTCAGTATTGTTAAAAGCTACTTTTCTTGTTGTGTAATCCTTTTGCATATCTATATAGTAAAAAGCATTGGTTAGTTATTAAAAGACAAAGAGTGGCTCGGATCTATTCTCAGCATAGATATCAGACGGCTTCAATTTACTCTCATCATTGCCTACGTTCCTCCACTCACAGAATGCTTCTCTACTTCCGCATGGACATACACTTTTCACTTCTCCGTAAAACCACTTCCATCTTCCACGTATCAAACAAATTGCAGTGCTATCTTAATGGTCCGTTTATCTTCTTCTTCATTTGCAAATTTGTGATGTGCAATGATTTCCCATTGTTTTTTATTTTCTTTTCCCTTACATGATTATAGTTGTCGGCTTTAGATTCGAGACCATTTGCTTATTCTTTACATTACCGTTTAATTTATGCACTCAATATATCTTGTTTTACTTCACTCACCCAGTTAGCACTTGAACCATTTGATTAAATGTCTAAAATAAGCGTCTGAGCTATCTTAGTAACTAAAATGTTCATTTTCTTTCCATATACCATCAGCTGGGTCTGTATATGCTTCCGGACGTTCTTAACTCATGTCATATATTTCTGCCTTATCATTGATGTTTACCATATTAGAAACTAGAATAACAGTTTCAACTTTTATCGATTACCGCTCCATTTTGATGTTCTTTAAAACTATTAATGACAACTTCGTTGCTTTTTTTGATTATCTACTTTACTTTTAAGGTTTACATAATGGTTCAGACGTTCCTACGAGGGTACGGTAACCATCCATTGTGAGTTTACTTACATTTGTTATTTGTTTTCGGTAATTCCAATAAAGACATATATTTTTGTAATTTTCTTTTTTTATTAGTAACGAAACCGCTTGACATAAATATAAAATTTGGCATTATGTGTAAACTATTGTATAGATTCTCAATGTAAACAAGGAAATTAAAGGTTTGTCAATGAGTCGATGCTTCCAAATGTCAGTATTGTCATATTTGCATTCATGTGCAAAATAATGTTCGGTTATCAAATACTTGCAAACTATTGGCACAACAATATTTGATCCTAGATGCTTTATACTTTAGGATAATAATACATACTTGGTTTTATAAACCAATCGCATATTGTTTTTTTTTTGTATCTAGGACTTAATTATCCCTTTTTTGATCCACTTCTGTCCTACATTTTGCATCTATATATCCTTTTCAACTCTACCTTATATGACCTCTATTGATACCATGGTGATTGATTTATTTTAATTACAGTGGCTCCACCTAATCTTTGGATTATACAAGTAGTAACAACAAATAAGTTTTCAATATTCTATTGTACTTGCTTTCATCTAATTTCATTTTATGCTTAATTTTTACCAAATATAGCTGTTAATAGGTTCATTTTCTTCACTGATTTTGTCAACTTTCATTCCTATTAAATGCTATTTTTGGTTCGAATGTTTCGTTATGTTAATTTTCATGCAGCAGGGGAAACGAGTAAAATTTGGTTTGAAAACATCATCAGAACTTTATCATTGACTCATATATTGCAGTTTGAAATGGAAGTTTCATTCTGGTTCTTTTATTTATTTATTTTAAAAGGCAGGTAGGACAATATTAATGTACTAATCAGCATGTTAGTTTTTATTTTCTCTAAATTTTATTATAGTATCTTGCATGCAGCTCCTTGATGGACATGGTTCAAGGGGGTAAGAAATAAAGAGGGAAGATGGATTAAGTTTACGTAATAGAAAACGAAAACAACTAAGAAAATTTTTCTAAGAAGAATGATTGTCACTAAAATTTATGGCAGGAGATGAAAAGTCCTAAAGATTTTGTTAACAACGTAATTTTAGTAGCAGACGTTTAATTATTAATTTGTAATTTCACCTGCTTTATCTAATGGTTTTGTCATTAGAGTTTCGTTAATAAAAGTAACTCATTTCAGATTTTGAATATATAAAATTAAATTTTGTAAAATGTTTCTAAAGCAGCTGGAGTGCTCTCAAACATGACATTTCAGATTTTTTAAATATTATATAAGGCCCTTTGAATGTAGTAATTGTTTGTTAAATGTTTGTTTCATGCCAGTTTCTAATGGATTGAATGAACATTAACTTAATATTGACTGCGGTAATAACTAAGAATTCCTTTGAATGTTCCTTTAATTTAGCAATGTTGGTAAAAACTGATTTTATACTCCTAATATACGAAGATGGACATGAATCTAAAACCAAATGTTAAAAGAAACAGTTTCCCTACTAATTTTTTTCTCGCATTAACCACACGCCCTTTTGGATTGCCATTTATGATTAATAAGAAATATCAATTACATTTCCTTTCTTCATATATAATTAATTTGAACTAACTCCACACTTAGATGTAAAATAATTCTACCTACATAGGCAGAAATAAACAGAAAAATTTATTTCATACTTTAGTAATGATTTGACTTCCAATAAAACAAAAACCACATACCGTGGATGAATAACTTATAGAAAGCTCTGTATTATGTATATATGTATAATGTGGGCGCAAATTCTCTGTATCCAAAATTCTCTGTCCCCCTGTTTCCAACCAATCATTCGAGAGCACTGCAGCTGCTTTAGAAACATTTTACAAAATTTAATTTTATGTCTTCAAAATTTGAAATGATTTACTTTTACTAACGAAACTCTAATGTAAAACCATTAGATAAAGTAGGTGAAATTACAAATTAGCAATTAAATGTCTGCTACTAAAATTTTGTTGTTAACAAAATCTTTAGGACTTTTATCTCCTGCCATAAATTTAGAGGAATAAAAACTAACATGCTGATTCGTACATTAATATTGTCCTACCTGCCTTTTAAAATAATAAATATAAGAACCATATACAGAATGAACCTTCCATTTCAAACTGCAATATATGAGTTAATGATAAAGTTCTGATGATGTTTTCAAACCAAATATTATTCGTTTCCCTGATGCATGAAAATCAATATGGTGAAACATTCAAACCAAAAATAGCATTTAATAGGAATGAAAGTTGACAAAATCAATGAAGAAAATGAACTTATTAACAGCTGTATTTGGTAAAAATTAAGCATAAAATAAAATTAGATGAAAGCAAGTACAATAGAATATTGAAAACTTATTTGTTGTTCCTACTTGTATAATCCAAAGTTTAGGTGGAGCCACTATAATTAAAGTAAATCAATCACCATGGTATCAATAAAGATCATATAAGGTAGAGTTGAAAAGGATATATAGGAGCAAAATGTAGGACAGAGGAAATGCGAATGGTTTATAAAACCAAGGATGTATTATATTCCTAAAGTATAAAGCATCTAGGATCAAATATTGTTGTGCCAACAATAGCAAGTATTTGATAACCGAAAGTTATTTTGCACATGAATGCAAATATGACAATACTAACATTTGGAAGCATCGACTCGTAGACAAACCTCTAATTTCCTTGTTTACAGTAAGAATCTATACAAGTTTACACGTAATGCCAAATTTATATTTATGTCAAGTAGTTTCGTTGCTAATAAAAAAAGAAAATTACAAAAATATATGTCTTCATTGGAATTACTGAAAACAAATAACAAAGCGTAAGCAAACTCACAATGGATGGTCATCATACCCTCGCAGGAATGGCTGAACCATTATATAAACCTCGAAAGGTGAAGTAGTAAATCAAAAAAAGCAACGAAGTTGTCATTAATAGTTTTAAAGAACATCAAAATGAAGCGGTAATGGATAAACATTGAAACTGTTATTCTATTTTGCAATCTGGCAAACATCAGTGATGAGGCAGAAATATATGACATGGGCTAAGAACGTCCTGAAGCATATAAAGACCCAGTTGATGATATATGGAACGAAAAGAAACATTTTAGTTACTAAGATAGCTCAGACGCTTATTTTATACATTTAATCAAATGGTTCATGTGCAAACTGGGTGAGTGAAGTAAAACAACGTATATTGAGTGCATAAATTAAACTGTAATGTAAAGAATAAACAAATGGACTCAAATCTGAAACTGACAACTATAATCATGTAAGGGAAATGAAAAAAAACAATGGGAAAGCATTGCACATCACAAATTTGCAAATGAAGATGTACTAAGAAGAAATGGAGAATAGAGCATTACCGAAGAAGCCAGATTTTTGTTGGTGCAAGAAGAAGAATATAAACGGACCATTAAGACAGCACTGCAATTTGATTGATACGTGGAAGATGGAAGTGGTTTTACGGAGAAGCGAAAAGTATGTGTCCATGCGGAAGTGGAGAAGCATTCTGTGAGTGGAGGAACGTGGGCAATGATGAGAGTAAATTGAAGTCGTTTGATATCTATGCTAAGAATAGATCTCGGCCACTCTTGGTTTTCTAATAACTAACCAATGCTTTTTATTATATAGATTTTATCCTTGCGACTGACTTGTAATCTCTATATTTATGCATATCATGTACTATTATATCTTACAGATATATGTGTTATTTTTAGTATCAACACGGTGTGTACATATATGAGAATCATACACTTGATATTTTAATACATACTAGTATTAGCCTAAGATAATTGTAAAAGCATAAACTTGGTGTGAAATATAATTTTGTGTTCGTTAAATTTAGTAACATAGACTTCTTGTCCAAAGCACATGTTAAAAAAAGAGTGGTGTGCACCGGAGAACCGAAAATTCTCAATACTGGTGGACACACATGCAAGTGATTGATAGACGAAATGAAATCTCATATACCCAAAATTCTCTATCACTCTATATCCAATCAATCACGACTCTCTGAATTCCACCTTTTTATAATTAAACCCTCGGACTTAATTGTAAAAAAGTGAAAATCAAAGGGGATAGAGGGGACGAAATGATGGACCCGTTGGTAGTGGCAGAAAAAACAAAAAAAAACTTGGTTGAATTTACAGGCTGTGAATGACAATATATGAGTACCGTGTGTTTTCGTGCAAGCATTTCTAGGCATATGTACATCGATAGGTGCACAAATGTCAAACGTTATGATCAGCTGCTCCTGTCAAATGGGTCGGGTCAAAATCGACCCGGCCCAATTTTTGACCCAACCCATTTAGTATATTTATTAAGAGGATCAATTGACCCGACCCTCTTCATGTACGGGTCAACCCATTTAACCATCTAAAACATAAAAAATTGAGAAATGAAAAAAAAAACCACTGCATATGAAAATGTCATGAAACTAAGTATACAATACTACAGCATATAAGATGGATAAAACTTCATTAAACACAATAAAAACTGCATAAAGTAATTGTTTTCACTAAAACAACTCTCAACTCCTTGCTATTCATAGACATCTGCACTCTTACGTGGATAAACCCATTATAGACATATAAACCTGACTATAAGCAAGTTGAACTCTCAGCTCCTTGCCATTCATAGACATATAAACCTGTATTATCAAATAAAAACAGATAAATAGAAGCATCAAATAATCCCATAATTTCAGTATTAAACCATAAATGAATGGTGTTAGGTTCCATTCTGGTAGAAACCATACACGCGATTTAGACATGCTTTATGTGCGATCTTGGAGAAGGAAATATGAGAGAGAACAGCATATGCTGGAACTAAAAAATAATATCATGTTATAACACAGTTAGTTGATCATTACCGGAATCTTTAAAAGCCACCGCACATTAATTAGCTTTCTAATTTCAACATAAATTTTGCATAATTTCAGACAAATCAATAGCATAAACTGCCAAAAGCTACATGATACACCATTAAAATATATGAAAGTGATATTCAGTAGCCATGATATTTGTTCCCAACAGTAACCTTACCTTCAAAATAAACAACATCTAAGTTTTGTAGTTAACAAAAAAGTTCAAAATAAGCTCTCTGCAATAATATGTAAACTGGAAAATAAACAGATATGCAAGCAGACCATAGAATGCGGCGAATTTTTTTAGAACATCATCAATAGAAAATATCATTAAACACCAGCAATACACAATTCATTGCAATGTTCATAGTCAAGTACCAAATAGTAAGAAACCTATTTCTATGTCAAATTCATTTTAGCAAGGATACTTAATATTGAGATTGTTATTTATATATCACTCAGCAGACAACATGAATACCAAACAGGTTGTAAATAAGGTCAATTCTATGTAGCTAAATATATTGAACCTTCACTATTTTCCTTGCACATAGCTGCTGATAAGTAAATAAATTGCAATTGTGCCCATTAAAGGTTTGTTTTCCCTCTTTCAATATGACTATTGTGGTAAACTGTGTAGTTCCATTTACTTCTGTTCCGGAGAAAAACTCGACAAAATCAACACAACAGATAGAAAAAAGGTCAAAATGCTTGTATAAATAAATTGCCATGGCTGCTAATAAATAAATAAATTGCAAATTTTCGTCAACTTCAACTGAATAAATAACCAATAAAAAAATAGATGAATTGATATCTATCCAATGTTAAATTGTACAAAAAAAAAAGTTGCAGTTGGTCTTCAGTGTTAGTCGGAAATACTACTAGAACTGTAAAATGGTTGCAGACTTTACATTTTATAATCAACTAAAATTACAATAGATTGATAGCATTAAATTATAATATACATATATATTGAAGTTTGAAACTTTAAAAGACAAGATATTAAAACGGTTAGTTTGCCAACTGTTCTATGTTTATCTTGGTAGCACTACAAAGTGGAAAAAAAAAACAGATACTCGTATTCATATTCACAACCAAGAATGTGCACAGAACACTTCAAAAGCAATAAAAACAGCATGATTCTGAAGACTGGGACATTTATTGATGGAAACAGAAACAACATAAATATTTGTGTATGATAAATATTTGAATGTCATTTAATACTTTTTTGACAAAGAATATTGATTCCCTTATTCCAGAAGGACACGCTCAGATTATATGAGAAATTGAAAAAGAAAATAAAGTGGAAATCCTTTTAAAATTTTTAGTTACAGATGGTGCAAAGCAAATTTTTCTGCATATACGATCAGAAACAGACGCTCACAAGTAACAATACAGGTTGTGCAAAGAATTGTTATACTAGTTAACAAAAAAGTTCAAAATAAGCTGAATTTGTGCAAAAAATTGTTATACTTTTTGATAAAATAGTGTGTGTTTTCCCTCTGAAATGCAATTTATAAGTAGCATTACAAAATTTAAATATCTTTTTCAAAAAGCATCATACAACTCAGTTCATCAGCTTATATAATACTGATCAATTTCGTCCAATATAATGCAACATATTAAGATGAATACTTTATATCTTTCTCAAAAGAAAAAGTGTTCATAAAATGATACTAAGTGGTAACATTCGAATTATACCAGTTCCTCTTTATTTCCACCGTTCTTTTTATCGTCGCTACTTCATCTCAAGCTGGTCGTCACCAACCTCGTTTGTTCTCCTATCTACGTCACTAAAATGTCAATTTCACAGTTACTACATTCATCTCCTTCAACAGTTACTAGTGCCTGCTAACTTGCTTTTATGTACAAACTTACAGAGAATACACATTCTAAAATAATACTGACAGGTCTTTAGTCCTATGCTAATAATATGAAAAGCATTTTATAAATTTATCTTTATTTTTATTGCCCTTAGGAATAATGGCTTCTAGGGCTGTTGCTTTAGCCTTTAGTCCTATGCTAATATGTTCCAGACATCCAAGTGACAGATCATAAGTTCCAGACATAAGTTAGAGTTAATAATATGGTGTTCCAGACATCCAAGTGACAGACGAAGTTCTGATCATGCTAATAATATGGTGTTTTTCCTATTATTTAAACAAACAGTTGTCAGAATTAAAACAAGTGGACTTGTTTATGTTATTATCAACTAATAGACATCACATGCATACACAATAGCATATGAAAAGAGAATAAGGTAATTTTAATACTTGAAGTAATATGAATATCCAGAAACATGAAAGCACAAGTACTAGTTGCAAACAAAAATACGTATGATAGGAAGATAATATATCTTTCGTATACATTGATACCATACTTAAAATCATACCCGACGTTGTGCATTGATGTCTCTTCTTCTTGCGAATTGATCTTTGTAATATCTTCGGTAAGATCCTCGATTGATTGCACGATCGTACCACTATACAACCAATCTCTTGTACATAACAAAGTTTCGACAACATCTTTATTTAATGAACTACGGTACTCGTCAAGTACTCTACCACTGATGCTAAAAGCACTTTCTGAAGCCATAGTTGTTACCGGTACAGCCAAGATATCTTTTGCCATAAGGGATAAAACAGGATATTGATACTGCTGTGATTTCCAAAATGAAAGTACATCAAACTCTATTTTTCGATCAACCAACCCATCATTTAAATATGAATAAATTTCTGATCTAGTAAAACTACCAGCAAATTGTGAATCTTGATAAGAATCGAATTGCTCCAACATATCTTCACGTTCTTGTGAATAAGGTCCTGTAAATGAACTTGGAGATGTCGTGCCTAATCCAACGTTTGTTTTAATAGGCGACTCTTCTTGCGATTTCTTTGAATATTCAAAAAACAACTCCTCCAATTTTCTTTTTACTTTTTCAAATTCAATGCTATTTCCATATAGCCTTTCATAAGAAAATCAAAAAAAAAAAAAAAAAAAAAATTGTAATGTGGATCGAAAATACAAGCAATTGAAAGAAACACACTAAAATCTTTTCAATATTTATCAAACTTTTTAAGCATATTACATGCCACAGAAGACATAAAATCATCACCATCTAAAGTCTTCTTTAAAGTTAAATGAACCAAGAAAATTTCTGGAAAGAACAAGTTAGCGGTCGGATAATTTGTTCCTGAAAATAAGCAAGTGGCATTATAGAAAACTTCCAAAAAACGTGTGATTTTCTTCGCTTTCTCCCATTCTTCAAATGATGGATAGTAAGTATAGCTAGAATCCGCATGTTTCAACCGATAAAGACCCTGCTCATAATATATTGCACTTTTAAGCATGATAAAAGTGGAGTTCCATCTCGTGGGAACATCTTAACGTAATCCTTTCTTAGTCTTATCCAAAGAAAGATTAGATATACATTCAACAATTTTTTTTTCCTAGATTGAGAACCCCTAATGTATTTTATACTTTCCCTTATGTTGCTCAAACAATTAGTAATAGATTTCAGACCATCTTGCACAATCAAGTTCAAAATATGTGTAGCACACCTAACGTGTAAATATTGGCCATCCACAATCAATGATCTTCAATAACTAAGATGTGTTCTAAATAGTTCAATGAACTTATCATTGGAAGATGCGTTATCCAATGTACATGAAAATATTTTATCTATTATTCCCCAACTAAGCAACAAACTTGATATCTTTCCAAATATATCTAATCCAGAATGAGGAGGTGGCAACAAACGAAAACTAAGCAATCTTTTTTGCAACTTCCATTCATTATCAATAAAATGTGCGGTCAAAGTCATGTATCCATCCGTATTGATTGAAGTCCACAAATCAGACGTTGTACTCACTCTCCCACTACATGAATCTAATACATCTGTAAGTTTTACTTTCTCATTTTCATAAAGTTTCATAACATCTGAACGCGAAGTGTTTCTAGATAAATGTACCACATCATCATTTAAATAAGAAACCAATTCACGAATACTTTCATATTGCACAAAATTACACGGTAAGTTATGCCGAATAATCGCTTCAGTCGTTAAATCTCTATACTTGGTTTGATTAAAGTTTCCTTTATTGATGTCTTCCACATTTATACCATGGCATTTCTTAACATGTCTTCTCAAATTATTTGTGCCGTAGTTATCACCATACATAAATGGCCTTTTACATTTTTTGCAAAAACATGAGCGCTTTTCACCACTAACAGCTTCCTTCTTTTCGAAATATTTCCAAACATCAGACTAAGTATTCCTTTTTCGTTGACTTCCTACAGAACTACCCACTGAAACACGATCAACTTCCAATTCTACAATGCCCCTTGTTTGACTATCATGTTCACCGATATTCATATTCTACAAAAAATATAAAAAAGTTATCAAGTCATCAGAATTTACTAATGAATAAAGTGTATAATTTCCATTTAGGAGAGGGAGGAATAACCGTATTGTGCATGTATTTCAATGTTTGGATGCTATAATAACATGTATAATTTCCATTTAGGAGAGGGAGGAATAACCGTATTGTCATCAAGTCATCAAGTTTCATCGTTGATCATTAAATTAGTCTTCGATTATCATTCAGTATTATACAAAACGAATAACCGTATTGTTCATGTATTTCAATGTTTGGATACTATAATAGTTGAGTACATTTAATGTAAAATGGCTAGTTTTTAACCACAAAAGGTATAGAACACTATGTAATGACATTACAATATGGATTCATTAGATTAATACGGACTGAGATGGCAATAGTTGTCCAAATCAGAGATTATTCTAGTTTTAAATTCACATTTTCACAAATATTTTCCCACACATATGTCAAAACTTACAACTGGATTTGCATAGTTGGAAAATTAATCAAATTAACTCAGAATCATTTCTCCATTAAAGCCACAAAATTGCCATGACATGAACAGCAACTAAAACATATTCTCCAAAACGAAAATTTGAGCTAACTTCCAAAACAAAGTCGATACAATAAATGCCCTGAATTATAATCACCATAACTACACAAGAAATGAAAAACCGCACAAGAAATAAACATAATAGATCTAGAAATTATACCTTTAACTCCACGATAATATTGATCTAGAATTGCAGAAATCGATCCAGAAGTTGCAACAAGAGATAGAGTTTACTGCAAATGAAATTGATTTAAGATTCTCTCTCTATTCGATTATCTTCCATAACTAAAATTCTCAGAACAAAAAATCGTACCTTTGATTGATTAAAGCTGACTAAATCATTTTGAAGAACTACGAAGATGGATCCAAGGGGTCTTGAGTGAAGCTAGAAGTCCAGAGCGATTGTTCGATTGTTTGAGAGAATCGGCGGATTATATATTTCGGAGAGAAAGAAGAGCAGACATCGAATTTTGCAGAAATGGAATTGGGATAATTAGGGTTACGGGGTCAAGCAGGGTCCAGTGTTTTTAATTTGGGCTAAATGGGTTATTACCCAATGTAAAAATTAGCTAAAATAGTTCAATCCAACCCAATTAAAAAGGGGTTAAATGGGTTAAAGGGTTGTTTTCAAATTTGACAGCCCTACGATCAGCTGAGCTACAGTAGGAGTTTGTTGACTCTATCCACTGATTGATGAATAGAGGGGGACCCCATATGGAGCCCTCTGAATTTCACCAATCGATGGCCGAGGTCACCGTGACACCACGGAATGTGGTGTCAACAAACTCGGTCTCGCTGAGCTAGTCTATCCATTGTTCAGTCGCTTTCCTTACCCAAACTGTACTAGAATAACCAATGTCAAATTTAGCTCGTCGTATGGTTCGTTGTATTTTCAGTTTATAGTAGTATCATTATTGCTTGTAGGTGACCATTCATCCAATCAACCTCTAAACCCTGTCACCTGTATTTTATTCGCTCGCAGCAGCTTCAGAATTCCAATCATGGATTAAAATAATGATAGCCAAGTCAACTTGAATGGTGAGAGAAGGAAATGAAGGGTGTATATATATTCTAATGAAGCACTGCATGTATTCATGTTCGACTTGCTTTTGAATTTAATATTAAAAAAGGCATGATAATGCATAGTTATTTATGATATCCTTTTTGTATTATAAAGTCAAAGATTACGCCTGTAATGCAACATATACATATTACAGCATGTTGACTAAAATTTCGTTTGTTAAAATTGCTGAATGCTTAATGTTGAATGCTGATTGATGAAAGCTGATTACTGATTGCTGAATGCTGAAAAGTGGGTGCTTAGTGCTAAATGCTGATTGTGAAAACGTTGTTTGATTAAGTGCTGATTGCATATGTATTTTTGTAGTATGTTGCTAGTTGACAAATTTGCCCTTCATGGTTACTCACAAACTGCAGATTCACATTCAAAAAATAAAATAGATCTTTTGTGCACAAATTAGAATATACGATGTTTATGCATAGTTTGAAACACTCACGGATGCATATTAATTCTTTAGTCTGCTTGGGCGTAATGAAAATTTCATTCTTTTATAACCTTTTATGTTGGCTGTGCTATTACTACACGCTAATAGTTGAACCAGTAAAAAAAATGGACAGATAAAATATCTGCTGCTTTTGAACAGATAAAATAGACGTGTATGAAGAAAAAAAAAGTTGTATCTTCCTCCAGCTTGTAAAGAAACGGGGTATATGTTATAAAAGTATCAAACTGAATAAGCAACTCAAATAAGCTTCGTATTTATTCTTATTGATTTTTGCTTATTTGGTTTAGTTTTGCTGATTCGCTGCTCCAACCAAACAAGCTTAATATTGCTGAATCCATTAAGTAGTTTCATTTAGCACCACAAAAAGTGTTTTTTCTTCAAAACAAACAATACCTAAGTATAAGTCACGGTAGCTTGTTAGCTCACTCCTGCAAATTCTCTTTATTCAAACATCATGTTTTATAGATATATTTATAACTTAATGTACATTGAATGGAGATGTTATATGGTAACAGACAAGGACAGTCTGAGTTTGAAATCCAATCTAGGTTTTATTGGAAGAAGCGAAATGTCAGACCTTGAAACTTAAATTTATATTTAACGTAGGAAGCATGGTGAGCTGCATTAATTATTTTGCAGTTGCCAATGAAACAAAAGTACAAAACTGCACATAAATTATTTTAATCATATACTCCTATTGTTGATCAACTGATAGAAATATAACAGAAATATTATCATGGTGTATACCCTAAACTTATGTTGGGTGCTTATTATTTGCACTTAGATCAGATATATGTCCTAAACTTGTTGATTTGATTTATGGGAGAACTTATTAAATCAACATTTTTTGGTATAATATCAAAGTTTCTACTTTGGTGCTAAAAAACTGTGAACATAGCAGAAAACAGGAGTGTTATATCTACTACTCTCTACGTTTCTAAATATAAGAAATTTTGAGAAGTTTTGTGTGTTTCTAAGATGTTTAAGGTTTTAATGTTCTTTATTATGTCCATGATTCATAATCAAACCGACCGTTAAGGAGGTTTCCCTACTATCACTACAAGAAAAGTTCTAATTTTCGACAGAGCATAGCCACAGTTTCCGACGGCTATTTCCGACGGCTTTCGATAGGCCGTCGACGGCCGTCGGAAACCGTCAATTATAATCGGGATTTCTTCCCCCTGAACCATTTTCTACTTCAGTCGATATCCTCAAACCCATTTCCAGCCGCGATTTCCAAACCCTACCTCCCCCAATTTGCGAGTTCCCGCCTCCAAACACCAAATTTTTCACGTTCGAATAGCTCCCGACTTCCTCTCAAGCTTTTATCATCACCAATTTGAGGTATAATCTCGTTTTTACCTTAAAATTTTAATTTTTACCCACACCTAAATTTGGTAAAATTAGCAAATTAGAGTTAATTGCTGATAGCAATTGGTTCCTATGGTATTGTAGTATGTTATATCATCATATTATTTGTGTATTTCATATGCTACACTGAAATTGAAAGATTTATGTTCAATATTTGGATATTTGTGTATGTAACATCGTAAATTATACGTATTTTGGATAGACTGTTGTTAGTAGTGGCCATAAAATTGGTCAAAAGCTCGAGTATTTACAAATTGGTTTAAGTGTGTGCATGTGTTTCAATTTAGGTTGGTTTTTGTCATTGTATAATTTAGGATATTTTTGTACATGTGCGTCGTTGTCCGCTTGTCCTTCTTGCATGTGTTAGTTGATATACGAAAAATTGAGTGGATGAAGTTGGAAAAGTACATCGTGCAAATTTTGACTTATGCACAAAAAATTATGAGTCTAAATTCTAGTTGTGCCTATTGAATCGACGATAATAGTTTTAGCTTTAAGTTGATTGAAATGTTAAGAAGATGTGTTAAAATATAAAATATTTTTGTGTTGCAGTAAAATGTACTTTTATGTTGAAATGCGCATATATAATTGAGTAATATCCCCTAGAGTGTTTTCGGCCCCGTGCGACGAGTGTTGTACATGATCGTTATATAAATAGTCTTTTTTCGAATTAAAAAACGATTGTTTATATTCATCTGGTACAATATTTGTTGGATTTGTCCTTGTATTGGACAAGTTATAAACACAATAAATATTAATATTTTGTATACTACTTTGTTTCAAAAGATTAAGAAAATTTCGGTTCAATTTTCCTTTTTGTTTCCTGCGTACTCATGTACAATGTAGGAAACAAAAGGGAAATACTGCCGAAATTTTGTTGAATCGTTTGAGCCGAAGTACTATACAATTGTAAATGTTTACTTTGTTTATAATGGGAAGTAGGGATGCCTGACCATGTAAAAGAGTTGCATTAAAAAAGTGTCAAACTAGATTTTTTTTTTTTAACTTAATGAAAATGTTATTAATTTTTGAACCTATGACAATGTAATACAGGTTTTTGTCAATTTTGAATTCTTGAAAAAATAAATATTAATTTTTGAACCAGTGACTGAATTTCTCAAATAGGAAAAATGTTTGATTATTTTGTTGATCGGAGGAGTTGGATGTACCAAAGAAGAGGACAGAGAGGCTCAATAAAAGAAGATTTTTATAATGGTATAAATGTCTTTGTTGACTTCGCTTTAAGTAATAATGGAAGCGATCCTGAAATTCGTTGTCCGTGTAGCAAGTGTAGACATTTGAAATATTTGCTACCCGATGTTGTGAAAGTTCATTTGTGCAAAAACGGATTCGTACCCGAGTATTATTTTTGGGATCGTCATGGAGAAGTTGTATCAAATACTCCTGTAGAGACTGAGGAAGAACGTGCTATTGATGAAAATGTTAGTACGACCCGTATTGAAAATATGGTCGAAGATGCAGCGCGATCTATGTTTCCAATGATTGCAGCTGACGACGACAATGGAAATGATGAAGAACCGAATATTGAAGCTAAGAAAATTTATGATTTGTTGGATAATGCTAAGAAACCTATTTGGGACGGTTGTAAAAGCGGCACTCAGCTATCGGTAATCGCAGAGTACATTGCGATGAAGTCAAAATACAACATCACTGAAGCTGGGTTCACAGCTATTGTACAAGCTGCAAAAAGGCACATGCCGCCGGATAATTTAATGTATGAAAATCACTACGAAGTTAAAAAACTTATGTCGGCATTTGGTTTACCTTATCAGAAAATAGATACATGTGTAAAAGGATGTATGTTGTTTTGGAAAGATGACGTAAACCTTAGAAATTGTAAATTTTGTAATGAAGAAAGATATAAACCAAGAAAGAAAAAGGGAAAGGAAGTTCCCTACAAACGTATGCATTACTTACCTATTACTCCACGGCTTCAAAGATTATATGCATCTTCTGCAACTACATCTCATATGAGATGGCATAAGGTGAGATCGGAGGAAGAAGGTACGTTGACTCATCCAGTCGATGGGGAAGCATGGACGCATTTCGATAAAACTTATCCCAATTTTGCAGCGGAGAGTCGTAATGTCAGACTAGGATTATGTACAGATGGTTTTTCACCATTTTCTCAGTTTGGTTCAAATACTCATCATGGCCTACTTTCATCACACCTTATAATTTACCTCCATGGATATGTATGAAAACGCAATATATGTTTCTTACTGTTGTTGTTCCTGACCCCGATGATCCGGCACAAGGAATTGATGTTTATTTACAATCGTTAATTGAAGAATTAAGAACATTGTGGAACGAAGGAGTAGAAACGTACGATGTTTCAAAGAAGAAAAATTTTCATATATTCGCTTCTTTGTTGTGGACTATAAGTGATTTTCCTGCCTATGCAATGCATTCAGGATGGAGTACTGTTGGTCATCTATCATGTCCATATTGCATGGAAGAGACACGAGCATTTTCCTTACCGCATGGTAACAAAAGTTCATGGTTTGACTGTCATCGATGTTTTCTCCATGTAAATCATCCTTTTAGAGCAGACAAGAAAAACTTTTTGGCTAATAGAGTAGAAACTAGACAACCTCCAACGTTATGGACTAGCGAAGAAATATATGAAATGGTTCAAAATCATCCAAAAATACATGTTACTGGAGTTCAAACAGAAATTGAAGGCAAATCGATTTATCACAATTGGTGCAAACAGTCTATTTTCTGGGAGTTGCCGTACTGGAAACATCTTCTGCTTCATCATAATATTAATGTGATGCATAATGAGAAAAATGTATTTGAGAATGTCTTTAACATGGTTTTGAATGTTAAAGGGAAAACTAAAGATGATTTGAAATCAAGGCGCGATATAGAAGAATTATGCAAATGTCCCGAGCTTCATATGAAAGCAAATGACAGTAAAAAACCCAAAGCATGTTATGAATTAGATAATAATCAGATTAAAATTTTGTTAAAATGGGTTGAAGGGTTAAAATTTCCTGATGGAATTTCATCAAACCTTCGTAGATGTGTTGACTTCAAAAATGGTAAATTGAGTGGAATGAAAATTCACGATTGTCATATTATGATGGAGTATCTATTTCCTGTTATGTTCAAAGAACTACTTCCGCTAATAGTTTGGAAGGTAATAACGGAGCTTAGTTTGTTTTACAAAGAGCTTTGTTCAACTACTTTGAAAGTGGAACGTTTATGAAAATTTGAAGTAGATATTCCAATATTGCTTTGCAAATTGGAGAAAATATTCCCGCCAGGTTTCTTTAATGCAATGGAGCATTTACCTGTTCACCTTCCAACTGAAGCACGATATCGAGGTCCCGTCCAATATGGATGGATGTATCCATTTGAGAGGTAAATATAAACATGTTAACGATTAATTTAATTGCATGTAAAACTATGAAATAATGTAAATTAATTTTGCATAGGTATCTGAGAATCATTTGAAGAAAAAAGTAAGACAAAAAGCACGAGTTGAAGGCTCGATATGTAAGTCTTACATCGAAGAAGAAGCTTCGCTCTTTTTCTCTCATTATTTCAGTGATCATGTGAATATATCATTTGAAAGTGTTCCACGAAACGACGAAGGGGACGAACAAGAATCGTCTCAAACAGTTTTGTCTATTTTTAGGCAACATGGTCGGCCTTCTGGGAAATGTGTTGACGTATGGCTAAATGATAAAGATCTTCATGTAGCTCACACTTATATTCTTCTAAATTGTGCTGAAGTTGCACCGTTTGTTAGGTAATCTGAAATATCAACTGGTGCTTTTTCATTTCTACATTTTTATGTGTGTATAATCTAATGCAAAACTCTATTTCTATTTACAGCGTTTATGAACTTGAACATCCAAACGGAGATATCAGTAAAGAATTTTCTGCTTGGTTTACAAATTATGTTTATGAACCCAAAAATTGTGTTGTTGATGAAGGGTTGAAACAACTTGCAATGGGACCAAAAAGATTGGTCAAGACATATCCAATATATTTTGTTAATGTATATAAATTTAATACAAAAGAATACGGTGTCGAAAAATTAACGAACAATACTGGTGTATTCGTTAAAGGCAGTGACGATCCTGAAAATCACATCAATGATTTTTATAGCGTTTTAACACAAATTTTGCAATTGACATATTTCTCACGACCCGCGGAGGATGTGTTTCTATTTAAATGCGATTGGTTTAGCAATGTTCTGGGTTCTGGGATTAATGTACATAAGGATTATAATCTGATCGAGATAAAGCATACATCGCACTATTACAAGTATGATCCTTTTGTACTAGCCAAAAAAGCATTACAAGTTTATTATGCTTCTTACCCGTCTTTAAAAAGAGATAAAGCAGACTGGTCGGCAGTTTTTAAAACAAAGGCCAGATTTACTTTCGACGGGAAGAATATTCCAGACGAAGGAGCCTATCAGGCAGAACTCGAACATAACACTGAAATAATAATTGAAGATGATCATGCAGATTTTGGACCGCTGGTCGATGATGCAAATGCTTTGGTAGATGCGTTTGAGAGCGCGGAGGAAGAGATTATACAATCTGAGGCTGAATCTGAATCTGAAGAAGATGATGACTGATATAGATGTAGAGTACTAATTTTCTAGTTGTAATGTAATTATGTAGTAAACCCAGCTTATTTTACTATTCATGGAACTATGTTAAAAAAATTAATGTTACGATGGTTTTTTACATATTTTATGTCATATGTAGTTTTTTCTATTTATTTGTCTTAAATATGCAATGTAAAATGTTACTCCTTGGAATATGAGACCCAATCAAATACAGGTATAAACAATTTCTCATTTATGTCATTTTTTACATCATTTATGTCACCTATTTAGCAGCTTATTATATCGTTTGTTTAAGTTTGCTTACATCTTTTGAAATGATTTGTATGTGACAGATATGTCATATAGAGGAAACTCTTCTGGCGAGGGTTCTGGATCGCAACCCCGTGTGCGTGCAGTCGTGTCATTGGTCCCCACGAGTACTGGGTAAAAATTAAAATTTACTTAGCATGTTAATTATTTTATGCTGTACACTTATGATTATCACATTTAACGCAGGGTTTTCGACCTTCGGCCTTCGAAGACTATTTTGGCGACTTCGACAGCAACATATAGGTCCAGGATGTCGGCATGTTGGCCTAAGTGGGATTTGATCCCACCTCACATTCAGGAGGTCATTTGGCAGGATGTGCTAGTAAGTATTTTCTTACCTATTTTTTGTATTTTAATCGCTGAGATATTGTACATATTTTTCTAGTAATGTTTGTTTAACGTGAAATACAGGCCGAGGTGGATATAGAGACACATGATTTAGCATTGACTCGGACATACTGGATGCAGAAAATGAGAAAAATTATAAATATGTTATATCAACAATGAAGAAAAGTAGGAAAAAACCTTCATGGATAGGCGATAACGTTTGGAATGGGTTTCTGAGGTATTGGGATAGTGATAAAGCGAAGGTTAGTGTACTAATTTTTTTTTTAAAAATATAAAATATTTAGTCGATAATTACTAAATTTAAATGTAAAGGCGGAGGCAGAAAGAAACAGTGCAAATAGAAATAAAAATCCAGCCACTCATCGAGGAGGATCCAAGTCTTTTCAGCAGTATCGGCAGGAGTTGGTAATTTTTTTTAAAATTCGACTTGTATTAAAATTAATACGCTATATAGTTTTGAACTTGTAATAATTGTGTGTAATAATCAAATTCAGGAGGCTGAGGGACAGGGTTCTGTCTCGTATATGGATGTATTCACTCATACACATGTCGTCGAGCATGTCGACTCAGACGGGAACATCACATACACATGGCATGACGAGAAATCTAGGAAGAGTCACGTAAGATTTCATTTTATGTAGAAGTTAATGTAGTAATTGTTAAATTACTATAAAATAAGATATCATGATATTAATTTTATATACATTCTTATTTGGTCTTGCAGGAGAAGTTTATGCAGCAACGTCAGATGCGTCTAGCTGAGACTGGACATGAGCAGCTTACTACTGACGAGGAGGACATTATCTTTCAGTCAGTGATGGATCCAGCGACGCGGAATAGACGTTATGGATTCGGAAATCAAGTGGTAAAGCATTTTTACCTTAATTTAATATTTAGTTATCCTCTTGGTATCTCATTCACATAATGTCTTACCTTAATTTAATATTTAGTTATTCGCTTGATATTCCCGAATTGATGGACTAGAGCTGATAAAGCCTTACACTTTAGTTTTGGATTTTCGTATAAATATGCTAACGATGCATTTATATTATGAAAAAAGATGATTTTAGAAAATAAAGTTTAAAAGCAAAATAAAAAATAAACTTTTTTTATATTTCGTTTTTTGAAAGATAATGTAAGGACAAGAGACAATCCATTCTCTCGTCATTCCTTCACCTACCGTTGGAAACACAAAATACAAAACTTAATATAAATCAAACACTTAAAGAAATGAAAAAAACTTATTTTAATAAATGAACAACGAGATTTGAACGTCTTAGGAGTATGAAATAACAAAATGTGGAAGAGTGTATTGACTCTTCACTTAGTTTGAAGCTAAACTAATTTGATTGGCGAATGTCTTTCGGAAACTTAGTTCGAAATAACAGAATTGTTAATATTGCATGAAACTTTATCATTTTTAATGAAGAACGGTTTAATGGTTAATAAATTTTTGTTTTTTAAATAATTGTTACAGTCCACCAGTCAGCACGCACGGGGCAAACAGACTAGAGCTGCTATAGCCTCCACAGAGATTGAGGAGTTGAGTGCTAGGGTGGCACAGCTTGAGGAGGAGAATCGCCGCCAAGCTATAGAGACTACTCAGCTTCTAGATCGACGCTTAGCGGAGTTTGCACAGGAGTATCAGCGATTCCCTTCATCAGCTGGTTCTGCAGAGGATGAGGATTAGTGATGGATGGATATGTATGTTTTGTAGTTGGGCATGCACACACACACACACACATACACACACACACACACACACACACACATATATATATATATATATATGTATGTATGTGTGTGTGTGTGACTAGTTTGCTATGGTATTGATTTATGACTGTGGGTTGACATTTTGCATGTATTTTGACGGTAAAAATGATGTAGTGGATTGACATTTTGCTTGTATTTTGATGCTAGACATGATGTGGTGGGTCGACGTAGTAAACTTGATGTATTATATGTTGCTGTAATGGTAAACTTGTTATGGTTTATTTGTTTTTTGTGGTTTTCATGATTTTTTGCGTAAGTTGGTGTGGTTTGCATGATTTGTGTATGAAATATTGTGCTGGGATTATAGACCGATGGTCTTAATACGTGAATTGAGGTGAATGGGGGCTGGAAGGCTAAATAGCAGGAGAAATACAAAAAAAAAAAATGCAGTATTTTTGACGGCTTCCGACGGCCTACAGGTACACTACTGATCTACGGTTTCCAACGGCTTTCGACGGACTATTGGTTCATATATGTAACGGTTTCCGACGGCCGTCGGAAACCGATGCCAGCAGTCTCAAGCCGTTGGAAATGTAATCGACGAGCTTTGTCGGCAGCCGTCGGAAACACTATTTACCGACGCCCAGATTTCCGACGGTTTTTTCCGACGGCCGCCGACGGCAAAAAGCCGTCGAAAATTCGTACTTTTGTTGTAGTGTATAAGAGCCAAAACAAATTTTCTGAGCCAATAAATTTAGGCATAATTTTTGTTTAACAATAATATTTTCTCTGTGGTTTCCTTCTTTCTCCTCATTTCCTCTTTTCTAATCGTTTCTTCCGTATTCACCTCATTTCCTATTTTCTAATCGTTGTTTCTCCTGTTATCTTGCCCCAAATTTTGTTCTGCTTTGATTCTCCAAATCGAAACCCTATCCAGTCGCTGCTCCAAACAACCGTTGCACCTGTTTCATCGTGAGAAGGTCACCTCAATTTTTGAAATCCATTTTTGTCATGGATCTCGCGTTCATAGGTGTAAACTCCAAAACGTAAATAAATTTTATTTTCAATGTCAAACACCATTTGATTGTTAAATTTCTTAATAACTTCATTATGTTTCACAAATTATTATTGTATATTATTGTTATTCGAGCATTTTCTAAAGAAAACAGCTGGTTTGCTTTGCTGGTGAAATCTGGGGATCTGGTTGAAATTGTGAGAGGAGAGACGGATCTTTTTGGATAAAACTAGGTGAGAAAATTCTCAGTTTTATTCAGTTATTTAATAAGCATGAATTTTTATGACAGGTCTGAGCTCTCTTAATCCATTTTTTTTCGTAGACATCCCTCAAAATCTCATCTTCTGCTCGTGTTTTTTCAATTTGTATTTAATTTTCTGAATGTTTCATCATTATTTAAAAAACTCACAATCATAACCTGAATTATGGCATCGAAACAGTAGTTTATCTGGATAACAGGAGTCCAAGAAGGCATTATTTTCTGATAAATGATCGATTTGAAACTATAATAGTCATCTTTATTACAGTCAATAGCCTTTATTTAAGTTCGGTGAGAGTTACCAAACACTTGTTGGTTTCTGAAATGCAAAACTGAACTGGAAATGTGATAATTTTGTTACTTAAGTGGCGAGTATTACCAAACACTTGTGGGTTTCTGATATGCAAAATTGAACGATAAATATGATAATCTTGTTATTTAAGTTCGGCTAGTGTTACTGTTTACCAAACTACCCCTTTTGAGATTTGCAAATTATGTTAATCTTTTGATTTACTCATTTATTTAAATTGTAAATTTGAACAATTGAAAATTTATCATTGCTTGATAATTTTATTGCCGGGTATACACATAGAAATAAGTTTGCGGCTATTACAGACATTAATGTAGATGAGGGTAGAGGGAAAATGCCACATTAAACTACGGTGAAATAAGGATGATTGGATTTGGAGAAGGCGATTTTGGTCCTGTATATAATGGAATGGTTGGAAACCAGTATTTTTCTTTTTTCTTTCTTTTTTCTTTTTACAAAAGAATTCACAATAAAATACATTGTATTGTATATAAGTTCAAACTTTTACAGTCTCAAACTTTAACAAATTGATGGAAGAACTGAAAGTGAAGTAGATAGGGGCTGATGCCAGAATAGTGCATACTGTTCCGTGTCTCCCGTTATTTTTTCTAACAAATTGTTTTTTTCTTAAATGTTTAGTACTTGTATTTTTCTTTTATGACTAGCCTGATTTTTACTTTTATAAAAATAGTCTCATTTAAAAACTATATACAAACAAGACACCGATTGATCAACTCAACATTAACCGAGAAAAGGTATTTTGAGAAAACAGAACGAGTTTGAAATTAAGACTATGATACTAAAATACTTCATATCATTGGTCTTTTTTTTACCTATAAACAGTAGAGATAAGGTACTGAAATACTTCATATCATCGATCTTTTATTTTTTAATCATTAACTGTAGTATAACATATAGATTTGATCTGAGAATTCAAAAAAAAAATTGTTGCTTTTAAAAATTCTTATTATTTGGAACACATCTCGTGTTTTATGTATTATCCAACGCAAGTTGAGAAATAATATATGATCTGATGATCATGATCTTCAAACCGGTAGCTAGGTGTATGCAAATATTAAATCATCTGAATCTAGGAAGGGAAGCAAATGATATTACATGTCATTGATTAGTTTAAGTCCTATTAGTTACGTGGACTAATTTCATCCCTTTGTGAACAACATGTTAGGTAGTCAATTTGCACAAATGATCTCAATACGATAATACATATATAAAATAATGAATCTACACAGTTCACTTATTTGCATGTTTTGTTCTTTAATAGTTTAACTAGGATGAGGCCCGTGCTTTGCACACAGGCAGATGGTACAATGATGTTAGTTGTCATTATTTGTTATTAAGATATTTGATGATACAATAATGTTAGTTGTTGTGGGTAGTTGTCATTGTTCAGTCGCATCATAATTTATTTGTAGTAGAATGGTTTTCTTGATTAACTGTTTAGTTAGATTTCTGATGAATTTTAGTTGTTTTTTCACATAATATTTCTAAATTATATTTTGCGAACATTGTGCTATGGGAAAACCATTATATTTTCTAACATCAAGTCATGGCATTGAGCTTATTATCAGAGTATTTGTATTATTTGTTGTATGAAATACGGTTTTACTATGTCAATTCAAGCATGGTTAGTTAATATAACTTGGAAGGACACTGCTAGAGAGCCCGAACAAAAAATGGCCCGAATTCGCCCGAAACATACCCCTACTGTTGAATATAGGGGGGGGGGGGGGGGCATATTTGTCTTTGTCACTCTGTCACACCAGAATTTCACCAATCGGCTCTTCCCACCTTTGCTGCAATTCAGCCCGAAAGCTTATTTTCTGGCTTTCTAGCATTTTTGAACTTGGAATATAAATGTTATTCAATATTATTGAGTTGCACTACATATTGACATAGTAGTTGACGTGATATAATGACAATATTCAATTTCTGTTGATAGCATGCATAAAACTTTTAAGATGAAATGTATGCAGTCGTATATGTGAGTCATGTGCATCTTTATATACAACAATTTCAATCACAAAATTGGTGGTGATCATATTTCAATATATACTTCAGTCTGAGTAATTAGACATCTGTCAGCATGTTTGTTTTCCAAAGCACCACCATTACATCGTATTTCATACAACGTACAATTAATATGAAACTGCAGTAAAGTTAACTTATTAATTTACATCTATGCATATAAATAGACAACATATACATTTCAAAGATGACCAATTTATAGAAAAGACGTATCATTTGTTAAAAATTACACACACATTCATTAAAATAGACAAATATTGTTACAAAGCTAGTTTTAATAATCGGAAGAAAGAACAAATTCCTTGTTGTAAGGTGCAAAAATAGAAAGTTGCCACATGTGTGTAGACAGATACATGCACACAAACATATACATATATTAGCATTAAGCAGTCTGACGAAAAACCCACACAGTTGTTGAATTAAACATGGTAAAGCCAAAGCGTGCATAACAATGCACATTTAGGAATACAATAACAACCAATGTAATAACATTTCTTTCCATAGACAACATGGAAATAAGACTTAACAAAAACAAAACGGCCAAAGTAGTTCACTACAGAACCAACACTGTACAGTTGCCATCCCCGTTGCATATGCACTTTTGTTGAATGCTCAATGAAATTAGACATCGGTTCAGACACTAAACTTGCGTTCAGATGGAGCAACCAACTTTAACTTCATGTTTAGTAGATGCCAACACCAAACTGACCAATCATACCCACATATGTATAATAAGTACATGGGTTATGGATTACAGTTCGGTTAAAACCATAAAAATTGTTCATGGTGTCTAATCACAAATTAAACCATGGCAGGTTTAAAATTATAACATGCTTTGTATATCAATTTACTCTCAAATTCTTAAAGCAGCCAAAACTTGCCTGCGTCTTTCATCAGTTTAAATACATAACTAAATACAATTGTATTAAAATGTATTTAAAAAACTACAAATGCATAACATGAACAGTATGACTCAAATTCCAACGACTTACATAACTGCATTAGCAAGCATAAAAATGTTACAAATTTAGTTAGACTTAACACAGCAAAAGAATCATAAATAAAGAGAGCGAACCAAAATTTGGTCGAAGATACTGTCGCAAAGTATTTTAAGCTCTAACAGCCAATGGCCTTGCCTTTCCACCGACTGACATATCCAGTGTCCAAAATGGCACAGTTCAGTCAGTCTCAGCAGTTGTTTAACACTTATTTGCCAGCATTACTGCTTAGCTCCCAGAATATGACATAATCCCCGGACTTTGTGCTCAATTACTTGTCAACAAAATATGAGCATGACTGTAGGGGCCATATAAAAAGCAATTTCCATTTTAAGTAATAATAACCCAATCGAGTTTTCAACAAAACTACGTCAAAACAGCATGTTATATCTAACCTTATAATTAAGTATCCACTACAATAATTTCTTTGTAAAACTAATGAATCTCTGGAATAATATAGTAAATCGCAATACTAATGGATGAACAGGCTACAAATCCAATATAACTTTAGTATTGGTCTAAGAATGAGGATATATTTCATCATAGCTAAAAGCTATAATCGTACTATGTTGCTGTCAAGAAGCATGTTCATTAGTACTCTATGAAGAGCAGCAATGAACTTGCAACTGATATTGGCATATATAGGACCATTATACATGAGCAAAATTGAAAACCATATTAGATACATATCAAGGAAACCAGTAATAAATAATTAAAATTTATGAGATTAGCTTGTATGAGGAAAAAATCATTGAATAAAATTTTTTATGCACTTTGTTTCTTTTCTTGTATCTCTTAAAACGGTTATGGTTCTCTTTAGTTGTTGAGTGCCCTTCATTTTAACGGGGCGATGACAAAATGATGTGCGCTTCGTCCATAGTATGTGCCGGGTAGAAAAAGGACCACAAATTAGCCTTTTAATTAGTCACATTGCTGCACTGTAAGCACTTTAAGAATATATTCTTGGTATTCAGAATGTTTCATCTATTCACAAATATTTTTAAGTTACTCATATATCATCCAATAACCATCGTTAAATGAAACTATAATGGAAATAATTAGAAAATCTCACACTCCATTGCTTTATATGAACTTCCATCTTTATGTATTAAATTAATTCCATAAAATAATTTGAGCATGTTACAAATTTTAAACTTTTCTTCCATAAATAAGTTGCTCCAAAATTGCTAATGTATTCGAAACTATCAGTAAGTATAATGTAAACTTGGAATTAAGCACTTGCCAATTTCCGTGGTTACATTTCTGAATAATCAAACAAACCTTTTTTTTTTTTTTTTTTTTTGCAAAACTATTTCTAGGCTAAGAATCTTTAAATTATCTGACCTTTTCATTACAAATTAATCTTGGTTTTTCATCGAGTTCAACAAACTGTGTGTGCACTACATTTCGTGGTTAAAATGGTATAATATTGTAGAAACTCCATGTATGGTGCAGCAATATGGCGTAGCCTACATCTGTTATTTATAGTGCATTCCTGTTTTCTTGTTAAAATAATAGATAATAGATACTATTTATAGCTTAAAACAGGAAGATCTAAGATATTATAAGTAGTTTAACTCCCTGCTACCGTAACTTGACAGAATTCTCGAAAGTAAGCTTGTTAAACCAATAAAATTATCATATTTCTTTTTCATTAGTATAGCATAAAGTAAATAAATATCCACCTTTATTTCATTGGTTTTGTATAACGGAAAACAATGTTTAAAGATAGACAAAAATAGTTTTATAAGTCATGGATTTTATTAGAAAACATGAATGCTTTTTATAGAGAAATTAACTTTCAGTCTTTTTGGTATGACACTCTCAAACTTCCAACCGTAAATAAGCTAAGTTAATGAGTTTTAGCTAACAAATCTAAGATGTACCGTCCGAAGCAAGTTAATATGTGAAACCAAGTCCAAGTTTCAAAGAGATCACCGCAGTAGAGGGATGTATAAACTTAGTGAGCTTAATTAATTTTTTTAACAATATCAAGATTGATAATTGTTATGGTTCGGTTATATACACTACATGCATTATTTAAGCATCTTCATGTTTGAGCCAGTGTACTTTCAGTATAATAATTCTTTTCTTAATATTTTCAAGGGAAAACTCCAGTCATTCGAGAGTCGTTTTAAAAAAAATTGTTGATTATTATTTGCACGACAACAATTAGGAACGTTGAAAAAACAGTTTCACGTAGTGATATTAAATACAACAGAAAGAAATTATCAGTTTTAAAATGTCTATTTTAAGGAGATAGAATAATTTTAAAAATTCAGGAGATTGAACTTACAATTAAACAAACAAAATTTAAACTATATTATCCAAAGTTTTAAAAATGATATGCCATTTCGTTAAAACAGAGCACGTTAAAATTCAGTACAGTTAACAGAAATACTATAATGGCCAGACCACTCCTTCACTAACATATGAAAACGTAAATATGTGCTAATCTAACCAGTTTATGGTAAGAAAAAATAATATAATTTATCTTCTAAGATGCAACCAATACTACTGGTCATAAGCAAAGATTCATGTTCTTATTAGTTTGTAAATAAATATGCATGATGCAACCAGTACTACAATTTTTGAAATATAACATTACAAAATGAAATATTATATTATTCTGAAAATTTGTAGTTATTGGTCACATAATAGCTGCGGAGTTTAAAATAGAATGTATTTGATAGTTAGAAAATACATTTGCAGAAGGAAAAAACAATAAAAGAATGATTCCATGGCACCGGATAATTATCCACTCAAACAACAGTTTTCATCGGTTGAGTTATCAAAACCGGAATCGTATGTGACACAAAATCAATGTATGATGGTATATAATACTAGTTTTTTTATCAACAGCCATAAGTAGAGCAAAATCAAATCCTACAAAATATTTGTGAGTCAGTATTTCATGTACAGCGTGTGGACTGCAAAGGAGTGGACGAAATATTAGTACTAAAAATATAGAAATGAGTTTAATGAAATACAAAATTCTAGGGAGGCAGTAATGCCTTAAGGTCCTGATTGGCTAAATCAAAGACAAAATTTGTAAGAAGAATAATTCTATAAAATTCAGAAGGAGACATGTCAAATTCATTTGTTATTTGTACGTTGACAGTAAACATGGAAATTTGATGTTCCTTAAATATGTACATCTATTGGAAAAACCATAGAGGGCATGTATGTAAACAGGTAAAACATTAAAGAATCCTTGTCAAAGTAGGAAAATTACTGTTCGAGGGTTGAACGAAAATTGTCTCAACCAAAGACCATTCCTACATAACTACGAAGTACAATTAAAGCGTGTGAGATGCAAACGCTGGTAAAGCGAATTATTTTTCGATTTGAAAAGAGACATGAAATTACGGTAAACTACAGGGGTATGAGAAAGTCGGAAATAGGTTACCTTCTCCAGCGCTTGTTTTACGTCTGTGTAAATGCGGTCGGATTTGGATGACAGTTCAAGCACGAATGGTGGGACTGCAAATTAGCGTTGATGAATCGTAACTTGTTGTGTTACGGAGATAAAGATGTGGGAAGATAGTCGGTATAAGGAGTAGATGCAGATTAGGGAATTTAGATAGAGGCAGAAAATTTGGGGAGAAAACCGAATGGGCAAACGTTGTGGATATACTGGTTAAGTAAGGGGTAACCGGCAGGTGAAGGCAAACAGCTGTTGGAAGAGAAAAAATAAGCGTGAATACCAGCGGATGATAGTATTTCAAAATAATAGGAGAAAGTGAGGACACGTAAGCGGCTTTGGTTTCCTGTTTTCTTGTTTAAGTAATAGAATAGATGTGTGCATCAGGACTTGTGCATTTCTGTACCCCCACCCAACTGCAGTACTGAAAGAGTCTATTGTACATTGTTTATTGCCTAACACTATATACTCCAACAACAACAAAATAATTCTACTATTAATGATGCTTTTGTTACAGAACAATGACTTCAAAGTTCCAAGAATTCTATGTAACACTTGCCATTGTTTAAATTGGATGAATAAGTATTCAGTTGATCTAAATGTATCCCTTATAAATCTAAATGAACAGGTAGAATAAACTCTTTTATGGACCATATCTTATATATGGTTGAATTTCATGTACTATTCTTTGAAGTGGTTACAAACTTGGCTTTGTTTCACTGTCTTTTTAATTAAAATTAATTCCACTATAATTTAGAAGTCTTTATTATATTTACGGGAATCTAAATAAATAGCAAAACCTAACAAAAAGTTCAGATATCGATCAAGACGAAAAGCAAAATAATTATTCTGAAATATTGCTTGCATGTAATAACTGTCAGTACACAAATAAACTTTTGTATGACAATAATCTTTATCCAAAGCTTTAATTTTTATGAAAGTAGAGGCATGAATAAACTAAAGCCACAATATCAACCTGAGGATTTGATGTTTGAACTGATTTAAATAGATTGCACAGGTACGTAAATGGAAAGAGAAGCTACATTATGTATGATACTGTTTTATGATCTTTGTTTTGGACTACAAACATAAATATTTTTATAACAAGATATTGCCTGTGTACTTATCCATGAATAAACAGAATAAAGTATATCCAATTATCCAATCAACAAACTCAGAATGAATTACTATTTAAAACCAAATCAAAATGCCTTTATAATAGATTAAAAGTGGTTGGCTTGTGTAGTTGCTTAAGAATTTTATTGGCTTACTACCTTTTTAACTTTATATTTTAGTAGTTTGAAAAGAGAGTAAAAATAAAGTTACTCGCTGGAGCTAATAAATTGATTGTAAATTAAGTTTTTTTGTCAATGCTCTTAATTTATTTTCAATAGCTGAATGCACAACAATATGCTCTATTTTTAGTGGATGATACAAATGTTGGATTTATGCTCCTAGTTAATGATATAACAAGAGTTGAACATTATCCATCACTGGTTTTTGGAGGTTAAGGTAATACTGTTTTGTACTATGCACATTTTAATTTATTCATGTATTTCAAGTTTGTATCACACATGAATGTACAAGCATTTATACATTTTAAAAAAACATCTATGTGTCCATCAAGTTATGTTATATGAAATTGTCATGTGTTAAGTTGTACATAATTTATCCTTAACTTGGTACATTTACACTTTCCTTGCATGTTTATTTCTTTTGGTTTGTGCCATGTTCATTTTAATTTATTTGTTTAGGCATGCATTCACCTTATCCCTATTATGACTGATACAAACATTTCTAGATTTTGAAAATGTACAAGATAATGATGATTATGATTGTATTTCCTTTTAAGAAAGGGGAAAATACTTTTGATGGTCAAACATATTGAGCATACATGAAATAGTCTGGAGTGTGAAATATGCAGGTAACAACAGACATAATAATCTTTTGATTTCTTTAATATGATCATAGGTATCCTAACATTTACTCCAACTTGATTGGTCTGGTGGTTATTAGGGGCATTGGCTAGTCTACACGAGTGTGTAAGCTGCATTGGCTTTGTACGGGTGCGCATTTGAGATGAAAATCCTTTGCTCGCTGTGCTTGAAGAAAACGGAGAAGTATAAATTGGGTATTAGGGTTGAATGTTTTCATACTGTCGGCTTTTTGTGTAATTTAGTGAACTATTCTAATTGTTAAGTGTAATTTAGGCTGACTATTTTAATTGTTAGCCGAATTCTGTAAATTCCTCAGTGATTCACACAATATGGTGTCCTCTAATGATTAGCATTCTCTAAGATACATGAACTTGATAATACACTGTATTGACATTTGTGAACTTCTTCATAATTTGTATCCACTACATCATGATTTTTTAGTACAATGTATTGGTGCGTAAGTTGCACTGTTTAACCAAAGGATATGATAGTGCAACTTACAGTGTTTTCATTTTAAATTGATGTTACTTGATATATAATAAAAATGTATATGGCTGCGAATGATTTGTATGATACATTGATAGCTTATTTCTAATTTTAAATTGGTTTACGTATACAATTCATAGTGCAATCGAAATTATAGTTTTTTATTTACTTTCATTTTCTCTTAAACCATGCTATTATCTTTTAACTAAAACCCGACTTAAAATTAAATTCTGATTACAAATAATTTTAAATTTTATACTGAATAACCTTAACGGTCGGTTTTTCCACCGTTGTGCGGTAATACTAGTAAATAATGAAACTTTTTATACAACTATTCATGTTTCAACCACTGACTGTGCATGAAAAGAAGATATTTTAAGAAAAAGACTTAATTTGAGTATGAATTATAGCACCATTAATTGATTTTTTAATTCTTATGCGAATCTAGGAATAAAGAGAGAAATTCTAGGGGATCTATGTTGATGCGTGATCAAGATATTTCTCACATTGTTCTCCATTCTTAACTTTTGGGCTAAAAAAAATCGTACATATTAGATTTTATCATTTATGTCAACTTTATTTGTTTCTGCTAACGGTACATAAAAGAATACAGTTTTATGCATATTAGATTATTAATCAAATCCAAATGGTAAAAAATTACATTCGAATATTACATTGGATTTGTATAGTATTGTTGGATTAAATAATCTATCGTTAACTCTCAAGGAAGCATCATGATTAAATCTCAGCCACATATCATATAATTAAATTGATCGATAGGTCAAACCGTGCTATTAAATTGATCAAATCATGTAAAAAAGTTGATAGATTAGATTGTTGGGTACACAAGGAGTAATTAAGGACATAGAAATTGAGAATGAAGGAATATTCACATCGTATTTGGATTGCAGCCAAAATCTTTAATGCTTACTAATTGCATATATAAACAAGATGGGGTACTTAACAGCAATGCAAAATACAAATGAAAACAATAGTATTAACTAGATGTACCAAACAGGGTCAACTATAGTGGTTACTCCTCTATAAATACAACACATATTTACAAGCTGTGATCAAAACATATGCGAAATGGCTCTTGATGATTCTGAAAAGATGAAAGATGGAAATGAAAATGAAGTACAAGAGACTTCTGAACCTGTCCTTAATGGAAAGAGGCCATCTTCAAAAAAAATTGCTTCCTCCGTTGGATTCACTGCGTATGGAGGCAGGCATTGTCTCAAATTTCCTTAAGCATGGTCTAATGTGAGAGCCATTCACTACAAGAAAATGTTAAGTTGGCTACGGAGGGGGGCGAGGGTTAGTGACGGCCAAAAAAGCGGCCCTCGCAAGCCGTCGCTAACCATCGCCAAAAATCAAATATACCGGGAGGCTACAGGATTTTTTCCCCATTTCGATCAAACCCAAAATAAAAAAAACACCCGATCGAACCCTACCTCCAGCCGCCGCCAGTGCTCCGCCGCCGACGCAAGCCGCCGCCTTCTCTCCACCGCCTCCTCCCCTTCCATCTCAATCAGCTGCTTCTTCCTCTCCCGGTATAATTCCTAAGCTATTTCTTAAATTAATTAGTTAATAATGATTTAAATGTATATGTTATGTGATTATATGATGATTGTTCATTTAATGTAGTTGATTTAGTAATGATTGAAACCCTAAAATGTGGATTTAGTTGTTTATTAGCGAATATGGTTGGTTAGTTGATTTTGTGCATATGTATGTGTTTATGAACCGTTATTTTATAGATAATAATCAATTATTGATGTTGAATTTATAAAAATCAATTGATATTTATTTGAAATGGAGTAAATATGAAAGGATGTGATTGTGAATGATTGGTTGTAGTGGTATGAAATTGGATGTGATTGTGAATGATTGGTTGTAGTGGTATGAAATTGGATGTGATTGTGAATGATTGGTTGTAGTGGTATGAAAGAATCATGATATGGAAATATTGATTGAATATGGGTTTGGCAACCCTATTCCAGAGTGATTGAGTGAAAATAGATTGTAAGGTGAGGATATGAATTGAAATTGATCAGTTTAAGGACAGGATTCGTCTGCGTACGAACTAGATTATTGAAATTTCCCCATTGTCTAAAGCTGCGAGGCTTTAAGGTAGCGCGAGGAGCCGTACATCGGGACGGTGCCGGTTTTAATTACCCTGCCGTTATGCTGCCGAAATTTCCTGAAATATTTACATATGTTTTTTTGTTTTGTTTATAGCTTATATAAAATGTTAATATGTTAGATCAAATGCTAGAACAATAAAAATATCATCTGTATTATATATATATATATATATATATATAGGTTTCTAAAATTATTTTTATTATAAAAACATCATCTTTATTATATATATAGCTTTCTAAAAATATTTCCATTATTATCTATATAGCTTTATAAAAATATTCTAGTTATAAAAATCTTATCTTTATAATATATATATCTTAGTAAAAATGTTCATGGGTTGGATAAAATTCTAGAATGTTAAAAATATCACTTTTAACATGTGTAGGAGCTATTTAAAATAGTTAGACCTTGAAATATATTCTAGTATGTTAAAACCATCACTTTTAACATGTGTAGGTGCTATTAAAAATAGCTAGACCTTGAAATAAATTGTTATATGTTAAAAACATCACTTTTTTTGTACGTATGAACCATTAAATATATTCATGCGTTGAATAAATTCTTTGAACAATATATGTATGTGTTATCGAAATCATTGACATATATTTATGAATTAGGAAAAATGTTCGATTATTACATTGACCGTAGTTGGATGTATGAAGTTAGAATTGGAATGAAAGACTCAGTGAAAGAAAATTTCTATAATGGTGTAAATGAATTCATTAGATTTGCAGTATCTAATAATCGAAATTATGAGGAGCTTCATTGTCCGTGTAGTAAGTGTAAGCTGATGGGGTTTCATAAACTAGACACCATTAAAGTACATTTGTATAAATCAGGTTTTGTGCCAAATTATTATTTATGGGATCGTCATGGAGAACTTGTTGCGCCTACAGTAAATCCTGTAGCGTCGGAGGTCGAATTAGTTATGACAATTCCAATAGAAGATATGGTGGAAGATGCAGCACGGTCAATGTTCCCTATCGGTCAGGTTGACGATGATGACGTAAATATTGAAGAGGAACCGAACACGGAAGCCAAAAAAATATATGATTTATTGGCTTCAGCTAAGCGGCCATTGTGAAATGGTTGTGAAAGTGGAACTGAATTATCGGTAACCGCCGAGTACATCACCATGAAATCAAAATTTAACCTTACAGAAGCTGCATTTACAGCGGTTGTACAAGCTGCAAAAAGACATATGTCACCCGATAATCTGATGTGCGATAGTCATTACAAAGTGAAAACACTAATGTCGGCTTTCGGTTTGCCGTACCAAAAAATAGATACTTGTGTTAAAGGATGGATGTTGTATTGGAAAGATGATATTAATCTTAAAAACTGTAAAAAATGTGGTGGCGAAAGGTATAAACCTAGAAAAAAGAAAGGTAAGGAAGTTCCGTATACGAGAATGCATTATTTACCAATCATCCCTAGACTACAACGGTTATATGCATCCTCGTCACTGCATGTCATATGCGATGGCATAGTGTGCGAACACAAGAAAACGGAACTTTGACACATCCATCGGATGGAGAAGCTTGGAAACATTTTGATAGGATGTATCCTATATTTGCCGCAGAGAGCCGTAACGTCAGACTTGGTTTATGTACAGATGGGTTTTCACCATTTTCTCAGTTTGGTAGTAAATATTCATCTTGGCCTATTATCGTTACTCCTCATAATTTACCTCCATGGATTTGTATGAAAACTCCTTATATGTTTCTCACTGTTGTCGTTCCTGGTTCTAATGATCCAAAACAAGGCATCGATGTTTATCTACAACCATTAATCGAAGAGTTGAAAAAACTATGGGATGAAGGAGTTGAAACATATGACATTTCAAAAAAAAAAAAAAAATGTCTATTCGCTTCTTTGTTATGGACGATTAGTGATTTTCCTGCATATGGGATGCTTTCAGGTTGGAGTACGGCCAGTCGTCTATCTTGTCCTTTATGCATGGAAGAAACGCAAGCATTTTTCTTACGGTATGGAAGAAAGCATTCGTGGTTTATTTGTCACCGTTGTTTTCTGCATACCAATCATACTTTTAGAAGAGATAAAAAAAACTTTAAAGCTAACAGCGGAATGACTCTGCAAGCACCCAAAATTTGGACAAGTGAAGAAATATACGATATTATAAAGGATTATCCCAAGATCCATGAGGATGGAGAACAGACAGAAATTCCGGGTAAATCTGACATTCATAATTGGTGTAAACAAAACATACTCTGGGAGCTACCTTATTGGAAAGATCTCAAACTTCGACATAATATCGACGTTATGCACAATGAAAAAAATGTATTTGACAACGTGTTTAATACTGTTTTGAATGTCAAAGGAAAAACAAAGGACGATATATATTCGAGACGTGACATAGAAGATTATTGTAAACGTCCAGAACTTCATATGAAGCCCAATAACAATAAAAAACCCAAAGCGTGCTATGAACTAGACAACAAACAAATAAAACTTGTATTGAAATGGGTTGAGGGACTGAAATGTCCGGATGGGATTTCTTCTAATCTTCATAGATGTGTTGACTATAAAAACAATAAATTGAGTGGGATGAAAAGTCATGATTGTCATATCATGATGGAATATTTATTACCAGTGGTATTCAAAGAATTATTGCCTGTAAAAGTGTGGGGTGTTTTAACAGAGTTAAGCTTATTCTATAAACAGCTTTGTTCGACAACGTTAAAAATTGATGGTCTTCGTAAACTTGAAGTAGAAATTCCGATATTGATTTGCAAATTGGAGAAAACCTTCCCTCCAGGATTTTTTAATGTAATGGAACATTTACCTATTCATCTTCCATCCGAAGCAATTCTTCGAGGTCCAGTGCAATATGGATGGATGTATCCTTTTGAAAGGTAAATTTTATGCTTACAATTCAAAGTGACATTAGTGCATATAAATTGAATTAATTTTATTTTAGGTATTTGAATCATCTGAAGAAAAAAGTACGACAAAAAGCACGAGTTGAAGGTTCGATTTGCAAATCTTATCTTGAAGAAGAAGCTTCGTTCTTTTTTTCTCATTACTTCAGTGATCATGTGAACCTATCATTTGTAAGTGGTCCTCGTAATGATGAAACCGTGGAAACCAATTTTTGTCCGACAATGTTATCTGTTTTTAAACAATATGGACAATCTTCTGGAAAATGTGTAGAAATATGGTTAGATGATAGAGATCACCATGTAGCACACACATATGTTCTTCTAAATTATGCTAAAGTTGCACCGTTTGTTAGGTACTAAATTTTTAACTTTATTACAGTTATGTGTACATCAATTGTTAGCTAGTAATAAAATCATTTATATTTGCAGTATTTACGAATCAGAAAATCCAAATGGCGATCTCAGTAAAGATTTTGCTAAATGGTTCTCGAAGTACGTTTACGATCCAATAAACTGCGTCAATGACGAGGGTTTGCAACATCTCGCGCTTGGACCAAAAAGAAATGTTAAGACTTATCCAATATTCTTCGTCAATGGATTTAAATTCAACACCAAAGACCATGGTACTGACAGATTAACATATAAAAGTGGTGTATTTGTCAAAGGTAGTGATGATCCCGAAGAGCATATAAAAGACTTTTATGGTATCTTGACACAGATTTTAGAGTTGACATATTATGTACAACCCGTTGAAAAAGTTGTTCTATTCAAGTGCAACTGGTTCAGCAATGTTCCTGGTACTGGAATCAATGTGCATAAAGATTATAAGCTTATAGAAATAAAGCACACATCACATTACTATAAGTATGATCCTTTTGTATTGGCAAAGCAAGCATTACAAGTTTACTTTACTCCGTATCCGTCCTTAAAAGGAGATAAAGCAGATTGGTCTGCTGTAATTAAAACAAAGGCAAGATTTACATTTGAAGGAATTGCTATTCTAGACGATGCAGCATATCAAATGGATGCAAATCAAACCGATGAAATAATAATTGCTAATGATGTCAATTTAGAGTCTTTAAACGATGAATCAAATGAATTAATAGAAGCATTTGAGAGTACAGAAGACAATGATATAGAGTATGAGACCGAGACTAAATCAGAAAATGAAGAAGAATAATATTATTTGTATCGTTAGTTGTTTACATACGATGTACAATGATATGTTTAATATGATGTGCTATGTTGTGAGCTATGAGACGTACAATGATGTTTTTTATATGATGTGCTATGTTATGAACTTATATAATGTACTACGGTTATCTATTATCTGGTTCTTCTTTTATGTAAATGGGTCTTGCAGTTGCATTTGATAATATATGTTGTATGACTTTATTTGATAATGGATGTGCATAATGATATATGAGTTATTATTACACGAAATAATATGTTTGTGACAGATATGCCTCCTGGACACCGACCTACCCACATTTCAGAGGCAGGTGCGAGCGGTACAGCACCGGATTTACGTCCGGTCGTAGAGCTCGTGCCCAAGTCCCGCAGGGTAAGTTTTTAATTTCGTAAATGCTTAGTATTCAAAAGTTCTTAAATGCTAACATCGTACTTTCTGCAGGGGGTTTGATATTATTCCAGGAGAGGTTGTTTTACGTGTGTCCAGAGATGCATATCTCGCTCGGTGGATAGAGGCGTGGCCTCACTGGGACGATATTCCTATGCAGATTAGGAATGCCATCCTCGCGGAGGTTCTTGTAAGTATAAATATATTTCTCATTTGCAAAATTATATAAAATATGTAATGCAATTTGTTTGTTAATTTACAATGTGATGTACGGGTCAACGAAGAAGATATGGATGTTTTCCTGAATGCATGGAACCAGAAGATGAGGAAAAATTATTCAAGAAATATATACAAGGCAAAAGTAGCGAAAAAGAGGCCTCAGTGGATGAGCGAGGAGGTCTACACCGATTTCCAGAAATTGTGGGCCACGGAAGCTGCGAGGGTAAATTAATTAAGCTTATTTTAAAATTTTATTTTGTATATCCATCAATTAATCATATAATTAAATATACAAGAGCTTTCAGCGCGAAACCGAGCAAACAGGCTCAAAAATCCTGCTTTGCATCGGGTTGGGTCTAAGTCCTTCTCCCACCATCGTCGTGAATTGGTACGAACGATAAATCACATTTACAAATAGTTCTAAACTTTTTAAATCGTATTGGTAAATTTCAAATATATATTGTATCATTTCAGATGTCGACTCTGCAACAGGAGCCTACACTTGCTGAGGTGTTTACACAGACTCATGCCGTCGAGCGGACAGATGAGGAGGGTAACACCACATATACATGGACGGACCCTAAGGCCTGTGAAACGATGGTTAGCATTTGTAATAATTTGTATTTCACATTGTTATTTTGAAATTGAATATTTAATGTATTCCATAATTTTCCGCTATCACAGGACAAATATAGGACGCTATTAGATGCTCGAACGACGCAGTTAGGTCAAGAGCCGGACGTGGAGGAGTGCAATCGCATTCGGAACAAAATCATCGACCCGCCTACCAGGGGTAGACGCTATGGCTTTGGAAACATAGAGGTAAAGCGTTTTATTAAAGGATTTAAACATATCCAAGTGTTATTAATTAATATCACTTAGGTACTCAATTCACGTAAACAAATATCACATATTAATTTATCTCTTACTGGCATTAATAATTACTTTAAATTTATGTCATATTAATACCATTGAAATATTAATTTATCACATATTAATTACTGACATGAATAATTACTACAAATTGGTTTCATTAATTGGTGTGAATTTGATATCGACAAGTCTATTACAATCATTGTATAAATCATTGTATAAACCATTAATGTTGCAATACCAATGAAATATTAATTTATCTCATACACGCATATAATATGATAATTACAGATGTCGGGGACTCAGGCCTCATACACGAGACGTCAAAGCGAGGAGGAGATCATCATGCTTCGACAGCAGGTTGCAGCTTTAGAGGATTTTCAGAAGAACCAGCTTGAGACCGTGTTGGATGCGCGGATTACTGCATATCTTCAGGAGCATGGGGTTATGCCGCCGAGTGAGCCTGCTACCATGGCCGATGATGAGGAGGACGAAGAGGATGAGGACGAGGAGGACGACGAGGATGAGTAGGTAGGTACTTGTCCCTTTTTTTTTGGACTTGGTTTGTAAATACAAGCTACTTGTTGGTGATGAACTTGAGATGTTTGTGATGTTTTGTGGAGACGATGATGGTATTTTGGACTTGGTTTGTTTGATGTGGACGTTTTGATGGTATTTTGGACTTGTTTTGTTTGATGTGGACGTTTTGATGGTATTTTGGACTTGTTTTGTTTGATGTGGACGTTTTGATGGTATTTTGGACTTGTTTTGTGATGTTTTGAGGCGATAGAATGTGAAACTGGTTGTATATGAGTTGTAGATTGAATTGGTGTGGTTTGATGGCTTGTTAGCAGCTTAAATTAAAAAAAATGTTTCAGATTAGCGACGGCTAGTGACGGTTTTCTGGTCTCGGATTGCGACGGCTGGCGACGGCAGACGAGGGTCAAAGACTCAGCTTTGCCACGCAAGGCGACGGCTCGCGACGACATATTTGTATAGATTTGCCACGAGTTGTGACAGCTAGCGACGGCTATATAGTGACGGCTTATGTCGGATATTTGAAATATAACCGTTTGTCCACGTGGCAAGCTAGCCGTCGCTAGCCCTCACTAATATGGTGTCCAAAGCCGTCGCCATGCTCGACGCTATTTGCTTAGCGTCCACATTATTTGTGACGGTATTTAGCGACGGCTGGCGAGGGTCTGCGACGGCTGGCGACGGTATTTTGCCATCGCTAATTGGTCTGTTTCTTGTAGTTATTTTTTGTTTTGTTTTGTTTTTTTTCCTCCTTTTTTTTTCATTGCAAAAGTTTAACAGTATTATGCATGAAATGCTATATTTTAGAATCTTAGATATAGAGCCGGTTTGAATCTATTTAAATAGGTGGTTTTTTATTGGAAAAAGATAGTAGAAACCAATTCATTTAGGTTTTGGAAAGCCAAAAAAAGACTTGTTTTTTAAGTCATCTATCATTTTGCTTTATGCTAGAAAATATGAAATTTTAGCTTCTTGGAGCAAAAAGGAAGCATAAACGGATACGGGTGTGACTATTTTTGAAGCTCTCATCTTCAAAACAGTAGTTATTATAATCTAACGTACATGATACAAGAAAACGGAGTACAGTATAACCTCTTGGATCTGTAATAAAGAATTATATAACTGTTTACAAAAAGTATCAATTCATTTTAAATGGGGTTGGCGTCTAACCATAAAATATTTTATTCAGATCTAAATTCTAATTGCAACTTTTATAAATTGATGTCACTTGAAACTATGTTTAATACTTTCAGTACAAAACTTACTGACCTCTGTATATCCAAACCTTCACTCAACATTTACTGCTAAAACTGGGCGTGGTATAGAAGAGTTAAGTGCAGAAATTTACGACTAACATAAAAAAATTACTGCATCCAATAACAATATGGGAGACTGATAATTGAGATGGTGCAGGCAAGTTGGGCTATAACTATGCAATATGCATTTCAAAGCATAGGAGTAGTCTATGTGTACGCAAGCACTTTTGCTGATGAAGTTAAAGATAGATGACATACTTGGTGTTCTTTCCCTTATCCTCTACACTATTATTCTCATTCCATGTTGGAAGTTTTCCAAAACCTTTGTCAAATATGATCCCCTACGGAGGGGGGGTCCAGGGGGGGTGGCAACCCCCCTAGGTGGGGGTGCGGGGGCAACGCCCCCGCTAACGGGGTTCGACCTGCCCGGTCAGGTCGCGGAGGTCCAGGGGGCAGCGCCCCGTCCGAAACGGTACATTTTGTGTACTGTTGAATTCGAATTCAACATGCAACGGTAATAACCGTTGGAAAAGGTACCGTTCAAACTCAAAAGACACACCCGTAAACGAATAGATGTTTCGTCGTCTATATATAATGCAGTGTTCCCTCATCACGAATTTCACCTTTTTCTTTCTCGAAATCCTTAATCATCTGCATCATCAAAATAACTTTAAGTGCTTCCTCTGATCTGTGCAAGTAATCACAACTTGCATAGATATCCTCCATTGTATCCTGAAAGAAGGTTTTCAATCAACCCATTGTGATTTAGAAAGGGGAAAACATTCTTGAAAGACAGCGAATCTTTCGTGCCTTGGAGCGAATCTTACTCAATTTCTAACAACACTTTAGTCAAATACGCGCTTATTGTACTTTGGGCAAATGACCATGGCAATGGTGAGTTCATGTTGATTACTTGTGTAACCGTACTTTTTTTTTTCTTGTATATATTCTGATTCTGTTCCTTCTTGCCTTGATTGTTATAACTCTTAATTATGACTCATGTAGAGCATTTGCACTATATTCGTTAATCTCGCGACATGCAAAGATGAGTTTGCTTCCAAATCAGCAATTGGAAGATACAGCCCTCTCAAACTATAAACTGGAGACACCATCAACGCAAGTGAAGAGAGCACATTGGATCATTAAAAAAAAAAAAAAAAAAAAAAAAACAACTTGAAGGTAGTAAACCTGCTAAAGTAACCCTCATTTTTCAAACCATTTTAGGTACATCTTGTTGTGAAAAACTGCGTCTTTGCGGAAGCGTCCAGAATCTTCTTCACTCAATTACTTAAAGATGATTTCTATGAAAATAAACACAGATATGAAATCACACGCGCAAACACAAAATATTCCACCCAATCACCCTCTTTATTGATTCTCAAAACGAATTTTTGTTTACACACACTGGTTCAACAACCAACAATAAACAAACTACAAGAATCAATAACCTTATTGAGAAAGGGAAAAAATATCTAAATGACTACAACTCTTGTTGGAGAAGGAGAACAATGAAGAACGACGGCTAACCCTTGGATTAATTGGAGGCACCAATCCTCTCTAGGGCACCAAGCCCTAGAGGCACGCAGCCGCCACTCTATTCGATCATGCCATACTTTTAATCCAACCCTAGATGATGCTTTTATAGAATAATAGAAGCCCTAGACAGATACTCAACTTGCCCCTTCATTACTTGCAGAACAAGCCACAGAAAGACCAAGTCAAATAGCAGAAAACTCACTCAGACGTCTGACCTATATATGTCAGACGTCTGTCCATGCTCTCGGATTACAATCCCTGTAGACACAGACATCTGACCAAGCTTCCTCAGACGTCTGTGCTGAAGCAGAGCATACAACTGCTTTTCCTTGCCTTCTTTCTGCCCCTGCTCCATCTCCACTATCGTCAAACACATCCACGCCTCGTCTCCATCAACATATGTGATTTTCATGTCACAAATCACAACACATCTATGATTATGGGTGATGGCATCTTAACTCCATGCATATCTGGTGAGACATCATTAACTTAGTTATACATCTGCTTCGTAATATGAAATATAGTAATTTATCGATGTTCTTATTGTGTGTTTCAACTCCAATAAGTACAACAATGCATAGCACACTTAGAGTCCGTTTGATTTTGAACGGGAAGGGGCATTTGAAAGGGGCATTGGAAGGGGAATTGTTGGGAATGGGGAATGTGTTCTTTTTACGAAAGGGGCATTTTGGAAGGGGCAGAGTTATTATTTTATTGTTTTTGTATATATTATTTTTAATTGTTTGTGTATGTGTGTGTTTATTATTGAACAGAATAGTAGAACGCAGAATACAAATTGCAGAATACAAATTGCAGAAATAAAACTTATGATGCTTGAAATGATCGGTTAAAATTAAATGTTCGGTTCCAACGCATTTTCCAAAGCATAACAGTACATGTTCCATGTTATGCCCTCTTGCTTCCCAACCAAAATATCCGACTACAAATTTACATCCACCATAACATTTCATTTTCAAGGCATAACAGTACATTTCGCATGTTCCAATGCATTACCGGTTCCAACGCATTACTGGTTCCAACGCATAACAAGTATTCAAACTTGGGGGTAGGGAAATGTAGCATTAATTTGTCTGCTTACTACAACGCATTACTGGTTCCATGTTCCAACGCATTACAGTACAATTTCGAGATGCAGCACTATTTTTTTTGCATCAGAAGCCGCGTCGGACGCGTCGGCTGCGTCGGACGCGAAAGCTTCCTTTTCATCCGTTCGTCTTGAAGGGGCAAAAGTGTGGGACCCACCTCTGACGCGTCGGATGCAGACGCAAACATTAACTGGCCAGTTCAGAAATCAAACGCTACCTTAATAATTATGAACTACTTCTAATCACTTGTTGAGATGTAGGCTTTCTATTCTGCATCAAGCAAATGCGCTAAAATTACCACATTCAAATTCAATTTCTGTTACAATTGGTTTAAAATGTCTTTTTTTTCTCTTTCCTTTTTCTTGTAGTGATATCTGCAGTAAGTGGTATTCAGCAGAAAGTAGACTCCCTGACAGAAGGTACAAAAAATAAGCATATTTGAAGCTGTGTTACAACACAGATATACTGGTGCAATGATATATGATCAATTTTATAGTGCTAGAATGCCTAAAACTTCTAATTTTCTTTTTCTACAGGGAAAATAGCAATAATTTCAATCTTTATCATAATTGGGCTATTCTCGGTTCAACGTTTTGGAATCGATAAAGTGGGTTATAGTTTTGCACCAATAATTCTGATATGGTTCGCTCTGATCGGTGGCACCGTATTCTACAATTTAGTAAAATATGATTGGAAAGTTCTAAGAGCGTTTAATCCAAAATACATAGTAGATTATTTTAGGAGAAATGGTAAAGAAGCATGGACTTCCCTTGGTGACGTTGTTTTGTGCATTACTGGTGATACTTTCTGTGCATGTTTATCTTTCATTTTGCGTTTTCCAAAAAAATTCTTACATTTTTTATCCTTAGGATTTCAAAACTTACTGTTGTAGCTGAATATAAAATAAATAAAGATCAAAGTATAACACAATATTTCTTTTTATGTGCTACAGGAGCTGAAGCAATGTTTGCTGATTTGGGGCATTTCAATGTCAGAGCGATTCAGATAAGTTTCACTGCAGCTTTGCTTCCTGCTGTATCACGGGCCTACGTTGGACAAGCAGCATATTTGATGATATTTTCAGAAAACATTGGACATGCTTTTTACAAATCAATACCAGGTAGCACATCTTTAGTTCAATATCTACACTGGTTTCATATTTTATATTTTACTATTAATTACAACTTCAAGTTATAATATTGTTGTTAGAAATTGAGTAAGATTCGCTTCAAGGCACGAAAGATTCGTTGTCTTTCAAGAATGTTTTCCCCTTTCTAAATCACAATGAGTTGATTGAAAATCTTCTTTCAGGATACAATGGATGATATCTATGCAAGTTGTGATTACTTGCACAGATCAGAAGAAGCACTTAAACTTATTTTGATGATGCAGATGATTAAGGAATTCGAGAAAGAAAAAAGTGAAGGGTCCATCTATTTCCACCCCAGTAATTGCTCTTCACACCCCGGTAAATTTTTTTAAAATTCAATACCAATTATACCCTTTAATAATTTTCTAGATAACATGTTTAAGCTTATTGATTAAAACGAAAAGATACCAACGTTTCCATTAAGCTTGTTCATTAAAAACAGCATAATATTTCATTAAACTTCAATTCAAAAAAGAAAATAATCCCTTTCATCAGTATAATCCATTCAAATTTTTATGTGAAATGTTTATGGTTTAGCTATATAAATAAGGGAAAGATAAATTTAATCACAAATGCATGAAGCATGGTCATTCCTGCATAACTTTTTTGTGTCAAAATCGCATTTTTTGTTTTGTTTTGAAAATTTGGGTTTTGAAAACGGGATGGGAAGCAGACAATGTATTGGAAAGAAAGGGGCAGTTCGGGTATAAACGGGGTGGGATGAGTAAATAGAGGGGGGTGACTTATTTTTTTAAATTTCTGGGGTGTGAAGAGTAAATAATGGAGGGTGAATAGACGGACCCAAAAGTGAAATTCATGATGAGGGAACACTGCATTATATAGACGACGAAACATCTATTCGTTTACGGGTGTGTCTTTTGAATTTGAACAGTACCTTTTCCAACGGTTGTTACCGTTGTCTGTTGAATTCGAATTCAACAGTACACAAAATGTACCGTTTCAGACGGGGCGTTGCCCCCTGGACCCCCGCGATCTGACCGGGTAGGTCGAACCCCGTTAGCGGGGGCGTTGCCCCCGCACCCCCACCTAGAGGGGTTGCCACCCCCTTCCCGGACCCCCCTCCGTAGGGGATCATATTTGACAAAAGTTTTGGAAAACTTCCAACAAATATGTCTATCTATAATATATATTATATTTGTTATTGTTAATTACAACTCAGAGTTCTAATAAGTTATATAAACTGATTAAAGGTCCATTTTTCTGGCCGACTTTTATTGTCGCTGTTGCTGCCGCTATCATTGCTATGCACAAGCGCCAACTTTAGGGTGTTTTCCTAGAGTTAAAGTCGTGCATACTTCACCAAAATACGAAGGACAGGTCTATATTCCTGAGCTAAATTACGCGCTGATGGTTGCGTGCATTTTGGTAATTGCAAGCTTCAAAACAACCGAAAAGATCGGCCATGCTTATGGTAACGATACATTTATATTGTCTCTAATTCTTTTATTTTTATTTTATTTTAAACTTAAGATCCCAACCTAGAAATGCATCCCTGTTTCTTGTTGAATGTAATCCAAAGGTTGTTCAGGGTTAAAGTCTGATCAAATGAGAACCTGAAAGGGCAAAAGGCTGTTTTGATAAGGAGGCTAATTGATATGTCTCTTAGTAACCAAGTATCATAATTAATTACTTGTTTAGTTTTTTGTACTGAAGTGTTGTTTCAAAGCTTATAAATGTATTCAGCCCCTGCTTTTGGATTGTGCAGAAAATGCAATAATAAAAAAGGCTGGCGACTTAAAAAGAAAGGAAACTGTGTTTTCATCTGTTCCCTTGTTGTTCTTCAATTTTTCTAACATTGTGGTATCAGAGCCATGGCCGACGGAGGCAGCAACACTACCGTCATCAATCAGACTTTACCTCTGTTAAAAGGTGAAAATTACAAGTTTTGGAGCATCAAGATGCAGACGATGTTGAAATCTCATGGCTTGTGGCAACTTGTAGAAACAGGGGCACCAAATCCTGATCCGAGACCAATCGAAACAGCCAAGCAAGATGCAAAGGCGTTGTACTATATTCAGCAAGCCGTACATGATTCGGTATTCGCAAAGATTGCAGCAGCGAAAACAACAAAGGAGGCCTGGACTATTCTAAAGATTGCATTTCAAGGAAGTTCCAAGGTAGTAGCCATCAAGTTACAGGGGTTGAGACAAATGTTTGAGACACTAAACATGAATCAAGGTGAAACAGTTCAATCGTTTCTCACGTGTGTTACAGCAATTGTCAACCAAATCCGAAGTTGTGGAGAAGATCTTTCTGAGCAAATAGTTGTGATGAAGGTGTTGCGTAGTTTGACAACCAAGTTTGATCATGTTGTGGCAGCAATTGAAGAGTCCAAAGACCTGTCCACCTATACGTTTGATGAGTTGATGGGATAATTGCAGGTCCATGAAGTCCGTCTCAGTCGATCAGAAGTAAATGATGACACTAAAGCTTTTTATACCAAGAGCGAGTTCTCAAACAAGCAGCAGCAAGGCAGAGGCCGAGGAAATGGAAGAGGCCGAGGTGGTCACGACGGCAGAGGTAGAGGCAAGCCAACTGACAACCAATAACACAATTATCAACCAAAGAAAGACGCGGAATGTTACTATTGTCATAAGAAAGGACGTATGCAAGCTGAATGTTACAAGAAACAAAGAGATGAAAGTCGAGAAAAGAAGTGCAATTACTGTCACAAATCTGGTCATGTAGAGGCCGACTGTTACAAGAAGAAAAGGGAAGAAGGGCAGACAAGTTTTGTTTAGGAGAAGAACAATCAAGCACGGCTATTTATGGCCAAAACTGATGAAGAATTAGATGTGAGTCAAATATGGTTTCTAGACAGCGGATGTTCAAATCACATGACAGGTTTAAAGCATTTGTTTGATGAATTGGATGAGTCATACAAGAAGGCAGTGAAACTTGGCGATAATAAAGAGATTCATGTTAAAGGAAAGGGAAGAGTAGCTGTGCAGTCCAGCAGCAGCACACAGATGCTACATGATGTATACTACATTCCTCAGCTGTCGCAAAACCTACTTAGCATTGGCCAAATGATGGACAATGGGTATACCATCATATTTGAAGGGGACAAATGCAGAATTGTGGATGCATCCTCAAATCAAACAATGACAACAATCAAGAAGACACAAAACAGCTTGTTCCCTTTGGAGGTAGCGAAGGTGAAAAGCAAAGCTCTTGCAGTCAAGGAGATTAGTTCCAGCAACTTATGGCATTTAAGGTATGGCCATTTGAACCTAAACGGTTTGAGATTGCTTGATCAAAAGAAAATGGTGGTTGGGTTACCGGATGTTGATGATATGGGGATTTGTGAATGATGTGTGTATGGAAAGCAATCAAAACTGCCATTTCCAAAAGATCGGTCGATGCGTGCAACAAAAGCACTCGAGTTGGTGCATACCGATTTGTGCGGACCAATGGAGGTTGAGTCGATGGGAGGAAGCAAGTATTTTATGTTGTTCATTGATGACTACAGCAGAATGACCTGGGTGTATTTTCTTAGCTAAAAAAGTGAAGCATTTGGATCGTTTAGAAAATTCAAAGCTATGGCAGAAACACAAACAGGGGCTGAACTGAAAGCTCTAAGATCAGATCGTCGTGGTGAGTTTCAATCAAAAGAATTTAAGCTATTTTGTGAGAAGGAAGGAGTGCTGCAGCAATTAACTACCCCATACACACCTGAGCAAAACGGTGTGGCTGAACGCTAAAACCAAACCGTGGTGGAACTAGCAAGAAGCATGCTGAAATTCAAAGGTATGCCGAACCAGTTTTGGGTAGAAGCGGTGGCAACAGCAGTATACATTCTTAATATGTCACCAACTAAGGCAGTAATGAACAAGACGCCGTTTGAAGCATGGTTCAAAAGGAAGCCCAGTGTGGGACATTTGCGTGAATTTGGGTGCATTGCATACACCCTCGTAGCTGCAAAAAACCGCAATAAGTTGGATTCTAAATTGGAGAAATGTGTGTTTATTGGATATTGCATACAATCTAAAGGCTACAGGTTGTACAATCCAGTGACAAAGAAGATTATAGTCAGTAGAAACATCATATTTGACGAGAATGCTAGCTGGAATTGGTCCATCGAGTAAGGCAACACATCAGTAGTAGTAGTAGAAGAAGAAAAAGAAGAAGACCGTAATCAACAACCGCAAGCTAACACAAGCACAAATGGGACACCAAATCAGACGGTCGATTCTGATTCACCACCAAGGAGGGTAAGGTCCTTACAAGAATTATATGAAACAACTCAAGTTATGTATGTAGCAGACCCAGTGTCGTTTGAAGAAGCAGCAAAAAGAAAAGAATGGATGCAAGCAATGAAAGAAGAGATGAGTGTAATTGAACAGAATCATACTTGGAAGTTGGTGGAATTACCCAAAGATCGCACAGCAATTGGAGTTAAATGGATTAACAAGACAAAATTTGGAGCAGATGGTCACGTATTGAAATACAAAGCAATGTTAGTAGCAAAAGGATATGCACAAAAGCAAGGCATAGATTACGAGGAGACATTTTCTCCAGTAGCTAGATTTGAGACGGTTCGACTACTAATGGCATTTGCAGCTCAGCTGAAACAATCTATCTATCAATTTGATGTGAAATCAGCATTCCTCAATGGTGAACTGAAAGAAGAAGTGTATGTTGAGCAGCCGGAAGTTTTTGAAGTAAAAGGAAAAGAGCAGTGTGTGTACCGTCTATTTAAGGCACTATATGATTTGAAGTAAGCCCCCCGTGCATGGTACAACAAGATTGATGCACATTTTCCTAAACTGGGTTTTGAGAGAAGCAAAAATGAGCCTAATCTATACGTCAAAAACAAAGAAAAAGGAGGCTTTATAACTGCATGTCTCTACGTTGATGATATGATTTATTTCGGCATGGATGATGCAATGGTGAAGGAGTTTAAGGAGCAGATGATGAATATATTTGAGATGACTGATTTAGGAAAAATGCATTACTTCGTAGGTCTAGAAGTTGAACAAGAGAAGGGAAAAATATTTGTATCCCAACGCAAATATGCAAAAGATTTGATAGAAAAGTTTGGGCTGAAAAGCTGCAATCCGGTATATACACCGATGAATACAAATGAGAAGTTGACAGCAGTTGATGGATCTGGAGCAACAGATGCAACTCGGTTTAGAAGTTTAGTAGGACTGATGTATTTGACACACACAAGACCAGACATCAAACATGCAGTTGGAATGGTTGCAAGATATATGCACAACCCAACTAAAATCATATGGGAGCAGCAAAGAGAATTCTCCGATGTATTGCAGGAACAACAAGTTATGGTTTATGGTACAATGCAGTTGATGAGCCTTGCTTAAAAGGTTATAGGGACAGCAACTGGGCTGAAAGCATTAATGATCGAAAAAGCACAACAGGTCATTGTTATTTCTATGGCAGTAGCATAATTAGTTGGAGCTCGAAGAAGCAATCAACGGTTGCACTATCAACCGCGGAAGCTGAGTACAATGCAGTAACAACAGCTGCATGTCAGGGAGTATAGTTAAGGCGCTTGTTAGAGGAGCTAAATTGTGAGCAGAAGAATGCAACAATTCTCTATTGTGATAATCAATCAACAATTGCAATTGCCTCTAACCCAGTGCAACACAGTAGAACAAAGCATATCGACACCGGACTCCATTTTGTACGCGACTTGATTGAGCAAAGAGTGATTGAGCTGCAGTATGTGAAGACAGACAAGCAAGTTGCAGATGTATTGACGAAATCACTTACTCAAGAAAAGTTCAGCTGGTGTCGTGATATGATGAATGTGTTAGGCTTTGGATTAAGGGGGGGGGGGTTGAATGTAATCCAAAGGTTGTTCAGGTTTAAAGTCTAGTCAAATGAGAAGCTGAAGAGGCAAAAGGCTATTTGGATAAGGAGTCTAATTGACATGTCTCTTAGTAACCAAGTATCATAATTAATTACTTGATTAGTTTTTTGTACTGAAGTGTTGTTTCAAAGCTTATAAATGTATTCAGCCCCTGCTTTTGGACTGTGCAGAAAAATGCAATAATAAAAAAAGATTAGCAACTTAAAAAAAAAAGGAAATTGTGTTTTCATCTGTTCCTTTGCTGTTCTTCAATTTTTCTAACATTTCTAACATATATTTGTGTATATAAAGATTTTTATTATCATGTGTCTCCCACTTCTCAAATTTGTTCTTGATCAATGGGTCATTAACATTTCTTTCATACAACTGATCATCTGTATATTCCAGTATGTATGCATGTCAGCAATAGCACATATTCAAAGTGCTCACTTATAGATGTTTTATTTGTATATATTTTGACAGGTATAGCAGTCGTTTGTGACATGCTCATCACAACATGTCTAGTAACATTGGTAATGCCCATAATATGGAAAGCAAGCATATGGAAAATCGGATTCTTCTTCGTAGTATTTTCCGGAATTGAAATCACGTATTTATCTTCGGTTTTATCAAAATTTGTACAAGGAGGTTATCTACCACTCGTTTTCTGCTTTTTCCTCATGTGTATAATGGCCATATGGCACTATGTTTATGTAATGCGTTACAAATTTGAGGTGGAAAACAAAATATCGGCAATTACCTTCGTGAACTAGCTCAAAGGCAAGACATAAAGAGAATACCCGACATTGGATTTCTATATTCAGAGTTAGTTGAGGGCATACCACCAATTTTTGCACACTTCATTGAAAAAAATACCTTCAATGCATTCAGTCCTGGTTTTTGTTTCTTTGAAGCATTTACCAATAAGTAGAGTAGAGAGTCAAGAACGATTTCTCTACAAGCAAGTCGAGCCTAGAGACTACAAGATTTATCGGTGTGTTGTGAGATATGGATATAAAGATATCATTGAAGACCCAACGGAGTTTGAGAGTTTATTGATTGAACTATTGAAGATGTTTATCCATAATGAATATTTTGCACAAGAAAGTTTTAGAGTTAAAGACTCGAGTACTCATAAAACCATTGAAAGTATTGGAATGGAGAATCAGCAGCCTAGAACTTCTTCAGCTCTATACAAGTCAACAGTAGTGATCGGTTTGCGAATAATGTGGGACATATTCAAAACATTGAGGAGGAAAAACTGTTCATACAAAGAGAAATGGACAAAAGAATTATATATTTGTTAGGAGAAACAGAAGTGCTTGCACCAAAAAATTCATTGATTTTAAAACGAATTGTTGTTGATGGCTTCTATAGCATTTTAAGAAGAAACTTCAGGCAAGGAGGAGATGCCATGTTGATTCCTAGAAGTAGGTTGCTCAAGGTTGGAATGACTTATGAAATTTGAAAGCGAAATAAAATATGGATGTTGTTTTATTTGTATTGCTTTGTTATATGTATAGAACCATATTTGGGCTTTGGAGTGTGTTAATAAAAGCTTTATTATTTATATTAAGCTTTAGCAGCTCATAATAACGGTGAGTTCATAGTCAAAATCTTGGCAATTCTTAACTGAGGTTGCTGCTAATATGAGAAAACTGTTATTGTGTCAATATTATTGGTAAGTCAAAAAAGATCCTATCAATGCTTTACCGATAGTGATGGTAAAGTATTCATTGGTACACTAATAAACTTGTAAACTAGTATAACTGTACAACGATGAGAAAACCGATAGTTTCATTATATAATTTAAAAGAAAATTTTGCATTTTTAAATTCATAGACTAAAACATGATTGATTTAAAATTTGTTATATTTTTAAATTGATTTATTCAAATCTATTAAAAGATACTACGGTAGAAATAGGATATAAACTGTAGATTTAAAATGAAATGGAATTTTTAGAAAAAATATTAAACATCAGAATCGTCGGAAATACTTAAGAAAGCAATTCCCAAAACTGGTTCTTTTTTTTTTTTTTTTTTTTCGATAAATAAGCTAGTGGCGAAAGTGCCACGCCATATATTAATAGCAAAAAGTCGAAGTACGCCACCAACCATACACCACCTTACCCAACCAGCAAACCTAAAACTAAAAAATAAAATAAGGACCATATGTACATCACAGAACAACCTCAACATACAACAGACCAAAAAATACAACACATCATAACACAAAAGTAAAAAAACTAAAACTTCAGCTGCTCCCAACCGGTGATCTGTCTGCTTCATCTTCAATCTCAGCTTGCAAAGTGTATCCAATGAGGTCAACAAACTTTCACTTTCCGGTCCCTATCCACAAATGAACAAATTTCAACATAATATATACCACCGCATCAAGATGTTTGCTAGGGTTAGCAAAACATATAGCATTTCTTTCATGCCATATAATCCAACGGTAAGCAAGATTGATAAAATCAAACTTCTTCCTCATTCTACTATCCAATATCTCCTCTCATGATCCCAATATCAAAACTGATCGACAATGAAATCCCTTCAATCAACACAAATGCCAAAATGCACCAAACATTTCATTATAACATAAAACCCTAAGTCACATTCAACAAATAAATGTCTATAGTCTTCTTCCTCCAAACCGTAGAAAACAAAATTCCTATTCACAAAGTTTTAAATCTCGAATATCGGTCGCGTTTCGTCTTGGTGATTTTAGAGACTTGATGTCGTATCGGGAGAGATCTCAGATGAGATGAGCTTAACTCGGGGGGTTTGTCTCAAATTTCCATCTCAGGTCTGAAAGCTTATAACGGAGCAATCTCGGGGCATATAATATGTTAAAAACTGATATTCTTATACAATAATTTTGGAAGTTCATATCAGAACAATATCTGGGTATATAATATGTTAAAAAATTGATATTCTTATACAATAATTTTAATGAATGCCATTATAGAAATAGTAACTTAAACTTGAATTGCAAAATCACCTCATCATTCTTAATTTACTAAAGAACATTCATATTTATAATCATAATATGCTTAAAATAAAAGAAATAACATAATAAAAATAAATTAGTGCTTACAATTTATGATCCATGAATATGATTTGTTGTTAGACAAAGAACATAAAAAAGATCCAAAACATAAAACAACTCAACATAAGTAGAACATAGAATACATAAATTCATAGGTAGCATGCTAGTAAAAATAACGAATATGAAAATCATAAGCAATGTCAAACATATATAAATATATAATATGCTCTTTTGACATGCAAAATATAAAAAAGCAGGAGATTAACGAGGCCGAATTTGAGTTTTTTTATTATTATTGTTTTGGTTTAGGCACAAATCTCAATTTTAATTAGAAAAACCAAGAACTCAGGTGATATCTCAGTATCTCGTCTCGATCGATATATCGTTCGATATTGCAATATCTCGGACGATGTATTCAAAATGAGATTTCCAGCGAGATTTGTTGTTTCGTTTCAGAAGGAGCCTAAAACGAGATCTCAGAGGAGATCTCGGGCGATATTTTCGAGATCTGAAACAGTGCTTATTCATCACGAAGTTCTTCCTTCTCAACATAGCCATTGTATTTAACTTGCAATATATCAACACCCACATAACTATTTTAACTTTCATTGGAACTTTCAAACTCCATAAATCCCCAAACCCAACATAATTTCTACCTTAAAAAAAAAAATCAGAAATTCATACATTGCTTTAACAGCGAAAGCTTTACCAACTCCCGCCCAAACAAATTGATCGTTACTATACGCATCCAAAACAACATTTTCAATCAAATCTACAAGCAAACTGAACTGCCTCAACGTTCTCCCCATCGAAGCTCTAGAGAACGAAAAATTATACCCAAAATTATTATCACTGTCGCCACTGTCAAAAATTTCATCCACTGAATAATTTTTGTTTAAGTGAAATGTCAAACAAGTCACCAAACTCAACAACCACTGGCACTGGTAATAACCAACAATCAAACCAAAATGCAATACTTCTACCATCTCTCAACATACAACAAGTGTTCAGTCTAAATAAATGCGAGAAATTCCAGATATTCTCCCAAAAAACTGAACAGTAGCTAAAATTATTCCTCCACCTGAAACAATTATCAAAATAAATCTTCAACACTCATTTACATCACATAACCTCTTTTCCAGAAATAAGCTCTCAAATCCACTTACACAGCAAAGCAGTACCATTCATATTTTCCAAATTCATAACCCCCAAATCGGGTTGATCCACTGACCTGCAAACTTGATCCCAAGCAACCAAGCATGACAGTGAACTCCCTTCCTCACCGCCATGCCAAAAACATCTTCTTTTAATGATATCGATTCGATTAAAAACCCAACCAGGACACAATATAGCGACAAAGCTGGAAGCACGGAATTCTACGATATTAACCTCCTCGCCTTTGATAATGACGAACCCTTCCATCTAGCTAATCTACAATCAATCTTCTCAATTATCTATTGCCAGTCAGATTTATGTAATTTTCCTGGTCTTATTGTAATACCCAGATAAGACAAAGGAAAACTACCAATTTTACAATTTAACATCTCTGCAATCAAACCTCCATCTTCTCTAGACCCCATGACATAAACAAAACTCTTGTGAAAGATGTTTTTCAAACCCGACAACTTCTCATACGAGTACAATAAAACTTTCAGTGCAACAATATGTCTACATTCATTCCATGGAGCTGAAAAGAATGGAATCATCTGCATAATGAAGAGAAGTAAGACCACCATCGATTACGTCCTTGCCAAATATCTCAATTAATCCATTTCTAGCGGCTAACTTAGGAATCTGGGTAAACACATCAGCCATTAAGTCAAATAACAACGGTGATAAAGGATCGCCTTGTCTTAAACTCCTATTTGACTTAATCAAATCGCCTTTGATACCATTGACACAAATGCAAGAGCTACTCGACCAAAGTATTTCTCTAATCTAGCTAATCCATATATCTCCAAAACCCTTTGCTCTCAAAATGTCCAACACAAAGTTACAATCAACAATATCAAATGACTTTGCGAAGTCCAATTTCAAAACGTCACAGGGTACTTTAATTTTTCACAAAATGAATCAACCTCCTCAACCATTGTAGCCCCATCAAGAATGATTATGCCCTGAATGAAAGCAGTCTGCGCTTTATCAATTATAGAATCCATTTTACCCATCAGTCTATTAACTAGCACTTTAGTAATCAACTTATAAGTACTATTTAATAAACTGAAAGGTCTAAAATCTCCTAATTCCAAAGCACCTTTTTTTTAGGAAGCAAAACCACATTCGCACAATACAGCTTCTTCAAAATCAACCTGCCATTATACAATTCCTCAAACAATCTCATAATATTACTCTTAATCCAATTCCAATATTTCTTAAAAAAGAAATTTTGGAAAACCGTCTGAACTAGGAGCTTTATCATAGTGAATGTCATTAAGCGAAGTCTTCACCTCAGCCATCGTGAAAACTTCCTCCAAACCCACCAAGTCAATTCGATTTGGATATAATGCATTCCAATCTGCCTCAATTCTCTCCTCCAAACAACAGCCGAAAATGTTTTTGTAGAAATCATTAAAGACATTATTCAGCTCCGACTATTCAAAAATTTCATCACTACCACAAATTACGCTACAAATACGATTAGATCCCCTTCTTCCATTTGCAACTATATGGAAATAGCTTGTGTTTCTGTCAGCTTCTTTAATCCATTGCAACCTTGATCTTTGTTTCCAGAAAATCTCCTCTTGATCGATCAATTTCAACAGCTCTTTCTCTTTTCATGCCACAATAAGCTTCTCTGATTTGCACAATTGTCTGCTCTCTTCTACTCCATTCCAGTACAATATTTCTTCCTCTTATTTATGTTTCTTAACGAAAATTTTGTCAAACACCTCTCTATTCCAAATCTTCAAATGCCTTCTTAGAAACTTCAATTTCCCCGCAGTCATGTTGCCTGCAACCTCATTACATCGAAAAGAACACCAAACAACCCTAATCATTTCTTCAAAACTATCTTCTAAGCCCCATTTTTTTTCAAATCTAAACAAACCCTTATTCCTCAAAGCATCTCTAATATCTAGAACAACAGGACAATGATCAGAAATGATACATGCTAATCCTTTAAGAAATAAAAATGGATACAAGTTTTCAAACTCTGGATTGATGAAAAATCTGTCAAGCCTAACCAAAGAAGGAATCTCTCTCTTATTACTACAAGTGAATTTCCTATTGTTCATAAGCAAATCAATGAGATTACAACTACAAAGAAAATCATTGAATTCCTCCAAATCTCCAATATTATCACTACTAAAATTGCTATTCTCCCCCACAAAGCTAGTAGTGTTAAAATCTCCACCAATGGCCCAAGGTCCAACAATCAAATTCATAAACCCAGTGCCTTCTCTCCGCATCAAAATTATGCCACTAGCATCATTTGGCCCATAAACATTAGAGAAATAGAGAATTTTCCTAGAAGCTATACACCTCAAAGCAACATGCAACATGAATTTCCCCTTAACTTCACTCACCAACTCTCAAACACTACTACATTAACCCGTAAACAAACCCCTGAACTGCCTTCAACATCCACAAAGCTCCGAGAATCAATATCTAAACCCCCCAAAGATCTGAACAAGAATCTCTCAGCATCATCAATCTTAGTTTCTTGCGAAAGAATAATGTTCAGCCTGATTGATTTCAACACATTCCTGACCCTTCGGCACTTTACGGGCATGCCTAACCCTCTCACATTCCAAGAAACTATAATCAGCCCTGAATTGTCACCCTCTCTAACTTCTTCTGTTTCAAATCTCTAATATCCTCCTCACCATTTGACAGTAAAATTCCAACACATTTCATAGTGTTATAAATTTGCTCAGAATAAGAGAATTTAAAATAGCAGGGATAAAAATGCTACCTGCCAGCGAATGAGCCACTTCATCGCCATGCAATCCTCTAGCACTCCTTCTGAGCAAAGATATTCCACTGCTACCTACTGCTTGCTTTCCTTTCCTAATAGCTTCCCATTTTCTTCACAGCTTTAGCAGCCACACCTTGAGCAACTACCGCTTCAATACCACCTACATCTCCAAGCTCCGCCACAACATCCTTCGTAATATCATCTACATTCGCTTCGACATCCTACACAATTCTTTCCCACCTATATCACAATAGATGCGTTAATCACCATATTAGCATTTCTCTTAATCTCAGTAAGTTCCACATCATCAGCACCACACCTACCTGCCATATCAACACCCTCCCTCCTAACACCAGCCTCTCTCTCAATAGCCAACTTACTAGTAACTTCAGCTTCACCTCCTGATGATTCCTCAGCATCAACCCAAATAACCATACCCACATCTGGATTAACAACTTTACTATGACCGGGTGAAACCTCCTTCTTACTATTCTAAGAATAAAACTTGTCGTCGCACCTCTGAAGTAAACCATCATCTTGAAATCTCTACAAGCCTCATCTTCATCGGGATAACCTACCAATCTTCTGATCGAGATCTCGTATAAGAAGTCATCAATGACTCCATAACGAAGTAGAGCCTTCTTGCAAATTCGGGTCCATTAATACATTGATTGTGCTGAAATCAAAAGTTGAATCAAAGTTTTCTTTAAGTCTCACTACCCTACCAAATTTGATCAGCAGAGAACACAAAAGACTCAAATCTCTACATGCAATCGGTAAGCCAACCAATTCTATCCAAACTCTCCTTTTGTCTGATCACCTTTTCCTAAGATATAAGCTCCATTTCCTGATATGTAGAGTACCATCAGGCACAACAATCATGCTAATCTAATCTCTGCACATAATCCTCCTTGGAAAATTCACAACAAAGTCAGATTTGCACTTCTTGACATCCAAGTGTCAATCTCCTACAAATACAAAATTTTCTTTAGAATTTGTTCAATCCTTTCCATAGAAAATCTTCCTTTAACTATCGAGATTGATTCCCAAGAATCTCTGCTTCTAAATTCGGGTTGTATATCGGTCACAGAGATTTTTGCTTCCTTAATCGATCTCATTTTTAGAAAATCTGACTTAGAAGAAAGTGAATTAGAATAAGGAGATGATGGAACTTTGCAATTGAAACCTTTACGCTTGGTTTTTCGACATTAAAAGCTGACAATCAAACTTCTGCAATTAGACGCGAGATGATCTGATAGCCCGCATCGAAAACATTTTATCTTCGATTTGACATTGTCCAACTTTTTAGAGTAATTTCCGATCGGACGATCAGAGGTGCCATGATTATTTTCTTCCGTGGAGTAGATATTATGCAGCAACGCATTCCTATATGACCCTTTGGACTTCGCACCCGAAGAGTTATTATTAATTGAATTAGGATCAATATAGCTAAACGGATTAGCGTGTGGGTCGAAATCAAGAACCGTCATTACTATAGTTCACGTGTGAGAGAAGCCGAGAAAGTTGAGCAATATACAAATCAAATCCCATTCAAAAAAATGGGTATTATTTAAGCGTTAAACTTTACAATGGCATTCATAGATATTATCAAATTTTGGTATTACTACATAACATACCTAACAATATGAACTTCATTTACCAATTCAAAGCGGCCCTTAAGAAATATAATAGGATCATAATATCACTTAAAGTATAATGTAACATTTAATCTTTGTTTACAAATTCAAAACGTTCATCTCTATATATTGATGTTTAAAAATAAGATCTACCAAACAAATTTATTTATAGAATCATTCTTCATTATTTAATTAACGATAGAGATGGAAATTCAAACTAAAAGCTTTAAACATTGCAATTCAAAAATAAAAATAGAAATAACATGATTTCAACACAAATATGACTAAATATACATACATAAGCAATCATTTTATTTTGAATGCGTTAAACATTTAAATCTTATAGCAAAACCTCTGACGCGCATGTCATAGTACTCCTTTGTATCATTTCCTTACTGTCATTAATCATTATTACCATTTCACTTCTGCAACCTACCATGCTTATTCGTATGTAATTCAATTCCTACAACTAATAAAGTGCTTATCCTAGCCGAAGGTTCTTCAGCGAGAGCAGCCTAGAATTAGTAAAGTATGTGGCCTTCATGTTTCCCAAAAAAAACAAAATGAAAAACGCTAGAAATTAGGAAACAAATAAATCCAATAAACGTTTGAAATTAGAGCTGACATTCATTTGATCTTCCAAAATTTTCAAGTCAAAATGTCAAATAGTTTATCGTTACTCACATGATCTGTACTCAACCTTGAAAATCAATCTAGTAAATTAAACATTCTTCAGCTTTACATCCTGAGGATTGAACCAGAAACCAATTTAGTATGTTTCTACATTACAGCAATGGAAACATTCCACTACTAACATTCATATATGAAGAATTCATGTCTTTTTAAACCACTTTGGTTAAATCAATTGATAAACAAGTGACAAATTTGTTGAGTAAAAGAGAGTTAACAACATATTCCGTATTCAACCACCATTTTCTCAGGCATATCAACCAGAGAGGAAACTTGGTAAGTTGATGAAGGGAATCATCTGAGTAGGAATTCTTTGTTACCCCGTCACTGTTTATCTTCACAACAAATAAAATTGAGTACATCTACTTTATTGGCATTAGACAACTACTTAGAGAAGTATCTTAGTATCCTGTTTGTTCCCTAAAGCCAAAATGAGACAGTGCCTTCAGAAGAAGCAAACAACCATACTAAATTATATAATTATTAATGTTACATGAACAGAAGGCAGTTTAGATTTTCATGATGTGCTTGTTGTTTTTATTATGGTAAATAGTTTACAAAGTATTACCAAGCGTAAAATGTAAACCTATGCATACCGAAAACATTTTAATATTGATTATAATCGGTAACTAGCTTTGATATTTGACTTTATGTGATCATTGGATGGACACTTAGTTGACGATGCTTATGTGAAGCTTCCAAACTAATAATCCTTTGCACATTTGCCAAAGCACAAAGGAAAAAAAGGGTGAAGTGATGTGAAGTTAGCATTAAGGTAAGGGTGAATAAGTGCCCTCGCCTCTAAATTCCCTTGATCAATTTTAGAAACACATCCGTTCATTTTTTTAAAGGTACCTTATATACAAATAAGAAAACACATATATTCATATCATACCAACAAACTTATCAACTCCTTCACTTCTCTTCAGAGTTTGAACAGTGTCTGTTGCCACATGCATTAGCAGTGTGAATGTATCTACGTAAATCCGGAATACACGTGGTTTGAATTGGTTTACAGTTAAGAAATGTCGTCAATTTCAACTTTAAGTTCACTTGATTTCAAACAGTGACTAACTGAAGCAAAATTAGATTAGAAAGACACTTTTCTTATAGTGACTGTTCGACCAACTCCTATGTTGGCTCCATCACGTGCAGTTGCCATAGACTTGACTTTTACTACTAATTTCTGCATTTATAAGTGAAACTATATTAGCTGATTGGCTTTAAGTTCTACATCAATAGAAGGTAGGACAAGTAAAATAGTTAACATAGGATTGACAAGCAAGCGTACAACAATTCAACATTTTAGCTTCATAGTATGATCATATTACTGTACACATGATTGTTTAAACAGGTCCTAATGATAATGAAACATATCGACAAACATTTGATGCTGTCATACCAATACTACCAAGGCACTCCCATATTTCTAGTTATTATATGCAATTCAATGTGCATATCATACACATACACATCGGTGACAGAGCTGAAACTAAGGCATAGGGAAATGTGTGTAGCTCTACACGCTCACACACACACACACACACACACACACACACACACACACATATATATATATATATATATATATATATAGTTGTCTTGAAAACACAAGCTTTTTTGATCCGACTAACAACTTCAAAAAATATTCTCATGTGCCTTTATCGTTATATAATACCTAAAAATTGGATCTACTAATTAAACATATTTCACAAATTCAAACTGCAAATTTCTAATTATACATAAACATAGGATCTGACAAATAAACATTTTTTACAACGTTATTATTTTTTAATTAATAACACAAATAAAAATCAAATCCAATAACAAAAATTTAGCTATTGCAACTTTGAAATGAAAACTCAAAAAAGCTGCACATGATTTCAACGTAAAAACATAAACAAAAATTTGTGCAAATCATTTTATTTTAAATATGTTAACCATGTATAGTTTTTTGAAAACACGATTCACACGCAATGGATGTGAAATGATCATGCACAAAAACCATGTCATAGCACTTATATATATATATATATATATATATGTGTGTGTGTGTGTGTGTGTGTGTGTGTGTGTGTGTGTGTCATGCTAATAACATAGGACCATGGTATGAGGTTTCGACCGGAACTACAAGATTCTCGTGAACTCGTACCAGTTCCGACCAGTGATGGGACGAAATTAGGGAAAAATTCTGTCCCGTCCAAACAATCGAAGAAAAAAATTGCGATTGTGAAATCAAAAGAGGAATAAAAGCACGACAACAGAAAACACGCAAAACCAAAAATTGAAAAGAAAAAAAAACACTAACCCTAGTTTGCACTCGAGAAATTTACAGTCGCAAGTGATTTTTTGGATTCGAGCATAAGCATGCAGTGGCAGGCTCAACGATCACAGTCGCGTTTCAACTTCTCGAGAGGAATTCAATTGCCGCCGCAGCTGATTTCCCCTTTTGCTTTCGAACTCCATCTTTTTGTTTGTTTTTTCGTTCGGGTCGTTTTTTTTGTTTCAAAATATGAAGCATAGAGGGATTTTGAAAGGGCATACGGTATTTGGGATTGACGTTAATTGGGCTGCTGAGTTAAATTAGGCCTGCTTAGTTAAATTATTATACAACGTAATGGGATCGGCTAATTAAAGTAGTTGTAAGGTCTTGTTTAACTAATTAGGCTAACTTTGTTTACGTAAATTTTGATTTATAATGTTCAGTTTAATATAGCCTGACCAATAAAAGTATAAAAGTTTGATTTTTGGACCAAAACCAAAACCGAAACCGTCGAAATTAACCAAAACTAGTAAATTTTCAAATGACTGAAACCGTGACCAAGTTTCGAACCTTGCATAGGATCAATGCAAGTACAGATTGATGCATGAATTTAAAATGGATAAAAAAACATTCATTATACCCAAAAAAACAAGTAACAACGGTTTATGAATGGAGTGAATTCAAACCACAAATGGCACCATTTATATTTTCTCTCCTACAGCCAAACACAATTGTAATATACCCCAAAAAACTGTCAATATTTATTCATTGGATACAAAACCTTTAAGCAATCCGCAATAAGAACCACAAGCAACAGAAGAAGATAGGTATTAAATTTAAAAAATTGGCCGGTGCAGTTTATCCAAAAAAAATACAATTGAATCAGAAAAACAAGTATATTATAAAAGTACAATTAAGCACGCTGCGTCATCTGTAACCATAAAACCTTCCGGCAACCCAAAAAACACCTCTTAAGAAAGCTAAAAAAAAATCCATATGCATTAAACTAGCATGGTACCATTGGAGTTTTTCCATAAGAAAGTGACTGCTGAAACAAAGAAGCAAATCAAGATGCTTCATTGTAAAAGAACAGTCGAACACATTGCAATCATCTCTAATCCTACAGGAACCGAAAGATAGTTAATTATTTTATACCACAAAAGTAAATGAATGATGCTGATTTTTCTAATCAAATTACCTAGTGAATGTTTTTTCATAATATGAGTTTATACATGCCAAAACCAGGTTTTCCAATTAGCTGGTTTGCATTTCGATCAGATTTATGGGTCCTTTTATCAAGGCTACCGTTTCGGATGAACACGTAGACGATGATCTGGGCCTGTTTAGTTGCTTAGTAAATAGCTAAAATTGCTCTAAATACATCTACCTTTTCCTTTTAGTTATCAACTTAGTTTATATAGTTTCTTTTCTACTACTGCCTTTAGGAACGTCTTGTGCGGTTATGGCTTACTATTAATTTCTTTAAATGGAGATAAAAAAACCTACTCTTATTAAATATCCATATCTAGCTCTAAATTGTAAGCTACAGATTGTATCTATATGTCAATTTTGATTGTTATGGCTGTACACATTCACAACAATTTACTTAATTTCAGCACATTAAGGCTGATTTTGTTTCTATATTAGTGTAGATATGCCAAGCTTCCAAGGATTTTTTTTTTTGAGGGGCCTTAAGTTGCTCATTAGTTTCTTTGCCACTTTTTTGCATGTATCATATTAGTCATTTTGCATGTATCAAACCACAAATGGCACCATTTATATTTTCTCTCATGCAGCCAAACACAGTTGCAATACACCCAAAAACCCGACAATATTTATTCATTGGATGCAAAGCCTTTAAGCAAGTTGCAATAAGAACCACAAGAAATATAACAAGATAGGTAGTAAATTATCGTTTGGCCATTGCAGTTTATCTAGAAAAAATACAACTGAATCAGAAAAACAAGTATACTATAAAGGAACAATTAAAGACACTACATAACCATAAAACCTTTTAGTAACCCAATGACAACTTCTTAAACAAAACAATACAAAATATAACTGCTAATCGGTTATCATTGTTTTGTTATCATTTTTGACTGAAATAAAAGTGAATTATTATTAATGGCATACATAACAGAGTGATAGTGGCTTAAACATGAATAAATATTTGACTGTGTACTTCAAGCAACTCAAGTCTCTTGGTTTCTAAATAAATATACCATTCACCACATGGACAAACACTGATCTATTAGTCGCAAGATAACATAGGCTTATCCTATACTTTCAAATGAATAGTGCAAGCATTGGGAGTATTCCTCCAGTAGTCTGAATGTTCATGTGATAAATCAACAATTTTGCCAAAACAGCATGCCACTATTAGATGAGGCATAAATAAAATTATGTTTTAAGAGGTCAAGTGATTTAAACACGTTAAGAATGCAACACATTAAGAAAAAGTTCTTTTTTTTTGTTCCAGTTTTACTTCAGTTAGTTTGCAGACGATAAAATCAAAAATCATGTTTTTGGATCCAAATTAAGATTCAATCTCATAAAATGTAAGCGTAAACTGTGTAAATTTATTCTCTAAATTATCAATAAAATCTCCAAGAATTGCTAATTACAGATGTCAAAAATCAGACAACAACGCAAAGTGATCGTACCTGACACATAATGAATAGATCATCTCCGCACCGACTCAAGTATCCATCATCAATCCCATACCCAAAAGCCCTGACAATCGTATGTTCCGCCCCCTTTAATTCCTTTAGGAGGGTACCTGCAGAACCCAAAGCACTCCTCCGATATGTCGGCGCTCTTCACCATTGGAAACACGATCCCGACCGGCCCCAAGTCTGACTTACAGCACACCCCCAGCATTTGCTACCTCGTCAGCATCCTTACTTCATCCGTAAATCCACCGCGCACTCCTTCGATGAATCCCTCGATCGATATAATAGCAACAGACTTCTGCATTTATCAGTTCCGCATCCACTTCAAAAAAAAATCCGATTTCGACGGATTACGTAACCATGTTCGCTAAAAAATTATATTTAGCTAAATCATCATCTTTTGAGTGAATTAATTTCAGACTAGGCCTGGCTATTTGCCTAAACATGGTCTGGCTATTCGCACCCCATTATTTGCTCTTCACACCCCGAATAAAATTTTAAAATTTCATTTCCGAATTTGACATTTAACAGCCGATTACATAGTTTGTCTAATGTTGCAATATGATTAAAAAATAATAATTTCAACTATATATATGAGTTTGATGCTAAATTGCAAACTATAATTAAATTTAAAATCGGCATTGTACATGATTTTTATAAAAAGAATAGAAACTACAAATATTGACTAAAAAATTTAAAACAATTATTATAAATTCAAAAACTGTACTATCAATGATGTGTATCGTTATGCATTTTGAGATCGAGTATGTTAGCAATAACAGAAATTGCAAAGATCTAAACAGTAAATAAATAAATCATTAATATAGATGATATTGTTCAAATAAATCGACGTTGAAATAATATGCAATAAGGGCATTTTTGGATTAAACGGGGTGGGAAGAGCAAATGATGGGGTGCATATTTTATTTTCTAGTTAGCGGGGGGTGAAGAGCAATTAACGGGGTGTTAATAGACGCACCCATTCTATTTTAACCCATGTTTTAAGTTAGTAGCCTCCCTTAAAAAATTAAAATTTTAGTGACTAAAGTGCCATCTAAACACAGTACAATGTAATATTTACTTATTACTGTCTAGTAAAACACCTATCAAAACCCTAGATTTCAAATCACTCAATGAAAATTTGATTTGCAAACAAGAATACAATGGATTTTGAAGGAGAAGATGATTCCTCATCGCAATTGCAGCAGGTAATTGAAGAAAAAATTAGAATTTAAGGTTTTTTTTTTTTTCACTTTTCAAGTATGGCCGATGCAGTACGATTAGAATGAATTTGTATAAAACCACGTAGGTGACCTACTAGGAAACTGTGTGAACCTAGTATCAGAACTTTGGGGATATGTAGTGAACCAGGAAAGATAAATACGTGGAAAGTATGTAAACCACATATTATCAGTACGTGGTTCTCTGTTAATCCACGTATCTGTGACACGAGGTCTTCATGTATACCACAGTGATTTGCAGAATTGGGTAAGTTACTATTTTTTTGGTTTGTGCTTAAAGTTTGTTCTATTTGTTTTGTGCAGATTGTAGCATTCTCTAGTGATGAAGAAAACAATGATGAGATAGTACTAGATTATTCAAATGAGTTCACGACTTATGATGTGTGTTTTCTTTGATTAACGCTCGAATAAATCGTGAATACTTACATTTTATATAACATTTTAAATGCAGATATATCCTTCACTTAAAAAATTAGTTGATTGGGTTCGTGATACTGGAAAACGTCTTGGTTTTGTTATTATAATCTTGAAATCGGATATCGGTGCTTCAGTCAAGAAACCAAGAATCATGTTCGCTTGTGAACGAAGTGGCGTTTACAAGAAGCAAAAAGATTTTAAGCCGAAAAATCTTTGACTTACGGGTACCAAAAAATGCAATTGCCCATTTAGACTCAAAGGCGAGAAACTTGGAATTTTAGATGATTGGCAATTGCATGTTGTCAATGGTGTTCACAATCATTCCAAATTGAAAAATACAGAAGGTCACTCGTATATTGGTCGACTAACTGAAGCTGAGATCATGTTAGTTATAGATACTTAAGAATTTGGTAATGCCAAAAGAAATTTTAGCCACCATTAAACGAAATGATACTTCAAATTCTACCACAATCAAAACAATCTACAATGTGATAAAAGCACAGAATGTTATTGAACGAGCAGGGCGATCACAAGTTCAATACTTGCTTAGTAAATTGAAAGAGTTTGATTACTTTGAATGGCATCGCAAGACATTAGATGGTACTGATATTATTAAAGATATCTTTTGGGCACATCCTGTTAGTTTGGATTTTCTACGTACATTTCCCAGGGTTATCATATTATATTGTACGTATAAAACCAATAGATACAAAATGTCATTACTTGAGATTATGGAGTTACTTGCAAGGATCTTACATTTTGTATAGCCATTGCATATTTAGTTGCCAAAAAAGAGGAAAATTATATGTGGGCATTAGAGAGGTTGAAATCGGTGTTGGTTGATTGTGAAGTGGAAATGTCATCAGTCTTTATTTCTGATATAGAAACGACATTAGTTAATGCTATTGAATTTGTGTTTCCTGAGTCTGCTCATATGTTATGCACGTGGCATATTAAAAATAATGTTCTCACATATATGCAAAAAAAGAGTAAAAGGGATGGAGCTTGAAGAGAAGAAGTCTTTCTTATTTGATTGGAATGAATTAGTGTGTTCAAAAAATATTGTTGCATATAATGAGAATTTACAAGTGTTGCATGAAAAGTATGCAAGCCATACTTTACTTTTGAAGTATATTCACGAGATATGGTTGGATACTTACAAAGATAGATTCGTGCAAGCATGGATAGACAACTACAAGCATTCTGGAAATTACACATCTAATCGGTAATTTTGTTTAATAATTGTTGTAACAATTACTCAAAGAATAATTGTTGTGATTAGTTCTAACTTATGTACATGTGTCAATGCAGGGTTGAGTCTGCTCATTCAAAACTGAAGAAACATTTAGCTAGTTGCTTATGCAACTTCGAACAAGCCTGGAAGAAGATGCATTCATTATTGAAACTCTCATTTATCGGACTTAAAACATCATTTGAGCAAAGTCTAACCAAAGTAAAGCACATATTCCATATACGAGAGTTCAGAAATTTATGAGGCTTTGTTTCTATTAAGGCAGTTGATTTGTTGCATTTCGAACTTCAGAGAATAAAAGATGTTGGTGATGAAGAAATGTTATGTGGATGTGTTCTTCGTAGAACACATGGATTGCCTTATGCGCATGAGTTAGCTCATCTTGGACCTGGTACGGCAATATCGCTTGATATGATTGATGTTCATTGGACGAGACTTCATCTTGTTGAAATAAGTGGAAACAAAGATGCGGGGATAGCGGAGAAAATGGACAAAATAGTAAGTGATTTAAAAAAATGGAAGCTCCGAATCAAATGCAAATTTATAAAAATATGTTGGAAGTTGTAGAACCGCGAATGACGTCTCTTGCATCTCCAAAAAGCAAAATAAAGACATGTGGAAGAGAAAGCAAAAAAAATTCTAATACTTCGACTAAACGGATGGCTTCGTCATTTGAGCTTGTTGAAAGTGTTTATTCCCAAAGTTCTTATACTTCAAAAGAAGCTCGTACCGATAAGCTTCCTATTCGTAAACCAAAAAAGGTAATAATCATTTTATTTGAATATACATGAGTTGTATAATAACCTACTTTATTAAATTTGCAGCTAGACGAACAAAGTGAAGGCATGAGAATGTATCTACATCAAATTCCATTAGAGATGAGGGCTTTTTTCACAGATATTGTGGACGTTCGATCAGGCGGTAATTGTGGATATCGATGTGTGGCTGCTTTGCTTGGATTGGGAGAGGAGCGAAATTAGAACAGAATTGCACGACGAGCTATATGAACACCAGAGTCTGTACGATAAAGTTTTTGTAGAACATGGTAGAAGTTCAACTATTCTCAAAAGCCTTTTACAAGAAGATGAAGACTTTGCGCCAATGGAAATGTGTATGTCAATGCCTGATGTTATATATATTATTGTAACTAGATATAATGTTGTGTTATTCAGCATTAGTGAAAGACTTATGATGACAATACCACCATTGAGAGGAAAGTTATCTCCACCTGTACTACGCAAAGAAATTGCTATAGGTTTTTTCAACCAAGATCATTTTGTTCAGGTATGTAATGTTTATATTCATATATTATAAAATATGAAGAATATTTTCAAGCCTCATGATTCATGTCTTACAGGTTAAGCTTGAGGACAAACATCCCGTATCACCTATTTACTCAAAATGGTTCAAGGCTCGAGACTAGGATGCTAGCGACTGGGAGCATGTTTACAACGACAGGAGACAAGCTTGGGTGGAAAGTAATTCGTATGCAGAGTGGAAATAGTTTGGTTGGCATACGTTTGATTGGTTGTACTTTTGTTTGGCTAATGAAATGAGAATGTATTGGGAATTGGTTGTTCTTTGGATATTGTATTACACTATTTGGCAATTGGAAAGTGTGTTGTTAATTATTAATTTTTTTATTTTTCGTTCTGTGTGTATGGTAAGTGTTATTTGTTGATACAGTTTGGTCGACATATATTTTTTAAATTCTAGGCATACACGGTCTGTAAAAACGTGGTAGAACAAAAATCCACGTTGACAATTTACGTGGTAAGTAAGACAACCACAGAGTACTCATACGGGGTTAAAGTATGAACCATGAATCATGTATACGTGGTTAATGCATGTACCACGTTTTTACAGAGTGAGAGGACTTCCCGAAAGTCATAAAAAAAAATTGTGTTCTTCCTTTTGGCGAGGTTTGTCAACCAACCGCGTATTCTACCTACGTGATTGTCAGTCAAACCACGTTGAGTGAAAACGTGGTTTGTCTACTTACCACGTATATATTATATGTGGTTTTCTGACCAACCACGTTTTTACAGAGCGAGGCTGTAACAGAAACTCAAAAAAAAAAAAAATGGCAAACATGGAAAAGTACATAACAGTGTACTTAACAAATGGAAAGCATAAATACGAAAATCGACCACAATTAAACCATTAGATCAAATTAAACAATCCAAAAGCCATTACTTTAGCATTCTATTTCCAAAATACATCACATGATCAAACATGTCTATCCAAATTTAGCATTAAAATAGTTACATTACATATCACATCCAAAATGCACATTCATCAAACTTAAACTAAACAACAATTAAACTTGAGGCCTATAGTAGCGTCCAACGACAAACCGAGCATTATCAATTTGAGGGTTTGGTTTATTCAACATCCGATGCACGTCTTGAATGGTCTGTAGAAAATAAATCAAACTGAAATTAAAACATAGTGTTGAGCTAGAAAAAATAATTAAACAAGGATATTATCCTGGAAAAACAAATCGAAAGTAAATAAATAATTGAAACATACCAAGTATAACGTATTGTAGGTCAGCTGAAAATGTGAAGCTCCAAGCACAACATTATCCGGTAGGTGTAGCGGATTGTGAACACGCAAGACACCGTGTTCTCTATACCACTCTATATAATCATCTGTGTAACTCAAGGAGGATTGATCTGGTGGTATTGATCTACGCCCTTCTAATATCACATGATTGTACTAATTCTCCCATATACTTTCCAAAAATTGATATCGTACTCGGGTGTATGTCATAAAAGTAGTACTATGGTGTGCATTTGTTGTTACAGGAGGAATAGGTGTTGCGGGAATGTTCTGAACTCTGCCAAACAGCCTGAGTACTCTGTCGGGATGACACGGTTCTACAACATTCATACAGAGAATGCAACGACTATACCAAGATATAGGATGGAACGGATGATAGTGTCGTGCATAAATATAAGGAGCATATACAACCTATTCAAAGATCCAGACAATTATTACTATTACATGTAATAAATAATTATTAGTTATTTGTGAAATTAAGTAATTTACCTGTTCTTCTTGAATGTTATCAAGGAATATACGAAGATCAACTAGTGAAGCGCCACTATCTATGGATGGATTTCATCGAGCAGTACATGGTAAATTCTCATAATAAAGATTAGTTGATGGATGAAAGTAGGGAAAATGCTTAAATATCCATGACTGAAGTAAACAAAGAAATCCGGCAATTTGTTTCACTCCCATACGAGTTGCTAATCTAAGCTGCACGTACAGAAAAGCAAGTGTTGCCGAACCCCAAGAGTATGTGCTAACATAATCCAAGTATTTAAGTGGTTGTAGAAGGCAGATGTGCACATGAGTCTTGCTTTTATCAGCAAACAACGTGTTGCCGAGCAAAAACAATAAATACGCCCAAGCGGCATGCCTAATAGCTCGATCGGTCCACTCATCACTTACGTCTTCAAATACACCGTGTAACGCAGACAAACTTAGTTATAACCAACCCAGTCATTCATTTCCATCCTAGCTACTTCTTTTGAAATTCCAAGATACATGTGCACAATGCTAACTGCCTGTTCCATGTCATATGACATGCTCTGTATCGATTTGCCTTCAATTGGAATGTGTAATAGAGACGCGACATCATCAAAAGTAATTGTCATCTCACCGAATGGCAAATGGAAAGTGTTAGTCTCTGGATACCATCGCTCTACGAAAGCCAATATCAAGTTCTTGTTGACGCTCTCGTAGCAAGTGCTAACAATGGGAAATAAACCCGACATCTCAACAATGGCTTTAAATCTAGTAGCATCATCCGGTATCTTCCACACCGATACCTTTTGAGCATGATTTACACATGTTAGCAGTCCTCGGTCCTATACAAATTTATTGGTAAGTTAGAAAACTGAAATAATTATAATTCATTTTATAGCCACGTACCAGATCGAGCCATATCATGGAAGCAACATGGGTATCAAACTCTCTAATCACATCATTGATTCTTGCTCCTCCTTTCTCATTTAAAGCTTCTTCATCACCCTCTTCTTCATCTTGATGTTCTTCATCCTCTTCTTCATCGTTTTGTTCTTCTACTTCTGTCCGACCTTCACTTCCCCTTACTACAACTCTGTACTGATCCTCGGCTTCATCGTATTTCTCTTTATCCGTCCCCACATCCATGTCTCCACTTGTGCCTTTGGCTGCCTTCTCCGCTCTTCTTTTCCTTTCTGAAGCAGTCATTCATTTACGAGGAGGCATCTATAAATAGAAAAACAGATTGAGTTAGTTAAAGTAATTGTCGCATTTTTTTAACATTACTGGCCACCACGGAGAACAGATGCGTGGCAGACAACAAAACCCCTAATAAATCTCCGTGGTAAAACAAAATTCAACGTATGTGTTATACGTGGAAAAGAAGATAACCACGAAGAAATTTTCCAAGGAAAAAACAATTCCTCGGGTCATCTCTTTGTGGTTTACCTGTTAACCTCGTATGCATCCTCCGTGGCAACCTGGAAAGATCAAAAAAAAAAATATATAAAAACCCAAATTCTTTAACGCAGCTACTTCATGAAACCCAAATCCGTGGTAACCCTAATTGCTATTGCGTGCGATTGAAACCCCCAAACATCATGTAATCAATCATACCAATTACCCCAAACATAAATTCATGAAGCCATAATTTAGATTACCTTTCTTCTCTTCCCTTGGTTGATGATTGATGAGTGTGATTGGTTGATTACGGCTGAAGAAATCACGTTGAGATGAATGGAAGCCTCATGGATGAGAGAGAAAAAAAATCGCGTGTGAGATGGAGGAGAACAGAAATTGCGAGAGAGAGAAGTCAACGAGAAGTAAAGTGAAGGCAAGGGCAAGATTGGAAATAATTGGGGGCTACTAACTAATTGTATGGGTACACTGGGTTTTTTTATTTTGGGGGGAGGGGGGCTACTACCTAAAAACAAGGGTTGAAATAGAATATGCCTTCAGATGAAGGGAAAGGAGGCAGTGGGTGATTTAAAGTGTGGTGCTAAGGGCATCCCAATTTACTCTTCCCGTTACCGCTACTAAAAAATACCACAAGAATTATCAATACACTCTTCTTAATATGTCACTATAAAATAGTGGCTACCACACCACCGTTACCTTATTTTTCTCTCGTCTCTTATTCATTCCTATTTCATTCCATTCTGAAATCCTATTTCTTTAATTGATAGATCAACGATTAATTGTTCGACGCCGCAGCAATGCCGAGAAAGAAGAAAGCTACAGATACATTGTTGTCTCAACCCCAGTCAACTTAATCAAGTAAGTTTAGGGCTTCAAATGGTAAAAAAATTGAATTTTACCACGGGAAAGATGAAGTAGACAACGATTATTGTTAATTTGGGTTTTCAGATTAGGGTTGACTACGTGATTAGTTCGGCAAATACTAGTTGAGTGAGAGATTAGAATGGAGAGATAATATGGTATTACAAAGCATACAAAATTTAATGAGTTTTATTTTCTTAATTGGGGTATTAGGAAGAGGATATTGAGGTGCCCTTAGCGCCACACAATTTAAATCCAACAAGTTGGATCCAAAAATTCGGATCGAGAAATAAAAGAATAGCCGAAAAAATATTGATTTTTTTGAATTGTTTTCTCTGATATTTTTTACTATTCAAATTCTAATACCAAAAATTTCTCTTAAATATCCATTATATTTTGAATCTGTTTTAAATATACCATTAATTTCTTATTGCTACTACAATATTCTTTGATATATCTAAATAGATTATTTAGAAAATGCAATAAATTCTTAAATCAATCATGTTTCAATCGATTAATTTAAAAGAGAAACAACTTTTTAAAAAAAAATATAATCAAACTGTCGGTTTAACACCGTTGTGCGGTTTTATACTAGTATATTCTAATCTAGAAATTTTAAGAAAGATTTCAGATAGAAAAAAGGAATAGCTTGAAGCAACAAGTAAAAATGTGAGATTTTTGTGCCAAATATAATTGGGTTCGAAAATTTTGATTTTGGGTCTGTTACAATAAGGAAACGTGTGTAACAGTCAGTTTGATTGTTGAATGGTAATGTTAAATTGACCAATATATAAATTTAATTTAATTTTATAATATTATAGTTTTAATATTAAAAAAAGTAATTGATTTTAAATTTTGTTATTTTTATATAAACAAAGGAGTTGTTTTTTTGATTTATCGCTATTTACATTAATATGAAATAATTGATTTTACAAATCTAAAACTTTGAAGTTAGTAAAGCAAAGAAGAGATATAAATATAATAGCACTACACATGTGCATAAATTTTTTTAAACCTTTAATTTTTGTAACGACCGCCCCATACCATCAGACATTTCCCCTGAAATGCGCTGCACCAATGTCCAATTAGCACGAGACGGTTGTCAAAAGGGTTGAAACAATGATTACCAAAGAACCTGTAGTATATCTCACAACGCATGGAATAAAATATAATAATAACATAACTCGATATAAAACAGGCGAGACAATACATAAGTTGAAAACTAAACCAAATCCTTTAGAGTAGCGGAAACCAAATTGCAGCTTCATATCCAATTATTACAACTTTAAAATATTGTCTATAAAGGAAATAAAAGAGGTACACTACTTATGCCCAAAGTAGCGACCAACAACAACACAAGGAGAATATGTACATATAGTATGTGGAAGACCCTTGCCTGTCTCCGGACAACTACTCGTGCATCCACATAACCTGCCTCTAGTTTGCTCGTTTAGGAGCACCCAGAGTAATAAGAAGAGACATAAAACCCTGGGTCAGACGAAAGTCAGGTGTGAGCAATAGCAATAAAATAAAGCAATAACAGGTATAAATAATCATACCTGACCTGGACCTGCAACCAAAGAGTTAGCACAACAGGATGTACAATACTCTAAGATAACACCAACATAGAGTGTAAAATGGAAGTGTGTGTGTGTCATGGTGATAGAAAACATCAAACATAGCAATCATCCTCACATGTCTCACTTAGTGCGTAAAGTATACAATATCCACCGATTTGATCACTAGGTCCATTGGGGCCACAACTGAGTCCCACTCCGTACAACTATTGTTATGACCACTTTGCCCTTTTGGGGCCGCGACGGAGTCCCACCCCATACAACTATTGCCCTGACCCCACTGCACTGGTCCATAGTTAATAACCTTAAAGGGTCAACTAGTCCACACAGCCCTGGCTCTGGTTCGACTACATACCCCCTCTCTCGATGATGAACCAGTTATATATATTGATAACCCCTTTACACATGTCTTGTATGCCATGATTGAATTCTCCTCGAAGTCGTCACCACTCTTGAACCATAGTACTTATACCATTCATTGGGGCATTCAGAAGCGCCGCGAAACTCATTATTTTACATCGACCGACCCCTGGGAGCACGACCGACCGTTAGAAGCACGACCGATCGACCCATCACTCCACTCGTAGGTTCGCTCGACCGACCCCCTCAATTCGCCCGAAGGCTCGCTCGACCGACCACATCCCCCTACTCGCTCGACCGACCCCATCCCCCTACTCGCTCGACCGACCCTACTACTACCTTGGAATTGACCAACCTACTTCAGAACAGCTGCTCGACTGACTGAGATTAAGTTGCTCGACCGACAACATCATTTTCCCCTGAGGGTTGCTCGATCGTCTCAATACCAAGAGCGACCGACCCTTCACATTTGCGCGAGCGACCAACCCCTGTACCTCCACGTATACTGCATTTGTACTACGGCTGACCAGAACCGACCGACCCCATTTTTTTTCCTCCAGGAAAGCCACTTCGTGGAGCGATCGACCACTCACTATCTCCGACCGACCCGACATGCGCGACCCGAAACCTACACCTCTTTCCAGCAAGCTATTTTTGCAACACACGATGTTTTTGACCATTCTAACTTTCCTATGCAATCACAAGGCATACCAAACAGCAGTAGTAGCAAGTAAAATCAACCAAGAACACCAAAACAACATGTTGACATGTAAATTTAGATCAAACATACCCAAATCCATGAATTCCCCCTTAATCCCCTAAATTCTGGGGTTGGAAAATTAATCCAAATTAACCAAAATTCATATATGTGACATGAAATATGATTCTAGAATTTATGAAATTTTTTCCATAATTTTTAGGTGTATAGTTTCGCTAATTATCACTAATTACCCCTACTTAGCCATAATTAGTGAATAAACATACTAGTCACTCACCTTAGCCAATAATTAATGATATATCTGAAACTTTTACTGATTTGGCTTGGATTCTTATGTAGTGCAGCAGCTCTACCTCGAATTTGGTGCTATTCCGACTTGATTGTAAGTGTCGATAGACGACTTTAGGCAGGATCAGTAATATGGATATGCGGAATATATGATATATACTAAGAAAGATCTCACAGTAGCAATATCACAGATAAGTAAATGCAGTAATAGAAAAATCACACCAGGGATTTTTATACTGGTTCGGAGCACCGTCCTACGTCCAGTCCCAGACCTCTCTCTCTGGATTTTCACTAACAACCTCACTTCACCCGGAGGAACAGGTATACAACACCACTTGATTTATGGGCCACAAGCTTACCCATTTGATTTCACGGGCTACAAGCTTATCCACTTGATTTCACGGGCTATAAGCTTACCCACACAGGACTTTACCCGAGCAGCTGAACGGGATTTCACGCCTCTAACAATACCTAGGACTTCAACACTTGCCTGATCACACACAGGACTTCAACCAAGATGAATAGTCTTGTAGTTTGACAATGTGTGTTCTTAATAACACGGATTTGTCACTTGTAGTACACCCTTCCTATAATCTTATCCTCAAGTATGTAATGTGTATGTGAAGATTGAAGGAATTATATTACTTATTGAATCAAGAGATATGAAATAATTTCAATGATTCAATAAGCAATTGAAATATTTGAGAGCTTTTAGAATGCAAGAGTATTTAGAAAGTAAGATCAGAAATTAGAGCAAGAATCGGTGATTTGAAAGTATGATTTCAAGTCTATTTATAGTATAGAATAGTTGCATTCCTTCATGAAGAGTTTCTACAAAAGATTGCATCTGTTTCCATTGAAAATTGAAGAGAAAACTCTTGATGAATGGAAGCAACTCTTCATAAAAAAGGCTTGCTGTTCGGGACCGGTCGACTGGTTGAAAATCACCAGTCGACTGGTCAACTCTCTGGAAATTTAAAGAATCAAAAAAATAGCCGTTATGTGCAAACACAGTAAAGCCGGTCGACCGGTCCTTTTTGGGGTGTCGACCGTTTTCTGGCTATGGACCGGAGGACCTCGGTCCATAGTCTATATCACTTTGCACTCTTTCCCGGTCGGAGCCTGGACCGTTTGGGCTTTTTCTGTGACTTTTCAATTCCTCAAATATATAGATTTCAGCAACGAAGATATGAGCATTCATGTTATACTTTGAGGATAGATTTTAACATATTTCTAACACAACTCAAAGTAAAAATATATATAAAACCTTATCTCTATGAAATGATCTTCATTGCAACTTTATATGTTGGCGTCGATCAAAATCTTGCCTCAACAATATCCCCCTTTTTGATTGATGACAACACCTTGGATTTTCTCCCTCTAAATATAAAGCTCCCCCTAAATTTCTGCAACATTTGTTAGTTCATAATATAAATAATCTTACCTTTTGATTCCTGCATTAACAAATGTTAGATCACATATACTATTACCATGTTAAGCACATAATTTTAAATGATAGTATATGTAACATGAATGATATGAATAATCATAAGAGAAAATATTTCTCCCCCTTTGTCATCGATTAAAAAGAATAAATACCATAATAAGCACAGTAATCGAGAGTCGTAGAGAATACAAATAATTAAAGCACCTTTAGGGGATATTGAATCATGTGATTTTTTTTGATAAGCTGAGTTTTCAACGATATTCAGAGATGTCGAATAACCTTCTCTTTATTGTGGTGTACCTGCAAAAAGTATAACATATATAGTTTTGGTACCCACATGCTTTGTTTGGGTCCATGGGTTAGATGGAAGGTAACCATACCCAAGAGGGTTTAATGGAACCTTTAAAGATAAAATTTTCATTATTAACCACTGAATCAAAATAATCGTCGATATATTTTTCTCTGTTTTTCCAACTTACAGGAACCCAAATACTTAAATAATCTCTAGTGATATTCCCTTTCGTACTTCTATATTTATTATAAATACCGCTAGTCATAGAAGTATTCGAATTTCTATAATAATTGGGTCTTGGATGAACATTAGTACTAGCAGTGATATTTTTATTGTACATAAAAGCATATCTAGTACTATCTCTATGATTGGTTTCTTGTTTCTTATATCCCAAACCTTGTTTATCTGAAGCAGGTTGTGAACTTCCAATGATTTTTGTCAAATTTTCTCGACCTTTGTTGAAGTTAGAAACATTTTGAGTAATATCATCTAGCTTAGTTTGTAAACTGGCTTTTTCTAGGTCCAGAATTTTGACTTTTGCCTTAAGCTCATGATTTTCAGTAGTAAGAGCATCATTTTTCTCTTTTTGAGTTTCAATTTCTTGACTCAAAAGAGATAATTGAGAATCAATATTAGATGATGATTCTTGAAGTTTTTCAAGTTCTTCTTCTAATATTGTCTTCTCGTCTTTTAACATATCTCGTTCAAACTCTGCTCTACTCAAATCTGTTTTGGCTTCTTTGCATTATCGTTTCATATCTTTAAATTTAACTATCAATTCGGCATTAATATCAAGAATTTCTTCAAAAGTCGGAATTTGTACCTCATCTTCTTTAGCCATAAAGCATACATTAGCTTGTTCATTGTCTGAGTCACTTTCACTATCAGATGAAGATGACTCTGAATCATCCCATGTCACTGAGAATGCCCGTTTCTATGACTTGTCCTTTTTGTGTTTGAACTTGTCATTTTCTGTCTTCTTCTTTTGTTTTGGACAATCCTTTTGCATGTGTCCCTTCTTATGATAGTCAAAGCATTCTACATTTGATGATGATGGCTTATTTGATCCGAACTTCTTTCTGTTGTATCGACTAGCTTTTCGTTGCTTTAAGAATTTTTTGAATCCTTTTGCAATGAATGCTAGATCCTCATCTTCGGAATCTGAGACGTCTTCATCTTTCTCAGCATGAAAAGCTACATTTTTCTTTTCTTCTTTTTGTTCTTTTCGAGCCTACAAGTTAGCTTCATAGGACATAAGATTTCCTATCAATTCATCTGGCTTCATGGTGGAAAGATCATTAGCTTCTTCTATTGCTAATACTTTTCCTTCCCATTCATTAGTCAGTGAATGTAGGACTGTTGAAACTACATCAAAATCAGAATATTTTTGTCCTAAACCGATAAGAGCATGATGAATGGTTTGAAACCTTGAATACATCTCATTGATTGTTTCATTCGGCTTCATTTTGAAATTGACTTTTCAACAAAGCTATTTTTGCTTGTTTAACCTTGTTAGTACCTTCGTGAGTGGTTTTTAGCGTTTGCCAAATTTGATATGCAGAGGTACAGATACTAACACGGTTATATTCGTTTTGATCTAATGCACAAAACAACATATTTATTGCTTTTGCATTTACAGTAGCTGCGGTTTTCTCAGCAGCTGTCCATTCTGCATACTCAGTTGTCGGATTGACTATTTCTTTCTGAGTAGCATTCCAAGCATCATAACTTGTTGATTGCATATAAAAAGTCATACGTGTTGCCCAATAGCTATAGTTTAGGCCATTAAAGAAAGGAGGTCTTATGGTGACTGACCTTCTGTGTAAGTGGTGTTACTAGTGCTTGCGTTATTTGCCATATTACTAGAATATATCAAATAACTGTGTTACAGTTATGAGATGACCTTGCTCTGATACCAAGTTGTAAGTGTCGATAGACGAATTTAGGCGGGATCAGTAATATGGATATGCGGAATATATGATATATACTAAGAAAGATCTCACAGTAGCAATATCACAGATAAGTAAATGCAGTAATAGAAAAATCACACCAGGGATTTTTATACTGGTTCGGAGCACCGTCCTACGTCCAGTCCCAGACCTCTCTCTGGATTTTCACTAACAACCTCACTTCACCCGGACGAACAGGTATACAACACCACTTGATTTACGGGCCACAAGCTTACCCAATTGATTTCACGGGCTACAAGCTTACCCAATTGATTTCACGGGCTACAAGCTTACCCACACAGGACTTTACCCGAGCAGCCGAACGGGATTTCACGCCTCTAACAACACCGAGGACTTCAACACTTGCCTGATCACACACAGGACTTCAACCAAGATGAATAATCTTGTAGTTTGACAATGTGTGTTCTTAATAACACTGATTTGTCACTTGTAGTACACCCTTCCTATAATCTTATCCTCAAGTATGTAATGTGTATGTGAAGATTGAAGGAAGTATATTACTTATTGAATCAAGAGATATGAAATAATTTCAATGATTCAATAAGCAATTGAAATATTTGAGAGCTTTTAGAATGCAAGAGTATTTAGAAAGTAAGATCAGAAATTAGAGCAAGAATCGGTGATTTGAAAGTATGATTTCAAGTCTATTTATAGTATAGAATAGTTGCATTCTTTCATGAAGAGTTTCTACAAAAGATTGCATCCGTTTCCATTGAAAATTGAAGAGAAAAGTCTTGATGAATGGAAGCAACCCTTCATAAAAAAGGCTTGCTGTTCGGGACCGGTCGACTGGTTGAAAATCACCAGTCGACTGGTCAACTCTCTGGAAATTTAAAGAATAAAAAAAAAATAGCCGTTATGTGCAAACACAGTAAAACCGGTCGATCGGTCCTTTTTGGGCGGTCGACCGTTTTCTGGCTATGGACCTCGGTCCATAGTCTATATCACTCTGCACTCTTTCCCGGTCGGAGCCTGGACCGTTTGGGCTTTTTCTGTGACTTTTCAATTCCTCAAATATACAGATTTCAGCAACGAAGATATGAGCATTCGTGTTATACTTTGAGGATAGATTTTAACATATTTCTAACACGACTCAAAGTAAAAAAATATAAAAAACCTTATCTCTATGAAATGATCTTCATTGCAACTTTATATGTTGGCATCGATCAAAATCTTGCCTCAACATTGATTTGATGTAGATTTGATTAATTTGTGGTTAAAAAGCGATTAGAAAGAGATTTAGATGAAGGGGATCATTACTAGGGTTCAAGGAATGTTTGTGGCGGCTAGAAAATAAAAGGGAATGTTTCTCCAAACCCTTTCAGCCCTCCTATAAACCTAATCCAGAAATGAGTTATGAGCCTAGCTGCAAATCACTTAATTAAGCCCAATTAGGATGTTTCAATCTTCAAATCTTTTTTCAGCTATATCTCCAAAACAGTAAGTCCGCTTAATTAATGTGACCACTCTACGAAATGGGAAACCATCATCTGAATCCAATGGAAGTGGTTTCAAGTCAAAACTCCTTACCAATCAAAAGTTATAGGAGAAACAAGATTCACCATGGGAAAACAGTCATTTAAAATTTGGCAAAAATCGTGAATATGGGAAATGACCCCAATAGTCGTTTCCCAAAGTTGCACGACCATATGGCTTCGTATGAAAATAAAATAAATATTTAACGATCCTTCGATAGTAGAATGTGGGTCGTTAGATCCTCCCCCCCTTAAGAAATTTCATCCCTAAAATTCCTTAACTAAGAAATCGTACAATAGAGTCCTGCATGCCTATCATCCATTTACAAACAATCAAGCATACATAATAACACAACAAGCCTATCCTAGCATGTTGTGTACTAATAAAGGAATAACTATATCATGATTAAAATCTTACCACGTAAAGAGCTCTGGATATGACTTCCTCATGCTCTCCTCGGCTTTCCAAGTACAGCCATTCTCATTATCACCCTCCAGTACCATGCTGTAATGCGTTTTGACACAAATGTTGCTTTCTTCGTTCAAAAGAATATGATCGATTATACTCTCTGCCATGTTAAAAATGCCTCACACCTTTGGATCAAAACTGCCAACTTACTCCAAAGTTCTATCTTCACGTTTCCAACTGACGTTCCCATTTGCTCATCCAAAACCCGTGCAAATTATTATTTTTTCACTTGTTTTGCAACCCGTCACTTTTATTTTTTCCTCACTATTCATGTGAAAACAAAGCACGATCCCTTTTGTTCCATACTACTGTTGTTCTTCATGCTTCTAAATAAAACATGCCACCTTGTTTGATCGCTGCATCATGCCCGATACCTTCCTGTATTCCTCCTCCCTCACACGACTGACTTTCGTTACCCATAAGGTGCTTATTCCCCCCCAAGTTACACAGTAGAAAGAATTCATGATGCTGCTTCCCCACGCCATACCGCTGCGTCACCGGTCGTTCCTCCACCGGTCACCGATCAAATACCCCCACCACTAATGGACGAGATTCCTCGACCTATGCCCTAAACTTCGAACGTCCAGGTGCTACCAGTAGCAAGAACAATACCCTAAATCCGTCGCTGCTCATGGGGAGATTCCGGTCGTTTAAGTCCATCAATGGTGATCTCCACCACCCATTTCTAGCTCTAGAAGAGCATACATTATTGTAGTTAATTGTTTGAGCAATTGGTCGGTGGATTTGGAGTTTGAGGGAAGTATATATTCGTGATTTTATGTCGTTCGTGTATTACAGTGGCGACTCCATTAGTTTGACCGTGGTGTTAGAGAATTTAGCGTTGTTGACTACTAAAGTGATTATAAAGGAGAACCAAAAAATTAAAAGATTATTATAGAAACTTTAACGTGAAGTAACGTATAAAAATTAATACATACGACTTCCGTTTTCAAGAAAATTGAAATCTTAGCATAAAACAAAATTCCGAACACAATGGAGAAGGTTTCGTCGAATTCTAAGGTCATTTGTGAAATTCCTTTATAAATCACAGATGAAAAACACGTGTTTAAATTTCCCACAATCACAAAATAAAGTCAAATAACTTGAAACTTGAAACACTACAATAATTAACTATTACAAATTTAATAAAATTAATTTCGTTGAAATGGAGATCGTTTGCATATCGGTTATTCTATTTTACGTGTAAAACAATGCTTTTTTAGATGCTAAAGTCCCCAGTCTCCAAAAGTAACAAACAGTATATCTATCCTGACTCTAAATGTCAAAATACAAACAGTATATCTATCCTGACTCTAAATGTCAATATGAATTCAACGGAATTTGTTTCGTATCTTAATTCCATCATTATCTCAAGTTACGCGCAAATTCCTTTCAAATTGAACTAAATTTATTAAATTAATCGTTATAATTTGTAAATGATTCCATCGCGATTATTTGAAAATTTGATTTGGGCTTAACTAACAATATATAATATGAAATCTCCATTTTTCTCCTTCATTAGAAAATTATAATCAAATAGATTTGGACAATTCTTATTTCAAAGAACCCCGACTTCAAATGGATTTTGTATATTCAGTTGAAGTTCAAAACTCAATATTACGAGCTACCACGATGTTACGAGCTCGTTTTATAATTATATATAATTTAAATATATAAACGAATTATATATTTTAAATCCATTTAAAATTCCAAATTAATATTTAATATAATAAAATAAAATAAATATCTATCTACCAAAAATACGGGACGTTACAGCAAGAATGTTGTCTGATGCTGGCTTTTCCACGTACTAAACTATAAACGCAGAAAACAACATATATAGTGACTTATCCCAAGTCAAGGCGAAGATTTAAAACTAGATTCCTACAATAAAGAAAATTTATCATCTGACAAATGCAACCATAACATTGAGAACTACCCAACAACAAAGCCAGAGAAGTTTACTAACACCACAAGATCCAAACCTATCAAATTATGCTCAAAAGTGGGAAGCAAGAAGGCCTACAGTTGCAACATCGATTAGAAAATAGAAGCCAATTGGCTTAAAAAAACATCTATCATAACCATATACCAACCAAAACAACTGCAAACCCAAAGGTGGTCGACAATCAAACATGACCCAAACTACCATAAAAACTTAGACAATAAAAAACAAAACTGCATAAGTCACTTCCATTGATAAGACGATACCCAATATTTTCTGCTTATAAAATGATGCATCAAAGTTCAGTGACGAACTTGCAACCCTTCAAGAAGGTCAAGAAAAGATCAGATATGAAATACCAAAATCGACCTCAAAAAGTAGATGGACAACGCAGTGATAGACAGATGAAGGGGATGGTAAGCTGAAGATAAGGAGATAGCATAAAATGGAACAAAGGCGGGTGATTTGGAATTGGAGAGGGAAAGGAAACTAAACATGAGGGAAGTAAAACGCAAAGACGAGATGAAAACCAGATCAATGGAGGAGAATGAAGGTTCGAGTAGGGATTTAAAGACACAATAGTAGAAGTTAAGTGGCAAAGGATCAAAATCTAAATAAGGAGTAGCGAAGTGGAAGACCTAAGAGCAAGGTTTGAAGGATACTTCGTGGAGTAAGATGTATAAAGCGACGACTTAGAAATTTTTTTAGGAGAAGATGGTAGTGAAAAATAGGGCTGATGGGAAGATGGTGGCGGCTGAACAATTTGGAGGAGAAGATGGTAGTGGCGGTTGAAATTTTTTGGTTTTTATGCATTTAACACTAGATTTAAGTAAAACAATTATGGTGTCATTCTTTATATGCTACTAGCATCATTTTTAGATGGTAAGTTTTATTTTCTTTGTACTTGTAAAGTGATTACAATGATTTGTTTGTTGAGGTTCTTAGTGCCAAGCTATGAGTTTAGTTGTCAGTATATAATGCAGACTATACATTATTGTGAAGAGTTGTCAACTCAATATATGATGTAAAATGTTGTTGTCAAATTATATCAAACAACTACCGATTATCAATTTTCCATATAGTATATATATGTGTATGTTTGTGTGCGTATATATATATATATATATATATATATATATTGGATTTATATTTATTTGATATAACATTTAAAACTATTTTTAAAATAACCAAACATGAATTTGAATCAAATAGTTACTAGATATCATTTGTACCGTTTTAGTACCTCTTTCGTCATACATGACAATGAACTTAATAATAAAATTTACATAACTTTATATTATATCAAATACCTATTTTATGTATATCATTTTCGCACATATGTTCGTCACTTTCCTATGGAATAGAAAAGCATGAATTTATTATAATAATTGCAAGCACACAGATCGTGTAATATGCAGGTCGGACATAGGGAGGAATTTTAAATTTTTATTATTTATATATATCTTGGGCGAGTTAGAAAATATTTGGAGATGGTTTTGAGTTAATGCTATAGAATTTACTATGGATCTGAATCTAGTCAGGTCAATACCAAATTCAACAACAAAAACTAAAAGACAAATTACTAGAAAAGAAACAACAAACAAAAACAACAGAAAATTAAAATTAGTATTGCCGTTGAATCTAACCGAACGGTCAATCCTAGTATGCAATAAAAAATAACAATAACAAATTGTGTTCTACCAAAACTAATTGATTAGAAAACACGTGTTGTTTTGAAAAAAAGAATGAACTGGAATGAAGAAAAACTTTATTAAGAATAAACGAGAATACAGAAAAAAAATGGAACATCGTTTACAATGGATATCATGTGTATTTATAGAAGATGTAGGCTCCTCTTAATGTGAATATTGGGCCTAGAAAGTATCTCTTGAGTATCTTCATTTACAAATATAAAAAGATATGACATAATGGTTGAGATATTCAATGCAGATTTCCTCTCCTGATTAGTGGCATGTGGCAGATTGATTGGCTTTTCCTTGGCAATAATTCAATCAAATATTCTGCTAAATGGCAGTTGAAAATGAATGACTTGAATTGATTTCCTTAGGAAGAATATGCCTATTCCTGACATGTTTATTGATGTATATCATACATACATACATATGAATATATATATATATATATATATAACACTTGTCCATATATTCTTCGGAGCAAAGGAGGCAGTGTGAATGTTCCTTTCTTCAGCAAAAAGAGGGCTTGACGTGGATTGAACTCAGGTCATTCTGTCCAAATTTCTAGGCCTTTACCAGTGAGCTACAACTTCTTTTACAATTGAGATAGCTTTGATATGGCTTTTTCTTTGTAGTTGGCCTTTAATTGAAAAAAGGAGACGTTAATTGAAAATCTGTAAAAAACCACATAAAAATACCCAAAGTATCGTTTATTTATTTACTAAAGATAAAATGTAAGAGCATAAAATAAACACACTTCCATGTTAATAAAATACCGCTACACTTATCTTTTACCCGTCCTCGAGTAAAAAAATGAAAATCTAAACTAGATAGGTCACACTTTCGTAGGAAACACGATTGCATTAAGCATATGCAATAAGCCATTAAACATCTAGATGTCCCTAGTAGGACAAGTGGTGTCTCGTGAGGGTATTGAGTGGATACTACCCACAAAATCCAAATGCAGTACGTTGTGGTTCTAATGTAACTACATGAATGCAATGGATATATGTAAATGAAAACACGACTTATTCAGAAAAGTTGTACAACGTAAATTGACAATTTATAGTCAGTTGATTTTATTTTAGATACCTCAGCTTGTCACAAATTTTCAACACAATTCAAGTTTTCAAATGTTAAATTTCAGTTAGCTAGTTGGTTCGGTTGATAACATAGTACAGCCATGAAATAAATTTTTAGTTTGCATGTCACAGTTCGCAAAGTGGTATTCTAAATTCCTTGTGTATGACTAGTCAAATCAGTAAGGTCAAGCAATGCTTGGCATCATCGCTTATTCTCTGTCTCTATAAAAATTAAAATTTATGATTAATTACATACACCTAACTTAAATACCAAGCCATACCACCCATGCACTGCCTTCCGGATTGACGGAGAGTTGGGAAAGAGCTTGGAGGATTGTGCAGACCGACGCTGACTTTGTCAACAATATGTCGGTAATACTTAGGTGTCCAACTCATAAAATAAGACCAAGATATACAGACACTGACTTTGTCAATAGTATGTCGGATAGAGCTTGACAGGTTTGCACACCAACGCTATATTTACTAGCAATGTTGGATACCCTTGGATTACTATTATTATTATTATTATTGAAAATATGAGAACAAGAGAGAGCTTACGCGAATTCAACTTAACATAACTTAGTTTAAAGATTCGAAAAGCCAATATTAGTATTTTAAGTCATCCAATCATTAAACAAAGGCTACAATTAGAATAAACTTCATGGCCATCACCTAAGAATCTCATTATGTACCTATTACATTATTATCCTTCCAAATTCAACTTTTTATTAAATTTCTCATTCGATCTTAGTTGAGAGAAAAAAATACTATCAACTGACTAAAAAATGTAAACTTATTTCGTTGTATCAATCTAAAATGACTTGTGTCTAGTTTGTTTTTTCTGAAATGGAAAAACATGTGGTACGCTAAAAAAAATTTGAGATGTGATGCAGAATTGACTCCCCATACTAGATTGAGACAGTGTCCCGACTGTCTAAGGTATGCAGACCAAAATGAAACGAAAAAAAATGAAAAAGAAAAGGAACGTGTACCACCTGATTTCATGGTGGATGATCGGGCTCACGAAGATCGATAAGGTCATGGTCTTCGTATTGCTCGAATTCCAAAAATGGTTTCAGTCGTTGACCGTTTACTTTGAAGACTTTTCCATCCTTAGGATTTTCAATTTCAACTGCTCTACAAAGGATATATTGTTTTCACAACATAAGGTCCAGTCCATCGAGATAAGAGTTTTCCTGGAAAAAAATGAAGTCTAAATCATACAAAAGAACTTTTTGACCTACGTTGAATTCCTTACGAAGTATGTTCTTGTCTTGTTGGGCTTTGGTTCTTTCTTTATAGATTTTCGTGTTTTCATATGCTTCATCTCTTAATTCCTCTAATTCTGAAATCTGTAACTTCCTATGTGAACCGGCCTTTTCTAATTCAACATTCAAAAGTTTAATTGCCCAAAGAACACGATGCTCCAATTCAAAAGGTAAGTGACAGGCCTTTCCAAAGGCTAACTGATATAGTGGCATCCCTCGACTGGTTTTGTAAGAAGCACGAAATGCCCATAGTGCGTCAATTAGTTTTATGGACCAATCTTTTCTATTTGAATTCACGGTGTTCTCAAGGATTTGTTTGATCTGTCTATTGGAAACTTCTACTTGCCCACTAGTTTGTGGATGGTAAGGGGTAGATAGCTTGTGTGTGATGGAGTACTTCTTAAGCAAGGATTCAAAAGAACGATTACAGAAGTGGGTGCCATTATCTCCAATGATAGCTCGAGGTGTGCCAAAGCATGAAAAGATGTTTCCTTTGAGGAAATTGATAACAACCTTATTATCGTTGGTTTTGGTAGGGATGGCTTCAACCCATTTTGAGACATAGTCTATCGCAATCAAGATGTAAAGATTCCTGAACGAGTTAGGGAATGGTCCCATGAAGTCGATGCCCCAAACATCAAAAAATTCAATTACTAAAATGGGGTTGAGAGGCATTATGTTTCACTCAGTTATTTGACCAGTTCTTTGACGTCGATCACATTTAGAGCAAAATTTGAAAGCATCACGGAAGAGTATGGGCCAATAAAAACCGCTTCGCAATATATTGCAGCAGTTTTTATTGATCCAAAATGACCACCACAAGCATGGTCGTGTGAGAAAGAGAGAATTCTTTGGTGTTCATGATCGAGTACACACCTTCGAATGATTTGGTCTGGACAATATTTGAAAAGATATGGGTCGTCCCAATAGAAGTTTCGAACATTAGAGAGAAATTTTTGTTTGTCTTGTTTTGACCATTCGATGGGTATTTGTTGTGTGAAAGATAGTTCACAATGTCAGTGTACCAAGGGGTGTTGTAGATTGAAAGAATTTGTTTGTTGGGAACGTAATCATTGATTTGGGTGTCATCAACATTTTCGTGCACAATTCGAGAGAGGCGATCCGCTATAATGTTCTCAGAACCCCTTTTATCTCATATTTCAATATCGAATTCTTGAAGAAGAAGGATCCAATGAATCAAGTGGGCCTTGGCATCCTTTTTAGAAAGCAAATATCATAAGGCAGCATGGTCAGTGTAAACTATGACTTTGGATCCTATGAGATATGGTCTGAATTTCTCAAGAGCGAAGACAACTGCCAAAAATTCCTTTTCAGTAGTTGAGTAATTCAATTGGGCCTCATTTAAGGTTTTGCTAGCATAATAAATGACTCGAGAGAGTTTATCGATTCGCCGACCTAAAATGTCTCCAATCGCAAAATCAGAAGCGTCGCACATAAGTTCGAAGGGTTGAGTCCAATCAGGGGGTTGAATGATGTGAGTTGTGGTCAGGATTGACTTAAGAATTTCAAAAGATATTTTGCAATCATTGAAAAATTCAAACTTGACGTCTTTGGCAAGTAAGTTTGAGAGAGGTTTTGAAATTTTTGAAAAATCCTTAATGAATCTTCTATAGAATCCTGCATGGCCAGGAAATGAACGAACATCCTTAACAGACTTAGGAGGAAGTAGACTAGCAATCAAATCTGTTTGGATTTATCGACTTCAAGGCCATCTTTTGAAATGACATGACCTAGAACTATCCCTCTTTTTACCGTGAAGTGTTTTTCCCAATTAAGCACGAGTGGTTTCTCCTTACAACATTTTAGGACGAGTTCTAAATGAGTGAGATATTGGGAAAAAGATGATCCGTATATTGAAAAATCATCCATAAATATTTCCAAGAATTCTTCCACCATATCAGAGAAAATAATCATCATACACCTTTGGAAAGTCACGGGGGCATTACAAAGAACAAAAGGCATGTGATGTTAAGCAAAGGTTCCAAAGGGACATGTAAAGTTGGTCTTATGTTGACCTTCTAAAGCAACAGGAATTTGGTTATAGCCAGAATATCCATCGAGAAAACAATAGTACTCATGTCCCGCTAAGCATTCGAGCATTTGGTCAATAAAAGGCAAGGAAAAATGGTTTTTCGTGTTGCTGAGTTGAGCTTTCGATAGTCAATACACATGTGCTAATTTTTTTTGTTGGGGCGAGCACATTACTTTCATTTTTGATCACTGTTACTCCCGACTTCTTTGGTACAACTTGTACCGGACTCACCCAAGTACTATCAGAGATGGGATAGAATATGTTGTTGTCTAGACATTTGATTATCTCTTCCTTAACCACTTCTCTCATGTTTGGGTTTAATCGCCTTTGAGCCTCACGGGTAGGTTTAGCCTGATCAACTAAATGTATGCGATATTCCACAACTGATGGGCTGATTCCTTTTATATCTCTAATTTCCCACCCCAATGCGTCTTTGTTTTCCCGCAAAATTTCCAAAAGTTTTTCTTCTTGGTCCTCGGCAAGATCAAAGGCTAAGATTAAGGGAAAAGTTTCTGAGGAGTCTAAGTATGCATACTTAAGGTCTTTTCTCAAGGGTTTGAGGTCTAACTTAGGATGTTCTTGTGTGTTAACATTGGTCAACATTTCTTGGTTAGATTTAGATGACGAAGGTTTGGCGTCAAGAAATTCACTTAGTTTAGAAATGTATTCGAGCTCATCGAAGTCGGAGTTAAAATGGTCAAGACACATTTTCAAGGATTCAGAAGTGTCATTAAAGGATTCATCAATGGTGGTTTGAATCATGTCAATTTCATCGATCTCAAAATTCCTAGGCTGCTTGTTGAGATTAAAGATGTTTAGCTCAATCGTTAGGTGCCCAAAGGAAAGTCGAAGTTGACCGTTCCTACAATTTAGTGACAACATTTGAGGTTGCTAAGAAAGGGCGTCCTAAAATCAACGGCATTTGAACATTAGGATTTGAGACAGGCTCGGTTTCTAGAACTACGAAATCGACAGGGAAGTAAAATTGTATGATCTGTATCAAGACGTCTTCGATTATTCCAAATGGCTTTTTGACAGATCGGTAAACTAGCTGAAGAGTAATGTTTGTTGGTTTAATCTCCCCTAATCCAAGATGATAAACAGTATAGGGAAGAAGACTGACACTGGAACCAAGATCAAACAGGGCACGAGGGATGTGAGTGTTTCCTATTTGCAGTCAATTGTAGGGCAGCCAGGGTCTTTGTACTTGACTAGGGAAAGCTTCGAAAGAATAGAGCTTGTATTCGCAGTTAGAAAGGCATTTTTTGGGATGTTAGTAGCACGTTTTTGCGTACACAATTCCTTAAGACATTTAACATATTGGGGAATTTGTTCAATGGTGTCTAGTAGAGGAATGTTCACACGAATTTGTTTGAGAATTTCCAAAATTTTATCAAAATTTGCTGGTTTCTTCTTACTATTGAGTCTATAGGGAAATGGAGCTACAGGTTTTTCGATTCTGTGATCAGTTTCATCATTCGAGGAAGAAGGTGGTTAGTGTGTAGAAGATGAAATGTTGGTATTGCCAACATTGATTTTCGAAGGTGAGTCGGGTTTGCCGACACTAGGAGAAGAATTGTTGGGATTGCCAACATTCAAGAAGATTGGCGGTTTAGAAGAATTGGCATTCGTAGCCATTGGTTTATCATCAAGAGTTAGCAATGGGGTTGAGTTCGAAGGTTTTTCAAGGTTGCCCATATTATTATCAATCCTCTTTCCAGATCGAAGGGTTATAACAGTATTGATCGGGTTATGGTTTTTGTCCTCATAAGAATTTACAGTATGAGAGTTATATTTTGGATTCACCTCGAGTTGACTAGGAAACTTACACTTCTCGTTACTTTTCATTAGTTCCTTTATCATATTCATCATTTATTTGAGTTTAACATCTTGATTATTTATTTGTTTCCCTAATCGAACAATTTCTTGTGACGATTGAGAAGACTGAGAGGATTGGCTTGATGATTGAAAGTTGGTGTGCCTATAAGGTTGTTTGGATTGAAGTGCAGTTTGACAGGTTTGAGAATTGGGAGTTGGAGCTTGGTAATTCGGATTTGGAATAGAGGGTTGCATGTGAGATGCGTTTGCCGAATTATTAGGATTTGACTTAGAAAAGTTTGGGTGGTTCCTCCAACTAGGGTTGTACTAGATGAGTAAGGATTATTTTGAGCTATAGCATTGGCTTGGTCTTGAGAGTAATAGTGGGGTAGCCCTTCTCTGACTTGAGGAGTTTGATTTTCTAAGGGAAGGTGACTTGGGTCCATGACATGCACTCCTCTAGTAGAAGTGCGAGTGAGAACACGAATTGATTCCCATTGCATGTCTTTTTCAGAATGATCTTCTAAGGATTGCCAAGCTTCATCGGCCGTCTTAGACATAAATTCTCCTCCACACATTGATTCTAGTTGAGTTCTAGTCTGATAGTTTAGCCCTTCATATGCAAGACATAAGTGATCTTTGAGAATTGCATGATGAGGAGAACTATATAATAATTGGTTGAACCTCTCAAAGTATTTTGAAAAAGTTTCCCCCTCATTTTGACAAAATTGATTTATCTTGGTTCGGATTTTTAGAGTTTTATGGAAAGGGATTTTTTTTCAAGAATGCAGTGACAAATTCATCCCAACTTCTTGTGGAATGTTTTGGAAGAAAATTTAGCCATCTTTTAGTGCTTTCAAGTGGTGCAAATGGAATTAGTCTTAGCTTAATTGATTCGTTAGATAAATGTTGCATTTTTGTTGTGGACACATACAATTCAAATTCACTTAGAAATTCATAAGCATTTTCAGAACTAGTAAATTTTGGTACCCCTTGAATAAAAGAATGTTTAAGCTCAAAATTGTTTCCTTCGGCTGGTGGGAACACGATGACAGAGGGTTGAATGGTCCTAGTTGGATAACATCGATCTCGAAGAGATAAGGGTCTATCCGTTTCCAAATTGAGATTTTGCAAGTTTTGATTTATTCGATTTTGATCCATCTCGTTGGAAAGTTTTGGTTTATTCGAGAACCCCTAGGAAAATTATGTTGGCTAACACTTTTTTTACTCATTGTTGTTAAATGCTAACAAAGAAAATCCTAGACTTAAGGTTGACACAAGAAGCTCCTAATCAAAATAAATAACGAACTCAAGTATATCTTATTAGTTGATAATCTCGATTTGAAGGGGGAAGAGGGTCTTATGGTCGTTCACATATAGTATAAATACTAATGGATATGACCAATGTTTTGTGCGTAGTATGCAACCTCTTTTGCTAGAAGTTCAATAAATTAAACTAATATATATCTACGATCAAACCCTTGAGAGAATCAATTTCATAAAATACACTCTTGTAGTTAATTATTTTGCAAATCAAATTAAATAAATAGATTAGAAAAGTTAACTTGCTAGAATGTCGAAAGATTCCTGATGTAATACGTATCACTGTCTTTTACAAAAGGAATAGAACGAATTCCACATAGCAAAATAAATTTTCAAATCTAAGATATTTAACCCAATTTGTTTGTTTTATCGAGCTTGAGTTTTGCTTCTAAGGCCAACATCTAATCAATTTTTATTTCAAGTCCAAGGAGCATGCAAATGACAGAATTTAATTGTTTTGGAGCCGATGAAAGGTAATGACTTCCTCACCTTATATTTGTTAGGGCTTTTCTCATAACAAAATTTATTTCAGAATGCAGCCAAAACAACAATCAAACACAAATAATTGCAGAAATTAAAATTGTACAAGAAAGCCGCTACCCCTGCAGAATTTTTTTATAAGCAATGTCTATATTTTTTTTGGAGCAGAGCACTCGTAGAGTTTAGAAAGTATTACAGTGGGTTATGGAAGTCGATCCAGAAAATTTGAGTAGTGCTCACGTTACAAATCCCAGTGTTTGCAATCTGGTTGACCATTGAATTTCTTGTTCGCTTTGCTTGAGTTCCTTCACTTTGAGTCTTGACTTGATTTTTTTTTAATAATAATAAACTAAACAGAAAAAATGAAGAACTTAACTAAACTCACAAAAAAAAAAGAAAAAAATACTAAGCTTAAGAAAAACAGAAAAGAAAAAAACAGGACAAAATAAGACTTCTCGTTACTTTTCATTAGTTCCTTTATCATATTCATCATTTGTTCGAGTATAGCATCTTGATTATTTATTTGTTTCTCTAATCGAACAATTTCTTGTGACGATTGAGAAGATTGAGAGGATTGGTATGATGATTGAAAGTTGGGGTTCCTATAAGGTTATTTGGATTGAGGTGCGGTTTGAGAGGTTTGAGAATTGGGAGATGGAGCTTGGTAATTCAGATTTGGAATAAAGAGTTGCATGTGAGATGGGTTTGCTGAATTATTAGGATTTGATCAAGAAAATTTTGGGTGGTTCCTCCAACTGGGGTTGTATGTGGATGAGTAAGGATTATTTTGAGCTATAGCATTGGCTTGGTCTTGAGAGTAATAGTGGGGTAGCCCTTCTCCGAATTGAGGAGTTTGATTTTCTAAGGGAAGGTGACTTGGGTCCACGACATGCACTCCTCTAGTAGAAGTACGAATAGGAACACAAATTGATTCCCATTGCATGTTTTTTTAGAGTAATCTTCTAAGAATTTCCAAGTTTCATCGGTCGTCTTAGACATAAATTCTCCTCCACATATTGATTCTAGTTGAGTTCTAGTCTGATAGTTTAGCCCTTCATATGCAATTTGACATAAGTGATCTTTGAGAATTGCATGATGAGGACAACTATAAAATAATTGGTTGAATCTCTCAAAGTATTTTGAAAACGTTTCCCCCTCATTTTGGCAAAATTGATTTATCTCGGCTTAGATTTTTAGAGTTTTATGGAAAGGGAAAAACTTTTTCAAGAATAAAGTGACAAATTCATCCCAACTTCTTATGGAATGTTTTGGAAGAGAATTTAGCCATCTTTGAGTGAAAATGGAATTAACCTTAGCTTGATTGATTCGTTAGACAATTGTTGCATTTTTGTTGTGGACGCATCCAATTCAAATTCATTTAGAAATTGATAAGCATTTTCAGAACCAGTAAATTTTGGTACCCCTTGAATAAAAGAATGTTTAAGCTCAAAATTGTTTCCTTCAGCTGGTGGGAGCACGATGACAGAGGGTTGAATGGTCCTAGTTGGATAATATCGATCTCGAAGAGATAAGGGTCTATCCATTTCCAAATTAGATTTTGCAAGTTCTGATTTATTCGATTTTGATCCATCTCATTTGGAAAGTTTTGGTTTATTTGAGAACCCCTAGGAGAATTATGTTGGCTAACAATTTTTTCACTCATTGTTGTTAAGTGCAAACAAAGAATATCCTAGACTTAAGGTTAACACAAGAAGCTCCTAATCAAAATAAATAACGAACTCAAGTATATCTTATTAGTTGATAATCTCGACTTGAAGGGGGAAGAGGGTCTTATGGCCGTCCATATACAATATAAATACTAAGGGATACGACCAATGTTTTACTGGTAGTATGCAACCTCATTTGCTAGAAGTTCAATAAATTGAACTAATATATATCCGCAATCAAACCCTTGAGAGAATCAATTTCACAAAATACACTCTTGTAGTCAAAAATATTTTGCAAATCAAATTAAATAAATATATTAGAAAAGTTAGGTTGCTAGAATGTCGAAAGATTCCTGATGTAATACGTATCACTGTCCTTTACTAAAGAAATAGAACGAATTCCACACAGCAAAATAAATTTTCAAATCTAAGATATTTAACCCAATTTGTTTGTCCTATTGAGCTTGAGTTTTGCTCCTAAGACCAACGTCTAATCAATTTTTTATTTAAGTCCAAGGACTATGCAAATGACAAAATTTAATTGTTTTGGAGCCAAGGAAAGGTAATGACTTCCTCACCTTATGTTTGTTAGGGCTTTGCCCATAACTAAATTTATTTCAGAATGCATCCAAAACAAATAAATAATGCCCCTCTCTTCACAAAAGTAGACAACTCAAGAAAAATTCCTTTTCCCCAATAAAAATAAGGTTTCTTCAGAGTATTGCACCACAATCAAAGAGAATACATCACATACGCAAACCCAATCTTTTGTTTGAAATCGGTCTCATTTAGGGTTTAGAAAATCGAGACTGCGATTTGGAGGATTTTTGAATGAGTTTCTGATCCAGGTTTCTAGGGTTGGAATCGGTTTGTGGAGGGCGATGCTTGTTGCAATGGTGTGACGATGGACTGTGTGAGTCTGTTGAACGTGGTATGGCGTATTGGGAGATGGAGTATAGGGAGTTGCGAACTAGAATTGTGGGTTTTTGGGAGATTTCGGATCTGCTGATGCCGAAGGTAACAGGATGTTGGATTTGTGGGGATAGTTGGATTATGAAGAGTTTTTTGTGTGGTTTGTATGTGTTTTGTGTGGAGATTATGGGTATGGGTGATATGTTTGAAGCTGTTAAACTATTATTAGGTCGGCGTTGCTATTTGACTTTGAATTTGGTTGGGCAGTTGTGGTAGGCAGATGATCAGAAGGTGGTAATTTGAAGGGGGTGTGAATTCAGGTGGACAAGTGTTGTTTTTTGATTGCTGTGGCAGTGGAGTTCGATAGTTTGGTTGTTGCGTGATATGATAGACGGGTCTGAGGGGTGTTTATGTGGGCAGATGATGTTTATGTGGTGATAGGAACAATTTGTGAGAAATTTGAATGGTGTTTGAGGGTGTGGAGCAGCGAGTTTGGTGAGTTATGTTAGTGAGGGTGTGGTTTGCAGAAGACAATACAGAATAGAGAAAAAAAATGGTAAGAAGGAAAATTTTGTATTTTTTTTATAGAACTTGTAAAAGAGGAAAAATAGAAAGGAACAAATGTAGAAAAATAAAGATTGGAAAAGAAATGAAGACAGGAAAGACATAGAAAAGAAAGGCAAGTTATATTTTCTTTCTCTTGTTTAGTGGATGATACACCAATGTAATTGATATACCAAATCACCAATCAAAACTTTTTTAATAAAACAAAAACAAGAAAAATAAAACAAACACGAATCGGAAATTAAATAAATAATAAAATTTAATTGTTACCTCCCAGGCAAAGGCAACAAAAACTTTTTCATCGCTTTCCTATGGAATAGAAAAGCGCAAATTTATTATAATAACTGCAAGCGCATAGATCGTGTAATATGCAGGTCGAACACAGGAAGAAATTTTAAATTTTTATTATTTAAATATACCTTGGGCGAGTTAGACAATATTTGGAGATGGTTTTTGTAACACCCTACATCCGTTAGTGTCACTCACAAAGGGAATGCACTAAGTTCTGTGGAGCATTTAAGGTAAAAGATGCAGATAAATTAAAAGGCAGACAAAATTAAAATAGCGGAAAATAAAACTTTACTTTATTGATAAAATAGTTTGTACAACAATTGCTTTCCAATACCAGAGTATCATCTGTCTTACAAAATAATGAAGCATAAAATAACATGTATATTCCCCAATGTAGCATAAGCCAGCCATAGCAGCAGAAAAGAGAGTCTGAAGCGATATATCCAAGAGTCTTTAAGCTTGGAAAGAGTAACAGTCCAAATTAAGCAGAGCTATTCCCTCCCTGACCCCCGGGGGGGGGGGGGGGGACGGAAGAAAAGAAGACGAAAGAAAAACAAAGTCAGACATAAAGCCTGAGTAAGTCTAGTGGCTTTTAGCATGTGAACAAGATAAAGTTCATGACAGGAGTAAACTGGAAAAATGGGACAGTACCAGAATAACAGACTAATATAAACCAAAGCAAGATAGTTTAAATCGAATATACTATCACACCCCATTCTATATCTCTGCACCACCTAACTAGTATCCCAACTAGTAATCTGTATAAAGATGATAACGTGATCCCAATCCCTGTAATTGCGGTTGCCTCTAGGTGTACATCTATTATTTATTACCTAGATCTAATCTAGGGTTTTCTTATCGAGCGCTTCCTAGATTCAACTAGGGTTTATGCGACTTATCTAATACTTCTCGGATTCAGGATTTATGCCACCTAGGTCCAACTAGGGATTATGCTACCTGTCGAACGATGCCCCTAGTCTAGGACACACTACCTAGAGTGGTATATGTTCATAGACTTTCCCCACGTATGTGTCACGAATCGTTTATCGCTGTCTAGATGCACATGTCCTGAAATGTGCGACCCGAGTCCCATGGCAGGGCTATTCTAGAAACACGGAACTCGGTCGGGAGCTTTCAGATATCTGCCAATGCAGATGCTAAGGTCTGTTTTTCCAGTGGTTATGGTCTCACCTGACCCCTCCCTCAACTAATGAAAGGCAATCCAAGAAAATCAAGCACGAGAACTATACCCCTGCAACCTTTGTCCCACTTTCCTATTAGCCAGCCTCACCCATAACTAGATAGCAAGTATATGGTCTGTTGGGAGTTCTCTGCCTTTCCGCATGCGTACTACGATTGACTGAAGATGGTAGGTAGTCGACGACGTGCTATCACAGGGCTAAACTAAGTATCGCCGACCCACGCTGATCCGCCCTAGCCTTTAGGTTGCTCATACTGCAACCAAGGCATACCCTTGGTTCTTCTACCGCAGACCTTAACCTCTATGAGTCCAGGCGAATCATCTGCAACCTCACAGAGGGATACCAAGAGTACCCTCACGTCCCCCGAAGCTACGTGCTTCTAAACCCAGACCGCTGGAGCCTTTTTCGAAATCAGATAAACGCTTCTCCTCCTCATGTACTTGTTAAGCGATGATCTACCATATCGGGTTATTCATCTATTATGGACCGGCTCAGTTTTCTTGACTAAGAATTATTACTTAGTTGTTCTCAACTAAGGTTTACCACTTAGTTTCTTTAACTGGGGATTTCAACTTAGCTCCCGTTCTCGATTGTTTCTTAACTAAGGTTTACTACTTAGCCCTCTTTCTCGTCAAGTTGGATTGGTTAAGTGTCATTAGTAAATTCAAGTTAGCTTAACCCATTCCTTTGTCATATTAATCTGGCTAAGTTTTATCAGTAGTCCATGTTGACTTAACCCTATCACAAACCAAGTTATATTGGTTAAGTATTTCTTATTACTTAACCCTACCCATTCATCTTGTATTGGTTAAGTGTCCCTTTTAACCTAACCTTGCCCATCTGTTTTAACTAACATGTTATAACGGTTAAGTGTTCCCTTAGTTAACTTAACCCTAAAATCCGTTTAATTAACATGTTCTAATGGTTAAGTATTGTCCCTTCATGCTTTAACTTAACCCTATTCATTTATCACACTATGATGGTTAAGTGTTCTAAGTTTACTTAACCCTACGCTCTAGTCCAGCTAACATACTAATTTGGCTAAGTGTATTAATTTTACTTAACCCCAACCTCTAGTCTAGTTAACATGTTAAATTGGCTAAGTGTATTAACTTTACTTAACCCCACCTTTTAATCTAGTCAACATGTTAATTTGGCTAAGTGTATTAAATTTACTTAACCCTACCAATCCTAGCTTAGCTTTAATTGTCTTATTAAAGCACCAACCACTCACATTAGACAGGTATTGTTGTGGCTACCTGTATGCCGGTCGGTTCCGGGCAGTCTTACGCCACAACTCAGTCTAACCTCGGGTCTTTATTGGGCTCAATGCCTTAACCTCTCACATTAGATAGGTATTGTTGTGATTACTGGACAGCCGGGCGGGTCCGGGCAGGTTTACATCACAACTCAATCCAACCTCGGTTTAAGCATATTCGTATTGTCTAAATTTACATTTTAGTTATGTAAATTATTCATGTCACATATTTTATTTCAAAACAAACGGTGTATAAATTTACACCATTCATGGCCTTAACCAATTTCATGGTTTTGGGCCCACCTATGTATTAACATGTTTTAAATTAATAATTTATACTGTTTCATACCATAAATCACCTATGTGATTATTGGCCAATTTATGTCAAGTTCCCTATAATTAGGTTTTTACCCAACGTTACCCCCATCTAAATATTAGGCTAACAACTTAGCCTAATTTACCATTCGCATGATTCCACATAAAGTATTAGGCTAATAACTTAGCCTAATTTAACGTTCACAAAATTGGCATGAAATCAACATTAACTATGAACTTGCAATTTTTGACAAAATCAACATGAACATAAACATATAGGTTTGAACTTGCAACTTTAACATGTACATAGGTGTGAACTTGCAACTTTAACATGATCAACATAAACATGTACATAATTAGCAACTTTCATAGGTTCATGAATTAACAACATAATTAACAACTTGCATAGGTTCATGAATTAACAACTTAATTAACAACTTGCATAGGTTCATGAGTCTCAACCTAACAACTTGCATAGGTTCATAAATCTACAACATAATTAAGTTAACATATAGGAACATGTATGAACTTGCAATACATATGTATAACATAGATCTAACAATAAACTTTTATAAATCATATGAATCATAAACGGATCTTTTAACATGGATCCAATTATAAGTTTTCACTTGCATAAGAATTTATGAATATTGATCTATTCTAATCATGTAGGTACAATTGGTTTAACATAAACATATATACATAGAACCTACATGAATCATATACATATATGTGTAAATCTAACTTGCAACCTATAACTTGCATAAGCACATATATCGATCTAACGGTATATATACAATTCGCATAATAGATAATGGATCCAATCACCACAAACATTCAAATTATCACGATAAACAAAACCAAAACAACATCGTCTATATTTTACAATACTGATATAATTCCATATTACAATTTACATCAAATCATGTCTTAATCATATTCTCATCTAAAGAGTCACTATACTTACAACGCAAGACGGTCTTGTTTTCTGAGATCTGGGGTTCTGAAATTGAGATGTGTTCCTTTGGGTAGACATTGTTTTGATTCTTAGTTTTGAATTAGATTTGTTCTAGCTTTGTTTGTCTTTAAGCTTTAGGCGGCGGCCATTCCAAGCTATCTTACAGCAGCGTGACGGCTCCAAGTTTAATTGTGTGAATTAGGTTAAGAGCTAGGTTGTATATATAGAATTTTAGGATTAATTTAGGCCGTTTGATTAACCCTAGAAATGACCACAACCGTTCAGTCAAGATAGAATTATCCTATTGACTCAGCAATAAGTTAGAAATGACTCAGCATTGACTCAGCATATTAAATGTTCATTTTTTCATAAATGACACATTGGTTCTTTCCTAACATATCATAACCAAAAGGACATTTTTTTTATTTAAAACAAAACATTAGCTAAATGAACATTTCTTAACTGAAATGTCAATTTAATCTGAATAAACATTTTAATCTAAATATACATTTCTTAACGAAATGTTATTCTAATGTTAACATAACAAAAGTGATATTCTAATGTTCATCTTTTCTTTTTATTATTTATTGTCAATCAATTCAAACGTAAATACGTATTTAATAGATACATTTTCCCTTTACCGTTTACATTAATTACCCATATATAAATATTTATATATATATATATATATATATGAATAAATCTTTTCTTACTTTTAATTTGTCATAAATCCAATTGGGGAAGGCCATTTAAAAAAAACAATCCTTGACAACCAAAAATGCGCAACGTACGCTACATGATGCGTACACGTCATATATATATGCGTATATATATATATATATTCATCAATTTTTTTCTTTTTATCTATCTTCCCAATTACCCATTTTCACACTAAACCACTTTTTGAACTGCGTTCACACTAGGCTATTTTAAGTCATTCCCCTAAAACAAAAAATAGGGCGCTGGTGGGGATCGAACTCTGTACCTTTTGTATGCAAGTCATGTGTTCCAACCAAATAAGCTACTGAGTCTTTTGCTTACAAAAGTTAGAACAATGCTAAACATTATTCTTTTTTCTCTTTTTCATGTTTTGCTGCAATATTTAATTTAAGGATATCATTTTCATACGGAGTCCAATTTACGCAAATTCGGACTCTATCTCAAGCAGAATTTCGAGACGAACGCAATGGCATAACCCGTTTCCCTTAATTATTCTTCTAAAATTTAATTATACTTTAATTTGTGAAACTTAATGTTATAGAATTACGGGGTGTTACAGTTTTGAATTAATGCTATTGAATTTACTATGGATCTGAATCTAATCAGATCAATATCAAATTCAACAACTAAAACAAAAGGAAAAATTACTAGAAAAGAAACAACAAACAAAAACAACATAAAATTAAAATTAGTATTGTCGTTGAATCTAATCAAACGACCAATCCTAATATGCAATAAAAAAAATAACAATAACAATTTTTGTTCTACCAAAACTAACTGATTAGAAAACACGTATTGTTATGAAGAAAATAATGAAATGGAACGAAGAAAAACTTTATTAAGAATAAACTAGAGTACAGAAAAAATGGAACATCGTTTACAATGGATATCATGTGTATTTATAGAAGACATAGGCTCCTCTTAATGTGAATATTGGGCCTAGAATTTATCTCTTGAATATATTTGTTTACAAGTAAAAAAAGATATGGCATAATGATTGAGATATTCCATGCAGATTTCCTCTCCTGATTAGTGGCATGTGGCAGATTGATTGGCTTTTCCTTGGAAATAATCCAATCAAATATTCTTCTAAATGGCAGCTGAAAATGAATGATTTGAATTGATTTCCTTGAGAAGAATATGTCTATTCCTGAAATGTTTATTAATGTATATCATACATACATACATATGAATATATATATATATGTATGTATGTATGTATATAATATAAAACTTGTCCATATATTCTTCAGAGCAACGGAGGCAGTGTGAATGTTCCTTTCTTCAGCAAAAAGAGGGTTTGACGGGGATTGAACTCATGTCAATCTGTCCAAATTTCCAGGCCTTTACCAGTGACCTACAACTTCTTTTGCAATTGAGATGGATTTGATATGGGGAAGTAGCTTTTTCTTTGTAGTTGGCCTTTAATTGAAATGAATGAGGCATTAATTGACAATCTGTAAAAAAAACATAAAAATACCCAAAGTATCATTTATTCATTTACAAAATATAAAATGTAAGAGCATAAAATAAACACATTTCCATGTTAATCAATATACATAGGTATAATTTTTTTGAAAACTAATGTTTATAATAACATTTATAAAATGACCAAATTATGAATCAAACAAGTACTAAGTATGAGTTTGCACTATTTTGGTTTGTTTATTCTTACATGACAATGGTTTATAGAGCATCATATAATATAAACAGTTGTTGGGTGCATTTCTGCATATGTGCAGGTACTAATATTATGGTAAATTACAGTTAAAATAATTTATAAATATTCGGGCATGAATTTGGCTCAAATTTCTACTATGTATGATTTTGCACCATTTCAATATCGTTTTTGTCATGCATGGCAGTGAACTAAATAATTGAAGTTCACATATTGTTTAACATGGCAACTGGGTATCATTTCTACGTATATGTATAGATCGCTCTTATAGTAAATAATATCCAAAATAATATAAGCACTTTCTACAACAATATAAGGAAAATATATATAATACAAGAAATAGTACATATGATTAACACATGCGTTGTCTAGTACCAGAGAGTATTAGAATTTGATATTAATATTTGAACAAAATGATATTTGGTAATGATGTGATTTTTTCATTGATGTGTACTAGATCAGTGCTTATTTCCAATTTTTAGGTATTACATTTATAAAATGTTTTATCGCATAGTATCAAAATTTATTTTTCAGTTTTTAGGTATCAGTTTTTTTTTATCCATAGCAGTTTCTAGGTATTAGTTTTTGAGTTAACAGTTGACTAAATTTTGTTTCGATATTATTTTAAAATTATTATTTACAAGATTTTTCCCTTTAGCCATGAATATGGATTCTTTTGAAAATTATATTTTATGCCATCATCTAAATTGGCTTGTACGTTCTTTCATTTTTGACAGAATTTCACCTACATTTTGTTGTCCATGTCTTCTCTTTGTTTTTTTATTGCATCTGTTTTTCTTCCTCTTGAGCTGGTTGTTTTGTATTATTAGCATGCTATCTTTTACTATTTTTGTTTGTAGGCTTAGATTATTTTGACGCACACAAATTCAAATTATTGATAAAACCAATACAATTTCCAATCCATTGATCTCGACAATACCGAATGGAGCTTCAAATCCGTTGATCTCGCTAACTTTCAAGATGAATTTGAGTTAACACCAATTTTCGTTGATCGAGATGATACCGCAAACTTGGTCACCAATTTTTCGTTGATCGAAATTGACGTAGCGGAAATCTCTAAACATTCGAAAATTATATTCGAAACTTAGATGAATTCACAACAAATCTCAATTCATGATGTAACTGATTCAAACAGTCATAGATAAACGATAAATCCCAATTCCGTTGATCAAAATCGATGCTGGAAAGGTACTCGGTACTGCAGATCTAGATGGAATCGAGATAAATAGAAACACAAATTTCATTGATCCAAAGACGCCAGAATTGTGATCACTAACTCTCGTTGATCCACTAATGTCGGAAGGATGATCTTCCAAGTCGTTGATCCGCAAATGGATACTGTAGATAGGGAGGGAGAAACAAAGCTCCCAATAATGGTGGACGCCAATATTCCAGTTTCAAAAATGAACTCCATTACAAACACACGCACCTACCTATTTATAGGCTTCAGACAAAAAGGCCGACACTGACACCTCAACAATCGAAACTGAAACCCAACTACAACAATTCGATATCGAAAGTAAAAAATAACGACACACACAAAAATAACAGAAACGACACCGAAAGTAGTTGTAAATCTAGGCTGGAACCACTCCTCTTTATCACATGCCGAAAGCATGAAGCGCTTTATTCCCAAAGCTTAACTCGTTACCGGAAGCAGATACTCTCTGTATTGGACTCAAAATCAAAAGTTCTTATTGTAAAACCGAAAGCAGAATGTGAATCCTTTCCAAAAGCCGGAAGAAAATTCTGATTGTATTAAAGCCGAACGAACTTTATTAAGGAATCCGATAACAGAAACGATACCCCTACCAATAGCAAAACTAAAGTGCCAAATAGAAACTTAATTGATTTTGAGAGCACATTCATTCGACATCGACATTGATGTTGTTGGTGTCAAAAAAACTATTCACTAAATATTTGCATTTCTGTGATGCATCATCCTCCCCTGTCTCAAAATAATTCGTCCTTGAATTGGAAACAACTTTTTTGATCAAATCTTTCTCATAGTATGGAATCAAATGCTTAACATTGAAAACATCAGCGGTATGAATATGGTTGGATAGTCTCAATCGGTAAGCATTTGGATTGAGCTTCTCAACAATTTTTAAAGGTATGATTTATCTTGAAGCTAACTTGTTGTATATACCAGCAGGAAATCAGTCTTTCGTTAATACTTCCCACATGAAGTCACCATTTTGAAACTCAACATGTTTATGTTTTGAACCAGCGACTTTCTTGTACTTGAGACCTGTTTCAACCGTGTTAGGGAATGCGAAATGATGATCTTAAGGCAAGACTAACACTAGAGGGTAGGGGGTGAATAGTGTTTATAAGTAATTTACGAAAATCTTAAACTTAAATGATATACTATATGAATCACACACAACAAAGGTGATCACAGACACAAAATCAAACACAAACATGGAAACAAATAAATATAAAATGCAGAAAAGGAAAGAACACACCATATTTAATACTGGTTTGGATTACTCATATGTCTAGTCCCACGCAACACTGGATTGCACAAAGTTTTATTATTATCAATATCAGTGTACAATCCCCTTGATTTCACAGCTACAAGGTTAACACTACTCCAGACTCCCTTGATTCTGTGGCTACAAGGTTAACATCGCTCCCTTTCCTTGATTTCGGGGCTACAAGGAACACACCCTTTCCCAAATGATTACAACAACCCTATAACTCTTCAATAGCACTTCAATTCAGAGAGTAGTAGACATAGATTGAGAAAAGATGAAGTTTTATGTAATTTGTGTAGAAATCGGCTAAGTATAAGTATAGAAATCAATAAAATATGAAATATTAATGGTGGTATGAAGAGGGGTGAAGATGGAGAAGAAGAAGTATGGAAAAAATTCGAAATCAGCCCTTATTTATAATATGTGAAAGGTTGCAACGTCTTAGAAACATTACAAATGGTGAAAAGGACATTTACTTTGAAAATTGAATTTCTGACAGTTGTATGTCGACATAGCTGTATATGTATGTCGATATATGTACATATTTTTTATTTTAAAACTATTTTTTAAACTATTCTATAAATTCTTGAATTAAAACTTAGTGATATAAATGAATATTCTCAAGTGTAAAATCATATGAAATCCTAATAATATAAACATATTTATAAATTTATAAGGTTTAAATTTATATAAGCTATAAACCTATAAAACTATATAACTATATAAACTTATCGAATCTTATATATATTAAGCTTTAAACTTATATGTTTGAAATCATAATTAAGATAAACTAATTTTAAATCAAAATTTGAAAATCAAAATTTGAACTTGGAGTGCTATTCAGAATATTTAATATAAACTAGACTCTATTACTATATTTATCTTGAAAACTTGATCACTCATGAGTCTTGAATCTCTGCTGAGTTTTGAATGTTTTGGAACTCTAAAACTGTACAATCTTCAGTATTTAAGTCCCTTTATACAAATCCGGCATATATATATATATATATATATATATATATATATATATATGTGTGTGTGTGTGTGTGTGTGTGTGTCTGTATGTATATATATTCTAGATTGAAATATTAGTATATATTCTATAATCAATTAATGATGATAATGGAAATAAGGTTGTTATCATCAAAACTCCGTTCTCCAACAATCTCCCCCTTTTTGATGATGACAACCTTGATTTATAAAATATTCATACATGTTCATTACTTGTTGATACTATCTGATCTGGTTCTTCTAATACTCCCGTTGTCATCATTAATCCTACATACTCCCCTTAAAATAATCCTTATTTTATAATTTCTCCCTCTTTGTCATCAACAAAAAGAAATTCTAAATATACTCTCCCTAAATGTATAACATATATCTATGACTAAAGTATCTAAAATACGTGACTCCCCCTAAATTTATTCCTATACAAATCAATCTAGGTATTATAGTTAATATGTAGTGACCCGTATTTTAGCAAGATAATAATTTATTAATTTAATTATATAAATAGTGATTTAGAGAATTAAATGGCTGTTAATTAAATAATAGTGAATATTTAATTAAAATAATAAATTAAATAATATATTCAATCCAGAAATAATCAAAAATATTGGACATCACAATATTCTGTGAACGGGGTCATCCCTAAGATGTAATTCAGCTTAGAGTTGAATTATATTGACGAATATATTCAATCGATGACAGTTTGAACGTATAATTATATTTTAATTAAAATCGAGCTTGAAAGGGCGTTGCAGTTCGCGATTTGACGATTTGAACTTCAACTGAATGTACAGGATTCGTTTTAAGCCGGATTTCTGTGAAACAAGAAACGTGTGGAGCTGGTGGAGTATATCTTTCTAGTGGAAGAGAAAGATCGGGATTTCGTCGGGTAGATTTTGAGTTACGTCCAAATCAAATTCTCAGAGATGCAGCGCCCTGACCATAACAATTTAATTATATTTTAAATAAGGATTTAAATAGAAATCAAGCGTCGATATAACTCCGACGATGTAATATCGAGTTGTAAATACATACAAGAATATTCTGGAGCTGTATGGTATCCCACTGTGAATACAGACGATAATAATTAATTTTAAACAATTAATTTAATTATATTTATATATTTAAATAGGCTATTTAGAGCGTTAAAAATAGCCACTTTTGCATATGAAGTCAGAATTCGACGAAACATTTTTGTTGGATCCGCAATGTTAAATTATTGTTAGATTCCAAGTTTGGTGATTTTTAGAGTCAGTGTGTGACCGTAGGGATTTTTAGAGTGAAAAATAGTCAATATTTCGACGGTTAAAAATACGCTGTGTGAGCATACAGAGCCGGAATTCGACGAAACCAGTTTCGTTGCGACCGTAATGTCGAACTCTAGCTGCATGTCCAGTTTGGTGATTTTTGGATATCGTATATGACAACAGGAATTTTTAAGGATAAAAATACACAACGTATGCTTAAAAATAAATAAAATAAAATATAAATAAAATATCTAAGCATCCTATAAATACCTACCTCACCCTTAAAACCCTAAATTTCTCATTCCCAAAGTCAGCGAGAGTTTTCTGCGTCCCCGTTTTCATTTACAGTGAAAACCATCTCTTTGTAAATTCAAATCAAATGAAATAAAATTGATTTAATCCTCAAACAAGTTTCAATAGCTTCATATGATTTCTCTCTTCAACTGAGATGTATTTTGGGTTGTTCGACGTCCTGGATTCGCGGTTTCAGTTTAGGCGTGAGCCTAGGGTTCAGGAAATCGCGATATGTGTGCATCAATCCGGGAATCTAAGTTCGGATTGGAGTTCACAAGGGAAAACCGTTTGAGTTTGCAAAGTATGGGAGTATTCGGTTTCCATTTCCGTCGATGTTTGTACCTTGGGGCTCGTCGACGCGATCTGGTAGGAGGATTCGAGTGGGGAGATAAGTATATGAGGTGAAAGAGAAGCGGATGGAGAAGGTGATGGTGTGATTTGTTTTGAGAATCATTGGGAGAAGGAGGAGTTAGGAGGATGAAATGATCGGCAATGGCTGTGTGAAGAACTGGAGCACCACGTCGGGGGGGGGGGGGGGAAGAAGGATGAAAGAACGGGCCTGGTTTGTTTGGGCCGTGGTATTTAAAATGGGGTGAGTCCCAATGATTTTAGTTTAAGTTTTATTTAAAATTCAAATTTAAAATGTATCAACTTTAATAAGGTATAACTTGGTCATACGATGTCAGAATCGAGAACCGTAAGTTGCGTTGGAATCGTATGGACGAGCACTCCACAATGGAACTGACTGCGAGTCAATCGGAGTCCATCACAATTTATAGCAAAATAAATTGTCTGAATCAAGCGATGGTTATCGTCATTGACGATGATTGTCCAAATGTGAGTAAATCTCACTAACTCTGAACAGTTTATAATTTCATGTTGTATTTTTAGAACTGTTAGATATTGGTTGATTGACTGTATGTTGACCGTTTGATTGAACTGCTAGTCGGTTAGTTGAATTTCTATATTGATTCTGTTTAACAGAATATATCATATGGAACTGAAAGTGATGTTATCTATATTGTCTAACATCTGTGATGCAGGGAAACAGGTTGGAGGAATCCGATTCCTCAACAGTTATTTTATTGTTTTTCATATATTTTGATATATGATGTGAATTATAACCTGTTGTTGATTGTGTGTGTTTGGACGATATTGAACCTCGAGATTTGATATGATTGAATACCATAACATACGGGATATTGATAAGGAGATTTTCAAAGTGATATTGAAAAACAGAATATTTATAAACTTGAATATTTATAAATAAGCGATATTTATAAATGGGAATATAAATAAATAGGAGATATTCAAAAAGGAAATAATTTTAAACTATTTTCTTTTTAAATGGAAAGGCCTGTGTGGCGAGTTTGGATATTTTCCCGATGCTCCCAATACAAAGGAGGTTATGGCGAATTTTCCCGGGAATTTAAGGAGTTAGAATATTTCAAGAATAAATTTGAAAAGGGAATATTTGTAAACCATTTACAAATAGAATTGAAAAGGAAACATGTTAAAAAGGAAATCATTTTTAAAGTGTAGAACCGTTATTTAAAAGTAAATCTTTTCAAATGAATAAAACGTTGTTAAAAAGGAAATCTTTATAAAGTGAATAAAGTAAATCGAATATGGTATTCGAAGTTAGTTAATCGAATATGGTAATCGAAGTTAGTTAATCGAATATGTTATTCGAAAGGGGTTAGTTAAGTCGAGTTAGTCAAATAGAGTTAACCAATTAGAGTTAATCAGTTAGAGTTAACCAGTTAGAGTTAATCAGTTAGAGTTAACCAGTTAGAGTTAATCAGTTAGAGTTAACCAGTTAGAGTTAATCAGTTAGAGTTAATCAGTTAGAGTTAACCAGTTAGAGTTAATCAGTTAGAGTTAACCAGTTAGAGTTAATCAAATAGAGTTAACCAGTTGGAGTTAATTAGTTAGAGTTAATCGATTAGAGTTAAAACGAACTAGAGTTAATCAAATATAGTTATTTGGGACAGAGTTAGTCAAACATAGTATTCAGGGTAAGTTGCCATCTTGTACGACTGCTAGCGTAATTCGCAGGGCTGTAAATAGCCTACGGCGGTTGGATGTTTCCTGAGGAAGTCAGGCGTAACCATTGTGATCGCTGCGATCTAGAGTCAAGCGAATGGAGTTTAATCGAATATTAGTTATTCGATAGGAGTTAATCGAGTTGATCGAGTTGATCGAGTTGAGAAATAAGTTAAGTTAAATAAGTTGAGTTGATCGAGTGGTTTGACCAAGTTAGTCGAGCCTAGTTAATCGAATCGAATTGGTCGAACCTAGTAAGTCGAGTTAAGTTAGTCAAGTTAGTCGAGCCTAGTTAATCGAATCGAATTGGTCGAACCAAGTAAGTCGAGTTAGTCGAGTCAAGTTAAGTTCGTCGAGTTAAATAAATCGATGTTAGTTTCATCGAAAGGAGTTATCGATGTTAGTTTCATCGAAAGGAGTTATCGATGTTAGTTTCATCGAAAGGAGTTATTGATGTTAGTTTCATCGAAAGGAGTTATCGATGTTAGTTTCATCGAAAGGAGTTATCGATGTTAGTTTCATCGAAGGGAGTTATCGATTATAGTTTAATCGAAGTGAGGTTTTTCAAAGATGAGATATTTGAAAAGGAAAAGTTATCGAATATTAGTTGATCGAAGTGAGATTTATCGAACAAGAGTTATTCGAAAAGAGATTTTCGAATATAGTTTATTCGAAAGTAAGATTTTCAAATATGAGATATTTGAAAAGGAAGAAGTTAATCGAATATAGGTTATTCGAAGAAGAATTAATCAAATAGAGATTTCTCGAAGAGAGTTAATCGGCAAATTCGATTATATCGAATTCGGGAAAGTACTTATACTTTCCAGTGTTTAAATAGAGATTTATTTATTTATAAATAAATAAGTGTTAGGTTAATTATTCACTAATAGGAATAGAAGTTATAATTAGATAATTCGAAAGTAGGGATTATAACGTTATCGTTATAACCAATGTTTTAAATATAGAAGTGGACTAGTAAAATTGAATCCGAGAAAGGCGTAAAGAAGTCGTTAAAGAGTAAAAGATAAACTTTGACCATTTCGAAGTTATAACGTTGTTCAGTTAAGGTCTGAGAGGTAATTATACCCCAACTTGAGTGACTTCCTTCTTGACTAAGAAATTGTAAAGTTTGATCGTAAAGGAGTTTTGGAAATGTTTTCCAAACGAGAATCAAAAATGTTTTCTGATAAAAGAAAATAAGAATTTAGAATATAGGGAAACAGGAGATAAGTAAATAAATGAACTTAAGAGATTAATGTTAAATGATGTTTGTTCGGTATAATTTCCATCTGGAAATAATATCGTTGTTTGCACACTTGTTTTTCTTTGATGGTTAAATCACAGACTATCGAAGTTTTGACCATTTTAACGTTGTTAATATGAAGAGATCGGTTGGATTTTTATCCAAAGAACCACTCTGTATTGGCATAAGCGTCGCGAATCATATATGCCAAAGATAATTGAAGACGGAGTAAAATGCAAGGGCTATCCTGTTTACAGAATAGTGCCTTCGGTTTGTCCAGTCCCAGGACAACTTGTATGGACGAAGGTCTGACAGAGTATATCCAATGGATCGCGTAAGTTGATCTGTTCAAACGTATTCACGTTTGGTGGCGGAGGAATTCGTTTCTCTAAGCTGTATACCCGTGTTATTTTTGGATAAGTCAATTTGTGATTTGGCGGGTATGACGATGTGACGTTCTAAGTGAATGAGGATGACTTGTATGAATGAATGTCTAACAGAGTATTTCCAGAAGGGTCACGTACATTGATTTCTTCAACCGTACCAAGAGTGGAAGCGGAGAAGGAAACTTCTTTTAGCTGACACGTAATGTATTGTTGTAGACGTCAATTAGTGATTTTCGATGGATCTGACAATGTGGCATTCGAAGTGAATCTATTGTGATGACAAAGCGTAGCTTCTAGCCTCACATCCGGTAAATGACAGAAATCGGGCAGGCAGCATGGCTAAGTCGGTCGCACCGAAGTAGGGTGTATAATCACCTATCTAGAGAATATTCATTTGTTTCTTAAATCTATCAATGCTGTCCCATATATATACGGGAATGGTTGTTGATCCCAACCGTTGGTGATGTACATTCGATACACTCAAGCGAAATGAGTGGTCGGTCATGTGTGGCTGAGTTGCAAGATGTTCTTGTTGAACTCTAGTGTTTCGTTCCTAGAGTACACTGATCGGAAGGTGGTTCCATACCTTGTCATAGTTGGAAATCCAATCATCCAATACGTGCTTGCGATTTTGATTGTATACTATATATGTAGTAACGTGAGATGCAAGCGTTTCTGCTAGATTGATATTTATTTGTACTTAGACATTATTATAATATCAGATATATTGCTTTGAAAAGTTATTTGGATTCTCATAAGGGAAAAACCCGTTCCGTATTCACGGCGTGGTCTTATGAGATATCATATACCTGTTTAAATGATTTGAGTTTATTCACACCAGTCCCATGACTGACCCGGAGTTTATTTTATTTTCCCTAAACTCTTGGGTGCCTAAATTTGTACGGGCAGTCAAGTAGTCAGGATTTACAAGTATACTTGAAGAGCTGGAGCAGGAGGCTTCTGGATCATATAGCTATAGTTATTTCCGCTGTGTTGTAAGTGTTGTACTCTGATAAGTGCTATTGTATACATAACTGTTATATTTCAAAGTTATATTATCTATTATATTTTATTCGTTCCGCTATGAGGTTCGTGTTACTCTGATGTTGTGTTCTTCTTCTTCTATTCTAAGTTTCTATCTTATCTATTCTCACCTTCTAATTTCTTTCATTAATTACCGGGATTTTTCGATGTTTTGGTTATCGACGTCGAGCTTACGTCGATAACCAAAGTCGCTCAAAATCCGGGTTACTACAGTTGGTATCAGAGCTTAAGTTTAGAATTACTTGGCTCTGTGGCGTGACTTGGTAGAGATAGGGTTAGTAATACCCTAGATTGAGTTTGAGTGTATATATACGAGTGCGTATTTGTATTTGATATAAAAATGGTTTTATATTGTGGAGATTCATTGGCTGAGTTGTTTATGAGTTCTGATCGTTCAGTTTGATCCACTGTATCGGTAGGGGTTTATAAACACTTGAATACGATGGACCGACACAGTATGGATATGTGATATATTGTCATATATAGGTTGTGATTATAATCGAGTAAGATTATAACAAGTGAAATGGTTATATATAACTAATCAGAATCATATAAGTAAAGTATATGAAATAAGATGAATTAAATATGAATTTGAACCAGATTTGGAATTAAAATAAGGAAATTTTAAGTTCCTGGGAGATTTTGAAATGTTTTTAAAATGGAAGTATTTAGTAATGGTTTTGAAAATGATGTAGTATTGAAATCACTTGGGTCGCTAGAAAATAATTCTGATGATGACTGCGCAGTATCATCGGTGTGATTTTCGAGTTCTAAGTGACGGATTACTACCAAAGGTTTTGTTTTTGAATTGTTTTAAGAAAAACAAGTGTTTAGAAATTCAAAGGTTTTAAATTGGTATTGTGATTTCAAATTGATTTGAAATAAACCCAGGAATTTAAATTATGGAATATAAATTTAACCTATGAAGTTAAAGAGATTGAGATGGTAAAAATTGAGAAAAATAAATTGAAATTAACTTGAACTGAGTTAAATAAAATTGAATGGGTTAGAGATAATCTAGAATGGAACCAAATTGATAAGTCAATAATTTGGAATTTGATATTAAGGTTCGAATGAAATTCGATTTGGATTTGAGGATATGAACTGATTGGAATTCGATTGAGATAACACTGGTATATGCTGAGTTGATAGCATATGGAAGTGATAGAGTTGATATGCCCGACAAAAAGGTACCAGTTTATATTATGTATGGATATGAGATTTATGAGCCGAATTGGCAAGCCGCTTGGCTGTTTGATTTTCTTTTGGGATAAAGAAGGCCCAGAGAGGCGAGTTGGAGTTTGAGATATTGACCAGTACAAAGGAAGTGCTGGCGAAATTTTTTCGGAAAGCTAAGGCGTTAGAAAATTTTCAGGATCTTTTAAAAATTTAGTTAGTCAGAATAAATTAATATTTTAGTCGATATTAATTGGTTCAGTTGAAATCGGAGATAAGAGGTAAACAGATAATTTTTTACCCAGTAGATAGGGTCGTCCCCTAGCTTAGCAATTTCGAGGACGAAATTTTATTAAGGGGGGAAGATTGTAGTGACCCGTATTTTAGCAAGATAATAATTTATTAATTTAATTATATAAATAGTGATTTAGAGAATTAAATGGCCGTTAATTAAATAATAGTGAATATTTAATTAAAATAATAAATTAAATAATATATTCAATCCAGAAATAATCAAAAATATTGGACATCACAATATTCTGTGAACGGGGTCATCCCTAAGATGCAATTCAGCTTAGAGTTGAATTATATTGACGAATATATTCAATCGACGACAGTTTGAACGTATAATTATATTTTAATTAAAATCGAGCTTGAAAGGGCGTTGCAGTTCGCGATTTGACGATTTGAACTTCAACTGAATGTACAGGATTCGTTTTAAGCCGGATTTCTGTGAAACAAGAAACGTGTGGAGCTGGTGGAGTATATCTTTCTAGTGGAAGAGAAAGATCGGGATTTCGTCGGGTAGATTTTGAGTTACGTCCAAATCAAATTCTCAGAGATGCAGCGCCCTGACCATAACAATTTAATTATATTTTAAATAAGGATTTAAATAGAAATCAAGCGTCGATATAACTCTGACGATGTAATATCGAGTAGTAAATACATACAGGAATATTCTGGAGCTGTATGGTATCCCACTGTGAATACAGACGATAATAATTAATTTTAAACAATTAATTTAATTATATTTATATATTTAAATAGGCTATTTAGAGCGTTAAAAATAGCCACTTTTGCATATGAAGTCAAAATTCGACGAAACCAGTTTTGTTGGATCCGCAATGTTAAATTATTGTTAGATTCCAAGTTTGGTGATTTTTAGAGTCAGTGTGTGACCGTAGGGATTTTTAGAGTGAAAAATAGTCAATATTTCGACGGTTAAAAATACGCTGTGTGAGCATACAGAGCCGGAATTCGACGAAACCAGTTTCGTTGCGACCGTAATGTCGAACTCTAGCTGTATGTCCAGTTTGGTGATTTTTGGATATCGTATATGACAACAGGAATTTTTAAGGATAAAAATACACAGCGTATGCTTAAAAATAAATAAAATAAAATATAAATAAAATATCTAAGCATCCTATAAATACCTACCTCACCCTTAAAACCCTAAATTTCTCATTCCCAAAGTCTGCGAGAGTTTTCTGCGCCCCCGTTTTCATTTACAGTGAAAACCATCTCTTTGTAAATTCAAATCAAATGAAATAAAATTGATTTAATCCTCAAACAAGTTTCAATAGCTTCATATGATTTCTCTCTTCAACTGAGATGTATTTTGGGTTGTTCGACGCCCTGGATTCGCGGTTTCAGTTTAGGCGTGAGCCTAGGGTTCAGGAAATCGTGATATGTGTGCATCAATCCGGGAATCTAAGTTCGGATTTGAGTTCACAAGGGAAAACCGTTTGAGTTTGCAAAGTATGGGAGTATTCGGTTTCCATTTCCGTCGATGTTTGTACCTTGGGGCTCGTCGACGCGATCTGGTAGGAGGATTCGAGTGGGGAGATAAGTATATGAGGTGAAAGAGAAGCGGATGGAGAAGGTGATGGTGTGATTTGTTTTGAGAATCATTGGGAGAAGAAGGAGTTAGGAGGATGAAATGATCGACAATGGCTGTGTGAAGAACTGGAGCACCACGTCGGGGGGGAAGAAGGATGAAAGAACGGGCCTGGTTTGTTTGGGCCGTGGTATTTAAAATGGGGTGAGTCCCAATGATTTTAGTTTAAGTTTTATTTAAAATTCAAATTTAAAATGTATCAACTTTAATAAGGTATAACTTGGTCATACGAGGTCAGAATCGAGAACCGTAAGTTGCGTTGGAATCGTATGGACGAGCACTCCACAATGGAACTGACCGCGAGTCAATCGGAGTCCATCACAATTTATAGCAAAATAAATTGTCTGAATCAAGCGATGGTTATCGTCATTGACGATGATTGTCCAAATGTGAGTAAATCTCACTAACTCTGAACAGTTTATAATTTCATGTTGTATTTTTAGAACTGTTAGATATTGGTTGATTGACTGTATGTTGACCGTTTGATTGAACTGCTAGTCAGTTAGTTGAATTTCTATATTGATTCTGTTTAACAGAATATATCATATGGAACTGAAAGTGATGTTATCTATATTGTCTAACATCTGTGATGCAGGAAAACAGGTTGGAGGAATCCGACTGGATTCCTCAACAGTTATTTTATTGTTTTTCATATATTTTGATATATGATGTGAATTATAACCTGTTGTTGATTGTGTGTGTATGGACGATATTGAACCTCGAGATTTGATATGATTGAATACCATAACATACGGGATATTGATAAGGAGATTTTCAAAGTGATATTGAAAAACAGAATATTTATAAACTTGAATATTTATAAATAAGCGATATTTATAAATGGGAATATAAATAAATAGGAGATATTCAAAAAGGAAATAATTTCAAACTATTTTCTTTTTAAATGGAAAGGCCTGTGTGGCGAGTTTGGGGATTTTCCCGATGCTCCCAATACAAAGGAGGTTATGGCGAATTTTCCCTGGAATTTAAGGAGTTAGAATATTTCAAGAATAAATTTGAAAAGGGAATATTTGTAAATCATTTACAAATAGAATTGAAAAGGAAACATGTTAAAAAGGAAATCATTTTTAAAGTGTAGAACCGTTATTTAAAAGTAAATCTTTTCAAATGAATAAAACGTTGTTAAAAAGGAAATCTTTATAAAGTGAATAAAGTAAATCGAATATGGTATTCGAAGTTAGTTAATCGAATATGGTAATCGAAGTTAGTTAATCGAATATGTTATTCGAAAGGGGTTAGTTAAGTCGAGTTAGTCAAATAGAGTTAACCAGTTAGAGTTAATCAGTTAGAGTTAACCAGTTAGAGTTAATCAGTTAGAGTTAACCAGTTAGAGTTAATCAGTTAGAGTTAACCAGTTAGAGTTAATCAGTTAGAGTCAATCAGTTAGAGTTAACCAGTTAGAGTTAATCAGTTAGAGTTAACCAGTTAGAGTTAATCAAATAGAGTTAACCAGTTGGAGTTAATTAGTTAGAGTTAATCGATTAGAGTTAAAACGAACTAGAGTTAATCAAATATAGTTATTTGGGACAGAGTTAGTCAAACATAGTATTCAGGGTAAGTTGCCATCTTGTACGACTGCTAGCGTAATTCGCAGGGCTGTAAATAGCCTACGGCGGTTGGATGTTTCCTGAGGAAGTCAGGCGTAACCATTGTGATCGCTGCGATCTAGAGTCAAGCGAATGGAGTTTAATCGAATATTAGTTATTCGATAGGAGTTAATCGAGTTGAGAAATAAGTTAAGTTAAATAAGTTGAGTTGATCGGGTGGTTCGACCAAGTTAGTCGAGCCTAGTTAATCGAATCGAATTGGTCGAACCAAGTAAGTCGAGTTAAGTTAGTCAAGTTAGTCGAGCCTAGTTAATCGAATCGAAATGGTCGAACCAAGTAAGTCGAGTCAAGTTAAGTTCGTCGAGTTAAATAAATCGATGTTAGTTTCATCGAAAGGAGTTATCGATGTTAGTTTCATCGAAAGGAGTTATCAATGTTAGTTTCATCGAAAGGAGTTATCGATGTTAGTTTCATCGAAAGGAGTTATCGATGTTAGTTTCATCGAAAGGAGTTATCGATGTTAGTTTCATCGAAGGGAGTTATCGATTATAGTTTAATCGAAGTGAGGTTTTTCAAAGATGTGATATTTGAAAAGGAAAAGTTATCGAATATTAGTTGATCGAAGTGAGATTTATCGAACAAGAGTTATTCGAAAAGAGATTTTCGAATATAGTTTATTCGAAAGTAAGATTTTCAAATATGAGATATTTGAAAAGGAAGAAGTTAATCGAATATAGGTTATTCGAAGAAGAGTTAATCAAATAGAGATTTCTCGAAGAGAGTTAATCGGCAAATTCGATTATATCGAATTCGGGAAAGTACTTATACTTTCCAGTGTTTAAATAGAGATTTATTTATTTATAAATAAATAAGTGTTAGGTTAATTATTCACTAATAGGAATAGAAGTTATAATTAGATAATTCGAAAGTAGGGATTATAACGTTATCGTTATAACCAATGTTTTAAATATAGAAGTGGACTAGTAAAATTGAATCCGAGAAAGGCGTAAAGAAGTCGTTAAAGAGTAAAAGATAAATTTTGACCATTTCGAAGTTATAACATTGTTCAGTTAAGGTCTGAGAGGTAATTATACCCCAACTTGAGTGACTTCCTTCTTGACTAAGAAATTGTAAAGTTTGATCGTAAAGGAGTTTTGGAAATGTTTTCCAAACGAGAATCAGAAATGTTTTCTGATAAAAGAAAATTAGAATTTAGAATATAGGGAAACAGGAGATAAGTAAATAAATGAACTTTAGAGATTAATGTTAAATGATGTTTGTTCGATATAATTTCCATCTGGAAATAATATCGTTGTTTGCACACTTGTTTTTCTTTGATGGTTAAATCACAGACTATCGAAGTTTTGACCATTTTAACGTTGTTAATATGGAGAGACCGGTTGGATTTTTATCCAAAGAACCACTCTGTATTGGCATAAGCGTCGCGAATCATATATGCCAAAGATAATTGAAGACGGAGTAAAATGCAAGGGCTATCCTGTTTACAGAATAGTGCCTTCGGTTTGTCCAGTCCCAGGACAACTTGTATGGACGAAGGTCTGACAGAGTATATCCAATGGATCGCGTAAGTTGATCTGTTCAAACGTATTCACGTTTGGTGGCGGAGGAATTCGTTTCTCTAAGTTGTATACCCGTGTTATTTTTGGATAAGTCAATTTGTGATTTGGCGGGTATGACGATGTGACGTTCTAAGTGAATGAGGATGACTTGTATGAATGAATGTCTAACAGAGTATTTCCAGAAGGGTCACGTACATTGATTTCTTCAACCGTACCAAGAGTGGAAGCGGAGAAGGAAACTTCTTTTAGCTGACACGTAATGTATTGTTGTAGACGTCAATTAGTGATTTTCGATGGATCTGACAATGTGGCATTCGAAGTGAATCTATTGTGATGACAAAGCGTAGCTTCTAGCCTCACATCCGGTAAATGACAGAAATTGGGCAGGCAGCATGGCTAAGTCGGTCGCACCGAAGTAGGGTGTATAATCACCTATCTAGAGAATATTCATTTGTTTCTTAAATCTATCAATGCTGTCCCATATATATACGGGAACGGTTGCTGATCCCAACCGTTGGTGATGTACATTCGATACACTCAAGCGAAATGAGTGGTCGGTCATTTGTGGCTGAGTTGCAAGATGTTCTTGTTGAACTCTAGTGTATCGTTCCTAGAGTACACTGATCGGAAGGTGGTTCCATACCTTGTCATAGTTGGAAATCCAATCATCCAATACGTGCTTGCGATTTTGATTGTATACTATATATGTAGTAACGTGAGATGCAAGCGTTTCTGCTAGATTGATATTTATTTGTACTTAGACATTATTATAATATCAGATATATTGTTTTGAAAAGTTATTTGGATTCTCATAAGGGAAAAACCCGTTCCGTATTCACGGCATGGTCTTATGAGATATCATATACCTGTTTAAATGATTTGAGTTTATTCACACCAGTCCCATGACTGACCCGGAGTTTATTTTGTTTTCCCTAAACTCTTGGGTGCCTAAATTTGTACGGGCAGTCAAGTAGTCAGGATTTACAGGTATACTAGAAGAGCTGGAGCAGGAGGCTTCTAGATCATATAGCTATAGTTATTTCCGCTGTGTTGTAAGTGTTGTACTCTGATAAGTGCTATTGTATACATAACTGTTATATTTCAAAGTTATGTTATCTATTATATGTTATTCGTTCTGCTGTGAAGTTCGTGTTACTCTGATGTTGTGTTCTTCTTCTTCTATTCTAAGTTTCTATCTTATCTATTCTCACCTTCTAATTTCTTTCATTAATTACCGGGATTTTTCGATGTTTTGGTTATCGACGTCGAGCTTACGTCGATAACCAAAGTCGCTCAAAATCCGGGTTACTACATAATATTTGCAAATGTTTCAATCCATGTACATACAAGTTTCAAATCCAAGTAATTCAAACCAAGCAATATTTACAAACAATGCTTGAACAAATTCAAACATATTTAAATCAAACCAATCAAATCATACCAAACAATTTCAAATCAAACATCTCTTGGAACTTCTACCCATTCGTCTCCTCCAAAGATTGTATCCTTCTCAATGACTTCCCAATCTTCATCTTATTTAGTGGGTGGTGCTTTAGCGAGATTGTTGTCTTCATCTCTGAACAGAGAAGAGAAGATATTAGCCAACGGATGGATTCAAAGTGCTTCTCTTGATGTTCAAACATCTTTATTTGGCTCAATTCGAGATGACGTTGATTATGTGGTAATATAGAAAGGATAGTCTTGAAAGAATTCAACGTTTCTTCAAGATTTTCACTCAAATTATGAATTGGATTTGCCATAATTTGATATTTTAGATAAAAATTGATTAGAGATCAAGAAGGAGAAATGATATAACAATTTTTTTTGGAAGAAATAGGTATATATGGTCTGGAATTCATTGGAATTGAATAGACATTAGTTAGTTATTTAAGTTTTAAATTTTGAACAAATTTGAAAACCTGGTAGTTAGATGTCAACATAGGGATAAATGGATGTCGACATACATTTGTTTTTTTTTGTAAATTTTCATTTTTTAGTTAATTCTTATTATACTATTTTAATTTATTTAATTCTAATGTATTTACAGTAATTTAAAGATAGTTTTGACATAAATAAAACACCATTCATTAAACTTGAAAGCAAATACATTCGACTAATACGAGACATTAAATACGAGATTCGAAAGCAAGTGCAAGCAAATACGAAAGATAACATAAACTAGATAAGCTTAGATTTCAACGGATGAGGTGGAGGAAGTTGATATTCCAAGTTTTCTTTCTATTTTGCCAATGAACTTAGACATATGGGTAAGAGTCTTTTTGAGTTTCTTTTGGTTCTTGGCTAGTTTTGCTTGACTTTGAGTAAGCATTTCTTTGGAAATGGTTCTAGATTTGGATGGACACTCTACACTTTTCAAAGAAGTTTCTTCTTATTCTTTTATATCCATAGGATTTTGTTCTTGTTGCATACGAGCTTGTTTATCTTCGTATGATTCATAAGGCTTAAAGGTGAGTGGAATTTGCATAAGATGTATATTTGTGGAGTCAAACACTTTTCTTGATACAAATTCTACTCCGTTGAGATCAACTCCGAAATATTTGAAAATTATAGTAAGATAAACTCCATAATAAAGAGTGTTTTCTCTTGTGGACATTTCTTTGGGCTTTAATTCTTTTAAAATCATATCGGCCCAATTGATGTCATAAGCACCACTAATAGCAAAGAGTGTTTTTAGGACTTTAAGGGTTGAGTTGTCGAAATTTTCGGAATGAGGAGGTATGGTAAGTTGAAGGAAGAGGTTGACGATTCTTTCTTTTTGGCGGAAAAGAGATTTTTGAATTCCAAATGAGCATTGCTTTCAAATATGTGATGATAGGTTTCCAAATCCGTTTCATCGATTTTGAATTATGAAAAATTTGTACCCGTATTCTTTCAATTTAAGATATTACCCAAAATTTCACAATCTAAAATGATTTGAGTGCCTTTTACGCTACTCCATACACGATTTTCATCTCCTTTGTAAAATCCACGATTTAGATTTTCATAGAACATTTTCATAAGATTAGGATAACATACTTCATTGTTATCCCGTGAATCGATTAGACTCAAAACTCTATTTTCTTCGAAAAGAGAACGAAGATTGTAAAATGGAAAATCTTCAAAGATGGCGAAGTGTAACTACCTACTCTTTCGATCACTTCAAGTCGATAATTAAACCAACTCAAACTGTTCGAAATTGCATATTGTTAATTGCTATGAGGTTAAAAATAATCATCACAGAATCACAAACACAGCAACACAGAATGTCTCACAGCGGAAGTGAAATTTATACAATAATACAAAATTTTCATTTATACATATCAGAGTATAGAAATAATACTGATGCAGCGGAAGACTGAATACAAATGCTTACATGAAGAAATAAAATAAATTGAAAACCAAGGATAAATGACTAAACTCCAGAAATACTCGAGCTCTACATGCAATCTCCAAAGCTAAAAATACCCAGTCTAACCTGAGCATTTGCAAGAAAAACAACAAAATACTCGAGTCAGGACTAACATTCTCATATAAGTGAATTAATTCAGATGAACTGTTTAACGAAATGCACATAACTTAAAGAATGTTTGGGACTCCATCCTTTAAGGATCAGTGAAACTAATACATATAATAATACGCTATTATAATAGTGTCTATTCAATAAAGTATAATGTTTTAAAAATAGCGTAAGCGGGATTACATTTTTACCCTTACGCCGTTTACAGACATTGTCGTACACATTGCATATAAAACACCAGTACATCGGTAGATAGGGATGCGTCGTGGTACGACAGTGTCAAATCAAAATCGTAGGGGGCTCGATCAGGTTAAATATGGCAAGCCCGCAAGGATTTAAGTATGAATTTTCCCAAAATAATCAAAACCTGTGAAAACAAATTTAGCAAATCATGCATAGCTCGAATGTCAAGTAAACTGCATGTAATGAAAGAAACTTGTGTTGCAACATTAATATTGGATTTTGAGAATTGTTTAGAACCATTTACATATTTTTGACATATCATATCATGCTTATAGTTGTCATTATATGTTTTGTTATATTGTATATGTTACATATATTATCTTTACTTCATATATATGCTTGTTATCATACAATTTCAAGTGTTTTAGTAGGTTGCAATCTCCAAATTTTGTAAATAATAAGCTTATACGCTTTAAAATGCAACATAAGGTGCGTATCTCGGACTTAATACTGTATTTAGGTTTTTGTTTTCCACTATTTAGGGATGCCTCATCGTATATATGAGATGTATATTTTGTATTTTGTGCAAGAGAAAATTTTCCCGATCGAATCGTGCAGGGGAGGTGCTCCCGAAATTTTCCATAAATCCGGGCGTTAGAAAAATTTTGAGCTTTTTAAAAAAAATCCTAGAACTAAATGTTTTTTCTAATAAGTATAGTCTTAGAAGATTTGATAAGTTAGGTACGATTTTGGTGACGTTTCCTTTTCGAGGACGAAAAGCGCTGAGTGGGGGAGAATGTAATGAACCGATAATTTTGACATTTATTATTACGGAATATATTAAAATTTAACGTTCTAAGTAAATGTTTTGACTATAATTTAAAATAAATAAAAAATTAAATTTTATATGTTGAAGCTACGAATTCAGTTTCCAATTATAAACTTGAACGTGTATGTTGTGCTGAAACATAGAATTTAAAAACGAAAAATAATTTAGAATTTATATATTGAAACAAACATGAAATTGATAAGTTATAAAATGTTAATTCTTATATTATATATTATTTAGAAGTAATCTAAATAATCAGATAATGGAAATGTCCTAGTTGTTCGTCAGGTTTAGATTGGCAACCGATATGTCGCAAACAACAATAAAATTTTAAAATATAAATTAAATTGTGAAATTTTGTATTTGAGCTGCGTCTAGCTGGACATAGCTAAGGAATTTATTTCGTAGAAAATAGGCAAGTTGATACGGTTTGCATTTAATTTAATATGATATTTAATAAATAGTTGCGAATTGAAATGTCCTCGGAATTCGGGAGAACTTCGCTTAAAAAAGTATTAAATAGAATTCTAAGTAGAACTCCATTTTTTGTTTTCGAAAACTCGATCATCCATTGGTCAGGATCTTTAATTTCAAATCAGAACGTGCAAAGATGAACAAAATATTGTATCTTGTTTGTATGCTACAAACTGGTATATATATACATGGATATCTTTCATCATGAGAAAAGGAAGATTTAATTTCAAAGATAGTAAAATTAAATAATTATAAGTATAATACACATTAATGGAAACTTATTTTAATGCAAGATCTGAAACTAACAAGTGGCACCCTTTTTTTGAATTTTGTCCACGTTGCTCATCTTCCATGTTATACCTTCCTTCTTCGATTTGTAGGAAAATTTCTTTCATTTCTGAATTGAGACAGAACTTAAAAGGGAAATAGAAATCAAATAAAAGGATAATAAATGGAATAAATGTTTTAGCCAAACCTTTGCTCCCATTTTAGTACTCATCCTTTTGGCCTTCTTCCCAAATTTTTTCCACTGACCCTAAATCCCCAAATCACAGTTGTTCCTCCCATCGCGCAACTCCAGGTGTCGCGCACCTCTTCTCCTATGGCCGACCCTTCTAGATGACGTCAGAACCACCTACAGGCACTACACGAACCTGTAGCCTCCCCTCTTCGAACAAAGACTCTATCCTTCTCTCTCTCCCCTTACTTTAAAACCTGAACCAGAGTGCATTATCAACCATTGTTCGAGCGTTGTTCTGACCTCCGTTCGCCGTCGTAGCCTCCTCAATTCGAAGTCTAGCACCTCGGCCGAGCTCTGGAACATTTCCATCGAACTAGACATCAGTTGTCGTGAGTTTTCACCATCTATTCCTTTTATTCTTCCTATGGCAGTATATGTATATATATATATACTTAGTTATATATAGATGGTTTGGCTTCAGCTTGGATTAATTGAATCGAATCATGTTCGTTGGTGATAAGATTTTGTTGTGTTGAACCCATAGAGTTGCCAATGTTTGTGTAATGACCCGCATTTTTAGCTGTCGAATAATTAATTAATTTAATTATTAAATATCGAGTTGGCGATATCGATAACTAGAATTAAATAATATTTATATTTAATTAATATAAATAATAAAATAATATATTTTCGAAATAATCGGAAATAACAGAATCCGTGATATGGTGTGAATTGGATAATTTAAAATATATATTTCATTTTATATTGAATTATATTGACGAATATATTTAAAATCGTCAGTTGAAGGTAGAAATTACATTATAATTAAAATCGAGCTCGAAATGGCGCGGCAATTCGCTATTAGGCGATTTGAACTTCAACTGAATGTATAGGGTTCGTTTTAAATCGGATTTTTGTGAAACAAGAAACATACAGAGCTGGTGAAGTATATTTTTCTAATGGAAGAGAAAAATCGGGATTTCGTCGTGTAGATTTTGATTTATATCCAAATCAAATTTCAGAAAAGTCGCTGTGGAATTCCTTTATAAATTATAAAGGAATTATTTATAATTTAAAAAGGAATTTCATTTTAAATCGAATATCGATTTAATCAGAATTTGAAGTATTGAGTTATAAATCCAACGGGAGCTATATGGTATTCTACTGTGAATATATACGATAATATTTAATTATAAATATTTAATTTAATTGTTTTTAAATATATTTATATATTTAAAAGGGTTATTTAGAGCTTTAAAAATAGCCAGTTTTGCAAACGACCTCAGAATTCGACGAAACTAATTTTGTTGGATCCGCAATGTTAAATTATTGTTAGAGGTCAAGTTTCGTGATTTTTGAAGTCAGTATGTGGTCGTATGGGATTTTTATGTGAAATACAATCGATAATTTGACTTTAAAAATACACTGTGTGAGTAAACGGAGTCGGAATTCGACGAAACCAGTTTCGTTGGGACCGTAATGTCGAACTCTAGTTATATTTCTAGTTTCGTGATTTTTGGGTATCGTCTGTGATCATGATGATTTTTAAACGATAAATACAATAGTAGTTGCTTAAAAAATCAATATAAAATTCAAATAAAATATTATTAAAATTTCTCCTATATAACCACCTTAACTAGCCTAACCCTAAATCACTCTCTGCTCAATGGAAAAAGGGCACCGCTGGTTCTCTAAATGTTTTTCAGCAAAAACTTTCCTTTGTAAAATCAAAGAAATCAAAACAAAAATTCTAAAATCAAGTTATATATATTAATGGGTTCAGCAAGAAAAGCTCTTCAAAGCAGAAGCATTTTTGGGGTGTTCGACGTCAGTTACTGTCGCTAGTTTGTAAGCCGCGAGTACTAGGGTTGTGGATTTCTTGGATGAGGTGCATCGATTTGGGTTTCTGGTACTAGAATTGGGTTTGTAGAGTTGATTTGCACCTACGTGTGATTTTTGGGATGGTTCGACTTCAAAAGATGTCGATGTTTGTCTGTGCGTGTGCTTTGAAGACCGAGAACCGCGATGGAGCAGCTGATTTCGCGTTTGGGTTTAAGGGTACTAGTGGATAGAGAGTTCAAAGGGGAGTATTGTGGTGAGTACGGTTTGTAAATCCGTGATGAGTTGGTGGAGCGATGGAGGGTTAAAGGAGCAGTAATGGCCATGGTTGTGTTCGTGGAATACTGGGTCGCGGTCTTTAGTTTTGGGGAAGAAAGCAAATAGGATGGGCCGGAGAGAATTCACAGGGTAAAGGCCCACGAGTAAAATAAAATTCCATGTTTTATTTAAATTAAATGTGTACTAACTTTAAAAATGTATATCTATTTCATACATGATCAGAATTTCGAACGGTTGGATCCATTGGGATCATGGGGACGGTGGCTACACCATGGAGCTAACTGGGAGTGAATCCGAGCTCATTACAATTTATGGCGCAATAAATTGTCCGTCTGAATCAACAGACACAAATCGTTATTTAACGGTTAACGCGAAATGTGAGTAAAACTCACCAACTCTGAACAGTTATATTTTCATAACATATGCTTAGAACTGATAATTTATTTATTGATTGTTGCGTGTTAACTGTTTGGTTGAATTTCTTATGTATTGGTTGAAATTATAGATAATGATATATATATATATATACATATACATATATAATTCGTTAATCTAATATCGATTCTGTTTAGCAGAATAATTCATAGTGAAATGTTATCGATGTTAATTATATTGTTTAACATCTGTTATGCAAGGAAACAGGCTGGAGGGGTCCAACTGGACTCCTCAATATTTATAATACTGTTATGTTCATATATTGTGTTATATGATGTGATATTGAATCTGTTGATGATTTTATATGTTTGAATGATACCGATCATTTTTATATGGTACGTTAAATACCATAAGAAATACTGGGATGTAAAAAAAGGGATTTTCAAAGTATATTTTGAAAATAAATTATTTATATAAAATCAATGGATTTTATATATAAAAGGAAAAGGGCTTTTCAAAAGGAAGTAATTATAAAATCAAACAAATATAAAGGAAAATATTTATAAAACAAATGTAAAAGAAATATTTATTTGATAAATAAATAGAATTGAAATGGAATATTTATTTAAGAAATAAATAGAATTGAAATGGGATTATTTATTTGGGAAATAAATAAGAGTTATAAAGGAAAATATTTATTTGTTAAATAGGTAGAAAGATGAAATGGGAATATTTGTAAAACATTTACAAATAAAATAGAAAGGGTCATATTTGTAAAACATTTACAAATAAAATTGGGAAATAATTATTTATTTAGAAAATAAATAAAGATAAAAGGGGAATTTATTTGAGTAAATAAATAGAATTATATAAAGGAAATATTTATATGAAATAAATATAGACAAATAGGAAAGGAAGTATTTGTAATCGAATAGAGTTAGTCGATTAGAGTTAATCAATTAGAGTTAATCAGTTAGAGTTGACCAGTTAGAGTTAATCAGTTAGAGTTAACCAGTTAGAGTTGACCAGTTAGAGCTAACCAGTTAGAGTTAATCAGTTAGAGTTATTTGATTAGAGTTAATCAATTTGAGTTAATCAGTTAGAGCTAACAAGTTAGAGTTAATCAGTTAGAATTAATCAGTTAGAATTAATCAGTCAGAGTTAATCAGTTAGAGTTAACCAGTTAGAGTTAACCAATTAGAGTTATTCAAATAGAGTAAATCAAGTAGAGTTATCGAATATCGCTTATTCGAAGTAGAGTTATCGAATATCACTTATTCGAAGTAGAGTTATCGAATATAGTGTATTCGAGAGAAGTGTTATCGAATATAATTTATTCGAGAAGAGTAATCGAATATAGTTTATTCGAGAAGTGTTATCGAATATAGTGTATTCGAGAGAAGTGTTACCGAATATAATTTATTCGAGAACAGTAAATGAACATAGTTTATTCGAGAAGTGTTATCGAATATAGTGTATTCGAGAGAAGTGTTATCGAATATAATTTATTCGAGAAGAGTAATCGAATATAGTTTATTCGAGAAGTGTTATCGAATATAGTTCATTCGAGAAGAGTTATCAAATATAATTTATTCGAAGAGGAGTTATCAAATATTAGTTATTCGAAAGGAGTTATCGATCTACTTATTCGGAAGGAGTTAATGAATCTAGTTATTCGAAAGGAGTAAATCGAATATAGTTTATTCGAATAGAATTAAAGGAGTTAATCGAATATAGTTTATTCGAATAGAATTAAAGGAGTTAATCGAATATAGTTTATTTGAATAGAATTAAAGGAGTTATCGAATATAGTTTATTCGAAAGCAGTTAAGTGCAAAGAGTTAATCAAAAAGAATTAATCCAATAGAGTTAATTGAAAAGAGTTAATCCAATAGAGTTAATTGATAAGAGTTGATCGAAGTGAGTTAATCGAATATAGTTTATTCGAAGAAAGGTTTTCGAATCTAGTTATTCGTAAGAGAGATTATTGAATATAGTTATTCGAAGGGAGGAGTTATCGAATAGAGACTATTCGAAAAAGAGTTACGTAAGGAAGTTTGTTAAAGGTTTAAAAGATAAACTTTGTTTATTCTGAAGTTAAAACGTTGTTCAGTTAAGGTATGAGAGGTGATTATACACCAACTTGATTGACTTCCTTCTTAACTAAGGAAAGAGCTAAGGTTTGATAGTAAAGGATGGTTAAGTAAATTTAGTTAATAAGTGTAATGGTTTGAGTTGGCAAAGCGATGGTTTGTTTAAACATCTGTCTAAGTCCAATGTAAGAGAAATGGAAATGTTTTCCAAATAAGAATCAGAAATGTTTTCTAATATAGAAAACAAGAAATGGAAATGTTTTCCAGTGTTAATAACATATATTTTCTAAATTTAGAAAATAAGAAATGTTGAATATATGGAAATAGGAAATGACAAATGAAATAAATTAATGATAAATTAATTTAAAGGATAAAAGTTGATTGGTGATTGATCGATGTAATTTCCATCTGGAAATAAGATCGTTGTTTGCACACGTATTTTTCTTTGATAGTTAACTCATCGACTATCGAATTTTTCGACCATTTTAACATTGTTAATATGGAGTTACTGGTTGGATTATTATCCGAAGAACCACTCCGTATTGGCATAAGCATTGCGAATCATATATGCCAAAGATAATTGAAGATGGAGTATAGTGCAAGGGCTGTTGTATAAATCTTAGGTAAGGATTGCCTAAGATGGATGTACTGAATAGTGCCTTCGGTTTGTCTAGTCCCAGGACAACTTGTATGGACGAATGTCTGACAGAGTATATCCAAAGAATCGCGTAAGTTGATCTCTTCAAACGTAGTTACGTTTGGTGGCGGAGGAATTCATTTCTCTTAGCTGTATACCCGTGGTGTTTTTGGGGAAATCAATTTGTGATTTGGCGGGTATGATGATGGGACATTCAAAGTGAATAAATGTGTGATTTGTCAAGAGATAAGCGTGGCCTCTAGCTCACAACCGGGAAATGACAAAAATCGGGCAGGTAGCATGGCTATGTAGGTCGCACCTATTAGGGTGTATAATCACCTGATCTAGAATTTCATTTACTTCTAAAAATCTATTGTCGATGTTGTCCCATTCGAGAAACGGTTGTTGATCCCAACTGTTGGTGATATACATTCGATAAACACAAGTGAAATGAGTGGTCGGTCATGTGTGGCTGGGTTGCAAGATGTTCTTGTTGAACCCAGTGTATTCCTCTCTAGAGGTACACTAGCGGAAGGTGGTTCCATACCTTGTCATAGCTGGAAATCCATTACCCAATACGTGCTTGCGGTTTTGATTGTATACTATATATGTAGCATGTGAGGTGAAAGCGTTTCTGCTAGATGATTATTATATTGTGGTTGATAGACACTATTGTAATATCAATGAGTTTTGATATAAAGATTATTTTGGATTCTCATAAGGGAAAAACCCATTCCGTTATACGGCGTGGTCTTATGAGATATCGTTTAATGGCTCAAACTGTTTTAAACTGTTTTACTCATACCAGTCCCATGACTGACCCGGAGTTTATTTTGTTTTGTTTCCCTTAAACTCTTGGGTTCCCAATTTTGTACGGGCAGTCAAGTAGTCGAGATTTACAGATACTTGAAGAGCTGGAGCAGGAGGATTCGTGATTTTATATAGCTATTGTTATTACGCTATGCTATAAGTGCTGTACTTGATAATGATATGTATATTCAAGTAAAATCTTTTATTTCAAGGATATGTTATCTATTATATGTTGTTCGTTCCGCTGTGAGATTCGTGTTACTCTGATGTTGTATCTTCTTCTTCTTTTTCTATTCAAAGTTTCTATCTTATCTTTCCTCACCATTTAACTTCTTCCTATTAACTTTCCGGTTATTTTCGATCCTTGGATGTTCGATATGTGTTGTATATCGGATAATCAAGATCTCCTTTTTCCGGGTCGTTACAGTTGGTATCGGAGCTTAAGGTTAAGTGAATTACCTTGGCTCTATGGCGTGACTCAATAGAGATGGGGTTAGTAATACCCTAGATTGAGTTTGAGTGTATATATACGAGTGAACGTATTTGTTATTTGATATAAAAATTATTTTATATTGTGGAGATTTATTGGTTGAGTGTTTATGGGTTCAGGTCGATCAGTTTGATCCACTATATCGGTAGGAGTTTCTGAACACTCGAATACGATGGGTCGACACGATATGTTTTGAAAAGAGGGTAAACAGAATAATTTTACCCAAATTATATTTTGATATAGAGAAGATATATATATTGGAATGAATATATATATTGGATATATTGGTTGTTATTATAATCGAATAAGATTATAAAAATGTGAAATGGTTATGTAAATAACCGATCAGAATTCAGATAAGCATAATGAATTGAATTAAATCTGAAAGAAAAAAAAATCAGAGTTGAAATTTAAACCCTGGAATTTGAAAGGTGTTTGTAAATGGAGTTAAATTAAGTATATGAAATTTTAAAATCCTGGGAGATTTTAAATTGTTTTACAAACATTGGAAGGATATTTTGAAATAAATTTCAAAGTGGAAATGTTAGAAATGGTTTTGAAAAGCGATATAGTATTGAACTCACTTCGAAAGCTGGAAATAGATTCCGATGATGATCTCGACATCATCGGTGTTCAATTTCAAGTTGTAAGTGACGAATTACTACCGAAAAGATTTTGTTTTTGAATTGTTTTGAGAGAAACAAGTTGTTTGAAATCCAAAAAGGAACATTTGGTTTTAGAAAAGAAAAGCTGTTTAAAACTCCCAGGAAGAGACTGTTTGAATTAAAAACAAATTTAAATAGAAATTTGTAAAACCAAGCTAGAACTGAGTTGAAACCCATTAACTGGAAATTGAATTGGATATGATTTATCAAGTAGAATCAGATTTTGAATTGTGAGATAGAATCTGAAATGGTATTGGATTGATGAGTTAAGAATTTGAAAATCGGGAATAGAACCTTGATTTGAAATTGAATTTGGCTTGAATAAGCGAATGGTTGTGTATAGGATAAATTGATCAGAGTTTGATTGGATTGATATTGGTATACGCTAAAATGGGTAACAGGTGGAAGGGATATAATAATATGCCCGACAAAAAGGTACAAGTTTATATTTATATTGGCTATGAGATTTATGAGACGATTTGCAAGCCGCTTGGCTGTTTGATTTTCTTTTGGGTTGGAGAAGGCCTAGAGAGGCGAGTTGTGGTTTTACCGATAGGACTGTACAAAGGAGGTTATGGCGAAATTTTCCGAAAAGTTAAGGTGTTAGAAAATTTTCAGGATTTTTGAAAATTTTAGTTAGTCGGAATAAATTAATATTTTAGTCGATATTAGTTGGTTCAGTTTAAACTGAAGTTAAGTGGTAAACAGATAAATTTTTACCTAGTAGATAGGGTCGTCCTCTACGTTAGCAATTTCGAGGACAAAATTTTTTTAAGGGGAAAAGATTGTAATGACCCGCATTTCTAGCTATCGAATAATTAATTAATTTAATTATTAAATATCGAGTTGGCGATATCGATAACCAGAATTAAATAATATTTATATTTAATTAATATAAATAATAAAATAATATATTTCCGAAATAATCAGAAATAACAGAATCCATGATATGGTGTGAATTGGACTATTTAAAATATATATTTTAGTTTATATTGAATTATATTGACGAATATATTTAAAATCGTCAGTTGAAGGTAGAAATTACATTATAATTAAGATCAAGCTCAAAATGGCGCGGTAGTTCGCTATTTCGCGATTTGATCTTCAACTGAATGTACATGGTTCGTTTTAAATCGGATTTCTGTGAAACAAGAAACGTACGGAGCTGGTGAAGTATATTATTCTAATGGAAGAGAAAAATCGGTATTTGGTCATGTAGATTTTGATTTATGTCCAAATCAAATTCCAGAAAAGTCGCTGTGGAATTCCTTTATAATTTATAAAGGAATTATTTATATTTTGAAAAGGAATTTCATTTTAAATCGAATATCGATTTAATTGGGATTTGAAGTATCGAGTTATAAATCAAACGGGAGCTGTATGGTATTCCACTGTGAATATATACGATAATATTTAATTATATATATTTAATTTAATTGCTTTTAAATATATTTATATATTTAAAAGGGTTATTTAGAGCTTTAAAAATAGCCAGTTTTGCAAACAACCTCAGAATTCGACGAAACTAACTTAGTTGGATCCGCAAAGTTAAATTATTGTTAGAGGTCAATTTTCATGATTTTTGAAGTCAGTATGTGGCCGTATGGGATTTTTATGTGAAATACAATCGAAAATTTGACCTTTAAAAATACGCTGTGTGAGCAAACGGAGTCGGAATTCGACGAAACCAGTTTGGGACCGTAACGTCGAACTCTAGTTGTATGTCCAGTTTCGTTATTTTTGGGTATCGTCTGTGAACATGAGGATTTTCAAATGATAAATACAACAGCAGTTGCTTATAAAATCAATATAAAATTCGAATAAAATATTATTAAAATTTCTCCTATATAACCTCCTTAACTAGCCTAACCCTAAATCACTCTCTGCTCAATAGAAAAAGGGCGCCGCTCGTTCTCTAAATGTTTTTGAGCAAAAACTTTCCTTTGAAAAATCAAAGAAATCAAAACAAAAATTCTAAAAATCAAGTTATATATATTTATGGGTTCAACAAAAGAAGCTCTTCAAAGCAGTAGCATTTTTGGGGTGCTCGACGTTAGTTACTATCGTTGGTTTGTAAGCCGCGAGTACTAGGGTTGCGGATTTCTTGGATGAGGAGCATCAATTTCGGTTTCTGGTACTGGAATTGGGTTTGTGGAGTTGATTTGCACCTACATGTGATTTCTGGGATGGTTCGACGTCAAAAGATGTCGATGTTTGTCTGTTCGTGTGCTTTAAAGACCGAGAACCGCGATGGAGCAGGTGATTTCGCGTTTGGGATTAAGGGTACTAGTGGATAGAGAGTTCGAAGGGGAGTAATGTTGTGAGTATGGTTTGTAAATCCGTGATGAGTTGGTAGAGCGATGGGGGGTTAAAGGAGCAGTAATGGCCATGGTTGTGTTCATGGAATACTGGGTCGCGGTCTTTAGTTTTGGGGAAGAAAGCAATTAGGATGGGCCGGAGAGAATTCAAAGGGTAAAGGCCCACTAGTAAAATAAAATTCCATGTTTTATTTAAATTAAATGTGTATTAACTTTAAAAATGTATATCTATTTCACACACGATCAGGATTTCGAACGGTTGGATCTATTGGGATCGTGGGGACGGTGGCTACACTATGGAACTGACTGGGAGTGAATCCGAGCTCGTTACAATTTATGGCGAAATAAATTGTCCGTCTGAATCAACAGACGCAAATCGTTATTTAACGGTTAACGCGAAATGTGAGTAAAACTCACCAACTCTGAACAGTTATATTTTTGTAACATATGCTTAGAACTGATAATTTATCTGTTGATTGCTGTATGTTAACTGTTTGGTTGAATTGCTTATGTATTGGTTGAAATTATAGATAACGATATATATATATATATATATATATCGTTAATCTAAAATCGATTCTGTTTAGCAAAATAATTCATAGTGAAATATTATCGATGTTATTTATATTGTTTAACATCTGTGATGCAGGGAAACAGGTTGGAGGGGTCCAACTGGTCTCCTCAATAATTATAATATTGTTATGTTCATATATTGTGTTATATGATGTGATATTGAATCTGTTGATGATTTTATATGTTTGAATGATACCGATCATTTTTATATGGTACGTTAAATACCATAAGAAATACTGGGATGTATAAAAAGGGATTTTCAAAGTATATTTTGAAAATAAATTATTTATATAAAATCAATGGAATTTATATATAAAAGGAAAAGGATTTTTTTAAAAGGAAGTAATTATAAAATCAAAAAAATATAAAGGAAATCATTTGTAAAACAAATGTAAAGGAAAATATTTATAAAACAAATGTAAAAGAAATATTTATTTGATAAATAAATAGAATTGAAATGGAATATTTATTTAAGAAATAAATAGAATTGGAATGGGATTATTTATTTGGGAAATAAATAAGAGTTATAAAGGAAAATATTTATTTGTTAAATAGGTAGAAAGATGAAAAGGGAATATTTGTAAAACATTTACAAATAAAATAGAATGGGTCATATTTGTAAAACATTTACAAATAAAATTGGGAAATAATTATTTATTTAGAAAATAAATAAAGATAAAAGGGGAATTTATTTGAGAAAATAAATAGAATTATATAAAGGAAATATTTATATGAAATAAATATAGACAAATAGGAAAGGAAGTATTTGTAATCGAATAGAGTTAGTCGATTAGAGTTAATCAATTAGAGTTGACCAGTTAGAGTTGACCAGTTAGAGTTAATCAGTTAGAGTTGACCAGTTAGAGTTGACCAGTTAGAGTTAACCAGTTAGAGTTAATCAGTTAGAGTTATTTGATTAGAGTTAATCAATTTGAGTTAATCAGTTAGAGTTAACCAGTTAGAGTTAATCAGTTAGAATTAATCAGTCAGAGTTAATCAGTTAGAGTTAACCAGTTAGAGTTAGAGTTAACCAGTTAGAGTTATTCAAATAGAGTAAATCAAGTAGAGTTATCGAATATCACTTATTCGAAGTAGAGTTATCGAATATCACTTATTCGAAGTAGAGTTATCGAATATAGTGTATTCGAGAGAAGTGTTATCGAATATAATTTATTCGAGAAGAGTAATCGAATATAGTTTATTCGAGAAGTGTTATCGAATATAGTGTATTCGAGAGAAGTGTTACCGAATATAATTTATTCGAGAACAGTAAACGAACATAGTTTATTCGAGAAGTGTTATCGAATATAGTGTATTCGAGAGAAGTGTTATCGAATATAATTTATTCGAGAAGAGTAATCGAATATAGTTTATTCGAGAAGTGTTATCGAATATAGTTCATTCGAGAAGAGTTATCAAATATAATTTATTCGAAGAGGAGTTATCAAATATTAGTTATTCGAAAGGAGTTATCGATCTACTTATTCAGAAGGAGTTAACGAATCTAGTTATTCGAAAGGAGTAAATCGAATATAGTTTATTCGAATAGAATTAAAGGAGTTAATCGAATATAGTATATTCGAATAGAATTAAAGGAGTTAATCGAATATAGTTTATTTGAATAGAATTAAAGGAGTTATCGAATATAGTTTATTCGAAAGCAGTTAAGTGCAAAGAGTTAATCAAAAAGAATTAATCCAATAGAGTTAATTGAAAAGAGTTAATCCAATAGAGTTAATTGATAAGAGTTAATCGAAGTGAGTTAATCGAATATAGTTTATTCGAAGAAAGGTTTTCAAATCTAGTTATTCGTAAGAGAGATTATCGAATATAGTTATTGGAAGGGAGGAGTTATCAAATAGAGATTATTCTAAAGAGAGTTACGTAAGGAAGTTTGTTAAAGGTTTAAAAGATAAACTTTGTCTATTCCGAAGTTAAAACGTTGTTTAGTTAAGGTCTGAGAGGTAATTATACCCCATCTTGATTGACTTCCTTCTTAACTAAGGAAAGGGCTAAGGTTTGATAGTAAAGGATGGTTAAGTAAATTTAGTTAATAAGTGTAATGGTTTGAGTTAGCATAGCGATGGTTTGTTTAAACATCTGTCTAAGTCCAATGTAAGAGAAATGGAAATGTTTTCCAAATAAGAATCAGAAATGTTTTCTAATATAGAAAACAAGAAATGGAAATGTTTTCCAGTGTTAATAACATATATTTTCTAAATTTAGAAAATAAGAAATGTTGAATATATGGAAACAGGAAATATCAAATGAAATAAATTAATGATAAATTAATTTAAAGGATAAAAGTTGATTGGTGATTGATCGATGTAATTTCCATCTGGAAATAAGATCGTTGTTTGCACACGTGTTTTTCTTTGATAGTTAACTCATCGACTATCGAAGTTTTCGACCATTTTAACGTTGTTAATATGGAGAGACCGGTTGGATTATTACTTCTAAAAATCTATTGTCGCTGCTGTCCCATTCGAGAAACGGTTGCTGATCCCAACCGTTGGTGATATACATTCGATACACTCAAGCGAAATGAGTGGTCGGTCATGTGTGGCCGGGTTGCAAGATGTTCTTGTTGAACCCAGTGTATTCCTTTCTAGAGGTACACTAGCGAAAGGTGGTTCCATACCCTGTCATAGTTGGAAATCCATTACCCAATACGTGCTTGCGGTTTTGATTGTATACTATATATGTAGAACGTGAGATGAAAGCGTTTCTGCTAGATGATTATTATATTGTGGTTGATATACACTATTATAATATCAATGAGCTTTGATATAAAGATTATTTTGGATTCTCATAAGGGAAAAACTCGTTCCGTTATATGGCGTGGTCTTATGAGATATCGTTTAATGGCTCAAACTGTTTTAAACTGTTTAACTCATACCAGTCCCATGACTGACCCGGAGTTTATTTTGTTTTGTTTCCGTTAAACTCTTGGGTTCCCAATTTTGTATGGGCAGTCAAGTAGTCGGGATTTACAGATACTTGAAGAGCTGGAGCAGGAGGCTTCAGGATTTTATATAGCTATTGTTATTCCGTTGTGTTGTAAGTGTTGTACTTGATAATGATTTGTATATTCAAGTAAAATCTTTTATTTCAAGGATATGTTATCTATTATATGTTGTTCGTTCCGCTGTGAGATTCGTGTTACTCTGATGTTGTATCTTCTTCTTCTTCTATTCTAAGTTTCTATCTTATCTTTCCTCACCCTCTAACTTCTTCCTATTAACTTTCCTGTTATTTTCGATCCTTGGATGTTCGATATGTGTTGTATATCGGATAACCAAGATCGCCTTTTTCCGGGTCGTTACAGTTTGATTTTCATTAAACATGATATTTTGGAATCTGGCTCTTTGTATTGATAAGAACTTAAGGTACTCTTCGTATTGGTAAGAACTTAAGGTACACATGCAAGCCTTGATGGATGGTGTCGAATCAATATAAAATCATCCTTATTTGTCAGGACTATTTCTTTAAATTTTATTTTGGAAGGGAATCTAGGAAAATCTCTTGTCTTCCTATCTATAGGTTGTTTCCATTTTTAACAAAGCCTGTATAGTTGAGTGGCTGGGCGGATGAGTTAGAATCAAGAGTTTGCTAGTTCGAGTCGGGCTATAGTAGATTGGTTTTGTAACTTTTTTAAGAATTATTTTGTAATAAATCATGCCATATGAATTATTTTTGGTAATTGGTCTCGCCCATCCGTTATCATTATCTTCGTGTTGTAGTATTCTACATCATTTTTTCCGTATCTTCCGAATCGCCTCGAAAGGTGAGTTTTCTCACTCGCGACTAACTTATGATTAAGTGAATTAAATACTTGAAATATTGAATGAAATTCTAGTATTGCTCTAGTTTTCATACCTGTTGGTTGCGCACATGTGATACACACACACACTACCGATATATGACACGATATGGATGCGATGGATGTTATGCTATGTTTAAACTGTCATCATCTTGCAAGTTCCCTGTCGATTTAGAAAAAAACACCATGGGTTGAAATGATACACACCGAATGCCATGTAGATTTGAAAAAATAATTTTGAATTGATCTGGAATACGGGTTGAAATGATATATACTCGGGATTCGAATTTTCTTTTTCAAACGGATGGAAATGATATATATCCGTATCCCTTGACCATAGGATAGAAAATTTTATAAGGACGTTGTGGTCAATAAAAACTATTTTAAAATGATATATATATTGATTTTAGTGAATTGATTATTATAATGAATTTAAGTTGAATTTTGAAGTTATGTAAGATTTGAATGTAGTAAAATGGATTTTTGAATATAAGTTTATAAAGGTTATTATTTAAAGTTGAAGTTAATTTAATTAGACATTTTATGAAAATGGGTTTTTGCATGATATAGCTAAATTTTTATAATAAGTTAATTTACAGTTGTTTGATCCAATGTAAAATATTTTAGTTAGATATTTGATTAAAAGTGCAAAAAGATTATTTTGAAACAAACATTCAAGTTAATAACTTTTATAAATTTAATTTTAGAAGGATTAAATGCTATGATGTAATCTTGTTATATGTAAATGTTAAGAAATTTGTTTCTTAAAGTTTTAATTTGACATCGGATTTTATTTTGAAACTAAAGCAAGTTGACTGTTGGATAAGTGCGATTTTAGAGATAACTCGACGACTAAACATTAAAACTATTTTTGGAATATAATACCGTGAAAGGAACTTCAAATTCAAGTTAAACCAAATTTGGAACTAAATTTATAAACCAATTTGAGGTAATGGTTTAGAAATGAAGTTCTATTTGTATATATAAGTTGGAATCCTTGCTAAGTGCATATGATTTTGAACCGGAAGTTGAAATCTGAAATAAGAGATAAATCTCATTTTGAATACGGGTAGTTGATTCGGATTGGATTGATTATTTAAATATTTAAATTTCTACTATTTACATCAAACTATTTTTCTTAAATAAATTTTGCTTTATTAGTTGTTTACATACCCATTTTATGATTATATAGAAAGTGTTTCTTTATTTAACCTTATAACTATTTTATGTAAACTATGTTATTAAATAAAAACTATCTTACTAAATTTTATACATTTAATGTTTCAAAATTTATCTATTTTAAAGATATTTTACCATTTTAATTAAATCAGGTCTAATCCGAACCAATGGTCTAAACTGGTTAAAATAAAGATTTCATATAGTAATGAAATCGAAATCTTAACCTGAATAGTCTTGATAGGGAATTTTGTGAATATAAGATTTCGAATTTGGATTGAAACTAATATATAGGTATTTTGAGAAAAATTTCAAATACTCGAAATTAATCGACTTGTGATATGTGAATATGATTTTCAACTTAATGACCATGGTGTGAAAAATGTAAACGTTGGTTGTTAAAGAGACCGGAGTCGGCGTTGTCATACTCTCTGCCAATACCGATACCACTTTAACAACTGTGTACGTGGCGGAGAATCCAAAATGAAGTAGGATGGTTGGAGGTGATTACTGGGTTTGAAAATAGAAAAAGAACGATGAGGAATAGTGTAGTGACCCAAAATTCTGGTCCAATTTGAGCTGACCAAATAACGCAAGTCTAACCCAATTTGCACTGAAATTTAGAAAACTATTAGAAAGAATATAGAGGGTGAGAATAGATAAGATAGAAACTTAGAATAGAAGAGGAAGGACAACACAACATCAGAGTAACACGAACCTCACAGCGGAACGAATAACATATAATATATATAACATAACTTTGAAATCAAATCAGTATATGTATACAATAACATTGTCAGAGTACAACACTTACAACACAGCGGAAATAACTACAGCTATATAATCCTAAAGCCTCCTGCTCCAAACTCTTCCAATATATCTGTAAATCCCAACTACTTGACTGCCCGTACAAAATTAGGCACCCAAGAGTTTAGGGAAAACAAAACAAAATAAACTCCGGGTCAGTCATGGGACTGGTATGAGTAAAACAGTTTAAAACAGTTTGAACAAGCAAACGATATCTCATAAGACCACACCGTATAACGGAACGGGTTTTTCCCTTATGAGAATCCAAAATATCTTTATATCAAAAACTTTTTGATATTATAATAATGTCTATCAACCACAATATAATAATCATCTGGCAGAAACGCTTCCATCTCACGTTCTACAAATATAGTATACAATCAAAACCGCAAGCACGTATTGGGTAATGGATTTCCAACTATGACAAGGTATGGAACCACCTTTCGCTACCTCTAGAGAGGAATACACTGGGTTCAACAAGAACATCTTGCAACCCGGCCACACATGACCGACCACTCATTTCGCTTGAGTGTATCGAATGTATATCACCAACGGTTGGGATCAGCAACCATTTCCCGAATCGGACATCATCAACAATAGATTTTTAGAAGTAAATGAAACTCTAGATCAGGTGATTATACACCCTAATAGGTGCGACCTACATAGCCATGCTGCCTGCCTGATTTCTGTCATTTACCGGATGTGAGGCTAGAAGCTACGCTTATCTTTTACATATCATCTCTTCATTTCACTTTGAATGTCGCATCATTATACCCGCCAAATCACAAATTGATTTCCCCAAACATACCACGGGTATACAACTAAGAGAAACGAATTCCTCCGCCACCAAACGTGAATACATTTGAAGAGATCAACTTACGCAATCTATTAGATAGACTCTGTCAAACGTTCTTCCATACAGGTCGTCCTGGGACTGGACAAACCGAAGGCACTATTCAGTACATGCATCTTAGGCAATTGTTATCTAAGATTTATACAATAGCCCTTGCACTTTACTCCGTCTTCAATTATCTTTGGCATATATGATTCGCAACGCTTATGCCAATACGGAGTGGTTCTTCGAATAAAAATCCAACCGGTCTCTCTATATTAACAACGTTAAAATGATCAAAAAACTTCGATAGTCTGTGATTTAACTATCAAAGAAAAATACGTGTGCAAACAACGATATTATTTCCAGATGGAAATTATATCAATCAATCATCAACCATATATATATATATACACACACTCATATTTCCTTATTTTCTACACTTTAGAAAATATACGTTATTAACACTAGAAAACATTTCCATGGCTTAATTTCGTATCACTATTCTTCCACATCTATCAGACTCTAACTATAAACTAACAAGAGAACAACTTCCTAAGTATAAACCCCGAAGGCCGAAACCAACATCAAATCGATACTCAGGAAACCATTCAACTTATTAATCTCTAGTCAGTTTCCAATTTCTGTTTAACTCCATTTTGATTAACTATGTTCGATTAACTTCTTTAGATTAACTCGAATTGAATAACTCCTTTTCATTTACTCGATTTACTTTCCCAACAAATATTCCTTATCCAATAATTCCCTTTTTTGCAGTTTTTAACAGTGTTTATTCACTTGTCAAATAATCCCTTTTTAACAGCGTTTATTCTCTTATCAAATAATCCCCTTTTTCGTTATTTATTTTCTAAAAAAATTCTCCTTTATATTTATATTTATATTTATTTCCTAAGTGAAAAATCCCTTTATAATATCTTATTTATTTACCAAATAAATAATCCATTTAAATGTCTTATTTATTTATCTTAAATAAATAATTCACTTTATAAAATATTCCATTTATAAATATTCTTTTTATAAATATTTCCTATTTTATAAAATCCTTTGATTTTATAAATATTTTATTTTCAAATATCACTTTAAATTTCCCTATCAACATCCCAGTATGTTAGGGTACTTAACATATCAAATCACGATGACCAACATCGTCCAAACACACATAATCGACAACAGATTATATATCACATCATATATTTCGATATATGAAACAAACAGTAAATTAAATATTGAGGAACCCAGTTGGGTCCCTCCAACCTGTTTTCCTGCATCACAGATGTTAAACAACACGAATATAAAATATTCTGATAAACAGAATCAATATTCGATTTAACGATTTTTGTATATATCCTTATCTGTATTTTCAACCAATACACAAACAATTCAACCAAACAGTTAACACACAGCAATCAGTCATCATTTATCAGTTCTAAATATACATTATAAAAATAGAACTGTTCAGAGTTAGTGAGGTTTACTCACATTGGACGATCATCGTTAATAACGATAACCATCACTTGATTCAGACGGACAATTTATTTTGCAATAAATTGTAACGAGCTTCGATTCGCTCCCCGTCAGTTCCATCGTGGGGCCACCGTCCATACGATCCCCATCGGATCTTGTTTTTTTGAAAACCAATATCGTATGAATCAGATATAGCTCTTACAAGTTATACGGTTATTGAATTTAAATTTTAACTTAAACAAATAAAACAAAATGGGCCTCACATATAAACCTAGCCCACGCTGGATCCAACCCGCGTGAACATGACTTCGTCCCTCCCTTCATACAGTAAAAACCACGCTCCTCCTTACTTTTTATTTTAAAGAAAACCGTACCTTCTCACTTCACTTGCTTCTTCCATTGTTTCCACACCAGAAACTTTCTTCACTTGCTCTCCCCTCTGTCATTTTCGATTCAACAGTCCCTGCTTCATCCGCACGAACGTGCCAGGTGCTTAATGTACCCACACTTCAACTTGCAACAACTAAACCGCAAACTTCTGCCTAATTCTCCATTGTCGAAAACTTCCAGTCATTACTGCACCTCATCGTTCCTCCGTTCAACTCAACCCGCCCTACGCTGCTTGCAGTCAGAAGTCCTAGCCACGCCACTACTGCATCTTCCGCGATGCACATCATTTTCTTATAAAAAATGAAAACCACACCCCTCATCACCTTGCGTTGCAATAGCCAACCGAAAGCTAATGTGAAACCACCCCATCCCTTTACGTTTCAAAACTTGCTCCTCTTTTATTTTATTTTTGTGATCCTCAGGTTTCGGTTTGGGGAGACAATAATTGGCGGCGTGTTTACAAAATGATCTTAGGTTTAGAAAAAAGATTGAAGCTCATTTATATGTTTAAATCTTTGAGGACGTGGGCACTAAGGACTCCAAAAGTGGTATGTATGGTTAAGGGAAAGCCAACGCGGTTGAATAGGGGACTTAGGAATTTAGTAGTACAAATACATGTATATTATTAAGTCTAGTGAATTTCGTTAAGTAAAATCACTTCATGTCCAAGCTGGTACGGACTGAAATGAGGATACAGTCGTGTCCAGTGATGAGCCACGATCCCAAAAAATATAATAATACCGTTAGATTAACTCATATTGTGAAACCCCAAAATTGCTGATTAAGGGTGCAAAATACTCCAAATCAAAAGTTGCTTATTTAATTAATTAAAAATTACAGTAAAATTCTAAAAATTAAATTATCACTACGTCTCAAATGGCTTGTCTAAATTCGAGACCAATATTTAATTATATTTAAATATATCATTATGGTTTATAAACAATTCCTATTATGACTTTCTGAATATTTGATTTTATCATAAATCAAAATCTACACAATGAAATCTCGATTTTTCTCTTCCATTAGAAAAATATACTCCACCAGCTCCTAACGTTTCTTATTTCATAGAAATCCGATTTAAAACGGCTTCTGTATATTCAGTTAAAGATCGAATCGCCATTTTACGAACTGCAGCGCCATTTCAAGCACGATTTCAATTATAATATAATTATACGTTCAAACTTCGTTTAAATAATATATTCGTGAATATAATTCAACTCTAAACTGAATTATACCTTATATATAATCCAATTCACACTGTATTGTGAATTCCACCATTTCTGATTATTTCTGAATTAAATATATTATTTAATTATTATTTAATTATTATTTAAATTAAATATTCACTATTATTTAATTCAGCGACCATTAAATCCTCTTAATCACCATTTAAATAATTAAATTAATTAATTATTATATCGCTGAAAATGCGGGTCATTACAAATAGCCTTGACCTTCAGGTCATAATTAAAATGACTAAAACAGGAGCTATACCATGACTAAGTGAGATCGCATCTCTGATCGGACACGCTTCTTCAATACCATCTATACTACTTTGTGATCGATTTGGGCGCTCTTTGATATGAGAGTGTGTTCCGAGGTGGACGGTAGTAGCTACTATGCGTTACAACCGGTCCAGGAGTGCAACTGGTAGAGTCCTTCCCTTGGTATTGCCTCGCGTGCCTTGTCATATTTACCCTGATCGAGCCCCCTACGATTTTGATTTGGCATTGTCGTATCGCGGCGCATCCCTATCTACCGACGTACTGGTGTTTTATATGCAATGTGTACGACAATGTCTATAAACGGCGTAAGGGTAAAAATGTGATCCCACTTACGCTATTTTTAAAATATTATACTTTACTGAATAGACACTATTATAATAGTGTATTATTATATGTATTAGTTTCACAAATTCTTAAAGGATGGAGTCCCAAAAATCCTTTAAGTTATGTGCATTTCGTTAAACAATTCATCTGAATTAATTCACTTATATGAGAATGTTAGTCCTGACTCGAGTATTTTGTTGTTTTTCTTGCAAATGCTCGGGTCAGACCGGGTATTTTCAGCTTTGGAGATTGCATGTGGATCTCGAGTATTTCTGGAGTTTAGTCATTTATCCTTGGTTTTCAATTTATTTTATTTCTTCGTGTAAGCATCTGTATTCAGTCTTCCACTGCATCAGTATTATTTCCATACTCTGATATGTATAAATGAAAATTTTGTATTACTGTATAAATTTCACTTCCGCTATGAGATATTCTATGTTCTGTGTTTGTGATTCTGTGATGATTTATTTTTAACCTTATAGCAATTAACAATCTGCCATTTCGAATGGTTTGAGTTGGTTTAATTATCGACTTGAAGCGGTCGAAAGAGTAGGTCGCTCCACGAAGGCTCCTGCATTGACCTTTCCATTTGCTAGGTAGTCAACGTAGGCACTTTTTGCTTCTCTATCATTGTAGAGATATCCTTTGATGGTTTTGGATAATCCCATTATTTGGGGTGTGCTGGAGGAAGCCAATAAAGAGTTTGAAGAGTATAAATATGAAGAAAGTTGTTTGAAATTTGAATGAGAGGTAGAGAGAACTTGATTGAATAGATAAATAAATAGAGATAGAATGGGTACAACTTTTTTGAAATCAATGACACCTTTTCAGACCTTGGGAGTTGGTGAAAAGTTGGAGGGAAGTTTGAAAGTTTAAACTTTTGAAATTCAAATTTTGAATCTCAATATCTGGTCTATATGTTGACATGCCCATTTATGTATGTCGACATACTTGTAGAATTGTAACAACCCGGAAAATCAGAACCAATTTAAAATTTATATTTTGGCAATTTTAACGGGTTTTGAATATTTAAAATGATTTATTTTAAATAATAACGACTAAAAATTTATTTCCGACGAAGTTAAAACAAATAATTTTATTTTAGTTATAAAACAGGCCTGAAATGGCGCGGCAGTTTGAAAATTCGATTTTAAATTTCAAATGAATATACAGAATTCAATATAAGTCAGAATTGGACGAAACATGAAATATTTGAATATGATTAATAATATCTTTCTAACGGATGTAAGAAACTGAGATTTCGTTTTATAAATTGTAAGTTGCATCCAGTTTAAAATTCAGAAAAGTCGCTGTGGAATTTATATATATTTTAATATATATATATAAAGCCCTTAAAAATTGCCTTTTTGCAAACGACCTCCGTTTTTTACGAAACCACTTTTGTTGGATCCGGGATGTCAAATTATTGCTAGATTCCAATTTTCATAATTTATGGAATCAATATGTGAGCTGGCAAAAGAAAACGTGTTTTGACCATTTCAGTTGAATTGGATCGACCAGAAAATGACCATTTTTCAAATGGTCTCGAAATTCGACAAAATTAGTTTTGTTTGGACCGTATCGTTAAAACATAGCTAAGTTCATTTTTTGGGAATTTTTGAAGTCAATACGTGGCCCCAGTAAATTGAAATGTGCGTTCAAATTCAATAAATATTGATTTAAATTTTAATTTAATTGAAAACTGATCGAAACAGCCGAATCAGCTTACTGAACGTATCCCATTACATTCCAAATGGGGGTAATTATTTAGGGGCGACAGTCATTGGGTTTGATTTGGAGTTTGTATCAATAATCATGTATTTTTGAAAATAAAATAAATAAAAATATCTTTATATGGTCAAATGAGAGGTCAAACCCCTCATTCCCTCTAACTCGTGGTCAACAGGGAAAATAAAGCCCGCCTCCATCTCGTTGAATGGCGGTATTGGTTCGATCCTTCTTCGATCGATTTCTCTCAATCCACAAATTAATTCAAGGAGCTTTCTACGTGTTATTGCAGAGATTTCAATGGTCTTTCCATCCATACCGGATAGATCAAATCTGGAGTGGTGATTTGGGAGAGTCTTCTCCTCGAACCCGCCGACTTCTCCCACATATTTCGACGCCTGAGAGCCACCGGACTCGCCACGACGACCGGCGTGGGTGGAGCACGAGCGGGGCTTCCACGTGGCACACGACGGTCAGACTCCGGCTGGCCAGAGGAGGCGCGGGTGACATATTTGATAATTAACGATGGGGTTTGGGGTCTGAAGCAAATCAATAGAGAAAGGTTTTGCTTTGTTTTTTCTTTATTTTATTTAACTTTTGCTAAGTTTAGAAATATAGTTTTTAATAATAAAAATACATTATTTTTAAATCAGTTTTTAATAATATATAATATTATTTTTAAGTGCAAATTTTTTATGTAATAAAGAATTGATTTAGAAATGTGATTTTTAAAAATAAAATAGCATGGTTTTAAAATGAAATGGCACAGTTTTAAATATAAATAACATCGAACAAAAATGTGATTTTTATTTAAGTTGCTTTGAAATAAAAATATGATTTTTGTATACATCGCATTGAAATAAAAATGTGATTTTTACATATATGGAACAGTTTAAAAATATGATTTTTAATAATGTAAAGTTATAATTTTTACATAAAGATGTGATTTTTAATATGATAAAAATATGATTTTTGTTTATAGGAAAAATATGAATTTTGGTTTATAGAAAAATATGATTTTTATTTTTAATTAGCAAAGGTAAGATTTTTTTTAATTAGAATAAGTAGGATATTTGAATAAATAAAAATAGGATTTTTATACATATGATTTTGAAATGAAAATTCGATTTTTATTGTATATGAAGTGAAATAAAAATATAATTTTTATCCATATGAAGTAGTGGTTTAAAAACACGATTTTTATATATGTAGAGAATATAAAATTAAATATGATTTTTATATATATAACGTTAGAATAAAAATGTGATTTTTATTTATATAATAACAGAATAAAAATGTAATTTTTACTATGAACAGCGTGAAAAAGATTGCGATGGAACTGGTTGGAAACAAATCCAAATCTAAACAGTTCAGAAACAACAAATGGCGGAGTGGATCCCCAAGGTGAGAACTCCTCACTTAAATTATTTCTGTACAGTTATTTATTTTATAACAGCATGTATGAACTGCTCCCCGTCGTCCACAGACCATGGACGACTTATTTGTTTGATTGTATTGTTGAAACTGATTGTGATGTGAAATGGACCGTATAAAATATTCATATGTTGAATAAAATATTTGAAGAATAAAAATATCATTTTTATTGTATAAATGGACTGTATAAAATATTCATGAGTTGAATAAAATATTTTATCGTTAAAAATATAATTTTTAATGTGTATATGAATGAAAATAAATATTCATTTACAAATCAGACTACTTGTTTATGTACACCCATTTATCTGATATTGATTGGGACAATAAATTTTACACGTCTCTAACTGCACAAATAATATTCAGTATTTGTTGGTTGAAACCCCACATGGGTATTGGGATGATATTTGATGTATACTAATCCCAATTATTTAGTTGTATGTTGATTAATTGGTTAACAGACTGTTGTAAGCGTTAATTATTTATATTTAATATTTATGTAGTTGTGTAATGCACTCTGGATGATTGTTTATCGTTGTTATTAAATACATGTGTTGTATGGAATTCATGTAATTAACCTTATATGGTAATTGATTGGGTCTCATTCCAATTTCTAAAATAACGAATATTTTAAAATAATATTCAGAAAATGAATTGAAAATATTCATGTGTTGAATAAAATAAAATAATGAATATTTTAAAATAATATTCAATAAAGGATTAAAATATAATTTTGATGTCCGATTTGGGATGGACACGGAAATATTGAAATATATGAAGACGCGTTGACTAGATATGCGCCATTTTGACGCGAGCGATATTTATATCGATTTTATTCATTTTTATAATGAATATCGAAAAGGAAATGATTTCAAAATCTGATGTTTTGAAAATATCATCATCTATATGTTAATGACATGGAATATTCAATTTTGATTTAAAATTGAATATGAAGTTGAAATCGTTTTTAAAATGAATTTAAAATGATTTATAAAATACGTTTTGAATTGAAATCGACAAAAAATATAATATATATATTATATATATTTAATGGTCTTAATAGAATGCGCCGCACAACGACCGTTCGCTAATTTCGACCATTGACTTCGAATTGATGTTACGGGAGATCCAACCGTCGGATTCTCCTAAACCGGGGCTGTTGGTTCGTATCGAAAAGAGATTTCTAACGAGTATGAGAGATTTGAAATCTAACAGTTGGATTTGGAATTATGTCCAAATCAAATTTGGAAAAGGTCGCTGACCGTTTATGGAAATCGACTGTACGTGCCTTGATAAATTATTAAAAATATTAATAATTTGTGTGAAATCATAATAAATGATTTGGAAAAAATTGAGTTGAAAATTTCCACATTTGTAATGATAAAAATATATTTTTATCAAAATGAACTAGTTATGAACTAGATTTGAAATCCAATAATTTTTAAATAAATAAACTGGATTTGAAATGGTTTTAAAAATAACCGGAATTTCCAATATATGTATTGGAATGGATTTTAATCGAAATTATATTCGGAATATTTTGATATTGGATTCCACGATTATACGGACATTGTGGAGGAATTTGGAAGATATATATATCGTTATTCCAATACGATATTTGTTGATTTCAGAATTTGATATTGAATATAAGCCGATATATTTTCTATTCAGAGCCTTGTATTTAATATCAAATGGGATTTTGGGTTTGTCATGAACGATGACTTCACTAACACTGTTCTTAAACCCAGTTGAGAAAAGATTTAATGAAGTTTACCAATCAATTAATATTTAATTGGAATTGAATTTTGGGTTTTTCGTGAATGGTATCTTTAAAAATGTTGTCCTTAAACCCAATGGAGTTAAGAAAATTAGAAACTAACTGGAGATTAGCAAAGTTGAATGGTTTCTGGGGTATTGATCTGATGTTGGTTTCGACCTTTGGGATTAATACTTAGGGAGCTGTTCTCTTACAAATTTATGGTTAGAGGCTGATGGAATGGTGTCTTCAGTAACACTGTTCTTAAACCCCGTGCGAAAAGAATAAATCTTTTAATTAAGATTATTAGAATTTCCAGTTATATTTAGTAATTGGAATAAAATGGAATGTGATTTTGGGTTTATCATGAACCGCGTTTTAAATGACATTGGTTCTTTAACCCAGTTAAAGACAGGATATGATTTCTCAAGTTATATAATCATTAATATTGATTTTTGGGAAGATTAAAACTAAGTGGAGTTTTAATGAATCTTTAATTAGATTGGAATGATTGAGAATGGAGTATCACCAGTTTTGCTCCGAGCGATAGTTAAATCTTTAGTTAGATTTGAATGTAACAGGTAATTAATTTTACCAATAACACCGTGGTGTTAGATATGGAGTATTACCAGTTTTTCTCCATGAGATGAATAGGTTGGAATTGGGAAATAAAATAAATGATTACTTCGGTAAGATTCGCTAATCCCGTCTAGTTTGGATAAACCTTAATATGGTTTAAAATTGAGAAAAGAATATTTGAATAAAAGAATATTCTGGGTTGGAATGAGGCGTATATTATGTGTTTATATCACTTGTTTATAAAATACGTGAATTATTCGGAAAGGCTGGGTTTATCCCATTTTGAATAACTGATACGAGATTAGTCGACGATGAAGACCGGAGGTATTCACATCATTTGGATGATTACTGATGTCCTTATTGGGTTGTACACCCAAGATGAGGTAATAAGTGGTGATCTTCCAGACGTACTTGGAGATCAACAGAAATGAGAGAGCCTCTCTCCTCTATTGGACATACGGGACGAGGAATAAGGTGCCTCCGGTTTCATTCAAACCAAGAATGAACTTGTAAATGGACTATGTGTCCGACATTGGATTTTACTCTATGCGGATTGATCTCTATTAAATATACATCTGTTTGGTGGCGGAGAATTTATTCTCTTGCTTCACACCCTTCTCTGAGACGTACGAGCTCAGAGGTTGTATATCGATAGACAACAGTCGCATGGTGTGAATTGCCTGTGTGGCATGCTGATATGTAGTGATCAAGGCTTTTGTTGAAAAGCAGAGTCTTGTGGTTGATGATCAAAGCACAGCTATAATATAACAATGCTTTGTGTATAGCGTTAATTTGCGAGCCTCACACCCCGGTATGAACCAGAAATGGGAGAGGATCCAGGGAGGATATGCATTTCTTTCTAGCTAGAGGTGGTGTTAGGGTTTTACACGCCCTGACATTTATATATTTTTACCTATGTGGTTGTTGGAATGCGAGGCGCCTTGGATATATCGGCACTGCGGGGCCGATGGATGGTTTGGTCGATATATGACCAGTTTACGCCCTATAGGGCGGGGAGACGTATTGTTCAGGCATTTTAACCCACTCTTGCACTTCGAATGGACTGGCCCTGTGGCTTATAAGGGTCACTCGAGCTCTGATCCTGAGACATTTTAGGCTAGATTGTCTCGAAGCGGTGAGGACGATCCCTTGCCTCGGTTCATAGATGGAAATCCAACTTCCAATACGACATCTTGCGGTTTTGATTGTAGAGCCTGGTATGGCGACATAGTGGGATGGGGCACTCATGCCGTCTATGATTGATACATTTATATTTGAAGTTGTTTTTGACACTATACATTTATAGTAATAATAAAATATGAAATTTCACATACCAAGCATTTTTGGCTATTATAAGGTAAAAACTCTATCCTCCGGCTTGCGTTGCATTGTGTGATGGGACCTGAGTCTTATAATAGCTTCATTGTTCTTTACTTAGCATTGCGCTATTTGTTTATGCACTGGTATTCTTGGGGTTAAAACCCGTTTCGTGTTATACGGCATGGTCCCTTGATATACCTAACTTTAAAATCAAATTAATAACTGTTTTAGTTCTCAAACCATCACATGACTGACCTAGAGTTTATTGTTTTGACTGAAACTCTGGGTGCCCTTATTTTCCACACGGGCAGCTAGTAGTTGGGTTTTGCAGATATTCTATTCAAAAGATCCTGGTTTATAGCTGAAGTATATTCGGAAAGCTCTGTATCCGTATATTTCTTTTAGTTGTGTTTTGTATTATTTTCCGCTGCTATGTATTTAAATGTAATTTAAATCTTTGATATTTATCAAATGTATTTTATTCATTCATACTCTGTTATATTCTTGTATTTTGATGCAATTGTTGTAATAAGCAGTGAAATGTTTTTCTTTTTGTATTCTGATGTGTTGTGTTCTCAAAGCAATCGGGCTTTCCTTCACGGGGAAGTTCGGGTCTCTACAAGAATTTTCAAAGGACATGTTGTTTTGACTTTTTTGGTTTTATTATATTATTGTTTTTATATTCCGGAATTATTATTTCCTAAATTAATATTAATCCTAACAAACATCCAAAATTTATTTTATTATTATATTTACTATTTACTATTTTATTTTTATTAATTTGAATTTCAAAATTCAAATATGAATTTTCTAGTTTGAATTTTAAAATTTAAATTTCAAATTCAAACAAAGCAAACAAAACATCCATTCAACCAAGAAATTAAAAATTAATTAAGGTGTACCTGGTTTTTAGATCATTTCTTCAATATTTTCTGAATTCTGAATCGCTGTGAAACACATATTTGAATTTCCGGTTTCTGGCTCTTCATCACTTTATGATAAATCTGAATCATCTAAAGTTGTTGCGTATGTCCTCTTTATTTTCTTTAACAAATTATTGTTGTTTGTTTGTTGATTTTATTTATCTGGATATGGACACATTCTCTTTATATGGCCTGGTTTGTTACAGTTATAACATCAATCATTATTTCTTCCCGAACTTCCTTGACTATTTCTCTGAAAATTATTTCACCTTTTATACCTCATAAATTGTTGGAAATTTCTTGTCATTAAAGCAATTTCTTCATCGTCTTCACTGCTTGAGTCAGAATCATTTTTTGTCGCTTTGAATCCAATAGATTTCTTTTCTGTGGGATTATTTTGCTTTCTTTTCTATAAATGGACTTCAAACGACATCAAATTCCTAATTAACTCGTCAATCTTTATTTCACTGACATTATTGGCTTCTTCAATTGCCAATATTTTCTAATCCCATTCAGGAGTCAATAAACTAAGTATTTTTCTGACTTGGTATTTTCCCAATGATATTAATGAATGCACGATCTCTTTGAATCTACAATACGTATCGGAGGTAGATTCATTCTCGTTCATTTTAAATGACTCAAATTGATTAATTAGCATTGATACTTTTGTTTGTTTAACTTTATTGGTTCCTTCATGAGTGACTTATAATGTTCTCCATATATCATAAGCAGATTTACAAACTGACACTCTATTAAATTCATTTCTATCTAATGAATAGAACAATATATTCATGGCTTTTGAATTTCTTTGTGCAGCAGCCTTTCGTTCATTAGTCCATTGTGCAAAATTAGTAGTGGGTTCAACATATTCAGTATGTGTACTATTCCATGTGTCTAATCCTACTGATTTTAAATATATTTCCATTCTACATGCCCAATATGAATAATTAGTGCCATTAAACAGTGATGGTCTAACAATGGGACGACCCTCTACAAAAGAACTATTATTAATAGTGTTGGTTGCCATTAAATATTTTCAAAAATTAGATTATGAACTTTTTGAAACCTATGCTCTGATACCAATTGTTAGGGAATACAGAATGCGGATCTTAATTTAAGACTAACAGCAGAGGGGGTGAATAGTGTTTATAAGGAAGTTACGAAAATCTTAAACTTAAATGATCTACTATATGAATCACAAACAATAGAGATGATCACAGACACAAAATCAAACACAAAGAAAGAAACAGATAAATAGGAAAGAACACATCAGATTTTATACTGGTTCGGATTACTCCTGCGTCCAGTCCCATGCAATGTTGGGTTGCACAAAGTTTTATTATTATCAATATCCAAATACAATCCCCTTGATTTCACGGCTAGAAGGTTAACACCGCTACGAACTCCCTTGATTCTACGGCTACAAGGTTAACACCTCTATCTTTCCTTGATTCAGGGATACAAGGAACACACCCTTTCCCAAACACTTCCCAAATGATTATAACAACCCTATAACTCTTTAATAACACTTCCATTCAGAGAGTAGTAGATAGAGATTGAGAAAAGATGAAGTTTTATGTAAATTGAGTAGAAATCGGCAAAGTAGAAGTGTAGAAATCAATAAAATATGAAATATTAATGGTGGTATGAAGAGGGGTGCAGATGGAGAAGAAGAAGTATGAAAAAATTCGAAATCATCCCCTATTTATAGTATGTGAAAGGTTGCAAAATGTCTCAGAAATGTTACAAATGATGAAAAGACACTTCCTTTGAAAATTGAATTTCTGACAATTTATGTCGACATAACTATATATGTATGTCGACATATGTACATATTTTTATTTTTAAAAACTATTTTTCAAGTGTTTAAACATATATATTATTCTTGAATTAAAACTTAGCGATATAAATGAATATTATAAAGTGTAAAATCATAATTAATCATAATAATATAAACATATTTATAAGTTTTAAAGGTTTAAAACTATATATCTATATAAACTTGTATATATTAAACTTATATGTTTGAAATCATAATTAAGATAAAATAATTTTAAATTGGAATTTGAAAAACAGAATTTGAACCTGGAGTGATATTCGGAGTCTTACATATAAACAAGACTCTATTACTATATCTATCTTGAACTCTTGAAAACTTGATAAATCACGAGTCTTGAATCTCTTCTAAATTTTGAATCTCTTAAAACTCTAAAACTGTACAGTCTTCAACATTTAAGTCCTGTTATACAAATCCTTCATATGTATATGTATATATATATATATATATTCTAGATAGAAATGCTAGTATATATTTTATAATCAATTAATGATGATAATTGAAATAAGGTTGTTGTCACCAAAACTCCATTCTCCAACAAACCAACCGTTTCAGCACCACCTGATGAAGTTCTTGTAAATCCGAAACAAGATCAATGGCTTTTCTTTGCATTCCACCTTGTCGAGGTAATGGATTTAAATCCAAGGGCCCCTTCGGTACTAGTGAATACACAATTTTGAAATGACTGAATCCAGTACTGTGATTGATAGCATGATTATGTGTGAATTCAGCCTGACACAATTTAGAATCCCAACTTTTCAATTTGTCATGAACAAGACTTCTTAGCAGATTTCCTAATGATCTGTTCACCATTTCAGTCTGTCCATCTTTTTTCGGATGATAGGCGTTATTGAATTTCAATTCTGTTCCCACCGTTTTCCACAAACTTAGCCAGAAATCAGTTAAGAACCGATTGTCTCGATCAGAAACAACTGAATCTGGTAATCCATGAAGACGATATATCTCTCAAAAGAATTATTGAGCGACGTTCACTGCATCTGTTGTCTTCTTGCACGCAATGAAATGAATCATCTTCGAAAATCGATCAACGACCACATAAATGGAATCGTTGTCTCTTTGCGTTCTTGTTAAACCCAATACAAAATCCATGCTCACATCAACCCATGGTCGAGAAGGAACTGGTAATGGAAAGTACAATCCAGCATTAGTTGCGGTTCCCTTAGACACTTGGCAAATATGACATCTCTGCATGAACTTTTTTACTTCTTTCCGCATCGATGGCCAATGGTAAAAATCCATAAGCATTTGTAGTGTACGGTCTCTTCCAACATGATCTTCATTATGTAGAGCTTGGATTATCTTCAATCGAATACTACAATTTGGAATGCATAATTGATTTCTTTTGAAGAGAAAACCATTAATTACTGAAAAATTTGTCATTTCACCTTTTTCATCTTTTCTAGAATCTTCGAAAAATAAGGATTTGTAGCCAACAATTCTAAAATCGAGTCAAACCCTAGCACTTCAACTCTCATTGTGGTCAAAAGATTTCTCCTCATGCTTAACGCATTAGCCACTTTATTTGTAATTCCTGACTTATGCTTCACCACAAATGTGAATGAAGATAAGCAATCCATGACGCATGTCTAGCCGCTACCTTGTCTTGACCCTGGAGATGTTTCAATGCTTCATGATCCGTGTACAAAATGAATTCTTTGTGAAAAAGGTAATGTCTTTAATGCTTGATAGCTTGTACCGCAACATAAAATTCAATATCATAAGTATTGTATCTCATCTTTGCCTCTGACAATTTTTCACTGAAATAAGCAATGGGTCTCCCATTTTGACTCAACACTCCTCTAATTCTAACCTTTAAAGCATCAGTATGAAGTTCGAATGGTAGATGAAATTCTAGAAGTACTAGAATAGGCACTGAAGTTAACAAACGTTTAATGTGCTCAAAAGCATGCTTTGCCTCATCCGTCCAAACAAATTGTTTGTCTTTCATGCAAACTATTAAAGGAGCCATAATGCTACTGAAATGTGGAATGAATCGCCTGTAAAAAGACACCAAACCATGAAAACTACGCACTTCCGTAATTGTCTTCGGTTGTGGCCAATCTTTGATTGCCATTACTTTACTTTGGTCAACTTGTAAACCTTCCTTGGAGACAATGTATCCCAAAAATTGTACACTTGGAGTAATGAACGTACATTTCTTTGTTGTGGCATTAAATTGTTCTTGTCGCAGGATGATCAAAACTGCATGTAAATGTTGTAGATGTTCCTCCAGACAAGCAATGTAGATGAGTATGTCATCGAAGTAAACAACCACAAACTTACCAATATAAGGTCGGAAAATTTGATTCATCACTCTTATGAAGGTGCTTGGTGCATTTGAAAACCCGAAAGGCATAACGAGTCATTCATGTAACCCTTTACAAGTCTTGAAAGCAGTTTTCCACTCATCACTAGGTCTGATTCCGATTTGATGGTAACCACTTTTCAAATCAATCTTTGAGAAAGTGACGGAACCACTAATCTGATCTGGCAAGTCATCAAATCGTGGAATAGGAAATCGATATCTCACTATGATCTTGTTAAGAGCTCGACTGTCTGTACACATCCTCCGTGATCCATCCTTCTTTGGAACTAACAATGCAGACACAGCACAAGGACTAAGGCTTTCTCGAACACGACCTTGACTTATTAATTCCATTACTTGTCGTCGCAACTCTTCATGTTCTCTTGGACTCATTCGATAATACGACCTATGTGGTAAAACAACACTTGGTTCCAAATCAATTTGATGTTGGATGTCTCTAAGTGGCTGTAATCCTTTTGATAGCACTTTTGGGAACACATCTTCGAATTTCCATAACAAATGGCTTTACATATTATGGGATTTCATGATTCTCTGTAGAGTCAAATCCCACTAGCATATATGTCTCGCCATCTTCTTCCACCTCGTTCACAAAGTCTTTTAATGAAAGCAAACTAACAGTCTCAGTCTTCTATTTCTGCTTCACTTTGAACATATTTCTTTAGAACTATGGTGATTTTAGTGCCTTCAAATATAAAACTGTAGTTGTTTGTGCATCTATCATGTGAACAACCATGTCATATTTCCATGACCTCCCCAACAAAAGATGACATACATCCATATTCACAACATCACACAAAATTCATCTTTACATTTTAAGCCAATAGAAAGAAGGAATTAAATCTCGTTTAGAAACTTTTACTTCTCCTCCTTTCTTTAACAATGCGAGCTTGTAAGGTCGAGAGTACTTTTCTATTTTGATTCCAAGCATTTGAATAGCCTCCTCTGGAATGATATTGTCACAGCTTTCTGCATCAATCACGAACCGACACACTTTACCCAGAATATTGCATGTGGATTGGAAAATGTTGCCTCTCAACCACTCTGATTCGTCGTTTGACTTTGGAGTTCGACAAATCCTCTTTATCATTAGATTATGTTCTCCATCACTAGTAACAAAATCTTCTAGCTCTTCATCAAATCGTGGTGGAGTTGAATAATCTAACTCTACTTCTTTGTTGCACACTTAACTTTCATCTCCGACCATACTTCTTCTCTTTGGCTTGGTGCATTCTACACTTTTGTGACCAAATTCTTGGCAATTGAAACCCTTCATGTTACTTCCTTCTTTTGCCTTGGTATGATTTGGAATAGTAGGTTTACAACCTCGAGTACTACTACCAACATTCTTACTCTGACTGTTAGATATCGAGTAACTACTTCCATGCCCACCCTGCTTTTCCCATCCAAGAGCTCTCTGATATGCCTTACAAACAAATTTTGGATCAAACATATTGACCATATCCTGAATTTGAATCCAAAGTCCTCCTATATACCTTGCAACCAACTGTTCCTATCATTACGAGAAATTAATTGAAAAATTCCTCCGTGTAGTCATTAACTGAACGAGTGCCTTGCCATAGATTCTGCAATCATTGATACATTAACAACTGAGAGTTATAAAGCAAAAATATAGCTCTCGATAACTTCTTCATCTTCTTCCATGTAACCACCTTTGGTTTTCCCATCCTTGTCGAGTCAACTTAGCTTGTTGCCACCACGTTGTAGCTCTTCCTCTCAATCGTGTAGCAACTAATCTAACTCGATGCTCTTCTGGAACTCCCTTATATTCGAGAATTTCTACAACATTTGAAACCCGGTCCAAAAATTCTTCAGCTTGCATATCACCCTTGAATTCTGGAATTTCTGTTCTCATACCTGATTCCCATCGCATGTCCATCACTTGAGTTTGAATTTGCGATTCCATATCCTCGCGATATCGAGAACGGAATCTCCTATGATCTTCTTCTTCACCAGACATATTTTCTGATGCAGGTGGTGTTCTTTGCCATTGATTTCGATTCATATCCAAATTCATTCTCTCCAAATGTCAAATACCATCATCAATTCTAGCATTAAGACGTTCCTCCATTTGAGTTGCATCTTCTTGGCCATAAAAATCTTCGACATTACGATTTCTATTACACGTCTTGGTGACATTTCAATTTGAAATGAAACAAATGCTCAGATTAATCTTTAAACGATGAAACAATAACCTCCAACTTCGAAACCAGTTCACTGTCGAAAGCACTTTCTCTATCACATCCAGTTCACTGTCGCAGCAAAATTCACTATCGCAACCACTTGCTTTCGTAACTAAATCACTATCGCACTGAGTCACTGTCGGACCAACTTTACTACCGTGCTGATTCACTGTCACACTAGTTCGAATTCAATTGGAGACAATATTAAACAACACTCTAGGATGCAATATCGACTTTGCACCAATACTCGAAACAAACACAATCGATTACTAAAAAAATCAACCACTCTTCAAATCCTCGAGACAATGATTCATGTATACTCCAACCTTCAACATGACAGTTCGAATCTCTTAAACCAAACTAACAACAGTAGAGCTTTAGAACTACTGCTGACCGTTAACTCCTTTCAGAGCTCAAATCAATGACGATCCCTCAACCAATGACCAATCAATGAATTTAGAACCGAATTTGTTAATGATCAGAAGCAATGCCAACCAATGAATCTCTTTAGCTCTGATACCAAACTAACATAGCAGAAGTCTCCAAATTTTCGAATTGATATTCGAAAATTAGATGAATTCACAACAAATCTCAATTACTGACGTAACTGATTCAAACAATCACAAATAAATGATAATTCCCAATTTTGTTGATCAAGATCGATGCTGGAAAAATACTTAGTACTGCAGATATCGATGGAATCGAGATGAATAGAAACACAAATTCCATTGATCCAAAGATGTTAGAATTGTGATCACCAACTCTCCATTGATCCGCTGATGCCGAAAAGATAATCTTTGAAGTCGTTGATCCACAAATGGATACCGTAAACGGGGATGGAGAAACAAAGCTCCCAATAATTGCAGACGCTAATATTTCAATTTCAAAAATCAACTCCATTACAAACACACACACCCGCCTATTTATAGGCTTCAGACAAACAGGCCGACAATCAAAACTGAAACCCAACTACAATAATTTGATACCGAAATAAAAAATAACGACATACACAAAAATAACAGAAACGACACCGAAAGTAGTTGTAAATCTAGGTCGGAACCACTCCGCTTTATCTCATGCCAAAAGCATGTAGAGCTTTATTCTGAAAGCATAACTCGTTACCGGAAGTAGATACTCTATGTTTTCGACTCAAAACCGAAAACTCTTATTGTAAAATCAAAAGCAGAAAGTAAATCCTTTCCGGAAGCCTGAAGCAAATTCTAATTAAATAAAAGCCGAAGGAACTTTATTAGGGAAACCGATAATAGAAACGATACCCCTACCAATAGCGGAACCACAGAGCTAAATAGAAACTTGATTGATGCCGAGAGCCCGTTCATTCGACACCGACACTGACGTTGTTGGTGTCGAAATAACCGTTCACCAAATCTTCACATTTCTGTGATGCATCAGAAATGATGCCGGAAAGCTTGATCTTCCAATTCGTTGATTCACAAATGAATACCGAGTTTGGGAACAATCGGGGTTTCCTTCAATGTAACACCCCGTAACTCTATTAATATTAATATTCACAAATTAAAGAATAACTAATCACAGACGTGAGAATTGTAGGAAACGGGTTGCGCCATTGTGTTCGTCTCGGAATTCTGATTGAAATAGAGTCCGAGTTTGCGTGAATTGGACTTCGTATGAAGGAGTTATGGCCATCGGAAGTTTCAGAAAATTCAAAATAGCTCGCAGAAAATTTAAAATTCAAACAGAAAGTGCAGAAGCGGGCTGGGCGGGAAAATTCCTGCCCAGGCAGGTCAACTGGGGATTCGACACTAGTGTCGACCTCCCCTCCAGTCGACTACCATGTCGACTCCCCCCCCCCCCCCCCAGGACGACTGTAGTGTCGACCTGGGTGTCGACCTGGTCTGGCGGCTAGGGTTTCTGGCTGACCTGTTTTTAATTGAGTAATGACCCATTAGGGTTTTGACCTAATCTGGTTGGCTGGGATTAGTTCTGAGTTGATCTGACGGTCTAAAATAAATCCTAACTCTATAAATACCTAGGTAGTCTCTCACCCTAATTCATAAGAAAAATAGAATAGTTACCGTCATACCGTCGCCATGGAAATCAGTGGAGTCGCCGCCAACTAAGAAGGAAGAAAAGCTAATTCAATTCTAATTCTAATCAACTCTAAAGCAAAGAAAGACTCTCTTTTCTTCTCTAAATTGTGAGTATGATAGTCTTAACAAGATTATTTTCATTTTAATTGGGTTAAGTCATGAATGGATTATGAGTAGATGATGTGAATTGTCGTATATGTTATCATGCATGTTATTAATCCTATGCTATGTGGTGATGATATCCTATATGTTGTAAATCATGCTATGATGATGAAATGTATGTCGAAAGTTTCTAGGCTAAGTTGTGATGAGTCATACATGTTAAAAAGCCATCTATGCTAGTTAGTTCATATTAATTAAATCATCATGTTTGGGCTATGTTGATCTATATGACAAGTTACATATGCAAGTTAGATTGATTAGAAAAGTTATGAACATATGCCATGACATCTATTATGACATCTAGGATTATGCTATTACATATGTGATACCCTATGCTAGTTCACACAATCATTATGTTGCCTAAAAACCCCATATGCAAGTTCATGTATAGGTTTGGGCTATGGTCATATCATGTAAATTGTGACATTTAACAAGTTGACACCTTTTGATCCTTAACATGCGTAGTTATGCAAGTTTCACCCCTATTATGATTAGATTTATTTTAATTGCCTATATGTTGTGATAATTTATCTTTGTGCTATGTGTTATACTATTCAAGTCTAGCCTATATTATGCATTGAATAAGCGAACGTATAAACGTGGGGTAGGGGTAATATTAAGGATTTAATAATAAGATGTTGGGGTGCAATTGATATGATTTTGCATACCATGAGTGGATGACCATAATTGAGTCAATTATGGACATTAATAAAAGTGGACTTAATTAATAATTTGGATAGGGAATTATTAAAACTGGGGTAAAAGATTATAAGTGTTAATCAATGCTTATGACACGAGGTTGGACTCGTTTGTGACGTAAACCTGCCCGGACCCGCCCGGCAAATCCAGTGGTCACAAATGTCAGCCCAATGTGAGAGGTCCTAGGCCTAAACTAAAGCATAACAGTTGTAAAGACACGAGGTTAGACTCTTTTATGGTGTAAGACTGCCCAGACCCGCCCGACAAATCCAGCTGCCATAAATGCCAGTCTAATGTGAGAGGTCTTTACGAGGTTATGGCCTGAATGAATTAAGAAATACTTAACCAGATAAACATGTAAGGTGGGACATGGGGGTTAAGTGGGTGCCTTGGGTGGCATGAGGAATCTAGTGGGTGCCCTTAGTGGCATGAGAAATACGATTAGTAAGACTTAACCAAACACACATGTAAATGAACATGACTAAGAGGGTTAAGTGGGATATGCTATTGTTGACAAGCTTAGGTGGGTAGCTTGTGGGGGCCCATTTCAACCAGTAACCCAAACGTATCTTTGTGGGCTCGACCCAAGTCGAGGACGGGACACGCATACTGGGCTTGACTATAAGAGGCCAAAACGGGGAGCGGTGGCAACGCAAGTCCAACGGGTTTCATATGCGTGTGTGGACCCGGGCTGGTAGGTAAGACGTTGTTGTATCGTGTAGGTATAAGTCGTGCATTCTCAGTTGTATCGGGTTGCCACTTTAGGGGAGTGATACACCCCACTGTGGGGCCAGCACAGATATCTACGAGTAGGGAGCCGATCGAAAGTGGGTAGTGGGGTACACCTAGTGGAGGTAGGGACAGACGACACCTATGTAGTCAGCTAGGGGTACGCAAGGATATAGTTTCTGTGTGAAGCAAGTGGGATCAACCTTTAGGGTGACTGGTGCGGTGCAGTGTAGTAATGTGCGGTGCAGTGTAGTAATTATTTGATAGTAATTAGGTATGCCTTTAACGTTATCCTTCACGTTATCTTTATCTGTTCATTCCATACCTAACAGTTCATAGACATTTACTTGTCTTTCAGCTTATGTCTTAGTCTAGTTATTTTGATAATAGTATTGTTAGAATTGTCATACTCGCCAGACTTTATGTCTGACCCCTTCCATTTCTATCCTTTTTCCCCCTCCAGGTCCTCAGGTTGGGCCCAACTCTAGTGGAGTTTGATTGGATTGCTTCATCTCTTTGGAAACTTGGACCCTTGAAGTAAAGTCCAGCTTGTTATCTTCTTTAATGGCTATTTGTGTAATGGGATTATGTATTTTGTTTTATGAAGATGGATATTGTACTTGACTCTGATTTATGGTTTTGTGATGTAACAAACAAGTTTAATTTCCGCTGCAATAAAATGAAGTTTTAGGTTTTTCAAGTACCACTTATTATCTGTCTTGTTGTAATTTTTCTGTTCTATATTCACTTAAAATCTCCATGGAAGTTAATGCATTCCCTTTGTGAGTGACATTAATGGACGTGGGGTGTTACACGTGGTATCAGAGCTTAAGGTTACCAGAACAGATAAAATTTTTAGAAAAACCATTTTTCTAAAGTATTTTTGGAAGAAATGTTTTCAAAAACATGTTTTAATGAGAAATTTAAAGAGGAAGTTTTTATGAAAAACATAATCCCCAAATAGCCATATATCTTTATCTTTCGAATTCTCCATTTTGAATCTTTCCTTTTTCGTTTCAGCATGGCTGAAGATCTTAATCAACCCGACGGTGTAACGATACCAGGATGGTATAGGAGGTTATTGGAGGCTAGGGCCGCTGCAGGTCCAGCCAATGTTCCTCCACCACCAGTTGCACCCGTTCCTCCTCCTCCTCCTCGCGTAGATACTTTTGCAAAGACGTGCAAGGAATTTAAAGCTATGGGTGGAAAACCCTTTCAAGGGTCAGAAACGTTTGTGGAAGCTAGAGATTGGCTTAAGGAGGTGGAAGAATTGCTAGAAATCTTTGAAGTGGAAGAAGGGAGGAGAGTTAGATTAGAAGCTTGGCTAATGAAGGGAGAGGCCTCGTTTTGGTGGGAGGTCACTAATGGGGAGCGTCCTGTTGACTCTTGGGCGGATTTTAGACGTAGGTTCGAGGCGAAGTTTCTCTCAAGGGCGGAAGAAAATCTATATATGGAAAGGTTCCTGACATTGAAGTTAGGAAGCTCATCAGTGAAAGAATATGTCAATAAATTTAATCAGTTAGCAAGGTTTGGCTTGGACTTAGTAAACACGCCGGAGAAGAAGGCTCTGAGGGTCGTTAATGGGTTGAATGAACCATTGCAAGGGTTGGCTATGACTCACATCCCTATGGGGGCCACCTTTGAGAAGCTAGTAGAAATAGCGCTCATGCACGAGGAGAAAAGTGCTTAAGCTGATAAGGCACCCGAGAAGAAAGGGGATCAGAAGAAACCCCAACAGCAAAGCAAGAAGGGTGGTAAAGACAATAATGGCAAGGGAAAGAAGAAATGTTTTAACTGTGGGACCCCAGGCCATCTCAGCAAGGACTGCCGAAAGAAAAGGAAGACTGACTGTTTTCATTGCGGCGATGCGGGACATTTAGTAAAGGACTGCCCAAGGAAGGGGCAGAGGGCAGGGGCTACCTCAGGAGGACAGGTGCAGGCTCTTATGGCACCAGGGCAGGCAACATGACAAGTTCAGGCTCTCGCGGTCCCACCGCTGCAAGCACGAGGTAGAACCATTTATGTTGAAAGCTTAGTTTTTCTGTTTGATCATCCTGTCCGTACCTTATTTGATTCAGGCGCATCGCATTCGTTTATCTCTACATCATTAGTTGAATCACTGCACTTAAACACCAGTTTAGTAGAGGATCCCTTAGTTGTTTCGAATCCAATTGGGGGCTCACCTCATTTGTCCATGATGTGTTTGGATTTGAAAATTTCTATACTTAGCGTTGAGTTTCGATGTGATGCTTATGTGTTGGGCTTCACGGGCTATGGGCTAATTTTAGGAATGGATTGGCTATCCAGAAATGGGGCCGTTCTTGATTGTGAAAGGAGAGTAGTTAGGCTCGTGACTCGCCTTGGCAACACTCTCGAAATCTTTTGTAATCCCATAAATTCGGTTATGCTAAGTTATCTAGAATCGCTTGACGCGTCTGAGGAAAATCTGCGATCTGTTAGAGTGGTCCGAGAGTATTCAGATGTGTTTGAGGAGGTGAAGGGCTTGCCTCCGAAGCGGGAGATAGATTTTCGAATATATCTTGTGGATAATGCGAAACCAGTATCTTTGCCAGTACGCCACATGGCTCCTCGTGAAAGGAGGGAACTCGATAAGCAAGTGAAGGAGTTGCTTGAGAAGGGGTTCATAAGACGAAGTATATCGGAGTGGGGTGCTCCAGTGGTATTTTCCACGAAGGCGGATAGGTCCCTTAGACTTTGTGTGGACTATAGAGAACTTAATAAGCTTACTAAGAAGAACAGACACCCACTGCCGAGGATTGACGATCTCTTCGATCAGTTAGTTGGCGCCTCAGTGTTTTCGCAGTTGGACTTAGCCACTGGTTTCCATCAGTTGAGAGTGGCTGAGGATAGCATAGACAAGACTGCCTTTAGGACTCCGGACGGTTTCTATGAATGGCTAGTGATGCCCTTCGGTTTGACAAACGCCCCCGCATACTTTGTTGATCTGATGAGTAGGGTGTTTAGGGAGTACCTTAACAAATTCGTGGTAGTCTTTGTAGACGACATCTTGATCTTTTCTAAGGATGAAGAAGAGCATGCTCTACATCTTAGGGAAGTGTTGGAGACTCTTCGAGCGCATAGCCTTAAGGCTAAATTTTCTAAGTGTCACTTCTGGAGGAAGGAAGTACGGTTCTTGGGGCACGTGGTTTCCAAAGAAGGGATAGCCGTGGATCCCGCGAAGGTGGTGGCCATCCAAGATTGGAAGGTCCCTAAAAATGCTACCGAAGTAAGAAGTTTCTTGGGGTTGGCTGGCTACTATAGGAAGTTTATCAAAGACTTCGCAAAGATATCAGCTCCATTGACACGCCTAACGAAGAAGAACCTAGTTTTCACATGGGACGTAGATTGTGATGATGCGTTCCAACGTTTGAAGAGAGCTTTGACCTCAGCCCCAATCTTAGTGCTGCCAGACGGGAATAAGACATTTACCGTATATACTGACGCTTGTGGGACAGGACTAGGCGCAGTCTTAATGCAAGAGGGCAGGGTAATAGCCTATGGTGGAAGGCAATTGAGAGCGCATGAGAAGAATTACCCCACGCATGACCTAGAGTTGGCCGCTATTGTTTTCGCGCTTAAGTCTTGGCGTCATTATCTTCTTGGCGAGAAATTCGAATTATTCACTGCCACAAATCTTTAAAATACTTATTCTCTCATAAGGACTTGAACTTAAGGCAGCAAAGGTGGATGGAGTTCTTGGCGTCCTACGACTTTGAGATAGCATATACCCCTGGCAAGCGTAACGTGGTGGCCGATACCTTAAGTAGAAAAAGATTATCCTTAAGTCCTTTGTTTGTTGAGCGGCGAAGTTTAGAGTTCATCTCTATGTTTGATTTTAGACATTCCGTTGACTTCGTACCCAGTTTGCTAGCATCCTTGGAGGTCAGACCTACGCTTTTGGGACGGATTGGCGAGGCACAGCGAGATGACCCGCAGTTGGTTGAGTTAGTAGAAAAGCTCAAAGGAGGGGAGTCATCAAGCCATCTCCGTAGGCATACCCTAGATGATAAGGGTTGGTTACGTAGGGACGGTAGACTTTGTGTACCAAAAGACGATGACCTAAGGAAGACTATTCTTGATGATGCACATCGTTCAAAGATGACCATTCATCCCGGCGGGGACAAGATGTACAAAGACATGAAGAGAGTTTACTTTTGGGCTGGCATGAAGAAAGATGTGGTCGAGTATGTCGCTAGATGCTTGGTGTGCCAACAAGTAAAAGCGGAGCAAAAGAAACCCGGTGGGTTGCTTCACCCATTGGAGGTTCCACTATGGAAGTGGGAAAGTGTCTCGATGGACTTTGTGGATGGATTACCAAGATCAAGGAAGGGTAATACGGGGATTTGGGTTATAGTAGATAGACTTACTAAGAGCGCCCATTTTATTCCCGTGAAGAGTAAGAGGACTGCTCCATGGTTAGCTTCTGTATAAGTTCGAGAAATAGTTCGTTTGCATGGTGTTCCTTCTAGCATAGTGAGCGACCGCGATCCTATTTTCACTAGCGAATTTTGGAGAAGCTTACAAGAGGCGGTAGGGACTCAGTTATGTTTGAGCATCGCATATCATCCTCAGACGGACGACCAAACCAAGAGGGTGAATCGCATTCTAGAGGATCTTTTGAGGCTATGTATCCTAGACTTTGGGGGAACATGGGAAGAGCATCTTCCATTGGTGGAGTTCGCATATAATAACAGCTTTCAGTCCAGCATTGGCATGGCACCTTTCGAAGCTCTTTACGGACGACCTTGTCGTTCACCTACATGTTGGTGGGAATCTACGGAAAAGATCTTACTTGGGCCCGATATGATTAGGGAGACTTCTGAGAAGATCGATTTGATTCGAAGAAGGATGAAGGCAGCGCATGATAGGCAGAAATCTTATGCGGATAAGAGGAGGACAGATCTCGAGTTTGAAGTTGGGGACATGGTCTTTGTCAAAGTGTCTCCATTACGAAACGTTGTTCGCTTTGGGTCCGTTGGGAAATTAGCACCAAGGTTCGTAGGGTCATTTCCTATTAAGGAGAAGATTGGACAAATGGCGTATAGAGTGGAGTTGCCTGAGAGACTTAGTGGTGTACACGACGTATTCCATGTGTCACATTTGAGGAAGTGCTTGCACGAGACCGCAGAAGTGGTAGAGCCGAGCTTGCTTAGAGAGGTGGAGATAGAGCGTGATGCGACGATTCGACGAGCTCCTACGCGCATTCTTGGGTCGGAGATTAAGAAGATGAGAAATCGAGAGGTCAGGCTAGTCAAAGTACAATGGGGAGATGATGAGAGCAACGCTACTTGGGAGACAGAAGAGAAGATGCGTTCACGATACCCTTTTCTTTTTTAGGGTATGTCTTTTAATTTCTCCTTTATCGCTTATCTTGTACTTATCTTATCTTTAGTATATCCTCTCGCTAGTATCTTTGACCTTTAGATAAGATAATCCTATGGTTGAAACATGTGTTTGAGACATGTTATGTATGATGGATGCAAAGTGGATGCAAGTGTTTGCTAGTGGTTGCTCGTGGACGCATATACACACACTATTAGGCACTAGATCGGCTCAGTCACTTCATACTGCATATTGCATATAAATGGTTGTATTTAGTAAAATGGATGTATGACGATTGTATTATCAGATGGATGCTGCATTCAGATGATGATTGTGCACGCATATAGAGATAATATGTAGCATTAGGGAACTTTTGCATACATAATGGACGCATGGCACTATCATGGTTTGCATTAAGGAGGTCAACTGAATCAGTGGACCGCCTGATTTTTGCATTAGATATGGACATATACACACACTGTGCATTTAAAACATGAAAGCATTAGAAGTCTATAAGGACAATGGATGCCTGTGTTTGATGGTTGTTTGGATGTTAGGATATACATTCTTCTTGACTTGAAGATTTCAGGGACGAAATCCTTTAAGGAGGGGAGAATGTAACACCCCGTAATTCTATTAATATTAATATTCACAAATTAAAGAATAACTAATCTCAGACGTGAGAATTGTGGGAAACGGGTTGTGCCATTGTGTTCGTCTCGGAATTCTGATTGAAATAGAGTCCGAGTTTGCGTGAATTGGACTTCGTATGAAGGAGTTATGGCCATCGGAAGTTTCAGAAAATTCAAAACAGCTCGCAGAAAATTTAAAATTCAAACAGAAAGTGCAGAAGCGGGCTGGGCGGGAAAAATTCCCGCCCAGGCAGGTCGACTAGGGAGTCGACACTAGTTTCGACCTCCCCCCCCCCCAGTCGACTACCATGTCGACTCCCCCCCCCCCCCTCCAGGTCGACTGTAGTGTCGACCTGGGTGTCGACCTGGTCTGGCGGCTAGGGTTTCTGGCTGACCTGTTTTTAATTGAGTAATTACCCATTAGGGTTTTGACCTAATCCGGTTGGCTGGGATTAGTTCTGAGTTGATCTGACGGTCAAAAATAAATCCTAACTCTATAAATACCTACGTAGTCTCTCACCCTAATTCATAAGAAAAATAGAATAGTTACCGTCATACCGTCGCCATGGAAATCAGTGGAGCCGCCGCCAACTAAGAAGGAAGAAAAGCTAATTCAATTCTAATTCTAATCAACTCTAAAGCAAAGAAAGACTCTCTTTTCTTCTCTAAATTGTGAGTATGATAGTCTTAACAAGATTATTATCATTTTAATTGGGTTAAGTCATGAATGGATTATGAGTAGATGATGTGAATTGTCGTATATGTTATCATGTATGTTGTTAATCCTATGCTATGTGGTGATGATATCCTATATGTTGTAAATCATGCTATGATGATGAAATGTATGTCGAAAGTTTCTAGGCTAAGTTGTGATGAGTCATACATGTTAAAAAGCCATCTATGCTAGTTAGTTCATATTAATTAAATCATCATGTTTGGGCTATGTTGATCTATATGACAAGTTACATATGCAAGTTAGATTGATTAGAAAAGTTTTGAACATATGCAATGACATCTATTATGACATCTAGGATTATGCTATTACATATGTGATACCCTATGCTAGTTCACACCATCATTATGTTGCTTAAAAACCCCATATGCAAGTTTATGTATAGGTTTGGGCTATGATCATATCATGTAAATTGTGATATTTAACAAGTTGACACCTTTTGATCCTTAACATGCGTAGTTATGCAAATTTCACCCCTATTATGATTAGATTTATTTTAATTGCCTATATGTTGTGATAATTTATCTTTGTGCTATGTGTTATACTATTCAAGTCTAGCCTATATTATGCGTTGAATAAGCGAACGTGTAAACGTGGGGTAGGGGTAATATTAAGGATTTAATAATAAGATGTTGGGGTGCAATTGATATGATTTTGCATACCATGAGTGGATGACCATAATTGAGTCAATTATGGACATCAATAAAAGTGGACTTAATTAATAATTGGATAGGGAATTATTAAAACTGGGGTAAAAGATTATAAGTGTTAATCAATGCTTATGACACGAGGTTGGACTCGTTTGTGACGTAAACCTGCCCGGACCCGCCCGGCAAATCCAGTGGTCACAAATGTCAGCCCAATGTGAGAGGTCCTAGGCCTAAACTAAAGCATAACAGTTGTAAAGACACGAGGTTAGACTCTTTTATGGTGTAAGACTGCCCGGACCCGCCCGGCAAATCCAGCTGCCATAAATGCCAGTCTAATGTGAGAGGTCTTTACGAGGTTATGGCCTGAATGAATTAAGAAATACTTAACCAGATAAACATGTAAGGTGGGACATGGGGGTTAAGTAGGTGCCTTGGGTGGCATGAGGAATCTAGTGGGTGCCCTTAGTGGCATGAGAAATACGATTAGTAAGACTTAACCAAACACACATGTAAATGAACATGACTAAGAGGGTTAAGTGGGATATACTATTGTTGACAAGCTTAGGTGGGTAGCTTGTGGGGGCCCATTTCAACCAGTAACCCAAACGTATCTTTGTGGGCTCGACCCAAGTCGAGGATGGGACACGCATACTGGGCTTGACTATAAGAGGCCAAAACGGGGAGCGGTGGCAACACAAGTCCAACGGGTTTCATATGCGTGTGTGGACCCCGGCTGGTAGGTAAGACGTTGTTGCATCGTGTAGGTATAAGCCGTGCATTCTCAGTTGTATCGGGTTGCCACTTTAGGGGAGTGATACACCCCACTGTGGGGCCAGCATAGGTATCTACGAGTAGGGAGCCGATCGAAAGTGGGTAGTGGGGTACACCTAGTGGAGGTAGGGGCAGACGGCACCTATGTAGTCAGCTAGGGGTACGCAAGGCTATAGTTTCTATGTGAAGCAAGTGGGATCAACCTTTAGGGTGACTGGTGCGGTGCAGTGTAGTAATGTGCGGTGCAGTGTAGTAATTATTCGATAGTAATTAGGTATGCCTTTAACGTTATCCTTCACGTTATCTTTATCTATTCATTCCATACCTAATAGTTCATAGACATTTACTTGTCTTTCAGCTTATGTCTTAGTCTAGTTATTTTGATAACAGTATTGTTAGAATTGTCATACTCGCCAGACTTTATGTCTGACCCCCTCCATTTCTGTCCTTTTTCCCCCTCCAGGTCCTCAGGTTGGGCACAACTCTAGTGGAGTTTGATTGGATTGCTTCATCTCTTTGGAAAGCTTGGACCCTTGAAGTAAAGTCCAGCTTGTTATCTTCTTTAATGGTTATTTGTGTAATGGGATTATGTATTTTGTTTTATGAAGATGGATATTGTACTTGACTCTGATTTATGGTTTTATGATGTAACAAACATGTTTAATTTCCGCTGCAATAAAATGAAGTTTTAGATTTTTCAAGTACCACTTGTTATCTGTCTTGTTGTAATTTTTCTGTTCTATATTCACTTAAAACCTCCATGGAAGTTAATGCATTCCCTTTGTGAGTGACATTAATGGACGTGGGGTGTTACATTCAACAATGGCGGAATGCCAAATTTTAATTATAGAATTAACTACTTATTACATGATTCAACCACCTATTTATAGTGTTCTGAAATAGATACTGCGATACTGAAACAAAGAACAATACAAACATAAAGCTAAACTGGAACCGTAGAACCGAAACAGAAGTGTAAATAAGCTACTCAGAAACCACAGAACCGAAGCCACGGAGCTTGAACCGAAACCGAAAGTAAATATACTTGAATCAAAGCCGAAGCTGGATCCAAAATAGGAAAGTAATTAAACAGAATACCATCGATATAATGATACCAGAACAGAAGTAACATTGGTGAAGTGATACCATACCAAGTGATCTGAAGCAAAAAATTAACATAAAAGCTTATTCTTGATACCAACATCTACTCTCGATATTGACACAGAGTATCACTGGTACCACTTAGTCTTGTGCTACACCATACTCCGCGGATTCGAAAGAATTCACCCACGAATTCACAGCAGCCTCTTCAACCAAATCATTCTCGTAGCAAGGTAACAAATGTTTGACATTGAAAACATCAGCAGTATGAATATGACTTGGTAGCCTCAGTTGATAAGATTTGGGGTTGATCTTCTTAAAAATCTCCAAAGGACCAATCTTTCGGGAAGCTAATTTGTTATATGTACTAGTAGTAAACCGGTCTTTCATCAGCACAACCCACACAAAATCATCTTCCTGAAACTCGACATGTCTACTCTTTGAGTCTTTAGTTTACTTGTACTTGTGATTTGCTTCAACCAACCATTTTTGCACCACACAATGAAGCTTTTGTAACCTTGAGACAAGATCAATGGATTTTCCTCACATTTTATCTTATCGTAGCAATGGAGTTAAATCTAAGGCCCCTTCAGAACTACTGAGTATACAATCTTAAAAGGACTGAATCCGGTATTGCGATTAACAACATGATTATCAGCAAATTCAACTTGGCACAACTTCAAATCCTAACTTTTCAAGTTGTCACTAACGAGGTTTATCAACAAATTTCCCAATGATTTATTCACCACCTCTGTTTGTCCATCCGTTTGTGGATGATATGCACTACTAAATTTCAATTCCATACTCACCATCTTCCACAAACTGATCCAAAAGTGATTAACGACTCGAGTATCACGATCTGAAACAATTGAATCTAGTAGCCCTTGAAGATGATATATCTCTTGAAAGTATAATTGAGCTACATTCAGTACGTCTGTAGTTTTCTTGCAAGCAATAAAGTGTACCATCTTCGAGAACCAATCAACGACTACGTACATGGAATCATTGCCTCTGTGTCCCCGGTAAACCCAAAACGAAATCCATGCTCACATCTACCCATAGTCGAGAAGGAACGAGCAATGACATATATAACCCAACAGTAGTTGTCATCCCCTTAGATGCTTGACAAATGTGACACCGCTGCACAAAATTTTCCACTTCTTTACGCATCGAAGGCCAATAATATGAATCCAAAATCAACTACAGTGTAAGTCTCGACATACATGCCCTTCACTGTGAAGTTCTTTGATTGTCTTCATTTGAAGACTACAATCACGAATGCACTGTTGATTCCCTTTGAATAGAAAACCCTCCACCAATGAAAAGTTTGTTGCTTCACCTTTCTTTACTTTGTCTAAAATCTTTGAAAAATAAGGATCAGAAGTCGATAACCCTAAAAGCGAGTCAAATCCCAGCACTCCAACTCTCATAGTTGTCAAAAGATTACTTTTCTGGCTTAATGCATCAGCTGCTTTATTCGTAACTCCAGACTTATTTTTTACTACAAACGTGAACTGTTGTAGATAGGCAATCCATGATGCATGTCTAGCTTCTACTTTATCTTGACCCTAGAGATGTTTCAAAGCTTTGTGATCCGTGTACAAAACGAATTCTTTATGAAAAAGATAACGTCTCTAATGTTTGATGGCTTGACCCACAACATAGAACTCAACATCATAAGTGTTGTATCTCATCTTCGCCCCAGACAATTTCTCACTGAAATAAGCAATAATTCTTCCAATGTGACTCAAAACTCCTCCAGTCCTAACTTTCGAAGCATCAATATAAAGTTCAAATGGTTGATGGAAATCTGGAAGTACAAGAATTGGTGCCAAAGTTAACAAATTCTTAATAAGCCAAAAAGCCTGCTCTGCCTTCTCAGTCCATTTATAATGCTTCCCCTACATGCAGTCGGTCACTGGAGCCATAATGGTACTGAAATGCAGAATGAATCGCCTGTAAAAAGACACCAAACCATGAAAACTCTGATCTTCTGAAATAGCCATCGGCTGAGGCCAATTTTTGATTGCAGCAACTTTACTCAGATCAACTTGCAATCCTTCTTTCAAAACAACGTAGCGCAAAAACAACACACTCGGAGACATGAATATACACTTCTTGGTTGCTACATAAAACTGTTCTTGACAAAGGACGATCAAAACTGCACGTAAATGTTGTAAATGCTCACTTGGACTAGCACTATAGATTAAAATATTGTTGAAGTAAACAACCACAAACTTCCCAATGTAAAGCCTGGATATTTAGTTCATTACTCTCATAAAAGTACTTGGCGCATTCGAAAACCCGAAGAGCATAACAAGTCATTCACACAACCCCTCTCTAGTCTTAAAAGTCGTTTTCCATTCATCACCTGGCCTAATTCTGATCTGATGGTATCCACTCTTCAAGTCAACCTTCGAGCAAATAACTGATTCGCTAATTTGATTCAGTAAATCATCTAGACGTGGAATAGAAAACCGATATTTCACAGTAATCTTGTTAAGAGCTCAGCTATCAGTGCACATCCTCCATGAGACATCCTTCTTCAGTACCAATAATGCATGCATAGCACACGGACTAAGGCTTTCACGAACATGGCCTTGACTCAATAAATTCTCCACTTGTCGTCGCAATTATTCATGTTCTCTAAGACTCATTCTGTAATGTGGCCTATGAGGTAAAATAGCACCTGGTTCCAGATCAATCTGATGTTGGATGTCTCTTAGTGGCGGTAGACCATTCGGTAACTCTTTCGGAAAAACATCACCAAATTCACACAATAATTATGGCTTTATCGATTCGGGGATTTCTTCACTTTCTGTAGCATCGAATCCCACTAACAAATACATCTCGTCATCTTCTTTCACCTCATCCACAAAGTCATTCATCGATAGCAAATTAATAGTCTCCATCTTCTTGTCAGGTTTTGCTCCACTTTGATCACGTCTCTTAGGAACTAAAGCGATTTTAGTGCCACCGAACATGAAACTATAGTTGTTTGTACTCCTATCATGTTGTATGACCCTGTCATATTCTCATGGCCTCCCCAACAAGAGATGACATACATCCATATTCACAACGTCACATCATTTCATCTTTATACTTAAGACCAATAGAAAAAGGAATAAATGCTCATTTAGAAATTGTTACCTCTCCTCCTTTCTTCAACCATACTAGCTTGTATGGTCGAGGATGTTTTTCTGTCTTTATTCCAAGCTTCTGAACTGCTTCCTCTGAAATGATGTTGCCACAACTTCCAGCATCAATCACGAATCGACAAACTTTTCCCAGAATAGTACATGTTGATTGGAAAACATTTCTTCGTAACCATTCGGATTCATCGACATTCTTCGGAGTTAGACAAGCCCACCTCATCATCAAAGTTAAACCCTTCATCACCTATTACAACCTTCTCATTTTTTCGTCAAAGTGTGGTGGATTTGAAGGATCAAACTCTTCCTTGTTGTTGCAAACTCCACTGTCTTCTGTCAACATAGATCTCATTCTAGGCTTTGGACGTTCAGAAATTCGATGACCGATTTCTAGGCAATTGAAACACTTCAAATTACTGCCTCCTTTCGCTTTGGTAGAACCTGTAATATTTGGTTTACTGGTTGGAGCACTACCACCGACATTCTGACTGAATTTGGATTAAATATACTGACCATGTCTTGGATTTGGCTCTGAAGTCCTCCAACATATCTCCTAGCTAACTGTTATTCGGTCTCCGAAATATCATTGCGGGCAATTAATTGATAGAATTCTTCCGTATACTCATTAACCGAACGAACTCCCTGCCACAAATTCTGCAACCGTTGATACATCAGTGATTGATAGTTGTAAGGCAAAAATGTAGCCCTCGTCATTTTCCTCATTTTCTCCCATGTCACCACTTTGGACTTTCTCATCCATGCTCGAGTGAATTTCGTTTGTTGCCGCCATGGCTCTACCCCTCAATCTAGTAGAAACCAATCAAACTCGTTGATCCTCCAGTACTCCTTTGTACTCGAGAATTTCCTCGACTGTGGAAATCCGATCTAGAGATTCTTCAGCTTGCATACCTCCCTTAATTTCTGAAATTTCCGTTCTCATTCCCACTTCCCATCACCTATCCATCACTTGAGTTTGGATTTGCGATCTCATATCCTCCTGATGCTAAAATCGAAAACTACCACTTCCTTTATCTTTACCAAACAGGTTTTGCGACATAGGTGATGTCCGATTTCCCGGGTTTTGATTCATATCCAAAATCATCTTCTCAAGACGTCCAATACCTTCATCAATCCTTGCGTTAAGTCTTTGCTCCATTTGAGTTACATCTTCCTGTCCGTAAACATCCTCTACATTACGATTTTGATTAGCTCATCTCGACGGCATTCTTTGATTCGAAATGATGAATAATACTCGGATCTGTGGGTTATAAGCCGAACCTAAAAAACAATGAAGAATGATGAACCAACTATAAACAATGAAGACGATGAACCGAGATGGCCTTGATACCAAACTGATGCAGCGTTAGCAATACAAATTCAAATTATTGATGAAACCGTTACAATTTCCAATTCGTTGATCTCGACGATACCGGAAGGGAACTTCGAATCAGTTGATCTTCCTGACTTTTGAGATGAATTTGAGATAACACCAATTTCCATTGAGCGAGATGATACCGGAAACTTGGTCACTAATTTTTCGTTGATCGAAATGATACCGGAAAGCTTGGTTTTCCAATTCGTTGATTCACAAATGAATACCGAGTTTAGGAACATCAGAGTTTCCCTCGACAATGACGGAATGTCAAATTTTGATTACAGAATTAACCACTTATTACATGGTTCAACAGCCTATTTATAGTGTACTGAAACAGATACCGATACACCGATACCGAAACAAAGAACAATACAAAGATAAATCGATACAGAAATACAAACATAAAGCTAAATCGCAACCACAGAACCGAAACAGAAGTGTAAAGAAGCTACTCTGAAACCACAAAATCGAGGCCAAAGAGCTTGAACCGAAACCGAAAGTAAATCTACTTGAATCGCAACCGAAGCAGGAGCCGAAACAGGAAACTAATGAAATAGAATACCACTGGTATAACGATACCGGAACAAAAGTAGCATTGATGAAGCGATATCGATACCAAGTGATCCGAAGCAGAAAATTAACATAACAGCTTATTCTCGATAGCAACATCTACTATCGATACCGACACCGAGTATCACCGGTACCACTTAGTCTTGTGCTACACCAATTGTGAATTATGGTTTCTGTGTCTTGATCGGAGAATTGTTGTTGAATTCCGCTTGACTTAGATTTCTGCATTATACAACCAATACTTGATGTTGAATTTTAGACGAGGGCATGTTTTCGATTTGGCGATTATTGTTGAATTCACTTGTTATTGTTCATGGATATTTGTGATTCTATTAAAGATAATTTGCTTTTTGCTTCAATTTTCATGAATTTAGGTTTTGAGATCGATTAGGAAGTAAATTCAAAAATGAAGATGACGAGCATATGGAATGGAGTAGAAAAGTGAAGAAAACACATCCGTTATGTTTTGATCAAGTTTTGGGGTTGTCCTTATATGAAGAAAAAAACACGTCTAATATTTTAATAAATTTTATCTTTTAAAAACATTTCCATCTAAAGCAATAATCTGAACCCTTTGCACTACTCTTTTACCACCCTTATATTATAGACCACGGCCACAAAATTTGGCTGTCCAGCAACATGACCACAGGTGCCAACATTCCAAACCAAATTCAAATAAGCTAACAAAAACAATACAAAGCATTTAAACAAATCTGAAAAACCATTTGTAACACAGGCATAGTTGAAATTACGTGCTGCACTAAAACCATTTAAACAAATCTGAAAAACCATTTGTCCCACACAATCGTATGAGATGAATATTAGTACTAATGTGAATTGTCAAGATGTTTCTGATGTGGCCCTCAGGGTCAGGTAATTTTGTGCAAGGGGAAGGACCTATATCACATGAACCAAAGATGTTTCTGATGCAAATAAACTTTACAGAACGCGTTCGACAAAAACACAAGCATAGTTGAAATTAGCAGCTGCATTAGCAAACAAGATTAGGTGATCTATCTTGTGTTCAAGTCCCTGGATTGAATAGACCCCAGTTGTGAACCTTGAAGCTTGAAACAGCAAGTTGAAAAACTTCAGATGCTGGCATGCATCCACACTGAGCAGCAGGCACAGCAGGTCCCGCTCTTACACTATTTGCAGATTCACTTAATGGACTGCAATCACAACAAAATAGAGAGGGGATGAGCTTTTGGTTGGTTTGGTTTAACCGATGATGAAAAATTGAAAATTGTCAAAACAACCTAAAACCGATAAAAATGAAAACCAACCAAATTAAATTTGGTTAATTCGGTTGGTTATCCGATTTAAACGAACTAAAAATATTTTAAACCTTATGTTTGTAATATTAACTATAATTTGAAATAAATCATAAATATATGACTAGGGTAGTATTATTTATGATTCTTATGTTGTCTAAAAGCAATTGACACATTCGTAGTGATTAAAATTTACTTGGATGATTAATCTAACCTAATATATGTATTATAATATCGATAATTTTGAATACATAATAAAAGTTCGGTTAATTTGGTTAAACCAATAACCAAACTAAATATTTTTTCGAACCGATTACAAACCGATCTAATTTCAAATCCAAACCAAACCAAACCGACCAAAATGAATTGGTTTGGTTGGTTTATTTGGTCTAACCAAATAATGCTCACCCTATGAGGTGTGCCCGAGTTGCTTTAGAAAAAGATATAATCACTGGAAATTAAATAGAATACAGAGAATGTGCAATAACGAGCTCACCAAATCTCAACTGACAAAAAGAAATAGCATTAAATTTACTATATTTTTATGCACATTCACAACCATCCTACACAAGGCTCAGAGAAAAATATTGAAAACTAGCTTAACCACAGCTTTGAACGTGGAAACACTTTCCAAGGGGGAAGTTAAAAACTTGGACATAATACTTATGGATTCAATTAGTTTTCGTTTTCTTACTTGATCACTACAGGTTCATAGAATGTAATCAGAACATCTGTCGCAACATCCTTCAGACGCAGATTAGCCAAATATACCTGGAAAGTTCTGCAGCATGATTACCAGTCCTCCAAATTATGTTTACCATAAGCAGTTAATGCAATTAAGATAATTAATAACTTACCCTTACTAAATTTTGCGCCTCTCTTCCTTGTCGACCTTTAGAAATACCCTGCAACACAAATTAACATTATTAGAAGGAAATATACATCAATAAAACACACGTAAACCAACCAATTATTAGTAAAGGAGAGTGGGACGGGTTGCTAAAGTGCATCGTCCAATAATAATTTATGTTAAACGGACTGGATTTTAAGTATCAGATTTGACAGCTATTATAACTTGTAGCAGTTGCGGAAACATTTGAACAAATGATTGAGCATACAAGTGACTAGACTCCAAATCGCACTTTCAAACATATGAAACTTTGCTATATGGTTGGTATCAGGAGATGGGAGGATTCGGAGAACATATTATAATTTGTTTTGATAACCTACCTTCATGTATTTGCAGGTAAAACCGTAAATTGTTTCATTCCAGAATTAAACTATTAACTGAAATTATTGTTCTTACTAATACATATATATAGGTTGAAAAGCAATTTGTAAATGGTGATTGAGTCGGAGACCGGGCCTTGTGCAAGTATAATCAATGCATATAGATAACATAACAATTAGTCATTTTCGACATAAGATTGAAAATAATCAATCAAATTAAATCATATAACCTACGAAAGGAATGAATCAATGCATGGAAGGAAGTTATTGATGCCAAAGTTGGTTTTACCCAGTAATATCTCCCCGGAGCAACCAACATTTTTGTAGATTTTACGAGTGCAAATAAGTATTTGAAGATCAGGAACTCAAATATCCCAATGTCGTCCTACTCAATCCTTCTTGCTCTTTTTGCCAATGCTGGATTTAAATTTATAGTCCTGCTTCCCTTTTTTTAGGAAACCTTATTTATTACAATGGCCTTCTTCATTTATTATACTTGAAAAGTATTTATGTCAATGATTTGTTTGATTGCGAAAGCTTCCACCATTATCATGTAAAGCATGGTATGAACTAAAGAAATAACGCACTGACACTCCCACAATTCTCAATTTACTCTACTGCACACTGGTATCCATGACCTGCAGTCCGTGTCTTAAGTTTTTATCAACCAATTCATTAATCATGGGATTTAACAAGTAATGATATTTAATACTATCAAACCACTACAGATAAATCATCTCACCTAAAAGTACAAATAAAGAAGAGGCTAAATGATGGGACACTCTTCTTGCTAAAAAAGATTCAAGTGCGGTCTATTTAAAAAAAATCAACAGTTTCGTGAACTTTGTTTATTTTGTCTATTATTTGAATAGAAACTGTGCATAATTAATCTGCATTATTACACAGATTACACAATGATGAGGCGAATTTCAAAACAACTTATTGGTTGATCATGAAACACACTTGTTCGTGTGTTGTGTACAAGGATGGAAGTTCATAATTGTTCATCATAGGATGTAGTGGTTACTCTATATGCATGATTATGAGTGCACATCTAAGAGTCTACCGGTTCTTTGCAGGCACACAATCACAGCCTATCAAGTCCTGATCAAGGTTTGAGAACTCGGTTTCGATTGTTTGAAATTTTGTTAGTTTCAGATGATTTCGTAAATTTTGAAAGTTTCGATTTCAGTCCAGATTTCTGTTTACATTAGGTTGTTAATGTTAACCCTTTTTTATATGGTCGTTACACAACGAATTTGGATGCACTGATTGCTCAATCATCATGGCGAACAACCCGGAGAGATGATCGAATGGATTAGGACTCAAGCACAAATGATGATACGGAGCTACGGACGAGTGGATCTACTCAAATGGAACTCTGGGATCAGCTGAGTGCAAATTTGATCAGGATTGAACTTCGAATCATTGAAGATCCAAATCCAACGAAATAAAACGCGTAGATGGTTAAAAAAAAAGACTTCACTATTCAGCTTGTTGATTGCCGCCAAAAAAGGTGTCAACTTCAACTTCGCCTTACCTATATTCGACTTCACTCGCCTTTGCCTCCTCGAGAAAATAAGGTGTTGTGATTATTATTTTTTGGGTGATTTCTTACTTCGACTTTGGTTTTAGATGAAATTTGAATCTTTCCCCTACAATCACGTTCGATAATTACTATCAATTGAAATCGTATTCCAACTGTTCAACTTTTTGCCCTTTTGCTTTTTATCCTGTAAATTTTGCGTTGACTGCAGTAATTTAGGGCTTGTTTGATTATTGCAGTTTTTTTAACCTAAGACTTGAGACCTGTATCTTACCATAATCTTGGCTCAGCGATGGCCGGAACGATTCTGTACCCTTAAAATTTTGGGTTATCTGCTGATACCTTATAACACGGTCCTAACCTCTACGTTTTATATACATTGCCAAAGTGTGAAAGATTTAGATGATGGTATTGTTACTACCAAACTTGATGTGGTTAACGTTCCACTTTCTCAACAAGAGACTTTATGAGCTGCTAAGTCACAATCTCAACCATATTTTCAACATAGCTAATTTGCAGTTGTGTTGCAACCTATTGCATGTATTGACAATTTTGCTTATGGGCTCCACCATAAGTTCATAACTCTAGCGTATGCTAGGCCTGCCAATGGATACTTTAGAATGCAGATGGTGTCACATCAGCATCCGTATCCGCATGTAAAAGCGAATATCAGATAATTATCCTACCCGCTGATGATCGATAAATAAAGAAACGCATGAAAAAATTTAGTTTAATATAAACTTTTTTCTATGCCATTTATTGTTCAACGTTGAAAACAAACAAATATGATGATAATAAATAGTATTAAGTGGTTAATATGCATTTAATCATAAAATATATACTTTCAACTTATAAAACAATAAATATCTTTCAAGGTATAAAAATACACATAATTTAGACTATAACCTTTAAAAAAAAAGGATAATTTTTAAACGTTGATGTTTTACATCAGCACCATTTTTTTCCAATATCTTATATTCATCTGTTTTTCCAATACCAATGAATTTTGGATTTTTTGAATATCCATATATAGTCCTTGCATATGCCTTATCTTTGGTGATACAAAATATTCAATGATAGTTATAATATCTTTGATGTCACGGTTTTTTTGATATTAACATGAATTACCAAAAACGTGTCCGCTAATATTACAAAATTTTAATATTACTTAAAAATAAGATCTAACAACTAAATTTCTTTTACAAGTTCAAAACTCTCTCTACAAATGTTACCAAATTTTAGTATCACTTAAACATAAGATCTAACACTAAAAGTTAATTCAAAATTTAAAAATAGGACCTAACACTGAAAGTTTCTTTGCAAATTCAAAACATCACCTTACAAATATTAACAAATCTTCATATCAATTAAAAATATCTAACAAGTAAATTTTCCACACAAATTAGTTCTTAATTAATAATATAAATAGAAATTCAAGCTAACAAAAACTAGTGTTTGCAACTTAGAGATAAAAATTCAAACTTATTACATATGATCTTAGTGAAAAAAATATGGCTAAATGTGTACAAATTATTTTCTCCTAATGCAAAGCGCTTGCAATCATCACATGCGAAACACGTGCCATAATGCTAGTGCTAATAACTGCGCTAATACTAGATAACTTGGGTTATCGAAGTCGTTTCACAAAGAAGGTAATGGGAATATCTAGTTAATGAATGGACTCAATGGAGGACTAGAGGAATGTAACTCTGAATGAAAATGCAGCTTTTCATATATAACAAAATTATTGTTCATAAGATTTTATTACAAATTAATTAGATAACAAATGACTACATTAATTATTATGTCACCTTCATTGCATATAATAAACATCGATTTTACGATAAAAATTACACATACTAAATAGTAATCACCCCAACCCACATCTATCAACTTATAAATTTCAACTAACACCTAAATTTTTTTAACGCAAGTAACTAGACTTTGCACTTGCATTCGCTTCATTGATATGGACATGCATATGGAAAAAAGGATGCACATGAAAACTTTTAAGAACAATAGCCACTTATGTTGCATACTCCACTAATAATGCAAATTGTACTCAGACAACATTTGAATCTTATTTTGCAAAACAGTTTAGACTTGATCTTTTGAACAACTAGAACACTGAATCATACCATGACACGTGGTCAAATCTTGTTATCTTCCAATTCATTTGAATTTCAAAATACCTCCAACTTAACAACAAAAATGATTGATTAAAAAATGTTTTTAACAAGCTCTAAATATCCCCATCAAAAGAAAAGGCATTGTTGCTTAAATAACTAACTGCTATCCTAGAAATATGCCTATATTAGTGTCCTACATATCATCTCTTTATCTCTTAATGTTAATATTAAAATTTGTTCTTTAGTACTTCTTTAAAGGGAAAGTCTATTTAGACACAAAACATAGACACAATTGGTGACACAATGCATCTCCACCATTGCATTCCCCCATGATTTCCACCTCTCCACATAAAGACAAAATGATCCAACGGCTACTACTATGTGTTTCTTAATTTGTGTTTAATTTTGTGTTCAAGTAATCGCAAAGGAAATGGTCATATATTATTTACACGAACGTTCAATATATAATAATATGTAAAACAGGCGTATTTATAAAGGAAAAAAATCAATTTGAAATGTTAAGCATAGCTCCACTGAAACTTTTTTACCTAAAGCATCATTGGATTTTACATGGTCTTGATAACTCATTATCGATGTTGATGTTGTTCTAAGAAATTGACATATAAAAGTTTTAATGCAAAAAACTAATTCATTTTGTTCCATAGTTTATACAGCAATGAAGCATACATATTTCTTCACGTTTATCTTTGTCGCACCCCTGTTGCATGCTGGATATGCATTGATACGTTAATAAGACATTGAAGGTAACTCTAGTAAGTAAATCTGTCATTAGACTTAGACGGCTTTCTTAAATAAATAAATAAAATTGTTATCCTTTCATTTCATATATTGGTGCCAGCATAACTTCTTTTTGAGAATAACAGTGATACTTTATTCGAGCAGATCACTCAGTTTGATGTTTCAGGGGTCCATGACATTTAGAAGCTCAACCTGCAGTGTTATATCACTAACCACCTGAGGTAGTGGTACTTGACATATCAAGGTAACTGTAAAAGAAAAAAGAAAACAAAAGTTGGATTATCAAAATGTTTTAAAGAAAATGTAAGGAACTTATTATTTTTTAACTTAATTTTAGTGATACAAAAATTAAGCATATGACAATAATTTTCAAAATACTATCGAACAAAGTATATTGAAGTCTGGGTCTACATTAACAATTCGCAACGCTCATACACAGATATTAACTTCAGTTGTAACATAGAACCATGAGCTCTTACTTTAATGGAGTGTTCTTATCATACACAAACGCCGTAGTGAGTAACGAATGCATTCCTCTTTCTCTCACCATAAACATTATGCTTAACCTTCAACATTATCAATAACGTGAATAATACAATGCAAGAAAAAAAAGGGAAGTGTATGTACCACTTCCATATATTATATACAATATTAGCAGGATATGCAGTATAAGATATATAGTATGGTATAAGATACAGAAGATCAACTGTCGAATCATAAAATAAGAGAGGTGCATAACATTAATTAGACCTCCATTAGGTTCATATCTATGATTCAACAGTTCGATGGTTTGACATATGAATCAGTTTGTATGTTATTTATATTTGTACTTTTCTGTAACAAACAGCACAATAGTTGTCCAAATAACATCTGCGAAGAACTGTAGAAGCACAAGAGTCGTTGAGTGCAATAGAAAAAAGTCAAATCGCTATGGTTTTATATGCTCTCGCATTACTTAACCAGTAGATCCATTGACCTGATCATTCATAAAAGGAATGTTAACGAGTCCTATACTTGCTCATTTACAGCCAAGGGGTTAAAAGATACTAAACAAGTTGTTGCATATAAGTGGACCAAACCAAACAATGCAGTTTTGATCCATCACTATCGGTATTTTAAATCTCGGCCATCTCGGCCGACATCTCAATCGAGATCTCGGTTGAAGGCTGAAACGAAACAAAACAGAAAATATCGGTCGATATATAGTTTTGAATATACCGGCTGAATATTTACAAATATCGGCCAATACTTAGAGCGACACAATATTGCAAAATATCAGCCGAGTTATTTATTTATTTTTAAATAAAGTCTATTTGATTCTCAATGCATCATCAATTGACACATGTCTTTGCTTTGTTATCTGATTTCTCTCCTCAAAAGATCGACCTCCCTCGTCAAATAATTGAATTTTCTTCTCTTAAATAAAATAGAACTCCATGTTCTAAAATCGAACTTCACCTTCAACTCTCAATAGCACGTGGTTGCTTCCAGCTCTCGACAATTCGCTCTCGCTTTTGACAACGCATCTTCACACTCCACTCTCTATAGGTATGTTAATTAGGTTTTTTTCCCATTTTAGTGAAATTTGTTTGTCATGAAGTTATGTTTACCGACAGTAAAGTTTGGTTTGTTATCATTTTTTAAGTTTTTCCCCTATAAATGGACTTTATTAAACCCTTTATATGGATCGAAAATTTATTTTGATGTATGCATCTACAGCTTCTTGCCTTGTGTTCTATTAAACACATTTATAGCTTCTTACTAATAATATAGAAGGTTATGAAATGGACATCTGATCTTAACGTCTTTATGGAAGATTTGTTCACTATGGCTATGAATCAGATATCTTTTTTTTTTTTTTTTTTTTTTTTTTGCATTTTATTCAGTATTTGGTAAATAATAAATAATTGACTCTATGTTTTTTTGTTATAAATTATGTTGATGTGTTATTGTTTCATTTACAAATCGAAGAAGCATAATTTTTTTATATATTTTTGTTAATGTAAATATTATTATGTGATCAAATTGACTTTTAACATAAAATATACTTTGATATGGTCCCAAGATGAATTTTAACCTCCGAGATGTTATCCGATATTAGCGCCCGAGATCTCCTCCGATATGAAAGCGAATCACTAAAATCTCTGAGACAAAACATGACCGATATCCGAGATTTAAAACCTTGATCTTTATTTAAACAGCTAGATCAACATGGATGGAGTTCATCCTCCATAAAATAAGTAAGAATGCAGATCCGCCTCCAATACACACTAACAATTCCGTATTTAGCATTCATGAAAAAAGGTTGAAATGCAACTTCTTTTCTGTATATATAATCTTTTCCCATCACATATCTGTTATATAAAATTTAAGTTGAAACTTCTGGTCCTCCCAAAATTATATCATTGTCAACAGTAAAAACCAATATTCTCACACGCACGCATGCATGGGTGCATATGCGCATACACATATTCATATTACCATACAGATTATCATTCCGAACAATTGATATGATCAAAATTCAAATCTCGACAAAAGTGCTAATAAATAATTAACCATTAAACATGATATATTAGCAAATCTAGTATGTAGTTTTAAAGGAGTTAGAAAATCAGAATCATCTCAAATTTGAAAGATGATCATATCTACACAAGTTGTTTTGTTTTAGAAGATTTAGGTTAAAAAACAAACTAAAGATAGGATAATGGATAAGTATACATGAAGGATGCAGAACTCAAACAGTGGGGTGGCAAATAAATATTTCAAAACGAGCTTTTTTGTATAATCTAATTAATTTACCATCATAATCATTTCAACCTTCTAAACACTTCAACATAGCATTTCAATTCTAAGGTAAAATAAAATATTTTCAGGAGTTCATATTAAATTATGCCTAGGCATAAGCTCTACTGTTCAGCTTTGGCATCCAAGCGCCTAAAGGTACTATAGTGTGCTCTACCTCCTTTTTTTAACAGTGGCAACCGCTGATTCTAAAAGTTTATGAAGCTTCATCACTTAGCGCTCTGCTCTGCTCCACTTTAAAGCACAGGATTGCACTTTTGAAAATGTTACAAGGTAAGATATCTTAGCCATATGCATCAAGCTCGAACTTACTCTAGAATAATCAAACATTTATGCAAATGGATGTGAAGACAATAAGATCGTATTTGCACAGAGGACAGTTTGAAATTTATCCTGTTTGTGATAACATTCATAACAATACAGGCAAATTCAATTCAAACCTTCGCTGACCATGATATTTTAATATCAAGAAATAAGTATATAAAACTGTTTCAAGCAAATGATTTTCTCATGGATTCACATCGAATATACAAAATCATATCATGCTTGTGAAACAAAAATTATGGTGCTCATTTAAGACATGGTCTCTATATGTTTTGAAGAGAATATGATAGACAGACAATATGATATTATACACTATGGGATTATATATTCTCCATATCTAAAGCAACTCTAAAAAAAAAGGAAGAACAAGAAAAACTAACCATCTGCCCAACTGCTGTAGTAACTATAATAGGTGCCTCTCCATAGCGCAAACCAATATCACCCATATTTACTCGATCAACAACCTAATTGGATGATAAATATTGGGTTATACCAAAATGAAATTTTCTAATTTCACAATAACAAGATGATAGCTTCTAAATGTAACGTTATGAAATTTAGTTACCAAGAAAACCATCACGTTATGTATACAAAAATTTGATTCTTCGCGTATGTTATGTTAATTCGAAAATGAATAAAGGAATAAAATTATACCAGTGTCTCCTCTGCATCCTGTTCCCTGGCAAGGTCATGCAAGAACCATAAAGCACTTCCATTGTCAGCAACATCATTTTTAAAATCTAATAGCTCAAACATAAGACTTTCATCGCGGTTTGGGTCTGCAAATACCTCCTGTTAACTTCAAATTAGTCCAACTACATCATTTACAAGTTAGCAACAAAACTGATACGTAATAAGCAGGGTTAACCTGATGATCAGGGACTTCTCGAATGTTACTCACGTCCTAAAACCAAAAGGATTGAAGCACCGATTTACAAAAATTAGATTCAACTCAAGCAGTGTAATAAAAAATTGTAAGATGATAAGATCACTAATTATTTGCACCTAAACAGAACATGTTTTCGTACCTGAAATCTTAGAGGAAAACAACTTGAAATAGCACCACCAAACAAGGGTCGCTCTATGCAATTTTCTACAGGCAATGAGGGCATTTTTGCTTCTTTTTTCGCTTTTCCAAAGAAATTGAGCCTGAGAAGCTATACAGACAGTATTATCTATTAACTGATTATTCGAATCATTCAACTTATAAATCATATAATATCATGATCTAAAACTTATGTGTGGTAATGTGTAAATATCAGTAATGGATTTGTTACAACCAAAATTTCCAGTCCCAGAACAGACTCAGTGAACTGGACTTCAGAACGATGAAGGAATGATGCAAGATCTTGGGAATATGCTTAGAAGGGCAATAGGAATAGGAACACACACGAAATTTCAGAAAACACATAAGAAAAAAAGGACCACTCTGTATTGACCGCTTTTTCCTTTCATGTAAGACCTTCAAAACTCTTGTATGCGAAACTATGGTTTAAGTGACCATCGTGAGGTGCGATTTTTAAGGAAAAGAAGAACTGTGAGGATTTTCTGACATAAAGCATAAAAGAATTGTAACAACTCGAAATTTTATCAATTTGGTTGATAATATTTAATTAATTTTAACTATGGTTCTTATAATAAAAATACCCTCTTTTAATTTATATTAAATGAGGTGAAAATCATTTCTAATTGTTTGACCAATATAAAAAGGCGGTGGATACCCAGTGCCAAAGGCTCCCGTACTCAAGCGCGAGAGGACTTCCTAGGCAGTCTCCTGTCCTAGTACTATTCTCACGGCTTTACGGGCTCTGGGGGTGGTCAATTGGTGCGCACAGCCTTTCCCTCACATATGGAACCGATTTTTTTTTTACAAAAATGCTGATATTTTATCGTGTAAAAGTTGTCGAATTGTTGTCTGAATTCCTAAAGAAAATATATCTTGTGCGAGGGAAATCCAATTCAAACCATGTTCGTTGCTCTAAATTGTAAAACTGAGTTGTATTAGGTCCGTGATTACATGATCCAGCATAAACTGGTTTTACACGGTCGTATTCACTTCATCTGATAATACTGGGTCAATTTCTTGTATCTTCTGAAGCCAGGTCAAGACTATTTTATTGTTGGTCTGTCATGCAGAGCTTTATTGAAAAAACAAGTTACACTTATTTTTTTGGAGATAAAACCAGTTTATAAATAATAAAGGTAAAATCTATCTCATCATGCAATCCAACAATGCAATAGACGTCTTAATATCATTCTTATTATCATGTATAGTTAAAGCAATCATAAACTGCAAAGATTTCTATACATCTATACATATTCTTAAAAAAACCATCGTTCATTCTTAAGAAGGCAATAAAAATAATATGCGTTGAATTTTTGAGTAATAAGTATAATCGATAAAAATAATGACACATCAAATGAACTTATGAATTTAGACATTGCAACCGGCTGATCTAAAATAACTATCATCAACATAAAAGAAATTATGAGAAACAAAACCTTTTTCGATCAGAAGTTTAGGGCTCAACCGGTTGTTGAATTCCGGTGTAACATAAGTTGAATTGAATTATGGCTATTGAAGATGAGGCGGTCTAAGATGGGTGAAGTTGAATTTGAGGCAATCAGAAGCAAGAGACAAGGCAAACGTGAGAAAGTTAGGGTTTTAAATTGGAGTTTTTCCTATGCGTATAGTTAGTTCGAGTCATGCCCTTTTCTTTCAGTTCTTGACTGCTGTAGAAACAAGGTGTTAAATGCCCTTGGAAACAAGCAGTGCCAAATGTTGAAACTCTTCTAGTTAGGGCCCATTTGGCAACCCAGAGCAGAAGTGCTTATGCTTATATGATAAGAGCTTTTACTTCTAAAAAGTCAATAAGTTTGTTTCGCACATTAACGACTTATAAGTAAAAAAGATAAAAAGTCAATATGGATAAAAACAAATTTTAACAATAGCTATTTTCTCCTCTGCTACGTTCTCATTACGTCAATTTTAACGGAATAAAGTCATAAACTACTAGACTTCAGCGAACAGGCATATCTATTCAGATCAGTCGCGTAACGAAAAATCAGTACCGAAAATGAAAGTATATAGTGGTCAATAAATCGAAAGACGAAAACGCTAAACAGATTAAGGAAAAAGATCTCTTAGCCAACTTTTATAACAGTTACTCCATGTAATGAAAAGTGTATACTGAGAACCTCCATGCATTTACAGTACCCTTAAATACCGTATGCATGTGTGTGTTTTTTAACCAAACAAATAATTTGAAGAATGATACCGTGAAATCGTGAACATCAATCATATGCCTTACTAAACAAAACTAATTTTCCGAAGAATGATGAAATTAACTTCTTGTTCTAACATACAGTTTTTATTCTACCATACAGTTTTCAAACAATAAAAACATCTTTGATGTGGAAAATTAGTTTGAAAACAAGAAGGTATCTTATCAAGACTGGTTTATCTAATTATTCAGTTCTAGGTTCAAATTCATCAAATACCAAAGGCTGTCATGCATAGAATAGGATACATTTGTGATAATTTTCTGTGTCAAGGAAACATCACAAAACCAATTGGCACATGATATGCAAAACCAATGCAGAAGAAGGACTTGGACTGAGGAAGTTAAGCGAGCAGGAGAAGGCATATGCCATTAGCCTAAGCTTTTTATATTTGCAGTAAAACACATTATGGGAAAATTGGATGCAGACCAGGCACACAAATAATTAAAAAAAATGGATTGCTAACTGTTATAAATATTCTTTCACTTGGAACCTGCTGCGAATAATAATAATTGTTGTTCTCCTAACATGTCACTAACAACATGTTCTGTAAAAGTAAAGAGTCCATCCATGAAAGATCAAATAAATCAATTGAGCAACATTAATAATCAAACAATAAAAACACCTGAAGAAAATACAGTTTTCAAACAATAAAAATATCAAAAAAATGATAAAATTAGGATCGTTTCTACATAATTACAACAATAAAAGCAGGACTATTGAACTACTGTGTGATCGATCAAACAAACACGCAAAAAATGAAAAAAAAAGGGTAGATTGAGAGCAGTGAGAATGGATCAGCAGCGTAAAAAACAAATAAATAGAGAAAACATTACCTTTGTCAACAATCTCAGAGAAAATTAGATGCTGCGGAAAAATTGCCCAAAACCCTATTAGGAAAGGCAAATTCTATTTCAACCCAGAAATTTAGTTAGTAGCCCCCCATTTCATCAAAAAAATATGATGACCAAAATACCCTTTTTCCGTTATAATTTTTTTCCAGTTTTTTGAATACCTCGTAGTTGTACTACGTGGTTTTTCGGTTAACCCCGTAGTAAACCTACGTGGTCCATGAATGAACCACGGAGATCATCTACGTGGTACTTTGACGAACCACGTAGAGCAGCTACGAGGTACACCGAAAAACCACGTAGTCCTCCTACGTGGAAGGGTATTTTTGGTTTTTTTTTTTTTAAAACGGGGGGCTACTAACTAAATTTGGGGGTTTACCAATTATTTCATGATTTGGGGGGCTACTAACTAAATTAGTGGGTTGAAATAGAATTTGCCATTAGGAAAATCACGGCCGAGAAATCTGAGTTTCGTTAAAACATTTTTTTTGGGTTTTTGGAATAAGCGGAAAAGCAGCTATTGAAAGCCCAACTATTTTATGAACCCAAACGGGCTTTCGTGGTTCGAATTTTTAAAAGTTAATAAATTGCTTATTTCAGCCCATCCAAACGAACCTTTAATTTTTAACGTTTTTGGTATTACCGCAGCACGGTGGGAAAACTGACTTGTTCAATAGTAAATATACTATTGTTTGTTAAAAGTTATTGTAAGTTGGGTTTTAATCATAAAACTATAGCGTAATTTAAGAGAAATGAAAATAATTGAAATTGTTGAAATGAAATTAAACTGAATTGCATATGTAAATCATCTTAAGAATAAGAATATGCAATCGATGTATTGATTTGAATTAATCACGAACACATACATATATTTCCATTATATATCAAGTAGGATCAATGTAACCTTAATGTTTAGCTATTTTAATGCTCTAAACCATTAATGGATTAAAGAAATAAAAGGAGAAATGAAACAAATATAAGCTCAAAATAAATTATCGTATCAATGAATATTTAATTAAAATATAAAAAATTTGCAATAGATGTAATAAATAAAGAGAATTTTATTTTGAAGGACGAACTTTCAAATTTTTTAACCTCAAGGACAAGCTGTTCAAAATTTAATCGTAAGGACAATATATATAAAAAAAAGAAACTATACAGTATCATCATATGAAAATGTTATACAAAACTAATATCATGCACATAGTCATTCTCATCAAATTTTGATCCTTATGGTATATTTAGTTGAAAAGTTTGTCCTTCTCTCTGAAATACTGAAAGCATGTCCTTAAAACTAATAAATTGACGAATTTTGTCCTCCATACTATTTTCCTGTTATCTAGTTGTGTTATCTACTATGATCGATTATTATTACTTATCATGGTAATATTCTTTTTAATCGATGACAAAGAGGGAGAAAATGGTAAGTACATACACTAATAAGCTGCTACAAGAAGCCATATATTCAGGGGGAGATAAGATAATGTAAGCATACATTCAAGGGGAGAAAATAAAACTTTCAACAAGATTGCAAGAGCTTGTCATCAATAAAAAAGGGGAGAATGTTGATTCATGTGATTTTTGATTCACGGCAACAAAGAAATGATGATCGATTGAAGAGTTACTTAGTATATATTTAATTGTGTTTAGTTGTGTTAGAATCTTATCAAAATCTATCCTCACATATTATAACACAAATACACCAAAAAAAAAACGATTTAATGGCACACAAGGTGCCAGAACTAGTTTTTTACCTTAACCAGTCGACTGGTTCAAAAACAACCAGTCGATTGGTAAGGCAAATATGCCCAGTTCTGGTCTCCAGTGTATAATTCAAATATATACAAGTTTTAAAATTTCGACCAGTTGACTAGTGAATTTTTGACCAGTCGACTGAGTCGACAATAACGGTCATTTTTCTGAAAGGTCATCTCCTTTCGTGAAGAGATCCTATTCATTTCTGAATAGAAATGGATGCATCTCTTGGCAATAATTTTTCATGGAAGGATATACTACTCTTCAACTATTACGTATACATCAAAAACTTGATTTACAAATCACTGATTTTCATTCTAAATCTTGATCTTTATTTCTGAATATACTTGCAATCTAAAAGCTTTCTGAAAATTCAAATTGCTTTAGAATCATTGAATTTATTTTATATTTCTTGATTCAACAAGCAATTTACTTCCTTCAAATCTTCACAAACATATTCAATATTTGAGGATAAGATTAAATGAAGGGTGTACTCAAACTGTTGACTAATCAGTCTTACTTAGAACACAATCTAAAGTCAAGTCTCCTATTGTATTGTTGAAATCCCATATTATCCTCTTCTACGGAAAAAAAAAAATTCTTCTAACTAAAATTATATTTTTATCTATCTAAAAATTAAATTTTCTTCTAACTAAAATTATATTCTTATTCAACTAAAGATTAAATTTTCTATAAACATAAAGATTATATTTTTCTATAAACATAAAGATTACATTTTTATAAACATAAATAAAATAAAAACTCACATTTTGGAGCTGACGAGGAGGGTGGTGGCTGCCGAGGTGTTTGAGGCCGGGGGAGGCAAAACCAGGCGGTGGCGCTAGCGGTGGAGGCGTTGATCGCCAGCGGAGGGCCCAGAAAGGGGTAGCGGCGGACTTTAGATCGGGAAGGAGAGAGGGAAGCAAGAGGGGGGTTGCGACTGAGGCGGAGGGTGACTGGGCGGCGCGGCGGTCGACGTGGGGGAGGGCGGCGCTCCTCGACTGCGGTGGCGGATTTGGAAAGGGGCTGAGCGGGTTTTAACTGTGGGAGAGATTTAGGTTTAGATTCCTATATATTTAAATATATTTAATGTTTTTATATTTTCCAAAAAGTTAATTTCTCTTTCAATCTCCAAATCGAACCCAACGATTGTCGCTCATAGCTAGTTACCCTCATTTCGAATGCAATGGGATATGTCCCGCAAGCTGATTCGACTATTTCGATCAGTTTTCATCAGTTTTAAAATATGAATCATTATATATTCAATCTAAATGTACATTTTAAATTACCGAAGCCACTACCGACTCTAAAAATTGCCAAAAAATTATTTCTACCTTCGTATTGATAATACGGTCTTAACAAAACTAATTTCGTCAAATTTGAAGACCGTTTGAAAAATGGTCATTTTCTAGTCGATCCAAATTGACTGATACTGTCAAAACATGTTCAACTTCGCTACGCTCACATATTGATTTCAAAAATTATGAAAATTGAAATCTAGCAATAATTTGACATCCCGGATCCAACAAAAGTGGTTTCGTCGAAAACGGAGGTCGTTTGCAAAATGGCTATTTTTAAGGGCTTTATATATTAAAATATATATATATTTCACATCGACTTTTATGAATTTTAAACTAGACGTAACTTGCACTCTATAAAGTAAAATCTCAGTTTCTTAACTTCGATTGAAAGATATTGTTGATCAGATTTAAATATTTCTTGTTTCGTTCAATTCTGACTTATACTGAATTCTGTATATTCATTTGAAATCGAATTTTCAAACTGTCGCGCCATTTCAGGCTCGTTTTATAATTAAAATAAGATTATTCGTTTAAAGTTCATCGAAAATAAATTTTTCGTTGTTATTATTTGAAATAAATCATTTTAGTATCCAAAATTCATTAAAATTGCCAAAATAAAAATTTTAAATTGGTTCTGATTTTCCGGGTTGTTACAGTTGGTGCGCAGGCATGTTGATTGAAGTCCCGTTCGAGTTGCTCAGGCGTGAAATCCGTTATTGGTGCGCGGGTGTGTTGTATACCTATTCTTCCAGGTGAAGTGAGGGTGTTGCTAGCGAAAAGCCAGAAGAAGTCTGGGACTGGATGTAGGACCGTGCTCCGAACCAATATAAAAATTCCTGGCATTATGTACTTTACGTCACAGCATTTACATATTGCTTTGATATTGATATATTAACTTCATTAATTTTAACTTGCGTAACTATTATATAACTATTATATATCATTAATTTCCACTTATATATATATATATATATATATATATATATATATATACACACACACACATACATACATATATATTAGTCGATCCTACTCTAGCGCCATTTTCACAGACACCCGCGATGATCTGCCTCGTGTGGCTCTTCATCTCAAATACATACGGACTGGTCAAAGTGCATCTCATCATTACGTTATTAGACCATATGTCTAATATTTAATTACGCGCTTGTTTTACTTGCCGCGTTGCTAATTAATTTGAACGTTTATTTTTTTAATTTGCATTCAGGATATTTGTTTATTAGTTTTAGTTGGTTGCTTAATTTCCCTAATTATCCCTCATTGAGGAAACTGACTACTACTTATTATTATATTCATTAAACTTAATTCCTTAATCATAAGTTTATTAATAATAAGTCCACTCTATTCTTTTCTACTTAGTTATAACCTTGTGTTATAACATTACCAAAACTATAAATTTTGGGTTTGCTTATTTAACTTATTTCTCATGATTTAAGTTCATTTTAATTAAGTCCCTTACTTTCCATTTCATCTTTTAATTATGTTATAATCCTACTTGTCCCTAAGACAAGCCTACCTATTATATTACATTCTCGTCTTGTATGATCTATTGTAATAGGTTATATTCCTCGTTCATTACATGCTTCACAAGTTTCTTATTCCTTTTTCTCTACATAATACCTTTCACTAATGTTACCCCTTTTTATTTTCATCATTGATTTTTTATTCTTTAGGAAATTAGACTTATTCCTAATTGATTAGTTATTAAAACCATACAAAATCTATTTTCATAATCTTAAGGTAATTACTGCAATAGAAATCCATAATTGCAAGACATTTCTTTCAATTATTTTGGGGCTATTGAATAGTGCACAATACGGAAGAAAAAAATCCTATTTCATAATAATAGGCGTCTTTCTCTAATATTGAACTTGCATTTAGATTTTTCCACTTCTTTTAAAAATCAAACTATGGAAATATATCCTCTTTTTCCTAACCAATCAATCTAGGCTGCTACTAACTTCCTAATTTAATCGATGAACATTAATTTTGTCCCTAACTTATTTCCCTTTTTTTATTACAATTCCCATTAATTTGTGCCTAACCACAATTAAATTAATTCGTGCCAAACCACAGTTCACTTATTTTTCGCATAACCACAATTTAATTAATTTGCGCCTAATTAAATTTATGCATAACCACAATTCAATTAGTTTTACAAATAACCACAATTCAATTATTTTGCACATAACTGAAATTTAAGATAAACTGTTTATTCTGATGTAGAAAGTGGAAAAAAGAAAAAGAAAAAGAAAAAAAACGTATTATAAATTCCAATAGGAATCAGACATTACAATACACCGTTATTGGAAAATATAATTTAAACCCACTCTCTTGTCTACGTACAATTCTTAAATAAGATTCAAATCTGCCACTCGTGGTCTTCCTAATAGGATCTTACACAGAAGAGAAACCTGAGCATCTATAGTCTAGGTCTACACTCTTTGTCTTCAAATCTTGAATCAGAACCCTAAGACTAAAATATTCTTGTTTCTGAAAAAATTGGAGGAGAAAGAAAATGACAGAGTTTTGGCGTCTTCTCATAAAATATGAGTTAAAGGCCAAGCCCTGTTGGTTTATTTATAGATGCTTAGAAGAATCACGTTTTTTCAAATAGGAGTTGTTTAAAATGTTCAAATCATGTTGCCTCGCCCAGTATTGGGCCGACCTAATCTCTAAGTGGGTTGACCCATTTGTTGCATAGGTCAACCCATTTACTGGGTCGTGTATGTAACTTACACTCCAATTTTAAACGTTGCCTCAACATTACATTCTTGCCTATTATAAAAAGACAACGAGAGTAGGATCAAGTAATATGCAACTACATATATATGTAGAATTGTTAATAATGTGATATTTTATACTTTGGTATAGTTATGCAAGTAAAAATTTAATGATCTCAATATTAAAATAACACTGATAAGCAATATGTAAATGTAGTAAATAGAAATAAACGGCATTAGGAATTTTTATACTGGTTCGGAGCACTGTCCTACATCCAGTCCCAAACTCCTTTTGGAATTTCACTAAGAAATACCCTCACTTCACCCGAAGGAACTGTTACACACATCCGACTAGCCGAACAGGATTTCTTGCCTGAGCAGCAGAACATGACTTCACAAATACAACAGAAGCTTTGACTATATGTGTTCTAAGTGACACGGATCAGTCACCGTTTAAATACACCCTTCTTATAATTTTATCCTCAAATATATGAAGTGAAAGTGAAGATTTTAAGAAAGTATATCGCTTTTGAATCAAGTAGTATGAATGTACAATCAACTATTCAAAGCGATGAAAATAGTTTTGAGAGCTTTTGATCGCACAAGGTATAAAGAGAATAGAATCGGAAATTAGAACAAGAATCGGTAAGAATTGATGATTTTTAAGTGATATGAAGATGTTTAAATAGTGTATGAAGAGTAGTAATCATTTGCAAGGAGATTCAATCAAAAGAGGGGTCTATTTCTCTTGGATTTGGATTGAAACTCTCGGTGAAAGGAAGTGTCTTTACGCTGAAATACGACAGTTGGAATTACTAGTCAACTAGTAAATTTTGACTAGTCGACTAGTAAAATTTGACTAGTCGACTACTAGTTGACTAGTTAATTTTGACTAGTCGGCCAGTTCTTTTCATAAGTGCACAGTTTGCACTGGTGTTTAATCTATGTGATATATGAACTTCGTGCATTTGTGTAGAATTATTTGAGGATAGATTTTAACAAGTAATACAATAAATCCAAGACTTAACTTAAGAGATAATCGTACACTCTGAGCTTGCATTTCTTCTTGACCTTCTCTTCTTTCTTGTCATGAATTAGAAACTTGTGATCTAACATTCTCCCTATTTTTTGATTGATGACAACCTTTTGTAGATAATATCAAAATGTATATTCCTCCTCCTAAATATATGATATATAAATTTCTACCCCTACATATGTGGCTATGATTTTTCCTGCGTAAAACTTGTTATTGTATCAATCTCTCTCCCCCTTTGTCATTGAAAAAATATAGCTCCAAGACAGAAATACCATGAGTACATAACAGTGTATAAGTACATGTAGTAGAGCATGTTTTCAAGCAAAAATTAAAAGTGTTTAAAAACCATAGGAGACTTATTTACTTCAAGTCTCATAAAAGTTCTAGAGATAATAAAATATACTAACTACGAAAATACTGTAACGACCCGGGGATTTTGCGATCCTGGATATCGGCATACAACACGTCGACTATTCAAGCATCGAAAACACCGGATAGTCCATGAAAGAAATTAGAGGGTGAGAATAGATAAGATAGAAACTTAGAATAGAAGAAGAAGAAGAACATACAACATCAGAGTAAACACAAATCTCACAACGGAACGAATAAAAATATAACATAACTTTGAAATAAAAGATTATACTTGAATATACATATCACTATCAAAGTACAGTACTTACAACACAGCGGAAATAAACAATAGCTATATAAACGCTGCCGAAGCCTCCTGCTCCAGCTTTCCAAGTATATCTGTAAAATCCCGACTACTTGACTGCCCGTACAAAATTGGGCACCCAAGAGTTTAGGCAAAAAACAAAACAAACTCCGGGTCAGTCATGGGACTGGTGTGAGTAAAACAATTTAAAACAATTTGAGAAATAAACGATATCTCATAAGACCACGCTGTATAACGGAATGGGTTTTTTCCCTTATGAGAATCCAAAATAATCTTTATATCAAAATTCTTTTGATATTATAATAATGTCTATCAACCACAATATAATAATCATCTAGCAGAAACGCTTTCATCTCACGTTCTACATATATAGTATACAATCAAAACCGCGAGCACTTATTGGGTAATGGATTTCCAACAATGACAAGGTATGGAACCACCTTCCGATAGTGTACCTCTAGAGAGGAATACATTGGGTTCAACAAGAACATCTTGCAACCCGGCCACACATGACCGACCACTCATTTCGCTTGAGTGTATCGAATGTATATCACCAATGTTTGGGATCAGCAACCGTTTCTCGAATGGGACATCATCGACAATAGATTATAGAATGAAATGAATATCTCTAGATAGGTGATAATACGCCCTAATTGGCAGCCAACCACTTAGCCATGATGCCTGCCCGATTTTTGTCATTTCCCGGTTATGAGGCTGGAGGCCACGCTTATCTCTGACAAATCACACATTTAATCACTTTGAATGTCACATCGTCATACCCGCCAAATCACAAATTGATTTCCCCAAAAATACAACGGGTATACAGCTAAGAGAAACGAATTCCTCCGCCACCAAACGTAAATACGTTTGAAGAGATCAACTTACGCGATCCATTAAATATACTCTGTCAGACATTCTTCCATACAGGTCGTCCTGGGACTGGACAAATCGAAGGCACTATTCTGTAATCAGGACAGCCCTTGCATAACTCCATCTTCAATTATCTTCATCATATTTGATCGCAACGCTAATGCCCATACAGAGTGGTTTTCAGGTCATGAATCTGATCCCGGTCTCTCCGTATTGACAACGGAAAAATGATCAAAAACTTCGATAGTTGGTGAGTTAACTATCAAAGGAAAACACGTGTGCAAACAACAATATTATTTCCAGATGGAAATTATATCGATCAATCATCATTTAACGTTTATCTCTTGAGTTCATTAATTTATTTATTTTCTGTTTCCATATATTCAACATTTCTTATTTTTAAAATTTAGAAAATATACGTTATTACCATTGGAAAACATTTCCATCTCTTTTTCACGTACCACTGTCATTCCAGTATTCATTATCATCAAACATTTCATTTTCTATGATTAGAAAATATCTCTGATTATATTTGGAAAATGTATCCAAAACTCATTCACTGGATTTAAACAGATGTTTAAATAAACATCGTTATGCCAATTCAAACCATTACACTCATTAACTATACTTAACCGAACTTTACTATCAAACCTTAACCATTCCTTAGTTACAAACGAAGTCAATCAAGTTGGGGTGTAACTACCTCTCAGACCTTAATTGAACATCATTTCTTACTTCGGAATAGACAAAGTTCACCTTCTAAATCTTTAATAAACTTCCTTACGTAACTCTTGGATTCAGTTTATGAATCTAATTCTTCTATGAAAACATTGGTTATAACGATAACGTTATAATCCCTACTTCTGAAATACCTAACTTCAAATATAACTTTTATTTATTAATTTGGATAAGTAAACAAATAACAAATTTATTAATAAATAAATAAAACTTGATTAAAAACAGAAAGTGAAAAGTACTTTCCCGAAATCGATATAATCGAATTTCAACGTATAACTCTCTTTCGAAAAATCTCTATTCGATAACTCCTTTTCGAATAAACTATATTCGATTAACTCTCTTCGAATAACTAATATTCGATAATCTCTCTTTCAAATAAACTATATTCGATAATCTTCTTTCGAATAAACTATATTCGACTAACACCTTTCTTCGAATAAACTATATTCGAAGTACTCCTTTCGAATAAACTATATTCGATAATTCCTTTCGAATAAACTATATTCGATTAACTCCTTTCGAATAAACTATATTCGACTAACTCCTTTCGAATAAACTATATTCGATTAACTCCTTTCGAATAAACTATATTCGACTAACTCCTTTCGAATAAACTATATTCGACTAACTCCTTTCGAATAAACTATATTCGACTAACTCCTTTCGAATAAACTATATTCGACTAACTCCTTTCGAATAAACTATATTCGATTAACTCCTTTCGAATAAACTATATTCGATTAACTCCTTCAGTTAACTCGATTTGATTAATTCTAATTTGATCAACTCTATTCAATTAACTCTATTCAATAACTCTAATCGATTATTCTAATTAATAACTCTAATTGATTTACTCTAATTGGTTAACACTATTCGATTAACTCTAATCGATAACTCTATTCAATTAACTCTATTCAAGTATCTCTATCCTTTAACTCTAATCGATAACTCTTTTATATCTCGTTAATTCCCTTTTATAATCCTATTTATTTTCCAAATAAATATACCTTTTATAATTTTATTTATTTAACAAATAAATATGTCCTTTTCAATTCCATTTGTAAATGTTTTACAAATATTTCCTTTTCAATTCCATTTGTAAATGTTTTACAAATATTTCCTTTTCGATTCTATTTGTAAATGTTTTACAAATATTTCCTTTTATAAAATCCTTTGATTTTATAATCATTTTCTTTAATAAAATTCTTTGATTTTATAAATATTTCTTTTTCAATATAACATTGAAAATTTCCTTTTTAACATCCAGTATTTCTTATGGTATTTAAAATACCCAAATAACAATGATCGATATCATTCAACACACGTAATCAACACAGATTATATATCACATCACATATTACAATATATGAAACAAAACAGTAAAATAAATGTTGAGGAATCCAGTTGGTTCCTCCGACCTGTTTCCCTGCATCCACAGATGTTAAACAATACAATTAACATCAGTTTCATTTCAATATGAAATATTCTGCTAAATAGAATCAATTTATATATATATAACCAGATCTATAATTTCAACCAATTACTTAGCAGTTCAACCAAACAGTCCGCACACAGCAATCAATAATCATTTATCAGTTCTAAAAATACGTTACAAAAATATGAACTGATAGATTTGTTGAGTTTTACTCACATTGGATGGTTATCATTAAATAACGAATAACTGTCATCGATTTGATTCTGATAATTTATTTCACTATAAATTGTAACGAGCTCCAATCCACTCCCAGTCAGTTCCATTGGGTAGTGTCCGTCCATACGATCTTGTCGGATCCGACCATTCTAAATTCTGATATCGTATGCTACAGTTATGCATTACACAAGTTATAATACAATATTGAATTTAATTAAACTATTTTTAATAAAAGGAATGGGCCTTTAACCTTCTTTGAAATAGCTCGGCCCATCTCCACATTTACCAAACCCAGACCCACTTCTAACTCTTCTTCCTTGACATACTTTGAATTCCAGAATTTTAGATCGGCCATTAACAAAGTCCTGCGCCTCGTTCGTGCCCCCAAATCACATACACCAATCTCCATTACCCCTCCCTTAAACACGTTAATTACTTCCTTTTATAACTGACCAAATCAATAACCCCTTTCTCTTCTGTTCGAATTCACATTACAGTTTTTTCTCAAATCCAGATCTTCAACTCCCACTTCGCTCATCATACATCACGGAAAGGACACTGTAGTCATCCTCTCCCCCTCTTGCACCACTAACTACTCGACAGCCTCACCTTCATCAATCCCTCAAACCCCAACCACATGTTGATACACAATGTAGTATCGAACTCCAATTCATCAAAGTCCCCAAAAATCATGACATAAAAACTCACCAATTTCCTTCATTTTTACCTGACGCCACACGCGATAGCAGAAAGTCGCTCACCCCAATACCCCCATCGCACCTCTTAGAAATCCAAATCCAGGTGCTTCTACAACCAAGAAAACCATTTCCAGTAACCCTGAAGCCTAGCGTTGAACCTATGGAGCAGAAGTCGAAGCCCTAGGCTGACGTTGGAAAAAAACAACGACGCTAGTGACGTCGAACTACCCAAACCAAACACTGGGAGGAAGATAAACACATACCGAATTCGAATATAGTTGTTTTGAGATTTAAGGGAATTTATTGGATTTTATTATGATTTTCCCAAGGATCGAACACTTCGATATTTGCTGAAACAAAGCGGCGGTTTTCTTTTATTGACCAAAGAGAAATAGTCTAGGGTTAGGCAATAAGAGTTGGTATTTATAAGGATATGATAGCTTGGAGGTTAAGTTACTATTTTTATATTAGTTTATATTCAATTTTCTATTTGTATATGCACTCTAAAAATCCATACGAATACACACGATATCTAAAAATCATTAAAATGGACATACACCTTTAGTTCGACATTACGAACCCAACGAAACTGGTTTCGTCAAATTTCGACTTCGTTTGCTCGCACAGCGTATTTTTAACCGTCAAAATATCAACTGTTTTTCACATTAAAAATCCTTAAGGCCACACACTGACTTCAAAAATCACGAAACTTGGAATCTAACAATAATTTAATATTACGGATCCAACAAAATTAGTTTCATCGAAAACGGAGGTCGTTTGCAAAACTGGCTATTTTTAAAGCTCTAAATAACCCATTTAAATATATAAATATATTTAAAAATTATTAAATTAAATATAATTAAATATATATTATCGTATATATATTCACACAGAATATCGTATAACTCTAATTGGATTTATAACTCGGTATTTCAAAATTCCCAGTTATATCGATATTCAATTTATATTGAAAAATCCTTTTATAATATAAATAAATCACTATAATTTATAAAGGAATTCCATAGCGACTTTTCGAAAATTTGATTTAGACATAAATCAAAATCTACACAATGAAATCACTATTTTTCTCTTCCATTAGAAAAATATACTTCACCAGCTCTGAACGTTTCTTGTTTCACAGAAATCCGATTTAAAACGGATTCTGTATATTCATTTTAAGTTCGCATCGCCAAATAGCGAACTGCAGCTCCATTTCGAGCTCGATTATAATTCTAATATAATTATACGTTCAACTGTCGTTTATATAATATATTCGTTATTCGAATCAAATTCCAAACTGAATTATATATATTTTGGATTGTCCAATTCACACAATATTTTGAATTCTGTTAATTTCGATTATTTCAGAATTAAATATATTATTCTATTATTTATATTAATTAAATATTCACTATTATTTAATTCTATGACCATTCAAATCTCTAAATCACTATTTATATAATTAAATAAATTAATTATTATATCTCTGAAAAATACTGGTCGTTACAAATACCATTTCAACTTGTATCAAAACTTGTATTTTCTTTCCCAGATTCTCTGATTTACCTTTTTTGTTTTCAACTCTGTTTCCAAAGATATAAGAGATACTGAGATAACCTCCTCTTTGTTGTGGTGTACCTGTAAAAAATATCATATGTATACTTTGGTACCCACTTCCTCTATTAGGGTCTAGGGTTAGATGGAAGGTAACCACACCCAAGAGGGTTTAACGGTATCCTTGAAAATAAAATAAAAAATTATTAACTATTAAATCAAAATAATCATCGATATATTTTTCTCTGTTTTTCCAATTTACAGGAACTCAAATACTTATAATTTCTATTAGTATTTCCTTTTGTACTTCTATTATAGCTAGTCATAGAAGCATTCAAATTTCTATAGAAATTGGATCTTGGATTTACTCATGTTACAGTACTAGTAGTTATATTTTTATTATACATAAAAGAATATATAGTACTACTGTGCTAGTTATATTTTTATTATACATAAAAGCATATCTAGTACTAGTTCTATGATTAGTTTCATTATATCCTAAACAGCTTTTATTATGTTAAGGTCTTGAACTAGATAAAATTATGTTTAAATCATTTTGAACTTTATTAAATTTCACGAACTTACCTGTATATTATTCAAATTTTATTCCAAAGTCACGACTGTTATTTTTAAAGGAAATTTTACTGGTTTTCAAGATATTAATTTCCTTATTTAATTAAGAATTCACCTTTTTTTTCAATGTACCATTCTCATTTTCAAGACAAAAAATTTGAGATTCTAAATTATCTAGAGAAGACTGTAATTTTTCAAAAATTTCTTTTGAGTCACGAATTTCATTTTGTAAAATATTATTACTAATTTTTAGAAACTCACATTCTTTAGATAATTCTAAATTCTTTCCAATTAAAGCTTCATTCTCCTTATTTAAGAGAAAAATTGAAGAACTTGAATTATTTAAAGAATCTTCTATGTATGTATTTTTATTTTATAAAACATCGATTTCTTTTAAAAGATCATTGTTTTTATCTTCTAGCAGCTTATTTTCTTTTTAAAGAAAATCCTTTCGAAAAACAAACTCTTCTAAGGTATTTTCAAAACATTTAGTTTTTTTTACTAAAAAATTGTTTTCCTCTTTTAATTTGGAATTTTCTTGCTCACAATCTTTAGACTTGGCTAAAATAACTACATTAAGTTTATTCAAAGTTATAAAATCTTCTAACAATTTTTCATGGTCTAATAAAAGATCTTTCATAATGAATCTACACATACTGATTATGATCTGACTTTAGCCATGAGATATTTGCTTGTTGCTCCTTTGATTCTGCTTTGTTGTTCTTCCACTTTCTAATTCCTTGACTAGATTTCTTTATTGTCATTTGATCTAGGATGTTGCTACGATCTCGAGAACAACATGTTTTGATACAAATGAAAAAACAACAAGAGTAAGATCGAGTAACATGAAACTACATGTATATGCGGAAGTGTTAATAATGTGATATTCTATACTTTGCTATAGTTATGCAAGTAAAAATATAATGATCTAAATATTAAAATATCACAGATAAGCAATATGTAAATGTAGTAAATTAAAAACAAATGACACTTTGAATTTTTATACTAGTTCGGAGCACCGTCCTGCGTCCAGTCCCAGACTCCTTCTAGAATGTCACTAAGAAATACCCTCATTTAACCTGGAGGAACAGGTTACAAACACCCGAGCAGCCGATCGAGATTTCTTGCCTGAGCAGCAGAACTGGACTTCACAAATACAGCATAAGTTTTGACCATATATGTGTTCTAAGTAACATGGATTAGTCACAGTTTGAGTGCACCCTTACTGTAATCTTATCCTCAAATATATGAAGTGAAAGTGAAGATTTTAAGGAAGTAATTTTCTTTTGAATCAAATAGCATGGATGTAGAATCAACGGTTCAAAGCGATGAAAATAGTTTTGATAGTTTTTGAACACCTAAGGTATGAAGAGAATAGAATCAGAAATTAGAACAAGAATTGATGATCTAGTAAATGATATGAAGATGTTTAAATAGTGTATGAAGTGTAGTAATCATTTGCAAAGAGATTCAATCAAAAGAGGTGTCTATTTCTCTTGGATTTGGATTGAAACTCTTGGTGAAAGGAATTGTCTTTTCGTTGAAATATAACAGTTGGGACTACTAGTCAACTAGTAAATTTTGACTAGTCGACTACTAGTTGACTAGTAAAATTTGACTAGTCTATTACTAGTTGATTAGTAAATTTTGACTAGTCGACTAGTCCATTTCATAAGTGCATAGTTTGCACTCGTTTTTAATCTATGTGATATACAATCTTCGTGCGTTTGTGTAGAATTATCTGAAGATAGATTTTAACAAGTAATGCAACAAATATAAGACTCAACTTAAGAGATAATCATATAATTCTACCTCACATATTATTATCTTCCATTTATAACACACACCTCAGATTTCAAACTTAATTTTGTACATATTCACGTATAACTTCATAAAATTTCATTCATTATTAACTTTGTTAACTCCAAAAATAGCAGTAATACCTGATTTAATTATGAAAGCACCACCCCTCAATGGGGAAACAGAATAAAGAAGTAAAAGTAAATTAAAACATGAAAGAAACAGAAAGTAGAGAAAGAAGAAGACCATGCCGACCTATCACATAAAACACCATACCAAAATACCTTAAGGGTATGGGTCGGTGCTAACCCATTTCCTTGGTGTATTTTCTGCACTAGACCACGTAGCTTTGATATTTGTTTCGTATCTTGCTTATGGGAGAACTTTGGTATGCATTGGAATTGGTTTGATGTGGTGCGAGTTCCGCTTCTCATCGTTTCGATGCTTTGCTACGATTCATTGAATAGTGTGTCCAATGGGTTGAAATGATTCAAATTTGAGTGAGTAGACTTATAGAAGTGTTATGAAGCATATGGAGTAAGTCTCCTGGGCCCATGGTTAATGCTCATAGGTCGGAGCCGACCCATGTACATAGCCTATTTGGCTATCAAACTTTCTAAGATGTCTTTATCTCCTTCTTTTGGTCTTTCTAGAAAGGTTTCACCTGATCCTGGCTTCATGTGATTTTGATCTCTTTATTGATCTTGTGTGCATACCTGTCTAGGGTTACATCTGGGTTAACACTTGCCCCTCTGAGTATATTCATGTTGAAAACATGATATGCTCTAGTATGATAATTGTACGTTCCTCCAGAAGATGTGTTTGGCGCTGGACTGATTACCTCCTTGAGAAATGGTTGAATCGAAGTTTATAACTCGGCTTTGACTTATGAAGCATTTGAGTTCGTGTCAAGACAGGCTACTATGAACTAATACTTATGTCACCGGGTCATGAGGATGCAGGCTTGCTCGTATAAGGTGAGCATTTCTTTTTCGGTGAGTAGACATGGGTCAGTGCTGATCCATTGGTCGGGTCAGTGCTAAACCTCTTACTTAACGTTTTTTGCCCATTTATTCTATTTATATTGCATGTGTTCTGCTCCTTACCTTCATTCCTTATTCCGGTTACAAGAACTAGGGTTTCAGTCCCTTCTATTTCCTACTGCCGATTAATTTCCCTGTCCCTACCGTAGATCGCCTGCGCTACCGTCGACTTCGGGGACTTCCTAGACTCATCGCCGATCTTCCAGTCATCTCTGATTCACTCTAGCTCTATTGTCTTGGTGCTTGGCTCGAATCTGATCGAATTGGCCTTGAACCCTAGCTGCAGCTGAGCTTTTGAGTGCGGTGGTACTTGAATTCAATTGTCTCCAGCCCCGTTCTGCTCCTAGGTGCGGATTCCCAGTGATTTTAGATAAACCCTAACTGATTTTGTGCATTTTGTATGCTGAGGTTTTAATTTGATATGCCTAAATTTTTAGAAATTGACTTAAACAAATTCAAATGCATGATCAGACCTCTGTATTGCATTTTGTCAATCGGGACGACATGTGTGTGAACTTAATTCTAGATGAAACCTCTTGAATTAATAGGCATACACATTCTTAGCATAAACGAACCAAGTGACATTGCTTGTGCAGCACCTAAGTGCGTTGTTGACAATCTAATTTAGTTCTGGATGACCATATTGGCCTTTGTACTGTGTATCACTAATCGGGATAACGTATATATGACTTTATTCTTGAACAAGACTGTCCCGACCCTTGAATACACACATTTTGAGCGTAAATGGGTTATATAATATTGTCATGATGATGTTTTAAACATGTTATTACTATTTTAATCTACCTCTGAATGACCAAACTGGCTACAAAACGAATCATGAATTGTTATTGACACATGTGTGAACTTTTCCTAAGAAATGAGGATAAGGGAGCTTTATGCGTGATTCAACTGATGTATTCGCCGTCGGTTACCCAAGTCGGTAATGGATAAGATTATTGAAAAGGAAACGTTATAGGCTCTTTTGACATTCATACGAGTCATGTTTGCATATTCATTTTTCTAGAGAGTTTACAAGTCACAGGGCACATTTTTATAGGGACGTAGATTTAAACTTATGTACGTGCGACGCTTGAGCTTTGCTAACTGACACTTACTGGTTAGTGGATCCCAAGCATCGCCTGTTTCACAGCACTAACACATTTATAGGTTGTGCATACCTGACCATTCTGAATACAAAGTTCGCTTTATAGAATGATTTCTCACCCTTCAGAGCATCTTCAATCTCGCGAAGGCGATTCTTCCCAAGTTCAGATCCAAACTACTTTTGATGTATGCTCATCGTCTATGCAGACGGAAGCATCCTCACATATACCTTCAGAGAGGGAAATTGTCGCGATGGGGCCTGTGATTGATCAATCTCGCCCAGTTCTCGGCTCATCGTGAACCCTCCAGAGAGATACCCCTCTGTAGTGATTCACCAGATGCTTCACCGCATTTGCATACAATTTAGTATTCCTGAGGAGGAAGTTTGATTACCTAAGAAGAATGAAAAAGTTGATCTCCCACCTGCCGGGTTTACTGCCTGCCACCGTTACATGTGCACACATGGTGCAGTCCCTCCATTCAATCCTTTTCTACAGTCAGTTCTCGAGGATTTAGGAGAGGCGCCATAACGGCTTCACCCAAATGGTTATGCGGTGCTCATTATCATGTACGTTCTTTTTATGCGAACTATAAGGCGTGCCCCACCCTTTGAGGAGATCTGTTACCTGTTCGTTTTTAGGAGAAGAAAATATCGCCCGTCGTTGATTTTTATTGAGGCGACCAGGAATCGAAAGCTAATCCTTGGATTACGAGACAAATTTCACCCTTTTATGAATTTATTTTTCTATGTCAGATGTCTGACAGGCTTCAACAGATTCTAAATGAGCGGGGGTACGTGTTTGGCTTGATTTTGTCCTTGTGCTAGAATTTGCTCATTTTTACGATGTCTTGATTTTGATCTCCCTTTTACTTCTTTACAGTTCTGCCTACCCAAGTGAAATATCCCTAGCATTTACCCACATTCGAGTCTTTGGTGGCAGTTATCAAGAGAGAGAGGGAGGTGGACTTCTTATTACAAGATGAATTCTTGCACCAATTTGGATTATTAGAGCCTTCACTGTCTGTCATTCCTTGTGAAGTCTCAACTCCTACACAAGCCATGGCAGACGAATTAGTTTCTCATCAAGTGGAGGAGGGGGTGAGCCTCGAGGTCTCTGTTGTCAGAAGCTTCAGTCAAAGGATTGGTGAGGGGCGTGAATCTCCACAAAGCATGTCCCCAATTCATGAAGGCGATGAGAGAGTTTGTGCAGTAGGAAGGGAAGAAAATTGCAGACATAGATATGGAGGAATAAGAGGAAGAGTTTTTGATCAGTAGTGATACTAGCGTGGGGACCAATGAGTATGGCCCTCGGTTTTATGGTTCATGTGATGATAAGTCTACTAGTGATGGATCTAAGACTAAGTCGTAAGATACAACCATCGATGATCACAAGACTCCTTCAACTTACAATTCTCATGTTCAATCTCTAGGCGGGAATGGTCAAGATATCTTCGGTGAACTAAGCGATATGTACATTACTCCTTCTGAGGTACTCAGGGATGACCCTACGCTAGCTATTCCACCTATTACTAGTTCTGGGGCTATTGAGACTACTCAGGCGACAACCAGTCTCGTGATTCCTGCAACCACTAGTTCAAAAACCTTTGCGACCACTGGCTTGGGTACTCCAACGGTTACTATTTTAGGAACCTATGTGACTAATAGTTCTAGAACTCCTGTGACTACGCCACCTACTTTGCATGTTTCAAATCCCTTTCCGGTCCCTTCCAAGGCCCCAATGATCCTCACCCTATTGACTAGTCTATAGGGGAATCAAACATTAGATAACACTACACAGATTTTGCACCATATACTTTTGACACAAGCATTTCTCTCGCATTGCTACTCTTGGTCTTAATATTTTTGCTAAGTCAAGGCCTTTCTTTGCAGGTTTCATCATGACTGTCGGTATTATCACTATGAAGACGTCTCACATCGTGTTTCCAAAGGCTTCGGAGATCAGAGCCATTTTCATCTGTGGCGACTCTATGAGACGGATGAGCAGAGGAGAGATAGGAAAGCCCGTGAGGCTCAGGAAGAATACAATTGTAAGGACCGCGAGGACCGTGACAAGAAAGATCACGATGAGAAGGCTAGGAAGGATCATCACTGTCATGATCGCGATCGCGACTATGAGGAAGACAGTCATAGAAAGCGTGACAGGGATGAAAAAAAAGGAGGTCGATACTGGAGAGGCGTCTAAACGCACCAAAACCGATCAACACTCACTTCCTCTTGCTGCCACCTCTGCAGCTACTTCCTACGTTGATCGAGCAAATATTGACACTACTGCTACAACCTCTAATAAGGATGACATTCAGACCATCATGAAGAGGCCTCCCTATGCACTTCCTAATCCTCATAGTCATCTTTCAAAGAGGTTCCTGGAGTGGTTTCTAAAGGGAGTGTGCTTTGATTTGGATGTAACTCCGATTGACAGGGAAGAAATGTGAAGAACATAGAAAGCTATAAACATGATGTGGAGAGACTTTCTAATTGGAAAAGGTTGGTCTCGGAACTTCAAAGGGTTAATAGATTGAATTATGAGGCCCAACTTACCTTTGAAAGTGACCATGTCGAATAGGAGATGACCTTTAAAGAGCATGATGGGGAAATTGACAAAATGACCACTGCTTACGAGGCGATGGAGCTAGCTAAGAAAAAGGATGAGGATGATTTGGAAATCTTAATTGAATCCCATCGACAGTAAGAATCGCTTACAAGTATTCAACTGCGCGATGCCTATTCTGTTCAGAAGGCCGCTGAGGATTTGGTGGAGATAGAGACAAGGACCACTAAGGTTTATCGCAAACAAGTGGCAGATCTTAATGTTTCCTTAAACAATGAATCTCTTGAAGTTACAAGACCGAAGGCACAGTTGGTTAAGGTTCAATAAGAACACGACTAGGCGATGATGGAGAAAGCCATTGCTGAGGATAATCATGTGAAAATCGTGGACACTACTAATACCAACATGTTTGAGTTTACATTCTTTGTGTCATAGGCAAGGGGAGATTGGAATTTTTAGAGTGGTACCCTCGTACTTTGGCTGAGGCATGGGAGGAAATATTGAAGCGCACAAGTGATGACGGTTGTACTACGGAAGAACTTCTGGGTTTTTACTTGGACGATACATCGAGGGTTGCTTTGGCTAACGTGCAAGAAGAACTAAGGCAGGAGAGAGGAATTGTCACCGCTGAAGAAGCTGGACCTTCCAATGCCCCTTCTCTAAATATTCAAACTACTACAGAAGCTCTTGTCCTCCCTAGCGACCCATCTCATACGAAAATTTCTCCTGCTGGGGCCACCACTGGTGCTACTGCTCTTCTACTGATATTACTCTTGCTGCGGTGGCCTCTGTCGATGTTGTTATTGGATCGACTCCCACAAGACCACAGTTGTTGATAATGCTAATACTGGGGCTAATATGTCAAGTGGTGAGGGTAATGGTTAAGAGCTCAGGAGCTTGAGGTTGCAGCAAGAGTGTCCTTGGAAGAAGGTAATGATGATATTATCTGTGATTCGAGGAACCCCTTCCTTTTCACATATGAGTTTGACAATTTACTCGAATGGTGTATGATTGATGTAGGACTGGATATTCCTGGCGCTCTCCCGTGTGCTGGTGATTCATTAGAGGCATACCCCTTCAGTGACTGTTACTACCAAGGTCGTGCTAGGGATGACTTTTCCTCAGACACCCATGGCTCCCATTATACTTTCCTTGGGCTCCACTCTTGCCTCTCGTCCGGAATCGCAAGCCGAACAAATCGTTGCATTGCAGGACTTGTTGACCCGACAATTTCTTCGAGAGGCAGCAAAGACCGTCTAGACGAGAAAGAGACCATGAAGGGCAGATCAGGGAGTAAAAAGGAAATCAAAAAGAGGCGTGGTAGGAAGCGTAGTGTGCGTAAGAGGTCGAAGGTCGCCTCTTCTACTGGTGGCAAGGCGGTCTTGGCTTGCCCTGCTTCTACCACCACAACATCGTCCAGGCCTACCAACCTTACCATCAAATCGAGCGAGACCTTTAAAGATGGGAAGAAGAAGGATTGACCCCCTATACATCATTTTCTTTTTGATTCTTTTGGCTATGAATGTGCGAGCGCGGGCCCTTGCTTTTGATATATTTACCTTGTCGTTTTTCATATGAACTTTGTAAATAGTTGTTGTTGATTGAAACATGGCTTTCTTTCGTGCTATACCTCTGTATTGACTGGTTTGTAACAATTATGGTACATTTTTTGCCATCGTGTTTTTCTTTGATTACAACTACCTATTGTTTTTTCCTTCGTAAGTATTTATTCCGCCTCGGTACCGGGGACGGCCATGTGATATGTCTTACCTTAGAGATGATGGAGGTTGTAGTATTTCCCCATATCATCGAGTCATCACCGGTATTGTAACTACTTTACCTTGACTTTCCTAATACGATGGCTAGAAAGTTTTATTATTCGCTCGACGCTTGTCGATCATCGCGAGCATTTGGTAAGGGTCGACTTGTATCAGTCGCTTTCTCCCGAAGTCGGACGTTCCTGTAATGTATATCGAGCGTGCCTCGTAACAATGAGGTCTTCTTGCTCTTGATTTTCACCGGTGGTTGGGTGGCCTGGCCGAGATTGTGTGTCCCGGGGCCTGACTCAGCGCGCAGTATCGAGAGTGCCTTGTAAAGATGAGGTCTTTTGCCCATGGTTTTTATCGGTGGTTGTGTGGCCTGGCCGGGATCGCATTTCCTAGGGACTAACTCAGTGCGCAGTACCAAGAGTGCCTCGTAAATATGAGGCCTTTTTGCCTTCGATTTGTATCGGTAGTCGTGTGGCCTGGATGGGATCGCATTTCCCAGAGCCTAACTTGCCGCGATGTACATCGAGGGTGCCTTGTAATGACAAGGTCTTTTGTTGGGTTACGACTGTGTCATTGTTAGCTATTTTTTTATAACGCATATGTATTTTTAAAGTTGTTACCTACAAACTTTGAATTGAATTTTAGTGTTTTACAATCTCAGAATAAGAGAATCAAAATTTTAACTAAAAGACAAGATTTCACACAATATATAGTCATAATCAAAAGCAGGATTCATTAATAACTTAAGTACCATAGTTCTAATACAATGCCCCATCATGAGTGGTGGCTTATTTCAAATATCAAAAGGAAAACAAACAAGCAATACAACTTCCAAATATTTCATGAAAAGTAAGGAAGTAAATTATTGTTGTTCGAGGCCTGGGGAATTGGGATCCCATATGTTATAGTCAACTTGAATGAGCCATCAAGAAATTTTTGTCATATCACAAACGGTCCATCCCAGCTTGGTCCGAACACGCGGGTGTTAGTCATTATCTGCCTATCTCAAAGGTGCGGTGCTAGACTCTAGAATTGAAGTGCTTTGCGACTTTTCTCTAATGTGTTGCCAGTCAAAGTTCTGCTTCCTCCCTTTACTCGTCTAACTGATCGGGAGCTTCCAGCATCAACTGCTCGTTTTCAACTTGAATGAAGTGAAATTTCTGATGAGTTGGGACTTCTAATTCAACTAGAATTATTGCTTTAGCGCCAAATGCTAAGGAGAAAGGTGAATGCCCAGTTGTGGGCTTGTGAGTCGTTCAGTAGGCCAAAAGAGCGAGTGGCAACTCATTGACCCATCCTCCCTTGGCTCTCATCAGTCTCTTCTTGATAGTGGATTTGATAATCTTGTTAACCGCCTCTACTTGTCCATTTTCCTATGGGTGAGCTACGGCTGCGAAACTCTTCTGGATATGGTAACGCTTGAAGGAATCCTGGAAGTCTCTACTCTCAAATTGTGTCTTATTGTCAGTGATGATCTTTTGCGGCATACTGAAACTGCAAACGATATTTTTTAGTGACAAAGTTAATAACTTTCTTAGTTGTAGTTATGGCTAGTGGCTCCGCTTCGTCCCTTTTTGTGAAATAATTCATAATAACTATTGCGTATTTGGCTCCCGCTTTAGCTATATGCAGCACTTTGATCAAGTCGATGCCCCATATTGCGAATGGCCATGGGATGACCATTTGTGTGAGTTTGAACGATGGAGTCAATGGGATTTTAGTAAACCTTTAGCATCTATCGCATTTTTGGACGTAGTCTGCAGTGTCTCTCTTTACTTCTGGCAAAAAAAACCATATTGGAGTATCTTTTTTGCTAGGATCTGACCGTCGGAGTGGTCTCCACATTCTCCCTTGTGTACTTTGGACATAATTCTTTTAGCTTCTTCCCTAATCATGCACCATAGTAGTGGCATAGAGAATCCCCTTCTATACAATTTCCCGTCTTGCATGATGAATCTTGGGGCCTTTCTATGTAGCTTTTTCCTTTCGACTAGACTCTAAGGGAGTGGTTCATTGATTAGGTACTCCATTATTGGGGTCAACCATGATTTCGACTCCTCTTACCTCTTCATAACATACTCGATTTTCATTTCATCGATCCTTGGATTACTGAGAATCTCTACTGGTACTACCCCAAAAAGCTGAGCATCCTCTGAACTAGCATATTTCGCAAGCGAATCAGCTTTCATGTTCTCCTCTCTCGGGATGTGTGCAATGGTATAATGTTTGAAATAATCAAGAAGTTCCCGCGCTTTTGACAAGTAGAGAGCCAAATTTCCTCCCTTTGCTTGAAATTCTCTACGAACTTGGCACAACACAAGTTGGAAGTCACTGAATATTTGGAGAGTCTTGAGATGTAACTCGTTCGCTATCCTCAGTCCAAAGCTATCAGAGCCTCGTACTCTACCTCATTATTGGTGGTTGGGAATTCCAATCGCAATGCGTAACAAACTGATCGCCCTTCGGGAGTTTCCAAGACCACCACTATGCCCGAACAATACCCATCCATAGCTTCATCCTTATACAATTCCATCGAGTTTTTACTTCTATAGTTTCTTCCTCGTTGTCATCTTTTCGTAAAGTGAACTCTGCGATAAAGTCAGCTAGTGCCTTTCCATTGATTTCTCTTCGAGGACAATAGGTATTCTCATATTGTCTTAATTCAATGTTCCACTTTAGAAGATGCCCTTATGTCTCTGGTCTAAACAGGACTTGCTTCAATGGATGGTCTGTCAGTACCTTTATTGGATGGGCTTGGAAATATGGTCGCAACTTTCTTGATGTAATGAAGTAAGCATTATACAAGCTTTTTCAACTTTGGATAATTCTTTTCTGCCCTAGTAAATCACTTGCTGATATAGTATACAGGCCACTAGACTCGCGGCCCTTTTTGTACCATAGTTGGGCTCAGAGCATGGGAAGATACCGCCATATAAATAAACAGATCCACCCTGTCGTTAAGCTTGGAGAGTATTGGCGGGGATTCCATGTTTCGTATAATCTCTTCAAAGGAAGTTTGACATTTCGTTGTCCATTCGAAGTTCTTCTTCCCTTTCTTCAAAGCATCAAAAAATTGGTATGCATCTACCGGTCGCCCTCGAAATGAACCTGTTTATTGCTGTGATCTTCCTATTGAGACTCTGGAGTTCCTTTTTATCTCGAGGGGGCCTTACATTTCTCAAGGTCATTACTTGCATCAGGTTGGGTTCGACGCCTCTCGCACTGAAAATAAACCCTAAGAATTTCCCGAATAACACACTGAATAAAAATTTCAACGAGTTAAACTTCATTACATACTTCCTTAGGATTGCTTTTTAGCTAAATTATCCATGTGGTTATCTCCCTTTTATGATTTGACAAGCATTTCGTCGACGTACACTTCCATGGTCCTGCCAATCTGTGACTTGAACATCATATTAACTAGCCACTAGTATATTACCCCAATGTTCTTTAAATCGAAAGGCATCACTTTATAGCAATATAATCTCAAGTCTGTAATAAAATCGGTGTTTTCCTAATTGGGCTCATGCATCATGATTTGATTATACCCCGAATACGCATCCAGGAAAGATAGTAGTTCATGCCCCGCCCTTCCATCCACTAGTTGGTCGATACGCGGTAATGGGAAACTATCTTTGGGACATGCCTTATTGAGATCTGAAAAGTCTATGCATACTCTCCATTTCCCATTCACCTTCTTGACTAAAACTAGATTAGATAACCAGTCCGAATATATTGATTCTTTGATGAACCCGTTATCCATAAGACGGTCGATTTCCTCTTTTAGGGCCAATGATCTCTCAAGACCTTAAGTTCTCCTCTTATTTTTTACTGGGGTATGTCGAGATCTATTTTCAAAGCATGACTTACAACCTTTGGGGAAATCCCACATATATTTGCATGACAAGCGAACATGTCCAAATTGGCTTTAAGAAAAACAATCAACTTTTCTGTGTTCTCATACCAAGCCATGATCCGATATTCAACATTCGAGTTGGATCCTTTGGGTCTACTGAGATAGATAATGTCATTTCTGTGGGTGCTGCCCTGTTATCCCCTGCATCGTCCTTTCGAGGATCCATATCTTTCCAAGCGAGACTGTGCTCTCCAGTACAGGGGTTTCCCTTTAGTTGCTATAAGATAGGTTCTTGGATGCGGAGAGGTCCCACGACATCCTTCTTCTTTTCCTTTCTAGTAGCTTCCCGTAATTCGGTTATATAGCATTCTCGAGCAACGTTTTGATCTCCCTTAATGACTCCATTACCGTTCTCGGTCGGGAACTTCATCATGAGACACCATAGCGCCAGGGCAATCTTGAAATCCATCAATGCTAGTCTGCCGAGGAATGCATTATATGAGGAAACTTCATCAACGACGACAAAATTATGGATTAGTACCACTTTCCTTTTGCCTTCTCCGAGCTCAACTAGAAGATCCATTACCCCAAAAGGTTGCTGCGGCTCGCCGGAGAAACCTTGGATTTTGGCTTAACAAGCTGACACGTCAGTCATTGACAACTTCATTTGGTTGAGCGTCTTTCTGAAGAGAATATTCACGGATTCCCCACAGTCAACGAGTACCCTTCTTACTGTAATCGACCCTATGCCGGTTGTTACTACCATCAGATCGAGCATAAGGGCTTAAATCCCTTTTGTATCTCTGATCTAAAAACTATATCACAGTTGAATTTTCATTGCTGTTTTGCTGGGGTTGTATCATCCAAAATGAGGCAAGTTTCATCCATCTTAGTATACTTCAGTGCACTCGAGTACCTTTCTATTTCTCTCCAAGTCTTTTATGCAGGGTGCGGGCCACCTGAAATAGTATGGATGACCAATTTTCTGTTACCCTGACCCTCATTCCGGTTGTTGAGTCCTGGTTGATTTATGGGGACAGCCTGCCCCTGAGTAGTTGGAGATGGGTGGACTCCCTGAGGATTCTCAACATACTGCTACAACTTATTGTCCCTTATGAGCTCTTCTATCAAATTATTCAAGTGTCTGCTTTCATTAATGTTGTGTCCCGGTTGATTGTGAAATCTACAGAATCTGCCAGAATTTCTCTGACCCTCAGTCATCCTTAGAGGAGGCTACTTTGGGTACCATTCCTGCTCGTCAGTGGCCGAGAAGATGTTTTCGGGAATGTCATTTAGAGGGTGAAGTCTTCAGGCTTGAAGTATCGAAGGCATTTTCCATGTTTCTTACCCTTACCTTTTCTGTAGTTGGCCCTTTTTCTGGCCTTCCCCCTTTTTCCTTCTTCTTAGGTGGACCCACCTTCCTTGTGACCGTTGTTAGGATGGTTTTTCACGGGACTAACAATATCCGTAGCTATCGTATTTTCCTCTTCCCACCTAAGTAATTCGTCAGCCTTCTTGTTGAATTTTTCTAGAGTATTAGGTTCTTTCATCGTAACCCATTTTCCAACTCAGTCTTCTTATCAATAGCTCAGACCAGAGCCGTTAGCACCATCCTTGGTTTTGGGTTACCGACGTCCATCACTGTGGTATTGAATCGACTTAAGAAGGTCTTCATGCGTTCCTTCAGCATTTGAACCGTTCTTGATAAAGACACGATTTCCTTTGCTTTCGAGGTATACAACCTGAATTGTTGCTTGAGCTTCCAAGATAAGCCTTCAAATTTGTCGACTGAATTTGGGCGGAGGTTTGTAAATCAAAACGATGCTACCCCTTCCAAGTACACCGGGAAATATCGGCACTTCAATCCATTAGTGGCCCGAGTATCTTTCATATGACAGTCGTATTTAAATAGGAACAAGTTGGGATCCGTTGTTTCATTATATGCCGGTATCATTGGTGGGACGAATTTCTTAGGATAATCACCTTTTAGTATCTTGCTAGTGAAAGGGGTTATGTTGGGAGAAAAACCCAAGTCCTCCTCTTCCTCTTCCTAGCCAAACTTTCTTCCACAATTAGTTTAATCATTTGTGAGATTTACTCCTTGTTATCATTTTTGTCCACAGGGTGGACGCCAACTATCTTTCCGGGAGTCTGGTTAGGCAGACGACCTCGGTTAATAGGCTGGGATCCCGATCCTCTGACTTGCGGAGGTGCCCCTCTAGTGGCGCTTATGAATTTATGGGAAGAGGTTCTCATGGTATTTCTTCGCTTGTTCCCTTCATCATTAATTCCTCCGTCATTATCATTGGCACTATTATTAGAATTATCATTAGAAACTGATATTCTATCAAGATCATTGCCATCATCAGCCTCTCGTTCGATATTACCTCCCATATCAGGTTTATGGGAATAGCGCCACCACTCCTTTCTGCATTAGTTCGGGCAACATTAGCATCATGCAATCCGGAGGCATCCTTGGGTTTGGCCTAGTATTTAATAGCGCATCCAGATTTTCCGTCAGCATCCAGTTTGTAGCCGCCAATCGCTGGTTTATTCCTTCTACCACAATGTGTAGTTCTCTCCAGGTAATAGATTCTCCGGTAGTTTGATTTGCTACGTGGTTATCGTCCATGGTAGAGACTTAGGTATCACCAACCATGTTTCTGAAAGGTCCAGCTTCTCCGAATTTGCTTTTACTTGCGTTCTTCCTTGAAGGAGCCACGATATCACCAAATTTTGAGTTTTTAATGCAAACTTCTCCATGGATCTGCCTCGTAAACCTTGATGGTCTATAGCAGAAGCGCGAATTAGGCCTTTGATTTAGTTCTCAGTGAAAGCACCAAATGTTAATTACAAAAATGGTCGTAACACCTGATTTGTTTGCGAAAGCACCACCCCTCGATGAGGAAACAGAATAAAGAAGTAAAAGTAAATAAAAACGGGAAAGAAACGAAAAATAGGGAAAGAAGAGACAATTTTATAGTGGTTCATCTTGGGATCAAGCCTACATCCACTTTGAACAATATTACTATAAAGCTTGCCATGCTAAATACAATATATCTATATATAATGTCACGCACCGAATTTCACGGTCTGACTCGATTGCTAAACCGACCAAGACCGTTCAAGAACGCAGATTGTAATGAGAACATGACGCCTTAAAATACAAACATGAGAACATTTCCTTGCTATTACAGCAATTTACATCAGAGTACAAGATATCAGAGTTCAAATAAATAATATACAGCGGAAAATAATATCAGAGATTTAAATTACAAAACAACGGAAATATAATACATGATTATATGTGTAGTGGAAAACATCAACTACCACAAGTGAAAGGAATACACGGATAGAAAGCTTTCTGAATATAGCTCCAGCTGTAAACCAGGATTATGTGAAAAGAAATATCTGCGAAAACTGAAACTACTAGTTGTCCATGTAGAAAATATGGGAACCCAGAGTTTAGGTAGAAACAATAAACTCCGGGTCAGTCATGGGACTGGTGTGAGAACTAAAACAGTAATTAACTTGATTTTAATGTTGGGTAAATCAAGGGACCACGCCGTATAACACGGAACGGGTTTCCTCCCAAGAATACTATAAACAAATAACGCAATGCTAAAAAGGAAAAATGAAGCCATTATAAGACTCAGGTCCCATCACACATTGCAACACAAACTAGAGGATAGAGTTTTACCTTATAATGGCCAAATATGCTTGGTATGCAAACTTTATCTTTTATTATTACTATAGGTGAAGAAATCAACCTCAAATATAAATGTATCAATCATAGACGGCATAGTACCCCATCCTACTATGTCTCTATATACGTTTACAACTAAAACCGAAAGTTCGCGTATTGGAAATTGGATTTCCATCTATGAGTCGAGGCAAGGGATGTATCCTCACCGGTTTCGGGCCATCTCTAGCGGGATTCCTAGGATCAACACACGTGGTCCTTGGATCTTCAAGGTCGGTCCTCTCTTACTTTTGAGGATTGGTTATTCCTGAACAATACATTTCCTGGTCCTATCGGACCTATCACTTAGCCATTAGAGACCAATCATATCCGAAGTGCCTCGCAATCCATCATCCACATACGTAAAATGTCTGGGCTTCGTAGCATGATACCACTTCTAGCTAGAAAGAAACGCATGCACTCCCTATAGTCACTATCCCATTTTTAACTCATACCGGGTGTGAGGCTCGCGAATCAACGCTATACACAAAGCTACGTTATATTAAAGCCATGCTTTGATCATCATCCACAAGACTCTGCTTTTCAACAAAGCCTTGATCATAGCATCTCAGCATGTCACATTGTCAATCCATACCATACCATTGATTTCTACCAATATATAACCTCTAAGCTCGTACGTCTCAGAGAAGGGTGTTAACCAAGAGAATAAATTCTCCGCCACCAACAAATATACATTTAGCAGAGATCAACAAATATAGCACACAATACAATGTCAGAAATACAATCCATTTACAAGTTCATTCTGGGTCTGAATGAAACCAGAGGCACCTTATTCGTCGTCCCATGTGTCCAATAAAGGAGAGAGGTCCTCACATATTCAGTCGATCTCCAAGTATGTCTGGACGATCACCACTTATTACCTCGTCTTGGGTGTACAGCCCAATCAAGACATCAGTAATCATCCATAAGATGTGAAGATCTCTAGTCTTCAACCACCGTCTTCAAATCTTCGACTTTTAGTCGTCGTATCAGTTGTTCAGAATGGGTTAAACCCGGTCTTTCCGAATAACTGGCGTATTTTATAATCAAGTGCTATAAAAACGCATTATACGCCTTATTACAATCCAGAATATTCTTTTATTCAAATATTCACTACATTAGGTATCATTCCCATAAATCTTATCGAAGATTTAGTTCATTTAAACCTCTTGTTTAAATCTTTCTTTGAAAACCATTGCAAAAGGTTTTGCTTTATCTTTTAACAATCTTAAACCAAATTAAGGTTTATAAAACTAGTCGGGATTTATGAGTTTTACTGAAGTAATCATTCATTTTGTCCTCCCAATCCCAACCTATTTATCCCATAGGGCAAAACTGGTAGTACTCCATATCTAACACCCTATGTGTTACTGATAAATTCAATTACCACTTAACGTTCAAATCTAATTAAAGATTTAACTATCGAGTGGAATAAAACTGGGGGTACTCCATTCCGGAACATTTCTTGAATTCGCTAAATTTAATTACCTTATTCACATTTCAATCTAATTAAAGATTCGTTAAAACTCCACTTAGTTTTAATCTCAAAAATCATAACTTAATGATTTTTCAAAATTAGGAAATAATTCCTGTCTTTACTTGGGTTAAAGAAACAATGCCATTTAAAACTCAATTCACGATAAGTCAAAAATCATATTTCATTAAACTGGATCCTTCACGGAAATCATAATAGTAAATAGTCGATATAAATTTCCATATCAGACTAATACTATAAGTGGAATAACGACAAGGCCTTTTAAATTCCATGAATAGTCAATGCCTTCTTCCACAGAAGCTCATTTCGATTATCTCTAAATCAAATTCCACTTAATTCCAATCTAATATATTAAACTGGAAAAACTTTACTTTGGAAAATTCTATTAATCTTAATTAAAAGATTATAAATTCCAAATCAAAACTTCACCGTTAATTGGGTTTAAGAATTAATGTCATTTAAAACATCGTTCACAAAGAACCAAAAATCACTTTCATTTAATTCCGATTATATTCATTAATTGGAAAATCTCTTTAAATCTCAATGAAAAGATTAACTCTATTCTCAAATGGGTTTAAGAATAGTATTATTAAAGATGCCATTCATGACAAACCCAAAATCCAATTTGATATTAAATGCAAGGCTCTGAATGGAAATCATATTGACTTATACTCAATATCAAATTCTGAAACCAACAGATACCGTATTGGGAATAACGATATCTATATCTTCCAAATTCCTCCACGATATCTATATAATCCGGAACCCAATATCAAAATATTCCAAAGATTATTTCTATTCAAATCCTTTCCAATTCATACGTTGGAAAATTTCTAGTTATGTTAAAACCTTATCAATTCTTTAATCTAGTTGTTAACCATTTCATTCAGAAAAAAATATCTTTTATCTTTTCAAACTTGGAGTATTTCAATATTTTCGTGTCCATCCAAAATCAGACATCAAAGTCATATTTTGATTCTTCACTGAATATTTTTTTAAAATATTCGTTATTTCTGAGTTGGAATCCGACTCAATCAATTACCATATAATTTTATTTATATGGATTCAATACCTTGCATGTATTCAAAAATAGTGATAAACAACTATTAAACATTCAATTCACATCCAAAGTGCATCTAAGACTGTATAAGCGTTAAATAATTAAACAGCGCTTACTATGTCTGTCAATCAATCGATTGACATACAACTAAACACAAGGGAGATGTTTTAAGTTATTATCATCCCCATACCCATGTAGGGTTTTCAACCAACTAACAAATATTATTATTTGTGTACTTGGGTGATATGTAAAATAATCGTCCCAACACCCGTGTCGGGTTTACATCACAATCCATGTGAACAAATCTACATATTCGGGAGACTGATGGGTAAATTGTCATCCCAGAATCATTTATAATATAAATGTTTATTTTTAACATCATATATATATATATATATTCACAGTTTGATGATAATAACATTAAAACCATAACCAACCATCAACCACCAAACATCATTGTAATTACAGACAAACAATATATTTTCAGTTATAAAAATATATAACAGTATTAAAATAATTGAGTGAGAGAATTCTCACCATTGGTTTCCACTCCGTCATTCTTTAATTGATGATTTATAAAACGATTTCGTAAGAATCGGGCTGTTGAAATCTATGGATCAGAGTAACTGAAAAGTCACAAACAAAGGCGTAATGGGCCAAAACTCGACCGGGAAAGAGCTTAGGTGGACTTAAACTGTTGATTGTGGTCTACACTGGTCAATCGTCCAAAAACAGGATTGATATGTCTGGCCTAAAAATTCAGACGTCTGAATTTCCTTTGATTCGAACCTGCAAGAATTTAGTTCAATTTGGTCCTATTTCATAATTTTGTTGCTTCGGTTTAAACGTCTGACCTGAAGCAAACAATTATTTGGCTTGCCTGAGAGCTTTTTCAAATGTCTGTTGCTTCGGTTTAGACGTCTGACCTGAAGCAATTAATTTTTTTCTTGCCTACAAGCTTTTTCAGACGTTTGTTGCTTCGGTTCAGATGTCTAACCTAAAGCAAATAATTATTTTTCTTGCCTATGAATGTGCAATCTGCCTCAGACGAGCCTGGATAAATGGTAATGGCTTATGATGTTTTCTAGGTTAGAATGAAGCCACTTTAGCTCGCCAAAACCACTTAAGAACACATGCACAAACGTATATACATGAATTTGCAATGATTTTGATTATAAACTCCAAAATGACTAAATTCTCTAACCAAAGCAATCAAATGCGATGTGAGTGAATTGTGAAGTCTTAGAACTTGCCGGTGCAACAACTGAGCTTCACAATATCACCAAAACAACTCATAGAATATGAATTAGATTGTGTGAACAATTCTAATCATAATTTTCAATTCAATGGAACATAAACTAATGAATCGGAAAGTGTATACTTATCTAACCAATTCATATGCATATGTAAACCAAAATGAACATTAAATTACACTTTTACAAGCCGATATATTGTGGCATAGATTAAGTACATGAATAACTCACAAAGAACTCACCTTTGATGGTTAGAAGCAATGAATCCATCTAATAGCGAGCTAGAACAACCTCTCTTCGATAAAAACACTAGAATCAACAACCTATGATCATATGAACATATTTCCTAAGAATTAGGTCATAGGAAATCTCACAAATCTAAAGAGAAAGCAAGTTAGAGAAGATGGAGAAGGAGATGAAGAAGCTTACCAATGTTTTCCCCTTGATTTCCCTGAGCATCTAATTGCAAAACCTAGCCTAGGAATTTTAATTTCCCATATTTTCCCCCCATTTTCTATCTTTGATGAAGTGTTAGAATGGAATGAAGAGTAGAGGGCCGATGGAGCACTTAAGGGAATGGGCTATGTTGGCTAAACTAAGACTCAGTCGAAGTGCCAAATCATCGAATCTCGGAACATATCGAAGTTTTTAGTTTTCGAACATGTAAACGACATTTTGAACTCAATGGAAGTTGTTTCGATCCAAATTCATCCACGTGTAAAAGTGATATTTTGGTCATACATCTAATGAATGAGACCAAATTTCTCTAACTCCAAAGGTACCGATGTTTGTAGTTTTAAATGTCATAAATGACATTTTGAACCCAATGGAAGTGATTTCGTCGAAAACGGAAGTCGTTTGTAAAATGGTTAATATATACATAAATTCCATAGCGACTATTCTAAATTTTAATTTAGACATAACTTACAACTTACAAAGTGAAATCTCAATTTCTTATATTCGATATAAAATTACAATTCAACATATTCCAATGTTTCTTGTTTTATCAAATTCCGATTTATATTGAATTATGTACATTCATTCAAAGTTTTAAAATCAAATTTTCAAACCAACACGCCATTTCAAGGCCGTTTTAATTAAAATTTTAATTTATACGTTCTAACTTTGATTTAAATAAATTTTAAATCGTTTATTCTCAAAATAATTCATTAAATATATTTAATTTCCATGAAAATCAATTAAAAATAAATTTTAAATTGTATCCAAAAGTACGGGTTGTTACAATCTCCCCCACTTAAAACTTTTTCGTCCCCGAAAAAGGAACATAGATGAAAGTTGTTTAACCAATTCAACTTTCATTCTGGCTTGAGTTCTTCAACTTTTTAGTTTCTAAAAACTTTTAAATTTCTCAAAATTTGGCTAACGCCTTAAATTTTTGAAAAAAATCGTCATACCCTCCTTTGTACGAGTTGATCGGTACAACTACAAATGGCCTCTACAGGCTATTATATATCAAAAGAAAATCCAAGAGCCAAGCGGCTAGCCAGTTGGGTCAAAAAATCATCAAACCCAATATATATAGTTAACATGTACCTGTTGATCGGGCATACAATTTTATTCCTCTTCTTAACTTCCATAACCTGGCATGTTCAACATACATACACATATCCAATTCGAACAAATTTTCAACTCGGTTCAATATTAAATTCGATTGGGCTAAATTTTGCACTTTTATTTTCACATTGGTTTTATTATTCCAATATTTTAATTAGTCAAACTAATTATCATCCATCACAACCAGCAATCAATTGGTTAATTAGAATTTCAAACATATATCTTCTGTATATACTCAAAATCACATTTTCAATGCCAAATCACAAACATTAAACTCTAACTAAGTTTTGGTTCTCACACCAGTCAATTGGAAATATATAGATATCCCATTTTCGAAACTCGAACATAAATGCTGATAATGTTATAGCGATCATCAGAATCATCCCTCGGCGACTAGAGTGTGATTCTATATCTATCCAGTATATTTTAGACTTTGAATACACGTGGATCAAATGTATATTCAAAATCTTCTTATACCCGATAGTACAAAATCAATATAAACTAAAATATTCAAATACATATAATAAAATATAATTTTACAAAATTATATTCATTTTCAATAAATAACACTATTCAAACTCATTCTAGGATGCTACTGATCCCATCTCTAACGAGTTACTCTTATAGGATATTACTAATCCTATCTCTGATGAATTCTTTCGTTCGGTTCTAATATGTCTTATCCACGAGCTTTGTAAACTAATGCTCTGATACCAAACTGTCACGCACCAAATTTCGCTCGGTCTGAATCGATCGCTAAACCGACCAAGACATTCGAGAACGTGAATTGTAATAAGAATACGACGCCTCAGAACACAAGCATGAGAACATTTTCTTGCTATTACAACAATTTACATCAGAGTACAAGATATTAAAGTTCAAATAAATAATATACAGCAGAAAATAATATCAGAGAATTAAATTACAAAACAACGGAAATATAGTACATGGTTATAATGTATAGTGGAAAAAATCAACTACCACAACTGAAAGGAATACACGGATATAAAGCTTTCCGAATATAGCTCCAGCTGTAAATTAGGTCCTGTAAAAAGAAATATCTACGAAAACCAAAACTACTAGGTGCCCGTGTGGAAAATAAGGGCACCTAGAGTTTAGGCGGAAACAATAAACTTCGAGTCAGTCATGGGACTGGTGTGAGAACTAAAACAATTATTAACTTGATTTTAATGTTGGGTAAATCATTGGACCCCGGCGTATAACATGGAATGGGTTTCCTCCCAAGAATACCATAAACAAACAATGCAATGCTAAAAAGGAAAAAATGAAGCCATTATAAGACTCAGGTTCCATCACACAATGCAACACAAACCAGAGGATAAAATTTTACCTTATAATGGCCAGATATGCTTGGTATGCGAAATTTATCTTTTATTATTACTATAAGTGAAGAAATCAACTTCAAATATAAATGTATCAATCATAGACGACATAGTACCTTATCCTACAATGTCGCCATATAGGTTTAGAACTAAAACCGAAAGTTCGCGTATTGGAAATTGGATTTCCATCTATGAGTCGAGGCAAAAGATGTCACTTCACTGGTTTTAGGCCATCTCTAGCGGGATGCCCAAGATCAACACACGTGACCCTTGGATCTTCAGGGTTGGTCCTCTCTTACTTTTGAGGATTGGTTATTCCTGAACAATACGTTTCCCGATCCTATCGAACCTATCACTTGGCCACTGGAGACAAATCTTATCTGAGGCGCCTCGCAATCCATTATCCACATATGTAAAATGTTTGGGCTCCATACCATGACACCACTTTTAGCTAGAAAGAAACGTGTGCACTCCCTACCGTCACTATCTAGTTTTTGACTCATACCGGGTGTAAGGCTCGCGAATCAATGCTATACAAAAAGCTACATTATTTTATAACCGTGCTTTGATCATCATCCACAAGGTTCTACTTTTCAACAAAGCCTTGATCATAGCATTTCAGCATGCCACATTGTCAATCCATACTGTACCGTTGATTTCTACCAATACATAACCTCTAAGCTCGTACGTCTCAGAGAAGGGTGTTAAGAAAGAGAATAAATTCTCTGCCACCAAAACATATACATTTAGCAGAGATCAACGAATATAGCACACAATACAATGTCAGGCATAAAATCCATTTACTAGTTCGTTCTGGGTCTGAACGAAACTGGAGGCACCTTATTCCTCATCCCATTTTTCCAATACAGGAGAGAGGTCCTCGCATATCCGATCGATCTCCAAGTACATTTGGACGATCACCACTTATTACCTCATCTTGGGTATACAGCCTAATCAAGACATCAGTAATCATCCATACGATGTGAAGATCTCCGGTCTTCAACCACCGTCTTCAAATCTTCGACTTTTAGTCGTCGTATCAGTTATTCAGAATGGGTTAAACCCGACCTTTCCGAATAACTCGCGTATTTTATAATCAAGTGCTGTAGAAACGCATCATTCCAATCCAGAATATTCTTTTATTCAAATATTCATTACATTAGGAATCGTTCCCATAAATATTATCAAATATTTAATTCATTTAAACCTCTTGTTTAAATCTTTCTTTGAAAACCATTGCAAAAGATTTTGTATTATCTTTTAACAATCTTAAACCAAATTGAGGTTTATCAAACTATTCTGGATTTACGAGTCTTACCGAGGTAATCATTCATTTTATCATCCCAATCCCAACCTATTTATCCCGTGGGTCAAAACTGGTAGTACTCCATATCTTACACCCTCTGTGTTATCGATAAATTCAATTACCACTTAACGTTCAAATATAATTAAAGATTTAACTATCGCATGGAGTAAAATTGGTGGTACTCTATTCTAGAACATTTCTTGAATTCGGTAAATTTAGTTACCTTATTCACATTTCAGTTTAATTAAAGATTCGTTAAAGCTCCACTTAGTTTTAATCTCAAAAATCATTACTTAATATTTTTAAATTTTAGGAAATAAATCTTGTCTTTACTTGGGTTAAAGGACCAGTGCCATTTAAAACACAGTTCACGATAAGCCCAAAATCATCTTTCATTAAACTGGAATCTTCACGGAAATCTAAACTGTATATAATCGATATAAATTTCCGTATCAGACTAATACTATAAGTGGAATAACGACAAGTCCTTTTAATTTCCATAAATAGTAAATGCCTTCTTCCACAGAAGCTCATTTCAATTATCTCTAAATCGAATCCCACTCAATTCGAATCTAGTATATTAAATTGGAAAAACTTTGCTTTGGAAAATTCTATTAATCTTAATTAAAAGATTATGAATTCCAAATCGAAACTTCACCATTAATTGGGTTTAAGAACTAATGTCATTTAAAAAATTGTTCACAAAGAACCCAGAATCACTTTCATTTAATTCTGATTATATTCATTAATTGGAAAATCTCTTTAAATCTCAATGAAAAGATTTATTCGATTCTCAAATGGGTTTAAGAATAGTAATATTAAAGATACCATTCACGACAAACCCAAAATCCAATTTGGTATTAAATACAAGGCTCTGAATAGAAATCATATCGACTTATACTCAATATCAAATTCTGAAACCAATATATATCGTATTGGGGATAATGATATCTATATCTTTCAAATTCCTCCACGATATCCATATAATGAATCCAATATCGAAATATTCCGAGGATTATTTCCAGTCAAATCCTTTCCAATTCATATGTTGGAAAAATTCTAGTTATGTTAAAACCCTATCAATTCTTTATTCTAATTGTTAACCATTTCATTTAGAAAAAAAAATATTTTTATCTTTTCGAACTTGGAGTATTTCAATATTTTCATGTCCATCCAAAATCGGACATCAAAGTCATACTTTGATTCTTCACTGAATATTATTTTAAAATACTCGTTATTTCTGAATTGGAATTAGATTCAATCAATTACCTTATAATTTTATTTATACGGATTCCATACATTACATGTATTCAAAAATAGTGATAAACAACTATTAAACATTCAATTCACATCCAAAATGCATCTACGACTGTACCAGCGTTAAATAACGCTTACTACAGTTTGTCAATCAATCGATTGACATACAACTAAACACAAGGGAGATGTGTGAAATTATTATCATCCCTGGACCCGTCTGGGGTTTTCAATCATCAAACAAATATTATTATTTGTATACTTGGGTGATGTGTAAAATAATCGTCCCAACACTCGTGTGGGGTTTACATCACAATCCATGTGAACAAATCTACATATTCGGGAGACTGGTGGGTAAATTATCATCCCAGAATCATTTATAACATAAGTGTTTATTTTTAACATCACATATATATTCACAGTTTGACGATAATAACATTAAAACTGTAACCAACCATCAACCACCAAGCATTATTGCAATCACAGACAAACAATATATTATCAGTTATAAAAATATATAACTGTATAAAAATACTTGAGTGAGAGAATTCTCACCATTGATTTCCACTCCATCAATATTTAATTGATGATTTATAAAATGATTTCGTATGAATCGAGCTGTTGAAATATGTGGATCAGAGAAACTGAAAAGGCACAAACAAAGATAAAATGGGCCGAAACTCGGCCGAGAAAAAGCCTGGATGGACCTAAACTGTTGACGGTGGTCTCCACCATCAACAATCCAAAAACAAGATTCAAACATCTGATCTAAAAACTCAAACATCTGAATTTCCTTTGATTTTAACCCGAAAGAATTTTGTTCAATTGGTTCTGTTTGAGACGTCTGTTGCTTCGTGTAACAACCCGTATTTTTGAATAACATGTTATAACATAAATGGAGGCAGAATTAAACTGTAAAATCTGAATCAAGGGAAACGGGCTGTGCCATTGCGTTCGTCTCGGAAGAATACGCGAAATAGAGTCCGAGTTTTCGAAAATCGGAGTCCGTATGACCAAGATATGGCCTCGCAAAGTTTTACGAAAAATTCACAAATTAAAGTATACTTAATTAAGTGAAATGGGTTGCGCAGAGAAATATATATATTGATATATATATATAATTGAAAATTAAATAAATAAATATGCAAAAATGTTCAAAACAGCGAATTGGGAGAGGGGAATAACCGAACCGGCCGATTTTTGAGGTCGACCCGAGCTCGCTGGGTCGACTAGGGGTTAATCCAGGGTGTTTGGCTGTCAACCCGTGGGCCGATTCGCTCAAATGCAGATTTAGCATTTGAATGGTTCTCATGGTTCAGCTTTAATCTAAAGGCCATATATGGTTCCTACACTTGACTTCTTCCCCAAGACATGCTTTGATGACTTGGATTGAATCTAGGGTTAATCCTATGGCTAATACTATCCTAATCCTCTATAAAAAGACCCCAAACCTAGCCTAAATCACCATTATTAAATCCTACAACTAAACTATGTCAAATTTGTTCCTCTCATGGCCTCCACTCTCATGCTAAAATTTCTAAGTTAATTTCTATGAGAGATTTTGAGTTCATACAAGTGTTTTCAAACTTGTATGAGTGTTCTTAGCTTGCATTCAAGTCAAGTTGCAACATTTCTATTTCAAAGCAAGGGTTTTTATTGAATTGGCTCAAGGGTTTTCATTTGGAGCTTGCATATTTGGGTTTTTGGTGCTTGCATAAGGGCTTCGTCTCAATCTTTATAATAAATATTTATTTGTGTCTTCATAGCATTGTAAGCCCTTTTCTACTTTCTTTTTATTGAACTCTAAAGTTAAATGAATGATGCAAGTTTGGGGTTGATCATTATGATATGCAAGTTTGGTTGATCATTATATGCAAGTTTGGTTGATCATTATATGCAAGTTTGGTTGATCATTATATGCAAGTTTGGGTGATCATTATATGCAAGTTTGGTTGATCATTATGCAAGTTATGTATGACACATGTTGCCATGTTTTGCAAGTTTGGGTTGATCATGTTATCATGTTATGCGAGTTTGGGTTGATCATGTTATCATGTTATGCAAGTTTGGGTTGATCATGTTATCATGTTATGCAAGTTTGGGTTGATCATTATGCACATGTTATCATGTTATGCAAGTTAAACTTGAAGTTGTGAGCTTAAAGCTTCAAGCTTTATGTTAAAGGTTGCATTTTGGCAACATGAAAGTTATCATATCCCTTATGATAACTTGCATGTGAGGCTAAATGCGAACTTCTAGCAACTTCTACATGTTATTTATCACCATGTATCACTCATATGCTAAGTTTGGTTTTATGCATGCTTTTGAAGCCTAATAATGCAATATGCAAGTATATGAACATATGTACATTTCATATGCCACCATGTTAAACTTGTGGCTTCAACACCTTTATGTCATGGTTATGCCAAGTTCCCTATTTTATCCTTTATGCGTTGTTGCGATTATGTAAACGATGGGATTACGTTGGGGTTGGGTAACATAATGACATGAACATGATTTTTGTAACATGACGTGATATGTTAACTTGTAATTATGTTTTGGAAACATAATGGACATGACACTTAGAAAATATGAGTGTGGCCAACTCGAGGTTGGGTTGAGTTTGTAGCATAAATCTACCCGGACCCGCCCGGCTTAACTAGTGGCTACAAACAATAGGACCCAATGTGAGAAGTTGGTCATGTTGTGCTCGAACCCGAGGTTAGACCTAGTTGTGGTATAAAGCTACCCGGACCCGCCCGGCTTAACTAGTAACCACAACAAAGTCTAATGTGAGAGGTTAAAGCGCATTAAGTTAATTAATGCCTCCTGATTAGGGTTAAGTCATGATCCACTTAATACTTAACCAATTTGGGCTTGATGGATTAATCGAGGTTAAGTCAGGAGCCTTGGGTACTCTTAACCGATTTAATCCACGTTTGGATCGGGTTAACCGCATTTAACCCGTTAAGAAACCCTAGTTGCGTGGTCCTTTTCAGCAGTAACCTTCTAGATGTATCATAAGACCCTAGGACTAGGCTAGGGTGGGGCACGATTACTGGGCTGATTGTAAGAGACCAAAAGAGACGGCTGAATGATGCCCCGGTTGTTCAGGCGGACCATGGTCGTGCACATCAAGTCCGGAGTTGAACACGGACAACGGTAGGTTTGGACTGTGCATCATGGTATGGTGTCAGAGGGTTACACCGTAGGGCCAGATACACCCTAGGGTGGACCCTGCACAGTCAACTACATTACATGATTAAGCCGCATGACACCGACACTTGACGAGTTAGGCTTATAGGGAGCCGATCGACTAGACCGAGTAGTTGGACCTTGATTTAGGTCACCTCATGATGATGGGCCAAGCTTGGGCCAAGGGATCAATTCTTGTTTTTACTTGACATGTTAGAATGCTAGTACACCCGTGGTGCAAAACTTAACCTTAATTATGCGATGACACCTTTATCTATCTTGTTAGTTAATCATCATGCCAGTATGTTGTTATCCTTATGTTCATCTCAGCTTCTCATGCCAGTTAACTTTACTAGTTCATAAACAGATAGTAGTAGGGCTTACCAGTCTTTTTGACTGACCTGTTTTCTTTCGCCTCTTTTCTTCCGTTCCCCCCCTCAGGTTCTTAGGGTGGGAACATTGGAGCTTAGCTTGGATCTTTACAGCTTGCTTACTGGATTTGCTCATGTACGATTTTGGACATTGAGCTAGCTATGGTTTATCACTTCATTTTGGGGATAGTACTTTATGTATTTCAGTTTTTCAGTTTATGCTTTTATCTAGAATTTGTTGTTGGAAAAATAATGACCAAGTACTTTGTTGTAACATGACTATGGTTTTGAAATGCTAAGTTTTATCCGCTGCTTTACTACTCTGTTTTACTTATATGTTCTGTCTTGTGATATCTGCATGCATGTTTACCTTGTCTAAACACCCCTCCAAAGCTAGAGTGCTTGCAAGAGTTACCCTGGCGGAGGTGGGGTGTTACACTTCGATTCAAACGTCTGACCTAAAGCAAATAATTATTTGGCTTGCCTAAGAGCTTTTTCAGACGTCTGTTGTTTCGATTTACTGAAGCAATTAATTTTTTTCTTGCTCCAATGTTTTTTAGATGTCTGTTGCTTCGGTTCAGACGTTTGATCTGAAGAAAATAATTATTTTTCTTTCCTACGAATGTGCAATCGGCCTCAAACGAGCCCAGATCAATGGTGATGGCATATAAAGTTTTCTAAGTGAGAATGAAGCCTCTTTTGCTGCCAAAATGACTCAAGAACGTATGCACAAATGTATATACATGAATTTGCAATGATTTTGATTATGAACTCCAAAACGACTAAATTCTCTAACCAAAGCAAGATATAAGCGAATTGTGAAGTCTTAGAACTTGCCAGTGTGACAACGGAGCTTCACAATATCACCAAAACAACTCATAGCATATGAATAGATTGTGTGGACAATTCTAATCATAATTTTCAATTCAATGGAACATATACTAATGAACTAGAAAGTGTATACTTATCTAACCAATTCATATGCATATGTAAACCCAAATGAGCAATAAATTACACTTTTACAAGCTAATAACTTGTGGCATAGATGTGAGTTTATGAATAACTCACAAAGAACTCACCTTTGATGGTTAGAAACAACGAATCCATCTAATAGCGAGCTAGAACAACCTCTCTTTGATAAAAACACTATAATCAACAACCTATGATCATATGAACATATCTCCTAAGAATTAGGTCATAGAAAATTTCAAAAATCAAAGAGAAAGCAAGTTAGAGAAGATGGAGAAGAGATGAAGAAGCTTACCAAGGTTTTCCCCTTGATTTCCCCTTTGATTTGAGCTACTAATTGCAAAACCTAGCCTAGGAGTTTTAATTTCCCATCTTTTTCCTCCATTTTCTATTTTTGATGAAATGTTAGAATGGAATGAAGAGGAGAGACCTAATGGAGGACTTAAGGACATGGGCTATGTTGGCTAAACCAAGACTCAATCAAAGTGCCAAATCACTGGTTCTCGGAACATATCGAAGTTTATAGTTTTCAAACATGTAAACGACATTTTGAAATCAGTGGAAGTGGTTTCAAATCCAAATTCGTCCATATGTAAAAAAGTGATATTTTGGTCATACTTCCAATGAAAGAGACCAAAACTTTGTATCGATGTTTATAGTTTTAAAAGTCACAAATGACATTTTGAACTCAATGGAAGTGGTTTCGTCGAAAACGGAAGTTGTTTGCGAAACGACTATTTTTAAGGGCTGTATATAATATTAAATATATATATATATATATATATATAAATTCCATAGTGACAATTCTAAATTTTAATTTAGACATAACTTACAACTTATAAAGTGAAATCTCAATTTCTTATATTTGCTAGAAAATTACAATTCAAAGTATTCCAATGTTTCTTATTTTATCAAATTCCGATTTATATTGAATTCTATACATTCATTTAAAGTTTTAGAATCAAATTTTCAAACTACCTCGCCATTTCAAGCTCGTTTTAATTGAATTTTAAATTTATACATTCTAACTTTGATTTAAATAAAATTTGAATCGTTTATTCTCAAAATAATTCATTAAATATATTTAATTTCCACGAAAATCAATTAAAAATAAATTTTAAATTGGTTCCAAAAATACGAGTTGTTACATATACTTACAAAGATCACCAAAGTAGAGAATAGTGAACAATCACTAGTACTATTGGTTATCGTAGAATCACGATAACCAGCCAAGGTGACTTGGAGTTGCTATCTCTGGAGAATAAGCTTTACTATTGGGGGAGAGTAATAGTTGCTGGAGATGGAGAAATATTTTGGCAGAGCAAGGAAGTAGGCCCATCTTAATGTTGGAGCTAGAGCAGTATTTATAGGTGATCTGAAAGGAGTTGGGCCAAGCCCACTTGCAAGAAGCTCCAATATAACATGCCAACCCATCACATAAAAACCGTGCCAAAATACACTAAGGGGTATGGGTCGGTGCCGACCCATTTCCTTAGTGTATTTTCAGCACCGAACCATGTAGTTTTGATGTTTGTATCGTGTCTAGCTTATGGGTGCACTTTGGTATGCATTGGACTTGGTTTGACGTGGGGACGAGTTCCACTTCTCATCGTTTCAGTGCTTTTTTACGATTCATTGAATGGCGTGTCCAAGTGAGTTGAAATGTTTCGAATTTGAGTGAGTTGTCTTCTGGAAGCGTTATGAAGCGGATGGAGTAAGTCTCGTGGGCCTATGGTTAATGCTCATGGGTTGGTGTCGACCATGATGGGTCGGTGTCGACCCATGATGTGTCATGATGGGTCGATGTCGACCTATGATGGGTCAGTGTCGACCTATGTACGTAGCCTGTTCGGCTATCGAACTTTCTAAGATGTCTTTATCTCCTTCTTTTGGTCTTTCTAGCAAGGTTTCACTTGATCCGTACTTCATGTGATTTTGATCTCTTCATTGATCCTGTGTGAATACCTGTCTAGGGTTATGTCCGGGTAAATAACTTCCCCATTCAAACTCCGTTTGGGGTAAGTCATATATGTAAACGAATCAGAAAATTATCGCGGACATAATGGCACTTGTTTTGAGGTCAAATTATGAAATCATAAAACATCGATCTTCATCAATTACTATTTAAGTGCTTATTTTAAAACGTGTGTTGTTACAATTGAAGATTTTGAGGTAGATGTTCTTGAGGGAGTTATTAAGCGGAGTGTAGTTTCCAAAAGATTGAAGTCTAGGTCACTTCTTTTTCCTATTATGACCGCCTCCATTGTTTTAGCCTTGAGTAGGTTTGCTTGGAGCATTGAGACTGGAGTCATTAGAACTATGGACTTCATCTTGGAGCAAGTTGTCATAACGAGGAGTTCGATTCCTATGCCCTTCTTCTTGGCGTAGGAACTGGTTGGCTTTCTCACAGATGATTTCCCAAGTCTCCAGCTGCTTCGGTCAATGAATGCTCCAAATTCAGAATCAGGAGGTACGCTAATGGCAAGGTGGGCTAGAACAGTATGGGGCTCAGTTATTGTATCTACGCCAATGCATTGTTAAATCTTTTACACTATCTCTTCAGAGTTTCCTGGATGCCTTGGTAGATATGCATCCCAAATTATTCGATCAACACCCTAGCGAGGTGGTCGAAAGTTGAGATGATTCTCAGTGGAAACTAAGAGAACCATAATAGAGGCACACCTTCAAGAAAGACGAGAAAGCACTAGCACTTCAAAGTGTCTGTGGCATGAGAAGAATCCATGTGCGATTCATGATGGTTTATGAAATCTCGAGGATTTGATTTCCCCGAGTAAGCCTCTATCTACGGTATATTGAAGTTTTTGGGCCATTTGCCATTTAGCACATCTTCGGTGAAGGGGTTATGTCTTGCACTATTTTCCCAATCATTGACGACGTGCCCCCGAGATTCTCTTATTGTGCTTCGGATCAGGTTGGCAAGAATGGGAGCTCAGATCTCTGATGGATTCTTGCAGTCGTGATCCAATTCGGAAGTGTGTAGCCTTGAACGCCTTCTCGAACGAATGTCATCTTCATTTGGGAAATCTTTAACCTCGATTTTTGATTTTGTGGAGGTTAGTAGGAAAGATCTTGGGCCTAATTCATTGTTTATGGCATAGGCGCCAAGTTCTAGATCGTGGCAGGTTGGTCCTGCCGAGTGAGGGGTTGAGAACCAGTCCTTTTGGTCAAGGTTAGGCCCAAATCAGGAATGGACGGGATAACATTTTCCCTTTTTGATGCTGATTCTGGCACAACCATGGTTAATTTTCCAATGTTGGCCTCGATTACCATAAAGAGAAATGGGAATGGAGCTCATGGAGATGTAATTTGGAGGAGGATGAGTGCTTCTATTTGCTTGAAGGAGAAGGATGTCTTGTTGAGAATATTCTTAAAGTCGTTGCATCAACTCAAGGTTTTACTTGATTTGCTTGTTGAGGTTTCTCTATGTTTCTTCCAATTTTCTCATGGCTTCGACAAATTGGGATCGGGTAGATCGGGTGATAAGAGCCTCGGGACTGGAAGAAGTAGCGTTACCCAATTTAGTTGGAGCTTCGGTGGATTGGTGCTGAGGAGAGTTTTCCAAATCAGGATAAACAGTAGAAGGTCTAACCATAATAGTCTTTCCTTTGGTCACAATTATCAATAAGCTTGGTAGGTAAGTCTAGAGAGACCAAAGTAGCACTCTAAACCTTAGCCAAAAAATGGTTGGAAAGATTAAGTCTTTAGTCTCTCAGTGAAAGTACCAGAAAGTTGTTGTCCAAAAGTTGGTAAAAACATCCAATAAGTTCCAAGACAATGAAACTCAATGTCCAGTATAAAAATTATGCGGGAATTAAATCAACAAAGTGTTTATAATGGTTCGGTCTATGAGAACCTACGTCCACTTTGAAGATTTTGCTCTTTTATTCACCTCAATGTCAAAAGTACAATGGTTGGAACAAATGGTTCCAAACAACTACAATGGTAATAGTCAAAAGCAAAAATATAGAAGGATCCAAAAAGGAGGTTCTCTTCTTCTTCCCCTGTAATGTCCCGTATTTTTACGGCATAATAATTAATTTATTTAATTATTTAAATAGTGATTTAGAAATTTAAATGGTTGTTTAATTAAATAATATTGAATATTTAATTAATATAAATAATAGAATAATATATTTAATTCTGAAATAGTCAGAAATAGTAGAATTCGCAATATTGTGTGAATTGGATCGTTTATAATATTTAATTCAGTTTAGAGTTGAATTATAATAACGAATTTATTACTTAAATGAAGTTTGAATGTATTAATTATAATATAATTTAAATCAAGCACGTAATGGCGCGACAGTTCGTAATTTGGCGATTCGAACTTTAAACGAATATACAAAATCCGTTTTAAGTCGAATTTCTGTGAAACAAGAAACGTTCAGAGCTGGTGAAGTATATTTTTCTAATGGAAGAGAAAAACCGAGATTTTGTCATGTAGATTGTGAGTTATATCCAAATCAAATTTTTAGAAAGTCGCTATGTAATTCCTTTATAATTTATATGATTTATTTATATATTAAATGGATTTTTCAATATAAATTGAATACTGATTTAATCTGGATTTGAAATGTCGAGTTATAAATTCAGATTGGAATACTTTGGAGTTGTATTATATTCTATGTGAATATATACAATAATATTAATTTATTAATATTTAATTAAATTGTTATAAATATATTATTATTTAAATAGGTTTATTTAGAGCTTTAAAAATAGCCTTTTTTGCAAACGATCTCTGTTTTCGACAAAACTAATTTTGTTGGATCCGGAATATTAAATTATTGTTGATTTCAATTTTCGTAATTTTTGGAGTCAGTATGTGGCCGTACGGTATTTTAATGTAAAAAATAGTCAATAATTTGACTTTAAAAATACGCTGTGTGAGCAAACGGATTCGGAATTTGACGAAACCAGTTTCGTTGGGTCTGTAATGTCGAACTGTAGCTGCATGTCAAATTTCGTCTAATTTGGATATTGTGTGTGATCATAGAGATTTTTAAACCACGAATACATATAGCGATCGATTAAAAATGAGTAAAGCAATCAATTAAAATAATAATAAACTTATCTATAAATACATGCCCTCCTCTCAAACCCTAACTTCTTCCTCCCGATAGTCAACAACAAAATGCCGCCACTAAACTTCTTTTTATAGAGAAATTGGAAGTTCAAAAATCCAAATAAATTCATACAAAATTCCTAAAATCATTATATATACACTTTTGGATTCAGCATGAGTAGCTCTTCAACGCAGTAGTATTTTTTGGTGCTCGACGGATTTTTCCTACGTTCGAAAATGTGACGCAGCAACTAGGGTTGCTCGATTCCTGAAATCGGTGTATAGTTGGATGTATTCAAGTGTGAATTCGAGTTTGTGGTAATGTTCAGCCTCGGTGGGATTTTTGATGAATTTCTACACTAAAAGGTGTCACGTCATTTACTGTATGGCGCTGGAGTCGCAAGTTCCTCGAGATGATCGAGCTTGATCATTTGGTGGGAGGTTGATGAAGTTTTTGTAGGAGATTTCAATGGTGTGTTTAGATTTGGTTAACGTGAAGGATTTAGGGAAGTGGGAGGGATCGAAGATGGTTTGGGAAATAATGGAAGCAGATTTTAATCGGGGAAGAAGGAGGAGGGATAAGCGGGTTTGGGTTGTAGAGTCATAGGCCGGATTCAAAAAGTGAGGCCCAAATTACTATTAATATGGTTTAGTTTAATTTATTTTGTATATGAACTTATTAATGCTATAACTTGTATATACATTATCGGTTTTGCGAATGGTCAGATCCGTTGGGATCGTATGGACGACGAGTACACCAAAGAACTGACTGGGAGTGAATTGGATCTCGTTACAATTTATAGCAAAATAAATTGTCTGTCTGAATCAATTGACAGTTACCGTTATTTAACGATAACCGACCAAAGTGAGTAAAACTCACTAACTCTGCTAGTTTATATTTTTATAACGTATATTTAGAATTAATAAATGATGGTTGATTGTTGTGTGTTAATTGTTTGGATGAACTGCTAACTAGTTGGTTAAAAATATAGATATAATTATATATATAACGTTAATCAAATATTGATTCTGTTTATCAGAATTTTTCGTATTGAAACGAAATTGATGTTAATTATATTGTTTAACATCTGTGACGCAGGGAAACAGGTTGGAGGGATCCAACTGGATTCCTTAATATTTATAATATTGTTTGTTTTCATATATTGTGATATATGACGTGATATATAATCTGTGATTGATTATGATGACATTGGTATTATTATTTGATATTTTAAATACCATAAGAATTACCGGAATGTGAAAAGGGAATTTTCAAAGTGTATATTGAAAATAAAGTATTTATAAAATCAAAGGATTTTATAAAAGAAAATATTTATAAAATCAAAGAATTTTATAAAAGATAAAAGGAATATATATTTGGGAAATAAATAGAAAGATAAAAGGAATATATATTTGGGAAATAAATAGAAAGATAATGTGACGACCCCAAACCCCGTACTGACGGTGGCAAGGGTAATCTTTGGAATATAACACATAAACAGATAATACCAGAACATAATTAATTAAATACACCAGATAATGTACAAATAATACACTGGATAAACATAATCATCAGAGTTACACAGTATACAGGATCATACTTAGTACAAATACAGTTCATCTATACAGCGAAAAACAAACATAATATGTACAATAGGAGCTGAACAACATAAAAAGAGATAAATGATAGAATCCATCTTCAGCTCTAGCTATCCAGGAAGAGCCTGCTAAAACCTGAATACAAGGCTTCCCGTGTAGAAAAAGGGGCGCCCGAGTTTGCAACTGAAACAAACTACGAGTCAATCATGGGACTGGTATGAGAAATCTACTTAACAAATTTTATAATATGGCTAATCACAGGACCACGCCACTTTCGCGGAACGGGTTTACTCCATTGGATTGTCAGTGCTTTACAACAAGTAAATCTTTTAAATATCGCAATGCTTTTTATAAAAATGAAGCCATTATAGGACTCAGTTCCCATCACACAATGCAACGCAAACCGGAGGATAGAGTTTTTACCTTATAATGGCCAAAATATGCTTGATACGAATAAAACAAAAGCATTTGATATTATTACTAGTGTTTATATGTTTCAAAAACAATCTTCGAATCATAAGTATCAATCATAGACGACATCAATGCCCCATACCACTATGTCGCCATATATAGGTATACAATCAAAACCGCACGATGTCGTATTTGGAAATTGGATTTCCATCATGAACCAAGGCAAAAGATAGTCCTTACCGAATTCGAGACTATCTAGCCCGAGTCTCAGGGCAAGTACTCAGTCAAACCCTTGGATCGTCAGGGCCGGTCCACCGATGTGGATTAAAATGCCTGAACACTGCGTTTCCCCACCCTTTGGGGCATAAATGAGCCAACGAATGACTCCATCGGCTTCACATAGTCATCGATATATCTGAGGCGCCTCGCAACAGCAACAACCACACAGGTGAAAATAATATAAATGTCAGCCAGTTTAAGCACTGACACCACCTCTAGCTAGAAAGAAACGCATGTCCTCCCTGAGGTCCTCTCCCGTTTCTGGCTCATACCGGTGTGTGAGTCTCGCGAATTCACGTTATACACAAAGCTATGCCACACAGGTCGTGCTTTGATCATCAACCACAAGACTTTGCTTTTCAACAGAAGCCTTGATCATTTGCCACTTAGGCATGCCACACAGGCAATTCACGCTATGCAATTGATTTCTATCGATATATAACCTCTGAGCTCGTACGTCTCAGAGAAGGGCGTTAAGCAAGAGAATAAATTCTCCGCCGCCAAACAGATATATATTTAATAGAGATCAATCAGCACAGAACAAAATCCAATGTCGGACACACACTCCATTTGCAAGTTCGTTCTGGGTCTAAACGAAATCGGAGGCACTATATACCTCGCATACGCATCGATCTCCACGTATGTCTGGACGATCACCACTTATTATCTATATTTCGGGATGCCTCCTAATCAAGACATCAGTTACCATCCAATCGAGGTGAAGATCTCCGGTCTTCAACCACCGTCTTCATCATCGACTTCTTATCGCCGATCAATTATTTGAAATGAGATTTAACTCGGCCTTTTCAAACAATTCACGTATATTTAGAATTTAAATCAATTCATTTCAATGGTTAATTTATTCGACAACAATTCACGCCAAACACATTCAACCATCAAACATCACATAAACCGAGCAAATTCAGTTTATTTCCATTCCATATCGCTTATAATATTTTATCGCGATTTATCGCTATTTTTATTTATTTAAAAATAGCCATTTCATTTAAACGACGCTTCAGGCCATAATGCGGCCGTGGCGCTGTTTTTCTTCAGATTTGATTTACACATATCAGAAAATCTAACCGTTGGATCTTCACAAATTTTATTTCATTAGAAAAATCTTTTCAAAACGAATCCAACGGTTTCTGTTTTGGGAAAATCCGACGGTCGGATCTCCCAGTACACTCGTTTGAAGTTTCGATTTCAAAATACGAATTGCAGCGTCGTTATTCGATTTAATTATATATATATGTATAAATATAATCGATTCTGGCGTTGTTTTTCTTCAGATTTGAATTAAACATTCCAGATAATCCAACCGTTGGATTTTCACAAAGTGGGTATCATTGGAAAGATATTTCCAAAGCGAACCCAACGGTTTCGGTTTCGGGAAAATCCGATGGTCGGATCTCCCGCACTAATCGTTTGAAATCAAGGTTTCAAAACACGAACTATAGCTTTGTTATTCGATATATTTTAATTATATATATATATATATATAATCAATTCTTCGACTTCAAAACCATTTTCACTTCACATATTCGATAAAAACGATATTTTTATCCAAAGGATTTTTATTTCAACACATGAATTTTGTTTATTTTATTTCCACACAAGAATTACTATTCAACACATGAATTTCTTTTATTTTATTTCCACACAGGAATTTCTATTCAACACATGAATTTCTATTCAACACATGAATTTTATTTCAACGTTCAAAACATGAATATTTTCTATAGTTTATATATACAATAAAAATGTGATTTTTATTGCAAAACAATTTATTTCAAAACACGATTATTTTATATATTTTATATATAAGGTAAAAATGTTATTTTTATTGCAAAACAATTTATTTCAAAACACGATTATTTTATATATTTTATATATAAGGTAAAAATGTTATTTTTATTGCAAAACAATTTATTTCAAAACACGATTATTTTATATATTTTATATATAAGGTAAAAATGTTGTTTTTATTTTTTAAAGAATTTATTCAATACACGAACTTCATTCAACACATGAATTTATTTCAACATTCAACACATGAATTTTATTTCAACATTCAACACATGAATATTATTTCAACATTCAATACATGAATTTAAATCAAATAGAGAAATATTTCAGAAAATTTCGGCAGCATAACGGCAGGGTAGTTAAAACCGGGACCGTCCCTAGTACGGCTCCTCTCTCTACCTTAAAGCCTCGCAGCTTTTGACAATGGGGATTTCATGCATCTAGTTCGCACGTAGGCGGCATGTTTATTTTTTTTCTTTTCCACAAACTAATCCTATGTGGTTTCAACCAAATAATTCTCAACCACAAACGGGTATTTTTCAACCACAATCAGTCAATTTCAACCACAAACAATTCTAATCAACCATTCGCTATCAACCAATTTTCACACCAATCACAACCAATAAATATCGTCTATGGTTTGTGGACGAGGGGCGTATATATATATTTATATAAGTATTTTTCACTTTTATTTCAATACATATATATTTTTTACAACGCATATATAACTTATACATCGAACATACAACTTATACAACGCTTATACATGAGGTGTACAACGCTTACATAACTCATACTTCGAATATATAATTTATACATCGTCATTTCCATATCGTTTATAATTCAAAAATCTCACATTGGGTTCCACTCCACCAAAAATAGCAGATGACTCAGAAAAATATGCGGTCTCTTCTAGAATGTAGAAGACGTCCACACGAGTCCACTGTCTCTTTTTTCACTGGATTTCGACAAGAAACGAAAAAGATATGATTTTTCGAAGTTTGCAACACTTAAAAGTGTAAAATTCAGTTCAATTAAAATCAGGCCGTTACCTTCCTTAAAGCTTCAAAACTAGGTTTAGCTTCTGCGCTTTATCTAAAGCACTTCAGGCCGATCGGGTTTTACAGCGTCGTAGGGCTTCGAAGTAGCTTCCCGGGCCGGTGGTCTTGTTCAGATCGGCGGTCCCTGTAACTCGCGGCGGAGCTCGAAAGGTTGGAATTTTGAAGGCTCGGATCTCGGTGATGGCGTGATGATAGGAGGAGCAGCAGGTATGGATTTGAAGAGGATGGAGAACTCTTCAAAAACCTCCAAAGGACCGATCGGATTCGTGGCGTGGTAGAGGAGTTATGAAGGTGGGAAGCGGTGAAGCCTTTATCGTCGTCAGTTGTATAGAAGAGAGAGTCGGGTTTCGACTGGCCAAAGGATATTTTTTTTATATTTATATATTTTTAAAAATTCGAAAATACCCCTCTTCACATGCTAACTCCAATCCAGATCCAACGACTGTCGCCCCTAGCTAAATACCCCCATTCTGAAACCAATTGGATATGTTACGTAGCCCCATTCGACTGTTTCAGTCAGTTTTCCTTCAAATTAAAATATAAAACATTCAATATTCGATTTGAACGTACATTTCAATTTGCCGGGGCCACATACTGGTTCTAAAAATTCTCGAAAAATAAATCTAGCTATGTTTTGACGATAGGGTCGCAACAAAACTAGTTTCGTCGAATTCTGAGACCGTTTGAAAAATGGCTATTTTCTGGTCGATCCAATTTAACTGTAATTGACAAAACACATTTTTCTTCGCCACGCTCACATATTAGCTTAAAAAATTATGAAATTTGAAACCTAGCAAAAATTTGACATCCTGGATCCAACAAAAGTGGTTTCGTCGAATTCCGAGGTCGTTTGCAAAATGTCTATTTTCACGGGCTATATAAATTCTATAGTGACCTTTCTGAAAATTCATTTGGCCATAACTTTTGATTCCCGCTACGAAACTTCGATTTTTCAGATTCATTAGAAAGATATTCACTAACAGATTTAAATATTTTTGGTTTCACTAAAATCCGTTTTATTTTGCACAATCAGTCAGAGTTTGAATTCAAATTTTGAAACTATCGCGCCATTTCAAGCCTTATTTATAATTAGAAATAATTATATTCATTTTCAAACATCCATTCAAACTTATTTTTCATCGTTATTATTTAAAATATTTATTTTAAATATTTTAAATTCACTAAAATAGCCAAATTAAAAATTTTAAATTGGCTCAGATTTTCCGGGTTGTTACAAGGGGTATTTATTTGGAAAATAAATAGAATTATAAAAGGAATATTTATTTGGAAAATAAATAGAATTATAAAAGGGAATATTTGGAAAGTAGGTAGGATTATAAAAGGAAATATTAATAAAACAAATAAAAGATAAAAGGAAATATTTGTTAAACAAATAGAATTGGAAAAAAAAATATTTGTAAAATCAAAGGATTTTATAAAAGAAAGTATTTTTAAAATCAAAGGATTTTATAAAAGAAAATATTTATAAAATCAAAGGATTTTATAAAAGATAAAAGGAATATTTATTTAGAAAATAAATAGAATTATAAATGGAAATATTTTTAAAATGAATAGAATTTTATAAAAGGAAATATTTGGGAAATGAATAGAATTTTATAAAAGGAAATATGTGGAAACTAAATATTAAATGGAAACCAGTTTTGATAGATAAATATAAAAGATTAATTTAAAGTAGATTTTGAATAGAATCTGTTTTAACAGATAAATTGAGAAGATTAATTTATAAATAATGTTTTATAAATAAAATAAAATATTTATCATGTGATAAATGGAATATATAAGTCTGAACTTATATAGAGAAGTAGAAATCGGTTTTGACACCGATATTTTAAATAGAATGTGAACTCAGCATTTATAAAAGGAATTATAAATGAGATTTAATTGTTAGAAATAAAAAAGAAGATTTCTTATGGATAATTCTATAAATAGAAGTATAAATAGAATTTGGAAATGGGATATTATTTTAAAATACGAAATCAAACTTAATGGATTATATAAAAGAATTATTTTTCACATTCGTTGTGAATAATGGATTAAAATAAATATTTTATAAATTAAAACATTTATAAGGAAAATTGGGTTTTGAAATAGGAATTCAAATGGGAATCTGAATGAGATAGGGAATAGAGTTATTCGAATAGAGCTAATCGAATATTAGTTATTCGAATAGAGTTAATCGAATATTAGTTATTTGAATAGAGTTAGTCGAATAGAGTCAATCGAATTATAGTTAATCGAATATTAGTTATTCGAATAGAGTTAATCGAATATTAGTTATTTAAATAGAGTTAATCGAATTAGAGTTGATCGAATATTAGTTATTCGAATAGTGTTAATTGAATAGAGTTAATCGAATTAGAGTTAGTCGAATATTAGTTATTTAAATAGAGTTATCGAATACAGTTATTTGAAGAAAGATTATCGAATATAGTTTATTCGAAAGAGAGGTTATCGAATATAGTTTATTCGAAGAAAAGAGTTATCGAATATAGTTTATTCGAAGAAAAGAGTTATCGAATATAGTTTATTCGAAGAAAAGAGTTATGAATATAGTTTATTCAAAAGAGAGATTATCGAATATAGTTTATTCGAAAGAGAGATTATCGAATATAGTTTATTTGAAGAAAAGAGTTATCAAATAGAGTCTATTCGAAAGAGAGTTATTGAATACAGATTATTCGAGAGAGAATTATATGTTGAAATTCGATTTTATCGAATTCGGGAAAGTACTATTCACTTTCTGTTTTTAATCAAGATTTATTTATTAATAAATTAGTTATTTGTTTATTTATCCAAATTAATAAATAAAAGTTATATTTAAGTTATTATATTTTGGAAGCATGGGATTATAACACTACTGTTATAATCAAAATGATTTCTGTAAAAGAAGCGGATTCGTAAATAGAATCCGAGAGTTACGCAAGGAAGTTTATTAAAGATTTGAAAGGTGAACTTTTTCTATTTCGAGGTTAGAAATGTTGTTCAGTTAAGGTCTGAGAGGTAGTTATACCCCAACTTGATTAACTTCATTTTTAACTAAGGAATGGTTAAGGTTCGATAGTGAATGTTGGTTAAGTAAATTAAGTTAATTAGTGTTAATGGTTTAAGTTGGCATAGCGATGTTTTATTTAAACATCTGTTTTAATCCAATGAAGAAGATTTTGGAAATGTTTTTTCAAATAAGAATCAGAAATGTTTTCTAATATAGAAAATAAGAAATGGGAGTAAACATGGAAATGTTTTCCGATGCTAATGACGTATAGTTTCTAAATATAGAAGCTGTGAATATATATAAGAATATTTTCCGTTTGCACGTAAGAAATATTTTCTGGAATACAGAAAATAAATAGTTATAATAAATGGAAACATTTTTCGAGAATAGGGAGAGGCTAAACGGGTTTTAAGAAATATATGGAAAACGGGAAATGGGTAAATGAATAAATTAATGATAAATTAATTTAAAGGGAAAGATGTTGATTGATGGTTGATCGATAAAATTTCCATTTGGAAATAAGATCATTGTGTGTATGAATGTTTTCCTTTGATAGTTAAATAAACGACTATCAAAGTTTTGACCATTTTTCCGTTGACAATACGGGGAGACTTTTGCGTAAATTTTTAGCCAAATGGAATAGAGAAGTCTTTGGAAACATCAGAGTTAAGAAGCAGAGACTTGAATCTGAGATTATGGAGCTTAATGTGCTTGAGGTAGGGCGTAATCTAAGTGAGGCCGAGCGTGCCTTGTTAAAATCTAAAGAAAAGGAGCTTCTAACGGTGATTGATCAAGAAGAGATTTTTTGGAAACAGAGGTCGAGAACTCAGTGGCTTAAGCTTGGTGATAGTAACACAAGTTATTTCCACAAAGTAGCGAACGGTAGACGGCGTACTAACACAATATGTAGCATTTGGAAAGACAGAGTTGAAATTTGTGATCATCAAAGGATAGAGGAGGTTTTTACTGAATTTTATAAGGGAATCTTTGGTGAACGCATTGAGAATCGTGTGAATGTTGATTGGAAGATGCTGTATCCTTCGTCTGTTGATCTTAGTGGCATTGATACGGAGTTCTCAGAAGAGGAAATCGTTGCGGCTTTAAACGAAATGCCTGGTGATAAAGCCCCTGGCCCTGATGGTTTTCCTAATTTCTTCTATAAGAAATATTGGGATGTGATTAAACAGGATGTTATTAACATATTTAAAGAATTTCATTCTGGTTCCTTGAGATTGGACATGTTGGGATACGCTAATGTAGTTTTGATCCCTAAGAAATGAGGAAATGTCTCGGCTGCGGATTTTCGACCTATTAGTCTCTTGAATAGTAGTTTCAAATTGATCACTAAGGTTCTCGCAAACAGACTGAAAGCGAAGATGGACAACCTGATTGATGTTTCGCAGACAGCATTTATTAGAGGAAGATTCATTCTTGATGGTGCGGCACTTGTCCAGGAAGTTATCTCCCATAGTGATAGACATAATGTGCCTTGCGCAATCCTGAAGCTGGACTTCGCTAAGGCCTTTGACACAGTTGACTGGAGGTTTATCATGGATCTTCTTAGAGCGAGAGGCTTTCCGTGTAAATGGCTAAACTGGATTCATTGCATTTTAACTTCAAGCAGATCCAATATTTGTGTCAATGGAGTGGCTGGCAAAACTATTGTATCCAAGCGAGGGCTGCGCCAGGGTGACCCACTTTCCCCACTCCTCTTTGACTTGGCTGCCGATGTCTTTTGTCGGATCCTTCAGGTGGCAAGTTCTAATGAGATTATTCAAAGCTTTGGGCGTGATCACATCATTGGGGGTATTAATTCTCTACAATATGCTGATGACACTATTATTTTTTGCAACCCTGATTGCACGAATATTGCCTCTTTAAAATTTTTGCTTTATGCTTTTGAAAGTTTATCTGGCTTAAAGATTAATTTTCATAAGAGCAGTGTTTACACTTTGGGTTGTAGCGTTGATGTGAACAGGAAATGCGCTGAAATGCTCAACTGCATGGCGGATTCTTTCCCTCTCAAATACCTTGGAGCTTACATCCGTCCAAAGAGATTGATGAAGAGTGATTGGCAATATGTGATTGATAAAGTGGACAGGCGATTAGCGAGGTGGAAAGGAAATTGTCTATCAAAGGCTGGACGTCTGGTGCTGGTGAACTCTGTTCTGGCGACTATCCCTTTGTACTGGCTCTCTTTTTATTCGTGTCCGGGTTGGGTTGTTCAGAAGATTGATGCTGTTCGTCGGAATTTTTTCTGGACCGGTACGAAGGACACGCGCAAAGCCTGCTGTCTAGTGTCGTGGGATCAGGTGTGCAAGTCCAAAGATCAAGGAGGTTTGGGTGTCATCAACTTGAAAAATATGAACTCTGCACTACTTTGTAAATGGCTTTGGATTATGCTTAGCGAAAAGAAAGTTCTCTGGAAGGAGTGGATCTTAAACACTTGCTATGGTGGTAGATTTGACTGGAATGCGGATGTTTCCCATTGCTCAACATTCTGGCGTGGTGTTATGGCAAATGTTCACTGGATGAAGATTGGGACTGAGATTGTAGTTAAAAACGGCCGAAGCGTCTCTTTCTGGTATGACTGTTGGTTGCTTCCTATCCCTTTGCGTAATGAATTTGCCGATCTGTTTGATATTGCATGCAACAAAAGTGCTTCAGTCTGTGCAATGTTTAATGCGAATTCTGCCAACTTTAAATGGAACCTGTCCTTCAGTCGTATTGTAGCTGGTAATGCTCTGCTTCAACTTTGTGGCCTAATTCGTTTGTTAGAAGATGTACACCTTCATAGCAATGAGGAGGATGACTTTGTGTGGAAGATTGGTGGTAACTTTTGCGTGAGTGCACTTTATAAGTTGATGAACTTCGCAGGAAGAAAGTACGATGGATTCATGAGAATGTGGAGTTTTAAGGCCGTACCTGCTAAGGTCAGGATACATATGTGGATGATCATGCACAACAAGCTCAATACAGTGAAAAGATTACGGCTAAAGGGTGTTCAAGTTACTGGGGGATGTGTTTTCTGCACTGACGATGACGAGGATTATCAGCATCTTTTTGTTGATTGCGATTTCGCCTTTTATGTGTGGACGAAGTGTTTAGTTAGCCTTAATATCTGCTTAGACTGGTCTTACTTCATCTCTGACCAATTTCTTTTCTGGAATAGCACTATTATTACATTACCTGACACTGACATGCGCCATATGTTTGCTCTTTTGAACTTTGCTTATGTTTGGATCCTCTGGCATGAACGCAACTCACGAAAGTTTAAATGCAAAATGAAACAGCCCAACTCAGTTATTTTTCGCATACTTAATTTTGTTTCTCTTTGGTCAGGCAAGGAAGAAATCAGGTTTGTTGACACAATCGGAGCTAGAGTGATGGACAGGGCCCGTGGTAGCAGAGCTTGATGTTGCCATGTTTCACTTTACTGGGCTTGCATGCTGTTTTTTTGTTGTAGTTTCATAAAAATTTTGGGCTCTATGTAAACATGCCTGCGTGCATGTATTTTGATTGTACATATTTATGTAAATATATGTAACTATTGTAACTAGTAGATAGCTCTATGTATGCTGAACATGTTGTACTAGTTTTATGCTTAATGAATGAATGAAGGCGTGAATCTAGCGATTCACTACCTTTTTGCATCAAAAAAACAATACGGGGAGACCGGGATCAGATTTATTATCTGAAAACCACTCTGTATGGGCATTAGCGTTGCGAATAAAATATGATGAAGATAATTGAAGATGGAGTTTATGCAAGGACTGTTCTGTCAAAACCTAGGTAGAAATTGCCTAAGATGGGTTTACAGAATAGTGCCTTCGGTTTGTCCAGTCCCAGGACAACCTGTATGGAAGAATGACTAACACTGTATATTTAATAGATCACATAAGTTGATATCTTCAAACGTATTTACGTTTGGTAGCGGGGAATTCGTTTCTCTTAGCTATATATCCATGGTATTTTTGGAGAAATCAATTTGTGATTTGGCAGGTATGACGATGTGACACTCAAAGGAAATAAAGATGTAATATGTATAATGATACATTATGACCTCAAGCCTCATCAATCGAGAAATGACAGAAATCGGGCAGGCAGCACGGCTAAGTGGGTCACACCCAATTAGGATATATTGTCACCATATATAGAATATTCATATTTGTTACTTCTTTCAATTCTGTATCTCCCGGGGACGGTTATATGTGTATACCAACTGTAAGGTGATAATATATTCGGAACATTCAAGCGAAATGAATGGCCGGTTATGTGTGGCTGAGTTACAAGATGTTCTTGTTGAACTCCAGTGTATCACTTCTAGAGTACACTGATCGGAAGGTGGTTCCATACCTTGTCATAGTTGGGAATTCATTATCTAATAAGAGCCCGCGATTTTTGATTGTATATTAGATATGTAGATCTTGAGATGAAAGCGTTCTACTAGATTGCTATTTATTTGATTTAGACATTATTATAATATCATAAAATATTGATCTTAAGAAATATTTTGGGGTTATCATAAGCTAAAAACCATCTGTATTTATGTGTGGATTGGTCTTACGATAATCACTGCTTTTGAAAAGGCTTTGGAAAAGTCAAACCAAGTGTTTGGAGTTTACTCACACCAGTCACATGATGGACCCAGAGTTTATTTTGTTTTGTTTTCCCTAAACTCGGGTGCCCAATTTTGTACGGGCTGTTAAGTAGACGGAATTTTACAGATACTTGGAGGGCTGGAGCAGGAGGCTTCAGGATTATATAGCTATTGTTATTTCCGTTGTGTTGTTACTCTGATAATAGTATTGTATACTGATACCATTTTTATTCCAAAGTTATGTTATATAATATATTTTATTCGTTCCACTATGAGATTCGTGTTACTCTGATGGTTTTGTAGTTGTGTTCTTCTTCTTCTTCTTCTATTCTAATTTTCTATCTTATCTTATCTCACCCTCTAACTTCTTTCTATTAACTATCCGGTATTTCCGGTGCTTGAATAGTCGACATTGAGTTTATGTCGATTACCAAGGTTGAAATCCCCTGGGTCATTATATCCCCAAATACCAAGACAACCCGAAATGTCCAAGTGTCCAAAAAGAGGTAGATTTATTCTTTCCGAAGTAATAGGGCATGCTTGAGAGTCATATATGCAATATCTTCTTCCTAAAGTATCAAGTGAGAAAAAATCCAACCCTTCCCTCGTAGTAGAACAGGGGTTGTTCATAGGAGAGTGGAGCAGGGGCACATGGGCACATAGCCCACATTTTTCATCATCTAGGGTTTGTGTTGATCCCGAAGGACTTAATCTTATTTATGCCACCTCAAAGCCCTTGGATTCTTCTCTTTCTTGTTGTTTTCGTATTCAGATTTGTTGGTATGGAGTGTCGATCCCTGAAGTGCTGTTGGGGTATGAAATTCTGGAAGATAGTTTTTGGGATATGAAATTCCCATATCGATCCCGATTTACTTGGAATTTTTTTGATGGATCCCGAGTCTTGTGCAAATAATGACCCGATCCCGGATATGAAATCATGAATATTGATCCCCAGAGTGTTGGACAAATATGCAGACTTGTTCTGATCTTGGGGATACGTACTGACCCCAATGGTTGGTGAATACTAATCTCCAAACACTTAGCCATTTAAGAGAAATTTTGACATGCCAAGATGACCATAATTTTGTGACTCTATCTGGGAATGATTCCTGGGTGTTTAGACTACATTTCTAGGCCATTTAACCACACGATAAGCCGAGTCGTGTGGGCGTGGACTGCTTTTGGTTGTCGGGCCAAAAGGTCGGGTAACATTAAGCAAATAATCACAGATGGAAGTCTTCTTCAACTGTTGAAATAAGGTGTCATTTTTTGTTTTGATGTTTTATTCTTGCTAATTTTTGATGAAGCAACAAAAAGTAGGTTCATCGAATTTGGACAAATTTCCCATTAAATTTCCATTAATAACTCTAGGGACATCGTTCTCTAAGTTGAATTTTAAGAAACCTATAAGTAACAAAAAAATCACGTTTAATTTTAAGAAACCTACAAGTAACATAAAAAATTATGATAAATAAGCACAAATATTAGGTTCAATACAAATATAAATATTTGAAAGTAGATATAGCTGACATTTGTCATGGTATTTATAATGTTTTTGGTGACACAATTTAAGATCACATGTTAATGCTAAGTAGATGAGTACAATATGAGTGCTATAAAAACTCATCGACAAATCGAATTGAAATCTAAATTGAACAGAAGCCTACTCATTATTAGAAAACATGAAAGTAACTGAAACCATTACAAGCCATTTTATCACCTTTTCCCTAACATGTATATGCAAGGATCTATGTAGTCATAGTAGTTGCATATGTTTGAACTACTCTTTATACTTTAATCATTTTGATGAACACATGACCTTTTTGTTGCTGGTTATTAATGATAATTAGTTTTATTAGTGTTACCATATCAATAAACAACCAATGGCATGCATAAATATCTTAACTGTTATCTCTATAAAAAGGAGAACTAGACAGAATGATATGGAAAATGTAAGTCTTCTATATATGTTGACTTTTTTCTTTTCATAAACATAGTGAACGATATGTAGCAATTCCTTTATTACGACAAAGTTGATCATAAGCCTGATATAGCATATCTTTTTATTTTGAAAAAAAAATCATGGAAGATCACAACACAAATAAGGTTTGCTCATGCAAGTAATAAGTCCGACTTTGTAGGAAGGTTTGAAGTACAAGTAATGAAAAATGTAATTGTTTTCTTTATTTTAGACGTAGTAACATAAGTATTAAAGTTTTTTAATCAATTGCTGATTTAACTTAAACTATTATTTTATTTTCTTTTAATATTATATATAATCTAATATATAAATAATGTTTCAATATGCTACAAAAAACATTATAGATGAATACACAATTCTAAAAATTGAATGGAAGTATTTAAAATACTATATTTACCATGATAAAAATATCAAAGTTAACGAATGTAACATTACTAGCTATTAGTTGAAAACTAATTTGGTAGAATGGTAGGAAAGCATCATTGATAACATCATTAAACAATGTTTATAACAGCTATCAAGCAAATGATAATGTTTGCTTTCGAAAATTATAACCATAAGCCTTTCCCAAAGGTCTTTACAATAACAGCTATATAAGGCCTATTCTTTTTTTATAACAGTGTCGCGTGTAGTTCAAACTTAATATTATGAAAATTTATTTTTCTTGTAGTACAGGCATTAGCTGACATCTCCAAGTTTCGCCATACTCGTAATATTTTGAATTTTATTAGTTGTATCATAATTCATTAAATTCATTTTATATAAATAATTAGAACATTTCTCAAATGGTTGAAACATTATTTTGGGATCAACATATTTAAGCGTGTTCATTAATATACAATAATATGCATTGTGTACTTTTTTTCATTTTCACAATTTGTTATTTTACAACCTAAAATATTTAAGTTGATATTCATTTTTAATGGTCATTATATTATAGGATTATTTACTACATGGATAATCGATTATGGTCGTATCGTAGAGCTAACAAAGGTTTTATGACTAAAGAGTTTTATGAGGGTTTGAAAGATTGGTTGATTTCTCATTTTCTAAGGACTTACTATAAATAGTTATCAGACATCCATATATGAAGTGTGATAATTGAAAATTCTAAAATAAACATGTTACAAACCATTTGCTATGAAAACGACCGACTCCATTTTATTTGCGTTGGATATACCATGGGCAAACAGATGCAGAATAAAGTTTGATGTCTGAATCCTTAAATACTAATTTGAATGATGCAAACCCATATAAAGAAATGATTATGGATGCAGTTAGTTAGGATTATGCATACCCAAATGGAGAATTAGATAGTCTAAATGACCAGATACCTAATTTTAAAGCTTTTTTTGGCATGTTGAGAATCATCGATGAGCCTTTATATTATGGATGCTAAACCGAGACAATATTGTCATCTTTCATAAATATGATGGTATTAAAGGCACAAACAAGATTAACACATGAAGGTTTCGACCATGTCAGTTCTACGATAAGAAACTTTTTTACCAAAAGATAATAAATTAACTAAGAATCTTTATAAGTGGAAAAAACGTTGGTTGGTTATGAAAAAAATGATACATGCCATAATTTTTGCATTTTATTAAAAAGTGAATGAAACAAAGATTGCTTGTGATATTGATAAAGAACCAAGATATTAGTATGATAATTCAAATAGGTGTAGTAAAAATAATAATTAAGGTACAACTGCACTATTTCCGATCATATCTCGACTAAAAATATTATTTATGACTTTTAATCACACCAAAGATGTGACTGACATTATTACAATCGGTCTACAGATGGTAAAATGGCTCACCCTGTTGATGGTGAGGCATGGAAGCATTCTGGTCATTGTTATCCTTAATTTGCTACTTCTCCACGAAACATTATGCTTGGACTTTATACAAATGGTTTTAGTCCATTTAGAATTAAGTTCACAACTACTCATATTGGCCTATGATTTTGGTAGCATATAATTTACCGCTATGCAAGTGCATGAAGAAAATATTCATGTTTTTAAATATGGTTATCCCGGTTCAAAAAGTTCAGGTATAAACTTAGATTCTTTTTAACAACCTCTAATCAAGGAGCTACTGGATTTATAATAAGGCGTATTACCTTACGATGTACATAAAAAGAAAATTTTCTTTCAAGGGATTCATTAATGTGGACAATCGCTTATTTTCCAGCTTTGGGAATGTTTTCTGGTTGAAGTACACATGGTAGATTGTCATGTCCGTATTGTATGGAGGAAATAAAGTCCTCCTTGTTGAGAACGGTGGTAAACATTTATGGTGTGATTTTCATTAGTGCTTTCTACAAGTTAGATTGTCCATTTAGGAAATAAAAAGAAAAATTAAATTAGATAGTGTTCCTATTCGATGTTTCGGTAGAGATTTAAAACATATCATGTGACAGTTAATCCTTATATTGCACCATGTCAAAATCGAGAAATAAAAGATAGTAGGTTTTAGTGAAATACACAACTGGTTACATAGAAGTAGATTTTGCAATTTTTCATATTGGGAGAACAACTTGTTTCGTCATACTATTAATGTAATGTATGTGGAAGAAAAACTTGTTTGATAATGTATTTAAGACACTGATGGACACTGATAAAACAAATGATAATTTGAAAGAAAGATTTGATCTTGAAAATTATTATAATAAAACACCAATGATATGAGTTTAGTTCAGCATCATACAGGTCGCCATTGCAATCCGAAGGCACTTTACTACCTAACTAAAACTAATCAAAAAGATGTTTGCAAGTGAGTTAAATCGATAAAATTTCCTTATGGGTATGCTTCTAACATTAGAATATGTGCTAATGAGTCCAAAACCAAATAAGAAGATTCGAGAACCATGATTATCATATTTTTATGCAAAGGCTTCTTACTACAGCATTCCAGCTATTTATGCCGAAGAATTTATGGGAAACTCTAGTCGAGTTAAGTAACTTTTTTCATGAACTTTGTGCAAGAAATTTAACTGTTGAAAATACAATACATTTACAGATAAAACATCATTGAGATAATTTGTAAACTTAAGAGGATATTTTCTCTTATGTTTTTTGTTTCTATGGAACATTTAATTGTTCATCATTCATATAAGGCTAAAGCGGGTGGTCTAGTTAAATATTGTTGGATGTATCTATTTGAACAATATTTTTGGTCGTAATGTTTAATGCTTCTTTATTACTTCTATACAATTGGTAATTCAACAATTTCTTTTAATATTATGTTGGTATTTATTTTATTTAAAACGGAAAATAAGCAATGAAGCACATGTTGAAGGATCCATTGTTGATGCACAGCAGCATATGTCATCTATAAGATTTCAACTTCTCATTATGTTATTTTGGTCCACATTTTGGAACAACTTGAAATCAACCTCCACGAAATGATGATGGTGAAAAAGTTTTGTTTAGTGGAAATGTGTTGCATTTTGTCAATCAGGCAAAGTAATATCTAATGCATTCATCAGACGGTATCTCTATCAATCCGAACATCATGTTATCCATAAATATGTGTTTTTCAATTGTAACAAAGTGGAAGAGTATATAAAGTACATATCGAAAGGAAATTATATAAAAAAGTAGTTCATGCATCCACTACATAATTTAACTGTATTTTATCATTTACAGTCATTACAACAAAAACACCATATTACAACTTTAATTTTACAACGGTGGTAAAAGCACCGTTGTAATAGATTTTTTTTACAACTATCCATTTCCTAAAGTTGTAATAAGCGTATTTTTAACAGCTTTTTATTTTGTTAGTTGTAATAGATGCCTATTACCAACTTCATGTTTATAATATTTATATTTAATAACTAATTATATAAATATTTAATTATAATTAATAATTAATAATAAACTTAGGAATTAATAATATTTATTAATTATTATTAAATAATTTGCAAATAATATTTTTAAGTCTTTTTCCTTATCAGTTAATTGCGAATAAATTATAAATAATTGCAAAATAATTAATTATAGATAATAAATACTTTTAAATAATAGAACTAATAATTAATATATAATAAATTATTTGTTTTTTAGACAATAATTATTTAAATAATAATTAAAATTTAATAATTAGTATTAAATAATATATAAAAGTTAAAAATAAATATTAAATAATTAAAATAAATATAAAAATAATTAATAATTAAATAAAATAGTATTAATTAATAATCAATGTAAAATTAATATTTAGCACATAATACCAAAGTAATTTGTAACTAATAATTTATAACTAATTAGTAGTTACTCAGTAATTAGTAATCAATAATCAATTAACAAAAATAAAACAAAATTCAGGTTTAAATAAACATTTTTTTAATTAATATTTTATGCATAATTCACTATCTCTTCTGTAGCTTCAAAAACGAATTTTGCTTTGGCTCCAAAATTGAGTTTGGTCTCTAGACCAAAAATTTCAGCAACTCTTTCACGATATGCAGTTGTAAATGTATGTTTCTTTTGCCACTGAATGTTGTAAACAAACCAGGGCGCTCCAAAATCAAATTTAAATTTCGTTCCTTCAAAATTTTGGCTCCTTCCCGAAATTTTCCTCTTCTGTTGACTTTTTTTTTATCAACTCATTTTCTTCTTCAGCCGTTTCTCTATTATTACCAAATCCTAAAAATCCCTAAATCATCCACTGAAAAATCCAGTCTTCCCAAATTCGTAAATCATGGCCTCCACTCCTCCACCGAAAATTGGTTTTATAGATCCCAAAAATCGCTTCACCCAAATCGAACACCACTACCGTCGCCACTGTCCTCTCTTTTAAAGAGCCGAACGCCATCACCTGTTGTCCGCGTCAAGCTGTTTCACTCCATCTTTTGTAGCTGCCACCGTCGCCAATCAGAGTTCGCAGCACTCGTTGTTCGCGCGTTCCCTCCTTCACTTGCGCCGCTCGAAACCCGTGCCAGCTATCGACGTTCATCTCCCACATAAGTCGGAGCCCACCGCTATTTGCAATCGCAACCTCTCTGCCTTGAGCCTTCGCCGCTATCGTTCAAGGTGAGTTCGTTACTCACGATTGATACTTGTTCAAGAAATTGATTTCAGTTTAATGTTGCACTCTCGTCATTATCTTTTATACCTTTGACGCTTGTTGTTTTACGTCCATACCCTGCGTATACTCCATCTGCTTTATCCTCTTGTTTATGATCAATTTGGAGTTGGTTTTACAAGTAGTTTAAAACACCTGATCTTTGCTTATCTTACTTTAAGAATAGTTGGTGTACTCCTCTTGAACTTGGTATCACTTTGATAAAAATGTGGGATATGTACAACATTTTAAATAGTCATTAATGTAGCTTTTGACACGCATGGTTCATGAATACTTACTGGGCTTGTTTCCAATATGCTTTAGTTATATTCTTTTTGCCAGTTTGGGACTTGAGACTATTTTTCTTATAGTGTACTCGTCTGCTTTGCCTTCAAGCTTATTATTTGATATTGTCATGTATTGTGATCCATTTTTTTGTTTGTGGTTTGATCTTGGCCCTTGTTGCATGTATGAGGGTACTCATTCCCACCAAGTTATTGTTCCATTTTGAAATCTAAGACTTGCGTGAAACACTAATGCAGTGCTAATGCTGATTTTGGGTGAATATCTCAGTGTATATCATTGATAATGCTGACTGCAATGAATATGTTGTACACTATTTGGATGGTACAGAAAATGAATCAACATTATTTATATACAATACTTATTTGGTTGTGTACTACTATTTATTATAATATTTAATGTTAATTATGTAGCAGCTTCCCAAGCATATGGAGTTGGTTGGGCTTCCATTCACAACATATGGAGTTGAGATAGTAGAAGTGTAAGTTTGGATAAGACATGAGGACTTTAGGACATGGCTACAGGTATCGAACCCTACTGCAAGAGTGTCGTAGTAGAAGTGTTTATTCGATAGACTTTCGTCCTGATTGTGGTATCAATGTACTTACTGGTGTATGGGGTCTACGCACTGAGAGAAGCATTCTTGCGTTGAAAGGCCATGTTAAGCGGGTTCTTGGAGTGAGCATTCGTGCATTGGAATGGTCATGTTTTTTGTAAGGTTAGTTGGTGATGTGAATGACTACTTTAGATTGTTTTGTTGGGTATGTATATATTGTGTTTTGTCAGCGTATTATGTAAAAAAAATAATGAGAGTTTCAAAAAACTAATATATTGTTTTTGGTTCATATTTTAAGTTTGTTCGATATCTTCAGTTTTTTAGATAATATGTCGTGGAATGAATTCTTTTATTTGTAATATGTATATAATTTATGGATATATATAAGGACAAATTTTTGGTTTGAGCCTTTGAAAATAACTTATTGTATAAACAGGCCTCTTTCATAACTTATTATGAAAGTAGGCCTGTTTTCTATCAGGGAACTGACCTTGCGCACTCCATTTGTGCGCAAGAAAAAATTTGTTCTTACGCAAAAATAGAGTGCGTTGGTTTTTTTTTATTTTTATTTTATACTTGAGCATTCCATTTGTGCGCTAGAACAAATTTGTTCTTGCGCACAAATGGAGTGCGCAAGGTCTTTTTGGGGAGGAAAAAACAGTGAGCTTGCATAAGCTTTCCTTCAAACATTGAAAAAAAAAACCCGTGCACTCCATTTTGCGCAAGAACAAAATTGTTCTTGCGCAAAAATGGAGTGCGCAAGGCAAAGTGCCCAAATAGAAAACAGACCTACTTTCATAATAAGTTCTGAAAGAGGCCTGTTTTTACAATAAGTTGTTTTCAGAGGCTCAAACCAAAAATTTGTCCTATATATAATTTATGGATATATTACAAGTGAAAAAAAATTGTAATAAAATATATCACAACGGTTAAAAATAGTTGCAAAAATCACAACAACAACGGTGCATAACTGTTGTAATAAAGTTTATTACAATGGTGAAAAAAAGTTGTAAAATATACATATTACAACGATGTTGCAAAGGTGCAGAAAAGTTGTAAATTTTTTAGTCTATTACATCTTCTTAATACACGACAGCTGGCCCACCGTTGTAAAATGTATATTTCAACTTTTTTCCAGCGTTGTAATATGGTCATTTTGTTGTAGTGACTGAATATAAAAATGAACTGATAAGCGAACACCTGACATAAAGTGAAAGTTTTATTGTAACAAATTTCGGGTCAGTGTTTTCTAACTTTTTGAAGGACCATGTAAGTTTATTATATTGTGTGTTTTATATTATGTAAATTAATTGATGTTACTAATCATGTCATTTATTGTAAATAGATTCCTCTTTCAACCGGCCGATATTGGACATCAATTATATTTACTTGCAAAAAGAATCAAATTATATAGTAGAGTGCGACAATGACTATTTTATCAACGGATTTGAATTTTGTACTCTTATTTATGGGAAAAATAAGGCAATGATGAACAATGGTATATGCATGATAGAGAGTTGTTTTGACGATTTAGAAAATGATTATTATAGATTATTGAAAGAAGCCATCAAGATCAAATATATTAGAGAAAAAATGAGTTATTTATATTTAACTATGAATTGTTTGAGATATTGAATAGAAATAAAATGAAAGTGCATCGTACAAATGGATTGATAGAACTGAACAAAAATTATCGACTATAAAGTGATGATGTATTCACGTTTGCCCGACAATGCCAACAAATGTATATACTATATAAGCCTAGGACGGTTAAAATGAATGGGTAAAAATTATTATAACTACTATTAGAAGTCGATTTGCGAGTGATGTTGTGATTTATAATACAGTGTAGGTTGATACAAATATAGAATTAGTAAATAAGATAAATAATCTTTCTACTTTCACAGCCGATGACAGTATAGATAAACCATTTATAGTATAATATTATGATGTTGATAATGATGAAGAGTCTGAAGATGTGACTCAAACAAATAATGTTTACATCAAGGAGTCAAATGACGAAAATGCATGCGATGATGACATAGGATACGATGAATATGTTGATCTTGATGATAAGGAGAGAAACGAGGATGATGCTAGTGGTAATAATATTAGTGATGAAGATACTGAAGAAGATAAGTTTGCATTTTAATTAACCAACTTCCTTTTGAATTTTATAAGATTTATGTAGCTTTAATTGATACTGCATTTTCTATGTTGAATTTATGAGATTTCTTTTATTGTTGACTTGATTTACTTTTGTTGTTTCTCGTGTAATGTTGGACTATTTATTATTTATATTTAATGTAACCCACTTTAATTCTTTATTTTTCAAATCTACTTTAATTTATTTACTAGGTAGCAACTATCATTTATTTGCATTTTTTAAACAGGGATTTACTATTGTGAACAAATAGGTCTACATGATTATGTTGTTTTAGGAGAGTTGTTTCCCTTTCATACTTTTTTTTTGAATAAAAATGAAAAGGTCACGAATCTTATGATTCAACACATAGATTGTCATATATATAGGCTTGGGATTTCTTCGTAACCTCCCGCCCTCTTGTCTAAATTATTTCCCCATTTGAATTTTACAAATGTTTGTACAGTATAAGCATTGATTTTGATTGAAATTAACATTCTCTGTTGACATCGTTTTTTCTATTTGATGCTATAACCTTTTCAAAAGAGTTATCATATTTTTGCAACAGTTAAACATAAATATAAGTTCATCAATTATGTTTATTTATTATATTTACTGCAATTTTATATATATCCATAATGCCAGATGGAACCATCACACTTATTTGAAAAGAAACTAAATCAAATAAAAAAGCAAATATCATTGATCAAAATTATCAATGTAACAATGAGTCATCGTCTAAAGAACGAGCAGAGTGAGAGAGAGAGAGAATGAACCCCGTAAAGATGATGAACAAGTTGAAGAAGGTTCAATTACCATTTCTACTCTTGGTTACAATCTTCCAATTGACCCTATAACAAAGTGTTGGAAATATTTACAAACATTATGTGAATTATTAAAAATGATTGAATAAGTGTATGAATGGCTCCTATGTTTGAGTAGTCCCACATCATGGGATTATAGGGAAGAGGCAAGGATTTATACTTGTTTCTAAGAAGTCATGTTGGGGCCTTGGGCTCCCAATACATGCATTGTTGTGAGGAGGGAGACCATGCATCATGACCACCACACACGCGCGCGCGACCGACCGACTCGACTCGACCCGGCCCGGCCCGGCCCGGTTCGGTTCGGGCTTGGGCTTGGGCTTGGGCTTTGTGGTGTAGGCACTTATATTTTTGGACCATAAAACTTAGTTGTTTTCGAACCGTTTTTTTTATGGAAAAATTATTTTGCGCACCGATATTTATTCTGCAACGGAAAAGTTTTGCAACGGTAAAATAATTAATCCCCCCCGAAATTTTAGCAGATCCGATATTTTCTCCCAAAACCTAATTCTCGCTCTATATATACTATTTTATCAGAGACGAGAAAAACACCGAATTTTATATTCTCTTCTTCTCAGCCGCCATTAAAACTTCTAAGAAATTTCGAGCAGTATTTTTCCCGAAAGTGAAAATCTGCACTGATTTGTTTGTGCAAGCGAATCAGTTACTATTTTAGAGGCTGTTTTATCCTAGAGGCGGCGGCGAAGGAACGAATTGGTTTGCACCTCTGACCAAATCGCCGAATCGTCTTCAAGAAAGCGACCTAGTCCGCGACTCAGCCATTGTTTTCCAACAATTTGAAGACGAACTGAAACAATGGCCTCCAACTCAACCATGGACGATTCTGCTCCTCCCTCTGCTTTTCACGGCCCTCTGGTGACTGCTGCTCCTTTCAAGTTCGAAGGTCTGCATTTCAAGCGCTGGCGTCAGAAGATGGAGTTCTTCCTCACGATCAGGAAGGTGGTGGCTGCTCTGACTACTGAAAAACCGCAGCTACCAGACAAGCCTGACGAGACTGATGCAGCAAAGATGGCATCATGGACTGAACAGTCAAAGCAACTGCAGACCTGGACTGAACAGGATTACTTATGCAAGAATTTCATACTGAATGGACTGAGCGATGATCTGTATGATTATTATAACTCAGATGAAAAGACGGCAAAGGAGATCTGGGAAGCACTAAAGAAGAAATATGACACAGAGGAGGCAGGGGCAAAGAAATACGCTGTAAGTCGCTACCTAAAGTACCAGATGACTGATGATAGATCGGTAGAGATGCAGTCTCATGAGCTTCAGAAAATAGCTCATGAGATCATCTCCGAAGGTATGGTCTTGGACGAACAATTTCAAATTGCTGTTATCATTGACAAATTACCCCCTAGCTGGAAAGATTTTAAGAACACTTTGCGACATAAGACTAAGGAATTTTCCTTAGAGAGTTTGATTACACGCCTCCGTATTGAGGAGGAAGCACGCAAGCAAGACCAGAAAGAAGAGGTGCTGATTGTGAATAACAGCAGTACTAAGAAGACCACTCCCGCTGTTCTGAAACCAAATCAGAAATCTTTTAAGAATCAGAACAGGCGCAACAAACAGAATGGGAATCCGCAAGGAAACCCAAAAGGACAGCAGAAACCAGCCCAAAAGAATGACTCTGGACAGTTGTTTCTTTGTTACAACTGTGGAAAACCAGGGCATATGGCACGAAAGTGCCGAAACAGGCCAAGCTCTGCACCGCAGGCTAACCTGACTGAGGAGCCTCTTACGGCTATGATTACTGAGATTCACCTTGTTGGTGGATCAGAGGGTTGGTGGGTAGACACTGGTGCTTCTCGCCATGTCTGCTATGATCGTGGCATGTTCTCTACATACACGGCTGCTGAAAATCAGAAAGTGCTGTTGGGAGACTCTCACACCACTACAGTTGCGGGGATTGGAAACGTGGAACTCAAGTTCACCTCTGGAAAAACTGTAATTCTGAAAGATGTTATGCACACTCCAGAGATAAGAAAGAATCTGGTCTCTGGCTTCCTCCTTAATAAGGCTGGTTTCACTCAAGTTATTGGGGCTAATTTGTACACTCTTACTTATAAGGGAACTTTTGTGGGAAAGGGTTATGCTTGTGAGGGTATGTTTAAACTGAATGTTGAATCTAATAAAGTGACTTCTTCTGCTTATATGCTTTGTGATTTTAATATTTGGCATTCTAGATTGTGTCATGTTAATAAACGAATAATTCAAAACATGAGCACCCTAGATATGATACCTAAAATGACAGAATCTGAATCTGATAAATGTGAATTCTGTACACAAGCTAAAATCACAAAGAAACCTCAAAAATCTGTTGATAGAGTTTCTGAACCCTTAGACTTGATTCATTCTGACATATGTGAACTTGATGGCACTTTAACTAGACAGGGACATCGTTATTTTATCACTTTTATTGATGACTGCTCTGATTTCACATATGTATATCTTATGAAAAATAAAAGTGATGCTTTTGACATGTTTAAAACATTCAAAACTGAGATTGAGAATCAAGCAAATAGAAAAATTAAGAGATTTCGTAGTGATAGAGGAACAGAATATGAATCTAATTCTATTCTGGATTTCTATAAACAACATGGTATAGTACATGAGAGAACTGCACCCTACTCACCTGAAATGAACGGTAAAGCAGAAAGGAAAAATAGGACCTTTACCGAGCTAGTAGTTGCCATTTTATTAAATTCTGGTGCAGCAAAACATTGGTGGGGGGATATTTTATTGACTGTATGCTACGTTCTGAATAGAATCCCTAAATCTAAGAATAAAATTTCACCTTATGAAATTTTAAAGAATCATAAACCCAATGTCTCATACTTTAGAACTTGGGGTTGTTTAGCATATGTTCGCATTCCAGACCCTAAGAGAATAAAATTGGCAAGTAGAGCATATGAATGTGCATTTATAGGCTATGCTATTAATAGCAAAGCATATAGATTTTATGACCTTAATGCACATAATATAATTGAATCAAATGATGCCGACTTTTATGAAACTAAATTTCCTTTCAAATTAAGGAATAGTGGGGGCACTTCAAATATGCCTATTAGAACAGAACTTAATGAAAATTCTGAAGCTGAACCTAGAAGAAGTAAAAGAGCAAGAACCATAAAAGACTTTGGTTCAGATTTTTGTGCCTTTACTATTGAGGAGGATCCTATAAACCTCCAAGAAGCCTTATCTTCTTTAGATGCCGATTTCTGGCAAGAGGCTATAAACGATGAGATGGATTCTTTAGAATCCAATAAGACTTGGCACTTGGTAGATTTACCCCCTGGTTGTAAGTCTATAGGCTGTAAATGGGTACTTAAAAAGAAATTAAAACCTGATGGCACTATAGATAAATATAAAGCACGACTAGTAGCTAAAGGTTTTAAACAAAAGGAAAATATAGACTTCTTTGACACTTTTTCACCTGTAACTAGAATAACATCCATTCGGGTATTAATCTCACTTGCTTCCATTCATAATTTACTTATACACCAAATGGATGTTAAAACTGCTTTTTTGAACGGTGAATTAGACGAAGAAATTTATATGGACCAGCCTGAAGGATTTGTAGTACATGGTCAAGAACATAAAGTATGTAAATTGGATAAATCATTATATGGTTTAAAACAAGCACCTAAACAATGGCATGAAAAATTTGATAACTTAATCATTTCAAATGGTTTTAAAGTTAATGAAAGTGACAAATGCATTTATTACAAATCTGAGAATGACATTTGCACTATTATATGCCTTTATGTAGATGACCTACTCATTTTTGGGTCAAATATTCATGCCATAAACTCAGTCAAATCCTTATTAAGTGTCAATTTTGATATGAAAGATCTAGGTGAAGCGAGTGTAATCCTTGGTATTAAGATTACTAGATCAGAAAAGGGAATTTCTTTGGACCAATCTCATTACATTGAGAAGATACTAAAGAAATATAATTACTTTGACTGTAAACCTGCAAGTACGCCATATGATCACAGTGTAAAGTTATTTAAGAACACTGGTGAAGGTGTAAGACAGTCTGATTATGCGAGCATCATTGGCAGCCTTCGGTATGCCACTGATTGTACTAGACCCGACATTGCCTATGTCGTGGGATTATTGTGCAGGTTTACCAGTAGACCTAGTATAGAGCACTGGCAAGCTATTGAAAGGGTAATGAGATACCTTAAACGAACCATGAACCTTGGATTACATTATGAAAGGTTTCCAGCTGTACTTGAAGGGTATTCTGATGCAGACTGGAATACCTTATCTGATGATTCTAAAGCGACCAGTGGCTACATATTTAGCATCGCTGGAGGAGCTGTTTCTTGGAAATCCAAGAAACAGACTATTTTGGCTCAGTCTACTATGGAGTCTGAGATGATAGCACTAGCTACAGCTAGTGAAGAGGCAGAATATTTGAGAAATCTGCTAGCTGAGATTCCCTTATGGGAAAAACCGATACCAGCAGTGTTGATACATTGCGATAGTACCGCGGCTATTGCAAAAGTTCAGAACCGTTACTATAACGGTAAGAGACGACAAATACGTCGTAAGCACAGCACTGTTAGAGAACTACTTTCCACAGGTACCGTTAGAGTGGATTACGTACGTAGTGAGGAAAATTTGGCAGATCCTTTGACGAAAGGACTGTCCAGAGAGAAAGTCCATAACTCTTCTAAAAGAATGGGACTATTGCCCTTAGATTGTTGAGTCACGCACAATGGTAACCCGACCTAAATGACTGGAGATCCCAAGAACTAGGTTCAATGGGTAATAACAAGTTGTGTAGTGATATGAGTTGAACATGCTATTTAATAAACCAAGAAGCATGTATTCCTGAAGTGATTAGAGGATGAGTTAATAGAAACTCTTAATGAGATCTATACTCTATTTGGAGTGGAGTACCTACCTTCAGGAGTGCTCTTGATAGACTCACCTTTGTGAATGTGGAAATGTGGCCGTTTCCTATGGAGTTTGGGCAAAACTTCTAGAGCATTCACTAAACTGGGATAGACGTGCAGGGCCATAAATGCACGGGCTTATCTGATTGCACTATAGAAAAGGTTGTGTGTGGTTTGATGTCAGGAATAGAGTTCAAGACTACGTGTCACTCTAGTAAAAACTGAATCTTACTCACTATGCAAAGGTTCAAGTCCTTGGACACCTTTGTTTATGCACAATCTTATGTTTTTTTTTTTAAGAAACTGCTCTAAAATATTTTTAAAAATTCAAGTGGGGGATTGTTGGAAATATTTACAAACATTATGTGAATTATTAAAAATGATTGAATAAGTGTATGAATGGCTCCTATGTTTGAGTAGTCCCACATCATGGGATTATAGGGAAGAGGCAAGGATTTATACTTGTTTCTAAGAAGTCATGTTGGGGCCTTGGGCTCCCAATACATGCATTGTTGTGAGGAGGGAGACCATGCATCATGACCACCACACACGCGCGCGCGACCGACCGACTCGACTCGACCCGGCCCGGCCCGGCCCGGTTCGGTTCGGGCTTGGGCTTGGGCTTGGGCTTTGTGGTGTAGGCACTTATATTTTTGGACCATAAAACTTAGTTGTTTTCGAACCGTTTTTTTTATGGAAAAATTATTTTGCGCACCGATATTTATTCTGCAACGGAAAAGTTTTGCAACGGTAAAATAATTAATCCCCCCCGAAATTTTAGCAGATCCGATATTTTCTCCCAAAACCTAATTCTCGCTCTATATATACTATTTTATCAGAGACGAGAAAAACACCGAATTTTATATTCTCTTCTTCTCAGCCGCCATTAAAACTTCTAAGAAATTTCGAGCAGTATTTTTCCCGAAAGTGAAAATCTGCACTGATTTGTTTGTGCAAGCGAATCAGTTACTATTTTAGAGGCTGTTTTATCCTAGAGGCGGCGGCGAAGGAACGAATTGGTTTGCACCTCTGACCAAATCGCCGAATCGTCTTCAAGAAAGCGACCTAGTCCGCGACTCAGCCATTGTTTTCCAACACAAAGAAACTACCATTGGAATGGATAGAAAAATGATTTTTTTTCTTAATTCTATTTATTTTTCTATCTGACTAGTCTATTAAAATAAACATGTTTTTAGTTTTGCCAACCAATAGGCCTTACATAATCAATCAAATATGGTCGAGACGTTTTACTAGGACTTGGTTTGAATTTAAGAAAGTTCCTTTGGAAGTTAGGAGCATAACCATTGATGAGTTCAAGTCATTATCTTCAATATCTTTATCATTAGTTTTCATATGAAAGTATAAAATTATTTACATTATTGTTTATTTCTATTAAACGCAAGTATTATGTTTATATTTTCTTCTAGTGTTTTAGTTTCATGAATTAGAAGTTTAATGTAAGAAAACAGGTTTTGTCTCAAATTGAATAACCAACCAAAATTTTATCTAGCTATCCGGATTAGGTTTATAGAAACCATTATATTAGGTTTATCAACTAAGTAGTCAAAGAGCATTGATTCCAGTTGCAATGTCAAGTTCTCTAGGATGTTGGCTAAGAGCAAAACGAGAGTTTTGGTGAACTTAGGGAGGATGAAGAATTGAGAAAACTCTCGACCTGCGAAGACAGATATCTCGATAATTTTCGATGGTACAACGACCGTCGATGGCTTTGGACAGCTTAAGATGGTTAACTTATTAAAATAACAACTTTACCATGGAAATAATGACACGTAGCTAGCCGTCGGAATATGTCGTCGATATGCATTGTCGTTGTACACTGTTATTCCTGTAGTGTAATATCCATATATGTAACAAATTTCACTTGTGCATCAGGCTTCACAACCTTATATGCCTTAGCAACAACCATGCAATTTTGAAGGCTGACAAGATGAAGGTGCATAGTAGATGACTTTTTTCTTTAGCTGCTAGCTTGTTTGCTTTATTTTCCTTATTAAAGTAATTCATGTACATATGTATAAGTGGGTATGCTTACTCTGGTTCTATTTGCAAATATATTATGTTTTACTTTCCTGTTAAAGTGCTCGTACGTATATATGTTACGGTGTACGAGTGCTACCTTTCTTAAATAATCTACGTGTATTAGTGGACAAGTCATGTTGAATGACAATTGTCCATATTTTGTGTCTTGTTATTAAAGCCCACATGCGTTATTTCTATATCCTATTTGATAATACTGTATGATAATATTATCCTGTTAACTATTATGGATACTGTTTATAAAATGCTTATTAATGATACACACACATATACACATACACACACACGTACGCGCGCACACACACACGCACACATAAATATATAGTCTTTTTAAACACATAAAATAGACATAATTAATGACACAATGAATCTTCACCATTGGATCACTTTCGGATTTCCACCTCCCAATATAAAGACAAAGTGATCTAACATTTAAGATTTTTTGTCTTTCACTTTATGTCTAAATAGTCTACCCTTGTATTACATACATACATATATACATGCACATACACACACATATGTATACATAAGAAATAATAATGTGAACATTGTTTCTATAGTTTCAACAGTTTGACGACCGAATCTACATCGACAAAGAATTGAAATCGGTTTTTAATTACAATCAAAATTAGCCTTTAAATCTAGAATAAAGACCTGTTAAACACTGTAATCTAGATCATGATTCGTTCTGAAACCATTGCAATAACCTAGCTACGAATGTTAAAACCGAATATAAATTAAATTTTAGCCTTTCATATACCTTGAGATCGAGACATTAGTCTTCAAAATTTTATAAATTGAATGGTTGGTTTCATTTTTTTCTTACAAATAGAAATTCAATGACCAAAATTTTAGTTTTTGACTAGTCTTTAAAAATGAATTAACGATTGGATGCTTGATTAAAAGCTAAAACTTCATGTGTCTAATCCAATAATTTTTGGCAGTGTAGTCTTTACTCCATGCATATCATCCAGCATCCGCTAAGCAGTTTTTGCGAACTTGATTTATACAAACACGCGTGTAGGCACATATATGTATATAAAATAAAGTATGATTATGCAACTCAATATAGACTATACACGTTAAATTTTGATTAGAATATTTTTGCTTGTACACTATGTCACATAATTATATTGTGAACGTAACCTTCAATAACAAATAAATGCAAGTCAATTAAAATAATTATACATAAAACTAAAACTTAAGCGTATTTATTAAATAAAATATTAATTTGAAATTAAAAAAACTCAAATAATTTTTTTTATTGTAATGACCTGCACCTCCATTCATGCAAATATTGTCCTCAACTTAGCCCTCGTATAAGAGTTAGGTTTTGTTCCTCAAAAGGTCTCAATGCTATTAGGAGGTTGAGTTCTAAATCCATCTCATCTAAAGAGTGTTACACTTACCTTTATTGCAAATACATAAAATATGATGTAATGTGATGTTATTCGTGATAGCTAAAAAAAAGAATGAGCGTAGAATCATTAATATTTTGTCAAAATTGTCCCTTTCCTCATATTGCCTATGGACATGACCCAGTAAGTAGTGTGAACTTAATTAGAATTGTGTGGTGCCTAAGTAAAAGAAAAACTACACATTTTGAAATACAATAATGTTAGACATTCATTTTTAAATCTAATGAATTAACTTTTACTATAGTCTGGGGACAACTATTATCTCTATTGGGAGGAATGATGTTATAATAATGATAAACGTGACAATTTGCCTAAAGAGGAAACTAGGGAAAATGACAAACATTAGAAAAAAAATTTAGTCTAAAGGACATCAAATTTCATTTCTAGGCTGAAGAAGAAACTTTGAAGAAAATTTGTCTGAAGTAAAATGCTAAATAAAAACAGCAATATATTCAGTTTTTACACTATATCAAAATGCTAGTTACAACTAGCATTATATTCAGTTTTATATTATACAAAATGCTAGTTAAATTTAGCATTGTCCTTGAACCTAATATTTTTCAATGTTTGTCCTTCAACCTAAAAAAATTAGTGTTCTTCAGCCTATTTTTTTCTTCAAAGTTTGTCCTTGTGATTATTTTTCACTTGCCTAAAATCCCGTTAAAGTTTCAAAATATATCAAACATATTTCCCATAAAAAACTTGTAGAATAGGTCCTTCAAATTTACTTACCAAATAAGTGCATAAATATTATGTAATTATTTAGTGAGTAACTGCAACATTCATGCAGTTATACCAAAAAATTATAGAAAATTCTGTAATTATCCAATAAAAATTTACGGAAATTCAAACAATTATTTACCAAAAAAGTTGCGGAAATTTCTACGATTATTTAATTGCATAAATTTATGTATTTTTTGAATACAATTGCATAAACGTGTGCAATCTTTCATTGAATAATTGCATAATTTAAACAATTATTCAATAAATAAATTCTATAGGCCTAATTTATCAAAAAAAATGTAAGTTTCTCTATATTAAGTTTGATTTTATGGTCATAAGTCTAATATTCATATGATAAATTTACTAATACCATATTAATGCCAAACAACCATTAACCAATATCATGCTATATTGTTATTAGTATGGTAACGATAAATTCACCATCATTGATGTTAAATGCAACCATAAAAAAGGTAAAAAACCAGTGGTGAAGTTAATTAATTAGTCTTATTTATTTTATTAATTAGTCATATTAATTTTATCTTTTCAACATCTTAATTAGTCATAATCCAAAAGAAAAGAAAAAAAATCAAAGGTTTAAAATTTTTTATGCACATGTGTAGTGCTATTTATATGTCTTCTTTTCTTTACCAACTTCAAAGTCTAAGATTTGTAAAACCAATATTTCATATTGCTGTAAAAATTAGTCATATTAATTTTATCTTTTTAACATTTTAATCAAACCGACTATTAAGGAGGTTTCCCTACTGTAACAGAGCCTATGTGTCAGTTTTACACGAAACATAAATATAGGAAATAAACTCCACTCCCGTCGTCTTCTCGAAATTCTCTCTGGTTCATTCTGTTTATCGTGATGTTCATTCTGTTTGTTGCTGCCTCGCTACAATTCAGAATCCCCATTTAACTTACGTTTGGAAAAATATCTCCTTCTCATCTCTTTTGAATTTGAGCTCCCGATAAAATCTCCTTCAAAAAGAAAAAATTCAGATAGATTTTAACTCAAATCACACTTTATTGATAGCCTAGCTCTCATAGAAGCCGCCGCCTTAGTAATTGATCAAAGAATGAAAAGGGAACACAATGAAAGAAACAAGAGAAGAACCTTCATTGCTGATTTCAACGGAAAGGTTTTTCTTTAATCCTATATTTATTTATTTGATAATTTTGTAAAGTAGAATTGTCATAATTGGAATCATTTTTTGTGTTTTGTTTAGAATTATTCTCAATTCATCGATCTGGAAGTTCGTAAAATACAATAGTATGTTTAATATCATACTTCAGTGTATTTCTCCCTTATAAAAATTAAGTTGTTATGTTTCAGTTCACTGTATGTTGAATTAGGTTAACATTATCACTACACAAGTCATGTTTAGATGACAATTCACAAGTAGTAATGTTTAGGTGACAATTTACTAAAATATTCACAAGCTTTAGTTAAGGCTAACATTATTGTGATCATTAGGTTAAAAATGAAAAGTCAAAGAAAACAACATATTAAAAATACAATTAAATGCCAAAAGACAATGCACTAAAAGGAATGCTACAGCAGTGCCATATGAAAAAGCATAAAAGAGACCATGGTCAGGGAATAGAAGTGTAGTACTGAGAGCTGTCGTTAGCACAGTGCAAAAGTAGAGGCGCGGATAAGTGATGGAGCATTAAAGGTATCATGGCACAGGAAGCACATAATTCAACAAGCTGCTAATGGATCCAGCATTCTGGATATGGTTGTAGTAATGCAGCAGGCCAGGGGAATTGACTTTGCACTGAGGAAATCCTGTATTGAATGTTTAATTTGCAGGTCTCAGCGAAATGGTGTTGAGAGATTGCATTGACTATGTAATAGGAGTTGCTAATAGGGAGGCAAGCCTATATTCTGGTGAAGGTACATGCTGTGCTGAATTGTTATCATTCTGAGTTATGCAACATTCGAGGTTCATTTGGCTTGACTAACAAGAAGTAGTTTTTTGGCATTTTAGGTGCTAAAACCATTTCAATTCAATTATACAAGACAATCCAAATGGACCCTTAACTAAAGCTTCTATAAGAAACTGAATGAACAAGCCTAAGGCCTGGTGAAGATTGACGCAACAACCAAATACATGGTTGGGCAACGCAAGAGTACCGGGAAAGTAAGGTAAGGTGCAGCAAGACTAGGCAGCAGCAAAAGGTGGATGGAGAGACAAAAAAATGAAGCTTAAATGAACACATAAGTTGCAGGAAATGTTGTGCTTATTGAAGTGATGTGTGCAACAATGGCGACATGCATCGAGTGTTGCTTACCAAATATTGGAATTATAGTGATGACAACGCGGGTCTGAGCTATGTTGTTGGCCACTATTTTGTTTGCATTTATGTGTATGTCTGTATATAGTGATGTAACTCAATTGAACATGGAGTGGTAATAACTATATTAAACTTACAACGATTAAAAGTTAAGGTATGTACATGAAAGAATATATGCCACTACTGCATTTTGCCTAACGAGTTCTATCTGTTTAGCGTACTGCATACGAGAAAATATACGAAACTAACACATGTGCATGTGAATATATAAATGTATATTTGTGTACTCTTAAAGGCATAAATTTTGTTTTAGGTTAAGCTTCAAGTGAAGAAAGGGGAGAGCTGTGTCTAGGTGCTACAACGAAGCATGTACAAGGGAACACCTAAAAATGAATGTGGGAATGCAACACTGACCTCTTATCCTTGGATTGCAAGATAAGCAGCACTGACCTCTGTCCTCAATTGAGATCCAGCTTATAGACTTCTTTATAAGGTGATCTATGATTTTTTCATGATATTATTCCTTTATATTTTTGTTTCCTCTGATGTTCTGATTTTTTTATATAAATATAATAATATGATATTTGATTTTGGCAGTCACTTCGTGCAAGAGCTTTTGATTTCAAGTCTTGACGCATGGTTGGGTATGTATGTTTTCGTCTATATAAATCTTTGATTTCTCAATGTGCTTCAGCAGTTTAGAAATTTGGTAATAAAAAACAAAACAAAACCTGGAACTGTCTAACAGAATAAATCAATATAGAAATCACCTCTCTGATTTCATGAAAACTTGAGTCAGACTTGGATTCATTTTGTATTTATACCTTAAGCCATTTGATTGCAAGTTGAATATTGGGTGAGATACTACAACATGAATACATGTTTATGTTCATAATAGAAAAGGCTTCACAATAATATTATTTCTGCTATATCAATAACAATGGAAAAGGCTATAAAATAAATTATATAGCTCCACGAAATCTATATTTCTTTCATTAAAGATATATAGTAAAATTTGAAAAATCACAAAAAATTTACCCTACAAGACAATATTTACGTCCCAATCAGGTAGGTAAGTTAAAATTTCTATGTAAAAAAATATCAACATATATGGGCCACCTATATATGCAAGCATATAAATTGAAAATTAGAGCTCCTTTCAGGTATAAATCTTAGATATACACATTATGAGAAACCCAAATCAAAATTTAATATATGTACAGAAAAGAATGGATATTAGGCTATTAAATTTGATGATTTCAGTGACTATAAGGCAATACTTGAAAATAAGACATAATTATCAAAGTATTGGTATTAATATCTATGATTTATTTTTACTCGGTGTTCATTGAATTATGCTCAAAATTTTATAGATCCTAAGGAAAGTGAACATGCATTTATTTACGTCCTATGACTATGCTGCATATGTAACTGTAACGACCCGGATTTTCGCGATCCTGAGTAACCGATATAAACTCAATGTCGACTATTCAAGCATCGGTAATACCGGATAGTCCGTGAAAGAAAATAGAGGGCGAGAATAGATAAGATAGAAACTTAGAATAGAAGAAGAAGAAAAACATACAACATCAGAGTAAACACGAATATCATAGCGGAACGAATAAATATATTTCATGACATAACTTTGAAATAAAATAGTATCTGTATACAATACCATTATTAGAGTATAACACTTACAACACAGCAGAAATAACAATAAATATATAATCCTAAAGCCTCCTGCTCCAGCTCTTCAAGTATCTATAAATCCCGACTACTTGACTGCCCGTACAAAATTGGGCACCCAAGAGTTTAGGGAAAACAAAACAAAATAAACTTTGGGTCAGTCATGTGACTGTTGTGAGTCAACTCCAACCATTTGTTAAACTTTTAAAATTATTTCTAAAGAAATGATAATCGTAAGACCAATCCACACATAAACGCGGATGGTTTTTACCTTACGATAACACAAAACATTTCTTTAAAATCAATACTCTTCTGATATTATATTAATGTCTAAATCAAATAAATAGCAATCTAGTGGAAACGCTTTCATCTCACGTTCCACATATATTATATACAATCAAACACCGCGGACGCTTATTCGGTAATGGATTTCCAACTATGACAAGGTATGGGACCACCTTCCGATCAGTGTACTCTAGAAGCGATACACTGGAGTTCAACAAGAACATCTTGTAACTCGGCCACACATGACCCGCCATTCATTTCGCTTGAATGTTCCAATATATTATCACCTTACGGTTGGTATACCAACATAACTATTCCCGAGAGATACAGAATTGAAAGAAGTAACAAATATGAATATTCTCTAGATGGTGACAATATACCCTACTTGGGTGCGACCCACTTAGCCATGCTGCCTGCCCGATTTCTGTCATTTCCCCATTGATGAGGCTTGAGGTCATAACGTCATAACCGTCAAATCACAAATTGATTCCCCCAAAAATACCACGGGTATAAGCTAAGAGAAACGAATTCCTCCGCTACCAACGTAAATACGTTTGAAACGATCAATTTACGCGATGTACCAGATATACTCTGTCAGACATTCGTCCATTCAAGTTGTCATGGGACTGGACAACCCAAAGGAATTATTCTGTAAATCCGTCTTAGGCAATTTCTACCAAGGATTTACTGAACAGCCCTTGCATAAATCCGTCCTCAATCATCTTCATCATATTTGATTCGCAACGCTAATGCCATACAGAGTGGTTTTCAGATAATATATCTGATCCCGGTCTCTCCGTAAGGACAATGGAAATGGTCAAAATCTTCGATGGTCGGTGATTTAGCTATCAAAGAAAATATGTATGCAACCAACGATATTATTTCCAGATGGAAATTCTATCGATCAATCACCAATCAACATTTATTCATTTCCCCATTTTTCGTTTCCATATATTCATCAAATCCTTATTTTCTAATTTTAGAAATATACGTTATTAACTTTGGAAAACATTTCCATTTTTGATTCACGCATCACTATCTTTTCACATATATTAGTCTCTAACTGTAAACTAGTAAGAGTACAACCCCCTACGTATTAACCCCGAAGGCCGAAACCAACATCAGATCGATACCCAGAAAGCCATTCAACTCAACTAATTTCCAGTCAGTTCTAATTTCAATAATTCCATTTAAATTCCTAATTCAAACCCCAAATTCCTTTATAATATTTTATTTGCAAAATATTTACTTTACATCAATATCATGTTACACCTGTGTGCGAAGCACGGGTCTAAACCTTCCTAATGTAAAATTCTCTTTTTATAAAACTCTATTTATTTTTCAAATATTTCCTTTTTAATATCCTATTTATTTCATATAAATATTCCCCTTTTCAATATCCTATATATGAACTATTTATTTCATATAAGTGTTTCCCTTTTCAATATCATATTTATTTCATAAATATTTCCTTTATGATTCCATTTATTTTCTAAATAAATATTTCCTTTTATATTTGTTTTACAAACATTTCCTTTTCTATTCAATATCCACTTTGAAACTCCTTTTTATAAAATCATTTGATTTTATATAAATATATTTTATTTTTAACATACACATTGAAAATTCCCATTTTAAATTCCAGTATTATATTGGTATTTAAAATACCAAATAACAATGATCGATATCATTCAAACACACATAATCAACAACAGATTTTATATCACATCATATATTACAATATATGAAAAACAGTAAAATAAATTTTGAGGAATCCAGTTGGATTCCTTCGACCTGTTTCCTTGCATAACCAGATGTTAAACAATATAATAACATCGATTTCATTTCGATATGAAATATTCTGATAAGCAGAATCAACATTTGATTAACGATTTATATATATATCGTTATCGATAATTTCAACCAATACATCAGCAATTCAACCAAACAATCAACACACAACAATCAATCATCATTTATCAATACCCGATTATATTTATAAAAATATAAACTGTACAGAGTTAGTGATATTTACTCACATTGGACGATCATCGTTAAATAACGATAATTGTCTCTTGATTCAGACGGACAATTTATTTCGCTATAAATTGTAACGAGCTTCGATTCGCTCCCCGCCAGTTCCATTTTGTAGCCCTCGTCCATACGATCCTAAGGATCCAGTTTCGTCAGATTCTGATAATGTATGATAAAGATATGTATTATACAAGTTAATACGCTATTTAAAATTTAAAATAAAACTCGAATATATTTAAAGGGGCTTAACTTTTCCTTCCGGCCCATACATATTAACACCCCAACCCGCTTAAGGCTTCTTCTTCCCAAATACAGAGAACGCAAGCTCCAGTGTGTCTCCAAGCCATTACCGATTGTAATAACCCGAAAATGCGAGCCAGTTTGAAATTTTTATTTTGGCAATTTTAGCTGAATTTGAATATTTAAAATGAATTATTTTAAATAAAATCGACGAGAAATTTATTTTGAATAGAATTCGACGTATATATTATATACGTCGTCGTTAGAATATAAATAATTATATATAATTATAAATAAAATTGAAAATGGCGCGGTAGTTCGATAATTCGATTTCAAACTTCGATTGAATGTACCGGGTGCAAAACAATCCGGATTTTAGTGAAACCAAAAATAATAGGATCTAAATGATAATATCTTTCTAACGAATCCGACAAATCAAGATTTCATAGCGGGAATCAAAAGATATGTCCAGTTAAAAATTCTGAATAGTTGCTATGGAATTCAGGCCCTTAAAAATGGACATTTTGCAAATGACCTCGGATTTCGACGAAACCAGTTTTGTTGGATCCGCAGTGTCAAATTATTGCTAGATTCCAAATTTCATAATTTTTCGAATCAATATGTGAGCGTGGCGAAGGAAAACGCGTTTGACCATTTTCAGTTGATTTTAATCGACTGGAAATTGGCCATTTTTCAAACGGTCTCAGAATTTGACGAAACTAGTTTTGTTAGGACCGTATCGTCAATATGAAGCTAGAAAATATTTTTCTGGAATTTTTCTAGTTAGTATGTGACCCCGGTAATTTGAAATGTACGTTTAAAATTCAATATAGTGATTTAAATATAAATTTAATGGAAACTGATCGTAACGTTCGAATCAGCTTGCGATACATATCCCATTGTGTTCGGAATGGGGGTAAAACGCTAGGGACGGCAGGCGGTGGGCCTCGTTTCGAGGTCGTATGTAAAAGTCAACTTTTTCATAATAAAATAATAAAATAAATAATATATAAAATATATTTCTCCCCCTTTTTTAACTCTGCCCCCCCCCCCCGAATTAAAATCAGAAATCAAAAAAAAAAAAAAAGAGAAAAGAAAATCGCGATCGCCCCCCCCGTTGCCTCGACCGCCGCCAGAGGCTGGCGCCGCCACCGCCGCTGTTTCCTCTCCACCCTCCCCTTCTGCTCCTCCTCCGTCACCTCGATGCGATGCAGACCCCCCCTGCATCGAAGACCGCGAGCGCCTAAACCCCCTTCCGATTTGAAGAACCCTAGCCACCGTGAATCGCCTGGAAACCGCCACATGCTCGACGCTGCCAACCCCATGGATCTCCGGCGCCACCAACGAGCATCGACGTCCCCCCCCCCCTTCTTCGCAGGTAACAGTAAGCATTTTATTTTATTTTTATTTTAGGGTTTTAGACTGTTTTTTTTTAAAAAGAATTTAATACTGTTTTTTTTAAAAAGCATTTTAAACTGATTTTAATTAGATTTAAAAATTGATTTTTAAGAATATTATAAACTGAATTTTTAAATATTAAAAACTGATTTTTTTTAAGAATTTAAAAACTGATTTGAAAAAAAAAAGAAATTTAAAAACTGATTTGTTAAAGAATTTAAAAACTGATTTTTTAAAAAGAATTTAAAAACTGATTTGTTAAAGAATTTAAAAAACTGATTTTTTTAAAGAGTTTAAAAACTGATTTGTTAAAGAATATAAAAACTGATTTGAAAAAGGTTTAATTTTTTTAGTAGAAAAAGATTTGAACTTGCAAAAAAATAAAGATCATATTTTAAAAAAAAAGAAGAGAAAAGACGGGATTTTTATTAGGTAAAAGGAGCAAGACATGATTTTTGTATTTTTAAAGTAATAAAAATATAATTTTTACATCATAGGAAAATAAAAATGAGGTTTTTATAAAGATGAAATCTTTAAATTTGAAAAGGCGAAATCTTTATATAGAGAATAGCGTTATAAAAGTAGAATTATTATCTATATATTAGCGGTAAGGAAATATGATTTTTATATATTGAATAGCATAGTAAAAATTCGATTTTTAAATATATGAAGTGATTATAAAAATATGAATTTTAAATTGAAAGTAAACAAATAAAAATGTGATTTTTATTTTAAAGACATCGAAATATAAAGATGTGTGATTTTTATATATATAGTGACTACGGGCAACGAAGATGACGAAGATGGGATAACGAAGAAGATTTCTATCAATGAAGTGCCGTGGAGCTAGGATAGCTTTCGGTGAGAACTTCTCACTCTAAATTTCTTTTTCTAGTTATATATATATACTAGGATGCAGACGGTGCTTAGTAGCACCCGACACCCGTCATCCACAGACCATGGATGGCTTGTTTGTTAAATTGTTTGGTTGTGTAGTTGGTTAGTCTAATTGATTGAAATTTGAATTGTTTGGTGAATTGGAATTGATTTGATTGATGTGTGAATGGCGTGGGCCTTCACTAGACCGGGGATAAGGCTAGGCCTTGTCCCGTTTCTAGTATCGTGCCGTTATGCCGCCGAAATTTTCTAAAATATGTTAGAAAAATAAAAATATCATTTTTTATTGTGTAAATGAACTGAATAGAAATTCAAGTGTTGAAATAAATATTTTTGACGTTAAAAATATAATTTTTAACGTGAAAGTGAATAAATAAATATTTATAAACGAATCGGCCGATTTGTTTATTTACACTGATTTGACTGATATTGATTGGGTTGATAAATTTTACACATCGCCCAACTGCACAAACAAAAATGTGTGTTTGTTGATTTGAAACCCCACACGGGTGTTGGGATGATATTTGGCGTACACTAATCCCAATTATTTAATTATTGTCGATCGATTGGTCGACAGACTGTGTAAGCGTCGATTATTTATATTTGGTGCTTATGCAGTTGGGTGGTGCACTTTGGTTGATGGTTGATTATTTTTCAAAGCTATTATATACATGTGTTGTATGGAATCCATATAATTAACATTATATGGTGATTGATTGGGCCTCATTCCAATCGGGAAAATAATGAATATTATAAAAGAAAATTCATGTGTTGAATATAAAAATAGTCATGTGTTGACGATGTTCATGTGTTGAGTGAAATATTTTATATAATAAATAATTTACGTCTTTATCATATTTAAAATTAGAACTACTTCCCAGTAGAAGTCTAATTGAAAATCAAACGATAGATACCATAGTTTTATAAAATATTTCACATAACAAAAATAGTGATGTGTTGACAGTGCTCATGTGTTGAGATTAGTCGTGGGTTGAAAAAATATAGATTCATGTGTTGAATGGGATAAATATTCATTTGTTGAATAAAATAAAGAAGTTGTGAAAAATATAAAGCCGTGTTGATTAGTTTTGCGCCATTTTGACGTGAACGATATTTATATCGATTTTATTCGTTGTATAATGAATATTGAAAAGTGATTTCGAAATGAAATGAATATTGAAAAGTGATTTCGAAATGAAATGAATATTGAAAAGTGATTTCGAAATGAATTGAATTGAAAGTGATTTCGAAATGAATTGAATTGAAAGTGATTTCGAAATGAATTGAATTGAAAACGATTTCGAAATGAATTGAATTGAAAACGATTTCGAAATGAATTGAATTGAAAACGATTTCGAAATGAATTGAATTGAAAACGATTTCGAAATGAATTGAATTGAAAACGATTTCGAAATGAATTGAAAACGAATTCAAATTGAATTGAAAGTGAATTGAAATGAATTCAAATTGAATTAAAATTTGAATTGAATAGAAATGAATTTTAAAACGAATTTATAAAGAAGAATTCAATTTTGATTTGAATTGAAAAGAAAGTTGAAATTGCTTTTGAAACAATTTTAAAACGATTTATAAAATTCGTTTTAAATAGAAATCGACGAAATATATATTATATATATTATATATATAATATAATGGCCTGAATAGAACGCGCCGCGCCGCGGCAGTTCGTGAATTTCGACCATTTATTTCAAACGGACATTGCGGGAGATCCGACCGTCGGATCCTCCTAAAACCAGAACCGTTGGGTTCGTATCGAAAAGAGCTTCCCAATGAATATTAGAAATTTGAAATCTAACGATTGGATTTGGAATTATGTCCAAATCAATTTCAGAAAAGGTCGCTGTAAGTGCAGTTCGATGGCCATTGATGGAAATCGACTGTACGGGCCTTGATAAAATTATTAAAAATATCTATAATTTGTGTAAAATTATAATATGTGAATTGGAAAGAATTGGGCTGGAAAATTCCACATTTGAAAAGATAAAAATAGATTTTTGTCGAAATGAACTAGTTTTGAACTAGAATTAAAATCAATTTATTAGTGAAATAAATAAATTGAATTTGAAAGTGATTTTAAAAATAATCAATATTCCCAATACGTGGATTGGACTGGAGTTGAATCGAAATTACCTTCGGGATATTTCGATGTTGGATTTCGTGACTATACAGATATTGTTATGGGAATTTGAAAGATATATTTTATATCGTTATTTCCAATACGATATATGTTGGTTTCAGAATTTGATATCGAATATAAGCCGATATATTTTCTATTCAAAGCCTTGTATTTAATATCAAATGTGATTTGGGTTTATCGTGGATCGTGTTTTAGATGACATTAGTGCTTTAACCCAGTTAAAGGCAAGATATTGATTTTTGAGAAGATTAAAACTAAGTGAAGTTTTAATGAATCTTTAATTAGATTAAAAATGTGAATTGATAATTTAAATTATCAAATCTGAAAGGTGATCGAGAATGGAGTACCACCAGTTTTTCTCCAAAGCGATAGTTAAATCTTTAATTAGATTTGAACGTGAAATGGTAATTAATTTTACCGATAACACCGTGGTGTTAGGAATGGAGTGTCATCAGTTTTGCTTCATGGGATATATAGGTTGGGATTGGGAAATAAAATAAATAATTACTTCGGTGTGGTTCGTTAATCCCGACTAGTTTGAAATGATATCCAAAGGAAGATTATAGGATAAATTTAGAAGAATTTATCTTGGATAAAATTAATGGGAACATTTCCCTAAGAATGTGATTTTGTGAATAAAAGAATATTCTGAATTGGAATGAGGCGTTTGTTGTGTTTGTGTAACATTCGTTTATTATATACGTGGGTTATTCAGAAAGGCCGGGTTTATACCCATTCTGAATAACCGATTCGACGAGATGTCGAAGATGAAGACGGTGGTTGAAGATCGGAAGTCTTCACATCGTTTGGGTGATTACTGATGATCTTGATTGGGCTGTACACCCAGGATGAGGGAATCAGTTGGTGATCGTCCAGACGTACTTGGAGATGGATGGATATGCGAGGAAAGTGCCTCCGGTTTCGTTCAGACCCAGAACGAACTTGTAAATGGATTGTGTGTCTGACATTGGATTTTATTCTGTGTTGATTGATCTCTATTAAATATACATCTGTTTGGCGGCGGAGAATTTATTCTCTTGCTTAACGCCCTTCTCTGAGACGTACGAGCTCAGGGGTTGTATATCGATGGACATCAGTCGCATGGAGTGAATTGCTAATGTGGCATGCGTAAGTGGCAATTGATCAGGGCTTCTGTTGAAAAGCAAAGTCTTGTGGTTGATGATCAAAGCACGGCCTGTGTGGCATAGCTTTGTGGATAACGTGAATTCGCGAGCCTCACACCTCGGTATGAGTCAAAAACGGGAGACGGACCGCTGGGAGAGCACGACGTTTCTTTCTAGCTAGGGTGGTGTCAGTGACCTACCAGCCCTGACATTTATATACTTTTCACCTGTGTGGTTGTTGGATACGAGGCGCCTCGGATATAGGTCTGTAAGGACCGGGAAACGTGTGTTCAGGAATAACTAATCCTCAAAAGTAAGAGAGGACCGGCCCAGCCGATTCCAAGGATCATAGTGGGGTCCTAAGGCATTTGCTAGAGTGTATCGAACGCGGAGAGGAGCTTGCCCCTTGCCTCGGCTCATGACGGAATCCAATTTCCAATACGTGATATTGCGGTTTTAATTGTAGAACTAGTATGGCGACATGATAGATGGTACCCATGCCGCCTATGATTGATACTTATGATTGAAATTGTTTTGACACTATACACCTATAATAGTATCAAATAATGTGTTTTAAACGTATCAAGCATGCTTTGGCTGTTATAAGGGAAAACCCTATCCTCCGGCTTGCGTTGCATTGTGTGATGGGACCTGGGTCTTATAACAGCTTCATTTTCTTTATTTAGCATTGCGCTGTTTGTTATATGCACTGGTATTCTTGGGAGGAAACCCGTTCCGTGTTATACGGCGTGGTCCCTTGATTTACCTAACTTTAAAACCAATATTAATAACTGTTTTAGTTCTCACACCAGTCCCATGACTGACCTGGAGTTTATTGTTTTAACCTAAACTCTGGGTGCCCCTATTTTCCGCACGGGCAGCTAGTAGTTTTGGTTTTGCAGATTTATATTCACAGGGTCCTGATTTACAGCTGGAACGATGCTCGGAAAGCTCTGTATCCGTGCATCACTTTCAGTTGTGCTTTTGTATTATTTTCCGCTGCTATGTAATTTATTGTAATCTCTGATATTTGTCGAATGTAATTTAATCATTTATACTCTGTATATTCTTGTATCTGATGGAATTGTTGTAATAACAATGAAATGTTCTTCAGTCTGCGTTCATTTGTGTGTTGTTCTCAAAGTATCCGCTCTTTCCTTCACGGGGAAGTTACGGGTTCTTTCACCGATCCTCTTCCTTATCATAATCCATTCATTACTTCGCCATTTCGCAGACCATAACCACCCTGATCATCTCTCACCAATCTCACCGTCCCCGACATGACTTCGACAACCGCACCCTCTTCCTGAGAACCGCGACAAATTTCAGTTCGAGCACAACCAGTAATTTCGTGCGTTCCTTTTTGTTCCCAATTCTTACCAAAAATTCACAGATGATGCTACTCTCCATCGCAAGTTCGAAAAGTTCGAATATAAACTCGAATTCGAACATCAATGCTCCCAAACCCTTGCGTTCTAGAACGCTACTCTAAACCAACGCTGTACAAAATTCGAGCACCTCAAACATGAATCGTACCCAAAACGAATGGCATCAGTGGAAAGCTCTTGGTTCCGCAAATTCAAAACACTTTGTTTCAACATTTTAGGATTTTCTTTTGGTTTCTATGAATTATTGGAAGATAGAAATGTTTTACTGAAAGAAGGAAAAACAGGGACATCTTATTCTCGCTGTGTTGACTTCTAAGGAAAAATGTAATTAGATTTTAGGCATTAGCAGTTTATTTATAGGTAAGTTTAATATTATTTTACTCAGTTATAATATTAATTTTTAGTTCAACGTTGTCTATATTTGTTGTTAAAAATTCGTGTGATCACGCACGGTATCCAAAAATCCTGAAAATGGGCATGCAACTACAGTTCGACATTACAGACCCAACGAAACTGGTTTCGTTGAATTCCGAGTCCGTTTGCTCACACAACGTATTTTTAAAGTCAAATTATCGATTGTATTTCACATTAAAATCTCGTACGGCCATATACTAACTTCAAAAATCACGAGAAGTTGAAATCTAACAATAATTTACTATTCTGGATCCAAAAAAATAGTTTCGTCGAAAACGAAGGTCGTTTGCAAACTGGCTATTTTTAAAGCTCTAAATAAACCCTTTTAAATATTAATATATTTAAAAATAATTAAATTTAATATTTATAGATAAATATTATTGTAAAGACTCGAAGATCCCCACCCTTTGAATCGACCATAAACCACACAGGTCTGATACAAAAGTCGAAAATCCTCGAATACTTTAACTTTGGTCATACAACACATCAGAACAGATACATAAGACTTTTATAAAACATTATAATAATGTTACATCAGAGTATAGAATATCAGAGTACATTGATAAATAATACAGCGGAAGATAAATTTAATACAAAGCAGTGGAAAATAAATAAACTGATATAGCGGAAGGCTATCATTCTCTGGACATAGCTCTAAGCTTCGATCTAGAATCCTGCTTAATATATCTGCAAAACAAGCTACTCGACTGCCCGTGTGGAAAAGAGGGCACCCGAGTTTGCAAAGTGATACAAACTACGGGTCAGTCATGGGATTGGTATGAGAAATCTTTCTTAAACTATCTAATAATAATAAGGCTAATCACAGGACCACGCCGCTAACGCTGAACGGGTTTACTCCATTGGATTGCCAGTGCAGGAATAAAGTAAATCGTTAAAACAACGCAATGCTTTTAAGAAAAATGAAACCATTATAAGACTCAAGTCCCATCACACAATGTAACGCAAGCCGGAGGATAGAGTTTTACCTTATAATGGTCAAAAATGCTTGATACGATAAAACGAATTTGATATTATTATTAGTGCATATATGTTTAAAACATTTCAATCATAGATGGAATAGCTACCATATACTATGTTGCCGTACTAGTAATACAATCAAAACCGCGTGGGTCATATTGAAATTTAGATTTCCATCATGAACCAAGGCAAAAGATAGTCCTTACCGAATTCGAGACACTCTAGCCCGTGCCTCAGGCTCAGCCGCAACTGCACCTTGGATCTTCAGGGCCGGTCCACAAATATGTTAGTGGATTAATAATGCCTGAACAATACATTTCCCCGCCCTATGAGGCGTAAATAGAGCTACTAGGGACTCAATAACCGAGGCACCTCATTCCATCATCCACATAAGTAAAAATGTCAGGGCTGGTAAGTCGCTGACACCACTTCTAGCTAGAAAGAAACGTATGTCCTCCCTGTAGTCCTTACTCCCGTTTCTGGTTCATACCGGGGTGTGAGGCTAGCGAAGTAACGCTATACACAAAATTGTGCCTAGATAGGGTGTGCTTTGATTATCAACCACAAGGCTCTGCTTTTCAACAAAAGCCTTGATCCATGCATCTTGGCATGTCACCTTGTCAATCCATACCATACCATTGATTTCTGCCAATATATAACCTCTAAGCTCGTACGTCTTAGAGAAGGGTGTTAAATACCAAACATATATATATTTAACAGAGATCAACGAATACAGTATAAATGAATACAACGTCAGACATACAATCCATTTACAAGTCCGTTCTAGGTCTGAACGAAACCGGAGGCACCTTATACCTCGCATATCCGAATGATCAACAATACGTCGGGACAAATACCACTGGAACCTTCTCAAGGCAGCAACTCCGATCAAAGGCATTAGTAGTCCGCATCCATTCGATGTGAAGATCGCCGGTCTTCAACCACCGTCTTCATCTTCGACTTTTAATCGTCGTAGTAATTATTCAAAATGGGTTAAACCTGGTCTTCCCGAATAACTAGCGTATTTTATAATAAAATCAAGTGCTATAAAACACGTCATACGCTACATTCCAACTCAGAATATTCTTTTAATAAGATATTCACAATATTAGGGAAAAGGATTCCATTAATTTTATCAAAGATAAATTCTTTTAAATTTAATCTATAAATCATTTCATTATCTCATTCCATTTCAATCAAATTAGGAATTCATTAAAAAATCAAGTTTGTTTAAATCTCAAAAATCATTACTTAATGAATATTCAAATTTAAGAAATTAATCTTAGCTTTAACTAAGTTAAAGAACAAATGTCATTTAAAACACAATTCACAATAAACCCGAAATCAACTTCCATAAAATATGGAATCTTCACAAAAATCAGATCAATATATATAATCGATATAAATTTCTGTATCAAAACCAATAATATAAAAGGAATAACGACAAAGCCTTTTGAATTCCATATAAAGTAACGGTCTTCTTTTATAAAATCTTATTTCGATTATTTATTAAATCGAATTCCATTCGGTTCCAATTTAATATATTAAATTGGAAAACTTTGGAAAATTCCTATTAAATCTTAATAAAAGATTTATAAATTCCAAATCATATTTTTACTGTAAATAGGGTTAAAGAACAAATATCGTTTTAAAAACACAGTTCACAATTAACCCAATTCACATTTCATTTTTTTCCAATTATTAAATATAATTGAAGACTTTTAAAATATTAATTAAAAGATTTATTCTTTTCTCAACTGGGTTTAAGAATAGTGTTATTTAAAAATACTATTCACAACAAACTCAAAATCCAATTTATTTTAATTCCAAATAAATATTAATCAATTGGAAAACTCCATTAAATATTGATTAAAGATTTATTCTATTTCTTTATTAAAATAAACGTTTCTAAATTATTAGACTTGGAAATTTCTATTTTTATTCTATTCATTATAAAATGAATAAAAACGATTACTAAACTCGTTCGGCTTAAAATGGCGTTTCAACTTGTAATGGGCTAAATAGTGCATTTCATTACTATGTTTATTTATGGTTTATAATGGGCTATACCTCCCACATTTGGCCTACAACTTGCGGATGCTAGACATGCCGGTCGGGTCCGGGCAGACTTATCCCACAAGTTGGGCTTAACCTCGTGTCATAGCCCGCTTCGTATTTGCGCACCTAGACCTCTCACATTAGGTTCAACATTATTGGCTGCTGGATATGCCGGTCGGGTCCGGGTAGACTTCCACCACCAGTGCAACCTAACCTCGTGTCAAAAGTGCAATTATAATTTATAATTGTAATTATTTTTCTGAAAAATATTCATTATTTTTAAATTATTCTTTATTTTAAAATATTCTTTATCAACATATTCCTTTTCTAAAATATTCTTTATTGGAATGTGACTCAATCAATAACCATATAGGTTCAGTTATATGGTTTCCACATATTGCATGTAATCAACAATCGTGATAAATAATTATTAAACATCCAAATAACAACCAAAGTGGATTCTACAACTAAATATTGGGATTAGTGTATGTCAAATATCATCCCAATACCCGTGTGGGTTTCATCCAACAAACAAATAATAAATTATTTGTGCACTTGGGAGAAGTGTGAAAATTATCGTCCCAATGACATGAACAAGTCAGGTAACTTGTCTATGGCAGTGTAATATTGCTTTTAAGTTATTATAATCATATTAACATTATTTGAAATGTCTATTATTTTCAATCTCTACATAACATAACATTTCATAACCATACAACAATTCATTCATGCAATAGATATAACAAATATTTCAATCATTTTATTGAAAGAAAAATGATACCTTTTATTTCAACCATTTTAATGTGATAATTTGATAATAAAAATGTGTCTTTTAAATCTAATCCTTTTTATTTGAACAACTTTGACGCTAAAAATTTAACATTTCTAACAAAAATAATCTTTTATTTTAATCTAACGTTATAAAAATGTCATTTTTAATGACAACATATGTATTAACATATTTTCCTTTTATTTCTAACTAACAAAATGGAATGTCACACTTTGATGATAAAACATGTTTTAACTAACATAAGAAAAGGTATTTTAAATGATAAACATGTTTAACGTATTTTAACTAACATAAAAAGATGTATTTTAATGACAAATAAAAATATCTATTTCAATTTGTATACAGTTCTAGTTTACCATAGGAATATTTTTATTTTTATAGTTCTAATTTAACATAACATAAAAGGGAATATTTTCATGTTACTGTTCTAATATCATAAGAAAATGACTTTTTAAATGAACAACATGTATTAACACGTTTTTCTTATATTTCTAATCTAAAAAAAATAACTTTTATAACCATTCATCTTATTTCAACAAAACGACAATAAAATTATGCACTTTTATTACAATTCTTTTCATTGTAAAAAAAAATCTAATCTTTAATAACTATTCTTATTTTATATTTAAAATAATTGATACTGTGTATTTATAGTTGTGTTTTCGGATTATTTATGATGAATGGATTAATGCACTTAATTGTTGAAATGCTTGAAGAATTGGTGTATGAAGAGTGTTGATTTTGAGAGTTAGATTATAGTTTGAAGAAGGTGGTTGAACTTTTTAATGAAAACCGTATTACATAAAAATGTGACTATAAACATGCAACCTTTATCCCAACTATTTTATATTGTTTCTAATATGATAACAAAAAAATGCAACTTACATTTCTAATATTTTTGTTGTTTCTAATGTAAATAAAAAGGTTCCTTTTCATGTCTAACAAAATTAACATTAAAAATGTGAACTAAAAATATGTTTTTTTTATGATCAATTTTAACGCTAAAAATGTACTTTCTATTCTGAAGAGAAGATGCCATAAAAATTTATTCTTTTATTTACAAAAAGAACGTTACATAAAAATCTATTCTTTTATTTACAAAAAGAATGTTACATAAAAATTTATTCTTTACTTACAACAAGGATGTTACATAAAAATTTATTCTTTTATTTACAAAAAGAATGTTACATAAAAATCTATGTTTTATGTAAACCATGAAAAATATGATTTTCATTTCAAATCACCAATCTGACAAAACTCATAATATGATTCTCCATAAAGATGATATTTTTATCGCGTTGTCAAGTCAAATAATATGAATCTCAATAAAGATGAGATTTTTATCGCGTAGTTAAATCAAATAATATGAATCTCAATACACCATCAAGCAACAAATCAACAATTTCCCAATATCATAACATCACAGATCTAAATGAATAACATACATACAATAAATCCTAAGCGATAAAAACAATTAAATTAAAATTAATTATTCGAATTAGAATTCTCACCTTGGGTTCTGAATTCTTCAAAATTTTAGATCGCTTTGTTTCATCTCTGATCAGTTCCAGTTGTAGATCTCGTTTCTGCAATTCCAACGCATTTCGTTTCACTGAATCTTGATGTCATACGAAGAAGTTATGGTCATTTTTCATTTAATTGCATAACTAAATAATTAAGTAATAATTAATTAAATTAATTACATTACAAATCTCTTCCTCCTTTCTGTATTTCGCTCCCTGTAGCATTGCTCCACCCTCCATCGAATTGCATGAAAACGAGGTGAAATGAAGCGTCGATATCCCACAAGATGTCACTCTAAAGGTGATCATCAACGTTGTAGATATAGATCATAGAACGATCTATCATATTTGCCTTCGGAATTTTGGAAATGGAGGAATGGATTGAAAGAGATTTGAGGGGAAGAAGGAGAGCGTTTCAACCATTGATTGGCATGGTGGTGGCTGTACACCTAGGGGGATTAGGAATAGGTTTAGAGAATTTTATGATATTATATAGTGGAGACAATATTTATATGTATATTTTTTTGGTTATATATATTTGATTTTATCTTTCACTTATCTCTACATATGTAGTAGGTGACAAATGGAGTTTAATTAGCTGACTAGACATGATGGACCACATGAATTTATGGAATTAAATGAAGGGAATGATGGAAATAAAAGAAATAAATAGGATAAATGAAATAACGAAAATGGAAGCATAAACTTAAATTTGTATTATTAATAATGGGAATAAAGAGGCAATTTGAAATATGACAACGGGGGAAGCTACTAATAAATACAAAAGGTAAAACAGTGAAATCTCACAATATATATGTCACAGTATTAGTAATGTCCCGTGTTTTTACGGTGTTATAATTAATTAATTTAATTATTTAAATAGTGATTTAGAGAAATAAATGGTCGTTTAATTAAATATCTTTGAATATTTAATCAATATAATAATTAAATAATATATTTAATTAATATAATAATTAAATAATATATTTAATTCTGAAATAATCAAAATTAGCTGAAATGGCAATATGGTGTGGATTGGCCAATTAAAATTATTTAATTCAGTAAAGAATTGAATTAGTATAACGAATATATTATTTGAACGACAGTTGAATGTATAATTATATTATAATTATAATCAAGCTTGAAATGGCACGACAGTTCATAATTTGGCGATTTGAACTTTAAACGAATATACAGAAGCCGTTTTAAGTCAGATTTCTGTGAAATAAGGAACGTTCAAAGCTGGTGAAGTATATTTTTTAGTGGAAGAAAAAAATCGAGATTTCGTCGTGTAGATTTTGATTTATGTCCAAATCAAATTTTAGAAAATTCGATGTGGAATTCCTTTATAATTTATAATGATATATAAAAGGAATTTCATTATAAATCGAATATCGATTTAATCGGGATTTGAAATATCAAGTTAGAAATTCATATATGAATATTCTAGAGCTGTATGATATTCTGTTGAGAATATATATGATAATATTTATTTTTAAATATTAAATTTAATTGTTTTTAAATATATTTATGTAATGACCCAGATTTCCGTAACATCAGAGTTGACTATATACATCATACGTCCAACCCAAATATCACGAAAATACGAAACATTTTTTTAGAAGAAAGAGGTAGAAGAAGAACAGAACTAACAACACATAATCTCACATCGCAGCGGAACAAAATATAATATATCACATCTTTGAAATACAAAATTTTAACTGTATAACATACACTTATCAGAGTACAACACTTACAACACAACGGAACCGCTATAACTAGATAACGCTGAAGCCTCCTGCTCCAAGCTCCTTTAGATATATCTGAAAAATCCTGAACTACTTGACTGCCCGTACAAATTTAGGCACCCAAGAGTTTAGGTAGAACAAAACAAAATAAACTCCGGGTCAGTCATGGGACTGGTATGAGTAAACAGTTTAAAACAGTTTCAGAAACTAAATGATATCTCATAAGACCACGCCGTATATCATGGAACAGGTTTTTCCCTTATGAGAATCCAAACACTTGACTTAACATTTCAAAATCCCTTTTGAAAGGAACGATAGCTTTATATCAAAACTCCTTTGATATTATAATAGTGTCTAAATCAAGTAAATATAATCTAGTGGAATGTTTACATCTCACGTTCCACATATATATACAAATCATAAACCACAAGTACGTATTGGGTATTTGGTTTTCCAACTATGACAAGGTATGGAACCACCTTCCGCTGGTATATCTCTAGAGGAGAATACACCGAGTTCAACAAGAACATCTTGCAACTCAGCCACACATGACCGACCACTCATTTCGCTTGAGTGTATCGAATGTATATCACCAACGATTGGGATCAGCAACCGTTTCCCGAAAGGGACAGCATCGACAATAGATTTTTAGAAGTAAATGAAACTCTAGATCAGGTGATTATACACCCTAATAGGTGCGACCTACATAGCCATGCTGCCTGCCCGATTTCTGTCATTTACCGGTTGATGAGGCTAGAAGCTACGCTTTATCATCAAACCAGATTCACTTCGAATGTCACATCGTCAAATCCATCAAATCACCGATTGACGTCCTCAACAGTACATTACGTGTCAGCTAAAAGAAGTTTCCTCCTCCGCTTCCACTCTTGGTACAGTTGAAGAAATCAGTGTACGTGACCTTTCTGGAAATACTCTGTCAGACATTCATCCATACAAGTCACCCAGGAACAGGATGAACTGAAGGCACTATTTCTATTAATAGAAAAAGACCTTGCACTCTACTCCGTCTTCGATTATCTTTATATAATCTGATTCGCACGCTACTGCCAATACGGAGTGGTTCTTCGGATAATAATCCAACCGGTCTCTCCATATTGACCACGATGGTCAAAACTTCGATAGTCTGTGATTTAACTATCAAATAAAAACAAGTGTTTCGATAGTCGATGATTTAACTATCGAATAAAACAAGTGTTCATCCAAACATCCAACAATCACTGAGCCTTTAATTAATATTCCATTAATTAAATCCCTTCTCTATTTCTTATCAATATTTGTTAACCAAATATTTTCAATAACCATATTGGCCTTTTACGTTATTTGGAAAACATTTCCGAATATCGCCTTCCTTTATTTTCTAAACTTTAGAAAATATATGCTAGTTATAATTGGAAAATATTCCAATTACTTATCTCTTTTCCAATCTCGTTTATTCCTATACTTAGGAAACGTTCATTATTCTATTTCCAAGCTTTGCACATATTTGGGTTAAAACAGATGTTGTGTAAAACATCGTTACGACAACCCAAATACAGTATTTAACTAATTCTTATTCCACGTTGATCTTCGAGCCTGAATCTTACTACTTATCGGTATATCATGAAATCAACCAAGTTGGGGTATAATTACCTCTCAGACCTTGACTGAATAACATTTAACGTCAAAACAGACAAGACTACTTACTCGAATAATCAATACCATACAACTGATTATTCACCTTTAAACACGTATACACTTTCTCTTTCTATTCCTACGAGATTTTATTCTTATACTTCCCTTTTTAATTATACTATTCTATTTCTAAGTTCGTTTCCTTATCGACTTCTATATATTTTGATATGTTAATTTCTAACTATCAAATTATCTTAAAAATATTCTATCTCCTTAAATTCCCGGAAAAATTCGCCATAACCTCCTTTGTACCGGGAGCATCGGGAAATTTCAAATAGCTTTCCCGGTCCTTCTCATCTCAAAAAGAAAAAGAAAAAGCCAAGCGGCTTGCCGATACGGCGCATAAAATCTCATATATGAATTAAATACGTACCTTTTTGTCGGGCATTCTATTATTTCACTTCTATACTTTATTCCATACCTGTCTCCTATATCTATACCTGCCCAATCTATTTAACTATACCAAATCGTTTTAACTCAATTTGTTAATTATCTCTTTAGTCTATTTCTCTTTTAATATTTGAATTCTATATTCAAACTCCAATTGAAATATTATATTGAAATTCTATAGTAAAACTCCATTTGAATTCTATTATTCAAATTCTATTCAATTCCTTATATTCAAAGTCCATTTGAATTCTCTGCATTATTTATAAACAACGTTTATAACTTTAATTCAAATCCCACCTTTCCCTTTATAAACAACGTTTATAAATTCGATTCAAATCCCATAATTTCATTTATAAACAACATTTATAAATTCAATTCAAATCCCATATTTTCATTTACAAACAAAGTTTATAAATTCGATTCAAATCCCATATTTTCATTTATAAACAACGTTTATAAATTTAATTCAAATCCCATATTTTCATTTATAAACAAAGTTTATAAATTCGATTACTTGTTTTATATATATTCAAAACAAGTAAATATTTCCTATAGTTCATTAAAAGTTCAAATTCTATTTATAAAAATAGAATTTATTTTTAAATCTCAAATACCCTTTCAAGGTATTTTATAAATCAATATCCCAAGCCCCAGTGATATTTAAACAATCAAATCAACCAATTTTCAATCATTTGATTTTTAACACATCATATATGAATATATATGAAATCAAACAAACAAACAAACAAACAGAATATATATATTTTTGAGGAATCCAGTTGGATTCCTCCAACCTGTTTTCCTGCATCCACAGACGTTAGTCAACATAGTAATACCCATCCTGCTTCGAGGCAGGATATCGCGGTATAGAAGGTCATCCACTAATCATAGCGTGGGGCGTATAGGGTAATCATCCGCTATGAAACTGCGGGCATCCGCTAATGAGACTGCGGGAATCCAACCAATCATCAACCCAATATATATATATATATCCTAAGTAACTAATATATATTTTCATAACAATCAGACAGCTTTCAAACAAGCACAGACAATTATTTTTAACTATATAAAAATAATTTCTAAATAAATGGTGAGTGAGGTTTACTCACCAAATTTGCCGTTGTCGAATATCCTGTAACTTCCAACTTTAACGGCTACGAGTTGTCTCGACCGAATCCATTCAACATCTACGATTATTAAATTTTATTTAATGATTAATCGTTTATTAATTTAAATTAGCCTAACAGGTAAATAAATAAATCTATATATATTTTTAAACATTAAACCCTTATATACTAAATATTTACCTAAATAAATAATTAACAAGTTGAATCACATAATCCCTTATTTTATTTATTTAAATATTTAAATATTTAAAAATTTAACTAAACTATTAAATAAATTGTTTTATGTCTTATTAACTTTTGTAAAATGTTTTTACCTTACTGCCTATTTTCAGTCAACTTGCTTCCACCATCTATGAAAACACAGATCCACCTTTCCCAAATCTCTACACCTCTCACTACTCAACCTGATTTCCCACTGACTGATCACTCACGCCATCCACCATTTCAACAAAAAGAAACATGTCGAACTCCTCTCTAGTCGTACCCAGAACCAACGCCAATCCCTTCACCTCAGTCGCGCTTCCATTCGGCTTCCTCCAGGTCAACCTTCACTGTAGATCGAACTCGACACCAATACAGACATCGCGACCCCCTGAAATCAATTACTCCACTCTGCCATCATCTCTCACTCTACTGCCGCAACTCGTCTCCACCACCGGAGCTAATCAGTGACTGCCTTCTTCACGCTCGCACCTTGATGCGCTGAGCACTTCTGAACCCTTAAATGTTGTCGCGAACCCCAATTCGCGTTGACCCACTACCTCCAATTCAACTCAACCTCGTGATAAACCCTGGATGCTTGTACTGTTGCGAGCTCAAGAAATTCGATTTCAAAAGAGCCGAACTCGATTTGATTTGGTTTTCCCTTTTCGATTTGGCTTCTGGCATTCGATTTTATTAAAAGGAGAACGACCATTTTTGTTGTTTGTTTTCCCAAGCTTTTGGGTTAATATCAGAAGAACGAAATGGGAAAAGAAGGCAGAGGAGGGGTCGCGATTAAATATAGAAGAGCAATGGAGGAAGAAAGGCCACGGGTCTTGTTTTCTTTGTGGATGAAGAGGAAGCATAGGATGGTTTTGTTTGTGGAATTTAAACAAGGCACGGGTTTAGTTCTTTTGTGGTGATAAAGGAAAGCACGGGTTTGGCTGTCCACCCAATTTGATGTTTTTATTTTAATTTATTTTAAATAAAAAATTGTATCCTTAACATTTAAATAACCCTTGACTCCAAACTCCTTTCTGAACCAAACAAGTCTCAATCCTAGGGTAATACCACTATTCCGGACACACCGGGACAGGTCACGAAGTCCAATTCGACCATCTATTGAAGATATTAATTTAAATTGATATAAATCAAAATTTAAACCATTTAAATTATGCGATAATATTTTAATATTATTATCGTTATAAATTCAAATGAAATTTCCCATTAATTAGTTGAACCGTATTTAATTCAAATTAAATTTTGAATTCATCTAAATCCATTTTCGTATTCTGTTATTTTAATATATTCGATATTAAATCGAAATTGATTATTAAATCGATAACTCCCTATGAAAAATTGATTTATTTACTTAACTCAATATTTAAATACATATTAAATATTTAAAATTTACCCCTAAGAATCCGGGTCATTACAATTTATATATTTAAAAGGGTTATTTAGAGCTTTAAAAATAGCCAGTTTTGCAAACGACCTCATAATTCGATGAAACTAATTTTGTTGGATCCACAATATCAAATTATTGCTAGATTTCAATTTCCGTGATTTTTGAAGTCAATATGTGGTCGTGCACGATTTTATTGTGAAAAACAGTCAGTATTTTGACAGTTAAAAATACGCTGTGTGAGCAAACGGAGTCGGAATTCGACGAAACTAGTTTCGTTGGGACCGTAATGTCAAACTCTAGTTGTATGCCAATTTCCGTGATTTTTGGGCGTCGTGTGTGATCATAGGAATTTTAGAGGATCATAGGAATTTTTGGGTGTCGTGATTTGTGAGTAAACGGAGTCGGAATTCAAATTGTGGTCCATTGTTTCTATTTTAGCAAGGGCTTCGGGCGAGTATGAGTATTGTAGGGTGTGACAGCGATTTTGGATTCAGAGAAATGACCGCGTGATCTAGGGTTGTCCATCAAGCTTGAGTGAAGAGGCCGGGGGTCATTCTGACAGCATTAGTGAGTTTGTTACTTCGAGGGAGTGCATACGAGAAGTTTGGTGGATTCCGGTTTGAGTTTGTGTTGAGGGATACTGGTGTTTGTCGTTCAGTTCAGCACGACGGGTTTGGGAAAGTGATTCGAGTTGGACGTTATTGTGATAGAGAAGAAGGATGTTGGAAGAGAGGGAAGTAGGTGGTTTTAGTGTTGGTTTTTGTGGAGGAAACGAGGAAGAACGATGAGATAAAAAGGGTGCGGACTTGGTTACAGGAGCACCATAAGTTTCTTCGGAGAAGAAAGTATACGACGCAGGTCCATGGGGGTATTGGGCTGTGGGAAAGTGGTAAAAGCCCAACTATAAATTTAATTAAGTTTAAATTAAATATATAATAATGTACTAACTTGTAAATACCATAACTTATGCATACGTGATCGAAACTCAGCGAAACAAGATCCGACAGGATCGTATGGACGAGGGAAACACAATGAGACTGACTTGGAGGGGATTGGAGCTGGTTTGAATTTATGGCGAAATAAATTGTTTGATTTAAATCAAACAAATAGTTTATCGTTCTTTAACGATGAACTGCCAATGTGAGTAAAACTCACCAACTCTGAACAGTTATATTTTTATAATGTATTCTTAGAACTGATAATTATCTCCTGATTGCTGTGTGTTAACTGTTTGGTTGAATTGCTTGTGTATTGGTTGAAATCATAGATAACGATATATATATATATATATAAATCGTTAATCAAATATTGATTCTGTTTTGCAGAATATTTCATACTGAAATGAAATAGATGTTAATTATACTGTTTAACATCTGTGATGCAGGGAAACATGTTGGAGGGATCCAACTGGATTCCTCAATACTTATAATACTGTTCTATTCATATATTGTAATATATGATGTGATATATAATCTGTCGTGGGTTATATGTGTTTGAATGATATCGATCACTGTTAATTGGTATTTTAAATACTGAGAGAAATACTGGGATGTAGAAAGGGGATTTTCAAAGTATATTTTGAAAATAAATTATTTATATAAAATAAATGGATTTTATATATATAAGGAAAAGGATTTTATAAAAGGAAGTAATTACAAAAATCAAACAAATATAAAGGAAATATTTGTAAAACAAATGTAAAAGGATTATTTACTTGGAAAGTAAATAGAAGAATATAAAAGAAAATATTTATAAAATCATAGAATTTTATAAAAGGAATATTTATTTAGAAAATAAATAAGATATTATAAGGGATATTTATTTGGAAAACAAATAGAATTAAAAAGGAAATATTTGTAAACCATTTACAAATAGGATGGAAAAGGGAATATTTGTAAAACATTTACAAATAGAGTTATAAAAGGATTATTTATTTATGAAATTAATAGAGTTAAAGGAGTATCGAATATAGTTTATTCGAATAGAGTTAAAGGAGTATTGAATATAGTTTATTCGAATAGAGTTAATCCAAAGGAGTTAGTCGAATATAGTTTATTCGAATAGAGTTAAAGGAGTATCGCATATAGTTTATTCGAATAGAGTTAAAGGAAAAGAGTATCGAATATAGTTTATTCGAATAGAGTTAAAGGAAAGGAGTTATCGATTAGTTTAATCGAAAGGAGTTAATCGAATTTAGTTATTCGAAAGGAGTTAATCGAATTTAGTTATTCGAAAGGAGTTAATCGAATATAAGTTATTCGAAGAGAGATTATCGAATATTAGTTATTCAAAGAGAGATTTCAAATATAAGTTATTCGAAGAGAGATGATCGAATATAAGTTATTCGAAGAGAGATAATCGAATACAGGTTATTCGAAGAAGAGTTAATCAAATAGAGATTACTCGAAGAGAGTTATACGTCGAATTCAATTATATGGAATTCGGGAAAGCAATATTTATACTTTCCGGTTTTTGAATCAAGATTTATTTATTTATAAATTAGGTGTTTATTTATTTATTCGCATTAAAGAATAAAGGTTATAATTGAAGTTAGATATTTCGAAAGTCGGGATTATAACGTTATCGTTATAACCAATGTTTTCAATAAAGAAGTGGATACGTAAATAGAATCCGAGACTTATGTAAGGAAGTTGTTAAAGGTTTAAAAGATAGACTTTGTCTATTCCGAAGTTAAAACGTTGTTCAGTTAAGGTCTGAGAGGTAATTATACCCCAACTTGATTGACTTCCTTCTTAACTGAGGAATGGCTAAGGTTTGATAGTAAAGGATGGTTAAGTGAAATTAGTTAATGAGTGAAATGGTTTGAGTTGGCCTGGCAATGTTTGATTTAAACATCAGTTTAAATCCAGTGAAGGAGTTTTGGAACTGTTTTCCAAAAGAGAATCAGAAATGTTTTCTGATAATAGAAAATAAGAATTTAGAATATATGGAAACAGGAGATAAGTAACTTAATGAACTAAAGAGATAAATGTTAAATGATGATTGATCGATATAATTTCCATCTGAAAATACTATTGTTGTTTGCACACGTGTTTTTCTTTGTAGTTAAATCACAGACTATCAAAGTTTTGATCATTTTAATGTTGTTAATATGGAGAGACCAGTTGGATTATTATCCGAAGAATCACTCCATATTGGCATAAGCGTTGCGATTCATATATGTCAAAGATAATTGAAAACGGAGTAAAGTGCAAGGGCTGTTGTATAAATCTTAGGAAAATATTGCCTAAGATGGATGTACTGAATAGTGCCTTCGGTTTGTCCAGTCTCAGGAAAACTTGTATGGAAGAATGTCTGACAGAGTATATCTAAAGGATCGTGTAGGTTGATCTCTTCAAACGTAGTTACGTTTGGTGGCGGAGGAATTCGTTTCTCTTAGTTGTATACCCGTGTTATTTTTGGACAAATCAATTTGTGATTTTAAAGGGTATGACGATGTGACATTCTAAGTGAATGAAGATGTGGCATGTAAAAAATAAGCGTAGCTTCTAGCCTCACATCCGGTAAATGACAAAAATCGGGCAGGCAGCATGGCTATGTGGGTAGCTCCCATTAGGGTGTATAATCACCTATCTAGAGATATTCATTTCATTCTTTAATATGTTCGATGTTGTCCCACTCGGGAAACAGTTGCGGATCCCAACCGTTGGTGATATACATTCGATACACTCAAGCGAAATGAGTGGTCGGTCATGTGTGGCCGGGTTGCAAGATGTTCTTGTTGAACCCAGTGTATTCCTCTCTAGAGGTACACTATCAGAAGGTGGTTCCATACCTTGTCATAGACGAAAATCCATTATCCAATAAGTGCTCGCGGTTTTGATTGTATACTATATATGTAGAACGTGAGATGAAAGCGTTCTGCTAGATGATTATTATATTGTGGTTGGTAGACACTATTATAATATCAAAAGAATTTTGATATAAAGATTTCTTTGGATACTCATAAGGGAAAAACCTGTTCCGTTATACGGCGTGGTCTTATGAGATATCATTTAATCGCTCAAACTGTTTTAAATTGTCTTACTCACACCAGTCCCATGACTGGCCCGGAGTTTATTTTGTTTTGTTTTCCCTAAACTCTTGGGTGCCCAATTTTGTACGGGCATTCAAGTAGTCGGGATTTAGAGATACTTGAAGCGCTGGAGTAGGAGGCTTCAGGATCATATAGCTATTGTTTATTTCTGCTGTGTTGTAAGTGCTGTACTTTGGAAATGATATGTATATTCAAGTACAGATTTATATTTCAAAGTTATGATATATATTATATGTTATTTATTCCGTTGTGAGGTTCGTGTTACTCTGATGTTGTGTTCTTCTTCTTCTTCTTCTATTCTAAGTTTCTATCTTATCTATTCTCACCCTCTGTTTTCTTTCTATTAGTTTTCTGATTTCCAGTGTAATGCGGGTTGGACTTGTGTTATTTAGTCAGCTTAAATTGGACCGTAATTTCGAGACACTACAGTATTAAATTCATTAGCCTCAGTATATTCAAATATTCTCATTAGTTTTATTAATACACAATAAATTAAAAGAAACATAATGTGACTGCTATTACATAGAATAAAGATAAATATGGATTCTAAATTCATAAACTAAAAATCATGTATTTCCTTAGTTCATGGTCCCAAACTCAAATTAATTAATTTATTAGAACATTCCTTTTTAACTTAAGATAAATGTATGTTTTCTATTAACAACACATTGATTTAATTTAACACATAATTATTTTTAGATAGAAATATTTCCATAAAGTTAATACAACTAACGACAATATTACAATTAATGTCAATACTAAATTTAAAATAGACATATATGTATAAGGCCGAATCCATTCGATTTCTAAAAAGGATTACTTATTTCGCTTTAGGGGGTTGGTTCACAGGTACAACTTTTGTTAGGCAATTTTTTTTTATCATACAAACATTTAATAGGTTCAACGTCAAATCAAATTAATATATATATATATATATATATATATAACATGTATATATAAACTGTTAAGTCTAATGTTACGCTTGGTCATGTAAGATAAAACTTGGACTACCAATCTAACTTTCAACTAATTGAGCATAAATTTTCAAATAAATCTTTAAGATGAATTTTAATCCATTAACATGAACGTAGAATTTTGGATCTAAAAGTTAGACTCCAAATTAAATTTATAAAACCAATGATCTAAAATAAATTAATGTAATACAATTTATATAGATTTATTTTTAATTTAACAAAATGAAGAAAACAGTATGTTACTTGAACCAGAAATTTTTGGCACATTTTCTAATAAAATTTCCTTAAAGTAAATTTTTAAGTTGGTTCTAAATTCCCGAGTTGTTACAATTATCGTGTATATTCACACTAGAATATCATACAACTCCAATTGGATTTATAACTTGAAATTCAAATCCCGGTTGAATCAATATTCAATTTATATTGAAAAATCCTTTTATAATATAAATAAATAGTTATAATTCATAAAGGAATTCTATAGCGACTTTTTGAAATTTTGATTTGGACATAACTCAAAATCTATATAATGAAATCTCGATTTTTCTCTTCCATTAGAAATATATACTTCACTAGCTCTGAACGTTTCTTGTTTCACAGAAATCCAACTTAAAACAGATTCTTTATATTCGTTTAAAGTTCGAATCGCCAAAATACAAACTGCCGCGCCATTTCAAGCTCGATTATTATTATATTATAATTATACGTTCAAACTGTCGTTTAAATAATATATTCGTTATTATAATTCAAATTCTAAATTGAATTATATCTTATATATAATCCAATTCACACAATATCGTGAATTCACTTAATTCCGATTATTTCGGAATTAAATATATTATTATATTATTTATATTAATTAAATATTCAATATTATTTTATTAAACAACCATTTAAATCTCTAAATCACTATTTAAATAAATAAATAAATAAATTATTATACCATAAAAATACGGTACATTACATTCTTCCCCCCCTTAAAATAATTTCTTCCTCGAAATTGCTAAGGTAGAAAACAAACCCTATTAGCTGGGTTAAAATTATTTGTTTACTTCTTTAACTTCAGTTTCAACTAAACAAATAAATTAAAAAAAATATTAATTTATTCCTACTAACGAAAATTTTTAAAAATCCTGAAAATTTTCTAACACCTTAACTTTTCGAAAATTTTTGCCAGCACCTCCTTTGTATTGGTCAATAGCTCAAACTCCAACTCGCCTCTCTAGGCCTTCTTCAACCCAAAAGAAAATAAAACAGCCAAGCGGCTTGCCAATTCGGCTTATAAAAACCTCATACCCAATATAAATATAAACTAATACCTTTTTGTCGGGCATATCAATACATCCTTTCCATCTGTTACCAATTCTGCATATACCAATGTCATCCAGATCATCCAGTTATACCCAAGCCAAATTCTGTTCTTAACTCAGATTCCAATATTTATTTCAACTCTTAACTTACCAGCCCAATTCCATTTTGGATTATCTCTAATCCAATCTAATTCGATATTTTCTATCTCAATTCATTTTCCACCTAACTGGTTTCAATTCAATTTCTATTTCTATTTGCTTTTATAAATTCTAGTTTAATTTGTTTTAATTCAAAACAATCTTCCAGGGAGTTTTAAACAACTTTGCTTTTCTCAAAAATCAAATTTCCTTTTCAGGATTAAAAAACAACTTGCTTTTCACAAAACAATTCAAAAACAACATCTTTGGTGGTAATCCGTCACTTAGCAACTCAAAAATGAACACTAATGATGTCGTGATTTATCGTCAGGGTTATTTTCCAACTATCGAAGTGAGTTCAATACTATATCACTTTTAAAACCATTTCTAAATACTTCCATTTTGAAATCTATTTCAAAATACTATTCCCAATGCTTGGAAAACATTTCTAAAATCTCCCAGGATTTTAAAATTCTCTTATACTTAATTCAATTCCATTTACAAACACTTTTCATGTTTTCATAATTTTAATTCCAAATTATGATTCTAATTTTGATTTAATTTATTTCGATTTCATATATTTCACGTATATGAATTCTGATCAATTATTTACATAACCATTTCACTTTTTATAATCTTACTGATTATAATAACAACCAATATATCCAATATATTATAATCATTTCAGTATCAATCTTTTATATCAAAATATAATTTTGGAAAAATTATTTCATTTACCCTCTTTTCAAAACATACTGTGTCGGTTCATCGTATTCGAGAGTTCAGAAACTCCTACTGATACCGTGGATCAAACTAATCGACCAAAATCCATAAACAACTCAACCAATAAATATCCACAATATAAAATAATTTTTATAAAATCTACAAATACGTTCACTCGTATATATACACCCAAACTCAATTTAGGGTATTGCTAACCCCATCTCTACTGAGTCACGCCACAGAGCCAAGGTGATTACTTAACCTTAAGATCTGATACCACTGTAACGACCCGGATTTTCGCGATCCTGAGTAACTGACATAAACTCAATGTCGACTATTCAAGCATCGGAAATACCGGATAGTCCATGAAATAAAATAGAGGGTGAGAATAGATAAGATAGAAACTTAGAATAGAAGAAGAAGAAGAACATACAACATCAGACTAAACACGAATCTCACAGCGGAACGAATAAATATATTTCATAACATAACTTTAAAATAAAATAGTATCTGTATACAATACCATTATTAGAGTATAACACTTACAACACAGCGGAAATAATAATAGCTATATAATCCTGAAGCCTCCTGCTCCATCTCTTCAAGTATCTGTAAATCCCGACTACTTGACTGCCCGTACAAAATTGGGCACCCAAGAGTTTATGGAAAACAAAACAAAATAAACTCTGGGTCAGTCATATGACTGGTGTGATTAAAACTCCAACCATTTGTTTAACTTTTAAAATTTTTTCTAAAGAAATGATAATCGTAAGACCAATCCACACATAAACACGGATGGCTTTAACCTTACGACAACCCAAAACATTTCTTTAAAATCAATACTCTTCTGATATTATATTAAAGTCCAAATCAGATAAGTAGTAGTCTAGTGGAAATGCTTTCATCTCACGTTCCACATATATTATATACAATCAAACACCGTGGGCGCTTATTGGGTAATGGATTTCCAACTATGACAAGGTATGGAACCACCTTCCGATCAGTGTACTCTAGAAACGATACACTGGAGTTCAACAAGAACATCTTGTAACTCGACCATACATAACCGACCATTCATTTCGCTTGAATGTTCCGAATATATTATCACCTTATGGTTGGTATCCCAGGAGATACAGAATTGAAAGAAGTAACAAATATGAATATTCTCTAGATGGTGACAATATGCCCTACTTGGGTGTGACCCACTTAGCTATGTTGCCTGCTCGATTTCTGTCATTTCCCACTTGATGAGGCTTGAGGTCATAACGTATCTTTTAATCAAATCACTCTTTTAATTACTTTGAATGCCACATCATCATACCCATCAAATCACAAATAGATTTCCTTAAAAATACCACGGGTATAAGCTAAGAGAAACGAATTCCTCCGCCACCAACGTAAATACGTTTGAAACGATCAACTTACGCGATCTACCGATATACTCTGTCAAACATTCGTCCATTCAAGTTGTCCTGGGACTGGACAACCCAAAGGAATTATTCTGTAAATCCATCTTAGGCAATTTCTACCTAGGATTTACTGCACAACCCTTGTATAACTCCGTCTTCAATTATCATCATCATATTTGATTCGCAACGCTAATGCCAAACAGAGTGGTTTTCAGATAATATATCTGATCCCGGTCTCTCCGTATTGACAACGGAAATGGTCAAAATCTTCGATAGTCGGTGATTTAACTATCAAAGGAAAACATGTGTGCAACCAACGATATTATTTCCAAATGGAAATTCTATCGATCAATCACCAATCAACATTTATTCATTTCCCCATCTCTCGTTTCCATATATTCGTCAAATCCTTATTTTCTAATTTTAGAAATATACGTTATTAACTCTGGAAAAACGTTTCCATTTTTGATTCATGCATCACTTTCTTTTCACATATATCAGTCTCTAACTGTAAACTAGTAAGAGAACAACCTCCCACGTATTAACCCCAAAGGCCGAAACCAACATCAGATCGATACCTAGAAAGCCATTCAACTCAACTAATTTCCAGACAGTTCTAATTTCAGTAATTCCATTTAAATTCCTAATTTAAACCACAAATTCCCTTATAATATTTTATTTGCAAAATATTTACTTTACATCAATATCATGTTAGAACCGTGTGCGAAGCACGGGTCTAAACCTTCCTAATGTAAAATTCTCTTTTTATAAAACTCTATTCATTTTCCAAATATTTCCTTTTCAATATCCTATTTATTTCATATAAATATTCCCCTTTTCAATATCCTATATACAAACTATTTATTTCATATAAATGTTTCCCTTTTCAGTATCATATTTATTTCATAAATATTTCCTTTATAATTCCATTTATTTTCTAAATGAATGTTTCCTTTTATATTTGTTTTACAAATATTTCCTTTTCTATTCAATATCCAATTTGAAATTCCTTTTTATAAAATCATTTGATTTTATATAAATATATTTTATTTTCAACATACACATTGAAAATTCCCATTTTAAATTCTAGTATTATATATGGTTTTTAAAATACCAAATAACAATGATCGATATCATTCAAACATACATAATCAACAACAGATTTTATATCACATTATATATTATAATATATGAAAAATAGTAAAATAGATGTTGAGGAATCTAGTTGGATTCCTCCGACCTGTTCCCCTGCATCCACAGATGTTAAACAATATAATAACATCAATTTCATTTCGATATGAAATATTCTGATAAATAGAATCAACATTTGATTAACGATTTTTATATATATCGTTATCTATAATTTCAACCAATACGTCAACAATTCAACCAAACAATCAACACACAGCAATCAATCATCATTTATCAATACCAGATTATATTTATAAAAATATAAACTGTACAGAGGTAGTGAGATTTACTCACATTGGACGATCATCGATAAATAACGATAATTGTGGCTTGATTCAGACGGACAATTTATTTCGCTATAAATTGTAATGAGCTTCGATTCGCTCACCGTCAGTTCCATTGTGTAGCCCTCGTCCATACGATCCTAACGGATCCAGTTTCATTGGATTCTGATAATGTATGATAAAGATATGTATTATACAAGTTAATATGCTATTTAAAATTTAAAATAAAACTCGAATATATTTGAATGGGCTTAACATTTCCTTCCGGCCCATACACATTAATATCCCAACCTGCACGCAAGCTCCAGTGTGTCTCCAAGCCATTACCTATCCTCTTCCTTACCATAACTCATTCGTTACTTTGCCATTTCGCAGACCATAACCACCCACGATCCTCTCTCACCAATCTCACCGTCCCTGGCATGACCTTGACAACCGCACCCTCTTCTAGAGAACCGCGACAAGTTTCAGTTCGAGCACAACCAGTAATTTCGTGCGTTCCTTTTTGTTCCCAATTCTTACAAAAAATTCACAGATGATGCTACTCTCCATCGCAAGTTCAAATATGAACTCGAATTCGAACATCAATGCTCCCAGACCCTTGCGTTCTGGAACCCTACTCCAGTAAACCAACGTTGTACAAAATTTGAGCACCTCAAACATGTATCATACCCAAAATGAATGGCATCAGTGGAAAGCTCTTGGTTCCAAAAGTTCTAAACACTTTGTTTCAACATTTTAGGATTTTTTTTTTGATTTCTACAAATTATTTGAAGATCGAAATGTTTTACTGAAAGAGGTAAAAACAGCGGCGCCTTATTCTTACTGTGTTGACTTCTAAGGAAAAATGTAATTAGGTTTTAGGTATTAGTTGTTTATTTATAGGTAAGTTTAATATTATTTTATTTAGTTATAATATTAATTTTTAGTTCAACGTTGTCTATATTTGTTGTTAAAAATCCATGTGATCACACACAGTATCCAAAAATCCTGAAAATGGGCATGCAGCTATAGTTCGACATTACGGACCCAACGAAACTAGTTTCGTCGAATTCCGAGTCCGTTTGCTCACACATCGTATTTTTAAAGTCAAATTATCGACTGTATTTCACATTAAAATCTTGTACATCCACATACTGACTCCAAAAATCACGAAAATTGAAATCTAACAATAATTTACTATTCCGGATCCAACAAAATTAGTTTCGTCGAAAACGGAGGTCGTTTACAAACTGACTATTTTTAAAGCTCTAAATAAACCCTTTTAAATATTCATATATTTAAAAATAATTAAATTTAATATTTATAAATAAATATTATTGTGTATATTCACACTAGAATATCATACAACTCCAATTGGATTTATAACTCGATATATAAACCCCGGTTGAATCGATATTCAATTTATATTGAAAAGTCCTTTTAAAATATAAATAAATCGTTATAATTTATAAAGGAATTCTATAGCGACTTTTTAAAATTTTGATTTGGACATAACTCAAAATCCATACAATGAAATCTCAAATTTTCTCTTCCATTAGAAATATATACTTCACCAGCTCTGAACGTTTCTTGTTTCATAAAAATTCGACTTAAAACGGATTGTGTATATTCGTTTAAAGTTCTAATCGCCAAATTATGAACTGCCGCTCCATTTCTAGCTCGATTATAATTATATTATAATTATACGTTCAAACTGTCATTTAAATAATATATTCGTTATTATAATTCAAATTCCGAACTGAATTATATCTTATATATAATCCAGTTCATACAATATTGTGAATTCAACTTAATTTCGATTATTTCGGAATTAAATATATTATTATATTAATTATATTAATTAAATATTCAATATTATTTAATTAAACAACCATTTAAATCTCTAAATCACTATTTAAATAATTAATTAAATAAATTATTATACCGTAAAAATACGGGACATTACAATAACGACTTGCCTTTTTGATTGCTCTAAGTCGGTATTTAAACTTTAGCTTGCGGGTTTAAACAGAACAAATACAGAATAACAGCCCAATAATACTTGCAGCAGAATAAATTTTTATACGTATCATATCAGAGTTGTACAATTTGTTTTTTATACAGCGGAAGAATTTATAAATGCAGTACATAAATTTTAAGATAAGAAATGTTATGATTTAGACGATCCTTGCGCGCTCGTATGCGTCTTCGCGTTCCTCTCCAATTAAGCGAGCCGAAATCTCTATGCCTAGAACACTTAGGACCTGACCCGAGTGTTCCATGCAAAAATAATAATAATACCCGAGTCAGGATTAAACTTATTTCAAGTCAGTAAACATCGATAAACACTAAATATATAATTAGTTTAATCCCAACAAACATAAAATGGTTCGAGTGTGCTAACCATGAGAATAGCCTAAATAAGGATTAGTCAAATTCAACATCATGGACACAACATGGGATCATCACATGTATAAACTGAACAAGACAACAAATTCGTATGGGTAGCATGACATAAAGGGAGCGGTATACGCATGAGGCACAAACCCAATATCAAGGAATAACAACACATGTAAGGAGATACCACAACAACTTTATTAAGTTGTGAATGGTACAGGCTTTGATAGCGAACCTATCGGAAATTTACTACCCAGTTCAACGCATGTAGCATGCATGAGGAAAAATGAGGGCCCGATCGAGTAACTTAAGGACTACAAAGACAAAAAATGTTATATATGTAGGAGCTTCAAATTTAACAGGACATGTAAAAGTATGCTTCCTTTTTCCTTGCCATTACGTTTCCTATTAGTCCATTTTGACAGTACATATATGTATAGTTGCTCCTACCAACTTCATTCTTACTTTTGAGCAAAGAAAAAAAAATCATTTATATAAAAAGGGTATGGTTTCTTTCCCTCATCAGTTAAGTGCTAACATGCAAGGGTGGGCTTGTATGCATATAAAATTATATAAGTCACGCTTTTATGCAAAACAGGAGGTGAGTAATTTATATCATTTCCATACACTGACCAAGTTATTATTGCTATATACAAGGGGAAATGCAATAAGGTAAGCTATGTAATCAACTACAAAAAAAAATACATAGCCCTGGAACACAACAGGCCATGCAAACCAAGAACTAAAGCAAGCAAAATATAGCCAAATATTATTGTATATGTAGGCATTATTAAAAGGTAGACGTCTCTCATAATACATGTGCGGGGGTAAATGCATGGATGACACAAAGTCCACAATAAGTCAAAATTGATGGGCACGTTTACAGCATGGCCTTTCTATATCAGAAATCAAAACTATTGTGTAAAATAATGGCCCATTTTATATTATCTGAAATCAAAACTGTTGAGTTAAAAAATGGCCTTGTCATATTAGTTAAATGATTTCCACATACAACTACATAGTAATGCATCTAATCTGACGCACTATCAACCATCAAACTGTCATCGTTTGAAAAGAAAAAAAAATACACACAGCACGGGTAACAAGGGAAACGAGGAGCATGCATCCATGAAACGGCCTACGAACAGCGGAAAAATTATTATCACGTAAACATAATTTTAAAAAGAATGAAGTTTACATCTCAGTTCATAACCATTTCAATGTGACAAAACGACATGGTCTATTTGCGTTATCATAGGGATGGGTCTGTTAGGGAGTATATAGCCATAACAGGGGTATCAACAGGTGAACAAAGAAAAGTACAAGTCTAAAGTATGAGCATGCGTATGATGATAAAAGGATGCATTTTGTTTGATACTGGTGTCCTTAAGTTCAGTGCTTAAAGCATACAATTTATAGCGTTGATGACAAGCAGGTCAATATGCAAAGTGTTGGAACACCAATGCATGCAACAGTATCTGTCAAGGACAGGGCAAACAACGGAATACAAGAAAGCAAAAGAACAACCCCCAAATTAATTGCACTAAGTATATATCAAAGTCGCAACTTGAAATTAGTTTAATCGCAAGCAAAACTTACCGTTGGTCGACGAATGGTAAAGCAAGGGCTGGAAGTAGAAAGCACGACGTTCTCTGCTTAGGCGGCGACGCGGGGTTCGACTTGTTGTTCCAGCGTGGTCGAGTTGCGGTAGTGCGAAGGTGACAGTGATGGTTTCAGGAAGAAGGGGCTAAAGGCGGTGAAGACAGCGGCGAACTGCCGTTGAGTCGGTTACCGAAGGTGAAGGCACTGGACTACATGCGGTCTCGAGGTGGCGACTGCGAAGGTCGTCGGCCATTTCAGATCTGGACATGGTCTTCAGATCTTCTATTTTTTCACACAAACTCAGTCAAAACGAAGGAAGGAAGAGGCGACGCTGGAGGAAAGAATGGATCAGAATTCGTCAGAGGCATGGCTTCATTGGTGATTGTAGTCCGCCGATTTGGGTGAGGAGCGAAGGCCATATTTGATCTAGGGAAAATTTTAATTTGGGGAAGATTAGCTTTAGCTGATAACAAATGAAGAAGGCACGATAATAAAAGAGACGACTTTTGCATAAACGGTTGGACGCGTGGTGTTAAATTTCTGATGCTTTTGAAATGTGTTGCGAACCAACCTTAGGCTAAGACAAGTGTATAGTTTTTTTTCCAAAAAGAAAAAGAAAAATGACAACTAATTTAACAAATATTCACCCAAAGTACAAATCATTTATAATACAAAACAAATATTTTTGTAATTTCAAATACATATCAATATTTTTATTTTTAAAACCCATTTCAACTAAATTAAATTATAAATAAAACATCAAGTTTAAAATAGACAAACTCTCAAATTATAAATAATTTCTTAATATAAATTTAATTTTAACAGTAAATTTTAATTTTTAAATTAAAAATCAAATATAAACCTAAATTTTCCAACACTGAATTCTAAAATTTAAATGCCGAAAATTCTGGTTCGTTACAATCTCCCCCTAAGGCTTTTCGTCCTCTAAAAGGAGAGATTGTTAAGACCAAATAACAATGAAATTTGAAAATCAAATCATGGTATAATTTCTTCGACCAAAATCCCAATTTTATTTTCAAATCACTTAAAATCTGTCAATTTCTTTTTTATACGGAATCATACTTGCTTCGGGATTTTTTTTAAACCAAAATCATTTCGGAATTTTCAAATATTTTACGATAAGTGACATAATACATTTATGTCTTAAGTCGAGAGGTTTTGTAATAACCCAGAAATCTGAGCCAATTTAAATTTTTTATTTTGGCAATTTTGATGAATTTTGATTATTTAAAATGATTTATTTTAAATAATAATGATGAGAAATTTATTTTGAATAGAATTAGAACATATATATTTATATACGTCGTCGTTAGAATATAAATATTTTATTTTAATTATAAAAAGAATTGAAAATGGCACGGTAGTTCGATAATTCGATTTCAAATTTCAAATGAGTGTATAGGATTCAAAATAAACCGGATTTTAGCGAAACCAAAAATATTAGAATCTAATTGAGAACATCTTTCCAACGAATCCGAAAAATCAAAATTTAATAGCGGGGATAAAAAGTTATGCCCAGTTGAAAATTCAGAATAGTCGCTATGGAAATTATACATGGCCCAAAAAGTCATATTTTGCATACGGGTGAATTTGAACTTGAAACCACTTCCATTGAGTTCAAAATGCCATTTGGAACTCCGAAAAGTATAAGCTTCGATATATTCCGATATCCGGAATAGTGGCAATTGGCAGGAGCTTTTCGGTTAGCAAAACATAGACCTTAAAAAGTAAAATTTTGCATATGAGCTCAGAATTCGACGAGATAAATTTTTCTGGATTCATAATGATAAATCATTGTTAAGTTCCAAAGGGCGCATCGAACGGAGTTAGTATGTGGCCGTGCGAGCTAAAACAGTTCAAGGTAAAACGGGCAGTCATTTTACAAAGGAACATTATTGATACGACCTCAGAATTCGACTCTACTTTTTTTTGGATTCGTATCGTCTAATAATGGTTAAATCCAAGAGGGCTTGATTTTTGGAGTTAGCATGTGAGCGTGCAAGAAGAAATGGTGCGCCCAAATAGCATTTTAAAGCTTGTCTGAGCATTTTTGAGAATTTTAACGGACGGTCAAACGAACTCGGAATTCGACGAAACTTGTTACGTTAGACTCGTCTTCACGTCTACTATCTCGTGCCAAAAATCAGCGGCAATCAGAGATCATTTGCATTTGGGCGATACGCGGGAAACGGGCATATAAACCACTTCTCTTCCTTTACACTTCATTATTTTCCTTCTTCTACTTTCACCATTTTCTTTCAAAAATGGCAGCCTACCCCAAAACCCACTGCCGCCCCTCCTCCACTGCCACCACCACCTCTGGCCGCCAACACCTCCCTCCGGTGCCACCTCCTCCTCCTCCTCTTCCTCCTCCCCCCTCTCTCTCCTCCTCTTTCCCTCTTCAAAATCACAAACCCTACCCCCAAACCACCACCACCCGCCTCCGTGGACCCCACCCCACCACCAGCGGCCTCCCCCATATCCATCAGGTCCGGCGCCCAACTATGGCCACCCAACTCCGGCCGTGGGCCCCTCCTCCTCAAAAATTACATTTTTCACTAATTTCCCGTTTTGCACAAAACACCCTGTCACTGTTTCGTCCATAACTCCCAAACCGTGCAATTTTAGCCAAAACTCCTCTGGACCAAAGTTGTAAAACACGATTTTCTCTTCGATTTGGACATATGGAAGTCGTCTTTTGGAGTTCGGAGCTGCTGGGAAAACGCGTTCGAAGTCTACTGTCCAAAAGCTTTAAAAATCGTGTACTTTCACGAATTCTGGTGAATTGGAGCATTTTTGGCAAAAAGTCCCCTAAGCGAAAGTTGTTCAGACTGGCGTGCTTATGCTAGAAAAAATGATGGATTGAAGATTAGAGCTGTGCGAAGCTTGGAGCTCGAACAACAATTCAGCAAGTCAGAAAAGGTGTGAAAAATCAATGTGAGAACTTCTCACTTTAAATTTTCTTTTCTAGTTAAAATATATACTAGGATGCAGACGGTGTTTAGTAGCACCCGACACCCGTCGTCCACAGACCATGGACGACTTTTTTGTTTGGTTATGTTGTTGATTGGATTATTGGTTTGAATTTGGTTGTTTGGGTGAAATGGAATTGATTAGATTGGTATGTGTATGGCGCATGCCATTATTAGAACGGGGATAAGGCTAGGCCTTGTCCCGTTTCTAGTATCGTGCCGTTATGCCGCCGAAATTTTCTAAAATAAGTTTGAAAAATAATAATATCATTTTATTGAATAAATGAACTGAGTAGAAATTCATCTGTTGAAATAAAGGAATTTATCGTTAAAAATATAATTTTTAACGTCAATGTGAATAAATAAATATTCATTTACAAACCGGACAGTTTATTTATGTACACCTATTTGTAGGACATTGATTGGGATGATAAATTTTACACATCGCCCAATTGCACAAGTAATATTCAGTGTTTGTGGATTGGAACCCCACACAGGTGTTGGGATGTTGTTTGGCGTACACTAATCCCAATTATTTAGTTGTATGTCGATCGATTGGTCGACAGACTGTGTAAGCGTTAATTATTTATATTTAATGCTTATGCAGTTGTGTGGTGCACTTTGGATGATGGTTGATTATTTATCGTTGCTATTATATACATGTGTTGTATGGAATCCATATAATTAACATTATATGGTAATTGATTGAGCCTCATTCCAATTGGGAAAATAAAGAATATTATAAAATAAAGATTCATGTGTTGACAGTACTCATGTGTTGAGATTAGTCATGTGTTGAAAGGAATATAGATTCATATAATGAGTAAAATATTTTAACAACAAAATTTACATCTTTATCATATATAAAATTAGAAACTAACTGGAAAATAGATAAGATGGGTGGTCTCCTGGATATTGATCTGCTGTTGGTTTTGGCCTTTGGGGTTAATATTTAGGGAATTGCTCTCTTGCTAATTTACTGTTAGAGTTTGATTAAAAATTAAACGATAGAAATCAAAATTTTATAAAATATATTAAATAACAAAAATAGTCATGTGTTGATAGTACTCATGTGTTGAGATTAGTCATGGGTTGAAAGAAATATAGATTCATGTGTTGAATAGAATAAATATTCATTTGTTGAATAGAATAACAAAGTTATTGAAATATATAAAGCCGTGTTGATTAGAGATGCGTTATTTTGACGCGAATGATATTTATATCGATTATATTCGTTTGTATAATGATTATAGAAAAGGAAGAGATTTCAAAATATAACGTTTTGAAAATATTGTCATTTGTATATCGATGATGTGGAATATTCAATTTTGATTCGAAATTGAATATGAAGTTGAAATCGTTTCGAAAACGAATTTAAAACGATTTATAAAATACATTTTAAAAGGAACTCGGTGAAATATATAATATATATGTATATATATATATTATATAAGATGGCATGAATAGAACGCACCGTGCAGCGGCAGTTCGTGATTTTCGACCATTGACTTCGAATGGATATTGCGGGAGATCCGACCGTCGTATTCTCCTAAAACCGGAACCGTTGGGTTCGTATCGAAAAGATCTTTCCAATCAATATTAGAAATTTGAAATCTAACGGTTGGATTTGGAATTATGTCCAAATCAAATTTGGAAAAGGTCGATGTAAGTGAAGTTCAGTGGCCGTTATTGAAAACCGACTGTACGGGCCTTGATAAAATTATCAAAAATATCAATAATTTGTGTAAAATCATAAGAAATGATTTGTGAAGAATTGGGATGAAAAATCCATATTTGAAAAGATAAAAATAGATTCTTATCGAAATGAACTAACTTTGAACTAGAATTAAAATCCAATTATTTTTAAATAAATAAATTGGATTTGAAATGGGTTTTAAATAACCAGAATTTCCAATATATGAATTGGAATGGATTTGAATCGAAATTGTCTTTGGAATATTTCGATATTAGATTCCGCGATTATACAGATATTTTGGAGGAAATTTGGAAGATATATTTTATGTCGTTATTTCCAAAGCGATATTTGTGGGTTTCAGAATTTGATATTGAATATAAGCCGATAAATTTTCTATTCAGAGCCTTGTATTTAATATCAAATGGGATTTGGGTTTATCATGAATGGTGTTTTAAATAACACTTGTTCTTTAACCCGATAATAAATATAATGTGATTTGGGTTTATCGTGAACTGTGTTTTAAATGACATTAGTTCTTTAACCCAGTAAAAGGAGTTTTAATGAATATGTAATTAGACTGAAATGTGAATTGATAATTTAAATTATCAAATTTAGAAAGTGAGCGAGAATGGAGTATCACCAGTTTTGCTCCAAAGCGATAGTTAAATCTTTAATTAGATTTGAACGCGAAATGGTAATTAATTTTACCGATAACACCGTGGTGTTAGATATGGAGTATTACCAGTTTTGCTTCATGGGATGAATAGGTTGGGATTGGGAAATAAAATAAATAATTACTTCGGTGTGGTTCGCTAATCCGGACTAGTTTGGAAAACCTTAACATGGTTTGAAATAACATCCAAAAGAAGATTAAAGAATAAATTTAAAAGAATTTATCTTTGATAAAATTAATGGGAACCTTTCCCTAAGAATGTGAAATTTAGAAACTAACTGTAGGTTAGCTAAGAAAATGGTTTCTTGGGTATTGATTTGATGTTGGTTTCGGCCTTCGGGGTTAATATTTGGGAAATTGTTCTCTTACTAATTTACGGTTAGTGACCGCTGAATTGGAATGAGGCATATGTTGTGTTTGTGTAATATTTGTTTATTATATACGCGGGTTATTCGGAAAGGCCGGGTTTATGCCCGCTCCGAATAACCGATTTGACGATATGTCGAAGATGAAGACGATGGTTGAAGACCGGAAGTCCTCACATCGTTTGGGTGGTTACTGATGATCTTGATTGGGCTGTACACCTAAGAGGAGGGAATCAGTTGGTGATCGTCCAGATGTACTTGGAGATCGATGGATATGCGAGGAAAGTGCCTCCGGTTTCGTTCAGACCCAGAACGAACTTGTAAATGGACTGTGTGTCTGACATTTGATTTTATTCTGTGTTGATTGATCTCTATTAAATATACATCTGTTTGGCGGCGGAGAATTTATTCTCTTACTTAACGCCCATCTCTGAGACGTACGGGCTCAGAGGTTGTATATCGATGGACATAAGTCACATGTAGTGAATTGCCTGTGTGGCATGCCTAAGTGCAGATGATCAAGGTTTCTGTTGAAAAGCGAAGTCTTGTGGTTGATGATCAAAGCACGACCTGTATGGCGCAACTTTGTGTATAGCGTGAATTCACGAGCCTCACACGCCGGTATAAGTCAAAAACGGGATAGTGACTGCAGGAAGAGCAAGATGTTTCTTTCTAGCTATGGGTAGTGTCAGTGCTTAAACTGGCTGACATTTATATTATTTTTACCTATGTGGTTGTTGGAATGCGAGGCGCCTCGATTTTTGGTCTGTTAGGACCGGGAAATGTGTGTTCAGGAATAATTAATCCTTAAACGTAAGGGAGGACCGGCCCTGAAGCATCCGAGGGTTACCCAGAGAGAGTAGTCCTGAGACATTTGCTAGAATGTCTCGAAGCGGAGAGGAGCTTGCCCGTGGCCTCGGCTCATGACGGACATCCAATTTTCAGTACGTGACTTGCGGTTTTATTTGTAGAGCCTAGTATGGCGACATAGTAGCATGGGATACTATGCCATCTATGATTGATATTTATGATAGAAGTTGTTTTGACACTATACACTTATAATAGTATCAAAATGATTTGTTTTAAACGTACCAAGCATGTTTGGCTATTATAAGGGAAAACCCTATCCTCCGGCTTGCGTTGCATTGTGTGATGGGACCTGGGTCTTATAATAGCTTCATTTTTCGAAAAAGCATTGCATTGTTTATTCTATGCACTGGTGTTCTTGGGAGGAAACCCGTTCCGTATTATACGGCCTGGTCCCTTGAATTACTCTCTTTTAAATTAAAGTTTAAAAAACTGTTTTAGTTCTCACACCAGTCACATGACTGACCTGGAGTTTATTGTTTTAACCTAAACTCTGGGTGCCCTTATTTTCGACACGGGCAGCTAGTAGTTTTGGTGTTGCAGATTTATATTCACAAGATCCTGGTCTACAGTTGGAACGATACTCGGAAAGCTCTGTGTCCGTGTATTTCTTCCAGTTATGCTTTGTATTATTTTTCTGCTGCTGTGTATTTAAATGTAATTTAAATATCTGATATTTGTCAAATGTGTAATATTTATTCATACTCTATAATATTCTTGTATTCTAATGGAATTGTTGTAATAAACAATGAATTGTTCTTCTGTTTGTGTTCTGATTTGTCTTGTCCTCAAAGCAATCCCGGCTTTCATTACCGGGGAAGTTACGGGTTTCTACATTTGGTATCAGTGCTCTGATTTACAGAGCTCGAGAATAAGACACATTAGAACCATACGAAAGAATTCATCAGAGGTTGGATTAGCAATATCCAATAAGAATTACTTGCTAGAGATAGGATCGGTAGTATCCTAGAATGAATGTAAAGAGTATGTTTTTAAAATGAAAACAAATTTTGTTTTGAAAATTTAAACCTTATTCAACGTATTTGAATATTTGTATTGAATTTGGACCATCGAGTATATAAAGATTTTTCATATACGCGTCATGAACGTATATTCAAAGTTTTAATATACTGGATAGATATGGAATCACACTTTAGCCGCCCGGAGATGGTTCTAATGATTGATCGATCATCATCAGAATTTATGTTCGAGTTTCGAAGGTGTGATATCTATATATTTCCATTAAACTGGTGTGAGAACCAAAACTAGATAGGGCTTATTGTTGTGATTTGGCATCAAAAACATGATTTTCTATATATGTATCAAAATTATGAATTTGAAACGTTAATACACTAATTGATTGATGGTTGTGTTGTATAATTATTCCTTTAAACCATTATGTGAATGAACGGTAAATTTAGGCCAAATTGAACCAAATATTGAACTGTATTGAAATTGATTACAATTGCATGCATATACATGTATATCCATTGAACAGGTCATAGCAAGGAGGCTAGAGAAGAGGAATAAAATTGTTTGCCCGACAAATAGGTACATGTTTACAAATTTATTGGGTTTGGATGATTTTATAAGCCGATTGGCTAGCCGCTTGGCCTTTTCTTTTTCCTTTGGATTGAAGAAGGCCATGAGAGGCTATATGAAATATCCTGAAGTCCCCGGTGCAGGGAGGTTATGGCGAAATTTTTCAAAAATTTAGGGTGTTTGCCGAATTTTTGAATTTTTTTGAAAAGTTCTTAAAAAATGAAAAGTCGAAGAACTTAAGCCGTAATGAAAATATTGGAAGTTGAGTTGATTCGTTAAACAACTTTCAGCTTCGTTCCTTTTCGGGGACGAAAAGTTTTAAGTGGGGGAGATTGTAATAACCCGGAAATCTGAGCCAATTTAAAATTTTTATTTTGGCAATTTTGATGAATTTTGATTATTTAAAATGATTTATTTTAAATAATAATGACGAGAAATTTATTTTGAATAGAATTAGAATGTATATATTTATATACATCGTCGTTAGAATATAAATATTTTATTTTAATTATAAAAGGAATTGAAAATGGCGCGGTAGTTCGATAATTCGATTTCAAATTTCAAATGTGTACAGGATTCAAAATAAACCGGATTTTAGCTAAACCAAAAATATTAGAATCTAATTGAGAATATCTTTCCAACGAATCCGAAAAATCAAAATTTCATAGCGGGGATAAAAGGTTATACCCAGTTGAAAATTCAGAATAGTCGCTATGAAAATTATACATGGCCCAAAAAGTCATATTTTGCATATGGGTGAATTTGAACTCGAAACCACTTCCATTGAGTTTAAAATGCCGTTTAGAACTCCGAAAAGTATAAGCTTCGATATATTCCGATATCCGGAATAGTAGCAATTGACAGGAGCTTTTCGGTTAGCAAAACATAGCACTTAAAAAGTGAAATTTTGCATACGAGCTCAGAATTCGACGAGATAAATTTTTATAGATTCATAATGACAAATAATTGTTGAGTTCCAAAGGGCGCGTCGAACGGAGTTAGTATGTGGTCGTGCGAGCTAAAACAGTTCAGGGTAAAACGGGCAGTCATTTTACAAAGGTACATTATTGATACGACCTCAGAATTCGATTCTACTTTTTTTTTCTGGATTCGTATTGTCTAATAATGGTTAAATCCAAGAGGGCTTGATTTTTGGAGTTAGCACGTGAGCGTGCAAGAAGAAATGGTACGCCAAAATAGCATTTTTAGAGCTTATCAGAGCATTTTTGAGAATTTTAACGGACGGTCAAACGAACTCGGAATTCGACGAAACTTGTTTCATTGGACTTGTCTTCATGTCTACTATGTCGTATCCGAAATCTGCAGCAATCGTAGATCGTTTGCATTCAGGAGATACGCGGGAAACGGACATATAAACCACTTCTCTTCCTTTACACTTCATTATTTTCCTTCTACTTTCACCATTTTCTTTCAAAAATGGCATCCTCCCCCAAAACCCACTGCTGACCCTCCTCCACTGCCACCACCACCTCTGGCCGCCACCACCTCTCTCCGGCGCCACCTCCTCTTCCTCCTCCCCTCTCTCTCCTCCTCTTTCCCTCTTCAAAATCACAAACCCTACCCCCAAACCACCACCACCCGCCTCCGTTGACCCCACCCTGCCACCAGCGGCCTCCCCCACGTCCATTAGGTCCGGCGCCCCCTATGGCAACCCAACTCCGGCCGTGGGCCCTTCCTCCTCAAAAATCACATTTTTCACTAATTTCCCGTTTTGCACAAAACACCCTGTCACTGTTTCGTCCATAACTCCCAGACCGTGCAATTTTAGCCAAAACTCCTCTAAACCAAAGTTGTAGAGCACGATTTTCTCTTCGATTTGGACATATGGAAGTCGTGTTTTGGAGTTCGGAGCTGCTCGGAAAACGCGTTCGAAGTCTGCTGTCCAAAAGCTGTAAAAATCGTGTACTTTCGCGAATTCTGGCGAATTGGAGCATTTTTGGCAAAAAGTCCCTTAAGCGAAAGTTGTTCAGAATGGCGTGCTTATGCTAAAAAAAAGATGGATTGAAGATTAGAGCTTGTGTGCGAAGCCTGGAGCTCGAACAACAATTTAGCAAGTCAGAAAACGTGTTAGAGAAAAATCAATGTGAGAACTTCTCACTTTAAATTTTCTTTTCTAGCTAAAATATATACTAGGATGCAGAAGGTGTTTAGTAGCACCCGACACCCGTCGTCCACAGACCATGGACGACTTGTTCGTTTGGTTATGTAGTTGATTGGATTATTGGTTTGAATTTGGTTGTTTGGGTGAAATGGAATTGATTAGATTGGTATGTGTATGGCGCTGGCCATTATTAGACTGAGGATAAGGCTATGTCTTGTCCCGTTTCTAGTATCATGCCGTTATGCCGCCGAAATTTTCTAAAATAAGCTAGAAAAATAAAAATACCATTTTATTGAATAAATGAACTAAGTAGTAATTCGTGTGTTGAAATAAAGGAATTTATCGTTAAAAATTTAATTTTTAACGTGAATGTGAATAAATAAATATTCATTTACAAACCGGACGGTTTGTTTATGTACACCTATTTGAAGAACATTGATTGAGACGATAAATTTTACACATCGCCTAACTGCACAAATAATATTCAGTGTTTGTGGATTGAAACCCCACACGGTTGTTGGGATGATGTTTGGCATACACTAATCCCAATTATTTAGTTGTATGTCGATCGATTGGTCGACAGACTGTGTAAGCGTTAATTATTTATATTTAATGCTTATGCAGTTGTGTGGTGCACTTTGGATGATGGTTGATTATTTATCGTTGCTATTATATACATGTGTTGTATGGAATCCATATAATTAACATTATATGGTAATTGATTGGGCCTCATTCCAATTGGGAAAATAAAGAATATTATAAAATAAAGATTCATGTGTTGACAGTACTCATGTGTTGAGATTAGTCATGTGTTGAAAGAAATATAGATTCATATATTGAGTAAAATATTTTAACAATAAAATTTAAATCTTTATCATATATAAAATTAGAAACCAGCTGGAAAATAGATAAGATGAGTGGTCTCCTGGATATTGATCTGATGTTGGTTTCGGCCTTCGGGGTTAATATTTAGGGAATTGCTCTCTTGTTAATTTACGGTTAGAGTTTGGTTAAAAATTAAACGATAGAAATCGAAATTTTATAAAATATATTAAATAACAAATATAGTCACGTGTTGACAGTACTCATGTGTTGAGATTAGTCATGGGTTGAAAGAAATATAGATTCACGTGTTGAATAGAGTAAATATTCATTTGTTGAATAGAATAACGAAGTTATTGAAATATATAAAGCCGTGTTGATTAGAGATGCGTTATTTTGACGCGAACGATACTTATATCGATTATATTCGTTTTTATAATGATTATAGAAAAGGAAGCGATTTCAAAATATAACGTTTTGAAGATATTGTCGTTTGTATATCGATGATGTAGAATATTCAATTTTGATTCGAAATTGAATATGAAGTTGAAATCGTTTCGGAAACGAATTTAAAACGATTTTTAAAATACGTTTTAAATGGAAACCGATGAAATATATATATATATATATAATATATATGATGGTCTGAATAGAACGCGCCGTGCCGCGGCAGTTCGTGAATTTCGACCATTGACTTCGAATGGATATTGCGAGAGATCCGACCGTCGGATTCTCCTAAAACCGGAACCGTTGGGTTCGTATCGAAAAGAGCTTTCCAATGAATATTAGAAATTTGAAATCTAACGGTTGGATTTGGATTTATGTCCAAATCAAATTTGGAAAAGGTCGTTGTAAGTGCAGTTCGGTGGCCGTTATTGAAAACCGACTGTACGGGCCTTGATAAAATTATCAAAAATATCAATAATTTGTGTAAAATCATAAGAAATGATTTGTGAAGAATTGGGATGAAAAACTCCATATTTGAAAAGAGAAAAATAGATTCTTGAAGAAATGAACTAGCTTTGAACTAGAATTAAACTCCAATTATTTTTAAATAAATAAATTGGATTTGAAATGGGTTTTAAATAACCAGAATTTCCAATATATTAATTGGAATGGATTTGAATCGAAATTGTCTTTGGAATATTTCGATATTAGATTCCGCGATTATACAGATATTTTGGAGGAAATTTGGAAGATATATTTTATATCGTTATTTCCAAAGCGATATTTGTGGGTTTCAGAATTTGATATTGAATATAAGCCGATATATTTTCTATTCATAGCCTTGTATTTAATATCAAATGGGATTTGGGTTTATTGTGAACGGTGTTTTAAATAACACTTGTTCTTTAACCCGATAATAAATATAATGTGATTTGGGTTTATCGTGAACTGTGTTTTAAATGACATTAGTTCTTTAACCCAGTAAAAGGAGTTTTAATGAATCTGTAATTAGATTGAAATGTGAATTGATAATTTAAATTATCAAATTTAGAAAGTGAGCGAGAATGTAGTATCACCAGTTTTGCTCCAAACCGATAGTTAAATCTTTAATTAGATTTGAACGTGAAATGGTAATTAATTTTACGGATAACACCGTGGTGTTAGATATGGAGTATTACCAGTTTTGCTTCATGGGATGAATAGGTTGGGATTGGGAAATGAAATAAATAATTACTTCGGTGTGGTTCGCTAATCCCGACTAGTTTGGAAAAACTTAACATGGTTTGAAATGACATCCAAAGGATGATTAAAGAATAAATTTAAAAGAATTTATCTTTGGTAAAATTAATGGGAACCTTTCCCTAAGAATGTGAAATTTAGAAACTAACTGTAGGTTAGCTAAGAAGAATGGTTTCCTGGGTATTGATCTGATGTTGGTTTCGGCCTTCGGGGTTAATATTTGGGAAATTGTTCTCTTACTAATTTACGGTTAGTGACCGCTGAATTGGAATGAGGCGTATGTTGTGTTTGTGTAACATTTGTTTATTATATATGCGAGTTATTCAGAAGGCCGGGTTTATGCCCATTCTGAATAACCGATTTGACGATATGTCGACGATGAAGACGGTGGTTGAAGACCGGAAGTCTTCACATCGTTTGGGTGGTTACTGATGATCTTGATTGGGCTGTACACCCAAGAGGAGGGAATCAGTTGGTGATCGTCCAGACGTACTTGGAGATTTGATGGATATGCAAGGAAAGTGCATCTGGTTTCGTTCAGACCTAGAACGAACTTGTAAATGGACTATGTGTCTGACATTTGATTTTATTCTGTGTTGATTAATCTCTATTAAATATACATCTGTTTGGCGGCGGAGAATTTATTCTCTTGCTTAACGCCCTTCTCTGAGATGTACAAGCTCAAAGGTTGTATATCGATGGACATTAGTCGCATGGAGTGAATTGCCTGTGTGGCATGCCTAAGTGGTAGATGATCAAGGCTTCTGTTGAAAAGCAAAGTCTTGTGGTTGATGATCAAAGCACGGCCTGTGTGGTGCAGCTTTGTGTATAGCGTGAATTCGTGAGCCTCACACCTCGGTATGAGTCAAAAACAGAATAGTGACTGCAGGGAGAGCACGACGTTTCTTTCTAGCTATGGGTAGTGTCAGTGCTTAAACTGGCTGACATTTCTATTATTTTTACCTATGTGGTTGTTGGAATGCGAGGCGCCTCGATTTTAGGTCTGTTAGGACCGGAAAACGTGTGTTCAGGAATAATTAATCCCCAAACGTAAGGGAGGACCGGCCCTGAAGCATCCGAGGGTTACCCAGAGAGAGTAGTCCTGAGACATTTGCTAGAGTGTCTCGAAGCGGAGAGGAGCTTGCCCCTGGCCTCGGCTCATGACAGAAATCCAATTTCCAATACGTGACTTGCGGTGTTATCTGTAGAGCCTAGTATGGCGACATAGTAGCATGGGATACTATGTCGTCTATGATTGATATTTATGATAGAAGTTGTTTTGAAACTATACACTTATAATAGTATCAAAATGATTTGTTTTAAACGTACCAAGAATGTTTGGCTATTATAAGGGAAAAGCCTATCTTCCGGCTTGCGTTGCATTGTGTGATGGGACCTGGGTCTTATAATAGCTTCATTTTTTGAAAAAGCATTGCGTTGTTTATTCTATGCACTGGTGTTCTTGGGAGGAAACTTGTTCCGTATTATACGGCGTGGTCCCTTGAATTACTCTCGTTTAAAGTAAAGTTTAAATAACTGTTTTAGTTCTCACACCAGTCACATGACTGACCTGGAGTTTATTGTTTTAACCAAAACTCTGGGTGCCCTTATTTTCGACACGGGCAGCTAGTAGTTTTTTTTTTGCAGATTTATATTCACAGGATCCTGGTCTACAGCTGGAGCGATACTCGGAAAGCTCTGTATCCGTGTATTTCTTTCAGTTGCGCTTTGTATTATTTTTCCGCTACCGTGTATTTAAATGTAATTTAATTCTCTGATATTTGTCAAATGTGTAATATTTATTCATACTCTGTAATATTCTTGTATTCTGATGGAATTGTTGTAATAAACAATGAATTGTTCTTCTGTTTGTGTTCTGATTTGTCTTGTCCTCAAAGCAATCCGGGCTTTCCTTACCGGGGAAGTTACGAGTTACTACATGTTTCTTCTAGTGACAAGGCCACAAGGCACAACCTATGCATGTATCGATATCGAATAGTGATGTCTCTCCGGACCCCAGAGCAGACCATCATCAATTAAGGGCTCACTCCAACATTGTACCTTTCTTTAGTCACGGGTTACTCAAATCTTTGCAATAAATCATTTTATTTCATATCTCGAAGTTACAAACCATTTCGCAATCAAAATTTCAAATACTTTCAAATCATATTATTGTCCTTTCCCACATCTTTACAAATATCGGGATTTAAGTCATCGAACTTTCTATATTAAAAATCACTTTATAAACCATTTCAATTTCAAGTCGTATCGCATTTCCATAAATAATTTCAAATCATTAATACAGCTTGCCCTCAGACTGATCAATGCGAGGCAAAAATAATGGTTCAAGAATACAAACTAAATAGATGATAGTTCAAGCACGAATATATTGAACGATAAGAGAAAAGTGATGGCAAGTCAAGGAAACTAACCGCATCAACCAGCGAGTGAACGATTATTTTCAACACACTCGTTCTATTTCAATTTTATTCAAATTGCTACTTATTACAATTTATTAGAAAAAAATAAGTTATAGAATTTTATGACCTGAAAATTTTCTAACGCCCAGAATCACAGAAATTTTCGGCAACACCTCCCCTATACGGTTCGATCGGGAAACTTTTCTTGTATACAAAACAACAAAAAAACAAAATATACATCTCACCTATACGATGAGGCACCCCTAATAGGGGAAGAATTAACACAAAAACCCAAATACGGTATTAGATTCGAGATGTGTATCTTATATTAGCGTTTATAAGCATATTGGCTTAATTTTTAGCATTTACCACAAAACGAGCTCTAATGTGAAGCACACGCACTGGCTTCCTACTAAAACACTTAACAAATAATGAGAATTATGGATACAAAGTACGTTCAATATATATGTGTGTGTGTGTGTATATATATATATATATATATATATATAAAACATAGGTAAGCATAGTATGTAAATATTAATGTACATGAGCAAAATTTATTTACAATGCTTAAGTTAACACAACATCCATATTAACCTCATTTATCCCAAACCATACATTTTACTATTTCTTACATTATCATCCCATATTTTTGTTATTCTTATTAAATTCGCCTACATTAATAAATTTTCCATCCCAGTCACTTAGTTGTTCATACATCCTTATTGAATTTATATACAGATTCTTAATTAGTCTTCAAACTCCATTATATTGATTTTATTTAGTTAACTCATATCTACCCTTAAATGTATCTTTCAAATTTTCCTTAATTCACTCAGTCCATAATTTTTTTCCAATCAAGCTGAATTCATTCATTCCATTCGGTACATTTTCACTTACCAAATTATAAACTTGTATTTAGTCGCTTAACCGATTCACATTCAACAAATTCACATCCATTTTCCACTTAAATCCAATTTGTTTCCATTTGGATTAATCTCATTTAAGTTCACTTATATTGGTTTCAATCCAAAATTCATGTTTCCATTCAAACAAATAAACCTTAAGAGTAATTATTAAATCTTGAAACACCAATTAATATCGAGTCATCAAATTACTACATATATATCATATATAAAATGATGAATCGAATAGAATTTTTTTTAGCTTTGAAACTGTATATATATCTTTTACAAAATTTTGATTTACAAAACTTAGATTTAAACATAAATTATCATGTTGGCAATTTAGAAAAATATTTTATTATATTTCAAAGTTGTGAACTTGTAAAACCTTTAAAACCCTCTTTCTTAGTTTATTAGGTTGGGTTATAAATTTTAATTTTAGTTTATTGATTTTTTATTTAAAGTTTGAAAATACTTGATAACTCGAAGTCTAACAAGTCTAACTCTGTTCTTAAAGAAATTTAGCCATACGTGGTACCGACGCATGTCTAAAAATCCCCAGTACTAAATATATACTCGTTTCAACTCCCAGTGAAAATACTTAAAATCCTTAAAATAGATATTGGAAGTTCCAACCGATGTCAATTGTTAGAACTACTCACGAATCGCAGATACACAATTGATACGCCTGGATCCCCCAGGTAGCATCCGTACCCATAGGAAGTCGCTTCCCTGCAAATTTCGTCATGAGAAAATCAACATAAGGCATCTAAAAGAAATCAGAAAACCTGAGATACTCACAGAGCGCAGCTAGATTCGGCAATCACTTCCACCTTACGCTCTTATATCTCAAGTTGGAACATAGATACATAATGGTTTCGCTTGGATCCCCCAGGAAACATCTGTATAGTAGGCGCTCCCAGCCCTGCGGATTTCGCCATCACAACCCGATCATAAATCGCAGCAAACACAATGGTTCCACTTGGATCCCCCAGGAAACATCCGTCGCCATAGGCGCTCCCAGCCCTGCGAATTTCGTTATGCAGCCAAGTTCGAAGGAAACATGCAAGTTTTACATCCGGACAACCCAATCATCACATGAATACCTACTAAATAGGTTCGCTAGTCGCAAGAAGGTACTTCTCGTATCTTAATTTGAAACATAGGATGCTATATACGTAGTACTTCATTTCATGTTTCGATATATCATACTTATATAAATGTCCATTTATATAAGATTTCCAAATCATTTTCAAGTACGTCATTCTCATATAAATCCATTATATAAGATTATCAGTTTCAAATCAAATATATTCCAAATCAATAATTTTCGAACCTCATATACTTATATAATTTCATATATATAAGTTTTAGATTTCATCTCAAAATATTCGTACATCGATAATCTTCAAATTTTCCTTTCAAGGTTAAATTGATTTTAAACAATTCGAGTATTCAATACCATTTCAAAATTTAAATCCACATTTACAAATTGGATTCATTATCAACATTTATGTTCGATTTAGGTTTCACATAATGATTATTGATATTCAATCGAGCCTTTACATTCCATTTTGGATCTTAATTTGTTCAGATTAGATATATAATTTTATCAAGATAACTAAGTTTCATAAAATAATCTTGGAAAATAATAGCCTAATGAAAAATTAACTTAATTAAATAAATAGATTTTGAAAATGGGTCTGAAATAAATAGATAAGCTTTGTAAAAATAACTAGTCTTGATATAAGATAGATTTAAATAAGTAGGTAGTCCTTGAAAAATAAGTTAGATGAGTATATAGATTTTACAAATGGTTTGAAATAAATAAATATGTTTTGGAAAAGTAAGTTTGAAAATTTTGTTTGAAAATAAAGATAATTAGGCTTACAACTAAAATAATACAACAAATCTAATACCATAATTTCAAATAAAATAGCTTTATAATGAATACTACTTTTTAAAAAATAATCCAATCCGAATAAATTATCCAAATTACAATTTCTTAACCATTGTCGATTTTCAATTTCGAGATTAAACTTGCTTTAACCTCAAATTAATTCATTTACATTTCGAATCGGACCTAAGGTTCAAATTAGCTTCCCCTTGCTTGAGTTTCCATTTTCATTTTCGATTTCCATCAAGTTCAAAACCCAAATCTCAATTTCAATTATACTCCAAATTGAATTCAAATATTCATTCAAATTCTTTTGAGCTTATAAAATATAACTCAAAATTCAAATCTTGCTTAAAATATTCAAATTTGTTCAATAAGCCAAAAAATCGACTTCTACTCAATTTATTTGAGTTTTGGATTCGGTATTTTTCTTCGAGATATTCATTCGAGGTATACATATTATATTTTTCTAATACAATAGGATGTATATTGTTCAACTCATATTCGAGCTTCAATTCCGGGTTTTTCTTTCGATTATTCAAAATATACATATTTACATATCACATCATGTTTCACAAATCAAACTTCGTTTGAACAAAGATATCAAAGTGGTCTCCCCCACTTTGAGACCCGAAAATAAATTCCAACCACGAAAAATTATGATTGAAATTATTTCCTAGCGACAAAATGGGTTCTCCTTTCTTTTTTTTCTTTTTTTAGTTGAAAATATTTCAAAAAGTTGCTTCAAACATTTTGAAAATACTAGTATATACCACTAGTTTTTTTTTCAAACCTTAGAAATCAATATCAAAATTTTCTAGAATCAAATTCTCAAGTTTAGTCACACGATCTTCTTTCTTATGACTTCCTTCATCTTATTCCACAGTTTATCTCAATTTGGAATATGTAACACCCCGAATTTTCTATTAACACTAAAGTTGCTAAAATATTAATAAGTATGTAAGAGAGGGGATGTATCTAATATGAATATAAAAATGTTAATAAGTGTGTAAGAGAGGGGATGTATCTAATATGAATATAAAAATATTAATAAGTGTGTAAGAGAGGGGATGTATCTAATATGAATATAAAAATATTAATAAGTGTGTGAGAGAGGGAATGTATCTAATATGTATATAAAAACAATAATAAGTAAAGGGGGATGTATCTAATATGTACATTGTAGAAAATATATATATATATTTATGACATGAATAGAAGTTTATTAATATGCTAAGTGTTTGCTGAGTCACTTCTGACTCATTGCTGAGTCAACAAGATAAACCCCATCTTGTCTGAACGGCTGCGGTTATTTCTAGGTTAAATCTAATGGCCTAAATGAATTCTAAAATCTATAAATAAGTGGGTAGACCCTAGACCTAAATCACTTGTAAAATTAGAGAAGCTACCGTCATGCTGCTGCCATGGAGTTCAGCATAGCTGTCACAAACTAAGAAGAGGAAGCCTACTCATCTACAACTAAATCTACACAAATCAAATCAAAAGATCTCTCTTTCTCTAATTCTTTTCTTTTGTTGGTGAGTATGATGATTCTCACAAGACTATTACAAACTAATTTGACTCAGTTATGAATGGATCACAAGAAAGTGATGTGATTTGTAATTGTAAATTCTATAAATTGTGGATCTCTTATTATGTTATTATGCTGTCGTATGATGTAAATTATATATGCTATGTCATGCTATGTTGTAAATTCTCTTATGCTATGTCGTGCTATGTTGAGAATCATGTCAAGCTATGTTATACTATCATACTATGCCATGTTATAAATCATGCTATATTATGTTGAAAAATCATGATGTTGTTGGATCATGCTTAAAGTTATGTTTTTTTTTCTTAATTTAAATGGATCTTGTTTATGGGAATTTGCCTATTAGGTTAGGTGTACCCATAAACTTGGAACTATAATTAAATAAAACTTGATTATGGGAATTTGCCTATTGAGTTAGGTGTACCCATATAAAACCATGTTGTTAAAAAATTAGATGATGTTGATTCACACATGTTCATATGTAAGTTTATGAAAATTGATTGAGATCATATTAGGTGAATTTTGAACAAGTTGACACCTTTAGATCCATGACATGTATAATATATGCAAGTTTCACCCCTTATTATGATTCATTTGGTCACATATACATGTTGTTATTATGATAATCTCTTTTATGCTATGAGTTAGGCTATTCGAGTCTAACATATATTTTGCGAATAAACGTTCAAACGTGGGGTATGGGTAATATTAGGAATTAATAAATTGGGTGCAATTTTGTAAGATGTTGCATACCATGAATGAATGTCCATAATTGAGTCAATTATGGACATTGTTAAAAATTGGAAGTAATTAATAATTCAAGTAGGGAATTATTAAAATTGGGGGAAAGTGGATTATTATTAATAATCAACGCTTAGGACACGAGGTTGGACCCGTTTGTGATGTAAACCTGCCCGGACCCGCCCGACAAATCCAGTAGTCACAAATGTCGGCCCAATGTGAGAGGTCCTAGGCCCAAACTAAAGCATAACAGTTGTAAAGACACGAGGTTAGACTCTTTTATGGTGTAAGACTGCCCGGACCCGCCCGGCAAATCCAGCTGCCATAAATGCCAATCTAATGTGAGAGGTCTTTATGAGGTTATGGCCTTAATGAACTAAGAAATACTTAACCAGATAATCATGTAAGGTGGGACATGGGGGTTAAGTAGGTGCCTTGGGTGGCATGAAGAATCTGGTGGTTGCCTTTAGAGGCATTTGAAATACGATTAGACTTAACCAAACACACATGTAAATGAACATGACTAAGTGGGTTAAGTGGGATGGACTAATGGGGACAAGCTTAGGTGGAATGCTTGTGGTAAATAGTGGGGGCCCATTTCAACCAGTATCCCAAAACGTATCTTTGTGGGCTCGACCCAAGTCGAGGACGGGACACGCATACTGGGTTTGACTATAAGAGGCCAAAACAGGGAGCGGTGGCAACGCAAGTCCAACGGGTTTCATATGCGTGTGTGGACCCGGGCTGGTAGGTAAGACGTTGTTGCATCGTGTAGGTATAAGCCGTGCATGTCCGTTGTATCAGGTTGCCACTTTAGGGGAGTGATACACCCCACTGTGGGGCCAGCACGGGTATCTACGAGTTAGGGAGCCGATCGAATAATGGGAAGTAGGGTACACCTAGTGGAGATAGGGGCAGGCGGCACCTATGTAGTCAGCTAGTGGTACGTAAAGCCATTGGGAAAGTTTCTAAGTGAAGCTAAGTGGGATGAATCTTTAGGGTGACTGGTGTGGTGCAGTATAGTGTTTATCCTTTAGTATTTAGGAGCGCCTATAACGTTGCCTTTAGCGATTGTCTATGTCCTTAATCTGCTCTTCATAGACATTTTCTTGTTTTCCAGCTTATGCCTTAGTCCAGTTATTTTGGTAATAGTATTGTAGAATTATCATATTCACCAGACTTTATGTCTGACCCCCTCTTTTCCATCCTTTTTCTCCCTTCAGGTCCGCAGGTTGGGCCAAGTTCTAGTGGAGTCTAGTTGGATCGCTTATCTTCTGGAAAGCTTGGACTGCTGAAGTAAAGTCCAGCTTGTTATCTTTCTTTTTAATGGCTATTCATGTAATGGGATTATGTACTTGTTTTATCAAGATAGATATTGTACTTGACATTGAATATGGTGTTATGATGTAATCAAACATGTTTTGACTTCTGCTACAATGAAATAAAGTTTTTGAATTTCCAAGTACTATTTTATATCTGTCTTGTTGTAATTTTACTGTTCTATATTCACTTAAAACCTCCATGGAAGTTAATGCATTCCCTTTGTGAGTGACATTAATGGACGTGGGGTGTTACAGAATACTCTTCTTATTTTTTTTTAGTTGTTCGACATTCTTCCATTCATCATACATCTCAACTAAATTTCAACAACCATTTATTCTTATAACAAGTATTTTCAAAATACTTGATTCAAATTCCGTTAGTAAATAATTAATTTATTCACTTTAGCTTATATTCATATTTCCGACAACCACTGTAACTCGACAATGGATTTCGACAAAGGGTTCAAGGATAAGAATTTTGACAGTTTCAAAATTTCAAGCACGAACGATTCGAATTCGATAAGCGAAGATGATGTCAGATCGAGGGAAAACAAACGCAACAAGCAAAGCGACAAAATTTATATTTCCAGACACTCAATCAAGTTCAATTTTATTCCAATTTAATTTCGAATTTCATCCAAATTCATTTGCAATTTCCGTCTACAATCATGAATACATCTCTTTATTTAAATCCGGCTTATTTACTCAAGTTCTCATTACCTTATCAAAACATCTTATTGGAATTATTCAATCTTATCTCAATGATTTCCAATTTTATCTTAATTCAATTTCAAGTTCAATTCATACTCTACTTATTTATTTCGCTTATCCATTCTAGTTCGTAATATTCTATCAAAATATTTCTGTTAATGTTTATCCAAACAATTCCAATTACTTATCTAAATGATTTCAAGTATTTCTCGACATTTAAATCGGAACCATACAATCATCCATTTTCAAAACTCGAAAATAAATATCTGATGATGTCGCGATCATCCCAGAATTATTTTCAAGCGACTAGAATGTAATGCATCTAATCCAACACACTATCAACTATCAAACTGTCATCGTTTGAAAAGAAAAAAAATATACACATAGCACGGGCTGTAATGGAAATGAGGAGCATGCGTCCAGGAGACGGCCTATGGACAGGGCAAAAATTAATATCATGTAAACATAATTTTAAAAAGAATGAAGTTTACATCTCAGTTCATAACCGTTTCAGTGTGACAAAGCGACATGGTCTATTTGCCTTATCATAGGGACGTGTCTGTTACAGACTATATAGCCATAACAGGGGTATCAACAGGTGAACAAGGAAAAGCACAAGTCGGAAGTATGAGCATACATATGACGATAAAAGGATGCATTCTATTTGATACTGGTGTCCTTAAGTTCAGTGCTTAAAATTTATAGTGTTGATGACAAGCAGGTCAATATGCAAAGTGTTGGAACACCAATGCATGCAACGGTATCAGTCAAGGACAGGGAAAATAACGGAATACAAGAAAGCAAAAGAACAACCCCCAAACTAATTGCACTAAGTATAGACCAAAGTCGCAACTTGAAATTAGTTTAATCGCAAGCAAAACTTACCGTTGGTTGACGATCCTAAAGCAGGGGCTGGAACTGGAAAGCACGGCGGTTCTTTGCTTAGGCGGTGGTGCGGGGTTCGACTTGTTGTTCCAGCGTGGTCGAGTTGCGGTAATGCGAAGGACACAATGATAGCTTCAGGAAGAAGGGGCTAAAGGCGGTGAAGACAGCGGTGAACTGCCGTTGAGTCGGTGTTTGCCGAAGGTAAAGGCGCTGGACTACATGTAGTCTCTAGGTGGCAACTGCGAAGGTCGCCGGCCATTTTAGATCTGGACATGGTCTTCAGATCTTCTATTTTTCCGCACAAACTCAGTCAAAATGGAGGAAGGAAGAGGCGACGCTGGAGGAAAGAATGGGTCAAAATTCGTCGGAGGCGTGGCTTCAATGGTGATTTTAGTCCGCCGATTTGGTTGAGGAGCAGTGGCCATGAATTAGATTTAGGGAAAATTTTAATTTGGGGAAGATTAGCTTTAGCTGATAACAAATGAAGAAGGCACAATAAAAAAAGGACGGCTTTTGCATAAAGGGTAGGACACATGGTGTAAAAAATTTGATGCTTTTGAAATGTGTTGCGAACCAAGTGTATAGTTTTTTTCTCAAAAAAAAAGACAACTAATTTAACAAATATTCATGCAAAGTACATATCATTTATAATACAAAAAAAACATATTTTTATAATTTCAAATACATATCAATATTTTTATTTTTAAAACCCATTTCAACTAAATTAAATTATAAATAAAATGTCAAGTTTAAAATAGACTAACTCTCAAATTATAAATAATTTCTTAATATAAATTTAATTTCAACATTAAATTTTAAATTCTAAATTAAAAATCAAATATAAACCTAAATTTTCCAACACTGAATTCTAAAATTTAAATGTCGAAAATTCTGGTTCGTTACAGCATATATCACGATCTTATTTTTTTACCACACATACATAGCGATAATTAATTCACATTATTGTTGCTTCAAATAACAAATCATTTGTGTTAATATTTTGATGACCTTCACATTATGTTTAGCTCATTCATTATTTGGGATGCAACAGTCTAATTTTGCAGTACACCAAGTCTAATACATTATATAGCAGATTATGAGGTTATTCTTGAATACTAACTGACATAAATTTTACTATACAAGTGGCTACCCCTCCTGTACGATGAAAAATTTATGAAATACATAAGTTGGACGTGCAATAAAACAAGCTCTGGTTAGAGACCAAGAAAACTAATTCGTTAGAATTATGTTTTATGTTGTTACGAAATATTTTTCATTAAAACGTATGTCCTAAGGACCTTAAATACTATAAAATTGATAAAGAAATATATGTATGTATACCTACGATTTGTAATATCATTGTCAAATGTCAGGTTTTTAGCCATGCATGTTTCGAATGAGTGTATAGATGTTTTCCAATGGAAGTCCTTTCTGAAAAACCTTTGCATTGGGATGAGAAGTATTTTACTACAAGTGATCAAATAATGATGGATCAGTGCGTTATTTTTCTATGACAAGGAGAAGGCTATGCTGGTGATATGCATGTAATCCATACAAGTAATTTATCTTTATATTTTGATTACCAATTTGATTCACTTCATGATCTGTGTCGTTTTGTTTTGAAAAAAAACACAGGCTGTTATTGTTAGAGAAGTGAAGTTTTAAAGTATTAAAAAATATGAACCCATAATCCATACAGTTGTACTCTAATTATGCGGCGGAAACCGAATGCTATATAAATAGAATTTTTCAGTTGCATGAGTGCAATATTTGGAGATGATTCCACATTTCATCCTAAAAAGTCACTTCTACAGAAATTGGTTAGTCCTCTGATAGGATTCCTATAAGCACTGGAAGACTTCGCCTTTTTTGGTTAAAAATCAGAGTATGCAATTTCTTAAAGAACTAATATTGATAGCTGATTGTAGATTTTCGTTGTTCAAAGTTGTTTACGTAACTGGTCTTCAATTGATGCTTATTTATTGATACAAATTAGCACTGATGTTTATTAGTTAGCAAACCCAGAGTCTCTTGTTAGAATTCAGATCTAGAGAGGAGAGAGAGACAACGGTAAACAATAAAATGACTAAATTTTTATTGATTTATTTGATAGCTATTACAAAAGAAGATAATTGATTTATTGAATACAATGCTAAATAATATATTTATAGGCTACATTTATTCTCTAGAATATTGCTTATTCTCGGGCATATCTCTTGGCATATTCTCTAACATTTATTTCTTAGCATATCCCTTGGCATATTCTCTAACATCCCCCCTCAAACTCACGATGCGGAAAATCGTTGTTTGCCAAATAGAAGCTGCGAAGAACAAACCAAAGCCAAATAGAAGCTGCGAAGAGCAAACCAAAAACAACCACCAAATACAAACTACTCAACAACAATTTTCAATCCAAAATAATCTTCAATCTGATCGGTAAGCAAAAGATCTGAGTGGCCAAATGACAAAACTGGTCCCCGGATGAGTTTATATGTTTGCATCCCTCAAACATATCAAACGAAAACAAAACTAAACCAAAATGGGATGATTTTGTATGTTTGCATCCCCCAAACATACAAAAAAAACTAAATCAATAGGGATGATCAGCATATGTTCGCATCCTCCAAACATATCTTACAGTAACCACCTACCACCTTCAATCAACATGAATTGCCCTCCTAATAAACAGGGTTACCGATACAGAAAATAAACATCTTCGAACTAATGTTACTCTCTACCAACACAATCAATACATCAACACAGCTTCAATACACCATTACAGGCAACACAACACCCAATATTACCCTCACCATAACTCAGTCACCACTACTCCACAAACTGCAACGTCCACCTGCTCCGTACCTCAACCATTTCACAACCGACAGTTTCTACAACCATTCACCACCTGCTAAATGCCACAATCATCTACCATTCTGCCACTTCCAAACATCACACTTCGGCCCTCACAACTAAGCATCACAACATCAACAAGTTCGTCCCTACACCAGTAATTCCAATCCAAATTGATATGGATTCATAACACCTTCATTCAAATCATCTCTCCTCACACACCACTCAACATAGTAACAAACCACATCTCCCTACGTCCATCACATCAACGACCACACAAATCACTACACTATTACATGAAAACACAAACCTTCATCTACAAACCACATACACCTCAAACAAAATCAATTCAGACTCTCACCATCCCCCTTTTTTTAACATGAAGACTACATTAATGAAATCTCATCAAAACACTCACAAATCATACAGCTGCACACCAAAATGTTGCTTATCCTGTTCCTTGAGCAACTTAAGTCCATCGGTCACAAACACTCAGAAGCTATGCCCTTAACCTTCTTCCCAAAATTGATCATCTAGAACAACTTGAATGCACAAATATTCCAATCTGCAACCACAAGTATGCATCACCACTTCAATCACTTACCATACTTCCTCGAACAAAACCCATAGCCTCTTCTCCACGGAACAGCCAAACTAGCACAATTACATACCTCTTCCAAAGCCCTCTCCAACTGCTACCACAGAACGAACCACTGGTTCATCATCGTTCGACATTTGAACCATCCATCCACCAAGCAACCTATAGCAACTCCCATCACATTTGACTCATCTACTGCCTGCATCAAAACCAAACACAGAAGCCACACTCACAAGTTGCAAATCCCACCGTCATACAACTTACAAATACCATCATACAAATACTCCTTTAGTTTTCCTCTTCCATGATTACATCTCCCGCAATCATACTTCACAAATCACTCAACTATATCATCTCAGAACATCTTCTAGTCCCTCATAAAAACTACCACATTTACATTCTCCTACAATACGCAGCTTAACCCAGAAATCACATCCACCTGAACAGCTACTACATCAACAAAAATCAAACTGTCTCCTTCGGGTCAGCACCAAGGCCGAGGCGATCGAGGGAATGGGAGAGCTCGTAGACGGTGATGGGGCCATCAAAATCCTGATCGATGATGTCAATGATGCACCGGAGGCGGAGGGTGTTGAGGGACGAGGAGTGGAGGCGGAATGAGCGAGAGCGCTTTTAGAAGGGTTGAAGCGGTTTTGGGGAACTTTCGATTTTCTGGATCGATCTGGGAAAGAAATAAAAGGGGGCATGACTATTTTTTTAATTTTTTTATTCTCTCTCACTCTCTAACCTAGCTATCTCAGATACCATGTTAGAATTCAGATCCAGAGAGGAGAGAGAGACAACGGTAAACAATAAAATGACTACATTTTTATTGATTTATTTGATTGCTATTACAAAAGAAGATAATTGATTTATTGAATACAATGCTAAATCATATATTTATAGGCTACATTTATTCTCTAGAATATTCCTTATTCTCGGGCATATCTCTTGGCATATTCTCTAACATTTATTTCTTAGCATATACCTTGGCATATTCTCTAACATCTCTTTTGTGTAATTTACTATCATAAACTGCATAAGATACCAAACTAGATGTATATGAACAGGCACCCTCAAATTGGATATCTAGCTATCCCCAAGGAATTTTAGAGCCTCTACGCTTCATAAAGATAGGTATAACAAATCTACAGTATACATAACAAAAATTGGTACATTGTGAACCAATGATATAACAAATAATCTTTAGATAAATCACATACCACTGGCTGAAATGAGTTTGTATGTTTTTAATAGGAGTTGATGAACTAAATAACCATGGAGAGAAAACCCATTGATGAACTCTTAAAAGTTACATGAACTGCAATTTTAAATGATTTACAATTTAGTTTGGAGACTAAAGTATGCGCATACAAAATGTGTTTCTGGGAAGGTGTGAATATGAGAGGGGATTTTGCTTAGTCAATAATCAATATTTTTGAATGGGCTGATGGCTACAAAGTTCCGTTTGGTTTGTATTTTGTAGATTTTAAGACGTTGAAGCGATATCGTAAAAGCTTTACTCTTTGGTTTAAAAAGTTTCTAATGACGAATTATGTTGAAAAAAAAAGAGGAAAAATTTAAGAAAGAAATAAGAGACTGGTGGTAGTACTGAACATTTACATGGGAATATCGACCAAGTGTTACAAGATGAATAATCGATGTAAAATTCATTTTAATTGCATTTCCACTTTTTTAATTATTTTCATTTTTTTCTTAAAGTACCGTATAATTTTCCTAATAAAATCTGAATTGAAATATGTTTTAACAAATAATTTTATATTTTATATTAAACACCTTAACGGTTGGTTTTTCCCACCTTGTGTGGTAATTCTAGTTAGTCATGATCCAAAACAAAAAAAGTGTAACGACCCACATTCTATGTATCGGAGGATCGTAGAATATTTATTTTATTTTCATACGAAGTCATATGGTTGTGCAACTTTGGGAAACGACTATTGGGGTCATTTCCCACATTCACAATATTTGCCGAATTTTAAATGACTGTTTTGCCACTGGTGTAGCACCCTGAAATTTTGTTAACATTAAAATGGACAAATCAAAGAATAATTAATTTAATATTCATAATTAAGGGAAATGGACTGCGCCATTGTGTCCATCTCAAAATTCTGGTCAAGATAGATACCTGGTTTGCATAAAACGGATAACGTATGAAGAAGTTATGGACGATAGAAGATTGGCAGAAAAAGCGGAAATTCCCGGTGCACTTGACAAGTGCGTCCATGTATTTTTACACTGGATCACTTGTAAAGTGCGCCCAAAATAGTTTTTTTTGGTATTCGGGCCTTTGCCCAAATAGGAGGCGACCCGCGACCTGATTTACCCTAGGGCTTATGTGGCAGTCAGTTTCAGATGGTTCTGCAGCTATTAATATATAACCATTTCACATATTTCTTCATTAGAAGTCATGGCGGCCAACCTATGCCGGATTCTGAACTGAACTAGGGTTTCTTATCTTCTTCTAGCAACTAAAGCATATCAAATTCTGAGATTCAAGCATAGACTCAGCACCTTTTCTACCATCTTAGCAATCCAATCACAGTGAGTTCTTGTTACTTTTAGGTTTAGATAAATAATAGTGAATTATGAAAGACCGTGATTTGGATACGTTGTAAACCTTGAATCTATGCTATTGTTAGGTCTTATGCTATGTCATGATAGATCTATTTCTCTAGATCCAATTTAATTGTGATTGTTCTACTATGTTATCATTATGGATCTTGGTTTGTAACTTTTATGATATGCTATGATTCATGTTAGATCTATTCTATGTGATCTAAACTGCCACATTATGATTCATGTTAGATCTATTCTATGTGATCTAAATTGTCACATTATGATTCAGGTTAGATCTATTCTATGTAATCTAAATTGTCACCTAATGATTCATGTTAGATCTATTCTATGTGACCTAAATTGTCACCTTATGATTCATGGTAGATCTATTCTATGTGATCTAAATTGTCACCTTATGATTCATGTTAGATCTATTTTGCGTGATCTAAATTGTCACCTTATGATTCATGTTAGATCTATTCTATGTGATCTAAATTGTCACCTTATGATTCATGTAGATCTACTTTATGTGATTTAAATTGTTACCTTATGATTCATGTTAGATCTATTCTATGTGATCTAAATTGTCACCTTATGATTCATGTTAGATCTATTTTATGTGATCTAAATTATCACCTTATGTTAACATGTTAGATCTATTTATGTGATCTAAATTATCACCTTATGTTAACATGCTAGATCTATTTTATGTGATCTAAATTATCACCTTATGTTGTCATGTTAGATCTAAGTCGATTGGACATCTAAATCGCTAATTTAGATATTGTGACATCACAGTTCATCAATTTTAGGTCCACCTTGTTATGATGACAACTTCATGTCCATGATAGTTTGTGTGTTCACCTTATAGTCATACTTGTTTATATTTATACCAAGTTGTTCATTTTAGTTATATTCCCATTATTTTCCCTATTATCGTTTATGACTAGGCTATTGTCTAACCTAGGCATGTTGCCAATTTTGTGAGGGCGCTAGTTAAAGAACGAAGATAAAAGGGTTAAAAATGGCATAATTTGATTATGAACATTTTTGGACATGTAATTCAAATTATTGGGTAAAATAGGTATTGGCACCTATAAAAGGAAAGGATTAATTAATTAAAAACGGAATGCCTAATAATTACAATTAGGGATTGTAAATGTACTTATGACACGAGGTTAGGTTGCATTAGTGGTGGAAGTATGTCCGGACCGACATATCCAGCAGCCACTAATGTTGAACTTAATGTGGGAGGTCTAAGTACGCAAATACAGGTTGGCCTATGATATGAGGTTCGGCCCAATCGTGGAATCAGTCCGCCCATAGCCGACTAGTATATCCAGCATCCACATTTTGTAGGCTTAATGTGGGAGGTCTGGCCCATTATGAAACCATAAATGGACATGGTAAAGAATTGGAATACCCAACCTTAGTTAATCCATAGGGATTGTATGAACTTAAATTTAAGTCGGGGGTTAAGTAAACATGGTTGAGGGGTAGGTTAAGTAAATCTAAAGAGGGGATGGGTAATATTCACATATAGGCCCAGAAACTTAACCCGTTAAGGTTATGTAATTAAAGACACCTAGTGGTATACATAATCGATGGAAATAAAAAGGTTATATAATTAAAGACACCTTTTAGGGTAAACATAGCTTGTAGAAGGGATAGGGTTATGTAATTAAAGACACCTATAGGTAAGCATAACCAGCTGGAGGATTAGGGGTTATATATTAAAGACACCTGTAGGTAAGCATAACTGGTAGAAATAAATAAGGCTATGTAATTAAAGACACTGAGTTGTACACATAGTTAGTAAAAACCTAGTAGGGGATACAAGACAAAGGGGAGAGCTTGTATCATATTTTGTGGGACCCATTTCAGTCAGTAACCCGGAGTAGGTATCAAACAAAGTACTCCGTACTAGGCGGAGAAGGGGCACGCTTATTGACTGATTGTAAGAGATCCAAACGTGGAGGATGGTGTGAGCGGTGCAAACCGACCGGGCCAGGTGCGTGCATGAGCCGGGCAGAGGGGGGTAAGATGACCGTCACACCTGTAGATATAGTTTTGCACATTAAGATGAGGCGTTTCCACTTTAGAAAGTAATACCTCCTACTATAGGGCCAGCAGAACGTATCTACGAGGGTTAGGGAGCCGATTGATCAGGGTAGTAGTTAGGATACATTTGAACGTATACCTAATCTACCACCTTATAGTTGGAGGGATCATCTCTTTCTGGATATACTAGTGACAGTGCAGAGTAATCATTAGTGAGGCATGTACACCTTATCTTGCTTACCATGTTACACCTGCCATTTATGTAGTGATCTCTCTCTTATCCACTTTATATGCCTATCATGTTACTTTTATTTATCTACTGGCTAAAAGTAACTAGACTCACTAGACTTTATGTCTGACCCTTTTTGTTTCTCCTTCTTTCTTCCATTCCCCCCTCCCCCCCCCCCCCCCAAGTTCTCAGAAAGGAAACACTTAGGCTTAGCCAAGACTCAGATATCACTTATTAGGAGTTACTTCTGAAGTATGGCTCAAGTTCTTGTCTCTACTATGGCTTAATTCTTTTAATTGGGGAATTATGCTTTTTATTTACTTATGTACTCTAATGGTACAAGACATAAGTTATTTCCTTGTAATGGTTTTTTGGCTTATGGAATTGTGAACCATGCTATTATGATTTATGATTGGAATAAAAATTTAAATTTCCATTGCTATCTTATTTATATCTGTCTTATAATTATTCTGTGTCTGTTCACCTATAACGCTTCACGGAACTTAATGCATTCCCTTAGTGAGTGACATTAACGGACATAGGGTGTCACATTTGGTATCAGAGCTGAAGATTACCAGATTAGATAAAAGTTTTTGAAAATTATTTTCAAAAAGGTTTTAAAAGAAAAGAATTTTCAAAAAGAAAAGTCTATTTTGAAAAACATTCCTCAAAAAGCCATATGTAGTATCCTTCAGTCCTTTGTCTAAATTTCTTACTTTTCCCTTTTTCAGCATGTCTGTGGAACAAAACATCCCTAATATCCCAGAGGGCGTCACTATACCCAGTTGTTTCTGTAGGTATTTGGAGGCCACAGCGGCGACAGAAGGTCAAAGAGACGTTCCTCCCTAGCTACACCAGTCATTCCTCCTCCTCCCCCTCCAAAAGCAGATAACTTCACCAAGATCTACAAGGACTTCCGTGCTATGGGAGGGAAGCCATTCCATGGGAATGAGACATTCATGGAAGCTCAAAATTGGCTTAGAGACTGAGGACTTATTCGTAATCTTTGAAGTGGAGGACCGAAGAAAGATTCAGTTAGTTGTTTGGCTATTGAAGGACGAAGCCTCATTTTGGTGGGAAGTCACCCAAGCTGGACGTCCTATGGAAACTTGGGAAGATTTTAGTCAGAGATTCGAAATGAATTTTCTATCCCATGCTGAAAGCAGCATGCAGATAGAGAGATTCTTAGCACTTAAACAAGGAAACTTGACGGTGAAAGAACATGTGAACAAATTCAACCAACTAGCAAGGTTCGGGTTAGAGTTAGTAGATACGCCGCACAAAAAGGTTTTGCGGTTTGCTAAAGGGATGAATGAACCCCTTCATGGGTTAGCCATGTCCCGTATTCCAATGAGGCCCACTTTTGAAAAGCTTGTCTATATGGCCCTGATGCATGAGGAGGACAAGGGGGAAAAGAAGGAGGTAAAGGCTGAGGGGACATCGCAAAATAAGAAGGTATGGTCCAAGAAGGGGCAGCAGCAACAGCAGCAACAACAGAAGAAACGAGGGAAAAAAGATAAACGCAAGGATAAGAGAAAACGTCACCATTGTGGGACGGAAGGTCATCTGGTTAAAGACTGTAAACGAAGGAAGAATTCTTGCTACCACTATGGAGAGGCCGGACACTTTGCTAAAAATTGCCCAAAGAAACGAGGATCACAGGGACAAGTTCAAAAGGCAGGAAATTCCGAAGGGCAGTTGCATGCTCTCGCGACCAATGCTCCTGATAGAGGTAGAAAATTTTCTGTGGAAGGTTTAATTTCTCTTTCAAACCATCCTATTAGAACACTTTTTGATTCTGGTGCCTCACATTCATTTATATCATGATCTGTAGTTGAATCTCTACACTTAATTACAAGTATGGTAGTAGATCCCATAGTTGTTTAAAACCCCATTGGTGATTCGGCTCATTTATCTATGATTTGTCGTGGTTTGAAAATATCTGTGTTAGGCGTCGAGTTTGAATGCGACGCGTATGTGCTCGGGTTTATGGGCTATGGGTTGATTCTAGGAATGGATTGGCTTACCACGTATGGTCCCATTCTGGATTGTGAGAAGAGGGTTGTTAGGCTTCTGACTTGTCATGGGAGAACCCTCGAGATTTCGTGTGACCTACAAGGGTCGGTTATGCTTAGTTTCCTAGAGTCTCTTGATGCATCTATCGATGATCTGCAATCTGTACCAGTAGTCCAAAAATTTTCCGATGTTTTTTGATGAGGTACGAGGTTTACCTCCAAGGCACGAGATTGACTTTCACATATATCTGGCGGATAATGCAAAGCTAGTTGCATTACTAGTGCGCCGGATGGTTCCAAGGGAAAGGAGGGAGTTGAGTAAGCAAGTAAGAGAGCTACTTGAGAAAGGATTTATCATACGAAGCATATCTGAATGGGGTGCTCCAGTAGTACTCGTAACTAAGCTGGATGGTTCGCTTCGTTTGTGTGTTGATTATAGAGAGCTGAATAAACTCACTAAGAAGAATAGGTACCCGCTTCAGAGGACTGATGATTTATTTGATCAACTTGTTGGTGCCTCCGCAATTTCTCAGTTAGACTTAGCCATGGGGTTCCATCGGTTAAGGGTGGCTGAGGACAACATAGATAAGACTGCCTTTAGGACTCCAGACCGTCTCTTTGAATGGATGATTATGCCTTTTGGGCTGACGAATGCACCAGCCTATTTTGTCGATCTGATGAGTAGGGTGTTTCGGGAGTTCCTAAATAAGTTTGTGGTAGTCTTTGTCGATGATATTTTGATCTTCTCCAAAAGCGAAGAAGAGCATGCCTAACATTTGAGAGAAGTTTTGAAAACTCTCCGTGACCATTAGCTTAAAGCAAAGTTCTCCAAATGCCATTTTTGGAGAAAAAGGCGATATTCTTAAGGCATGTGGTCTCCAAAGAAGGGTTAGTTGTAGATCCTACGAAGGTGGTTGCAGTGCAAGATTGGCAGGTTCCTAAAAATGCAACCGAGGTGAGAAGCTTTCTTGGGTTGGCAGGTTACTGTGGAAAGTTCATTAAGGACTTCGCAAAGATATCAGCCCCACTCACCAGGCTGACGAAGAAGAACTTGGCATTCTCATGGGAAATAAATTGTGACATTGCTTTCCAACGACTAAAGAAGGCTTTGACAACAGCCCCGGTCTTAACCGTACCTGACGGGAATAAAGTGCTTACCGTTTACATTAATGCATGCGGTACAGGGCTTGGTGCAGTTCTAATACAAGAAGGGAAAGTAGTGTGTTATGGGGGTAGACAGCTGAGAGTTCATGAAAAGAACTACCCCACCCATGATCTAGAGCTACCTGCCATAGTGTTTGCGTTAAAGACGTGGCGTCATTATTTACTTGGAGAGAAGTTTGAGTTATACACCAATCATAAATCTCTCAAGTATCTGTTCTCGCAGAAGGATCTCAACTTAAGGCAACAACGGTGGATGGAGTTTCTAGCTTCTTATGATTTTGCGATTTCTTATACTCCTGGCAAGGGTAACGTCGTGGAAGACGCACTAAGTAGGCAAAGGGTGGCCCTGAATCCTCTGTTTGTGGAAAAAAAGAACTTGGAGTTCATATCAGCTTTTGATTTTAGACCCTCCATCGAGATTTTTCCCAATCTGTTTGCATCCTTGGAGATACGATCGTCTCTTATGGACCAAATAAAAGCTTCGCAACAAGGTGACCCACAGATTCTAGACATCATAGATAAGCTCGGAAGAGGGGAGACTTCTAGTCACCTCAGCAGATATGCCATAGATGGAAATGGGTGGTTACGACGAGATGGAAGGCTTTGTGTTCCTCAAACTAGAAGCTTAATAAAGGCAGTCCAAGAAGAAGCCCACCATTCTAAGATGACCATTCATTCAGGCGGTGATAAGATGTACAGGGACATGAAGAGGGTTTTCTTTTTGGCTGGGATGAAGAAAGATGTGGCCGAATTTATTTACCAATGTTTAGTTTTCTAGCAAGTCAAAGCTAAGCAAAAGAAACCCGATGGGTTACTTCATCCTTTGGAGGTTCCTCAGTGGAAATGGGAGAGCGTCTCTATGGATTTCATAGATGATTTGCCTAGATCGAAGAAAGGCAACACCAGTATCTAGGTTGTGGTAGATAGACTCAGTAAGAGCGCTCACTTTATTCCAGTTTAGAGTAAGAGGACAGCATCATGGTTAGCATTAATTTATGTCTGAGAGATAGTTCATCTTCATGGAGTTCCTTCCAGCATCGTAAGCGATCGTGACCTCATATTTACCAGTTAATTTTGGAGGAACTTGCAAGAAGCATTAGGTACATAGTTGTGTTCGAGCACCGCTTATCATCTTCACACCGATGGGCAAACAGAGAGGGTGAACAGAATTCTAGAAGATCTTTTAAGGCTGTGAATCCTAGACTTCGGAGGTACTTGGAAAGAGCATCTTCCTTTAATAGAGTTTTCCTATAACAACAGCCATTAGGACAACATCGACATGGCATCCTTCGAAGCATTGTACGGACGACCCTGTAGATCACCAACTTGTTGGTGGGAATCAACAAAAAGATTATTACTTGGACCAGATATGGTTAGAGAAACATCTGAAAAGATTGACCTTATTCGATGGCGGATGAAGACAGCTCAATATAGGTAGAAATCCTATGCAGACAAGAGAAGGACTGACCTCAAATTTGAAGTAGGAAACTTAGTTTTTATCAAAGTGTCACCTCTGAGGAATGTGGTTCGCTTCAGCTCAGTAGGGAGGTTGGCACCAAGGTTTGTTGGACCATTTCCCATAACCGATAGGATTGGCCAAATGGCCTATAGAGTAAAGCTTCCTGTAAATTTATCTGGTGTGCATGATGTTTTCCATGTTTCTCATCTGTGGAAGTGCTTGCATGCCACCGCGGAAGTTGTTGAGCCGAGTATATTGGAAGAGGTAGAAGCAGAACGGGAGGCGACAGTCAGGCGAGTTCCTTCCCGTATTCTGGGATCAGAAATTAAGAAGCTACGCAATAAAGAGATCTAGTTGCTAAAGGTTCAATGGGGAGATAACCTAGACGATGCGACTTGCTAGACCGAAGATAGGATTCGTGCTTCGTACCCTTTTCTCTTGGAGGGTATATTCTTAACTCCTTTTTCGAAAAGCTTTATCAGTACTTGTTTCTATCATTTGAGTATTTCTTATCCATAATATTTTTCGACCTTTAGATAGGAATCCTATGGATGTAAACATGTGTTTGAAACATGTTATGTTTGATGGATGCAAATGGATGCAAGTGTTTGCTAGTGGTTGCCTATGGACGCATGTACACACACATTAGGCACTAAGATCGGCTCAATCACTCTCATACTGCATATGGATGTGTGTGCATTTTCTTTTCTTTTATGGATGGAAATGGATGAACTAGCATATGGATGTTGCATTTGGACGAATGAATATGCATACATGTAGAGCTAATATGTTATAATAGGCTTATTTGCATACATATTCACTACACCAGAAATGCCAATTTGGCAGTGCTCATGGCCGTATCAAAATCGATTTGGCAGTGCTCTGGACCATATCAAAAAATGGCGTCTCTGTTGCTTTGATATGGCTTTAAGACTTATCAAATTCACAAATTGATACGGCTTAAAACCGTATCAAATTGATAATTTGACACGGTTTTTAGCCGTATCAATTTAGAAATTGACACGGTTTTAAGCCGTATCAATTTATGAATTTGATACGGCATAAAGCCGTATCAAATTTCTAAATTGATACGGCTAAAAACCGTATCAAAGTAGCATGATGGCACTGTCCAACTTCTAATTTGATACGGTTTTAAGCCTTATCAATCTACCAATTTGATACGCCTTAATACCGTATCAAATTGGTATGCTGGCACTGTCAAATTCGTAGATCGATACGGTATTAAGCCGTATCAAATTGGTAGATTGATACAGCTTAAAACTGTAATAAACTGGTATACTGATACGGTTTAAAACCGTGTTTAATGCCTCATTCCTACAATGATAACAATGAATTAGATACGGCTTTTAATCGTATCAAAACCGGTATATCATAAATGCAATATACAGAAACACTGCACCCATTGATACACACACACACACACCCCAGTACTCGTGCACGCCCGATGGACGTGAGCATAGGTAAATATGACCAAAGCTGAAAATAACTAACACTTGTAGTTTGTGCATGCAGAAAGTCACCGGATATTACGCATGCTTGTAGTTTGTTGTAATTTATGATGTGAGGAAAATATTAATGTACATACTAAATAAAATACTTATATAAGTACGGCGCATACAATAGTTACAAAATAGTTGAAAAACAAAATCACTGATACAACATGTGAACAACAGTTAGAAGCCAGTATTCTATTATTTGGCAGTATGAGTAAATAACTAACAATATTAAATGAAATTCTCAGTGATCATAGTTGCTTCATCGCTGATTTAGTATAACACTAATAATCAGTAAGTCTTGAAGGCCTGAGATATATGAAGTGATCTGCATATTATGAGCAACAATACATTAATGGTGGAAATGAACTTAGCATATTATAGATAGCATGAACATAACAGTGAGCATAACATTAGGCTACCAATGTATTTATTGACGTAGTCACAAATATAAATGATTTAATTATTTGTCAGGCTTTTTGTCTTCTGTTTTCAAAACCATTTCCTACAAAATTTGATATTGTTGTGATTAGGTGTTTCATAAAATAAATTACAAGATTAACATAATGGAGCAAAAAAAGAAACATCTACAAATAAATCATTATAAGTCTAAGAATAACATCCACCTATTAATCTTTTTAGTACGGGCTTTCTTTAACCATACAGTTACTCAATGTTCCGGCAAAATTAGGATTGTTTATGTAGGATACCACCGATATAAAGTTTGTAACTATTTAAAATGCCTGAGCATTACTTTTATAAATGAAAAGATTTTACATCATACGCAAAATGGTGTGGTAATCAAAAGCCAAGTTAGTGCACTAATCAAGTAAAATTATCTGGGTTTGAATTGATATCACTTTTTGATCAAATGAGAGCAACGACTCCTCAGATATTAGTTGAATAAGAAGGATGCAGATAAAAGATTTGAATAATATCCATCAAAAATATCCATCGGACAGGTAAAGTAAATATATAAATTCTATGTAACTTGCTTGCTGGACTTGGGAAGAATTAAAGCTAAAGCATAATGTGTCTAGATTTAGATTTTAGTCCTAAATAACTAACATGGAGTTAAGATTTTTCATTTAATGCATTATTACTAGGGTAACATGTTTCTCTGCACATATATAGTAAAACATTTCCCTAGTAATAATGCATACTCATATAATCCAAATTGAAGTTCTGCACATGTATGGAACTTTATTTATGTTCTAGTTTTGATAACAGTTTAGGAATATGTACATTGTTTGAAAAGGAACAGTCAAATATGTTTCAAACGTATGATTGTCATAATAACGAAACCCACATATGATACCCATATCATCAGAAATGAATATAAAATATATAAATCAATCCATGCGCCATATAGGTGCCCTCAGTATGCGCCAAATGCTATGATAACGAAACCCACATATGATGCCCATATCATCAGAAATGCTGAATATTTTAAAATGTTTTAGACATTAGTTAGTATTATTACATTATACTTTTAAATGTCTTTAAACTCAATATTAAATCCACCCACAACCCCCGTGAATTTAAAAGGGACGCCTTTCCTATCTATATATCTCCCATTTTTAAATGCAGCCTCAATAAATAGTCATCAATACTGCTTAAATTCTTAAACCATTAATTCTTTGTACTATTTTTTTATTTTTATTTTTCCTTTCTTCTGAAGTCACAAAAACTTTTGAACTGTACACAAATTGTTGAAGATATGGGGCAAACTGAAATAAAAAAGAAGCAAATTAAATACATGTAAGTGAAATACAGTATAACATTCTTATTTTTAGGTACAGATTCTAGTCCATTTAACTTGTATAGGTAGCTATTCAATGAGCAGTTATGAAATAAAATCATGGTACTGAATAATTTGCTTTATTTTAGACCATTAATTGAAATAAATAGTTCAAAAGATCTGTATTCAATTCTTCACAGTGGTTTTATCAAAGTACATAATCAATTTTCTGGACAGTATAGATGGCCATTTTGATAAATTATCCATGAAAGATAATTAAAGCCAACATACGGAAAATATAAAAGGTTCATAACTTTAAATACATTTTTGTATCAGTGGTTTTTACTTGTATTTATGTACAAATAATGTATTCAATGAGACTACTAAATACAAATAATGTATTCAGCGAGACTACTAACTATTAAGCGAACTAAGAGTTATATATGTATGATTCTTAAAGTGCTATTTTTCAGTGTTATAATTTGTTTAGGTTAGAAAACATAGGTAAAGCATGAATATATATGATAACAAACCATGAATACATGTACAATGTACTTGATTTGGTGTTAATACAAGTCAAAATCAAACGGGTGCTTGTTTCACAGTTGGGTAGTTTAATCCATCAAAATCTACCAATTAAATGCATTATTATGACTGTATATTAATTATGGACGATCAACCATATTACTATGACAATTTTGCACACAGTACTTGCTTTTCTTCCAACTAAAATAGAAAATAAATCTTATTTCATAATTTTTTATTTCTTTTTATTTATTTACATTTGAGCAGCAAATATATAGTTTAATCAAAAGACATGATATTAGATTTTGTTATTATTATTTTGCATGGAGTGCATATGACATTTAGAAGGAATGATATGTTTTACCAAATAAGACTACTGATCAAATGTTTATAGCTATGAGGTGATGTTCATTATCACATATTCATTTATAGCTTGAAGAAGGCGGTCATGACAAGTCATGGTTTTCAAGTAGTCAGTCACCTGCCACCATTAATTTCTATTTTCAAGTGTTCAGCGAAACTGAGCCGTAATGCTCAATTTCGCTGAGCATAAGGCTCAGCTGAAACTGAGCCGTAAGCTCAGTTTCGCTGAGCGTAAGGCTGAGCTGAAACTGAGCCTTACAACTCAGTTTTGTTGAGCGTAAGGCTCAGCAAAAACTCAGCCGCAAGCTCAGTTTCGCTGAGCCTTATGCTCAGTTTCAACTGAGCCGTAAAGCTCAATTTCACTTGAGCCTTACAGCTCAGTTTAACAGAGCATTACGGCTCAGTAAAGCTGAGCGTAACGCTCAGTTTCAGTGAAGCCGAGCCATAATTAATTCCCAACCAAAATTTAAAATTAACTTGAGCAATTGAGAAGTGTTCGTACATGATACGAAGGATACTTCAATTGAGAAGTGTTCGGACTAAAGAGCTTCAAAAGAATGTATGTTATAAGCTTAGTCTAAATCAAGTTATTACAGTCTAAGATGGTTAAGACCGCACGAACAAACTCCAAGCCATTTTAAATTTCTAGAAAACAACTAATATCAATATATTTAACATTTTATTAGGTTTTTCTTTTAAATGGAAGAAAAATGGTAAGAAATGTTAGTAAAGGACAAAATAGAAGCAATTTTTTCACAGTAGCAAAGCATAACATTTTAGCCGAAAATGGCAAGGCTCCGACGGTTACATTCCTGTTGAATCACGCTGTATAGCGTTTTGATTATGACAACTATACATGTACACATATATTATTATAAACTAATTTTGTTTTGCAGGAGGAAACTCAGCAACAGATTCAAGAGCTCAAACTAAATATTATATGTGTTTAAAGTCTATTAGTATTAGTATTTAATTGTTAAAATTTTCCTTGGTGATACACACACATGCACGTTTTCAGTTTATAAGATTTTATACAAGACATACACAAGGCATAGGCATGAAGCAGAAAACATACGTCTAAATTTTTTAAATCAGACGTCTGTCTGCTGAAAGAAAAATAAACTTATAACAATACTCAGACATCTGAACATTTTAATTCAGACATCTGAATTTTAATTTAGACATCTGAATTAAAATATTCAGACATCTGAATATTGGCTAAAATAGCCTATTTCTTTGCTGTTTGAGTTTTGTTCAGAAACAGACATCTGAATTTTTTAATTCAGACATCTGAATTTTAATTTAGACATCTGAATTATCAAATTCAGACATCTGAATCTGAACCAAAATACACTATTTCCTTTCTGACTTGATTTTTAAAATAAACAAACATCTGAATTTTATTTTCAGACATCTGAATTCCGAAGAGTTGCATCCTTTAAGAAGAGACACAACTATTTAATCCATATCTCTTCATCAAAACTCTTCACGATCAGTTGTATCTTTTTATATATTATAAATAGAGAATTGCTTAGATGATCTAATCACTAATTCTCTCTATCTTATTCAAAGCTCTCTATGTTCTAAAAAGCTATCTATTTTATACTTGAGACTTTTAAACTTCCATATTACTTCACGCACTTCACGATTATCATCAAGGAAAGGTTATAGGAAGGGTGTACTTAATATTCGACAATCCGTGTTATCAAGAACACAAAAGAGTCAACAATTATTCTGTATTAGTGAAGACCTCTTCAGTGGTTGAGGCAAGAAATCCCGTTCAGTGGTTCGGGTAATTGTGAACCTATTCCTCCGGGTGAAGTGAGGGTTTTAGTGTTAGTGAAATTCCAGAAGTGAGTCTGGGACTGGACGTAGGACAGTGGTCCGAACCAGTATAAACCGACTGTGTGATTTACTGCTTACTAGTCTATTATATACTCTACATCATATTCTCCATTCTACACGATCCTATACCGCTGCATAGCCTTTTTCAATTGGTATCAGAGCCTGGTATTCTATTGATCGTCACAACATCATAGAATAATGGCCAAAAAGAGATGTGATCGAGACATGGCAAGCAAAAAGTCTCATACAAGCAAAGCTACAACAAATGAGGACTACAAAAAGGTACTTTCTGATTTGCAAATTTTAATGAAAAATAATGATGATTTAGGTCAACTTAATTTCTTAATTCTAAAGAAGATGAAATCCGTCGAACTTGAAAATGAGAAACTGAGAAAAGAAAAAGAAGATTTAGAAAATCAAAATGGTATTTTGAAAAGTAATTTAGTGAATCTTAAAGTTTTCATAGATGAACAATATACTATATTTGAAAATGAAAAGGAGAAATTTTCAAAAGAAATTTGTGATTTAAAAAGACAAAATAGTTTATTGCAATCATCTTTAAATATCTCAGAATCTCGAATTGATCATCTCGACAATGAGAATAGTACGTTAAAGAACGAGAATTCTGAATTAAATAGGAAAATTGATTTAAAAGATTGCAAAACTTCTTTTGAAAATTTCAATAGCAACTTCAGAATCAAATTTGAAAAATGTACAAATAAGTTCGCAAAATTTAATAAAGGTCAAAATGATTTAAATGATATTTTATCTTGCTCTAGACCTTTACACGATAAAAGTGGCTTAGGGTATAATAAAACTAATCGTAGAACTAGTACTAGACATGCTTTCATGTATTACAAAAATTTAACTGCTAGTACTAAAGCACGTGTAACTCAAAGATCAAATTTCTACAGAAATTCAAATGCTTCTATGACTAGAAACATTTATAATAGAAGTACAACAGGAAATACTATTAGAAACTATCTAAGTATTTGGGTTCCTGTAAATTGGAAAAATAGAGAAAGATATATCGATAATTATTTTAATTCTGTAATCAATAATGAAAATTTTATTTTTAAAGGTTCCATTAAACCCTCTTGGGTATGGTTACCTTCTATTTAACCCCTGGACCCTGACAAAAAAAGTGGGTACCAAAGGATTTATCATATTTTTGCAGGTACACCACAACAATGAGAAGGTTATTCCAATATTTCTGAAATATTTGGAAACAGAGCTCAGAATAAATTAAAAACTCTAGTAATCTTATGTATTTTATCATATTTCATCTGTTTGAATGTTCATGGCATCGAAACTTTGTTCCATAATTCAGTCGTCTGAATGCGCTTAAAATGATTATCATCTGTCTGTTTGTTTGTAAATACTTGTGCTTGTGTTGTATGTTTGTGTGTTATGCATATTCATGTGTATTATTTACATAAGTATTTCCTTTTTGTCAATGGAAAAGGGGGAGAAATATATGATAATATATGCATATTGATAGGGGGAGTTACATATATAGTTGTCATTATCAAAAAGGGGGACAATGTTGAATCACGCTGTATAGCGTTTTGATTATGACAACTATACATGTACACATATATTATTATAAACTAATTTTGTTTTGCAGGAAGAAACTCAACAATAGATTCAAGAGCTCAAACTAAATATTATATGTGTTTAAAGTCTATTAGTATTAGTATTTAATTGTTAAAATCTTCCTTGGTGATACACACACATGCACGTTTTCAATTTATAAGATTTTATACAAGACATACACAAGGCATAGGCATGAAGCAGAAAACAGACGTCTAAAATTTTTAAATCAGACGTCTGTCTGCTGAAAGAAAAATAAACGTATAACAATACTCAGACATCTGAATATTTTAATTCAGACATCTGAATTTTAATTCAGACATCTGAATTAAAATATTCAGACATCTGAATATTGGCTAAAATAGCCTATTTCTTTGCTGTTTGAGTTTTGTTCAGAAACAGACATCTGAATTTTTTAATTCAGACATCTGAATTTTAATTTAGACACCTGAATTAAAAAATTCAGACATCTGAATCTGAACCAAAATACACTATTTCCTTTCTGACTTGATTTTTAAAATAAACAGACATCTGAATTTTATTTTCAGACATCTGAATTCCGAAGAGTTGCATCCTTTAAGAAGAGACACAACTATTTAATCCATATCTCTTCATCAAAACTCTTCACGATCAGTTGTATCTTTTTATATATTATAAATAGAGAATTGCTTAGATGATCTAATCAACGATTTTTATTCTAATTCTCTCCATCTTATTCAAAGCTCTCTAAGTTCTAAAAAGCTATCTACTTTTATACTTGAGACTTTTAAACTTCCATATTCCTTCACGCACTTCACGATTATCATCAAGGAAAGGTTATAGGAAGGGTGTACTTAATATTCGACAATCCGTGTTATCAAGAACACAAAAGAGTCAACAATTATTCTGTATTAGTGAAGACCTCTTCAGTGGTTGAGGCAAGAAATCCCGTTCAGTGGTTCGGGTAATTGTGAACCTATTCCTCCGGGTGAAGTGAGGGTTTTAGTGTTAGTGAAATTCCAAAAGTGAGTCTGGGACTGGACGTAGGACAGTGGTCCGAACCAGTATAAATCGACTGTGTGATTTACTGCTTACTAGTCTATTATATACTCTACATCATATTCTCCATACTACACGATCCTATACCGCTGCATAGCCTTTTTCAATTCCAAGTGGACTTTATAGTGTTTTCTAAAGCAAAATATTTTGTTGTGCTACCTTAAATCACGTGTTTAAAATTCCTCCAATGGTTATATTTTTCAAACGATACTTCTTGTCCATTTAGTGTTACTCTTACTCTTCGCCTAACAAATTTCTGAAGGATTGCACTTATTTAATTGTTCCTTTCACTCTCTTATATAAGCTTCATATCTGCTCTCTCGATTGAAATTAATTTTTTTCTCAATCAAAAACTCCATTTTTTATTTATTATACATTCATTTCTAAAACACTCAAAACAACAAATTAAGACACTTTGGGCATCATATTGTTACTCCACTTTTCCCAGCAAAGGCATATTATTTTCTATACACCTCGTTCATTAGTCTCAATATTGTCTGTGGTGGTTATAGGAGGCTGTGCACTAAAGGAGATAAATTTGTAAATTAAGATAAAAGTAACTTTTGTTCGCAAAGTTGAAGTCTTGTTTTGTTGCTACAACAGTAACTTTTGTTCACAAAGTTGAAGTCTTGTTTTGTTGCTACAGCAAAGGTACTTAAGTCTCCGTCGGATGTTCAGACAAATATATTGAAATCTTGTACTGCTGCTCAGGTTCCTCGCGCGAGTGTGTGTCAATAAAAAAGTAGTATATATATATTGAGACCCGATGTAGAATTGGAGATTCGAACTAGTATAAACTCGACTATGTGATCTTCTTTCCACTGCTATTATATTCATACTGTTAATGTTGTGATTACTATGCGTTAACGTTATCTTTTATTACTGTTGGTCGTTGACGATCTTGAGAATAGCGAGTAGCACATACAACTACTATGCATATGCACCTATATATTAGACAACCTACATGGTAATTAAAATTGGAATAATTATTAATGTAGTGGGGAAATGGTTCCAGAATGAAAGGAGCTCTAGTTTTGCAATCAAATGGCTCTACCATTGTGCAAATATATAAAAGCTTCTTAAAGTTTGGTATGATAAAAGTGATATATAACGGGTGTTATAAAATTAATCAAAATAACTGTAAGAAGTACTTCTGGAAAACCAAAATAAAGAACGGAGGATCTATAGTAACATATTACCTCATTTTTCACTGGCAAAATAGGTTTACCATGTAAAAGCTCTGCAAATATGCAACCCACTGACCACATATCTTCAGCCGAGCCATATTTTGTGGTTCCAAGTAGAAGCTTAGGGGGGCCTGCGACAATCGTTTGATTGATTTAAAAGCAGATAAATATCGGTGTGACAAGGTAAAGCGATACATCGACAGTCATTACCTATACCACAGAGTGATTACATGATTTGTTAAGTTCCCATTATGATCACTTGAAAACGAACGAGCAAGACCAAAATATGTAAGCTTCAGTTTTCCCTCGTTATCATTTAGCAAATTGGATCCTGAAGAATATATGCAGTGAAGCAAGGTTAGAACACTGTAGCTACAATTTTCAAGATGACTATTTGGTCAGAGCTAACCTTTTATGTCGCGATGAAGAACTTGATTTACATGGCAATAGTGCAATCCAGTTAGCAATTGCTTCATGTAGCACTGGCAAAAGGTTTAATAAACAAATAAGGACTTAAACGTCAATCAACAAATCACTTTTTCTAATCTATGATAAGTACCTTTATTTGAGGTACGGTGAACCGCATACCAGGTCTATCTGAAAGTCCCGTTAAATCATGATCCATATATTCAAATACCATATAAATGCTCCCCTTGTATTTGTTTCCATCTACTTTATTACCATATAATAAAAACAAAAATAGAAGATAAAAAAAATCTTAACGAATATTTTCTACTTCACAACGAAGGTGGATCATTTAGATTTTATAGCAACTTTTATCAACTACATATAGAAAACGTCAGTTTGAGTAAAGCAAATATGTTGATTAAACAATTAATTCTTATAACAGTCATTAAACAGCCAGAGAAACTAAAAAGAACAAAATACCTGGCCTCCCTTGTTCATCTCTTTCAGGGCCTGGAGAAGTTACAATTTCTTTCAGCTGGATTACATTGTCATTGTAACACCCCGTATTTTCTGTGAACTTAAGAATTACAAATCCGAGTATAATTAAAATATAAAATCAGAATTAAGGGAAACGGGCTGTGCCATTGCGTTCGTCTCTGAAAAATACGCGAAATAGAGTCCGAAATTTCGTAAATCGGAGTCCATATGACCAAGTTATGGCCTCCCAAAGTTCAGAAAAAAATCAAACAGCACAGACCAGGTCGACTGGGGAGTCGACCCTAGAGTCGACCTGCCCCAGGGGGTCGACCCTAGAGTCGACCTGCCCCCAGGGGGTCGACCCTAGAGTCGACCTGGGGGTCGACCTGCCTCCCGAATCTGCTTTTCTGCCTGGGTGCGTTCTGATGTATCTGGTCTCGTTTTCTGTCTAGATTCGTCTGCCTAAACCTATTTAAACAGCCCCAAACCCAGCCTTCTCTGCACACAATTCTATTCTGCTTCTACTCTGCCTCTGTTCTAAATTAAATATAAAAATGGCATTGCTACTCTGCTGGAATCAAAACTAGAAGACAATCAACATCAACCTAAATTCAATTAGAGATTAGAGCTTCTGCAACGGTTCTACAACAACTAGAGTTCTTTCTTTAATCCAATTAAGGCAAGTGCAGTTACTTTCCGATATAAACGTCAATTTTGATTGTGACATGAACTCTAAATCTGAATCTGAGGTTATATCTGTTCTGTTCTGATCTGTTTTATTCTGTACCTCTTTCCTCTTTCTGTTCTATAGCCAGGCCACCACGAGCCTGAGCCAATCTCATAAGAGATCAACATACGCTAAAATTTTTGGGACAATCAAATGAATGTGCATAAATTGGGCATGACCGATATGTGATTGATTTGAGGAAAGAACATAGGTTGGACTTGGAACTTAGAACATAAATCTAAGGCATAATTGGACTGATCTGTGACTGATTTGAGTATATAAACTAGATCTAGATCTGTGCATATATGACTGTTTGGGATTATCATATGATAATACATAACTTGCAAATCTGGAATATTAAGATCTGAACTAAAACACATATCATATGTTAGATCTAGATCCTTGGGCATATTTTATAACGGATTATAACTTAGGTGTGAAGATCCATATTAAGATTTGATAACTATCAAGTGTGAATAACACCTAAGTAGGAGATTTTTGAATATATGACATGCATTGAAATAGATGGCTATAGTTGGTATAATTTATATGTGAATCTTTTGTACTAGGCAAGTGGAACTAAATTGGGACATGTAAATTATGACCATAATCTGTGACATGCAAATTCAATGCAAACGTAGGGTATATGATCCTAGTGTGAATCATGACCACTATTTAGGCATGCAAATTTAGGCCAAATTTATAATTAGGCAAGATATGTGAAACTTTAAGGAATGAAGAAAATCAGTTATAATTGCCTAATTTGCTAGTTCTGCTATATTTGCCTAATCTGATAGTTTTATTATATCACCTAATCTGCTAGTTCTGTTATATTGCTTAATCTGCTAGTTCTGCTCTACTGCCTAGTTTACTAGATCTATTCATCTGCTGGATCTGTCATCCGCTAAGTCTGTTGAAAATGCCTAAATCTGTTAAATTTATTTGTTTAAATGCCTAACCTGTTATATGCCAAAATCTGCTAAGTTGCTAAATCTGTTAAATCCGTTAAGTCATATAATCTGGAAAATCTGTTATCTGCTAAAATCTGTTATCTGCCATGCTGATATAATCATCCTGTTATTGATATAATCTGAATTGGCATATATATTGGGCGTGCGCATAAACGGTAAATTATTAATTAATTGGCCGCAAAGATAAACGTGACTAACTCGAGGTTAGAATGAGTTTGCGACGTAATTCTGCCCGGAACTGCCCGACACATCCAGTGGCTGCAAACAATAGGTTCTAATGTGAGAAGTTAGTCATAACCTGCTTAAGACACGAGGTTAGGTCTGGCTTGTGGCAGAAGTCTGCACGGAACCGCCCGGCCCATCCAGCGGCCACAAGCTAGCGACCTAATGTGAGAGGTCTGGGCATTAATAATTAATTAATGCAAATCTAAGATAAGAATGACGTCTAAAACGTATTGGGGGAAATAGGGTTAAACCAACTGGATTAATAGGTGTAGTAAACCCGTCCATGAATCTGTAGGCCCAATACAAAGTTAGACAAATCTGAAAAATCTGTACATCTGATCTGTTAGCCTGAAAACTTGTTAACTTAATCTGTGAACTAGTAAATCTGAATTCTGTATGTCTGAACTTGTAAACAAGTTAATCTGAGATCTATTAGTCTGGGGACACAAGGTTAGGAGGGGAATTACTTGTGACATCTGTTGTTTGGGACCTATATTAGTCAGTAACCCTTTCTGGTATCAAAACTTTGACCCAACAGTAGGTAGGGTCCGGGCACGCTTACTGAACTAATTATAAGTGGTTCATTCTGATAATGGCGAGGGTTGTTGATGGTGCGTTCCAACTGGGTCATGTGCGTGCATGGATCCCGGTCTGCCTCTGAGGACGTAAGACGCCGTGACATCTGTAAATAGGTCTGTGCCAATTGGTTGTCACTTTAGGGAGTGATACACCCTACTGTGGGGCTGACACAGGATATTTATGTATTAGGGAGCCGATCGCTTGGCGTAGGGTTTTAGGGTACACTTAGTTCTGTCTGTTTCTGTTGGTACCGTCTGTTTCTGTCGGGTGGTAACACCTGTCTGTTTCTGCGTGGTACCGTCTGTTCGGGTGGTAAATGCCCATTACTAGTGTACACCTAATTCTACATTCAGTTTCCGTAGGGATTAATCTGTTTCTGCTTCTGTCAGTTTCTGATCGGGTAGTAAAGGCCCATTATTAGCATTCTGTTTCTGTTAAATTATTCTGTATCTGTTCCTGCTTCAGTTTAGACATTAGGGTGACACCTAATTCTGTTATACTAGTATTAGTGCAGAGAAGTGTAAAGCAATAGTTTATGTCATTCTGTTCTTCTGTTATATCTGCTACACCTGTTACAGTTATCTCTCATCCAGTTTTATGTTCATGTCATATTATTATTATCTGTTCATATGCTGAAAGTCACTGGACTTGCCAGACTTTTTGTCTGACCCTTGTTGTTTCGCCTCCTTTCTTCCGTTTCCCCCCCAGGTTATCCAAGGAGGGAATACTTTAGCTTGATCTAGATTTCTCTCTGCTTGAAGTGCTTAAAGTATGGCTTGGCTCTGTATAGCTTCCGTTTTATGGGGATTATGATTTTAAACTATGCATTCTGAAGGCTTTTGTACAAGACTGATATTTTGTACTTGAATTTTGATAATGTAATTTGAAAGGATGTAACCAAGTTTATTTCGGTTTCTGTTGAAATAAAGTTATAAATTTTTCAAGTACTATTCTATTTGTCTTGTAAGTTTCTGTTCTGTTTACTAAAATGCTCCACCAAAGTTAAGGCATTCCCTTTGTGAGTGACCTTAACGGAGGTGGGGTGTTACAGTCATAGTGCAGTTTCTTGAGGATTTTTATTTCACGTACGGCAGTTATAGGAAACCGAAGAAATTAAAGATCATAAGTATAACTAAAGAAGAGATGGAGACCGTTTTATAGATGAAATGGCTGCACATGAATCATTAAAATGTATACCCCTTCTCTCTCATTGTCCATTCTAATTTTCTTCAATGCCACGACTTCACCAGTCTTTATTTCTTTTGCCATATAAACCTGACTGCAATAACAAAACCCCAAAACAAGAATCAGTAGTGAAACAAATGATGAAAAAAATTACACTAATAATATACACTAGCCAAACTGTCATACAACTTGTTGAAAATACAATGGCTAGCCTTACATGCATACTGTGATGATAGTATTTATTAATTGCAAAGAGTTTCAAAGGCATTATAATCTCACATGATATGATTTTTCTCCCCCACATGTCACATACTTGTTATGATGTGCAATTTTTCACTGCCATAAATACAAGTTTAACTCCCCAACACCACCCCTCCCAAAAAAAAAAAAAAACCACCACCACAATAAAAAAGGAGAATAAACATGAAAGAAGATTAGTTAAGGTGCAAGTCAATGGAATCGCTTTTAGTAATAAAGCGTAAGTGACTTATTTAATAAGCATCATCTACTAACTTTGACACTATGAAAAATCATACCAATATCTAAGAGAAGTGTAAAGGATAACTCTATATTTATAATAAATTACTAGTCCAACATTTTCAAAATTGGATTTAAATCGTAAATTTTAAACTCTTAAGTCAAAAGGAGATTTAAATTGTAAATTGTAGATTCCAAGATTTATATTTTAAGGTTCGTACACACTTCCAAACTGATTTTGATGTTTGAACTTCTATAAATCTAAAACTCAAATTTTCCATCTTGTTTCGTATTTATTTTGTTTTGAAGGCATTAGAATGGGAAGTAAGAATTCAAGTAAGTATTTAACTATATTAGTTTGATCGAATGACCTTTTCCGCAATTGCGGCTTTAACTCAAATTGAATCAAATTTTAAATTGCATTAAAAAGGAGAGATTAGATTCAAAACAGGCTTTAGATCGTACGATTTTAATATCTTTGACAATGGACAGTGACTGAACCAAGCTAAGAAAGGATGAACTATGTTCTACCCTTAAAAATAAAATGTAGTGTTTTTTATGATGTTGAAGGCTGAAATTGTCGATTATTCATATAGGTTGAGGTTTTAATATGATAAAGTTTTGCATTATTATTGTATTGACATAATGTAACATCCCTCATTTTGAAACCCAAAGATGATATTACAATGCGTTGTTGTTGCCTTGGATTATATTTCAGCAATAAGGATAGGATCAATTGTTTAGAACTGTTTAAGTGAACATAATAGCAATTTAACAGCATTAAATCAATTCATCGTACAATTCCAAATTAATTCTCATAGTCGTGCCCACAAAGGGGTCAAAAATATAATACAATCGTAGTTAACATTGCCATGCATAAGAAATGAAAATTCTGGCATGAATCCTCAATATAACGTAAACTACACAACATTCACATCATCTAAGTCTTTTGTTTGGTCTTTCAAAAGCAACATACCTCGAACCATTAATTAGGCACACTAAATGAGTACCCATAAGTCTACGGGATAAAACAATAAGAAAAACATAAATCAATCATAAAGTTTGGCATGAGCAATGCATTACCCTAAACGTAACCCTAAAATCATTGAATCATGGAATCAAACAAAGACGTAACCCTAAAATAATCGAATCATCAAATCAAAAATCAGGATATTTAGGTTCGAGACATAACCCTAAAACATGGTATGAAAAGAAATAATCATTGAATCAAATAAAGATTTACCAGATTTACAATCTGGGAGCGTTCGAATTTGATTAGAGCGGAATTTTTTTGATTTCCAAGTTTTTCGATCGCATATTGGACTGAGGGTACAGGTAAGGGAAAATAAAAAAAAGGAGGAAATAGATCGCGTGTAGGGAAATGAAAAAAAAGGTGGGAGCACGTCTGGGTGGGAAATTTTTACACGTACAAGTGAAGGAAATTGATACGGTCAAATATTGGGCCAAATTCTAATTAGGCTACAAGCCTTTTCTAACTAAATAGGCACGGCTCAGAGCCCTCTCTAATTTGATACGGCTATAGACCGTATCAAATTTAGAGGAGAGTGGAGTGACAAAATAAGCTTTATGGTGTAGTGATTGGATTCATGGCACTAACATACATTGCATTAAGGAGGTCAACTAAATCAGTAGACCGCCTGATCTTCGCATTAGTGTTGGGACATATACACACACCTTTGCATATATTCATGAAAACATTAGAAAGCCTTAAGGATAATGGATGCCAGTGATTGATGGATGATTAGATGAATGATGGATGATAGGATATGCATTCTTCTTAACTTCGAGATTTCGAGGACGAAATCCTTTAAGTGAGGGGAATGTAACACCCCAAAATTTTGTTAACGTTAAAGTGGATAAATTAAAAAATAATTAATTTAATATTCAAAATTAATGGAAATGGACTGTGTCATTGCGTCCGGCTCGAAATTCTAGTCAAGATAGACACCTGGTTTGCGTAAAACAGATAATGTATGAAGAAGTTATGGACGATAGAAGTTTAGCAGAAAAAACAGAAATTCCTGGCGCACTTGACAAGTGCGCCCATGTATTTTTACACTGGCGCACATGTAAAGTGTGCCCGTAATAGTTTTTTTTTGGTATTCGGGCCTTTTCCCAAATGGGAGGCGACTCACGACCTGATTTACCCTAGGGCTTATGTGGAAGTCGGTTCCAAATGGTTATGCAACTATAAATATATGTCCGTTTCACATATTTCTTCATTAGAATCATGGCGGCCAAACTATGCCGGATTCTGAACTGAACTAAGGTTTCTTATCTTCTAAAGCATATCAAATTCTGAGATTCAAGCATAGATTCAGCACCTTTTCTATCATCTTAGCAATCCAATCATAGTGAGTTCAAGTTGCTTTTAGGTTTAGATAAATAATAGTGAATTATGAAAGACTTGATTTGGATACATTGTAAATCTTGAATCTATGTTATTGCTTGATGTTATGATATGTCATGATAGATCTATTTCTCTAGATCCAATTTAATTGTGATTGTTCTACTATGTTATCATTATGGATCTTGGTTTTTCACTTTTATGATATGCCATGATTCATGTTAGATCTATTCTATGTGATCTAAACTGTCACCTTATGATTCATGTTAGATCTATTCTATGTAATCTAAATTGTCACCTTATGATTCAGGTTAGATCTATTTTGTGTGATCTAAATTGTCCCATTATGATTCATGTTAGATCTATTCTATGTAACCTAAATTGTCACCTTATGATTCATGGCAGATCTATTCTATGCGAACTAAATTGTCACCTTATGATTCATGTTAGATCTATTTTATGTGATCTAAATTGTCACCTTACGATTCATGTTAGATCAATTCTATGTGATCTAAATTGTCACCTTATGTTTCATGTTAGATCTATTTTATGTTATTTAAATTGTCACCTTATGATTCATGTTAGATCTATTCTACGTGATCTAAATTGTCACCTTATGATTCATGTTAGTACTATTTTATGTGATCTAAATTATCACCTTATATTAACATGTCAGATCTATTTTATGTGATCTAAATTATCACCTTATGTTAACATGTTAGATCTATTTTATGTGATCGAAATTATCACCTTATGTTGTCATGCTAGATCTAAATCGATTGGACATCTAAATTGCTAATTTAGATATTGTGATATCATAGTTCATCAATTTTAGGTCCACCTTGTTATGATGACTATTTCATGTCCATGCTAGTTTGTTTGTTCACCTTATTACCATACTTGTTTATGTTTATGCCAAGATGATCATTTTAGTTATATTCCCATTATTTTCCCCATTATCGTTTGTGACTAGGCTATTGTCTAGCCTATGGATGATGCCAATTTTGTGAGGGCGCTAGTTAAGGAACAGGGGAAAAGGGTTAAAAATGGCATAATTTGAATATGAACATTTTTGGACATGTAATTCAAATTATTGGGTAAAATAGATATTGACACATATAAAAGGAAAGGATTAATTAATTGATTAATTAATTAAAAATGGAATGTCTAGTAATAACAATTATGGATTGTAATTGTACTTATGACACGAGGTTTGGTTGAATTAGTGGTGGAAGTCTGCCCGGACCCGACCGACATATCCAGCATCCACTAATGTTGAACCTAATGTGGGAGGTCTAAGTTCATAAATACGAATTAGGCTATGACACGAGGTTAGGCCTAACTGTGGAATAAATCTACCCGGACCCGACTGACATATCCAGCATCCACATGTTGTAAGCCTAATATGGGAGGTCTGACCCATTATGAAACCATAAATGGACATTGTAAAGAATTGGACTACTTAACCTAAGTTAATCCAGAGGGATTGTATGAACCTAAATTTAAGTTGGGGGTTAAGTAAACATGGTTTAGGGGTGGGTTAAGTAAATCTAAAGAGGGGATGGGTAATATTTACATATAGGCCCACAAACTTAACCCGTTAAGGTTACGTAATCAAAGACACCTAGTGGTATACATAATCGGTGGAAATAATAAAGTTATGTAATTAACGACACCTTTTAGGGTAAACATAACTTGTAGAAGGGTTAGGGTTATGTAATTAAGGACACCTATAGGTAAGCATAACTGGTTGGAAGATTAGGGGTTATGTATTAAAAACACCTGTAGGTAAGCATAAACGGTAGAAATAAATAAGGCTATGTAATTAAAGACACCTAGTGGTATACATAATCGGTGAAAACCTAATGGGGGATACAAGACAAAGGGGAGAGCTTGTATCATATTGTATGAGACCCATTTCGGTCAGTAACCCGAAGAAGGTATCAAATAAAGTACCCTATACTAGGCAGAGAGGGGACATGCTTACTGACTGATTGTAAGAGATCCAAACGTGGAGGATAGTGTGGGCGGCGCAAACCGACCGGGCCATGTGCATGCATGAGCCGGGCAGAGGGGTATAAGACGACCATGACACCTGTAGATATGATTATGCACATTATTACGACGAGGGGTTGCCACTTTAGGAAGTGATCCCTCCTACTGTGGGGCCAATACAAAGTATCTACGAGGGTTAGGGAGCCGATCGATCAGGGTAGTAGTTAGGATACATTTGGACGTATACCTAACTCTACAACCTTATAGTTGGAGGGATCATCTCTTTCTGGATATACTAGTGACAGTGCAGAGTAATCATTAGTGATGCATGTACACCTTATCTTGCTTACCTTGTCACACCTGCCATTTATGTAGTGATCTCTCTCTTATCTACTTTATATGCCTATCATGTTACTTTTATTTATCTACTGGCTAAAAGTAACTAGACTCGCCAGACTTTATGTCTAACCCTTTTTGTTTCTCATTCTTTCTTCCATTTCCCCTCAGGTGTTCACGAAGGAAACACTCAGGCTTAGTCTGGCTTAACTCTTTTAATTGGGGAATTATGCTTTTTATTTACTTATGTACTATGATGGTACAAGACAAAAGTTATTTCCTTGTAATGGTTTTTGTGACTTATGGAATTGTGAACCACGCTAATATGATTTATGATTGAAATAAAAATTTAAATTTTCGCTGCTATCTTATTTATATCTGCCTTGTAATTATTCTATGTCTGCTTACCTATAACGCTTCACGGAACTTAATGCATTCCTTTAGTGAGTGACATTAACGGACGTGGGGTGTCACAACTGGCGAATATTGTTTCGCCTATAACTTTTGATTGGTAAGGATTTTTGACCTGAAACTACTTCCATTGGATCCAGATGATGGTTTCCCATTCCGTAGAGTGGTCACATTAATCAAACGGACTAATCTTTTGGGAGATATGGTTGAAATAATTTTTGAAGATGGAAAAACTGCCTAATTAGGCTTAATTAAGTGATTAGCAGCTAGGCCCATAATCCATTTCGGGATTAGGATTATGGGAGGGCTGAAAGGGTTTGGAGAAATGTTCCCTTTCATTTTTCTAGCCATCACAAACATTCCTTGAACCTTATCAATGAGCTTTATCTTCTAAATCTCTCTCTAATCGCTTTCTAGCCACAAATTAATCAAATCTACATCGAATCAAGTTGGATTAGCACCAAATTCAAGGTAGAGCTGTTGCACTACATAGGAATCTGAGCCAAATCAGTAAAAGTTTCACATCTATCATTAATTAGAGGCTAAGGTGAGTGATTAGTATGTTTATTCACTAATTTTGGCTAATTAGAAGTGATTAGCGATAATTAGTGAAACTACATGTAACGACCCGGATTTTGAGCGACTTTGGTTATCGACATAAACACGATGTCGATAACCAAAACGTCGAAAAATCCTGGTAATTAGTGAAAGAAATTAGAGGGTGAGGAAAGATAAGATAGAAAAATAGAATAGAAGAAGAAGAAGAACACAATATCAGAGTAACACGAATCTCACAGCGGAACGAATAAATATATTTCATAACATAACTTTGAAATACAAATCTGTACTTGAATATACATATCATTATCAAAATACAGCACTTACAACACAGCGGAGATAATTATAGCTATATGATCCTGAAGCCTCCTGCTCTAGCTCTTCAACTATATCTGTAAAATCCCGACTACTTGACTGCCCATACAAATTTAGGCACCCAAGAGTTTAGGGAAAACAACAAAGTAAACTCCGGGTCAGTCATGGGACTGGTATGAGTAAACAGCTTAAAAACAGTTCGAACAAGTGAACGATATCTCATAAGACCACGCCGCATAACGGAACGGGTTTTTCCCTTATGAGAATCCAAAATATCTTTATATCAAAAACCTTTTGATATTATAATAATGTCTATCAACCACAGTATATATAATCATCTAGCAGAAACGCTTTCATCTCACGTTCTACATATATAGTATACAATCAAAACCGCAAGCACCTATTGGGTAATGGATTTCCAACTATGACAAGGTATGGAACCACCTATCGCTCGTGTACCTCTAGAGAGGAATACACTGGGTTCAACAAGAACATCTTGCAACCCGGCCACACATGACCGACCACTCATTTCGCTTGAGTGTATCGAATGTATATCACCAACAGTTGGGATCGGCAACCGTTTCCCGAATGGGACAACATCAACAATAGATTTTTAGAAGTAAATGAAACTCTAGATCAGGTGATTATACACCCTACTTCGGTGCGACCGACTTAGCCATGCTGCCTGCCCGATTTCTGTCATTTACCGGATGTGAGGCTAGAAGCTACGCTTTATCATCACCACAGATTCACTTTGAATGCCACATCATCAAATCCATCAAATCACCGATTGACGTCCTCAATAATACATTATGTGTTAGCTAAAAGAAGTTTCCTTCTCCGCTTCCACTCTTGGTACGGTTGGAGAAATCAATATATGTGATCGTCTGGAAATACTCTGTCAGACATCCGTCCATACAAGTCATCCAGGAACAGGATGAACCGAAGGCACTATTCTGTAAACAGGATAGCCCTTGCATAACTCCGTCTTCAATTTCCTTTGGCATATATGATTCGCAACGCTTATGCCAATACAGAGTGGTTCTTTGGATAATAATCCAACCGGTCTCTCCATATTAACAACGTTAAAATGGTCAAAACTTCGATAGTCTGTGATTTAACTATCGAATAAAAACAAGTGTGCAACCAACGATATTATTTCCAAATGGAAATTTATATCAATCAAACATCATTCAACATTCATCTCCTTAGTTCATTTTTCATCTCCTGTTTCCCTATATTCAACATTTCTTATTTTCTAAATTTAGAAAATAGACGTTATTAACAATGGAAAACATTTCCATTTCTAGTTTCTTTATTAGAAAACATTTCTGGTTTCTTATTTGGAAAACATTTCCAAAGCTTCTTTATTGGACTTAGACAGATGTTTAAACAAACCATCGCGATGCCAACTCAAACCATTTCCTTTACTGCCGAACCTTAACTATTCCTTAGTTAAGAACGAAGCCAATCAAGTTGGGGTAGAACTACCTCTCAGACCTTAACTGAACAACATTTCTAAATTTGAAATAGACAAAGTTCACTTTATATCCCTTTACTTACTTAACCCTCCTTCGAATAGCTATATTCGATTGACTCTTTTCGCTTAACTCTATTCGATTAACCCTTATCAATTAACTTTATTCGATTAACCCTTATCAATTAACTCTATTCGACTACCACTATTGGATTAACTCTATTTGACTTAACTCCTTTCGAATAAACTATATTCGATAACTCCTTTTCTTTCTTCGAATAAACTATATTCGATTAATTCATTTGCTTCTATTCGAATAACTATATTCGATTAACTCATTTGCTTTCTATTCGAATAAACTATATTCGATTAACTCATTTGCTTTATATTCGAATAAACTATATTCGATTAACTCATTTGCTTTAACCCTAATCGATTAAACTAACATCGATTAACTTCTTTTACTTTATTCTTTAATCGATTAACTAACATCGATTAACTTCTTTTACTTTAACTCTAATCGATTAAACTAACATCGATTAACTCATTTTAACTTTAACTCTAATCGATTAAACTAACATCGATTAGCTCCTTTTATTTTAACTCTAATCGATTAAACTAACATCGATTAACTCCTTTTAACTTTAACTCTAATCGATTAAACTAACGTCGATTAACTCCTTTTATTCTATTCGAATAACTATTCATTTTATAAAATCTGTTGATTTAATAAACTCCCTTTATTTCAATATACATTGAAATAATTCTTTTTACATCCCAGGGTCTTTTATGATATTAAAAATATCGAATAACAATGATCAACATCATTCCAACATACATAATCCATAACAGATTATATAACACATCATATATCACAATATATGAACAACAGTAAAATAAATGTTGAGGAATCCAGTTGGATTCCTCCAACCTGTTTCCCTGCATCACAAATGTTAAACAATATAGATAGCATCACTTTCGGTTCTATATGATACATTCTGTTAAACAGAATCAATATAGAAATTTAACTAACTGACTAGCAGTTCAATCAAACAGTCAACACACAGTCAATCAGCCAATATCTAACAGTTCTAAAAATACAACATGAAATTATAAACTGTTCAGATTTGGTGAGTTTTACTCACATTGGACTGTTATCGTTAAAAACGATTAACTGTCTTTGATTCAAACGGCCTATTTATTTTGCAATAAATTGTAACGAGCTCGATTCCACCCCCAGTCAGTTCCAATGCGTAGCCACCGTCCATACGATCCCCATGGAACTTGTTTCGCTAAATTCTGATTACGTACGAATGAGATATTGATACTATAAGTTTTACTTATAGTAAAATAGAATTCGAATTAACTAATGGCATAATTAATCGTTTCATTACCATATTGACCTAACCATACCCGTCATTCAGTTTCTTCCTTCCCAAATTGAGACTTGCGTGTATCTAGACCTCCCAATTCTAATTCATGTCCACCCCTCACGTTTATTTTAGAATCATCCCTTTTTGTATTTTTACTTAACGTGGACTAAGCCTTCTTCTTTGATACATTGGGCTGACCCGGCCCAATCTTCATCCGTCAGACCCAAAACAACAGTTCCTTTCTTCTACAAATTTTACAACACACGCACCAGCTCAAGGCAATTCATACCATGTTGTATTTCCATCATGACCATGCTTACTCACCTCGTATCAGTATCTCGCTCCTCAACTCCTTTCTTTCACTCACGCATTCGAACATCCGGTCCTTTATAGACTACAGCTCAAAACCATTTCCGTGAAATCCCATTTAAACCCTGGTATACTACTAGCCACTTTCACCATGCCGCCAAACAACCTCTTCATCCCAACGTAGCTGTATCCCCTTCCTTACTTCATAAAACACAAACAATCTTCACCAACTACATCTCGCCTCTTTCAAATTCTCCTCCTCTTCATTTTCAGTTCGTACCCACTTCCATTCACTCAAACGAAGACACCATGCCCTTTCTCTTCTCGTCCACTACCGCACAGTCCATGCTCTCTTCCTACCATGAAACCATTGACCCGAACCCAAAGATGGCGCTGGGTTCCTCCCTTCATTTCCGTGCAACTTGCGATTTCTGGCCATGCTCACGCTACATCGGGCTTTGATATATATACATATGGGATTTAATAGTGGAGAGTTTTACTTGGGTTTCGGTTTTCCAAAGCCATTAAATAGTTCGGCCATTGAACTTGCTGAAGCCGAAAATGAATGAAAACCCTGAGTTTCTTTCTCCTTGAAAGTAAAAGGAAACGAAAGCTCAGTAATCTTGTATTTATAGAAGATGTATACTTGGTTGGTAAGAGTTGTGTTGCTGTGACTTCCACGTTGGGTTTTCTGAAAGGTAAAATTTTGGGGCATGTTACTGTTAAACTACCCACACAAATAAAGAATGACGTGCACCCATTCTTTACCTTTTCTTTATTTGTTTTGAAGATGTCCACGTTGCTTGCTGGGAAAAAAGAATGGTGGAACCCTTTTTGATCGTGAAACATGAAGAGAAAAATTTAGTTTTAAGTTATAAACTTAGTGTATTTCGCTATTAAATATTTCATCTCCATACGAGTAGTTATGGACAGATATAAAAATACCGTTGTGACCAGTGAGGTGTCACGATCCAAGAAATATAATGATATCGGTAGGTGGACTCATATTTTGAAACTTCAAAATCTTGATTTCGGGGTGCGAAATACTTCAAATAAAAAGTTGCTTATTTAATTAATTAAAAATTACAGTAAAATTCTAAAAATTAAATTATCACTACTTCCCAAAAGAACCTTGTCTAAAATTCAAACCCGATCTCTAGTTATATCGAATAAACCATTACGGTCGATAAACGATTCTATAGCGACTATTTCAGAATTTGATTTGGTCATACATCAAAATCTACACGATGAAATCCCGATTTTTCTCTTCCACTAGAAAGATATACTCCACCAGCTCCACACGTTTCTTGTTTCATAGAAATCCGGCTTAAAATGAATCCTGTACATTCAGTTGAAGTTTGAATCGCCAATTTACGAACTGCAGCGCCATTTCAAGCTCGTTTATAATTATAATATAATTATACGTTCAAACTGTCGTTCAATTAATATATTCGTTATTCTAATTCAATTCCAAGCTGAATTAAATATCACAGATGATCCAGTTCACACCATATCGCCATTTCAGCCAATTTTGATTATTTTAGATTTAAATATATTATTTAATTTATTATTTTAAATTAAATATTCACCATTTATTAATTCAACGATCTTTAAATTCACTAATCACCATTAATATAATTAAATAAAATTAATTATAATACCTCTGCCAATGCGGGTCATTACAATCTTCCCCACTTAAAAATAATTTCGTCCTCGAAATTGCTAAAAGGTAGAGGACGACCCTATCGACTGGTTAGAACATATTTGTTCACTTCTTAACTTCAGTTTTCAACTGAACCAATTTAATTTCATTAAATTATTAATTAATTCTTATCAACGAAAGTTTTCAAAAATCCTGAAAATTTTCTAATGCCTTAACTCTTCGAAAAGTTTCGTCAGCACCTCCTTTGTACTGGTCAATCGGTCAAACTCCAACTTGCCTCTCTAGGCCATCTCCATCCGAAAAGAAAATCAAACAGCCAAACGGCTTGCCTATTCGGCTCATCGAAAACTCATACCGTATGAAATATAAACTTGTACCTTTTTGTCGGGCATATCTACTCTGTCACTTCCATATGCTACCAACTCAGCATATACAAGAGTTACCCCAATCAAATCCAATCTGCTTTTATCCACGACACAACCATTCACTTATATCCGAGCCAAATATCATTTTAACTCGAGTTTCTTCTCGATTCCCAACTCTTAACTTGATTATCACCTTACACTTCACATTTGAATCTCACAATCAATTTTGCCTTGATATCATTCTAATTCAAAACTCAGTTACCACTTTACTGGCTTTACTTTGATTCAAATTTTCTTTCACAAATTTCTGTTAAATTTGTTTTTTTTTTAATTCAAACAGTCTCTCCCTGGGAGTTTTAAACAGTTTACACTTTTCAAAAATCAAATTTTTCTTTTTGAAATTCAACTGAGCCCATAATCAATATTCCATTAGTTAAATCACTTCTCTATTTCTTTATCAGTATTTGTTAACCAAATATTTGCAATAACCATATTGGCCTTTTATGTTAATTGGAAAACATTTCCGAATATCGCCTTCCTTTATTTTCTAAACTTAGAAAATATATATTATTTATAATTGGAAAATATTCCAATTACTTATCTCTTTTCTGATCTCGTTTATTTCTATACTTAGGAAATATTCTTTATTATATTTCCAAGCTTACACTTATTTGGGTTGAAACGGATGTTGTGTAAAACATCGTTACGACAACCCAATTACTATATTCAACTAACTCTTTTCAACATTGATCTTCGAGCCTGAAATCTTACTATTTATTTGTTAATAATGAAATCAATCAAGTTGGGGTATAACTACCTCTCAGACCTTGACTGAATAACATTTATAACGTCAAAACAGATAAGACTACTTACTCGAATAATCAATACCATACAACTACTTATTCACCTTTAAACACGTATACGCTTCCTCTTTCTATTCTTACTAGATTTTATTCCTAGTCTTCCTTTATTTATTTTACTATTCTATTTCTAAGTTCGTTTCCTGGTCGACTTCTATATATATTGATATATAGATTTCTAGTTATCAAACTTCTTAAAAATATTCTAACTCTTTAAATTCCCGGAAAAATTCGCCATAACCCCCTTTGTATCAGGAGCATCGGGATATTTCAAATAGCCTCCCATGGCCCTCACCAATCCAATAGAAAAAGAAAAAGCCAAGCGGCTAGCCGATACGGCGCATAAAATCTCATATATGAATTAAATACATACCTTTCCGTCGGGCATTCTATTTATATACCTTCATATCTTATCCATACCTATCTCATGTATATTTATACATTTCTAATTCATTTCAACTTAATCCAATCATTTTAACTTAGTTCGTTAAGTGATTTTCAAATAACTGGTTTGCCCATTTCACTTTCGTATTTGAGTATAACATGTTCAAATATATTTTAACTTACTTATAAACTAATCAAATTCTACCTTTTCAAACTTAGGTTTCATATTCGATTTCGAATATAAATCCTCAAATCCCCTTTGAATGCTATATTCAAATTCCATTTGAATTCTATTTGAATTCTATATTCAAATTTCCATTATTTAAATCTTCTTTATTCAAATCTCATTTGAATTTCTACATTCAAATCCCCTTTTGAATTTTCTTTATTCACATTCTAAGTTTGAACCTCCTTTATTCAAATTCCTTTTTAACTTTCTTTATTTATTCTTTAAATAAGCCTTGATTTCAATTCCTTTTGAAATCGATATTTCCACCTTTGGAAAATAGGTTTTTCCCTTTCAATTTCATACTTGTATTTTTTTATTTCTGAATTATCCAATGATAATTCTCTTTGCTTCATTTATAAACTTCGTTCATAAAAGAACTATTTATAAACTTCGTTTATAAAGGAACTTCTCATTTTATTTCTTTTTAAAACAAGTTAATATTTCAAATCTATTTCAAAATCCAAATTCTATATTTTAAATTCTATTTATTCAAACTCCCTTTGAATTTCTATACAACTTGACTTTCGCAAAACAAATTCTAAACAGTATCTCTGGTAGTAATTCATCACTTACAACTCGAAAATGAATACTGATGATGCAGCTGTCATCATCAGAATCTATTTTCCAGCGACCGAAGTGAGTTCAATACTATAAAATCATTTCTAAACATTTCCTGAAATTCATTTCAAAATATAATTCACACTGCTTGTAAAACAATTTAAAATCTCCCAGGATCTTAAATTTTCCTTATTTTTAATCCAAATCCATTTACAAACACTTATCCAATTCTCCAGAGTTTTAACTTCAATTTCTGGTTTAAATTTCAGATTTAACTCATCTGATTTCACGTATTTCACTTATATGAATTCTGATTGGTTATTTACATAACCATGTAATTTATAATCTTACTCGATTATAATAACAATCAATATATCCAATATATTATAATTTTGGTATATATATCTTCTCTATATCAAGATACACCTTGGGTAACTTATTTTAATTTACCCTCTTTTCAAAACATACCATGACGGTTCATCGTATTCAAGTGTTTAGTAACTCCTACTGATACAGTGGATCAAACTGATCGACCAGAACTCATAAACGACTCAACCAATGAATCTCCACAATATAAAATAAATTTTTATATCAAATAACAAGTACGTTCACTCGTATATATACACTCGAACTCAATCTAGGGTATTACTAACCCTATCTCTACCGAGTCACGCCACAGAGCCAAGTAATTCTTAACTTAAGCTCTGATACCAACTGTAACGACCCGGATTTTGAGCGACTTTGGTTATCGACATAAGCACGATGTCGATAACCAAAATTGTCGAAAAATCCTGGTAATTAGTGAAAGAAATTAGAGGGTGAGGAAAGATAAGATAGAAAAATAGAATAGAAGAAGAAGAAGAACACAATATCAGAGTAACACGAATCTCACAGCGGAACGAATAAATATATTTCATAACATAACTTTGAAATACAAATCTGTACTTGAATATACATATCATTATCAAAATACAGCACTTACAACACAGCGGAGATAATTATAGCTATATGATCCTGAAGCCTCCTGCTCCAGCTCTTCAACTATATCTGTAAAATCCCGACTACTTGACTGCCCATACAAATTTAGGCACCCAAGAGTTTAGGGAAAACAACAAAGTAAACTCCGGGTCAGTCATGGGACTGGTATGAGTAAACAGCTTAAAAACAGTTCGAACAAGTGAACGATATCTCATAAGACCACGCCACATAACGGAACGGGTTTTTCCCTTATGAGAATCCAAAATATCTTTATATCAAAAACCTTTTGATATTATAATAATGTCTATCAACCACAGTATATATAATCATCTAGCAGAAACGCTTTCATCTCACGTTCTACATATATAGTATACAATCAAAACCGCAAGCACCTATTGGGTAATGGATTTCCAACTATGACAAGGTATGGAACCACCTATCGCTCGTGTACCTCTAGAGAGGAATACACTGGGTTCAACAAGAACATCTTGCAACCCGGCCACACATGACCGACCACTCATTTCGCTTGAGTGTATCGAATGTATATCACCAACAGTTGGGATCAGCAACCGTTTCCCGAATGGGACAGCATCAACAATAGATTTTTAGAAGTAAATGAAACTCTAGATCAGGTGATTATACACCCTACTTCGGTGCGACCGACTTAGCCATGCTGCCTGCCCGATTTCTGTCATTTACCGGATGTGAGGCTAGAAGCTACGCTTTATCATCACCATAGATTCACTTTGAATGCCACATCGTCAAATCCATCAAATCACTGATTGACGTCCTCAACAATACATTATGTGTTAGCTAAAAGAAGTTTCCTTCTCTGCTTCCACTCTTGGTACGGTTGGAGAAATCAATATATGTGATCGTCTGGAAATACTCTGTCAGACATCCGTCCATACAAGTCATCCAGGAACAGGATGAACCGAAGGCACTATTCTGTAAACAGGATAGCCCTTGCATAACTCCGTCTTCAATTTCCTTTGGCATATATGATTCGCAACGCTTATGCCAATACAGAGTGGTTCTTTGGATAATAATCCAACCGGTCTCTCCATATTAACAACGTTAAAATGGTCAAAACTTCGATAGTCTGTGATTTAACTATCGAATAAAAACAAGTGTGCAACCAACGATATTATTTCCAAATGGAAATTTATATCAATCAAACATCATTCAACATTCATCTCCTTAGTTCATTTTTCATCTCCTGTTTCCCTATATTCAACATTTCTTATTTTCTAAATTTAGAAAATAGACGTTATTAACAATGGAAAACATTTCTATTTCTAGTTTCTTTATTAGAAAACATTTCTGGTTTCTTATTTGGAAAACATTTCCAAAGCTTCTTTATTGGACTTAGACAGATGTTTAAACAAACCATCGCGATGCCAACTCAAACCATTTCCTTTACTACCGAACCTTAACTATTCCTTAGTTAAAAACGAAGCCAATCAAGTTGGGGTAGAACTACCTCTCAGACCTTAACTGAACAACATTTCTAAATTTGAAATAGACAAAGTTCACTTTATATCCCTTTACTTACTTAACCCTCCTTCGAATAGCTATATTCGATTGACTCTTTTCGCTTAACTCTATTCGATTAACCCTTATCAATTAACTTTATTCGATTAACCCTTATCAATTAACTCTATTCGACTACCACTATTGGATTAACTCTATTTGACTTAACTCCTTTCGAATAAACTATATTCGATAACTCCTTTTCTTTCTTCGAATAAACTATATTCGATTAATTCATTTGCTTCTATTCGAATAACTATATTCGATTAACTCATTTGCTTTCTATTCGAATAAACTATATTCGATTAACTCATTTGCTTTCTATTCGAATAAACTATATTCGATTAACTCATTTGCTTTAACCCTAATCGATTAAACTAACATCGATTAACTTCTTTTACTTTATTCTCTAATCGATTAACTAACATCGATTAACTTCTTTTACTTTAACTCTAATCGATTAAACTAACATCGATTAACTCATTTTAACTTTAACTCTAATCGATTAAACTAACATCGATTAGCTCCTTTTATTTTAACTCTAATCGATTAAACTAACATCGATTAACTCCTTTTAACTTTAACTCTAATCGATTAAACTAACGTCGATTAACTCCTTTTATTCTATTCGAATAACTATTCATTTTATAAAATCTGTTGATTTAATAAACTCCCTTTATTTCAATATACATTGAAATAATTCTTTTTACATCCCAGGGTCTTTTATGATATTAAAAATATCGAATAACAATGATCAACATCATTCCAACATACATAATCCATAACAGATTATATAACACATCATATATCACAATATATGAAAAACAGTAAAATAAATGTTGAGGAATCCAGTTGGATTCCTCCAACCTGTTTCCCTGCATCACAAATGTTAAACAATATAGATAGCATCACTTTCAGTTCTATATGATACATTCTGTTAAACAGAATCAATATAGAAATTTAACTAACTGACTAGCAGTTCAATCAAACAGTCAACACACAGTCAATCAGCCAATATCTAACAGTTCTAAAAATACAACATGAAATTATAAACTGTTCAGATTTGGTGAGTTTTACTCACATTGGACTGTTATCGTTAAAAACGATTAACTGTCTTTGATTCAAACGGACTATTTATTTTGCAATAAATTGTAATGAGCTCGATTCCACCCCCAGTCAGTTCCAATGCGTAGCCACCGTCCATACGATCCCCATGGAACTTGTTTCGCTAAATTCTGATTACGTACGAATGAGATATTGATACTATAAGTTTTACTTATAGTAAAATAGAATTCGAATTAACTAATGGCATAATTAATCGTTTCATTACCATATTGACCTAACCATACCCGTCATTCAGTTTCTTCCTTCCCAAATTGAGACTTGCGTGTATCTAGACCTCCCACTTCTAATTCATGTCCACCCCTCACGTTTATTTTAGAATCATCCCTTTTTGTATTTTTACTTAACGTGGACTAAGCCTTCTTCTTTGATACATTGGGCTGACCCGGCCCAATCTTCATCCGTCAGACCCAAAACAACAGTTCCTTTCTTCTACAAATTTTACAACACACGCACCAGCTCAAGGCAATTCATACCATGTCGTATTTCCATCATGACCATGCTTACTCACCTCGTATCAGTATCTCGCTCCTCAACTCCTTTCTTTCACTCACGCATTCGAACATCCGGTCCTTTATAGACTACAGCTCAAAACCATTTCCGTGAAATCCCATTTAAACCCTGGTATACTACTAGCCACTTTCACCATGCCGCCAAACAACCTCTTCATCCCAACGTAGCTGTATCCCCTTCCTTACTTCCTAAAACACAAACAATCTTCACCAACTACATCTCGCCTCTTTCAAATTCTCCTCCTCTTCATTTTCAGTTCGTACCCACTTCCATTCACTCAAACGAAGACACCATGCCCTTTCTCTTCTCTTCCACTACCGTACAGTCCATGCTCTCTTCCTACCATGAAACCATTGACCCGAACCCAAAGATGGCGCTGGGTTCCTCCCTTCATTTCCGTGCAACTTGCGATTTCTGGCCATGCTCACGCTACATCGGGCTTTGATATATATACATATGGGATTTAATAGTGGAGAGTTTTACTTGGGTTTCGGTTTTCCAAAGCCATTAAATAGTTCGACCATTGAACTTGTTGAAGCCGAAAATGAATGAAAACCCTGAGTTTCTTTCTCCTTGAAAGTAAAAGGAAACGAAAGCTCAGTAATCTTGTATTTATAGAAGATGTATACTTGGTTGGTAAGAGTTGTGTTGCTGTGACTTCCACGTTGGGTTTTCTGAAAGGTAAAATTTTGGGGCATGTTACTGTTAAACTACCCACACAAATAAAGAATGACGTGCACCCATTCTTTACCTTTTCTTTATTTGTTTTGAAGACGTCCACGTTGCTTGCTGGGAAAAAAAATGGTGGAACCCTTTTTGATCGTGAAACATGAAGAGAAAATTTTAGTTTTAAGTTTTAAACTTAGTGTATTTCGCTATTAAATATTTCATCTCCATACGAGTAGTTATGGACAGATATAAAAATACCGTTGTGACCAGTGAGGTGTCACGATTCGAGAAATATATTGATATCGGTAGGTGGACTCATATTTTGAAACTTCAAAATCTTGATTTCAGGGTGCGAAATACTTCAAATAAAAAGTTGCTTATTTAATTAATTAAAAATTACAGTAAAATTCTAAAAATTAAATTATCACTACTTCCCAAAAGAACCTTGTCTAAAATTCAAACCCGATCTCTAGTTATATCGAATAAACCATTACGGTCGATAAACGATTCTATAGCGACTATTTCAGAATTTGATTTGGTCATACATCAAAATCTACACGATGAAATCCCGATTTTTCTCTTCCACTAGAAAGATATACTCCACCAGCTCCACACGTATCTTGTTTCATAGAAATCCGGCTTAAAATGAATCCTGTACATTCAGTTGAAGTTTGAATCGCCAATTTACGAACTGCAGCGCCATTTCAAGCTCGTTTATAATTATAATATAATTATACGTTCAAACTATCGTTCAATTAATATATTCGTTATTCTAATTCAATTCCAAGCTGAATTAAATATCATAGATGGTCCAGTTCACACCATATCGCCATTTCAGCCAATTTTGATTATTTCAGATTTAAATATATTATTTAATTTATTATTTTAAATTAAATATTCACCATTTATTAATTCAACGATCTTTAAATTCACTAATCACCATTAATATAATTAAATAAAATTAATTATAATACCTCTGCCAATGCGGGTCATTACACTACACACCTAAAAATTATGGAAAAATATTTGTAAATTATGTCACATATACGAATTTGTGTTAATTTGGATTAAAGGGAAAATCGTGGATTTGGGTATGTTTGATCTAAATTTACATGTCAAAATGTTGTTTTGGTCTTTTAGGTTGATCCTACATATTATTACTGCTGTTTGGTATGCCTTGTGATTGCATAGGAAAGTTATAATAGTTGAAAACACCGTCGTGTGGCGAAAATAGCTTGCTGGAAAGAGGTGCAGGTTTCGGGTCGCGCACGTCGAGTCGGTCGGAGATGGTGGGTGGTCGGTCGCTCCATAGAGTGGATTTCTTAGAGGAAAAGAAATGGGGTTGGTCGATTCTGGTCAGCCATAGTACAATGCAGTATACGTGGAGGTACAGGAGTTGGTCGGTCGCGCAAATGTGAAGGGTCGGTCGCTTTTGGTATTGAGACGATCGAGTGACCCTCAGGGGAAAATGATGTGGTCGGTCGAGCAAATTAATCTCGGTCGGTCGAGCAGCTATTTTGAAGTAGGTTGGTCAGTTCCAAGGGAGTAGTGGGGTCAGTCGAGCGAGTAAAGGGATAAGGTCGGTCGAGCGAGCCTTAAGGCAAATTGAGGGGGTCGGTCGAACGAACCTACGAATGGTGTGCTGGGTCAATCGGTTGTGCTTATATGGGTCGGTCGTGGTCCCAAGGTTCGGTCGGTTGATGTAAAACAATGAGTTTCGCAGCGCTTCTGAATGCCGCGGTGAATGACATGAGTATTGTGGTTCGAGAGTGGTGATAACTTCGAGGAGAATTCAATCATGGCATACAAGACGTGTGCAAAGGGGTTATCGATATCTATAACTTTGGTTCACCATCGAGAAAGGGGGGTATGTAGTCGAACCAGAGTCAGGGTGGTGTGGACCGGTTGACCCGTTAGGGTTATTGACTATGGACCAGTGCAGTGGGGACAGGACAATAGTTGTATGGGTTAGGACTCCGCCGCGACCCCAAAAGGGCAAAGTGGTCATACAAATAGTTGTACAGAGTGGGACTCCATCATGGCCCTAATGGACCTGGTGATCAAAGCGGTGGATATCGTATGCTTTACGCACTGAATGAGAGATGTGAGGATGATTGCTATGTTTGATGTTTCCTATCACCATGACACGCACAATTCCATTTTACACTCTATGTTGGTGTTACCTTAGAGTAATGTACATCTTGTTGTGCTAATCTTTGGTTGCAGGTCCATGTCAGGTAAGCTTATTTATACCTGTTATTTCTTTATTTTATTGCTATCGCTCACACCAAGCTTTCATCTGACCCAGAGTTTTACGTCTCTTCTTATTACTCTGGGTGATCCTACATGAGCAGACTAGAGGCAGGTTAGGTGGATGCACGTATAACAGTCCGGAGACAAGCAGGGGGCTTCCACGTACTATATATACATATTCTCCCTATCTTGTTGATGGTCACTACTTTAGGCATCAGTAGTGTACCTCTTTTATTTCCTTTAGAGACAGTATTTTAAAGTTGTAATAATTGGATATGAAGCTGTAATTTGGTTTCCGCTACTCTGATGGATTTGGTTTAGTTTTCAACTTACGTACTATCTCACCAGTTTTATATCGAGTTATGTTATTATTATATTTTATTCCATGCATTGTGAGATATACTACAAGTTCTTTGGTAATCATTGTTTCAACCCTGAGACGACCCGATTTCCCGTTCTCACGGAAACAAGGTTATCTTTGGAATATAACACAGAAACATATAATAGCAGAACAGAATTAAATAAATACACCAGAATGAACAACAAAATATACTGGATAAAAGTAATCATCAGAGTTACACAGTATACAGGATCTTACTTAGTACAAATACAGTTCAGCTATACATAAATGTCTACAGCGGAAATAAACAAAATATGTACAATAGGAGCTGAACAGCATAAAAAGAAATAAATGATAGAATCCATCTTCAGCTCCAGCTATCCAGAAAGAACCAGCTAAACCTGAATACAAGGCTGCCCGTGTAGAAAAAGGGGCACCCGAGTTTGAGAGTGAAACAAACTACGAGTCAGTCATGGGACTGGTATGAGAAATCCACTCAACACATATATAATTGGCTAATCACAGGACCACGCCACTTTCGTGGAACGGGTTTACTCCATTGGATTGCCAGTGCTTTAAAACAAATCTTTCTTTTAAACATCGTTATGCTTTTTATAAAAATGAAGCCGTTATAAGACTCAGTTCCCATCACACAATGCAACGCAAACCGGAGGATAGAGTTTTTACCTTATAACGGCCAAGATATGCTTGATACGAATAAAACAAAGGCATTTGATATTATTGCTAGTGTCTATATGTTTTGAAAACAATTTCAAATCATAACTATCAATCATAGACGGCATTAATGCCCCATACCACTATGTCGCCATATATAGGTATACAATCAAAACCGCACGATGTCGTATTTGGAAATTGGATTTCCGTCATGAACCAAGGCAAAAGATAGTCCTTACCGAATTCGAGACAATCTAGCCTACCATGTCTCAGGATCAGAGCTCGAGTGACCCTTGGATCGTCAGGGCCGGTCCACCGATGTGGATTAAAATGCCTGAGCAATACGTTTCCCCGCCCTTTGGGGCGCAAACGAGCCAACGAATGACTCCATCGGACCCGGATCGTCCGATCAAACCGAGGCGCCTCGCAACAGCAACAACCACATAGGTGAAAAGTATATAAATGTCAGGGCTGGTAGGTCACTGACACCACACTAGCTAGAAAGAAACGCATGCCCTCCCTGAGGTCCTTCCTCCCGTTTTAGGTTCCTACCAGGGTGTGAGGCTCGCGAATTCACGTTATACACAAAGCTACGCCACACAGGCGGTGCTTTGATCATCACCACAAGACTTTGCTTTTCAACAGAAGCCCTGATCACTGCATCTTAGCATGCCACATAGGCAATTCACACCGTGCAACTGATGGCTATCAATCACACAGAACAAATTCCCATGTCGGACACACAGTCCATTTACAAGTCCGTTCTGGGTCTGAACGAAACCGGAGGTACTAAATACCTCGCAAACCCATCGACCAACACGTACGTCTGAACGATCACCACTCATTATCCATATTTCGGGATGCCTCCCAATCAGGACCTCGGTTACCATCCAAACGAGGTGAAGATCTCCGGTCTTCGACCATCGTCTTCATCTTCGAATTTCAATCGTCGGTCGATTATTCGAAATGAGAATTAACTCGGCCCTTTCAAATAATTCACGTATATTTAGAATTTCAAATCGATTTATTTCAATGGTTAAATTATTCGACAACACCAATTGTGTTCTTTATATAGTTTTCACACCAAACACATTCAACCATCAAACATCACATAAATCAAGCAAATTCAGTTTATTTCCATTCCATATCGCTTACGATATTTTATAACTATTTATCGCTATTTTTATTTATTTTAAAATAGCCATTTTATTCAAAACGACGCTTCAGGCCATAAGGCGGCCGTGGCGCTGTTTTTCTTCAGATTTGATTTACACATATCTGAAAATCTAACCGTTGGATCTTCACAAAATTTACATCATTAGAAAGGTCTTTTCAAAACGAATCCAACGGTTCCAGTTTCGGGAAAATCCGACGGTCGGATCTCCCGGTACAATCGTTTGAATTTTCGATTTCAAAAAACGAACTGCAGCGTCGTTATTCGATTAAATATAATTCTATTTATATTTATATATAAATAAAATCGATTCTTTTGCTGTTTTTCTTCAAATTTGAATTAAACATTCCGGACAATCCAACCGTTGGATTTTTACAAGGTTGGTGCCGTTGGAAAGATTATTCCAAGGCGAACCCGACGGTTGAGGTTTCGGGAAAATCCAATGGTCGGATTTCCCGTACTAGTCATTTGAAATCACGGTTTCAAAATACGAACTGCACGGCCTCGTTTCGTTTTAATTTTATTTATATTTATATAGTTATATAAATATAGTTCATTCAACTATTTCAATATCGTTTTCACTTCAAAAATTTTTCTAACACCTTAAATTTTGGAAAAATTTCGCCATAACCTCCCCTGCACCGGGAGCGTCGGGAAATCGCAAATAGCGTCCCGGTCCTTCTAATCTCAAAAAGAAAAAGAAAAAGCCAAGCGGCTAGCCAACAGGCTCAAAATCATCACCCAAACAAATCAGTAAATGTGTACCTATTTGTCGGGCACAAATTTTATTCCTCTTCTCTAGCCCCTTTGCTATAACCTGTTCAATGAATATGCATGTACATATATATACAGTTCATATCATTTTTCATTTTCTATTCAACTTCATATTTGATTTCTATTAGGTTTAAAAACACCATTCATTCTAACGTTACATAATTAGGCGTAAATCATTTCATTAGTTAATTAATGAATATTTCAACTCGTATATGTTTATTTTGAACAAGTGGCTATTTTTAACACTTCACATTTCAACGATTTATGCATACAATAAAAATGTGATTTTTATTGTAAAACAATTCATTTCAAAGACACTATTTTTCTATATCGTTCATATAAGTGATAAAAATAGGATTTTTATCATAAAACCATTTCTTTTAAAACCAGATTATTTTACACGTTTCAGATAGTCGATAAAAGGCGATTTTTACCATCAAACAATTTATTTGAAAATATGAATACCATTCAACACATGAATTTCTAAACAACGAATGAATATCAATTCAACACATGAATGTTTTCAATAGTTTTTATATATAGATAAAAATGTGATTTTTATTATCGAACAATTTATTTCAAAATATGAATACCATTCAACACATGAATTTCTAAACAACGAATGAATATCAATTCAACACATGAATGTTTTCAATAGTTTTTATATATAGATAAAAATGTGATTTTTGTTATCGAACAATTTATTTCAAAATATGAATACCATTCAACACATGAATTTCTAAACAACGAATGAATATCAATTCAACACATGAATGTTTTCAATAGTTTTTATATATAGATAAAAATGTGATTTTTGTTATCGAACAATTTATTTCAAAATATGAATACCATTCAACACATGAATTTCTAAACAACGAATGAATATCAATTCAACACATGAATGTTTTCTATACAATGAATAAATATAATTTAAGCATATGAAAATAATTCAAACACACAAATATTATTCGAAATTTCGGCAGCATAACGGCAGGGTAGTTACACCGGCACCGTCCCTAGTACGGCTCCTCGCTCTACCTTAAAACCTCGCGGTTTTTGACAATGGGGAACATGCATCTAGTTCGCACGCAGGCGGCATGTATATATTTATTTCATTTCCACAAACTAATCCTATGTGGTTTCAACCAAATATTTCACAATCACCAATGGGTATTTTTCAACCACCATCAACCAATATCAATCACAAACAATCCCAAACAATCATTCGCTATCAATCAAATTTTCACAACAATTTCAACCAATAAATATCGTCCATGGTTTGTGGACGAGGGGCGTATATATATATATATATATTTATATATAGCAATTCACTTTTACTTCACACATATATATATAAATTTTAAATCAGAAATCTCACCAATAGCTATCCAACTTCACGACTCTTCTTAATAGAAATCTTCGCCTATTTTTCGCTTTCACCCGTATTCTCTGCATAAGTAAAAATAGAATTTTTACTATGCTATTCAATATATAAAAATCGAATTTTGACTTCGCTATTCAATATATAAAAATATGATTTTTATTTTTGCTTTCAACATATAAAAATATGATTTTTCAACATATAAAAATATGATTTTTATTTTTGCTTTTCAACATATAAAAATATGTTTTTTTACTTTAAAACAAAATCCGTTTTCTAGTTTATAAATCATTTTAAAATCAGTTTTTATATTCTTTAAAATTTCAGTTTTAAATCCTAAGAAAAAAAAACAGTTAAAAAAAAATGCTTTTAAAGTCAGTTTAACCTTTTTATAAAATCAGTTCTTAACTTTACTTTTAAACATTTTCCAGTTTTTATTATTTAACAAAATAATAAATAAAAATAAAATAAAACGACTTACAGAAAGGGGAGGGGGTTTCTTCAGTTCGTCGGAGGCTTCACGAGGGTTCGAACGGAGAAAAGCGGTGGCGGCGCTCGGAGTTCGAACGATGGTGGCTGCGTGGAGGTGCTTCGAGGGGTTGCGGCTTCAGTGGGGGTTCGAAGTACGAGGGAGGGGGGTACGGTGATGGGCGGCGGCTTCGCTTCGGGGGGGGGGGGGGGGTTCGCAGATCGACGGCGTGCGATTAGGGTTTTTACTTTTTTTTTTTTCTGATTAAACGAAATCGGTAATGAACGGGGGGGCCAAGCGGGAGATAAGGAGGGAAGAGTTTTTTTTTTCTTTTTTTTTTATTATTTAATTATTAAATTTCGCAAAAAGGTTGACTTTCATCCACGACCTCGAAACGAGGCCCACCGCCTGTCGCCCATAGCGTTTTACCCCCATTCCGAACACAATGGGATATGTATCGCAAACTGATTTGATCGTTACAGCCAGTTTCCTTGTGAATTTACATTTAAATCACTATATTGAATTTTAAACGTACATTTCAAATTACCGGGGTCACATACTAACTAGAAAAATTTTAGAAAAATATTTTCTAGCTTCGTATCGACGATACGGTCCTAACAAAACTAGTTTCGTCGAATTCTGAGACCGTTTGCAAAATGGCCAATTTCCAGTCGATTAAAATCAACTGAAACTGGTCAAACGCGTTTTCCTTTGCCACGCTCACATATTGATTCGAAAAATTATGAAATTTGAAACCTAGCAATAACTTGACACTGCGGACCTAACAAAAGTGGTTTCGTCGAAATCCGAGGTCATTTGCAAAATGTCCATTTTTAAGGGCCTGAATTCCATAGCGACTATTCAGAATTTTCAACTGGACATACCTTTTGATTCCCGCTATCAAATTTCGATTGGTCGGATTCGTTAGAAAGATATTATCAATTAGATTCCATTATTTTTGGTTTCACTAAAATCTGGATTGTTTTGCACCCGGTATATTCAATTGAAGTTTGAAATCGAAATATCGAACTACTGCGCCATTTTCAATTCTATATATAATTATAATTAATTATATTCGTTTTCAAATGTCGATTCAAACTCAATTTCCATCGCAATTATTTAAAATATTTATTTTAAATATTTAAAATCCATTATTTTAGCCAATTTAAAAATTTTAAATTGGTTCAGATTTTCTGGGTCGTTACAATCTCCCCCACTTAAAACTTTTCGTCCCCGAAAAGGAACAATGTCGAAAGTGGTTTGATAAATCTACGATCACACAACACAACAACCAATTTGTTTCTAATATTCAGAGTATAGAATAAACAATGCACATCCATGGGAAGAAAATAGCAACAGAATAGAGAATTAAATGGTAATGCAAAGTAGGGTAAATGTACCTTGCACCAGAGTCAATCAGAGATATCTACTCGGCATCTAGGATAAGCTTTCTGAATGCTCTCCTCAGTTTCCCAAGTACAATCTCGCGGATCTCCACTCCATTGCACTTTGACTAAGTGAACCTTCTTGTTCCTCAGCTCTTTGGTTTCTTTGCCAATTATCTTTAGCGGCTCTCGCCTCACAGCTAATTCTGGAGTAATTTCAATATCCTGCTGAGCTGCTTCTTCCACGATCAAGTCTGGATCATGAACGTGCTTTCGAAGTTGAGATATATGAAATACATCATGAACTCCAGGCAACCAGTCAGGCAGTTTGACCCTATAAGCGAGAGTTCCAATCCGTTCCAGAATAGGAAACGGACCAATGAATTTGGGCGCTAACTTTCCAGTTTTACCGAACCGGATAACTCCTCTCATCGGCGATACTTTCAAATATACATAGTCGCCAACTTCAAAGGATATATCTCTTCTTCTTCTATCGGCATAGCTCTTTTGTCGGCTTTGAGCGGCGAGTAATCGCTTCTTAATAAAATCGACTTTGTCGGCAGCTTCTCGGATCATATCAGGACCCAACACAAGTCTATTTCCAGGCTCGACCCAACAAGCAGGAGATCGGCACGGTCTACCATACAATGCTTCGAATGGCGACATTGTCAGACTTGCCTGGTAGCTGTTGTTATAAGAGAACTCAGCCAAATGTAGATTGTCTTCCCATGATCCACCGAAATCTATAACACAAGCCCGCAATAGATCTTCTAGAATGCGATTCACCCTCTCAGTCTGACCGTCTGTCTGAGGATGATAAGCGGTGCTTAGGTTTAACTTCGTTCCTAACTCGACTTGAAATGCTTCCCAAAATTTGCTAGTGAATATTGTATCTCTATCACTGACTATACTGAGCGGCACTCCATGTAGTCTAACTATTTCCCTGAAGTAAATCTGCGCCAGACTCTGAGCGGTTCTATTTGATTTGACAGGTATAAAATGGGCGGTCTTCGTGAAGCGATCTACGATCACCCAAATACTGTCATTTCCCTTTCTGGTTCTGGGCAAACCATCAATAAAATCCATAGAAATATGTTCCCACTTCCAACCAGGAACTTCTAGTGGTTGCAATAGTCCAGCCAATTTCTGTTGGTCACTCTTGACTAGCTGGCAAGTAGGGCATCGACTAACATATATTGAAACATCTCTTTTCATAGCCTTCCACCAGAATGTTCTTTTGAGATCGTTATACATTTTGGCCACGCCAGGATGGATACTCAGCTTGGACTTGTGACACTCGTCTAACACTTCCCTTTTTAACTCAGGAACGTCAGGAACACAAATCCTTCCTTTCAACCTCAAGGTCTCGTCGTTATCTATTTGAAAACACGAGGGTTCGCCTTTCTGAATCCTTTTGATCATTTCCTTAATAAAGTTATCCTCCTTCTGAAGAATAGATATTTTGTCAATCAAGGAAGTCGTGATAATAAAGCTGGCGACCATTACATTCTTTCGACTCAGCGCATCGGCCACGACATTGGCTTTTCCTGGAGTATATATTATTTCAAAGTCATATGCTGCAAGAAACTCCAGCCAACGTTGCTGCCTCAAATTTAAGTCCTTCTGAGTGAACAGATACTTTAACGACTGGTGATCTGTAAACAGTTCGAATCTCTCGCCCAGAAGATAGTGTCTCCAGATTTTCAAAGAAAATATGATAGCCAATAACTCAAGATCATGAGTTACATAGTTTTTCTCATGTGGCTTCAGTTGACGGCTAGCATAAGCAATTACCTGGCCTCTTTGCATTAACACTGCGCCAAGGCCTTCTCTAGAAGCATCAGTCCAGACTTTTAAATCCTGGTTGCCATCTATGATGGTTAACACTGGAGCTGTCGTCAATCTTAACTTTAGCTCTTCGAAAGCCTCCTCGCTCTCTTGAGTCCATTTGAATTTAGAATGCTTCTTTGTAAGCTTCGTTAAGTGACCAGATATCTTCGAAAAGTCTTTAACGAACTTTCGGTAATAGCTAGCCAATCCGAGAAAGCTGCGGACTTCAGTGGGAGTACTGGGCTGTTTCCAATTCTGAATAACTGTGATTTTGCTTGGATCTACAGCGATTCCATCTTTCGATACTACATGGCCCAGAAATTTCACTTCATCTTGCCAGAATATACATTTGGAAAACTTGGCTTTCAATACATTCCTTCTGAGGATTTCTAGAACCTGTTCCAGATGCTTTTCATGTTCGGCCTTTGATTTAGAGAAGATTAGAATATCATCAATAAAAACCAGAACAAATTTATTCAGTACTCCTCTGAATACTCTATTCATCAGATCGACGAAATAAGCTGGAGCGTTACATAAGCCGAACGGCATTACTAACCACTCGTAGAATAAGTCGGGGCCTCTGAACGCTGTCATTGGAACACACTCTTCGGCTATTCGAAGTTGATGGAAACCTGTAGCTAGGTCCATTCGTGAAAATACTTGTGCTCCATTCAATCGATCCAACAAATCATCAATCCGCGGCAATGGATATTTGTTCTTTATAGTCTGCTTGTTTAAATCACGATAATCCACACATAGCCGTAGAGTACCGTCAGATTTTGGGACAAATACCACTGCTGCACCCCAATCAGAGAAACTAGGCCTGATCAGACCTTTCCATACTAGCTGTCTTGTTTGATTGTCTAATTCCTCTTTCTCTTTCAAGGACATTCTTCGAATAGCGTGAACTACCGGCCTTGCATTTGGAATTAAAGCAATTCTGAAATCTATTTCTCTCTGCGGAGGTAAGCGAACAACTTCCTCGAACACATCCGCATAATTCTTGACGACAGGAATATCTTTGATGAGGTCCGGAATATTTTCAGTGATTTCAGGAACATTTTCAATTTGGGCTGGAGAAACATCCAAAGCTGCCCAGAAGTCTTTTCTATTAGCATTCTGACCTTCACAGGGAATGGTTATATAATCACCTGATTTAATCCTCGCCTTTACGACTCTGTCGGCGCATTTAACTTCAGCTTCATATTTGGTCAACCAGTCTAACCCCAAGATAAGATCAAACTCTTTAAAATTCATAACGACGGCGATGGTAGGAAACCGATAACGAGAGAAAGAAACTGGCACTCCACAAACCCAACTAAGATCAATGGAACCCCCAACCGGATTCTGGACGGTCATGGGTTCCTTCAGCTTTTTCAAATTCAAATCCAGTTTCTTAGCTGCATCTTTGGCAATGAAGCTTCTTGACGCGCCTGTGTCAAACAGTACTTTAACTGGAATGTTTTTAACAGTTAGCGTGCCTTCTAAAACATCGGGCCTTTCCTGAGCAGACGGAGATGTAGGCCCTTCTGCCACTTCGTTCACATGTATTGCCTCAGATTTTCTAAATAACGGACAGGCCTTTGAAAGATGACCGGATAGATGACATTGACTGCACTTCCTATACTCTAGGAAATTCATCCCGGATTTAGACCCGCCATCCTTTTGTCTGTTCGAAGATCTGCAGTTTCTCATCGAATGCCCTTGTTGATCACACTTAAGGCATACGATTGGCTTTACCTTTTCCTGATTGATCTTTGGCCTCTTCATGACTTCAGCCTTCGTGCTGACCTCAGGCTGCATATTTGCCTCTGGGCTATCATGTTCAAATTTTCTTTTGCTGCTAGAACTGATTTCTGCTTCGTCTCGCAACATGCCTTTCCTGTCTAGATCTTCGTACTGATAAGCCATGTATATCATTTCTGAGAAAGGAAGCTTCACATGCCCCAATACTTTATTCTGGTATTTCCTTTGAAGGCATGAATAAATCTCAGATTTTTCCTCTTTGGGTCTTGAATTAGATGAGGAGCAAAGTGAGCAAGTTCGTTGAATTTCTTATGATATTCTGGGATGGTCATATCACCTTGTATTAGATAAGAAAATTCTTCGCATAATCTCTCGGTCGCTTCAGGAGGGGTAAATCTTTCTAAGAAAATCACTTTGAATCCGTCCCAGGTGATATCACCTTCTGGATTATTCTGTATAACCGAATCCCACCAGAACAAAGCTTCATCTTTGAGAGCCCAGGAGGCCAGCAATCTTTTCTGGTCATCCCTAAGCTTTAATGCTTCGAAGATTTTCTCAGCCGAACGAATCCAAGCTTGCGTCTTCATAATAGATTCTTCACCAGAGAACGGTATTCCACCCATATTTCGATATTTGATTAATAGGGCCTCAATATCCGGTTCTGCATTCCTTCTGCTTCTGACACTCATTTTTCTAGTACTTCTGCAAATGGCAGATCAAGTGTCAGGTCACAAAAAAGGTATTTTAAGATATAGAAACACATACTTCAAATGTAAATGTGTCTATCAAGGTGTAATTTCTTTCTGCTTTACTCATACTAGGATATTGCTGATCCTATCTGTATAGAGTTACCCGTCCTAGAACACTACTGGTTCTATTTCTGACGAGTTCGTTCAAATGTTATATTCCAGAACTAAGCTTAACCAAAGCTCTGATACCACGTTGAGACGACCCGATTTCCCGTTCTCACGGAAACAAGGTTATCTTTGGAATATAACACAGAAACATATAATAGCAGAACAGAATTAAATAAATACACCAGAATGAACAACAAAATATACTGGATAAAAGTAATCATCAGAGTTACACAGTATACAGGATCTTACTTAGTACAAATACAGTTCAGCTATACATAAATGTCTACAGCGGAAATAAACAAAATATGTACAATAGGAGCTGAACAGCATAAAAAGAAATAAATGATAGAATCCATCTTCAGCTCCAGCTATCCAGAAAGAACCAGCTAAACCTGAATACAAGGCTGCCCGTGTAGAAAAAGGGGCACCCGAGTTTGAGAGTGAAACAAACTACGAGTCAGTCATGGGACTGGTATGAGAAATCCACTCAACACATATATAATTGGCTAATCACAGGACCACGCCACTTTCGTGGAACGGGTTTACTCCATTGGATTGCCAGTGCTTTAAAACAAATCTTTCTTTTAAACATCGTTATGCTTTTTATAAAAATGAAGCCGTTATAAGACTCAGTTCCCATCACACAATGCAACGCAAACCGGAGGATAGAGTTTTTACCTTATAACGGCCAAGATATGCTTGATACGAATAAAACAAAGGCATTTGATATTATTGCTAGTGTCTATATGTTTTGAAAACAATTTCAAATCATAACTATCAATCATAGACGGCATTAATGCCCCATACCACTATGTCGCCATATATAGGTATACAATCAAAACCGCACGATGTCGTATTTGGAAATTGGATTTCCGTCATGAACCAAGGCAAAAGATAGTCCTTACCGAATTCGAGACAATCTAGCCTACCATGTCTCAGGATCAGAGCTCGAGTGACCCTTGGATCGTCAGGGGCGGTCCACCGATGTGGATTAAAATGCCTGAGCAATACGTTTCCCCGCCCTTTGGGGCGCAAACGAGCCAACGAATGACTCCATCGGACCTGGATCGTCCGATCAAACCGAGGCGCCTCGCAACAGCAACAACCACATAGGTGAAAAGTATATAAATGTCAGGGCTGGTAGGTCACTGACACCACCCTAGCTAGAAAGAAACGCATGCCCTCCCTGAGGTCCTTCCTCCCGTTTTAGGTTCCTACCGGGGTGTGAGGCTCGCGAATTCACGTTATACACAAAGCTACGCCACACAGGCGGTGCTTTGATCATCACCACAAGACTTTGCTTTTCAACAGAAGCCCTGATCACTGCATCTTAGCATGCCACATAGGCAATTCACACCGTGCAACTGATGGCTATCAATCACACAGAACAAATTCCCATGTCGGACACACAGTCCATTTACAAGTCCGTTCTGGGTCTGAACGAAACCGGAGGCACTAAATACCTCGCAAACCCATCGACCAACACGTACGTCTGAACGATCACCACTCATTATCCATATTTCGGGATGCCTCCCAATCAGGACCTCGGTTACCATCCAAACGAGGTGAAGATCTCCGGTCTTCGACCATCGTCTTCATCTTCGAATTTCAATCGTCGGTCGATTATTCGAAATGAGAATTAACTCGGCCCTTTCAAATAATTCACGTATATTTAGAATTTCAAATCGATTTATTTCAATGGTTAAATTATTCGACAACACCAATTGTGTTCTTTATATAGTTTTCACACCAAACACATTCAACCATCAAACATCACATAAATCAAGCAAATTCAGTTTATTTCCATTCCATATCGCTTACGATATTTTATAACTATTTATCGCTATTTTTATTTATTTTAAAATAGCCATTTTATTCAAAACGACGCTTCAGGCCATAAGGCGGCCGTGGCGCTGTTTTTCTTCAGATTTGATTTACACATATCTGAAAATCTAACCGTTGGATCTTCACAAAATTTACATCATTAGAAAGGTCTTTTCAAAACGAATCCAACGGTTCCAGTTTCGGGAAAATCCGACGGTCGGATCTCCCGGTACAATCGTTTGAATTTTCGATTTCAAAATACGAACTGCAGCGTCGTTATTCGATTAAATATAATTCTATTTATATTTATATATAAATAAAATCGATTCTGGCGCTGTTTTTCTTCAAATTTGAATTAAACATTCCGGACAATCCAACCGTTGGATTTTTACAAGGTTGGTGCCGTTGGAAAGATTATTCCAAGGCGAACCCGACGGTTGAGGTTTCGGGAAAATCCAATGGTCGGATTTCCCGTACTAGTCGTTTGAAATCACGGTTTCAAAATACGAACTGCACGGCCTCGTTTCGTTTTAATTTTATTTATATTTATATAGTTATATAAATATAGTTCATTCAACTATTTCAATATCGTTTTCACTTCAAAATTTTTTCTAACACCTTAAATTTTGGAAAAATTTCGCCATAACCTCCCCTGCACCGGGAGCGTCGGGAAATCGCAAATAGCGTCCCGGTCCTTCTAATCTCAAAAAGAAAAAGAAAAAGCCAAGCGGCTAGCCAACAGGCTCAAAATCATCACCCAAACAAATCAGTAAATGTGTACCTATTTGTCGGGCACAAATTTTATTCCTCTTCTCTAGCCCCTTTGCTATAACCTGTTCAATGAATATGCATGTACATTTATATACAGTTCATATCATTTTTCATTTTCTATTCAACTTCATATTTGATTTCTATTTGGTTTAAAAACACCATTCATTCTAACGTTACATAATTAGGCGTAAATCATTTCATTAGTTAATTAATGAATATTTCAACTCGTATATGTTTATTTTGAACAAGTGGCTATTTTTAACACTTCACATTTCAACGATTTATGCATACAATAAAAATGTGATTTTTATTGTAAAACAATTCATTTCAAAGACACTATTTTTCTATATCGTTCATATAAGTGATAAAAATAGGATTTTTATCATAAAACCATTTCTTTTAAAACCAGATTATTTTACACGTTTCAGATAGTCGATAAAAGGCGATTTTTACCATCAAACAATTTATTTGAAAATATGAATACCATTCAACACATGAATTTCTAAACAACGAATGAATATCAATTCAACACATGAATGTTTTCAATAGTTTTTATATATAGATAAAAATGTGATTTTTATTATCGAACAATTTATTTCAAAATATGAATACCATTCAACACATGAATTTCTAAACAACGAATGAATATCAATTCAACACATGAATGTTTTCAATAGTTTTTATATATAGATAAAAATGTGATTTTTGTTATCGAACAATTTATTTCAAAATATGAATACCATTCAACACATGAATTTCTAAACAACGAATGAATATCAATTCAACACATGAATGTTTTCAATAGTTTTTATATATAGATAAAAATGTGATTTTTGTTATCGAACAATTTATTTCAAAATATGAATACCATTCAACACATGAATTTCTAAACAACGAATGAATATCAATTCAACACATGAATGTTTTCTATACAATGAATAAATATAATTTAAGCATATGAAAATAATTCAAACATACAAATATTATTCAAAATTTCGGCAGCATAACGGCAGGGTAGTTACACCGGCACCGTCCCTAGTACGGCTCCTCGCTCTACCTTAAAACCTCGCGGTTTTTGACAATGGGGAACATGCATCTAGTTCGCACGCAGGCGGCATGTATATATTTATTTCATTTCCACAAACTAATCCTATGTGGTTTCAACCAAATATTTCACAATCACCAATGGGTATTTTTCAACCACCATCAACCAATATCAATCACAAACAATCCCAAACAATCATTCGCTATCAATCAAATTTTCACAACAATTTCAACCAATAAATATCGTCCATGGTTTGTGGACGAGGGGCGTATATATATATATATATATATATATATATATATATATATATATATAGCAATTCACTTTTACTTCACACATATATATATAAATTTTAAATCAGAAATCTCACCAATAGCTATCCAACTTCACGACTCTTCTTAATAGAAATCTTCGCCTATTTGTCGCTTTCACCCGTATTCTCTGCATAAGTAAAAATAGAATTTTTACTATGCTATTCAATATATAAAAATCGAATTTTGACTTCGCTATTCAATATATAAAAATATGATTTTTATTTTTGCTTTCAACATATAAAAATATGATTTTTCAACATATAAAAATATGATTTTTATTTTTGCTTTTCAACATATAAAAATATGTTTTTTTACTTTAAAACAAAATCCGTTTTCTAGTTTATAAATCATTTTAAAATCAGTTTTTATATTCTTTAAAATTTCAGTTTTAAATCCTAAGAAAAAAAAACAGTTAAAAAAAATGCTTTTAAAGTCAGTTTAACCTTTTTATAAAATCAGTTCTTAACTTTACTTTTAAACATTTTCCAGTTTTTATTATTTAACAAAATAATAAATAAAAATAAAATAAAACGACTTACAGAAAGGGGAGGGGGTTTCTTCAGTTCGTCGGAGGCTTCACGAGGGTTCGAACGGAGAAAAGCGGTGGCGGCGCTCGGAGTTCGAACGATGGTGGCTGCGTGGAGGTGCTTCGAGGGGTTGCGGCTTCAGTGGGGGTTCGAAGTACGAGGGAGGGGGGTACGGTGATGGGCGGCGGCTTCGCTTCGGGGGGGGGGGGGGGGTGGGGTTCGCAGATCGACGGCGTGCGATTAGGGTTTTTACTTTTTTTTTTTTTCTGATTAAACGAAATCGGTAATGAACGGGGGGGGGGGGGGGGGGCAAGCGGGAGATAAGGAGGGAAGAGTTTTTTTTTCTTTTTTTTTATTATTTAATTATTAAATTTCGCAAAAAGGTTGACTTTCATCCACGACCTCGAAACGAGGCCCACCGCCTGTCGCCCATAGCGTTTTACCCCCATTCCGAACACAATGGGATATGTATCGCAAACTGATTTGATCGTTACAGCCAGTTTCCTTGTGAATTTACATTTAAATCACTATATTGAATTTTAAACGTACATTTCAAATTACCGGGGTCACATACTAACTAGAAAAATTTTAGAAAAATATTTTCTAGCTTCGTATCGACGATACGGTCCTAACAAAACTAGTTTCGTCGAATTCTGAGACCGTTTGCAAAATGGCCAATTTCCAGTCGATTAAAATCAACTGAAACTGGTCAAACGCGTTTTCCTTTTCCACGCTCACATATTGATTCGAAAAATTATGAAATTTGAAACCTAGCAATAACTTGACACTGCGGACCTAACAAAAGTGGTTTCATCGAAATCCGAGGTCATTTGCAAAATGTCCATTTTTAAGGGCCTGAATTCCATAGCGACTATTCAGAATTTTCAACTGGACATACCTTTTGATTCCCGCTATCAAATTTCGATTGGTCGGATTCGTTAGAAAGATATTATCAATTAGATTCCATTATTTTTGGTTTCACTAAAATCTGGATTGTTTTGCACCCGGTATATTCAATTGAAGTTTGAAATCGAAATATCGAACTACTGCGCCATTTTCAATTCTATATATAATTATAATTAATTATATTCGTTTTCAAATGTCGATTCAAACTCAATTTCCATCGCAATTATTTAAAATATTTATTTTAAATATTTAAAATCCATTATTTTAGCCAATTTAAAAATTTTAAATTGGTTCAGATTTTCTGGGTCGTTACAAACCCTTTTGACGACCGTCCCGTGCTAATTGGACATTGGTACAACGCATTTCAGGGGAAATGTTTGATGGTATGGGGTGATCGTCGCACTTGGTATCAGAGCCTAGGTTTGCTAGTTTAACCTAAGGGAAGACATCAGGGAGAGATAGTATACGTAGATGAGAGAGCGTATTTGTGATATTTTGGTTTTCAAAAACTATATATATATACTATTAGTATATCTAAGGATGAAGCCACACTGCACTGGAACCACTAGGGAGATGGTTAATCGCTTTCTCTTTACAGATTGAACAATGAGCCGAAATACGAGGAGCACGGTAAGGAACCCCGCATCGGGAGTTGAAGAGGGAGCGGGTTCAGGGGACAACAATGGGAATGTACCTGATATGAGGACGATGTTTACTGCCTTCATGCGAGATATGCTTTGGGATGCTCAGGGAGAAGTTCCCAGTGCTGCTAATGGTGGTGGAGCAGTAGTGCATGCGCCTAGAGCTGACTTCGCCAAGCTTAACAAGGATTATAGTAGTCTTGGTGGGAAGTCGTTCCATGGAACGGAATCAGCTACAGAGGTTCAAGATTGGCTTGATAGTTGTGAGCACATCTTCAAGGATTTGGGGATCGATGATGCAACGAAGAGAAAGCTAGCATCATGTCAACTTCAAGGATGGGCAATGAATTGGTGGAATGCAATAAAAGCAAGTACTCTTGAAGATCAAGTTACTTGGAATCGGTTTAAGACTCGCTTCAGTGACAAGTATATTCCAGCTGCTCAGAAATCAGAATTGTTTAGGAAACTTTTGGAGCTTAAGCAGAATGGTAGTGCAGTCTCGGAATATATTATTGAATTCGATCCCTTATCAAAATATGGATTATCTCTTATCGATACTGCCGAGAAGAAGAACGAGAAGTTCATAACTGACTTAGATGAGTACTTGGGGGAAAGACTTATAAAGCATATCGATGAGACATTCGAATCCATTATGGGAAAGTCATTGAGATCAGAGAGCCTTTACCCTAAGACGAAGACCGAGGTTGCTTTTGCATCTACAAGACAGCCAAAACTGCAGGCAAGCAGTGAAGGCAAGAAGAATTCCCGGAACAAGAAAAAACAGGACCAAACCAACGATGGACAGAAAAAGAAGAATAAGAAAGACGTCGAGTGCTTTAGCTGTGGCAAGAAGGGCCACTATGCCAGAGACTATCAAGCGAAGCCAAGGGAAAGGAAGTGCTTCAGTTGTGGCCAAGTGGGACATCTCAAGGATAAATACCCACAACCCCCTAAGGATAATCAGATCATGAAAACATATGCTATCAATGTCGTTCATTCTTTGTCGAATACCACAACTGCGGCAGAGAAGGGAAAGGGTGTCGTTATCCATGGTATGCTTTCCATTTATGATGTTCCTGTTCAAGTTTTATTTGATACCAGGGCTTCCCATTCCTTCATATCTAGTGACCTGGTAGATAGGTTGGAATTGGAACCTGAAATTGTCAATAGGCCTTTGGTTGTGATGAACCCGGTTAGTGGTTCGACTAGCCTTTGGATGATTTGTCATAATTTGGTCTTATTGAGTTATGGTTGTATGTTTGCTTGTGATTGCTTTGTTTTGGGCTTCATTGGGTTTGGCATTATTTTGGGAGTCGATTGGCTCCAAAGGTATAGGGTGGTGGTAGACTGTGAGGGGTCTTCGGTGACCGTTAAAGAGGATGATGGGCGAAGGGGGGGTATTGGGTTGCATACTTAGTGATGGGGTGATGGCTAGTTTTCTAAATTCCCTTGACATCCCGCATGATGAGCTATCAGATGTGCCTATTGTTGGCGAGTATCCGGACTTCTTCGGGGAAGTGACCGGACTTCCACTGCATCGAGAGATCGAGTTTCGGATTGATTTAGATAAAGATGTCAGACCTATAGTGATGCCTCATCGTCATATGGCACCAAAGGAGCAGCGAGAGCTCGAAGAGCAAGTAAGCGATCTTTTAAAGAAGGAACTTATCCGAAGAAGTGTTTCTGAGTGGGGAGCACCAGTCGTATTTGCTACTAAGGCAGATGGTTCCCTTCGCTTTGCCCAACAAAGCTAATTGCAAGTTATGGCCCCCAAATTCAATTTTCGAGTTATTACTCAAATTAGGCTACATCTAATCTTCCTAAGTTTGTACTAATAGTCATGCCCAATACCCCAAGTTTGCAACAAAGACAAATTATGCCCCAAATCATAAGTTACAAAATAATGTTCCACCATTACCAAATAGACTATTCCCCATTACCAAATCATAAGCTACATCTAAGGGGACGAAAGAGGAATATAAACTAGAGTGAGCATAAAATAGGCATTAAAATGGTAAATCTGTCAAATATTTTGGACCTAAGAGGATTACAGATCTGTTAGAGTTGGGGTATAACAAAGATAGATCTGAAACAAACTGACATAAATAACCTCATAGGCATATAGATCTGATGTAAATAACGTCATGAACCTAAAAGGATTATATATCAGATGTCCAACAAAGACAGGCATGATTGAATAATAACTTCCTAGGCATGTAAATCATTGATTCAATAGAAAGATAGGAATTAATCTAAAAGGTTTGCCTTATCATCAAGCATGGACTTAGATCCATTTCATTATATGCCAAAATCACTATTAGGTGTTTAAATCTGAAAATAACTTGAACTTACATGTTTACAGTTCAATTTACGCCCCCAAATCCCAAGTTATATGTCCAATATACTTTATATCCCAAATCTCAAGTCATATGTCCAATACTTTATGCCTCAAATCTCAAGTCATATGTCCAATACTTTATGTTTTGAATACAACATGTGTTATGTCCTCAAATCAGTTACAACTCAATTATGCCCAATTATACACAATTTAATACTTTTCCCTATTTTTGGCGCTAGTCATGTCCAAATCATATATTATGCCCAATTTTATTTCCAACGTACATTCATCTCTTATGAGATTTGGCTCAGGATCGCAGTAGCCTGGCTATAAAACAAAAAAAAAGGAAAGAAGGAAAGAAGAGACAAAGAATGGATAAAATATTATCAATGAGATAGATCTAAAGGATATAGAAAGACAGATAGAAATAGGCATAATCTCAGATCCAGTTTTATTACAATGTCATAATCACAATTAACTTTTATTTCTGAAAGTAATGTGAACTTACAAATTACAAAACGGTCTTGAATTCTGGGATCTGTATTCTGAAACTGAATAGCTCTCCCTTGAAGTAGACTATTTTTTCTTCTAATTTAAATTTGATTTGATCCTTAGAAATAGTTGTTAAAGTTATTGAATTAGACTTTGAATCTCTACTTGAATTCTAACTTGATTCTAACTTGATTCTACTTGAGAAGCATAACCCTGTCTTGGATTTATTTTGATATGAATTAGGGTAGAGTATAGGCATGATGAAGTTGTGTAGTGAAAAATGTAGCCTTAGGGGTGTTTATATAGCATAGGGATCAATGAATCTGGTCAGAACGAGCGTCCAAATGCAGAAAAATGAATCTGTCCTCGAATATGGAAATAGGGGGGAGGTCGACACCCAGGTCGACCCCCGGTCGATCTGTGTGACCGAGGTTGACCCCTAGGTTGACCCCCTGGTCGACCTGGGTCCTGGGCGGGAAACTTCCCGCCCAGCCCGGGTGTGTGATTTGAATTTCGAATTTCAAAACTGAGCTGCTTTATTTAAATCTCTGAAACTTCTGAAGGTCATAACTTCATCATACGGAGTCCGATTTACGCAAACTCGGACTCTATTCCAAGCAGAATGCAATGGCGTAACCCATTTCCCTTAATTCTTCTTTTAAAAATTAAGTATACTTTAATTTGTTCTTTTAATATTCTCAGAAAATACGGGGTGTTACATTCTTCCCTCCTTAACGGATTTCGTCCCTGAAATCTCTAAGTTAAGAAGAATGCATATCCTAACATCCAACATCCATCTACTCAACCATTCAATCAAATCCGTCCATTGTCCTTAAAAATATTTCTAAACCTTCCATGGTCATATGCATAGTGTGTGTACATGTCCTTATCTAATGCAAAATCAAGCGGTCTACTGATTCAGTTGACCTCCTTAATGCGGATTATGTTGGTGCCATGTGTCCATCATGTATGCAATTATTCCTAATCGTACTTTATAACTTCTACATGAGTGCACAGTCATTCATACCAATGCAACATCCATATGATAACACATCAAGTTTCAATCCATATATATAAAAGTTCACTCGTGCATATGCAATATGAAAGTGACTGAGCCGATCTAGTGCCTAATGTGTATATGCATCCACGAGCAACCACTAGCAAACACCTGCAACCACTTGCATCCAACAAACATAAAATGTCTAAAACACATGTTTACATCCATTGGCTTCTACCTAAGGATCGAGGATATGACCAAGAGGATATACTTAAAAGATAAAGACTAGCATGCAAATAAACTTTATAGAAAAAGAGGAATTAAGGATACACCCTCAAAAGGGTATGATGCGCGTGTCCAGTCTTCAGTCTTCTAAGTCGCATCTTCTTGAGCTTTGCTTCATTGTGCTCTAACTGTCTTCACTTTATGATTGCGAAGCTTCTTAACCTCCATTTCCAAAACTCACTAGTAAAGATAGGACCTCGATCACTTACTATGCTAGAGGGTATCCAATGTAGTCGAACTATATTTCCAAGATAAACAAGTGTTAACCATGATACCAAGTGTATATACTAAGATGATTGGAGGTCTCTCCTCTATTTAGCTTATCCATCATGTCACAAATCTGGGGGTCTAAAGCTAAAGGTTGCTATGTACTTTTTACCTCTCTTAATGTCAGTCTTACTTAGAGCGCCTACTACAACCATTTATTTCTCACTCAAACCATCCTAGTCGAACTCAACATCTCTCAAGTACAAGCCCCAAAGGCCTAAATCAATATCAGTCAAGCACCCAAGGAATACCTCCTCCGAATTTGGACGATTTATGTGAGATGATACTAGCAAAACAACCAAATAATTGAGCAATTAACCGACTCTGGCTATCCCCGCCAATCTTGCTCCAAAACTATCGTTGATCGCATAACTGGCTTTGCATTGTCAACTAGATATATGCGGAAGTCTATCTCGAGTTTTAGGGGAAAACCCCTAACTTGATCTCTATACGCTCATGGACTATTCTAACGAATCGCAAATCGTCGATAGATGCATTAAGTGATTCTAGGTAGCTAAGCCTAACTGATCCCTTAAGATCGCACGAAGTCTCGAGGGTATTCCCGAAGCAAGTCAAAAGGTCTAACTACCCTCCTTTCGCAATTACTAGCTAACCATCCCATGCCTAGAATCAACCCATAGCCCATGGAACCAAAAACATAAGCATTAATATAGCTATTCTCAAATCCTCACAAACCAAAGATAAATGAGCCGAACCAGCAATTGGATTTGAGACAATAATGGGATCCTCTACTATACAAGTTCTAGGGTGCAGAGACTCAACTATGGAAGCAGATATAGAATGTGAAGCGCTAAAATCAAAAGTGTACTAACAGGATTTCAAAAAGAAAAGCTAAACTCTTTCAATAAAAACCTTACTACCTCTCTCTTAGGTACGCTGGCGGTGAGAGCACGCATTTGCTCTCCTGAAAATCCTATCATTTGTTCTTACCCTTGTCCTTGATTATACGACCCGTTATACCATAATAACGACACTTCCTCTTGTCTTAGATTTTTCTATTCATTCCTCCTTTGTGAACCAAGTCTATATCCATGAGTTTCTCATCCTTGGGTTGTGCTCCTTAGCCAAACTCCCTCATTCTCATCTTTGCCATCCTTGTGTAACTTGTTGACAAGTCTCTTGAAAGCTGCCTCCATCGCATGGAAATCCCTACAAAGCTTGAAAGAAAATTAGCCGCAGGTGAAACTACAATGGCTATAGATGGAAGTTGGGCACTTCTTCGCCCTTTGATAGGTGTCGTAGTCTCGTCATGCCTACGGAACCATGTCGCGATGAGGTTATCTCCCAGAAAGCCAGAAGCCCTGGAGACTCAGGAAAGAAGGAAACAAGGATTCAAACAGAGGATCTAAAGATAATGCTTTTGGTTTTGGGAAATATGCCTTTAAAACAAAACTTTTCTTTTGAAAATGATTCTTTTAAACTTCTTTTTGAAAATTAGTTTCCAAAAATTTTTATCTGATCTGGCAACCAATAGCTCTGATACCAAGTGAAACACGCCACCTCCGTTAAGGTCACTCACAAATGGAATGCCTTAACTTTTGTGGAGCATTTTAGGTAAAAGATGTAGATAAATTACAAGATGGACAAATAAAGCAGCGGAAAATAAAGTCATTTTATAAACAACTTAATTCAGTCAAGCTTTTACAAACAATTTTCTCTGTCATACTTAAATGTAATACATAGAACTTCTGTCTTGATTCAAAAAAACTTCCAAGTATAAAAGAAGCATAAAAACAACAATGATATTCCCCAATAAAACATGAACCAACCATAGCAGTGGAAGAGAGAGACCAAAGCAATACATCGACTATCTTCGAGTTTGGAAAGAAAACCGAGCAAAGTGGTAACATTTCCTCCTTATAAACCCGGGGGGAGGGGGAACGGAAGGAAAGAGGCGAAACAAAACTAGGTCAGACATAAGTCTGGTAAGTCCAGTGACTTTCAGCATATAAACAGGCAAAAGTATCATGACATGAATAAACTGAATATAAGACAATATCATGATAACAGGGATAACAAGATAACATAGGATAAGCATAAGGTATTATAAGGCAAGATAAACTGAATGCGCTTCTGCTCTTTATCTGCTTCGCTACTACTTTGTTTTTCTGATTTATATATCTGTCTCTGCACCACCTAACAAGTGTCCCAACTAGTAATATGTATAAAATGATAACGTGATCCCAATCCCCGTAATTGTGGTAGCCTTCAGGTGTACATCTATAGGGAGGATTCCACCTCAATCTGCCTAATTGCATGAACATGTTAGATGTACCCTTACTACTCCATCGATTGGCTCCCTACTTGTATTAATTTCTCTTGTGTCTGTGTCAATCGGCCCTCTCTTGCGTGTAGATACCCTGTGTTGGTCCCACCATAAGGTGTATCAATCCTTATGATAGCGACCCGACACTATTCAAGATGCACAGTGTATAACTATTAGTACCCAGTGTCTGCTTTTCCCACTTTGGAGTACGTGCAAGCCCGTAAACCGTCGGAACCTGCACTGATGTACCCCTTGCCGCTGTTTTGACCGCTTATAATTAGCCCAGTAATCGTGCCCCCACCCTGCCTAATTTTAGAGTACCATGATACATCTATGTGGGTTACTACTGAAATGGGTCCCCGTTACTAGGGTTTCCTATTGGTTAAGTTTGTGGGCCTATATATACAAATATTACCCAACTCCACGAGATGTACTTAACCCTCCCACCGATTCTAACATGTTTACTTAACGGTTAAGTTTGTGGGCCTATATGTACTAATATTACTCACCTACACGAGATGTACTTAACCCTTCCATCGATTCAAGCATGTTTATTTAACGGTTAAGTTTAGTGGGCCTATACGTACTAATATTACCCACCTGCACGAGATGTACTTAACCTTCTCATTGATTCAAGCATGTTTATTTAACGGTTAAGTTTTGTCCATTCATGTTAACTTGACCCACCCACTCATCATGTCATGTTGGTTAAGTGTTTCCTATTAACTTAACCCCGTTCGTTCATTAAGTTATATTGGTCAAGTGTTTCTTGTTAACTTAACCCCATGTGTTCATCTTGTCATATTGGTTAAGTGTCATCAATCAATTCAAGTTAACTTAACCCACCATCTCATCATGTCATGTTACTTTGGTTAGGTGTTGCTTCTTGTGTTAACTTAACCCTACCACAAATCAAGTTATATTGGTTAAGTGTTTCTTATTACTTAACCCTACCCATTCATCATGCTATACTGGTTAAGTGTTTCCTATTAACTTAACCCTAGTCAATCATCTTGTTATATTGGTTAAGTGTTTCTCATTAACTTAACCCTAATCGTTCATGTTATATTGGTTAGTTGTTCCTATGAACTTAACCCTACTCATTCATCTTGTTCATTAGCATTAGTTAATTTATTAATGCACCAACCTCTCACATTAGAAATGTGTTGTTGCGGATACTGGATGTGCCGGGCGGTTCTGGGCAATTTTACACCACAACTCAATCTAACCTCGGGTTTTTCTTGGACACGATGCACTAACCTCTCACATTAGATAGGTGTTGTTGTGGTTACTAGATGTGTCGGGCGGTTCCGGGCAGTTTTACACCACAACTCAATCTAACCTCGGGTTAGGTATGTTCATCTTTAATTTACACGTTTACCATATATACCCAAATCTAGATTTATATGATAATTATCCCAACCAGTCATATCCCAATTCTCATGTTATGCCCAACAAAGCTAATTGCAAGTTATGGCCCCCAAATTCAATTTTCGAGTTATTACTCAAATTAGGCTACATCTATTCTTCCTAAGTTTGTACTAATAGTCATGCCCCAATACCCCAAGTTCGCAACAAACAAAATTATGCCCCAAATCATAAGTTACAAAATTATGTTCCACCATTACCAAATAGACTAGTCCCCATTACCCCCGCATTCCAATCTCACGCATAATAAGTTTCAGCCTAGATTCGAGGTTAATCTAGATTCATAAAATAAAGGGGACAAAAGAGGAACATAAATGAGAGTAGGCATAAAACATGCATTAAAATAGTAGATCTGTCAAATATTTTGGACCTAAGAGGATTACAGATCTGTTAGAGTTAGGGTATAACAAAGATAGATCTGAAACAAACTGACAGAAATAACCTCATAGACATATAGATCTGATGTAAATAACATCATGAACCTAAAAGGATTATATATCAGATGTCCAACAAAGACAGGCGTGATTGAATAATAACTTCCTAGGCAAGTAAATCATTGATTCAATGGAAAGATAGGAATTATTCTAAAATGTTTGTCTTATCATCAAGCATGAACTTAGATCCATTTCATTTATATGCCAAAATCACTATTAGGTGTTTAAATTTGAAAATAACTTGAACTTACATGTTTACAGTTCAATTTACACCCCTAGTCCCAAGTTATATGTCAAATATACTTTATACCTCAAATCTCAAGTCATATGTCCAATACATTATGCCTCAAATCTCAAGTCATATGTCCAATCCTTTATGTTTTGAATACAACATGTGTTATGTCCTCGAATCAGTTACAGCTCAATTATGCCCAATTATACACAATTTAATACTTTTCCCAATTTTTGGCGCTAGTCATGTCCAAATCATATATTATACCCAATTTTATTTCCAAAGTACATTCATCTCCTATGAGATTTGGCTCAGGCTCACAGTAGCCTGACTATAAAACAAAAAAAGGAAAGAAGAAAGAAGAGACAAAGAATGGACATAATATTATCAATGAGATAGATCTAAAGGATATAGAAAGACAGATAGAAATAGGCATAATATCAGATCCAGTTTTATTACAATGTCAGAATCACAATTAACTTTTATTTCTCAAAGTAACGTGAGCTTTCAAATTACAGAACGGTTTTGAATTATGGGATCTGTATTATGAAACTGAATAGCTCTCCCTTGAAGTAGAATATTTTTTCTTCTAATTTAGATTTGATTTGATCCTTAGAAATAGTTGTTGAAGTTGTTGAATTAGCCTTTGAATCTCTACTTGAATTCTAACTTGATTCTACTTGAGCAGCATAACCCCGTCTTGGATTTATTTTGATATGAATTAGGGTAGAGTATATGCATGATGAAGTTGTGTAGAGAAAACTATGGCCTTAGGGTTGTTTATATAGCATAGGGATCAATGAATCTGGTCAGAATGGGCATCCAAATGTAGAAAAATGAATCTGTCCTCGGATCTGGAAATGAGGGGGGAGGGGGAGGGAGGTCGACACCCAGGTCGACCCCCCTGGTTGACCTGTGTGATCGAGGTTGACCCCCAAGTCGACCCCCTAGTCGACCTAGGTCCTGGGCGGGAAATTTCCCACCCAGCCCGAGTGTGTGATTTGAATTTCGAATTTCAAACCTGAGCTGTTTTATTTAAATCTCTGAAACTTCTGCAGGTCATAACTTCTTTATACGGAGTCCGATTTACGCAAACTCGGACTCTATTCCAAGCAGAATTTCGAGACGAACGCATTGGCATAACCCATTTCCCTTAATTCTTCTTTTAAAAATTAAGTATACTTTAGTTTGTTCTCTTAATATTCTCAGAAAATACGGGTATTACAACCGAGATCGAATTTATATTCGAAAACCATTCCAAACCGGCAAATATGAAATCGTCGAAGATACTGATTAAAGATGGAGAAATTGAAGATCATTGATCTTCATAAGCGGAAGGGCTACTTGATAAATTTCTCTGGGATTGTAACTAGAGGGTTTTGATATTAATTCATTCGTGGTTAGAACCTACGGATTTGCAAGGACTACTTGCTACTGATCCATAGGGTAATTCAAGGATGCAGTAGGAGAGTGCCTTCAATTTGTCCAGTCCCAGGACAACTCGTATGGACAAATGTATGATAGAGTATTTCCAAAGGGATCGCATACGTTTATGTCTTCACACATACCATATTTGCGGCAGAGAATGGTCGTTCTCTTAGCTTAGCAACTAGAGTACTTTTGGGGATGTTAATTAGTGAATTTCTGGCGGATCTGACGATGTGGCATTCAAAGTGAATGGTTGCCAGATGTTCTATAAGGTAATTCAGGCCTCAAGCCTCACAACCGAGAAATGAAAAAAATCGGGAAGGCAACATGCTTATGTGGGTCACTCCCATTAGGGTGTATAATCACCTATCTAGATAAATCCCATTTCCTTCTTTAATCTGTTCGATGCTGTTTCTTTTCAGGAAACGGTTGCTGATCCCAACTGTTGGTGATATACATTCGATACACTCAAGCGAAATGAGTGGTCGGTCATGTGTGGTCCCGGTTGCAAGAAGTTCTTGTTGAGCCCAGTGTATTCACCTCTAGAGATACATTATCGACAGGTGGTTTCATACCTTATCACAGTCGTAATCCAATCTCCAATAAGTGCCCAGAGTTCTGATTATATACTATATATGTGGAGCGTGAGATGTAAGAGTTCTACTAGATTGTTATTTATTTGCATTTAGACACTATTGTAATATCAGAATAAGATATTGATTTCAAAATGTTTTGGGTTATCGTAAGGTAAAAAACGTCTGTGTTTATGTGTTGATCGGTCTTACGATTACCCATTTCTTTCGAAAAGATTTTTGAATTTAAAATAAAGATGGATGATTCACTTTAAACTTACCGAGTTTTCTCACTCTAGTTCACTAGACTGATCCGACATTTGTAATGCTCGGGTTAGCCCGGGTTTTGTAGGTTCAGTTTATTGGACACTACGAAGTTCAGAAGACATGTTGGAGGAGTTTAGATGGATTAGTATTTATTCCGCTGTGTGTTGTATATGAGCTCATATATCTATAACTATCCAGATGTATTAATGTACTCTGATGTTGTAAGTATTTTTTAAGCTCTCAATAAAGATTATTTCTATATTATATTTTGTTCCGCTGCGATGTAAGACTTTGTGTTGTGTTGGTTCATCATCTTCTTCTATTCTAGTATTTCTTTCTTTCTTATCTCACATTCTATTTTCTTTCAATTACTATCTGGTGTTTTGATACTTGGGTTTTGGCAAGTAATACGAGATTTATGTATTATTGTCGAGGTTCTAGCATCGAATCCACTGGGTCATTACAGTTAGGCTAGAATCACTAACCTTGATAGACATACATCTTCGATCAAACCAAATGGGATACATCTATGTATTATAATATGTGTTGTACATTTCCTGTTCATCAGAATCTTGTTGTTATGACCCCTCCCTCCTCATTACAAGCAACCAGGTTTTTTAGAGAAGGTCGGATTCTCATAGGCGTTTTAGTTTGGCTTTCGGTTCTAGTTCTCTCTCATGCTCGGTATTGACAAAGTGACTTACTTTGAAAAAGGTAGTTACTTGAGTTAATACTAGTTTATCCTTTTTTTCCATTGTGAATTACCTTATCGTACTATGGTTATGCTCATGCTCATTTATTGCAGGTACCAGATTTACACGCTCTATGCTTGGATGTGTTTTTCTTTCGATTTTTGTCGAAATTTGGGTACAGAAAAGTGTGGGATGTTACATTTGGTATTAGAGCTTAGGTTAAATGATCAGAGGAATTAGTTAAGTTACGACTCACAAGAGAACATAATTCGATTTTCTTTGCTGTTTTTCTTTGTCTTTCTTACTCAGCTTTAATTTATTTCGACGATGAATTAGTCGTGGGCCTAATAATAAAAATGGGCTTTAAGTGACTAAGGGTTGAAATATGTTGAGTTCGGGTTTGTAACCAATTCTGCCTTACCCCACAGTACATTGGTGATGTTGTCGTGAAGAGCATGAGGATGACATATGGTGAAATACGTTGGTTCAAGTTTGGAGACTTGACAAAAATCTAGCTACAACCATGATAGTCGTGATTTCTGGTGTCTGGTTTTGTTGGTAGTTACGGTTAAGACCATTACTCGATCCAAAACGGGAAAGTTCACACTATTATGTCGTATCTATTTTGGAAGTATAACTATGAGGTATATCCACTCGTTACTTTGTTAAATTTCCGAATCTACCTTTGTTGAAATATTCATTTGAGTTCTTGGCCTTGTATTCGAAGGAATTTATTTTTAAAACTATTTAGAAAAATAAAATGGGTTTCGATGGTTTTAAATGACGGTTTCGGAAAATGGTTTTGTGAAAGCCTAGTTTTATAAAAACATGATTTTTAAATTTTAATCTATTTGTGTTCCAAAATTTTGGGGATTAGTGTAATTTTAATAAATATAATCTGATTGGTAGGAGAGATGGAGTTAGAAATGACAAGGGATATGCCCCTAAACTTGAAAATAAATAAATATCTATTTATTGTGATTTTTAGTATTATTCTCCATATATATATATTGGATAATTTATTGAAATTATCACAGTTAATCCTTGATGTTTTGAAGTTCCAACATTTTTGAACCCGAAAATGTTTTTCCAGTTTATAATATAAACTAGAATACAAATAATAATAATAGTGATAGTAAATTGGATTTATAAGTACGAAACCGTTAGTATTATAATAAACTCCATCTTTGAAAAGTTTTAAATTTTTCTTTGGAAAGGCTAAGGAAAATTGTTCATCTTGATTTTTGGGGTATCTGATTTCCTGAATCGTCTGTTTATTGTTAGCTAGGTAAAGGGAAAATCCATTTTAATTTATATTACGGATTTCTAGCTGAATTATTTTTGGAAGTTCAATCATTGTGTAGTCGCAACATCATTGTTGAGACTATAAATCCTTGCAGTTGGTTTGGATTTTAACTATGGTCTTTAAATACCACCGTGATGAGGATAATTATTTTTCGGATCACGTAAAATTTTAAAAGAAGACGCGGGATAGTTAATATTTTAATCTGACCTAATAAGGGAAAGGTTCAACCTTTGTCCAAATCCTATCTTATAGTTGACCGTTTAGTGTTATACTAGAATGGTCAACTAGTTAATGAGTTTTGGTACAACTTGGACCTAGGACTCAACCGTAAAGTTGCATCCAAATTACCCCTAAATTTTCTCCTTTCGTCCTTCCTTCCTCATCTAGCCAAACCATATCTCTATTCTTCTTCTCTTTCTTTGTTGTCGCCTCGCCTGTAACAACCCGGAAAATCCGAGCCAATTTAAAATTTTTATTTTGGCAATTTTAATGAATTTTGAATATTTAAAATGAGTTATCTTAAATAATAACAACGAGAAATTTATTTTGAATAGAATTAGAACGTATAGATTTATTTGAATCGTCGTTAGAATATAAATATTTTATTTTAAATTATAAAAGGAATTGAAAATGACGCGGTAGTTTAAAAATTCGATTTCAAAGTTCAAATGAATGTACATGATTCAAAATAAACCGGATTTTAGCGAAACCAAAAATATTAGAATCTAATTGAGAATATCTTTCCAATGTATCCGAAAAATCAAAATTTCATAGCGGGAATAAAAAGTTATGTCCAGTTGAAAATTCAAAAAAGTCGCTATGGAATTCTGGCCCTTAAAAATGGACATTATGCAAACGACCTCGGTATTCGACGAAACCAATTTTTTTGGATCCGTGATGTCAAGTTATTGCTAGATTCCAAAATTCGTAATTTTTCGAATCAATATGTGAGCATGGAAAAGGAAAACGCGTTTGACCAGTTTAAATTGATTTTAATCGACTGGAAAATGGTCATTTTTCAAACGGTCTCAGAATTCAACGAAATTAGTTTTGTTAGGACCGTATCGTCAATACGAAGCTAGAAAATATTTTTTGGGAATTTTTAGAGTTCGTATGTGGCCCCGATAAATTGAAATGTGCGTTCAAATTCAATATATAGATTTATATTTTGATTTGATGGAAACTGATCGAACAGCCGAACTAGCTTATGATACATATCCCATTGTGTTCAGAATGGGGGTAATTAGCTATGGGGGACAGTCGATGGGCTTGATTTCTTGGTCAAATAAAAAGTAACTTTATGGATTATAAAATTAATATATATATTTATATACTCCCTCTACCTCACTCTCTCTCTCTTTTATTTTCTTTCAGATCGAAAAAAAAATGAAATCGCGCCCCTCCCCCCCCCCCCCCCCGATTCGATCAGCGCCGCTGCCGCTAGGGGCTGGCCACCTCGCCACCACACCCCTACCCTTGACCCTCCTCCCCTCTCTCCTTCAATTTCCGCAAGCCCTAGACCCCCAAACCCAATTTAAAACTGTCGCCACCCCTCTGCTCGCCGCCCCCCAGTCGACTTCCGCACCTCCCCTCCGCCTCCCACTATCTGGTGCCACAGCAAACAAACCCCCTTCCTCGAACGATGTGAGTTTTTAATTACATTTTTATTTTTATTTTCTTTAATTCTATAATGTAATCATTTGTATGAAAATAAAAATGTCATTTTTATGTAATGTAATCATTTTATGTAAATAAAAATATCATTTTTAAGTAAAGTTATCATTTTTATGTAAATAAAAATATGATTTTTGTATAGGTAAATGGCGAGAGAAAAGTTTAGATTTTTAATTATATAAAGATTGTCTTTTTAATTAAACAAAGGTTTGATTTCTAAACAAGAAAAGATTAGATTTTTAATTCATAAAAGGTTGAATCTTTATATGAAAGTGATTTAAAAAAATGTGATCTTTCTTTATATGAAGTGAAATATAAAAGATTTGATTTTGTTTATTTGAAAAGATAGGACTTTTATAATGAAGTAATGAATATAAAAATATAACTTTTATATATAGTGATGTAAAAATATAATTTCTATGCATGTAGAGAAGTAAAAATATAATTTTTATTATATTACTAGCAAGATAAAAATATAATTTTTATCATGGAAGTAGCGATATAAAAATAAATTTTTTATCTATATAGTAGCGGTATAAAAATAGAATTTTTATCTAATAGTAGCAGTATAAAATGTGATTTTTATCCATATAGCATAGTTATAAAAATGTGATTTTTATATACATGACAACAATATAAAGATGCGATCTTTATATATGTAGTGGCTACGGACAACGAAAGTGACAAGAGGCGAGCACGACGAAGATTCCTACATATGAAGAGTCGCGGTGAATTGGTTTAGCTAGTCGGTGAGAACTTCTCACTTTAATTCTTGTTTTCTAGTTAAAATTATATACTAGAATGCAGACGGTGCTTAGTAGCACCCGACACCCGTCGTCCACAGACTACTGATGGCTTGTATGTTTGATGGTATGTTGTTGTGAAAATTGATTGTGTGATGTGAAATGAAATAAAATATTTATATAGTTAAAAATATTTTATAGTTAAAAAATATAATTTTTGACGTGTGAATAAAATAAATATTGATAAACAAATCGGACGATTTGTTTATGTACACCCATTTGACTGATATTGATTGGGACGATAAATTTTACACATCGCCCAACTGCACAAATAATATTCAGTGTTTGTTGATTTGAAACCCCACACGGGTGTTGGGAATGATATTTGGCGTACACTAATCCCAATTATTTAGTTGTATGTCAACCGATAGGTTGACAGACTGTGTAAGCGTTAATTATTTATGTTTAATGCTTATGCAGTTGTGTGGTGCACTTTGGATGATGGTTGATTATTTATCATTGCTATTATATACATGTGTTGTATGGAATCCATATAATTAACATTATATGGTAATTGATTGGGCCTCATTCCAATTTGGAAAATAAAGAATATTATAAAATAAAGTTTCATGGGTTGAATAAAACAAAAATAGTCATATGTTGATGATACTCATGTGTTGAGAATATTCATGTGTTAAATGAAATATTTTAACAATAACATTCACATCTTTGTCATATATATAATTAGAAACTAACTGGAAATTAGTTAAGATGAGTGGTGTCCTGCGTATTGATCTGATGTTGGTTTCGGCCTTCGGGTTAATACTTAGGGAATCGTTCTCTTGCTAATTTACAGTTAGAAACTGATTAAGAATTAAACGATAGAAATCATAATTTTATAAAATATATTAAATAACAAAAATAGTCATGTGTTGACGATGTGTTGAGAATATTCATGTGTTGAAAGAAATATATATTCATGTGTTGAAGAAAATATTCATTTGTTGAATAGAATAACGAAGTTATTGAAATATATAAAGCCGTATTGATTAGATTTGCGCCATTTTGATGCGAACGATATTTATATCGATTATATTCGTTTTATAATGAATATAGAAAAGGAAGTGATTTCAAAATATAACATTTGGAAAATATTGTCATTAATATATTAAAGATATGGAATATTCAATTTTGATTTAAAATTGAATATGAAGTTGAAATTATTTTGAAAACGAATTTAAAATGAATTATAAAATACGTTTAGAATTGAAATCAACGATATATATATATTTATTAAATGTCCTGAATAGAACAAGCCGGGGCAGTTCGCGAATTTCGACCATTGACTTCGAATTGACGTTACGGGGATCCAACCGTCAGATTCTCCTGAAACCGGAACCATTGGGTTCGTATCGAAAAGAGCTTTCCAATGAATATTAGAAATTTGAAATCTAACGGTTGGACTTGGAATTATGTCCAAATCAAATTTGGAAAAGGTCGCTGTAAGTGCAGTTCGGTAGCCATTATTGAAAATCGACTGTACGGGCGTTGATAAAATTATTAAAAAGATTAATAATTTGTGTAAAATCACAATATATGAATTGGAAAGAATTGGGGTGAAAAATCGCATATTTAAAAAGGATAAAAATATATTTTTATCAAATGAACTAGTTTTGAACTAGAATTATAATCCAATATTTTTGAATAAATAAATTGGATTTGAAGTGGTTTTGAAAATAATTAGAATTTCCAATATACGAATTGGAATCGATTTGAATCGAAATTATCTTGGAATATTTCGATTTTGGATTTCGTGATTATATAGATAAGGTTATGGAAATTTGAAAGATATATTTATATCGTTATTTCCAATACGATATTTGTTGGTTTCGGAATTTGATATTGAATATAAGCCGATATATTTTCTATTCAGAGCCTTGTATTTAATATCAGATGAGATTTTGGGTTCGTCGTGAATGGTATCTTAAATAACGATGTTCTTGAACCCAGTTTAGAAAAGAGTAAATCTTTTAATTAAGATTTAGTGAAATTGTCCAGTTAATTAATATTTAATTGGAATTGAATAACACTTGTTCTTTAACCTGATTAAGAATGGAATGTGATTTTGGGTTTATCGTGAACCGTGCTTTAAATAACATTGGTTCTTTAACCCAGTTAAAGACAGGATATGGATTTTTGGGAAGATTAAAACTAAGTGGAGTTTTAATGAATCTTTAATTAGATTGAAGTGATCGAGAATGGAGTATCACTAGTTTTTCTCCAAAGCGATAGTTAAATCTTTAATTAGATTTGAACATGAAATGGTAATTAATATTTACCGATAACACCGTGGTGTTAGATATGGAGTATTACCAGTTTTGCCCCATGGGATGAATAGGTTGGGATTGGGAAATAAGATAAATAATTACTTCGTTGTGGTTCGCTAATCCCGACTAGTTTGGAAAACCTTAACATGGGTTGATTTGATATCAAAAGGAAGATTAAAGAATAAATTTAAAAGAATTTATCTTTGATAAAATTAATGGGAACTTTTCCCTAAAAATATGAAAAATTGAATAAAAGAATATTCTGAATTGGAATGAGGCGTATGTTGTGTTTGTGTAACACTTGTTTATTATATACGCGGGTTATTCGGAAAGGCCGGGTTTATACCCATTCTGAATAACCAATTCGACGATAATTCGTAGATGAGGATGGTGGTTGAAGACTGGAGGTCTTCACATCGTTTGGATGATTATTGATGATCTTGACTGGGCTGTACACCCAAGAGGAGGGAATTAGTTGGCGATCGTCCACACGTACTTGGAGATCGATGGATATGCGAGGAATAAGGTACCTCCGGTTTCGTTCAGACCCAGAACGAACTTGTAAATGGACTGTGTGTCTAACATTGGATTTCATTCTGTGTGATTGATTTCTATTAAATATATATCTGTTTGGCGGCGGAGAATTTATTCTCTTGCTGAACGCCCTTCTCTGAGACGTACGAGCTCAGGGGTTATATATTGATGGATATCAATTGCATGGCATGAATTGCCTGTGTGGCATGCCTAAGTGGCAAATGATCAAGGCTTCTGTTGAAAAGCAAAGTCTTGTGGTTGATGATCAAAGCACGGCCTGTGAGGCATACCTTTGTATATAGCATTAATTCGCGAGCCTCACACCTCGGTATGAGTCAAAAACGGGATAAGGACCCAAGGAGTGCACGACGTTTCTTTCTAGCTATGGGTGATGTCAGTGACCTACCAGTCCTGACATTTATATTATTTTTACCTGTGTGGTTGTTGGATGCGAGGCGCCTTGGATATAGGTCCTATAGGACTGGGAAACGTGTGTTCAGGAATAATTAATCCTCAAAAGAAGGAAAGGACCGGCCTTGGAGGATCCAAGGATCGCTGTGTGTGGTCCTGAGACATTTGCTAGAGTGTCTCGAACGGAGATGAGCTTGCCCCTTTTCTCGACTCATGATGGAATCCAATTTCCAATACGTGACATTCGGTTTTATTTGTAGAACCTAGTATGGCGACATAGTAGCATGGGATACTATGCCGTCTATGATTGATACATTTATATTCAAAGATGTTTTGACACTATACGCTTATAATAACAATATAAGATGAAATTTAGCGTATCAAGCATTATTTGGCTATTATAAGGTAAAACCCTATCCTCCGGCTTGCGTTACATTGTGTGATGGGACTTGGGTCTTATAATAGCTTCATTTTTCTTTATTTTGCATTGCGCTATTGTTTTATGCACTGGTATTCTTGGGAGGAAACTCGTTCCGTGTTATACGGCGTGGTCCCTTGATTTACCTAACTTTAGAATAAAGATTAATAACTGTTTTAGTTCTCACACCAGTCACATGACTGACCTGGAGTTTATTGTTTTAACTTAAACTCTGGGTGCCCCTATTTTTCACATCGGCAGCTAGTAGTTTTGTTTTGTAGATTTATATTCACGGGATCCTGGTTTACAGCTGGAATGATATTCGGAAAGCTTTGTATCCGCATATCGCCTTCAGTTGTGTTTTATATTATTTTTCCACTGCTATGTATTTAAATGTAATTTAAATCTCTGATATTTATCAAACGTGTGATATTTATTCATACTCTGTATATTCTTGTATTCTGATGGAATTGTTGTAATAAACAATGAAATGTTCTTCTGTTTGCATTCTGATTCGTCTTGTTCTCAAAGCAATCCGTGCTTTCCTTACCGGGGAAGTTACGGGTTACTACAGTGGTATCGGAGCTTTGGTTTACAGAGCTCGAGAACAAGACACATTAGAACCAAACGACAGAATTCATCAGAGATTGGATTAGAAATATCCAACAAGAATAACTCGTTAGAGATGGGATCAGTAGTATCCTAGATCGAGTCGAAAGAGTGTTATTTTTAGAATAAAAAATTGAAAACCAATTTTGTTTTGAAAATTAAATTCAAATATACGTATTTGAATATATTTTTTTGTATTGAATATGGACAATCGAGTATATAAAGATTTTGCATATATGCATCACGAACGTATATTTGAAGTTTTAATATACTGGATAGATATAGAATCGTGCTCTAGTCGCCCGAAGATGGTACTGATAATTGTCATGACATCATCAGTATTTATGTTCGAGTTTCGAAACGTGTGATATTTATATATTTCCATTGACTGGTGTGAGAACCAAAACTTACATAGAATTATTGTTGTAATTTTGCATCAAAAACATGATTTTCTGTATATATATCAAAACTATGAATTTGAAATGTTAATTCACTAATTTATTGATTGTTGTGTTGTATGATTATTGTTTTGATTAATTAAAATTTTGAACCATTATGCCAAATTGAACCGAATATTGAACTGTATTGAAAAATGATTATAATTGCATGCATATACATGTATATCCATTGAACAGGTCATAGCAAGAAGGCTAGAGAAGAGGAATAAAATTGTTTGCCCGACAAATAGGTATATGTTTATTGTATTTCTTGGGGATTTGATGATTTTATGAGCCGATTGGCTAGCCGCATGGCTTTTTCGTTTTCTTTTGGATTGATGAGGGCCATGGGAGGCTATTTGAAATATCCCGAAGTTCCCGGTGCAGGGGAGGTTATGGCGAAATTTTTCGGAAATTTAGGGTGTTAGCCAAATTTTTGAAAAAATTGAAAAGTTCTTAGAAACTAAAAAGTTGAAGAACTTAAGCCGTAATGAAAATAATGGAAGTTGAGTGGATTAGTTAAGCAACTTTCAGCTTCGTTCCTTTCCGAGGACGAAAAGATTTTAAGTGGGGGAGATTGTAACAACCTGGAAAATCCAAGCCAATTTAAAATTTTTATTTTGGCAATTTTAATGAATTTTGAATATTTAAAATGAGTTATTTTAAATAATAACGATGAGAAATTTCTTTTGAATAGAATTAGAACATATAGATTTATTTGAATCGTCGTTAGAATATAAATATTTTATTTTAGATTATAAAAGGAATTGAAAATGGCACGGTAGTTTGAAAATTCGATTTCAAAGTTCAAATGAATGTACAGGATTCAAAATAAACCGGATTTTAGAGAAACCAAAAATATTAGAATCTAATTGAGAATATCTTTCCAACGAATCCGAAAAATCAAAATTTCATAGCAGGAATACAAAGTTATGTCCAGTTGAAAATTCAGAATAGTCACTATGGAATTCTAGCTCTTAAAAATGGAAATTTTGCAAACGACCTCGGTTTTCGACAAAACCACTTTTGTTGGATCCGTTATGTCAAGTTATTGCTAGATTCTAAAATTCATAATTTTTTGAATCAATATGTGAGTGTGGAAAAGGAGAACGCGTTTGACCAGTTTCAGTTGATTTTAATCGACTGGAAAATGGTCGTTTTTCAAATGGTCTCGGAATTCGACGAAATTAGTTTTGTTAGGACTGTATCGTCAATACGAAGCAAGAAAATATTTTTCGGTAATTTTTAGAGTTCGTATGTGGCGCGGGTAAATTGAAATGTGCTTTCAAATTTAATATATAGATTTATATTTTGATTTTGACGGAAACTGATCGAAACAGTCGAACTGGCTTATGATACATATCCCATTGTGTTCAAAATGGGAGTAATTAGCTATGGGCGACAATCGATAGGCTTGATTTCGAGGTCGAAAAAAAAGTAACATTATGGATTATAAAATTAATAAAATAAATATATATATTTATATACTCTCTCTCTTCTATTTTCATTTAGATCGAAAAAAAAAAATCGCGCCCCCTCATTCGATCAGCGTCGTCGCCGCCAAGGGCTGGCCTCCTCGCTGCCGCCCAGGTGGGCCACCGCACCCCTACCCTTGCCCCTCGGCCCCTCTCTCCTTCGATTTCTGCAAGCCGTAGACCCCCAAACCTAATTTAAAACTACCGCCACCCCTCTGCTCGTCGCCCCCCCCCCCCCAGTCGACTTCCACACATCCCCTCCGCCTCCCATTGACCGTCGCCACAGCAAACAAGCCCCCCTTCCTCGAACGATGTGATTTTTTAATTTCATTTTTATTTTCTTTAATTCTATAATGTAATCATTTGTATGAAAATAAAATTGTCATTTTTATGTAATGTAATCATTTATATGTAAATAAAAATATCATTTTTAAGTAAAGTTATCATTTTTATGTAAATAAAAAATATGAGTTTTGTATAGGTAAATGGCGAGAGAAAAGTTTAGATTTTTAATTATATAAAGATTGTCTTTTTAATTAAACAAAGGTTTGATTTCTAAACAAGAAAAGATTAGATTTTTAATTCATAAAAGGTTGAATCTTTATATGAAAGTGATTTAAAAAAAATGTGATCTTTCTTTATATGAAGTGAAATATAAAAGATTTGATTTTGTTTATTAGAAAAGATAGGACTTTTATAATGAAGTAATGAATATAAAAATATTTTTTATATATATAGTGAGGTAAAAATATAATTTCTATGTATGTAGAGAAGTAAAAATATAATTTTTATTATATTACTAGCAAGATAAAAATATATATTTTTATCATGGAAGTAGCGATATAATTTTTTTTTATCTATATAGTAGCGGTATAAAAATAGAATTTTTATCTACATAGTAGCGGTATAAAAATGTGATTTTTATTCATATAGCATAGTTATAAAAATGTGATTTTTATATACATGGCAACAATATAAAGATGCGATCTTTATATATGTAGTGGCTACGGACAACGAAAGTGACAAGAGGCGAGCACGGCGAAGATTCCTACATATGAAGAGTCGCGGTGAATTGGTTTAGCTAGTCGGTGAGAACTTCTCACTTTAATTCTTGTTTTCTAATTAAAATTATATACTAGGATGCAGATGGTGCTTAGTAGCACCCGACACCCGTCGTCCACAGACCATGGATGGCTTGTATGTTTGATGGTATGTTGTTGTAAAAATTGATTGTGTGATGTAAAATAAAATAAAATATTTATATAGTTAAAAATATTTTATAGCTAAAAATATTTTATAGTTATAAATGTAATTTTTGACGTGTGAATAAAATAAATATTGATAAACAAATCGGACGATTTGTTTATGTACACCCATTTGACTGATATTGATTGGGACGATAAATTTTAAACATCGCCCAACTGCACAAATAATATTGAGTGTTTGTTGATTTGAAACCCCACACGGGTGTTGAGATGATATTTGGCATACACTAATCCCAATTATTTAGTTGTATGTCAACCGATGGGTTGACAGACTGTGTAAGCGTTAATTATTTATGTTTAATGCTTACGTAGTTATGTGGTGCACTTTGGATGATGGTTGATTATTTATCGTTGCTATTATATTCATGTGTTGTATGGAATCCACATAATTAACATTATATGGTAATTGATTGGGCCTCATTCCAATTTGGAAAATAAAGAATATTATAAAATAAAGATTCATGTGTTGAATAGAACAAAAATAGTTATGTGTTGACAATACTCATGTGTTGAGAATATTCATGTGTTGAAACTTATCATGTGTTGAACGAAATATTTTAACAATAAAATTCACATCTTTATCATATATATAATTAGAAACTAACTGGAAATTAGTTAAGATGAGTGGTTTCCTGGGTATTGATCTGATGTTGGTTTCGGCCTTCGAGGTTAATACCTAGGGAATCGTTCTCTTGCTAATTTACGGTTAGAAGCTGATTAAGAATTAAACAATAGATATCATAATTTTATAAAATATATTAAATAACAAAAATAGTCATGTGGTGACGATACTCATGTGTTGAGAATATTCATGCGTTGAAAGAAATATATATTCATGTGTTGAAGAAAATATTCATTTGTTGAATAGAATAACGAAGTTATTAAAATATATAAAGCCCTGTTGATTAGAGTTGCGCCATTTTGACGCGAACGATATTTATATCGATTATATTCGTTTTATAATGAATATAGAAAAGGAAGTGATTTCAAAATATTAGGTTTTGAAAATATTGTCATTTATATATTAATGATATGGAATATTCAATTTTGATTTAAAATTGAATATGAAGTTGAAATTGTTTTGAAAACGAATTTAAAACGAATTATAAAATACGTTTAGAATTGAAATCGACGAAATATATATAATATTATATATACATATATATATATATTAAATGGCCTGAATTGAACGCGCCACGCCGCGGTAGTTCGCGAATTTCGACCATTCACTTCGAATTGATGTTACGGGAGATCCAACCGTCGGATTCTCCTGAACCCGGAACCATTGGGTTCGTATCAAAAAGAGCTTTCCAATTAATATTAGAAAATTGAAATCTAATGGTTGGAATTGGAATTGTGTCCAAATCAAATTTGGAAAAGGTCGCTGTAAGTGCAGTTCAGTGGGCGTTATTGAAAATCGACTGTACGGGCCTTGATAAAATTATTAAAAATATTAATAATTTGTGTAAAATCATAATATATGAATTGGAAAGAATTGGGGTGAAAAATCTCATATTTAAAAAGGATAAAAATATATTTTTATCAAAATGAACTAGTTTTGAACTAGAATTATAATCCAATATTTTTGAATAAATAAATTGGATTTGAAGTGGTTTTGAAAATAATCAGAATTTCCAATATACGAATTGGAATGGATTCGAATCGAAATTATCTTCGAAATATTTCGATGTTGGATTTCGTGATTATATAGATATGGTTGTGGAAATTTGAAAGATATATTTATATCTTTATTTCCAATACGATATTTGTTGTTTTCAGAATTTGATATTGAATAAAAGCTGATATATTTTCTATTAAGAGCCTTGTATTTAATATCAGATGAGATTTTGGGTTCGTCATGAATGGTGTCTTAAATAAAGTTTTTCTTGAACCCAGTTTAGAAAAGCATAAATCTTTAAATTAAGATTTAGTGAAATTGTCCAGTTAATTAGTATTTAATTGGAATTGAATTTAAATTGGTTTTTGGGTTTATTGTGAGCGGTGTTTTGAATAACACCTGTTTTTTAACCCGATTAACAATGGAATGTGATTTTGGGTTTATCGTGAACCGTGTTTTAAATGATATTGGTTCTTTAACCTAGTTAAAGACAGGATATGGATTTTTGGGAAGATTAAAACTAAGTGGAGTTTTAATGAATCTTTAATTAGATTGAAATGATCAAGAATGGAGTATCACCAGTTTTTCTCCAAAGCGATAGTTAAATCGTTAATTAGATTTGAACGTGAAATGGTAATTAATATTTATCGATAACACCGTGGTGTTAGATATGGAGTATTACCAGTTTTTCCCCATGGGATGAATAGGTTGGGATTGGGAAATAAAATAAATAATTATTTCGGTGTGGTTCGCTAATCCCGACTAGTTTGGAAAACCTTAACATAGGTTGATTTGATATCAAAAGGAAGATTAAAGAATAAATTTAAAAGAATTTATCTTTGATAAAATTAATGGGAACTTTTCCCTAAGAATGTGAAAATTTGAATAAAAGAATATTCTGAATTGGAATGAGGCGTATGTTGTGTTTGTGTAACACTTGTTTATTATATACGCGGGTTATTTTTGAAAGGCTGGGTTTATACCCATTCTGAATAACTGATTCGACGATAAGTCGAAGATGAAGACGGTGGTTGAAGACCAGAGGTCTTCACATCATTTGGATGATTATCGATGATCTTAATTGGGCTGTACACCCAAGAGGAGGGAATCAGTTGGTGATCGTCCAGACGTACTTGGAGATCGATGGATATGCGAGGAATAAGGTTCCTCCGGTTTCGTTCAAACCCAAAACGAACTTGTAAATGGACGGTGTGTCTAACATTGGATTTTATTCTGTGTGATTGATTTCTATTAAATATATATCTGTTTGGTGGTGGAGAATTTATTCTCCTGCTTAACGCCCTTTTCTGGGACGTACGATCTCAGAGGTTATATATTGATGGATATCAATCGCATGGCATGAATTGCCTATGTGGCAAATGATCAAGGCTTCTGTTGAAAAGCAAAGTCATGTGGTTGATGATCAAAGCACGACCTGTGTGACATAGCTTTGTGTATAGCGTTAATTCGCGAGCCTCGCACCTCGGTATGAGTCAAAAACGGGATAAGGACTCAAGGAGTGCACGACGTTTCTTTCAAGCTATGGGTGATGTCACTGACCTAACAGCCCTGACATTTATATTATTTTTACCTGTGTGGTTGTTGGATGCGAGGCGCCTCGGATATAGGTCCTATAGGACCGGGAAACGTGTGTTCAGGAATAATTAATCCTCAAAAGAAGGAGAGGACTGGCCTTGGAGGATCCAAGGATCGCTATGTGTCGTCCTAAGACATTTGCTAGAGTGTCTCGAACAGAGAAGATCTTGCCCCTTGCCTCGACTCATGACGGAATCCAATTTCCACTACGTGACATTCGGTTTTATTTGTAGAACTAAGTATGGCGACATAGTAGCATGGGATACTATGCCGTCTATGATTGATCATACATTTATATTCGAAGATGTTTTGACACTATACACTTATAGTAATAATATAAGATTAAATTTAGCGTATCAAGAATTCTTTGGCTATTATAAGGTAAAATCCTATCCTCCGGCTTGCGTTTCATTGTGTGATGGGACCTATGTCTTATAATAGCTTCATTTTTCTTTATTTAGCATTGCATTGTTGTTTTATGCACTGGTATTCTTGGGAGGAAACCCGTTCCGTGTTATATGGCCTGGTCCCTTGATTTACCTAACTTTAAAATAAAGATTAATAACTGTTTTAGTTATCACACCAGTCACATGACTGACCTGGAATTTATTGTTTTAACCTAAATTATGGGTGCCCCTATTTTTCACACGGGCAGCTAGTAGTTTTGGTTTTGCAGATTTATATTCACAGAATCCTGGTTTACAGCTGGATTGATATTCGGAAAGCTCTATATCCGCATATCGCCTTCAGTTGTGTTTTATATTATTTTTCCGCTGCTATGTATTTAAATGTAATTTAAATCTCTGATATTTATCAAATGTGTAATATTTATTCATACTCTGTATATTCTTGTATTCTGATGGAATTGTTGTAATAAACAATGAAATGTTCTTCTATTTGCGTTCTGATTCGTCTTGTTCTCAAAGCAATCCGTGCTTTCCTTACCGGGGAAGTTACGGGTTACTACATCGCATCCTCCTCTTCGCGCTTGTTTGCGCATTAGATCTTGCCGCACTAATACTCCAAGATCTAGTTTCTTCTCTCCAACCAATTTTTTGCCTATAATACCTAGTTTCAATATTTGATCCTACTCACACTATCTAAGTCTCCTCCTTAGGTAGAAATCATTTGATTGGATCAGAATGAGCTAAAAAGTCTCACCGCTTTAGGGCTAAGAAAATTTATCGAGGCAGTTGGACTTGCACCGGCCAGTTTCTTCGAGATCTTAGAATAGGTTGTTGTTCGTGTTGCATCCGTCTTTGCTATAGCTTGTTAGATTAGGTTCTTATAAAGGCAATCATCGTTTTAGAGATGAAGATTAAGCTATATTTTGGATGGTTTTTCCGAGGAGAATCTCGACGAGATTTTAGAGGAATCTGTGTCTTACACGGACTTAATAGTCTTTCGTTTGACCGACTTTGGAGATTTTACAGCAATCCTCTTTTCTTAATGTCGGTTCTTGAGTTCGGGAATCTATGTTTGAATTGCCTATGTAGACCTGTAGCACATTATTCTATAAATGGTAAGTTACAAGTAGGTTTATCTCATGATGCAGGAATTTAATCCTTTGCTTGATCGGTGGCGTAACCATCATTTATTACCGCACCATATTCGATTCGGCTTGTGTTCTTATGTGTTATCTCGTTGAGTTACTCTTTATTAACTCACCTATCCATTTTGTCTATTGACAATCTTTGATGGGTTTCAATGAGAAGCAGTTTTGTGGTAGGTTCCTTTTCTCATCGTAAATTCTCTCTTAGAAGAGATGATGATGTGGAAACCTGCAACAACACCAACGGTGTTTGTAACACAAGATTGAGCATTTTTGCTACCATGATATGGTTAATTAAAGATCACAAAAATTGATTTGAGCTCTAGGCATGGAGCAAGACATCTCGATGTTTATAGCCAGTTTTTTGAGAGTTTCGGTGTTGTTGCTTTGTCGTCGTCCTTGTTGTTTCCCTTTCCAACATCGGTTTCTGGGCTTTGTTGTGATTCGTTCTTGTAGCTGTTAGTGTTGTTTAAATATCATGACTTAAGTTAATGAGATTTCTATGTTTAGAGATATTTATGTCATTCACGCATGCCTATTTGAATGAAATCTTATTTTTTTAATCTAAACTAACAGTTGTCCTAGAGCTGGAAAGAATAGAATTCTGTATTGGATAAATTTTACAAAAAACCGGTTTTGCATTGTTTCTGTCATGGGTATATAAATAAATAAATCACCATTTTTTGTTAAAGCTAAATATATTTTGGTCTTTTTGTGTGTGATTTCATTTTTCGCATTTTTAGTGTGACTGACTTCCTTTTTTGCTAACATGTAACTTGAATCGTTTAAGTTTTTGTAAATTACATTTTGAATTTTTTTGAAAAAACATTGTTTGAAAAAAGATGACTTTTTATCATTTTCTTATTTTTATAGGAAAGTGATACGGTTTTGAAATTAAACATGACAAGTTTTTAAGCGAAAATTTATTTTTGTGAAATTTTTCGATTTTTGGTCACATGAGTAGCATAAGGAAGATTTTTGGATGCTTTGTGTGCGCGTTTTAGAGGTGCAGTAGGATCGACGGTATGATAAAGACGTTAATGGCAACAAGGAAAAGGTTGTTTTAGCCTTGGAAATGTTGTTTCCATACCTTGTCAATAATGCGTGTGAGCTATTAATTAACCCGTTTTACGTTTTAGAGATTGCTTTAAGCCTTCTTTACAGTCAACAATTAGAAATTTTTGGTGTATTTTGGGTAACTGAGGTGAAAATTTGATTGTGGGATGGAATATGGAATATTTGTAAGATGAAAAAATGTTTAATTTCTTTGCTTTGATTTCCTTTTTTCGGTTTAGGAGAAATTAAATAGAAAACGATTAGGTTGTGTCATTTTGGATGGTAGGGTTTGGAGGCAAAATTGGTTGCTTCACACTCCTATTCATAGTTATGTGAGGTTTATGGATGAAAAAAAGAATTTTTCAAAATTTGCATTCATATAGAACTACCAGTATATTTAGGATGCTTTACATCATGTTTTCAAACGTGTTTTAAAAATCTCAAAGCATACATATAGAGGGTCCTTTTTAAAATCATCTTGCATGCATGTTTTATGGTTGAGATGCATTATGTACACCATGCACATATATACATGGTTGCAAAGTGCATGTACACAAATTAGTTGCGTAGGATAGGAAAATTAGGAGTCAGAATTTCGGGACGAAATTCCTTTTGGGGGGGGGAGAGAATGTAACAACTCGGAATTTTGACAATAAATAGTTCTTTAATTAGAGTCTCAAAAATAGGTATTTCTGCAAACGTTGGAATTTGACCACGAAACTTTAACTGATGCGTTCGTTCGGAATTTTGGTCAACTTTCATGTTTGGAGTTTCGCGAACAATCCATATGAAAAAGTTACCGACGAAATATGAAAACGAACGAAAAATAAATAAATCGGAATAATTAATATATAGTAATAAATAATTCCTAGACACCTCACTACCAAATCGGCCAAGCGATCGACCGCTGGCTGCGACCGCTTGATCGAGCCAGGCAGTGACGTCTAGGGTTTGGTAATATAAAATTATAATATGAATAGACGGATGTTAATATAAATTAATCTAACGGTCCTAGGCCCTTGCCAATCCTATAAATAAAGGCGTAAGGCCTCATTATTTTCCACATAAATCTGCAGTGGCAGCAGAGCTCTGCCATATTTCCCCTTCTCTAAACCTAATTTCTAAAATAAAAATATATTCATATAAACAAATCCAATTCATACGAAATTGAGAGGATTAACAGATTTAACGGAAAAGAATACAAATTGACGCTCCAAATCAGATTCTCCCCTTTCTTCCTATTTTCTTACATTTCTACAAAATTTCCCCCTTTCTAGATAAATTGTAGATCTTACTATATACTAAAACAGAGACCAGCCTGGGCCACGTGGCAGCACCACGTTGCTCCATTCCTCCATTTTCCTGCCAAAACCTACAAAGCAATAAAATATACATGTACATACTATGATTATTACTGAGAACTAGAAGATTTCCCAGGCATATACAGTGTATACTTAACACATTACACGATGTAGAGTAATTAATTTATCACTTCAGGGTTCGAGACATGAAAAGAAGAGTCTAGACATGCGGCTAATTAATTTATTTTTTCAGTAGATTCGAGACACGTCCCTCTCATTTTTTAATCCACCGTCATAATTGTTAGAACCATTTCGCTAATCTTCTTCTTCCCTCTTATGGATTCCAACAACTATACCTAAACATTCATCCATCGGATCGATTTCAACAATATTCAGAGCCTGCTGTGAAAACTCAGAAAAATCATTAATTTCTACTGTTCTTCCTACTAGAGATTCAAGGAAATCGCTCTTTCCTGCAATTCGGGATCAAAGAAATGATTGTCCTCTTTTTTGATATCAAACCCTATATCTATAACATAAGCTCTTAACTCCTAGCCGCATTTTTATGTGTAAATTGATTCGACTTCTTATGTGAATTTGATTGATTTATTGTTGGTGTTCCGACCGGATCCAGTCTCTCTTATTCGACTTCAGTTCATTGTAATTTTTTTAATTGTTTTATTTGATTTAGATCCATTTATGCTGATTCAGTTGTTCAATCTAAACCCAGGGATTTTTTGTTTTAAATGCTTTTTGAACATCATAATATTGATTTAGATGCAGTGAACAGATCAGTTCGATTTACAACTTTAGAGGATGTTGATTTATTAACGTATTTATTTGATTTCAGGCAGTAGAGTTTGGTTTGAATGGATCAGGTGGGAATTAGATCCATTTTACTTAATTTTGTGTGCATTTAAATTGTTATATGTACTCTAGGTTGCTTTTGCACTCCAAGACTGATATGTTTGGTTGAATTCAACATTTACTGATATGATGTTACAAGTTTAGTTATAAGATTTTTAAAAAGCTAATTTGTTTCTACTGCAGGCAATAGACATATAAACAGTCAACTAGATCGCAAGGAAGTAAAGCTATGGAAGGCCTGCTCTAATTCTATTTCTCTATTCTAAATTTTTTTCGTTTGTTTTTTATCCCTATTTAAATGTGTGTGTGTATAGTTCTATTTTTTTTTGTTAATTTATTATTGCTATAATTGTATTGTTATAGTTGTATGATTTCTGCCTGTAAAGAGTTTCTAGTTAAGCAATTCCTGTATATAATATCATAGTGTATTCAGATTCAGATTGTGAAGAAAGTACCACCAAATTCTCACAGAGTAGATCAATAGGCCTTTATGTGTTTTCTTCTCCCTATTACACAGGTCAAATTTTTATAGTGACTTCCAAAGTTTTTTTTATTACTAATGTATTTTTAATTATTTATTTATATGTTAATATCATTTGTGGGACAATTTTAAGAATTCGATTACTATCAACTTTTAAGGTGCTTTCCAGAAGAAAAAAAAATGATACCACTGAAATTCTTGCATGAGAATAAATAAGAAGGAAGCAAGCAATGATATAGGCATATAGAACCGAAAACTGCCTACTGTCTTTAGAATATACAAGATCCAAGTAATTAATCAGAAAAATAAACGACCTATACTCATTTTCTAAAATTCACGCATGTGAAAATAAACTACAAAAGTATTGCATGAAAATTTTGAGGAATAAGCTTTGCTGCATTTGAGAAGTAAACTATTTGCGGTTTAATGAGAATGAGTGTACCACAACGAAAAATGATACTGTTTTCATAAGTGTATTGAGATATACGTTGTCAAACTTTTGTGTTTCTGTTGGGAATGTCAGTAACGGGAATATTTACTATTTCGTATTTATCTGGGTTCTACTTAAACTATTTGCGCTTCCAGCTCTTTGATTTATGTTGCACATGTTATTTTCCTTTGGCTTTTGAACAATGCCACTTAGTTTACTGATAGTTTACACATGGGTAAAACCTATTGTTTTTCTTACTTTACTTTGTTAATTTTCTTTTTAATATGTAATGTGACACGTTAGTTTCTATTTAGAACATGAAATTTGTCTTCGTTACATACTTAAAAAGAGGTAATATGACATTAGTTCTATACTACCAAACGTTTTTTGTATCTAAAGCAAGAATTTCACATGTTAATATATTTGCATTATATAATGTAGAAAATAGTTGAAATTTTAGCGATTGATAGTCACAAGTCAATATTTATATTATATATTTATGAAATCATTGTTTAAATGATACAATATTAATTTTCATTTCACTGATTGCAATTTTGAAGCTAATCCTTAGTTACGATAATATATTATCCTTCCATAATAGTATATTATCCTTTGTCAGGCTGTCATTGTTCCATATTCTGGAACCCGGGTATAAACATATCCAACGTTACTTTTGATTGGGGTTATGTAGACTTAAGTCAATGAAATGAATACATATATACATGTTTACGTACAACTTCTATACTTTGTTTAGTCAATCCTTATTGCACCACTAAATTTTGCCAATGTGTGTGTATATATATATATATGTTGTTCTGACTATAACACTTGGAAGTGATTTTCGCTTGCAATAGTGAAGTCGAACTTTAGAAAATTTAATTTCTTGCTATGCTCAGTTGATGTTCTCAAAGAAGATTATTTTTTAAATCCTTCACTGTTTACAAGTTCAATTTTTTGATAGCTTATAGTTTGTTGTTTAATGGATTTATTCATGCAGTTGAGCTGTTTGTTTGATTACTAAATGGACTTTGATCGTACAGTTGAGTTGTTTGTTTAATTACCAAGTGGACTTTGATCGTTGTACCTTTAGTTATAGAGAAATGAGTGATTAGAGCAAGACCAACTCATGATTCAAGCAAAAGAAATTCACTTGATGTCATACTTTCTTGGGTATCGCGACAATGTTGACTGTTTACTATTTCAGATCACTCTACAGGTACAAATAGTGTATTATTTTTATGATATTTTTAGAGTGTTAGTATCTTCATGCATGCCTTATTTATGATATCATATCATTGATATATAGTTATTATGATGACATATATAGTTAGTAAATGTTAAAATATATATTCTGATAAGTGTGTTTGAGGAAATGTTGTTTCCTTATAATAAGGAAACTGACATATTATACCGTAACCTAATAAATTTGTTTTATGCTTATTTTGTAAATTTGGTTTGGCTTATTCTGTAAATTTGGTTTGGCTTGGCATATATGCTGTAAATATTGCCCAATATTTATCCAAATCTACAAAACAATCCAAGGAAGATAATATCTCAACCAAATACGTTTGTTTTATGCTTACTATGTAAACATTATACTGCCTGTTATTTAGTTTGGCTTATGCTGTAAATGTAGCAAGAGTTTTGCGTAATAATATTCAAAACTGGCACTTGAAAAATGCGGAGCATGGATACAGTAAGCTGGCAAAATGTCGGATGGTTGGCTGCGTGAACGATCAAAAAGCTCACAGGAAAAGCAAAGGTAAAGTTGAACAAAATATGAGTTTTTCTAATGTCTTTTTTGCATTTAATTTTTTAAATATTTTCAGCTTTGACTTCATTAATTTTTGCACTAGCTAATTCTGATCATTAATTTCAAGGTGTTGCTTTTAATAAATATATATTCCTTTTTATTGCGATATGCTTTTATGCAAATACTATATGCACTGCTTTACCATAAATACAGGATATTATATGATTTAAGTCAGTTACATAAGATAAAGTCTTGATATAAATGTACCATTTCGAAAGAGAGATTTATAGACATATCAAGTACATATTGCAGCCTAGCTTTTGGCATTCTTATATGCACTAATTTATGTTTTATTTCATATGCTGGTAATTTTATATTACCATTTTCCCCATTTTCCTTTTGTTATCTCTTACTGATAATGGGGAAATTTTAAGGGAGTTGCCTTTTTATATATCCCAAAATAACCATTTATGGACTTAAAGCAATGTAAAATTGAACTCTAATTTAGGTCATTTCTTGCTTCTTTTTTGTCAGCTCTGAAATTTAAAATTTATATTATAAACCAAAAAAATGTTTGTTTTGCAAGAAGTTTATTTCCTATTAATTCAGTTGTATGCTGATTGTATATACTGTTGTCATTTTCTCAACCAACCTTTTGTCCACATCTTTGATGTATGTACAGCTTATTCAACTACTCTTTTGTTCTTCTCCTCTCATTTCTCTATTTGTTCTGCATTAGTTTGTAAAATCTATATTTTTACTCCCTTTAACATTAAATTATCCTTCGTTTTTCCTTAAAATTTCCATATTCATCATTTAATTTCTGATTTTTTCTCTTTTTGCTTCACGAAATGCTTTGGTTAGAAAGGAGCATTTTCCAATCTTAAATTTTGGCCAAGATGATAGGCATGTTGTGATTTTGGTCGAATAATGAAATAAATTTCAATGGATGACTGATATTTTATTAACGAGACTATAAAAGAAAGAATCATTTTGGACATTATAATTAAAAGACATTTTCTTTACTAAAACTTTTTATTGGGAGGAAAATTAAATAATTGGTTCTTCCCTTGTAAAATCAAATTAAAATTGCAAAACAGAGCTTTTACTATTAATTCTCATTCTTTTTTTATATATCCAAATTCTTTGTCTCTCCATCTCTTATCCCTTTACCTAATACTTAATTTTAGACGTTAGTACTGTTATTTGAAGATCCCAATCTTTGTTTCCTAAATCCTCATATGAATCTTCACCAAAATAAGATGATATGATTTTTTTTCCCTTACATATCTAATATTCTAATGATGTATTTGGCAGATATTTGGACTTTATATCTTTATCAATGTTTCAAATAAGGTATGTAATTATTTAACTAATTAAAATTTCAAATATTTTATTTGTTCAACCAAAGCTAATATCAAAACATTATTTGTTTTCAGATTAAAACAATTTAAATGGAAGAAAAATGAAAATTGCCTGGAATAAAATAACGGTAGTAATGGAAAACTTTGTAATAGTTTTGCTTAAAAAATTTCATATAAGATCTTATAAATTTTTTATTTTTTTTAATAGTTTATCCTTAACTTTTCTTCTTCTTAATCAAAACACTTCTCCTTTTAACATTTTATATTCTTAATTTGTTAGTTCATATTCTAATTCTGGGAAAATCTGGATATATACATACATACATATATATATATATATATATATATTGATGGCTTTGGCAAGTATATTATGACCATGAAATTTGAAACTGTTCCCTTTAGCCTTATATATACTACGAACCTACATTTAACTACACATAATTCTAACTTTATTGTAATTTTTGTTTCTACTAGCAAAATAAATATTGCAAATTGTTTAAAATCATGTTGCAAAACCAAAAATTATTATTTCCATTATTCAATGCATGAATTTGTCATTTGTTTCAGTTTTATTCCCCTTTTATTTCACCACCACATTGGAAGTGGTTTTGTGTTGCTTGATTAGGTTGCAGAAAATATTTGAGTGGGTAATTCTTGCCTATTTTTCTACCTTTAAAAATTACGTCGTTCAATTTACTTGAGTTTATTACTTCGAAATATTGAACTTTCCTAGGTCAATATTTTGATTTGGACTCAAGATTCTTATAATACTTACAGTTGGTTACTTCATAATATTCATACTACTAACAATTTGATTGGTAAATTTAAATAATTCATTTTATTCCACTTTAGGGTTTAGTCATCGTCTCTTCCACCAAAATTAACCATAAATTCAATTAGGAGTCATACCACTAATTGACTAGGTGAACAGACCACCTCTGATCGTTTGCGGTCGATTTCCAACCTGAGCGTTCATGATTAGCGGATTTATTTGGCTAATTCTAAATTTAAATGTAGTCAACTATTGGACTAGGTGAATGAAGCACTGCTCATCATTATATTTCCACCTTGTCGTCTCACAATTATTTCTCGCCATGAATGATTGACCTAGCGAACAGAGGTAAAAACCCTAAGTTTAATTCCTTTATCCATTACGTTATAGTTTTTATGTACACAGGTAGTTTATTACTCAATGCATCAAGTCTTTTAAATATGAGTTTGGCTTTGACTGCGTCAGCATACAATAACCAAGGTTTGAAAAATGTCATTATTATCAAATATATCCCATTAAGTACCCTTACTAAGTTTACTATTATTGGCAGCATTTTTTTAATACTTCCAATTATTCCAAACTTTTTGAAAGCCTATATTTAATAGCTTAACATGCTAATTTGCCTCCCATCTTCATGCATGAATGTATGTATTTTTTGTTGCCACATGTATTTTTCATTTTTGCATCAAATAAATAAGTATCCTATTTTTGTTTTCATCATGGATGAATACATTTCTTTGATTACTACGTTAGCGCCTGTATAATTGAAGTAAGCATTTATCAATGCATTTCAAAAAATGTCACCCTTTTACTTATCTTTACAACGCCAAAAAATATTGTTTCCAATGGAACTGGTACAATTTTGAGTTTCAATATTAGATAACCTTTTGTTGTATATAACGGTGTTGTATACACAATTATATGATTTTTGTTTGATGATAACAAACAAGTATATATTATTTTAAATGTGTTTGTTATTGTACTGTTATATAACACACAGACAGGAATATAATATTTATATTTAAATAGAATACGAAGGTACAAAATTTCATATATTCACATAGTATTTTATTTAAATAAAATATTATATTTCAACATTTGAGCAGTACAAATTATATGACTCCACTATTTGTACACATTCACAGATATTACACATGATATTGTACTTGTATATAAACTGAATACATTAGACAAATTTGTTTGAACACAACAAAAATAATATTTTATTTTAGTCAAATTTGTTTAATACAAACATAAATACTTTTCTTTCATTACATACACAGTTCCTCACTACAACACTCATACAGTCACTCAGTTATACAGACATTTTTTTTATTAACACAGACACATCACTCAATATAGACATTTTGATTTATGCAATTAACTGTCTTCAGTTCTTTGCATTCTGTCTTCACAGCATCCTTCAGTCAGTCCAGTCTTCATACCTGTCATATAAAGAAACACACACAGTAATCATGAACAGAAATAATTTCATATTCTAGCAAATATAATTTTTATTTTAAAAATTTATTTGCCTCAGAATTTTAGTATGTTTCTCGTCATTTTTCATTACTTGATCTGATATGTATATCAAGGTTTTAAATCTCGGACATCGATCGCGTTTCATCTCGGGGATTTGTTAGACTCGGTCTCGTATCGGGAGAGATCTCGGACGAGATGAGTCTAACTTGGGAGTTCGTCTCAGATTTTCATCTCGGATCTGAAAGTTCATATTGGAACAATCTCGAGGTACATGATATGTTCAAAATGATATTTTAACGAAATGATTTTTATGAATGCTATTAAAAACATAGTAACTTAAACTTAAAATGCAAAACAACTTTATTATTCTTTATTTGCGAAAGATCATTCATACTCTAAATCGTAATATGCTTAAAAAAGGTATATTGTTAGACATGAAACATTAAAAGGATCAAAAACATTAAAAAAATCAGCATAAATAGACCATAAAATACATAATTTCATAAGTAATATGTATGTAAAAAGACGAATATGAAAATCATAAGCATTGTAAAACATATACAAACATACAATATAGTCATTTAACATGCAAAATGTAAAATAAAAGATTGATATAGCTAGATTTGAGTTTTTTAATTATAGTTCTAGTTCAGGCACAAATTTTAATTTTAACCAAAAAAACTTAGATCTCGGGCAATATTCCGGTATTCGTCTCGGTCGATATATCGTTCGATATCGCATTATCTCCGGCGATATATTCAAAAGGAGATTTAGAGTGATATTTGTTGTTTCGCTTCGGCAGGAGCCGAAAATGAGATCTCAGATTGACGAAACGGGTTTATTAGATTCACAAGTCCAGTTGGTTTAACCCTATCCACCCAACACGTTTTTAGACACCACATTTCTCTTAAATTTGCATTTATTAAATATTAATGCATAGACCTCTCACATTAGGTCGGTAGCTTGTGGCCGCTGGATGTGCCGGGCGGTTCCGGGCAGACTTCTGCCACAAGCCAGACCTAACCTCATGTCTAAGCATATTTTAGTTATGCCTACGACCTCTCACATTAGACTGACAGTTTGCGGTTGCTGGTTAAGCTGGTTGGTTCCGGGCACGCTTCTACCGCAAACAGAGTCTAACCTCGTGTCATAGCCAATTCATTCCAATACAGATTATATAGATATCAGACTAATTCTGTTTATTTAACAGATTAAACTTCTTTACAGGTTATAGCAGATTAATCAAATTTCCATGTTTTACTCAATCTTAGATCGAGCCTACGGATTTTCATACCCAAATTACAATTATTTAGCTTTCAGCAGATTAGGCAGTTCAACAGATAACATATCTTGCAGATTAAGTGATTCAACAGATTTAGCAGATAACAGATTTAGCAGATTAGGCAATTCAATAGATTTAGCAGATAACAGGTTTAGCAGATTAGGCATTTCAACAGATTTGGCAGATAACAAATTTAGCATATTAGGTAATTCAACAGATTTAGCAAATAACAGGTTTAGCAGATTAGGCAATTCAACAGATTTATCAGATAACAGGTTTAGCAGATTAGGAAATTCAACAGAATTAGCAGATAACAGATTTAGCAGATTAGGCAATTCAACAAATTTAGAAGATAACATATTTAGCCTAAACTTACATGCCTAAATCAGGGTCATAATTCGTAATATGACATATGCCCAAATCTTTAGTTAAACTTGGACAGTACAGAATATTCTCTAAAAGCCCAAATCATGATATACCATATGAATTATGCCAAATTATAGCCTTTAATGCAAAATATCCAAAATTCCACTTTTATGCGTATTCACATTGATAGTTATCCTATTGTAATATAGGTCTCTACGCCTAAGTCACATATTCCTTTTTCAAGTCATTAATCGTTACATAAAAATTTACCCCAAAAGTCTAGATCTTTAAATTATAACATCTCAAAATCAGATCTTAATTTTTATATGCATTATGTCCCCAAGTTTCAAGTCACATGTTATACAATGATTCCTCTTCTTCCAAATTACAGAGTATACACAGATCTAGATCTAATTACAACATATGTCCATTTCTCAAATCAGTCAAAGATCAGTCATGTCCAATTATGCATTATCCATTATTTGTCCCAAAATTTAGCGTTCGTGCGTTAATCTCTTATGAGATTTGGCGCAGACTCGTGGAAGCCTGGCTATAAACAAAAAGGAAGAAAAGAGGGAACAGATACAGAACAGTCACAATCAAGATAGATCCACAGAAAAGTATGCATAACCTCAGATCCAGATTCATAAAAATGTCAAGATAATTATTAAATTTCATATCTGAAAATAACTTTACTCACGATTGAAAAGGTAAATCTTGGTTTGTGGGATCTGTATTTTGACACTGAATACCGCTCCTTTGGCGTAGACTATCGATTAGATTAGAAATTAGTTGTTCTCTTTTAACTCTATTCAGATTGGAAGAAGATGCACTAGTTCTAGTTTTGATTCCAACAGAGTAGCGACGCCATTTTTATTTTTAATTAGAATAGAGGCAGAGTATAGGTAGAATGAATTTGTGCGGAGAGAAAGCTAGGTTTGGGGGTGTTTAAATAGGTTAGAGCTCACGAATCCAGTCAGAAAGGCGTCCAGGTGCAGAAAAATGGATCTGTCTCCAGATCCGGAAAAAGGGGGGAGAGGTCGACCCTAAGGTCGACACTAGTGTCGACCTGGGTCCTGGGTGGGAATTTTTCCGCCCAGCCCGTGTGTCTGTTTTGAATTTCGAAATCTGAATTTTGAATTTCGGGCTGGATTTTTAGTGAAACTTCTGAAGGCCATATCTTCTTCATACAGAGTCCGATTTACGCAAACTTGGACTCTATTCCAAGCATAATTTTGAGAAGAGCGCAATGGCGTGACCCATTTCCCTTAATTATTTTGTTACAATTTAATTATTCCCTGATTTGTTATTCTTATGTCCACAGAAAATACAGGGTGTTACATTCTCCCCTCCTTAAAGGATTTCGTCCCCGAAATCTTCAAGTTAGGAAGAATGTTCCTACCATCCAATCACCCATCTACTCAACCATCATCCACAAGCATCCATAGTCCTTAGAAAACTTCTAATGTTGTATGAACATATGCAAAAGTGTGTGTATATGTTCCTTATCTAATGCAAAGATTAGGCGATCCACTGATTCAGTTGACCACCTTATTGCGAATTATGTAAGTGCCGTGAGTCCAACATGTATGCAATTTTCCTATTTGATACATATCATTTCTATATGAGTGCATAACCGTTCATTCATATGCAACATCCATGTGCTAAGTCAACCATTTTGCATCCATAAAAAATTTAAAAAAAAAATGCACACACATCCATATGTAGTATGAGAGTGTTTTTGAGCCGATCTAGTGCCTAGTGTGTGTATATGCATCCACGAGCAACCACTAGCAACCATTTGCATCCAGTTGCAACCATCAAACATAACATGTCTCAAACACATGTTTACACCCATTAGTTTCTACCTAAAGGTCGAAGATTCGATCGATAGGATACAGCCGAGTGATAAAAGCAAGTACAATTAAAACAAAAGCTTTGTTCCTATCAAACATCGGTTTAAAAGAATAACCCCCTAAGTATCAACCCCGAAGACCGAAATCAACATCAGATTGATACTTAGAGAATCACTCCCATTAAACAAATGCCTAGCTGGAAATCTACTTCGCACTTCAAGTAAAAACCCCTATCCCTTTTCAGAAATATTCGGATACTTACAGAGTACTGGTACAAATCAGATTACCAAATGATTCTTAGGAAACTAAGCATGGTAAAACCCAGTATGTATGCGTCATAGTCAACTTAACGCCCAACACAGGTACCCTCAAACCCCAACTTATCACAAATAGATGAGTCATAACCCTTATGGGTTTGAGTCTACAGCAGGATCAGAAACAAGACTAGTATTAAAGTGCAGAGTATCAATTATAGAATCAAAATGCCAGTATCAAAAAGAGTTTTAACTCAAAAATCAGATAAGGAAATTAAACCTTCTATAGAAAGTTTTCCTATTTCTATCCTATCCACCAGCCTCGAGGGTATTCGCCTGCCCTCTAGAAGTAGGACCTGTCCTCTGCCGTTGCCCTCGTTTTTCGGGCAGTCCCTAGTGAAGTGTCTCATCTCACCACAGTTAAAGCAGGTGCCCTTCCTCTTTCTGCAATCCTTGTTCATATGGGTCGAGCTTCCACAAGTAAAGCACTTCCTCTCCTTCTTGTCTTCAGACTTCTCATCCTTCTTTTGTGTTTCCTTTTTGGGCCCCGCCTTCTTGTTCTGTGGTCCTTCAAGCTTTTCTTCTTTCTTCTCACTTTTGGTTTCCTCTTCATGAATCAATGCCATGTCAACTAATTTCTCAAAGGTAGCCCCCATATGAATGTGGGACATTGCCAATCCGTGTAACCGCTCGTTCAAACCTTTAGCAAACCTTAGTGCCTTCTTGTGCGGTGTATTTATCAAATCTAAGTCGAATCTCACCAACTGATTAAACTTGTTGACGTACTCTCTCACTGATAAATTCCCCTGCTTCAACGCCAAGAACCTCTCTACGTATAGACTCTCTTCCGCTCGTGAGAGAAATTTCATCTCGAACCTATGCCTGAAATCCATCCATCTCTCTGCTGGACGCTCTCCATTTGTGACCTCCCACCAAAAAGAAGCTTCGTCCTTAAGTAACCATACCGCCAACTGTATCTTCTGCCTATCGTCCACCTCGAAGATAACGAACAAATCCTCAGTTTCTTTGAGCCAGTTCCTTGCCTCCATGAAGGATTCAGTTCCATTAAAGTTCTTCCCACCCATCGCTCGAATGTCTCTACATACCTTCGGGAAAGTATTCGCGCCAAGAGGAGGAGGAGGAGGAACCGCTGCAGTTGGGGGAGGAGGGACGTCTACTGGGCCCGCATCATTAGCCCTAGCTTCTAGGTACCTCCTGAACCAGCCAGGTATCTGTACGCCCTCCGGAATGTTAATATCCCCAGACATGCTGAAACGAAAGAAAAGGAAAGATTCAAAACAAAGGATAGAAAGATAGGCATATGGCTTTGGGGATTATGTTTTTCAAAATAAACTCTACTTTTGAAGATACTTCCTTTTTAAAACCTTTTTGAAAATAGTTTTCAAAAACTTTTTATCGAATCTGGTAACCTTCAGCTCTGATATCAAGTGTAACACCCCACCTCCGTTAAAGTCACTCGCAAAGGGAATGCCTTAACTTTGGTGGAGCATTTTTAGTAGACAGAACAGAAACTTACAAGACAGATAAAGTAGTACTTGAAAAATTTATAACTTTATTACAACAGAAACAGATATAAGTTTGGTTACATCTTTCAAAATCACAATATTAGAATTCAAGTACATAAATATCGGTCTTGTACAAAAGCCTTCAGAATGTATAGTTTTTAAAACCATAATCCCCAATATAAACTGCCATGGAAAGATAGAGCCAAAGCCAAGCAATACTTCAAACACTTCAAGCAGAGAGAGTCTGAATCAAGCTCCTATGTTTCCACCCTGAAAACCTGGGCGGGGGGAGGGGAGGGGGAATGGAAAGAAAAGAGGCGAAACAAACTAGGTCAGACATAAGTCTGGTGAGTCCAGTGACTTTCAGCATATAAACAGATAATAGTATCATGACATGTAAATAAAACTGGATGAGAGATAACCGTAATAGGAATAACAGGTTAACAGAAGAAACGGAATGATATAGGCTAAGCTAAGCTTTTCACTTCTCTGCACTAGTACTAGTATAACATGATTAGGTGTTACCATAATGTCTAAACTGAAACAGAAACAGAAATAGAATACAGAAACAGAATGCTAGTAATAGGCTTTTACCACCCGAACAGATAGAAGGTATAGAAGCAGGATACTAATAATGGGCCTTTATCACCCATCTAATATGCCTTTACCACCCCCAACAGACAGAAGGTGCGGAAACAGAATCGAAAACGGAATCAGAGACGGAAACAGAATAATCCCTACGGAAACAGAATGTTAGAATTAGGTGTACACTAGTAATGGGCCTTTACCACCCCAACAGACGGTACCACGCAGAAACAGCAGGTGTTACCACCCAACAGAAATAGACGGTACCAACAGAAACTGACAGAACTAAGTGTACCCTAAGTCCTACCCCAAGCGATCGACTCCCTAATACATAAATACCCTGTGTCGGCCCCACAGTAGGGTGTATCACTCCCTAAAGTGGCAACCTATTGGCACAGACCTATTTACATATGTCACGGTGTCTTACATGCTCAGAGCAGACCGGATTCGTGCATGCACATGACCCGGTTGGAACGCGCCATCAACACCCCTCGTCATTATCAGAATGAACCGCTTATAATTAGTTCAATAAGCGTGCCCGGACCCCTACATAGTGTGGGGTAAAAGTTTTGATACCAGAAAGGGTTACTGACTAATATGGGTCCCAAACAACAGATGACATAAGTATTTCCCCTCCTAACCTTGTGTCCCCAGACTAGCAGATTTCAGATTAACTTGTTTTCAAGTTTCAGACAGAGTTCAGATTACTAGTTCACAGATCGGACAATCAAGTTAACAAGTTTTTCGATTAACAGATCAGATGTACGGATTTAACAGACTTACAGATTGTCTAACTTTGTATTGGCCTACAGATTCACGAAACGTGTTTATTAGATTAACCAGTCCAGCTGGATTAACCCTATCCACCCAACACGTTTTTAGACACCACATTTCTCTTAAATTTTCATTAATTAAATATTAATGCATAGAACTCTCACATTAGGTCGGTAGCTTGTGGCCGCTGGATGTGCAGGGCGGTTTCGGGCAGAATCCTGGCACAAGCCAGACCTAACCTCGTGTCTAAGCATATTTTAGTTATGCTTACTGATTGACACTGAAAAGTGTTTATTTTATTACTCTTATGCTTTATCTTTTGTAAATAAATAAATGATCCTTTGGTTACTTTTGTATGTTTTTACAGGATGTCAAGAAATGCCTCCTTCAATTCAAATCAAAGGCCAACTACAAGAAAGAGCTACTTCCTCACATCAAATTCATTTCAATTGCAAAAGAAGTAGTAGCTCACTGGTAAAGGCATAGGAATTGGTGCTGAGAGACCTGAGTTCGAACCCCATCAAGCTCACTTTTTGCCAAAGAAACGGAGCGCGTTCACACTGGCTCCTTTGCTTTGAGAAATATCTGGATTATTGTTATGTTATATATATATACATACACATATTCATGTGTATGTATTTATGATGTGCACCAATCAACATCTCAGCAATAGCCATGTTCTCATCATGGAAGTAAATTCAAATCATTCAATTTCAATTAGAAGAATTTCTGATTGAATTGTTACCAAAAAAAGAAAAACCAATTTTGAAGATTTATCTTATATTGCCTTTGGAGTCTGATAAACGTCCTAGTTTGGAAGAATTAATTAGATGCAATCTTCTATCAATCAAGCCACATGGGAAAATTGAAAGATATGGAAAATATTTACCATGATATGCCCAGATTTTCTCCAATCAGGTAGTCAAGGAAGGCAAGAAATATTCATGAATGAGGAGGGCCATTTATTCATAGACCTAGTTAGGGTTTTCCCCTTCTCATCTATAAATATGTGATTGTAACCATTGTAAAAAGCATCTCATAATTCTGTACTGCCATTAGTTTAATAAAATTTTCTTGTTCTAGTTATTTACTTTTCTTTTAAAACAATTTGTGTATCTACACGATTAGATTCGGTAGAACACATATTGTTATTGTCTTTGTTACTGCATACTAGTGTTGACTGTTTGATTAGTTTCAACAGCAACTCTATTTTTAATTCTCTGTTATTGTTCCAGTTATTATTTACTTTTGTTGTTTTTGCTAGTACTTGTTATTTTCTTTCCTGTTGTTGAATTTGATATACGTCTGATTAGATTCAGATTTGTAGCAGTTTCAATAACATTATTTCAACAATATTGAAAACAACCCCCAAAGTTCTGTCTAACACGCCCAAGAAAAAAATAAATAATAATTTTTAATTAAACCTCCCTGTGTTCGACCTGTATGCTACACGCCTGTATGCTTGCAGAATTTATTACAAATGTCGCGCTTTTCTAATTCATAGACTAGCGTCGATCACTTACGACCTCTCACATTAGACTGACAGTTTGCGGTTGCTAGTTAAGCCGGTTGGTTCCGGGCACGCTTCTACTGCAAACAGAGTCTAACCTCGTGTCATGCCCAATTCATTCCAATACAGATTATACAGATATCAGACTAATTCTGTTTATTTAACAAATTAAACTTCTTTACATGTTACAGCAGATTAATCAAATTTCCATGTTTTACTCAATCTTAGATTGAGCCTACGGATTTTCATACCTAAATTACAATTATTTAGCTTTCAACAGATTAGGCAATTCAACAGATAACAGATCTAGCAGATTAAGCAATTCAACAGATTTAGCAGATAATAGATTTAGCAGATTAGGAAATTCAACAGATTTAGCAGATAACAGGTTTAGCAGATTAGGCAGTTCAACAGATTTAGCAGATAACAGATTTAGCATATTAGGCAATTCAACAAGTTTAGCAGATAACAGGTTTAGCAGATTTGGCAATTCAACACATTTAGCAGATAACAGGTTTAGCAGATTAGGCAATTCAACAGATTTAGCAGATTAGGCAATTCAACAGATTTAGCAGATAACAGATTTAGCCTAAACTTACATGCCTAAATCATGGTCATAATTCATAATACGACATATGTCCAAATCTTTAGTTAAACTTTGCACAGTACAGAATATTCTCTAAAAGCCCAAATCATGATATACCATATGAATTATGCCAAATTATAGCCTTTAATGCCAAATATCCAAAAATCCACTTTTAGGCGTATTCAAATTGATAGTTATCCTACTATAATATAGGTCTCTACGCCTAAGTCACATATTCCTTTTTCAAGTCATTAATCGTTACATAAAAATTTACACCAAAAGTTTATATCTTTAAATTATAACATCTCAAAATCAGATCTTAATTTTTATATGCATTATGTCCCCAAGTTTCAAGTCACATGTTATCATACGATGATTCCTCTTCTTCCAAATTACAGAGTATACACAGATCTAGATCTAATTTACAACATATGTCCATTTCTCAAATCAATCATGTCCAATTATGCATTATCCATTATTTGTCCCAAAATTTAGCATTCGTGCGTTAATCTTTTATGAGATTTGGCGCAGGTTCATGGTAGCCTGGCTATAAACAAAAAGGAAGAAAAGAGGGAACAGATACAGAACAGTCACAATCAAGATAGATCCACAGAAAAGTATGCATAACCTCAGATCCAGATTCACAAAAATGTCAAGATAATTATTAAATTTCATATCTGAAAATAACTGTACTCACGATTGAAAAGGTAAATCTTGATTTATGGGATCTGTATTTTGACACTGAATAGCGCTCCTTTGGCGTAGACTATCGATTAGATTAGAAATTAGTTGTTCAATTTTAACTCTATTCAGATTGGAAGAAGATGCACTAGTTCTAGTTTTGATTCCAAAAGAGTAGCGACGCCATTTTTATTTTTAATTAGAATAGAGGAAGAGTATAGGAAAAATGAATTTGTGTAGAGAGAAATCTAGGTTTGGGGGTGTTTAAATAGGTTAGAGCTCACGAATCCGGTCAGAAAGGCGTCCAAGTGCAGAAAAATGGATCTGTCTCCAGATCTGGAAAAGGGGGGAGGTCGACCCTAGTGTCGACCTGTTTACCCAGGTCGACCCTAGTGTCGACCTGGGTCCTGGGCGGGAATTTTTCCGCCCAGCCCGGGTGTCTGTTTTGAATTTTGAAATCTGAATTTTGAATTTCGGGCTGGTATTTTTATTTAAACTTCTGAAGGCCATATCTTCTTCATACGGAGTCCGATTTACGCAAACTTGGACTCTATTCCAAGTAGAATTTCGAGATGAACGCAATGGTATAACCCGTTTCTCTCAATTATTTTGTTACAATTTAATTATTCTCTGATTTGTTATTCTTATGTCCACAAAAAATACGGGGTGTAACACACACACTGTTGTGTATATATATACACATATGTACAGGTCAACATAGTGAAGGCAAGTTACGATCATGATCAAGCACAAAGGTGAAGTAGCATTCAAATGGTGCATACACAACAGCAAGGTCACAAAGCATTGTGATGAAAGCCAAGTCAATACTCAAGTGGCAGGTGCACAGCATTACAAGGGAGTATACAAGCAAGCAGCTCAAAAAAAAATGGAGCATGGTTCAAGTCAAACTATCGTGTATAGTAGCATAGGAATTTCAGCTCAAACATTGGAGCTCAACATGGAATCAAGCAAGTATATTTGGCAAAGGTTAAAATGGACAAACAATTCTCTATCTTTCCATAATATAGCATGCAACAAATGCGGGCAAAAAATCATGCAACAAGTTTACATGAAGTGGAGAAACTAATGGGAGTTTCACTTATACATGGAAACGGCAAATAGAACAGTCGAGATAGTTTAAATTTCTTGCAGCCACAAATCTAAGCAGTTACATTCAAGGCAAGGCATCACAAAATCATCTTTGGATAAAAGAAAATATGGTTTAATGGCATTCCAAGAAATCAACATGCAAAGAGGAATGGAAAGTTTTTTTCTTAACTGGTTCAATCAGCATGGAAAAGAATAAATGGCATATATTCTTTGGCAAAAATTCATACAAATCAAAGGAATGACTCATGGCATTTAATAGTATTTAATTGTTTCCAAAAACTTGGCAAAATGTATGGTGCATCAAAATGAAACGGTGCATTCAAAAGAGAACCAGTTGTCTTTATACAATCAAACAAAAGCAAGCCTACATTTGAATGACACTGAAAAAGAATTACTTCCATTTTTGCCGAGTATGGTTTCAAAGTGTTTTAACAAAGTGCAGAGTTTAAAACTTTTTCACAAATTGCTCAAGACATTTTTGGCAATAGATTAAGTGCTAGAAATTTGTTTCAAGAAATATCATACATGCATACAAAACAGAAGTGGATGCAAGGAAGTTTTTGAAAAACAATCAATCAGCAAAGAATGTAGTCAGGACATTTTAGAAAGAAAAAAATGTTTTTGGTTTTGGCAAAGCGTTAATGGAATTTTTGGCATGAAAACAAAATCCTTTTTGACCAGTGCTTAAAATGGGGTAAAATCAAATATAATCATTCCAGCGACAATTATGGAATCACATATTTATGTTTGCACGTTTGCATTTCCAATTTTATAGCAATCGAGGTCTCATAAGAAATCAATCATGCAACTCAGTCAAGACAACATATATTTCAAGTTCACAAGGGTTCATGATATCGACTAGATTCATTATCATTCAAAGTCGAGCTAATCAAGGTAATCAATTTACAGAGCAATGAAAAGAGGAAATCATGGCAACACAAAACAAATGCAATCAGGCCAAGCCATATATTGAAATCAGAGTGCAATTAAAGGATTATAAATCCTATATTAGCATCACCATTTCATCACAGCAGATGGATCGGAACCAAAAATCAAATTGAGAGCAAAAAAAAAGTTTCAAATCAATTTTAACTTACTAGAGTTTCGATCAAGAGAAATCCCAAATCGATCACAAGTGAATATCCAAGAGCAACAATCATCTGAGCATCTTTTTCTTTCCAGAACAATTATCAATCGATCGATTTGCGGATGAAGAAAACTCTAGATGTCGCCATTTGTTTTCTCCAGACAAAAGAGGAAAGTGATCAGGAGTATTGAAGAAAGGAGGGTGGAACCTTTTTCTTAAGTAGGCCGATCATTTGTGTTTAAGTGATAAAGGGGAGACTTTATTTTTAATTAATCTAGGTTTTTAGAGTTTTTGTTTTATTGTTGTTGTTACAACCTGAACTTCCCCCTGAAGGAAAGCACGGACTGCTTTGAGAACAAGGCGAATCAGAACACAAACAGAAGAATATTTCATTACTTATTACAACAATTTCATCAGAATACTAGAATATACAGAGTACGAATAAATATTACACATTTGATAACATTAGAGATTTAAACACATTACAATGCAGCGGAAAATAATACAAGACACAACTGAAAAGAATTTACGGATACAAAGCTTTCTGAATATCATTCCAGTTGTAAACCAGGATCCCGTGAATATAAATCTACAAAACCAAAACTACTAGCTGCCCGCACGGAAAATAAGGGCACCCAGAGTTTAGGTTAAAACAATAAACTTCAGGCCAAACATGTGACTGGTGTGAGAACTAAAACAGTTGTTTAAAACTTTACTTTAAATCTGATATATCAAGGAACCACGCTATGTAACAAGGAATGAGTTTCCTCCCAAGAATACCAGTGCATATAACAAAACAACGCAATGCTTTTTGGAAAAATGAAGCTATTATAAGACCCACGTCCCATCACACAATGCAACGCAAGTCGGAGGATAGGGTTTCCCTTATAATAGCCAAACATGTTTGGTACGTTTAAAACAAATCATTTGATACTATTATAAGTGTATAGTGTATAAAACAACTTCAAATATAAATGTATCAATCCTAGACGGCATGATTACCATAAATCATGTCGCCAATACTAGGCTCTACAATCAAAACCGCAAATGTCACGTATTGGGAGTTGGATTTCCATCTGTGAACCAAGGCAAGGGATCGTCCTTACTGCTTCGACACGCTCTAGCCCGTGTCTCAGGATTAGAACGCATCGACTCTTGGATTTACAGGGCTGGTCCACACGGAGTAGATTAAAATGCCTGAACAATGCGTTTCCCCGCCCTATGGGGCATCAATGAGCCAAATGACTCCATCGATCCCGGATGGACCGATATAACCGAGGCGCCCAGCTATCCATCATCCACATAAGTGAAATGCCAGGGCATGTAAAATGCTGACACCACTCCTAGCTAGAAGGAAACACATGCCCTCCCTACAGTCCTCTCCCGTTTCTGGTTCACACCGGGCTGTGAGGCTCGCGAATTAACGCTACACAAAGCTACGCTATATTAAAGCCGTGCTTTGATCATCAACAACAAGATTCTTCTTTTCAACATAAGCCTTGATCATTTGCATCTCAGCATGCCACACAGGCAATTCACGCTATGCAACCGATGTATATCAATAACACAGAATGAAATCCGATGTCAGACACACATCCATTTACAAGTTCATTCTGGGTCTGAACGAAACTGGAGGCACCTTATTCCTCCCCCATATGTCCAATACAGGGGAGAGGTCCTAGCATATCCGGTCGATCTCCAAGTATGTCTGGACGATCACCACTTATTACCTCGCCTTGGTTGTACAGCCCAATCAAGACATCAGTAATCATCCAAACGATGTGAAGACCTCCGGTCTTCAACCACCGTCTTCATCCTCGACACATCGTCGAATCAGTTATTTAGAATGGGATAAACCCGGTCTTTCTGAATAACTCGCGTATATAATAAAAAAGTGCTACAAAAACACAACATACGCCTCATTCCAGTCCAGAATATCTCTTTATCCAAATATTCTTATACTTTGGGAAAGGTTCCCATTAATTTTATCAAAGATAAATTCTTTAAATTTATTCTTTAATCTTCTTTTGGATATCAATTCAATCTAATTAAAGATGCATTAAAACTCCACTTGATTTTAATCTTCCCAGTCATTAATATTAACAATTGTTTAACTTGGGAAATCATATCCTGCCTTTAACTGGGTTAAAGAACCAATGTCATTTAAAACACGGTTCACGATAAATGCAAAATCACATTCCAATCCATTAGTCTTTAACCGTAAATTAGCAAGTGAACAATCCCCTAAGTATTAACCCCGAAGGTGGAAACCAATATCAGATCAATACATAGGAAACCATTCAACTTAACTAATCTCCAATTAGTTTCTGATTTTCTTAACTCCATTATGTCTAAGAACAATATTATTAAAGATACCATTCACGACAACCCAAAATCTTATTCTTTTCTTTAACTGGGTTAAAGAACCAATGTCCTTTAAAACACGGTTCACGATAAACCCAAAATCACATTCCATTCCATCATCCTTTAACCGTAAATTAGCAAGTGAATAATTCCCTAAGTATTAACCCCGAAGGCCGGAACCAACATCAGATCAATACCCAGGAAACCATTCAACTTAACAAATCTCCAGTTAGTTTCTGATTTTCTTAACTCCATTGGGTCTAAGAACAGTATTATTAAAGATACCATTCACGACGACCTAAAATCTTATTCCATTGTTAATTGGGTTAAAGAACAAGTGCTATTTAAAACACCGTTTACGATAAACTCAAAGACAAATTTCAATTCCATTCCAATTAAATGTCAATTGTTAATTGGGTTAAAGAACAAGTGTTATTTAAAACACCGTTTACGATAAACTCAAAGACAAATTTCAATTCCATTCCAATTAATTGGTATACTTCATTAAATCTAAATAAGAAGATTTAATCTTTTCTCAACTGGATTCAAGAACAGTGTTAATGAAGACACCATTCACGACAAACCCAAAATCATATTTAATATTAAATACAAAGCTCTGAATAGAAAATATATCGGCTTATATTCAATATCAAATTCTGGAATCAACAAATACCGTATTCTAATAACGATATATATATCTTCCAAATTCCTCTACAATATCTGTATAATCACGGAATCCAATATCGAAATATTCTGAAGATAATTTCGATTCAAATCCATTCCAATTCATATATTGGAAATTCCGGTTATTTTTAAAACCATTTCAAATCCAATTTATTTATTTTAAAAATATTGGGATTATAATTCTAGTTCAAAACTAGTTCATTTCGATAAAAAACTATTTTTATCTTTTCAAATATGGAATTTTTAATCTCAATTATTTCCAAATCATTTGCTATGATTTTACACAAAAAGGCCCGTACAGTCGATTTCCATAAACGGCTATCAAACTGCACTTACAGCCACCTTGTCCAAAATTGATTTGGACATAATTCCAAATCCAACCTTAAGATTTCAAATCTCTAATATTCGTTAGAAAGATCTTTTGGGTATGAACCCAATGATTCTGGTTTTAGGAGAATCCGATGGTCGGATCTCCCGTAATGTCCGTTCAAAGTCAATGGTCAAAATTCGCGAACTGTCGCAGCACAGCGCGTTCTTTTCAGGCCATTATATTATATATAATATATATAATATTTATTTTGTCGATTTTCTTTCAAAACGTATTTTATAAATCGTTTTAAATTCGTTTTCAAAACGATTTCAACTTCATATTCAATTTCAAATCAAAGTTGAATATTCCATATCATCGATATATAAATGATAGTATTTTCAAAACATTTGATTTTGAAATCAATTCCTTTTCGATATTCATTATAAAAATGAATAAAATCGATATAAATATTGTTCATGTCAAAATGGTGTCAATCTAATCAACACGGCTTTATATATTTAAATATATTCGTGTCCATCCCAAATCGGACATCAAAATCATATTTTGATTCTTTTCTGAATATTATTTGAAAATATTCGTTATTTTAAAATAATAGTTATTAAAAATATTCATTCTTTCTGAACGGGAATCAAACACAGTCAATTACCATATAATGTTGATTATATGGATTTCATACAATACATATATATACTAACAATAATAAACAATCAACCATCATCCAGAGTGCATTCTATACTACGTAAGCATCAAATATAAATATTTAACGCTTACAACAGCCTGTCAATCCATCGATCGACATACAGCTAATTATCGGGACTAGTGTACGCCATATATCATCCCAATACCCGTGTGGGGTTTCAATCAACAAATAATGAATTTTATTTGTGCAGTTAGGCGATGTGTAAAATTTATTGTCCCAATCAAGATCAGTCAAATGGGTGTACATAAACAAATCATCTGATTTGTAAATGAATATTTATTTTATTCATATACACATTAAAAATTTTATTTTTAACGATAAATTATTTATTCCATTCATTTGCACAATAAAAATGATATTTTTATTGTTCTAACATATTTTAGAAAATTTTGGCGGCATAACGACGCGATATCAAAATCGCATAATGTCTAGCATTACCCCTCTCCTGATATTGGCTTGCGCCATACACACATAACAATTCTAATCAATTCATTTCACCCAAACCAAATTCCACCAAATAATCCAATCAACCAAACCAAACAATCAAACAAGTCGTCCATGGTCTGTGGACGACGGGGAACAGTTCATATATGTAGTTATAAAATAAATAACTGTATAAGAAAATTATAGTAAGGAGTTCTCACCTTGGGTTTTCACTCTGCCAGTTTTATTTCTGATTTTCCGAACCATTTGGATTTGCCCGAATTTCCAACGCAGTCCTTTTCACGCTGTTCATGGTTAAAATCACATTTTTAACTTGATGCTTATTCATTTAAAAATCATATTTTTACATTGCTCAAAATTCTATTTTTACTTCGCTAAAAATTCTATTTTTACTTTTTCAAAAATTGAGTCTTTCTATGTTAAAAATCAATTTTTTCTCTGTTAAAAATCAATTCTTTTCTAAGTTGAAAATCAATTCTTTTCTATGATATTGTTCGTATACATAAAAATCAAATCTTTCTTCAATAATATCATCAAAACTGAATTTATAAACAAAAACTGATTTTATGATTTGAAAATCACCTTCTTTCGTCGATTTGGAGGTTGCGGAGCTCGGAGACTTCGAATTGGAGGAGTGGGTGGTGCTATGCTCGCGGGGGTGGCGCCAGGGGGAGCAGGGATGCCTCCAGGTGGCCTGGTGGTGGGGTTAGTGGTAGCGGCGGGGCCCTTGGACTGAGCGGTAGTTTCAATTAGAAAGAGGAAGAGAAAGTGGATGGGGCGGAGATGGAGGCGTCGTGGCCAGAGGGGAGGGTGCGGTGGCAACGTTGACGGCTGGGGAAGGCGTTGGGCGGAGCGATGGATTGAGCGGTGGTTCGTCGTGAGGAGGCGCCATTGTTTTTTTATTTCTTTTTTTATTTCGAGATTTCAGAAATGAACGATAACAGCGGGCGTTGACCAATTATAGGGAGAATGGGTGGGTTTATTTAATTAATTTATTATTTAATTTTATTTTTGAAATCTATAAAGTTACTTTTTCATTTAATCTCCAAATCGCACCCAACAACTATTGCCCCTAGCTAAATACTCTCATTCCAAACCAAATGAGATATGTATCGTAAGTTGATTCGATCGTTTCGATCAGTTTTCGCTAAATCAAAATATAAATCTATATATTGAATTTGAATGCACATTTCAATTTACCGGGGCCACATACAGACTCTAAAAATTCCTGAAAAATATTTTCTAGCTTTGTATTGACGATACGGCTTTAACAAAACTAATTTCATCAAATTTGGAGACCGTTTGAAAAATGGCCATTTTCTGGCCGATCCAAATTGACTAAAACTATCAAAACAAATTTTCCTTCGACACACTCAACATTAATTCCCGAATCCAACAAAAGTGGTTTCGTCGAAAATGATGTTCGTTTGCAAAATTTCCATTTTTAAGGGCCAAAATTCCATAGCGACTATTCTGAATTTTCAACCGGGCATAACTTTTTATTCCCGCTATGAAAATTCAATTTTTCGGATTCGTTGGAAAGATATTCTCAAATATATTCTAATATTTTTGGTTTCGCTAAAATCCGGTTTATTTTGAATCCTGTACATTCATTTGAAATTTGAAATCGAATTTTCAAACTACCGCGCCATTTTCAATTCCTTTTATAATTTAAAATAAATATTTATATTCTAACGTCGATTCAAATAAATATATACATTCTAATCCTATTCGAAATAAATTTCTTGTTGTAATTATTTAAAATAAATCATTTTAAATATCCAAAATTCATCAAAATTGCTGAAATAAAAATTTCAAATTTGTTCAGATTTTCCAGATTGTTACAATCTCCCCACTTAAAATCTCTTCATCCTCGAAAGGGAACGAAGCTGAAAGTTGTTTTACAAACCAACTCAACTTTCTTTATTTTCATTATGGCTTAAGTTTTTCAACTTTTCAGTTTCTAAGAACTTTTCAAATTTTTCAAAAATTTGGCTAACACTCTAAATTTTCGAAAACTTTCGCCATAATCTCCCATGTACGTGAGCACCGGGGAAATCCCCAAACCGCCACACAGGCCTCTCCAATCAAAAAGAAAAGAAACAGCCAAGCAGCTAGCCAATCGGCTCATAAAATCATCAAAAACCCCAAGAAATACAATAAACATGTACCTATTTGTCGGCCAACAATTTTGTTCCTCTGCTCCAGCCTCTTTGCTCTGACCAGTTCAATGTATTTACATGTACATATATGCAAATGCGATAAATTTCAATTCAGTTCAAATTTGACTTGATTTGGCTAAATTTACCTTTCATGTACATATTAGTTTCAACAATCTCATTAGTAAAACTAATAATCAAACAACACAACCATCAATCAATTAGCGAATTAACGTTTCAAATTCATAATTCTGACATATATACAAAAATCATGTTTTTGATGCCAAATCACAACAAATACTCCTACGTAAGTTTTGGTTCTCACAGCAGTCTAATGGAAATATATAAACTTCGTACTTTCGAAACTCGAACATAAATACTGATGATGCACGTGCTATCATCATTATCATCTCCAGGAGACTAGAGTGTGATTCTATATCTGTCTAGTATATTCGAGGCTTCAAATACACGTGGATCAGACGTATATTAAAATCTCTATATACTTGATTATCCAAATCAATATAAAAATAATATTCAAATACGAATAATTGATTTAAATTTTCAAAACAAAAATTATTTTCATATTTATTTGAAACCAACTCCCTTCCGACTCATTCTAGGATACTACTGATCCCATCTCTAACGAGTCATTCTTATTAGATATTACTAATCCAATCTCTGATGAATTCTTTCGTTTGGTTCTAACATGTCTTGTTCTCCGAGCTCTGTAAACCAAAGCTCTGATACCAAACTGTTATGACCCGAACTTCCACGTGAAGGAAAGCCCGGATTGCTTTGAGAACAAGACGAATCAGAACATAAATAGAAGAACATTTCATTGCTTATTACAACAATTTCATCAGAATACAAGAATATACAGAGTATGAATAAATATTACACATTTGATAAACATCAGAGATTTAAATACATTACAATGCAACGGAAAATAATATAAAACACAACTGAAAAGAATATACGGATACAGAGCTTTCCGAATATCATTCTAGCTATAAACCAGAATCCTGTGAATATAAATCTGCAAAACCAAAACTACTAGCTGCCCGCGCGGGAAATAGAGGCACCCAGAGTTTAGGTTAAAACAATAAACTCCAGACCAGTCATGTGACTGGTGTGAGAACTAAAACAGTTATTTAAAACTTTACTTTAAATCAGATATATCAAGGGACCATGCCGTATAACACGGAACGGGTTTCCTCCCAAGAATACCGGTGCATATAACAAAACAACACATTGTTTTTTGAAAAAATGAAGCTATTATAAGACCCAGGTCCCATCACACAATGCAACGCAAGCCGAAGGATAGAGTTTTCCCTTATAATAGCCAAACATGCTTGGTACGTAAACAAATCATTTGATACTATTATAAGTGTATACTGTATAAAACAACTTCAAATGTATATGTATCAATCCTAGAGGGCATGGGTACCATATATCATGTCACCAATACTAGGCTCTACAATCAAAACCGCAAATGTCACATATTGGGAGTTGGATTTCCATCTGTGAACCAATGCAAGGGATCGTCCTTACCGCTTCGAGGTACTCTAGCCCGTGTCTTAGGATCAAAACGCATCGACCCTTGGATCTTCAGGGCCGGTCCACCCAGAGTGGATTAAAATGCCTGAACAATGCGTTTCCCCTCCCTATGGGGCGTCAATGAGCAAAATGACTCCATCGATCCAGGATCGACCAATATAACTGAGGCGCCTCGCTATCCATCATCCACATAAGTAAAATACCAGGGCGTGTAAAAACGCTGACACAACTCCTAGCCAGTAGGAAACGCATGCCCTCCCTGTAGTCCTCTCCCATTTCTGGTTGACACCGGGCTGTGAGGATCGCGAATTAACGCTACACAAAGCTACGCTATATTAAAGCCGTGCTTTGATCATCAACCACAAGACTCTGCTTTTCAACGGAAGCCTTGATCATTTTCATCTCAGCATGCCACACAGGCAATTCACGCTATGCAACCGATGTATATCAATCACACAGAATGAAATCCGATGTCAGACACACATCCATTTACAAGTTCGTTTTGGGTCTGAACGAAACCATAGGCACCTTATTCCTCCCCCATATGTCCAATACAGGGGAGAGGTCCTCGCATATTCGTTCGAACTCGAAGTACGTCTGGACGATCACCACTTATTACATCACCTTGGGTGTACAGCCCAATCAAGACATCAGTAATCATCCAAACAATGTGAAGACCTCCGGTCTTCAACCACCATCTTCATCCTCGACACATCGTCGAATCAGTTATTCAGAATGGGATAAACCTGTTCTTTCTGAATAACTCGCGTATATAATAAACAAGTGCTATAAAATCACAACATACGCCTCATTCCAATCTAGAATATTTCTTTATCCAAATATTCATATACTTTGGGAAAGGTTCCCATTAATTTTATCAAAGATAAATTCTTTAAATTTATTCTTTAATCTTCCTTTGGATATCAATTCAATCTAATTAAAGATGCATTAAAACTCCACTTGGTTTTAATCTTCCCAGACATCAATATTAACGATTGTTTAACTTGGGAAATCAAATCCTGCCTTTAACTGGGTTAAAGAACCAATGTCATTTAAAACAAGGTTCACGATAAACCCAAAATCACATTCCATTCCATTAGCCTTTAACCGTAAATTAGCAAGTGAACAATTCCATAAGTATTAACCCCGAAGACCGAAACCAACATCAGATCAATGCCCAGGAAACCTTTCCACTTAACTAACCTCCAGTTAGTTTCTGATTTTCTTAACTCCATTAGGTCTAAGAACAATATTATTAAAGATACCATTCACGACAACCCAAAATTTTATTCCTGTCTTTAACTGGTTTAAAGAACCAATGTCCTTTAAAACACGGTTCACGATAAACCCAAAATCACATTCCATTCCATCAGCCTTTAGCCGTAAATTAGCAAGTGAACAATTCCCTAATTATTAACCCCGAAGGCCGAAACCAACATCAGATCAATACCCAGGAAACTATTCAACTTAACTAATCTACAATTAGTTTTTGATTTTCTTAACTCCATTGGGTCTAAGGACAGTATTATTAAAGATACCATTCACGACAACCCAAAATCTTATTCCATTGTTAATCGGGTTAAAGAACAAGTGTTATTTAAAACACCATTCCCGATAAACCCAATGACAAATTTCAATTCCATTCCAATTAAATATCAATTAATTGGTATACTTCATTAAATCTAAATAAACAGATTTAATCTTTTCTCAACTAGGTTCAAGAACAGTGTTAATGAAGACACCATTCACGACAAAATCAAAATCACATTTAATATTAAATACAAGGCTCTGAATAGAAAATATATCGGCTTATATTTAATATCAAATTCTGGAATCAATAAATACCGCATTATAATAACGATATATATATATATATATATCTTCCAAATTCCTCCACAATATCCATATAATCACGGAATCCAATATCGAAATATTCCGAAGATAATTTTGATTCAAATCCATTCCAATTCATATATTGGAAATTCCGGTTATTTTTAAAACCATTTCAAATCCAATTTTTTTTATTCTAAAAGTAATGGGATTATAATTCTAGTTGAAAACTAGTTCATTTTGATAAAAATCTATTTTTTATCTTTTCAAATATGCATTTTTTCATCCCAATTTTTTCCAAATCATTTGTTATGATTTTAAACAATTTATTGATATTTTTAATAATTTTAACAAGGCCCATACACTCGATTTCCATAAACGGCCATCAAACTGCACTTACAACGACCTTTTCCAAATTTGATTTGGACATAATTCCAAATCCAACCATTAGATTTCAAATCTCTAATATTCGTTAGAAAGCTCTTTTCGATATGAACCCAATGGTTCCGGTTTTAGGAGAATCCGACAGTCGGATCTCCCGTAATGTCCATTCAAAGCCAATAGTCGAAATTTGTGAACTGCCGCAACGCGGGGCATTCTATTCAGACCATTATGTTATATATAATATTTATTTCGTCGATTTCCTTTGAAAACATATTTTAAAAATCATTTTAAATTCGTTTTCAAAACGATTTCAACTTCATATTCAATTTCAAATCAAAATTGAATATTCTGTATCATTATATATAAATGATAGTATTTTCAAAACATTTGATTTTGAAATCAATTCCTTTTCGATATTCATTATAAAAATGAATTAAATCGATATAAATATCGTTCACGTCAAAATGACGTCAATCTATTCAACACGTCTTTATATATTTAAATATATTCGTGTCCATCCCAAGTCGGACATCAAAATCATATTTTGATTGTTTTCTGAATATTATTTGAAAATATTCGTTATTTTAAAATAAAAGTTATTTTAAAATATTCATTCTTTCTGAACTGGAATCAGACACAGTCAATTACCATATAATGTTGATTATATAGATTTCATACAACACATGTATGTAACAACAATAATAAACAATCAACCATCATCCAGAGCGCATTCTATACTGCATAAGCATCAAATATAAATATTTAACGCTTACAACAGCCTGTCAATCCATCTATCGGCATATAGCTAATTATCGGGACTAGTGTATGTCATATATTATCCCAATACCCGTGTGGGGTTTCAATTAACAATTAATAAATTTTATTTGTGCCGTTGGGCGATATGAAAAATTTATCGTCCCAATCAATATTAGTCAAATGGGTGTACATAAACAAATCATCTGATTTGTAAATGAATATTTATTTTATTCATATGCACGTTAAAAATTATATCTTTAACGATAAATTATTTATTCCATTCGTTTGCACAATAAAAATGATATTTTTATTGTTTTAACATATTTTAGAAAATTTTGGCGGCATAACGGCGCGATATCATAATCGGGTAATGTCTAGCATTATCTCTCTCCTGATATTGGCTTGTGCCATACACACATAACAATTCTAATCAATTCATTTCACCCAAACCAAATTCAACCAAATAAGCTAATCAACCAAACCAAACATTCAAACAAGTTGTCCATGGTCTGTGGACGATGGTGAACAGTTCATATATGCAGTTATAAAATAAATAACTGTATAAGAAAATTATAGTGAGGAGTTCTCACCTTGGGTTTCCACTCCACCAATTTTATTTCTGATTTTCTGAATCGTTTGGATTTTCCCGAATTTCTAACACAGTCCTTTCACGTTGTTCATGGTAAAAATCACATTTTTAACATGATGCTTATTCATTTAAAAATCATATTTTTACATAGCTCAAAATCCTGTTTTTACTTCGCTAAAAATTCTATTTTTTACTTCGCTAAAAATTCTATTTTTACTTCGCTAAAAATTCTATTTTTACTTTTTCAAAAATCGAGTCTTTCTATGTTAAAAATCCATTTTTTTCTATGTTAAAAATCAATTCTTTTCTATGTTAAAAATCAATTCTTTTCTATGTTATTGTTCATATACATAAAAATCAAATCTTTCTTCAATAATATCATCAAAACTGAATTTATAAACAAAAATTGATTTTATGATTCGAAAATCACCTTCTTCCGTCGATTTAGAGGTTGCGGAGCTCGGAGACTTCGAATTGGAGGAGAGGGTGGTGCTGTGCTCGCGGGGGTGGCGCCAGGGGGAGCGGAGATGCCTCGCGGTGGTCTGGTGGTGGAGGTTAGTGGCGACGGCGGGGTCCTTGGGCTGAGCAGCGGTTTCAATTAGAAAGAGGAAGAGAGAGTGGACGGGGCGGAGTTGGAGGTGTGGTGGCCAGAGGGGTGGGTGCGGTGGCGGCGTTTACGGGCGGGGAGGGCGTTGGGCGGCGCGATGGACGGACCGGTGGTTCGTCGTGAGGAGGTGCCGTTGTTTTTTCTTTTTCTTTTTTTATTTCGAGATTTCAGAAATGAACGATAAGGGGGGGGGGTGTTGACCAGGTATAGGGAGAAAGGGAGGGTTTATTTAATTCATTTATTATTTAATTTTATTTTTGAAATCTATAAAGTTACTTTTTCTTTTGATCTCCAAATCGCACCCGACGACTGTCGTCCCTAGCTAAATACCCCCATTCTGAACCCAATGGGATATGATTCGTAAGCTTATTCGATCGTTTTGATCAGTTTCCACCAAAATCAAATTATAAATCTACATATTGAATTTGAACGCACATTTCAATTCACCGCGGCCACAAACGGACTCTAAAAATTCTCGAAAAACATTTTCTAGCTTCGTATTGACGATTCAGTTTTAACAAAACTAATTTTGTCAAATTTGGAGACCGTTTGAAAAATGGTCATTTTTTGGTCGATCCAAATTGACTGAAACTGTCAAAACATATTTTCCTTCGGCATGCTCACATATTAACTCCAAAAATTATGAATTTTGGAATCTAGCAATAACTTGACATCCCGGATCCAAAAAAAGCAGTTTCGTGGAAAACGGAGTTTGTTTGCAAAATTTCCATTTTTAAGGGCCAAAATTCCATAGCGACTATTCTAAATTTTCAACTGGCATAACTTTTTATTCCCGCTATAAAATTTCAATTTTTCGGATTTGATGGAAAGATATTCTCAAATAGATTCTAATATTTTTGGTTTAGCTAAAATCCGGTTTATTTTGAATCCTGTACATTCATTTGAAATTTGAAATCAAATTTTCAAACTACCGCGCCATTTTCAATTCCTTTTATAATTTCAAATAAATATTTATATTCTAACATCGATTCAAATAAATATATACGTTCTAATCTTATTTGAAATAAATTTCTCGTCATAATTATTTAAAATAAATCATTTTAAATATCCAAAATTCATCAAAATTGCCAAAATAAAATTTTTAAATTGGTTCAGATTTTCCGGGTTGTTACAGTTGTATTTTTTTCTTTTGAATCATCCAAGCAGTTTCTAGAGTTTGTAAAATTCTAGGGGAATCCAGTTAGGGTTTTAACTAGCAGTTTATTAGTGTCTGTAAAACTAGTGGAAATCTTGTCTAGGAGATTTAGACCAGTCTAAAGTTTTGAGCGTAGGGTTAGAATAAGAGCGAAGGGTTCACAAGTTTACATGGTCTTGTAAGCGGGATCTGTTCTATCGCCTAGTAGAAACTTTAGGAATGCAACAGTAGGCAGAGTCTTGCTGAAGCTGGGTATCTCTGTGTGTTATTTCCTTTTTGCTTTTTATTTTTGTTGCATTCTGTGATCTGATTTTTTTTATATCTCGCTCAATTTTCAATAAACCCTATTCACCCCCCTTTAGGGTGAATCTAGATCCAACAAATGATATCAGAGCAGGTATTTTTTTTAACTCTAGAGTCATGGGTAACCCTTGTTGTCAGTCTTTAGAGAGTTAGTCAAGTTGTATTCCATCTATTTTCAATGGCACAGGTTTTTTAAATTGGAAATCAGAAATGAAATCCTATTTAAAATCTGTTGAAATTAGATGTTGGAATTGTATTACAAATGGATATGATATTGTAAATAGGGTTGATATTGAATTTAATTTATGCGCTACTCATATTTTATATTCTTATATTAATGATGTACAATATAGCTTATTTCCCATTGTTTAACTGCGTAGGAAATCTGGCAGACTCTCAACGTGTTGTATGGAAAAACTGACAACTGCTCAAAACCCTAGAAAGTCAACTCAACTTCAGATTTGTGCTTAACAGGTTGTATAAATAGAAATTCAGATGGAGACTCAATAGGAAATATTTCTTATAAAGATTTAACTCATCGTTTAAATAGTTTAACTGAATCTGTTGAGAATCTAAAATCTAAAAATAAATTTCTAAAATCTGAGAAGCTTGAGTTGATCTGCAAAGTTAATCTTTTGGAATCAAAACTCAAAAACGTTAAGAAGTCTTCAAATTCTAACTAAAAAGTTGTTTAAATTTGAAAACTAGTCTTGTTGGTCAAAATGAAAATATTCAAAAACTTGAGAATGAAAGTCTGATTTTAAAAGAGAATAAGACAGAGCTTGAAAGCACAAACAATTATTTGCAAAAAGAATTTGAAAATTTAAGACAACTGAAAATTCCAAATATATTTTTGTTGAAAAACAAAGCTTGTTGAAAACTGAGTCTATTCTGAATGAGCTAGAAAGTGAGATTGAAAAACTCAAGAAATTTGAATCTGAGAGTTGAAAACATTTTGAATTTGAAATTGCTAAGTCCCAAGCAAAACTTAAATTGCTTAGTGATGAAAATTTGGTTTTGAAAACTGATTTTGAAAGAGTAAGATCACTAAAAACCGTTGTTTAGATTTAATGAAAGAAAATGGTGATCTTAAGTTTAAAATTCAACAACTTGAGACAACTTTGGCTAAATTTTCTAATGGTGAGAAATCTTTGAATATGTTGTTGAAAAATCAACTTTTTTCTGAAAATAAGCATGGTCTTGGTTTTGGGAAAAATGATGTTTTTGGAAAACAAAATTCAAATGATCTGAAAAATCCCTCAAACTGCTTTGAAAATTTCAAAGGATTTTTAAATCAAAATCATAATGATAAATTGTTTTATAATAATCCATCTAAATTATCCTAGATCCCAAAAAGAAATAAAACAAACTTCATTAATTTCAAACAGATTTGGGTTCCAAAGGGTACAAAGGTAAATTCAGATGGATTGTTATATAAACAGGTTTGGGTACCGAAAGATGCGAACACAACTGTGAGTGGTTTTACTACTTTTGTTAGACCACTCAATCCTCTTAACAGTTAGGTACCAAAGGAGACTGAGGAACTACATTGCTAAAGAAAAACATGATTCAAATTGCTACATATTATAGAATCATCGCAGTTCCTTAGCTACATCTGATGAGTTAGAGATTCTGGTTTACATCGATTTCTGGTATGTTCTCTAAACTCATCTTTATAAATATTTATTTCTTTTTGTGTATTCCTCCTTCTTCCCCTTCATTTTTTTTCTGTTTTGATTTATCACTGTCATATCACTGTAACTACTTGGGCTTTCTAAACTTCCAATTGCAGTTCTCATGATCTTGTGGAAATTCGCTTAATTTGAATAAAACTCTGATGTTTGAATTATTTCTAGATCTTAAATTTAATCTTGTAAATATGTGCAATTTTTTTGAAATTATCTCTCTGATTTCTGAATTCATAACAGTGTTGATGTATTCTTGTCATATCTTGAACACTATTAATTTGAATTCTAAATTTTTTGAAGATCTGAAAAATAATTGAAATGTCACAAAAATCTGCTGTTTTGAGTTTCTTCTAATTGATTTTAGAAAAGCTTAAAATATTATACTCATTACAGCACTCTGCTATTTATCAGTTGTGATAATTTCATTGATTTTAAGATTGGCTTGGAAATTTTGAATGTCTTGAATCAAATTGTTTACATCTTGAAATTCACTGTCATTCATGATCATCTGGCTTAGATTATTTGTTTGTTTGAGATTATTTGAAACTTTTGATATTTTGAATCTCACACACCTCTCAGATCTCAAATTATTAATTTTGTGTGATTGATTCATTATATCTCATGACTTACATTTATTCAAGTGATTTCGAATAAACCATTATTTTTGGATCATGAATTATTATTCAATCTTGATGTAAATTACTCTTGTGCTTGTCAGAAAAAATTGTGAAAAATTCTTTTGAAATACAGGTCATGAAACTCATTGTCATTTCATGGTAATTTGATTTAAATATTTGTTTATTTAAAATCATTTGACATTACTGATTTATTGAATCTCACACAAATCTTGGAACCGAAATTTATAATCTGGTGTGACTGATTCATTGAATCTCGAGCTTTTCATATCCCTTCAAATGATTTAAAATAAACCATATATTTATTCTTGGATCATGAACCATTCTTTAACTGTCTGAAATATTTTTGAAACATCTCCTTAACAAGCCTGCTTCGAAAATGATTTTTGTGCTACTCAGATATTGTTCTTGAAAATATTTTTTGGTGACTACTTGTTTTCGTATCAAATATATACCATGCTCTGATAGATGAAATTACTGTGCCTGATTTGTTAATTGTCTGCTTGGGCTTAATGTATGGATTTTGCTGTTTGGAATATCCTTGTTTGTCTCCAGTGTCTTTTTACAATCCTTGTTAATAGAGTGTAATAACCCGAAAATCTGGGCCAGTTTAAAATTTTTATTTTGGCCATTTTAGCGAATTTTGAATATTTAAAATAGATTATTTTAAATAAAATCGACGAGAAAATTTATTTTGAATATAAATAGAATGTATATATTATATACGCCGTCGTTAGAATATAAATATTTATATATAATTATAAATAGAATTGAAAATGGCGCGGTAGTTCAATAATTCGATTTCAAACTTCAATTGAATGTACCGGGCGCAAAACAATCCGGATTTTAGTGAAACCAAAACATTAGGATCTAATTGATGATATATTTCCAACGAATCCGAAAAATCAAAATTTCATAGCGGGAATCAAAAGATATGTCCAGTTGAAAATTCTGAATAGTCGCTATGGAATTCAGGCCCTTAAAAATGGAAATTTTGCAAACGACCTCGGATTTCGACGAAACCACTTTTGTTGGATCCGTGATGTCAAATTATTGCTAGGTTTCAAATTTCATAATTTTTCGAATCAATATGTGAGCATGGCAAAGGAAAATGCGTTTGACCAGTTTCAGTTGATTTTAATCGACTGGAAATTGGCCATTTTTCCAACGGTCTCAGAATTCGACGAAACTAGTTTTGTTAGGACCGTATCGCCAATACGAAGCTAGAAATAATTTTTCCAGAATTTTTAGAGTTCGTATGTGACCCCAGTAAATTGAAATGCGCGTTTAAATTCAATATATAGAGTTATATGTTGATTTTGATGAAAACTGATTCAAACGATCAAATCAGCTTGCGATACATATCCCATTGTGTTTGGAATGGGGGTAAAACGCTATGAACGACAGGCGGTGGGCCTCGTTTTGAGGTCATATGTAAAAGTCAACTTTTAGAATTAAATAATTAAAAAAATCCTTCTCTCTCCTTTCCTATTACCTTCTGGCCCCCCTTTTCTTTTCATTCTTCAGTTCGATTTAAAATTAAAAAAAAAGAGAAAAACCCTAAATGGATCGACGCGCCTACCCCCAGGCGGCGTGCCACCGCGTTCGAAGCCCCCTCCCCCCCCCCCCCCGCTGCATCTTCCCCTCCCTCCATCGACCGTGCGACGCAATCGAAGCCCCCCCGTTCATCAGCCCGCGCCACCTCCGAACCCCCACCTTCGCCGATGCCGCAGCACCCCCAGGCACCCCCGACCCTCCACAGCTCCGACGCGAGCTCCATCAGCTCGAGACCCCCCTTCCCTCTAGACGCTGCAGGTATTTTATTTTATTTTATCCTATTTTGTTTTATTTTAATTTACTTTAAACTTTCGGTATAGGAAATTAAAATGGCCTTGTTTATTTTCTGATTTTTGTTTCTGGAAAATAAATATAATTTTCATATTATAAAAGTGAAAAGACGATATTTTTAAATTTGAAAAGACGATATTTTTAGATGAGTAGTGAAGTAAAAATATGATTTTTACTTCGAGAAAAATATAAATTTTATATTATAGAAAGGCAAAATCTTTATTTTTGAAAAGGCGAAATCTTTATATGAAGAATGGCGTGATAAAAATATAATCTTTATTATATGAACATCGATATAAAAATAGAATTTTTATTTATATAGTAGCGTTGTAAAAATAAGATTTTTATATATTGGATAGCATAGTAAAAATTCGATTTTTATATATTGAATAGCATAGTAAAAATTCGATTTTTATATATTGAATAGCGAAGTAAAAATTCGATTTTTACATATGTAGTGGCTACAACAACGAAGGTGACAAAAAGGCGAGAACGATGAAGATTTCTATCATAGAAGAGTCAAGATGATTGGATAGCTATCGGTGAGAATTTCTCACTCTTCAATTTCTTTTCTAGTTATAGATATATACTAGGATGCAGACGGTGCTTAGTAGCACCCGACACAATCGTCCATAGACCATGGACTTGTTTGTTTGATTGCAAAAATTCGTTAGATTATTTGATTGAATTGAAGTGTTTGGTGAAATGAATGGATTTGATTGATGTGTGAATGGCGTGGGCCTTCACTAGACCGGGGATAAGGCTAGGCCTCGTCCCGTTTCTAGTATCGTGCCGTTATGCCGCCGAAATTTTCTAAAATAAGTTAGAAAAAGAAAAATATCATTTTATTTAAAGAATGAACTGAACAGAAAATCATAAGTTAAAATAAAATGTTTTGTCGTTAAAAATATAATTTTTAACGTGAATATGAATATAGTGAAAGTGAATAAATAAATGTTCATGTACAAACCGGACGATTCGTTTATGTACACCTATTTGAAGGACATTGATTGGGACGATAAATTTTACACATCGCCCAACTGCACAAATAAAATCTGTGTTTGATTGTTTGAAACCCCACATGGGTGTTGGGATGAAATTTGAAGTTCACTCATCTAATTGATTAAATATGTCGATCGATTGATTGACAGGCTGTTATAAGCGTTAGATATCTATATTTGATGCTTATACAGTGTAGTGTACTTTGGTTGACGGTTGATTATTTTTCAATGCTATTATATACATGTGTTGTATGAAAATCCATATAATTAATTTTATATGGTGATTGATTGGGCCTCATTCCAATTTAGAAGATAAAGAATATTATAAAATAAAGGTTCATGTGTTGACTGTACTCATCCGTTGAGATTAGTCATGTGTTGAACGAAATATTTTAACAATAAAATTTATATCTTTATCACTATAAAATAAAGGTTCATGTGTTGACTGTACTCATCCGTTGAGATTAGTCATGTGTTGAACGAAATAATTTAACAAAAATAGTCACACGTGGACAGTACTCATTCGTTGAGATTAGTCGTGTGTTGACAAAAATAAATACTCATTTGTTGAAATTAGGAATATTTGAAATAGAATATTTGAAATAGAATATTTGAAATAGAATATTTGAAAATAGAAATATATGAAGCCGTGTTGATTAGATTGACGCCATTTTGACGTGAACAATATTTATATCGATTTTATTCATTTTAAAATGAATATTGTAAAGTGATTTCGAAATGAATTGAATATAAAGTGATTTCGAAATGAATTGAATATAAAGTGATTTCGAAATGAATTGAATATAAAGTGATTTCGAAATGAATTGAATATAAAGTGATTTCGAAATGAATTGAATATAAAACGATTTCGAAATGAATTGAATATAAAACGATTTCGAAATGAATTGAATATATAACGAATTGAATTCGAATTGAATATATAACGAATTGAATTCGAATTGAATATATATGAATTTGATTCGAATAGAAAACCAATATGAATTTGATTCGAATAGAAAACCAATATGAATTTGATTCGAATAGAAAACCAATATGAATTTGATTCGAATAGAAAACCAATTTGAATTGGATTGAATAGAAAACCACTTTGAATTGAATTGAATTAAAACTTGAATTGAATAGATAACGAATTCGAATTGAATTGAAAACGAATTCGAATTGAATTTAAAACAAAGTGAAATGAATTCAAATTGAATTGAAACTTGAATTGAATTGAAAACGAATTCGAATTGAATTTAAAACAAAGTGAAATGAATTCAAATTGAATTGAAACTTGAATTGAATAGATAACGAATTCGAATCGAATTGAAAACGAATTCGAATTGAATTGAAACCGAATTCGAATTGAATTGGAAACGAATTGAAATGAATTCAAATTGAATTAAAATTTGAATTGGATAGAAATGAATTTTAAAACGAATTTATAAGGAAAAATTCAATTTTGATTTGAATTTGAAATGGAAGTTGAAAATGTTTTTGAAACGAATTTAAAACGATTTATAAAACTTTGTTTTAAATAGGAATCGACGAAATATATATTATATATATTATATATATAATATAATGGCCTGAATAGAACACGCCGCGCCGCGGCAGTTCGTGAATTTTGACCATTTATTTCAAACGGACATTACGGGAGATCCGACCGTCGGATTCTCCTAAAACCGGAACCGTTGGGTTCGTATCGAAAAGAGCTTTCTAACGAATATTTGAAATTTGAAATCTAACGGTTGGATTTGGAGATACGTCCAAATCAAATTCGAAAAAGGTCGTTGTAAGTGCAGTTCGATGGCCGTTGATGGAAATCGATTGTACGGGCCTTGATAAAATTATTAGAAATAGTAATAATTTGTGTAAAATCATAAGAAATGATTTGAGAAAAATTGGGGTGAAAAACTCCGTATTTGAAAAGATAAAAATGGATTTTTATCGAAATGAACTAGTTTGAACTCAATTTAAAACCCGATTTTTTTGTTTTTAAATAAATAAATTAGATTTAAAAAGGGGTTTTAAATAATCAGAATTCCTAATATATTTGATTTGAGTTGAACTAGAAATGATTTGTGGGTTTATCGTGAACTGTGTTTAAAACAACACTGGTTCTTTAACCCGATAACAAATAGAATGTGATTTGGGTTTGTCGTGAACTGTGTTTTAAATAACACCTAGTTCTTTAACCCAGTAAAAGGAATTTTAACGAATCTGTAATCAGATTGAAATGTGAATCTATAATCTAAATTATCAAATTTAGAAAGTGAGCGAGAACGGAGTATTACCAGTTTTGCTCCAAAGCGATAGTTAAATCTTTAATTAGATTTGAACGTGAAATGGTAATTAATTTTACCGATAACACCACGGTGTTAGATATGGAGTATTACCAGTTTTGCACCAAAGCGATAGTTAAATCTTTAATTAGATTTGAACGTGAAATGGTAATTAATTTTACCGATAACACCACGGTGTTAGATATGGAGTATCACCAGTTTTGCTTCATAGGATGAATAGGTTGGGACTGGGAAATAAAATAAATAATTACTTCGTTGTGGTTCGCTAATCTCGACTAGTTTGGAGAACCATAATTTGGTTTGAAATGACATCCAAAGGAAGATTAAAGGATAAATTTTAAAGAATTTATATTGGATAAAATTAATGGGAACTTTTTCCTGAGAATATGAATTGGAATGAGGCGTATGTTGAGTTTGTGTAACATTTGTTTTTAATATACGCGGGTTGTTCGGAAAGGCTGGGTTTATACCCATTCTGAATAACCGATTCGACGATATGTCGAAGATGAAGAGGGTGGTCGAAGGCCGGAAGTCTTCACATCGTTTGGATAATTACTGACGATCCTGATTGGGCAGTACACCCAAGAGGATGGAAATAGTTGGTGGTCGTCCAGACGTACTTGGAGATGGATGGATATGCGAGGAAAGTGCCTCCGGTTTCGTTTAGACCCAGAACGGACTTGTAAATGGATGGTGTGTCTGACATTGGATTTTATTCTGTGTTGATTGATTTCTGTTAAATATATATCTGTTTGGCGGCGGAGAATTTATTCTCTTGCTTAACGCCCTTCTCTGAGACGTACGAACTTAGAGGTTATATATCGATAGATATCAATCGCATGGCATGAATTGCCTGTGTGGCATACTGAGTTGCATGGATCAAGGCTTCTGTTGAAAAGCAAAGTCTTGTGGTTGATGATCAAAGCACAGCCTACGTGGCAGCTTTGTGTATAACGTGAATTCACGAGCCTCACACCTCGGTATGAGTCAAAAACGGGATACGGACTGCAGGGAGAGCACGACGTTTCTTTCTAGCTTTGGTGGTGTCAGTGACTTACCATCCCTGACATTTATATACTTTTCACCTATGTAGTTGTTGGAATGTGAGGCGCCTCGATTATAGGTCTGTAAGGACCGGGAAACGTGTGTTCAGGCATAACTAATCCTCTAACGTAAGTGAGGACCGGCCCTGAAGCATCCAGGGGTTGCCCAAAGTGCGTAACCCTGAGACATTTGCTAGAGTGTCTCGAACGCGGAGAGGATCTTGCCCCTTGCCTCGACTCATGATGGAATCCAATTTCCAATACGTGTATTTCGGCTTTATTTGTAGAGCCTAGTATGGCGACAAAGTAGATGGTAGCTATGCCGCCTATGATTGATATTTATGATTGAAATGTTTTGACACTATACACTTATTATAGTATCAAATAATGTGTTTTAAACGTATCAAGCATGCTTTGGCTGTTATAAGGGAAAACCCTATCCTCCGGCTTGCGTTGCATTGTGTGATGGGACCTGGGTCTTATAACAGTTTCATTTTTCTTTATTTAGCATTGCGCTATTTGTTCTATGCACTGGTATTCTTGGGAGGAAACCCGTTCCGTGTTATACGGCGTGGTCCCTTGATTTACCTAACTTTAAAACCAATATTAATAACTGTTTTAGTTCTCACACCAGTCACATGACTGACCTGGAGTTTATTGTTTTAACCTAAACTCTGGGTGCCCCTATTTTCCGCACGGGCAGCTAGTAGTTTTAGTTTTGCAGATTTATATTCACAGGATCCTGGTTTACAGCTGGAATGATATCCGGAAAGCTCTGTATCCGTATATCACCTTCAGTTGTGCTTTATGTATTATTTTCCGCTGCTATGTAATTTAATGTAATCTCTGATATTTATTGAATGTAATTTATTCATTTATACTCTGTATATTCCTGTATCTGATGGAATTGTTGTAATAGCAATGAAATGTTCTTCCGTCTGTGTTCTGATTTGTCCTGTTCTCAAACAATCAGGGGTTTCGAACGGTCTAGATCGGTTTAACGACTGATTCGGATCGAGCGAAATTCTCGGCCGTCACATTTGGTATCAGAGCTTTGGTTTACAGAGCTCGAGAACAAGACACATTAGAACCGCACGAAAGAATTCATCAGATATTGGATTAGTAATATCCAATTAGAATGACTCGTTAGAGATAGGATCAGTAGTATCCTAGAACGAGTGTGAAGAGTATATTTTTCAAATGAAAACAATTTTGTTTTGAAAATTTAAACTATTTTTTACGTATTAGATTATTTATTTATTTTGATTTGGACAATCTAGTATATAAAGGTTTTGCATATACGCGTCATGAACGTATATTCGAAGTTTTAATATATTAGATAGATATGGAATCACGCTCTAGTCGCTCAGAGATGATTTTGATGATGGAGCTCCATCACCAAAATTTATGTTCGTGTTTCGAAGGTGTGATTTCTATATATTTCCATTTAGAATGGTGTGAGAACCAAAACTTATATAATTAGAACACATTGTTGTGAATTGGCATCAAAAACATGATTTTTTGTATATATATCAATATTATGAATTTGAAACTCTAATCCACTAATTGATTGATGTTTGTGTTGTATGCTTATTTGTTTGATAATTTTTAACCATTTAGCCTAATTGAACCATATATTGAACTATATTGAAATTGGTCGCATTTGCTTGCATATACCTATACTTACATTGAACAGGTCATAGCAAGGAGGCTAGAGCCGAAGAATAAAATTTGTTTGCCCGACAAATAGGTACATGTTTACTACATAATTTACTGTTTTGTTTGGGTGATGATGATTTTATGAGCCTATTGGCTAGCTGCTTGGCTTTTTATTTTTCTTTTTGAGATCAGAAGGCCTATATGACAATTTTGGGATTTTCCCGTGGCTCCCGGTGCAGGGGAGGTTATGGCGAAATTTTTCGAAAATTTAGAGTGTTAACCAAATTTTTGAAATTTTGAAAATTCTCAGAAACTGAAAAGTTGGAGAATGGAAGCCAGATCGAACGTGGGGCTGATTAATCAAACATCTTTCGACTTTGTTCCTTTTCGGGGACGAAAAGTTTTAAGTGGGGGAGATTGTAATAACCCGAAAATCTGGGCCAGTTTAAAATTTTTATTTTGGCAATTTTAGCGAATTTTGAATATTTAAAATAGATTATTTTAAATAAAATCGAAGAGAAAATTTATTTTGAATATAAATAGAACGTATATATTATATACGCCGTCGTTAGAATATAAATATTTATATATAATTATAAATAGAATTGAAAATGGCGTGGTAGTTCAATAATTCGATTTCAAACTTCAATTGAATGTACCGGGCGCAAAACAATCCGGATTTTAGTGAAACCAAAAACATTAGGATCTAATTGATGATATCTTTCCAACGAATCCAAAAAATCAAAATTTTATAGCGGGAATCAAAAGATGTCCAGTTGAAAATTCTGAATAGTCGCTATGGAATTCAGGCCCTTAAAAATGGAAATTTTGCAAACGAGCTCGGATTTCGACGAAACAACTTTTGTTGGATCCGTGATGTCAAATTATTGCTAGGTTTCAAATTTCATAATTTTTCAAATCAATATGTGAGCGTGTCAAAGGAAAATGCATTTGACCAGTTTTAGTTGATTTTAATCGACTGGAAATTGGCCATTTTTCCAACGGTCTCAGAATTCGACGAAACTAGTTTTGTTAGGACCGTATCGTCAATACGAAGCTAGAAATAATTTTTCCAGAATTTTTAGAGTTTGTGACCCCAGTAAATTGAAATGCGCGTTTAAATTCAATATATAGAGTTATATGTTGGTTTTGACGAAAACTGATTCAAACGATCAAATCAGCTTGCGATACATATCCCATTGTGTTCGGAATGGGGGTAAAACACTATGGACGACAGGCAGTGGGCCTCGTTTTGAGGTCATATGTAAAAGTCAACTTTTAGAATTAAATAATTAAAAAAATCCTTCTCTCTCCTTTCCTATTACCTTCTGGCCCCCTTTTTCTTTTCATTCTTCAGTTCGATTTAAAATAAAAAAAAGAGAGAGAGAAAAACCCTAAATGGATCGACGCGCCTACCCCCAGGCGGCGCGCCACCGCGTTCGAAGCCCCCCCCCCCCCCCCCCCCCCGCCGCCGCTGCATCTTCCCCTCCCTCCATCGACCGTGCGATGCAATCGAAGCCCGTTCATCAGCCCGCGCCACCTCCGAACCCCCACCTTCGCCGATGCCGCAGCACCCCCAGGCACCCCCGACCCTCCACAGCTCCGACGCAAGCTCCATCAGCTCGAGACCCCCCTTCCCTCTAGACGCTGCAGGTATTTTATTTTATTTTATCCTATTTTGTTTTATTTTAATTTACTTTAAACTTTCGGTATAGGAAATTAAAATGGCCTTGTTTATTTTCTGATTTTTGTTTCTGGAAAATAAATATAATTTTCATATTATAAAAGTGAAAAGACGATATTTTTAAATTTGAAAAGACGATATTTTTAGATGAGTAGTGAAGTAAAAATATGATTTTTACTTCGAGAAAAATATAAATTTTATATTATAGAAAGGTGAAATCTTTATTTTTGAAAAGGCGAAATCTTTATATGAAGAATGGCGTGATAAAAATATAATCTTTATTATATGAACATCAATATAAAAATAGAATTTTTATTTATATAGTAGCGTTGTAAAAATAAGATTTTTATATATTGAATAGCATAGTAAAAATTCGATTTTTATATATTGAATAGCATAGTAAAAATTCGATTTTTATATATTGAATAGCGAAGTAAAAATTCGATTTTTACATATGTAGTGGCTACAACAACGAAGGTGACAAAAAGGCGAGAACGATGAAAATTTCTATCATAGAAGAGTCAAGATGATTGGATAGCTATCGGTGAGAATTTCTCACTCTTCAATTTCTTTTCTAGTTATAGATATATACTAGGATGCAGACGGTGCTTAGTAGCACCCGACACAATCGTCCACAGACCATGGACTTGTTTGTTTGATTGCAAAAATTCGTTAGATTATTTGATTGAAATTGAAGTGTTTGGTGAAATGAATGGATTTGATTGATGTGTGAATGGCGTGGGCCTTCACTATACCGGGGATAAGGCTAGGCCTCGTCCCGTTTCTAGTATCGTGCCGTTATGCTGCCGAAATTTTCTAAAATAAGTTAGAAAAAGAAAAATATCATTTTATTTAAAGAATGAACTGAACAGAAAATCATAAGTTAAAATAAAATGTTTTGTCGTTAAAAATATAATTTTTAACGTGAATATGAATATAGTGAAAGTGAATAAATAAATGTTCATTTACAAACCGGACGGTTTGTTTATGTACACATATTTGAAGGACATTGATTGGGACGATAAATTTTACACATCGCCCAACTGCACAAATAAAATCTGTGTTTGATTGTTTGAAACCCCACACGGGTGTTGGGATGAAATTTGAAGTTCACTCATCCTGATTGATTAAATATGTCGATCGATTGATTGACAGGCTGTTATAAGCGTTAGATATCTATATTTGATGCTTATACAGCGTAGTGCACTTTGGTTGATGGTTGATTATTTTTAAATGCTATTATATACATGTGTTGTATGAAAATCCATATAATTAATTTTATATGGTGATTGATTGGGCCTCATTCCAATTTAGAAGATAAAGAATATTATAAAATAAAGGTTCATGTGTTGACTGTACTCATCCGTTGAGATTAGTCATGTGTTGAACGAAATATTTTAACAATAAAATTTATATCTTTATCACTATAAAATAAAGGTTCATGTGTTGACTGTACTCATCCGTTGAGATTAGTCATGTGTTGAACGAAATAATTTAACAAAAATAGTCACACGTGGACAGTACTCATTCGCTGAGATTAGTCGTGTGTTGACAAAAATAAATACTCATTTGTTGAAAATAGGAATATTTGAAATAGAATATTTGAAATAGAATATTTGAAAATAGAAATATATGAAGCCGTGTTGATTAGATTGACGCCATTTTGACGTGAACGATATTTATATCGATTTTATTCATTTTAAAATGAATATTGTAAAGTGATTTCGAAATGAATTGAATATAAAGTGATTTCGAAATGAATTGAATATAAAGTGATTTCGAAATGAATTGAATATAAAGTGATTTCGAAATGAATTGAATATAAAGTGATTTCGAAACGAATTGAATATAAAGTGATTTCGAAATGAATTGAATATAAAACGATTTTGAAATGAATTGAATATAAAACGATTTCGAAATGAATTGAATATATAACGAATTGAATTTGAATTGAATATATATATGAATTTGATTCGAATAGAAAACCAATATGAATTTGGTTCGAATAGAAAACCAATATGAATTTGATTCGAATAGAAAACCAATTTGAATTGGATCGAATAGAAAACCACTTTGAATTGAATTGAATTGAAACTTGAATTGAATAGATAACGAATTCGAATTGAATTGAAAACGAATTCGAATTAAATTTAAAACAAAGTGAAATGAATTCAAATTGAATTGAAACTTGAGTTGAATTGAAAACGAATTCGAATTGAATTTAAAACAAAGTGAAATGAATTCAAATTGAATTGAAACTTGAATTGAATAGATAACGAATTCGAATCGAATTGAAAACGAATTCGAATTGAATTGAAACCGAATTCGAATTGAATTGAAAACGAATTGAAATGAATTAAAATTTGAATTGGATAGAAATGAATTTTAAAACGAATTTATAAGGAAAAATTCAATTTTGATTTGAATTTGAAATGGAAGTTGAAAATGTTTTTGAAACGAATTTAAAACGATTTATAAAACTTTGTTTTAAATAGGAATCGACGAAATATATATTATATATATAATATAATGGCCTGAATAGAACACGCCGCGCCGCGGCAGTTCGTGAATTTTGACCATTTATTTCAAACGGACATTACGGGAGATCCGACCGTCGGATTCTCCTAAAACCGGAACCGTTGGGTTCGTATCGAAAAGAGCTTTCTAACGAATATTTGAAATTTGAAATCTAACGGTTGGATTTGGAGATACGTCCAAATCGAATTCGAAAGAGGTCGCTGTAAGTGCAGTTCGATGGCCGTTGATGGAAATCGATTGTACGGGCCTTGATAAAATTATTAAAAATAGTAATAATTTGTGTAAAATCATAAGAAATGATTTGAGAAAAATTGGGGTGAAAAACTCCGTATTTGAAAAGATAAAAATGGATTTTTATCGAAATGAACTAGTTTGAACTCAATTTAAAACCCGATTTTTTTTGTTTTTAAATAAATAAATTAGATTTAAAAAGGGTTTTAAATAATCAGAATTCCTAATATATTTGATTTGAGTTGAACTAGAAATGATTTGTGGGTTTATCGTGAACTGTATTTTAAACAACACTAGTTCTTTAACCCGATAACAAATAGAATGTGATTTGGGTTTGTCGTGAATTGTGTTTTATATAACACCTAGTTCTTTAACCCAGTAAAAGGAATTTTAACGAATCTGTAATCAGATTGAAATGTGAATCTATAATCTAAATTATCAAATTTAGAAAGTGAGCGAGAACGGAGTATTACCAGTTTTGCTCCAAAGAGATAGTTAAATCTTTAATTAGATTTGAACGTGAAATGGTAATTAATTTTACTGATAACACCACGGTGTTAGATATGGAGTATTACCAGTTTTGCTCCAAAGCGATAGTTAAATCTTTAATTAGATTTGAACGTGAAATGGTAATTAATTTTACCGATAACACCACGGTGTTAGATATGGAGTATCACCAGTTTTGCTTCATGGGATGAATAGGTTGGGATTGGGAAATAAAATAAATAATTACTTCGTTGTGGTTCGCTAATCTCGACTAGTTTGGAGAACCATAATTTGGTTTGAAATGACATCCAAAGGAAGATTAAAGGATAAATTTTAAAGAATTTATCTTGGATAAAATTAATGGTAACTTTTCCCTGAGAATATGAATTGGAATGAGGCGTATGTTGAGTTTGTGTAACATTGTTTTTAATATACGCGGGTTGTTCGGAAAGGCCAGGTTTATACCCATTCTGAATAACCGATTCGACGATATGTCGAAGATGAAGACGGTGGTCGAAGGACGGAAGTCTTCACATCGTTTGGATAATTACTGACGATCCTGATTGGGCAGTACACCCAAGAGGATGGAAATAGTTGGTGGTCGTCCAGACGTACTTGGAGATGGATGGATATGCGAGGAAAGTGCCTCCGGTTTCGTTCAGACCCAGAACGGACTTGTAAATGGATGGTGTGTCTGACATTGGATTTTATTCTGTGTTGATTGATTTCTATTAAATATATATCTGTTTGGCGGCGGAGAATTTATTCTCTTGCTTAACGCCCTTCTCTGAGACGTACGAACTTAGAGGTTATATATCGATAGATATCAATCGCATGGCATGAATTGCCTGTGTGGCATACTGAGTTGCATGGATCAAGGCTTCTGTTGAAAAGCAAAGTCTTGTGGTTGATGATCAAAGCACAGCCTACGTGGTAGCTTTGTGTATAACGTGAATTCGCGAGCCTCACACCTCGGTATGAGTCAAAAACGGGATACGGACTGCAGGGAGAGCACGACGTTTCTTTCTAGCTTTGGTGGTGTCAGTGACTTACCAACCCTGACATTTATGTACTTTTCACCTATGTGGTTGTTGGAATGCGAGGCGCCTCGATTATAGGTCTGTAAGGACCGGGAAACGTGTGTTCAGGCATAACTAATCCTCTAACGTAAGTGAGGACCGGCCCTGAAGCATCCAAGGGGTTGCCCAGAGTGCGTAACCCTGAGGCATTTGCTAGAGTGTCTCGAACGCGGAGAGGAGCTTGCCCCTTGCCTCGACTCATGACAGAATCCAATTTCCAATACGTGTATTTCGGCTTTATTTGTAGAGCCTAGTATGGCGACATAGTAGATGGTAGCTATGCCGCCTATGATTGAAATGTTTTGACACTATACACTTATTATAGTATCAAATAATGTGTTTTAAACGTATCAAGCATGCTTTGGCTGTTATAAGGGAAAACCCTATCCTCCGGCTTGCGTTGCATTGTGTGATGGGACCTGGGTCTTATAACAGTTTCATTTTTCTTTATTTAGCATTGCGCTATTTGTTCTATGCACTGGTATTCTTGGGAGGAAATCCGTTCCGTGTTATACGGCGTGGTCCCTTGATTTACCTAACTTTAAAACCAATATTAATAACTGTTTTAGTTCTCACACTAGTCACATGACTGACCTGGAGTTTATTGTTTTAACTTAAACTCTGGGTGCCCCTATTTTCCGCACGGGCAGCTAGTAGTTTTGGTTTTGCAGATTTATATTCACAGGATCCTGATTTACAGCTGGAATGATATCCGGAAAGCTCTGTATCCGTATATCACCTTCAGTTGTGCTTTATGTATTATTTTCCGCTGCTATGTAATTTAATGTAATCTCTGATATTTATCGAATGTAATTTATTCATTTATACTCTGTATATTCTTGTATCTGAGGGAATTGTTGTAATAGCAATGAAATGTTCTTCCGTCTGTGTTCTGATTTGTCCTGTTCTCAAACGATCAGGGGTTTCGAACGGTCTAGATCGGTTTAACGACTGATTCAGATCGAGCGAAATTCTCGGCCGTCACATAGAGACATCAAGTGATATCAGTTTAGAAGTGCTGATTTGTTTATTCTCATCACGTATATATTTCTTAATCCGTCATGTCTTCTATAGATCTTCATATCCCTCTTTTAATTGATTTTCAATTTTAAAATTATTTATTGATTATTCATTCAGAAATTGAAATCAATATCCAAATTGAACTGTATTTATAATTCATCAAAATTATTATTAGATTTTGAAATTGTGATGAATTATGACTGCAATATATTTCGTAACAAGAAGAGGATTTATTTTGATTTTCATGATGGTTGAACAATTATTATAATATCTTTGAAGTACCAATTATTTCATGACCATCTTCATTATCTATCATCCTTCTACCATCCATTATGATTTTATAATAATATGGAGAGTTAATACGTTATAAAATCTTTTTGAATAAACGGTGGAAATATTTGTGATAGAAATGGGTCTATGTTATTTTTCAGAATTAGTGACAATTGTAAATTTTCAAAGATCTCGGTACAGTTGATCATATTTCATAATATAATTAATTTAGAAATTTATTTCACAGTCCATTTCTGTACCTACCATATCCTCTATCATCCATATATTGGTTTTATATACCGAGGAGAATTTTCTATTTTGAAGTTGAAAACAATAAATATATAATTAATACATAAGTGTATCTCTAACCTCATTTAAAAATCCAAGCTTTGGTCATGCATGGTTAAGAGAAAACTTATAATTTAAGCTGCAACTGACCTCGTTTAAAAATCCAAGCTTTGGTTATGCGTGGTCAGTGTGCTCTTAAATAAAAAATAAAAGGAAAGGAAATGATATGCTAAATTGAAATTAATATGAAATCCTCCTTGGTGTTTTAAAAAAAACAGCCTATCAATCCATCTTCTAATCTGTGAAATGTGTTAACATTTTATGACGTATTATGATTTGTTGATTGATAGGTATTGGGATTTGTGATTATTCGATTTTGTCACTTAAATTGAATTATTAACTATAGTCTAAATCCATCACTGTTTTTGTACTAAATTTTACAAAATTCTTTTGAAAATAATTGGAAATCATATTTTTGTAACTCTCTCTATTTTATATAAAATTCATCGTAAATCCGTCATTCTCTACAATGTGAAATATGCTACCAGTTCTTAGTTTATTATGATTTTTGTTTGACTGATTGAGATTTATGATGACCGTTCTTCCTCATAAGCTGATATTGTATTTGTTAGTCATTTGTCATATATATTTTAAATTCTATATCCTTTTGATGATAACAAAAGGGGGAGAATAGGCTGAGATTTTGATTTATGAGTGAATATTTTATAAATATTTTAATTTTGAAAATTCATTCAATTTTCTTTCTTTTCACTCATGCACAGTTATAGGGGGAGTTTAGTTGTAGGGGAGCATTCAAATAGGGGGAGTTTCACTATTCTCAAACAGACACATGTATTATATTCAAAATCTTTTTATTTGTTTGTCATCATCAAAAGGGGGAGATTGTATATAACGGTGTTGTATACACAATTATATGATTTTTGTTTAATGATAACAAACAAGTATATATTATTTTAAATGTGTTTGTTGTTGTACTATTATATAACATCACAAACAGGAATATATATTTAAATAGAATACGACTGTACAGAATTTCATATATTCACACAGCATTTTATTTAAATAAAATATTATATTTCAACATTTAAACAATACAAATTATATGAATCCATTATTTGTACACATTCACAGATATTAAACATGATATTGTACTTGTATATAAATTGAATATGTTAGAAAAATTTGTTTGAACATAATAAAAATAATATTTTATTTCAGTCAAATTTGTTTAATACAAACATCAGTACTTTTCTCTCATTATATACACAGTTCCTCACTACAACACTCGTACAGTCACTCAATTATACATACATTTTTTTATTGACACAAACACATCACTCAATACAGACATTTTGATTTATACAATTAACTATCTTTAGTTCTTTGCCTTCTGTCTTCACGGCATCCTTCAGTCAGTCCAGTCTTCATACCTGTCATATACAGAAACACACACAGTAATCATGAACAGAAATAATTTCATATTCTAACAAATATAATTTTTATTTTAAAAATTTAGTTTCCTTAGAATTTCGGTGTGTTTCTCATCATTTTTCATGACTTGATCTGATATGTATATACGCACTGATCAGCCTCAACATACTACACTGGTTTGCTGATCAGAACCAGTTGATTCTGAACAACCACAACACAATGCAACAGTCTACTGATATATATAATATAAATTACACGTGCACGATATATGTATACACACACTGTTGTGTATATATATATATACACACACATACAGGTGAACATAGTGAAGGCAAGTTACAATCATGATCGAGAACAAAGATGAAGTAGCATTCAAATGGTGCATACATAACAGCAAGGTCACAAAGCATAGTGATGAAAACCAAGTCAATACTCAAGTGGCAAGTGCACAACATTACAAGGGAGTATACATGCAAGAAGCTCAAAAAAAATGGAGCACGGTTCAAGTCAAACTGTCGTGTACAGCAGCATAGAAATTTCAGCTCAAACAATGGTGCTCAACGTGGAATCAAGCAAGCATATTTGGCAAAGGTTAAAATGGACAAACAATCTCTAACTTTCCATAATATAGCATGCAACAAATGGTGTCAAACCATCATGCAACAAGTTTACATGAAGTGGAGAAACTAATGGGAGTTTCAATTATACATGGAAACGACAAATAGAACAGTGGAGACAGTTTAAATTTCTTGCAGCCACAAATCTAAGCAGTTACATTCAAGGAAAGGCATCACAAAATCATCTTTGGATTAAAAAAATGGTTTAATGGCATGCCAAGAAATCAACATGCAAAGAGGAATGGAAAGTTTTTTTCTTAACTAGTCCAATTAGCATGGAAAAGAATAAATGGCATATATTCTTTGGCAAAAATTCATACCAAATCAAAGGAATGACTCATGGCAATTAATAATTGTTTCCAAAAACTCAGCAAAATGTATGGTGCATCAAAACGAAACAGTACATTCAAAAGAGAGCCAGTTGTCTTTATACAATCAAACAAAAGCAAGCCTACATTTGAATGATATTGAAAAGAATTACTTCCATTTTTGCCGAGCATGGTTTCAAAGTGTATTAACAAAGTGCAGAGTATAAAACTTTTCTAGAAATTACTCAAGACATTTTTGGCAATAGATTAAGTGCTAGAAATTTGTTTCCAGAAATATTCATACATGCATACAAAATAGAAGTGAATGCAAGGAAGTTTTTGAAAACAATCAATCAGCAAAGAATGTAGTCAAAACATTTTTGAAAAAAAAATGTTTTTAGTTTTGGCAAAGCATCAAAGGAATTTCATTTTTGGCATGAAAACAAAATCCTTTTTGACAAGTGCTTAAAATGTGGTAAAATCAAATATAATCATTCCAGTGACAATTATGGAATCACAGATTTATGTTTGGCATGTTTGCATTTCCAATTTTACAGCAATCAAGGTCTCACAAGAAATCAATCACGCAATTCAGTCAAGACAACATATATTTCAAGTTCATAAGGGTTCATGATATCGACTAGATTCAGTATCATTCAAAGTCGAGCTAATCAAGGCAATCAATTTACAGAGCAATCAAAAGAGGAAATCATGGCAACACAAAACAAATGCAATCAGGCCAAGCCATATATTGAAATCAGAGCGCAATTAAAGGATTATACAATCCTATATTGGCATCACCATTTCATCATAGGAAGATGGATCAAAACCAAAAATCAACTTGAGAGCAAAAAAAAAGTTTCAAATCACTTTTAATTTACTAGAGTTTTGATCAAGAGAAATCCCAAATCGATCACAATTGAATATCCAAGAGCAAAAATCATCTGAGCATCTTTTTCTTTCCAAAACAATCATCAATCGATCGATTTGAGGATGAATAAAACTCTAGATGTCGCCATTTGTTTTCTCCAGACAAAAGAGGAAAGTGATCGGGAGTATTGAAGAAAGGAGGGTGGAACCTTTTTCTTAAGTGGGCCGGTCATTTGTGTTTAAGTGATAAAGGGAAGACTTATTTTTAATTAATCTAGGTTTTTAGAGTTTTTGTTTTATTGTTGTATTTTTTTCTTTTGAATCGTCCAAGCAGTTTTTAGAGTCTGTAAAATTCTAGGGGAATCCAGTTAGGGTGTTAACTGGCAGTTTACTAGCGTCTGTAAAACTAGGGGAGATCTGGTCTAGGGGATATAGACGAGTCTAGAGTTTTGAGCGTAGGGTTAGAATAGGAGTGAGGGGTTCGCAAGTTTACATGTTCTTGTAAGAGGGATCTGTTCTATCACCTAGTAGAAACTTTAGGAATGCAACAGTAGGTAGAGTCTTGCCGAAGCTGGGTATCTCTGTGTATTATTTCCTTTTTTTCTTTTTATTTTTGCTGCATTCTGTGAACTGATATTTTTTATATCTCGCTTAATTTCCAATAAACCCTATTCACCCCCCCTCTAGGGTTAATCTATATCCAACACCTTTCAATCTGGTAGTTTATATTTGCTTAAGAACAAGTTTCTTTCTTTTCCTTAGAAGCACATACTTGGTTTTATTTTTAATAGTTATTTTCGTTTGTTATATGAAAACACATGCTAAGTTGAAATCATGTAGATTCGGACTTTTAAGTGAAATATAACAGAAGCTGGTTAGTTAATTCTAGATATTCATTTCATTAAAATTTGATAGAAGTAGTGGACACATATATTTATTTTGAATTAGAGGTTGTTAATTGCAAAAATAATTTATATAAGTCCATTGTTAAAATAATCATATCTAAGTTATAAGAGTACTAAACCGCGAAACCATGAAAAGTTCAAGGAAAATGCTGAAAATCGGAAGAATATGTGTATGTTTATGTATAGTTATTTCTGGGATAAAATTGGGACGATTACAATTTGTGTATTAGCTTTCTTATTGCGAAGGATAACTTTCAGATTACAGGAAAGAGTTTGCAAAATTGGTTTAGGGGAACAATAATTAATGATGGTTTTACATATTTAATATATTTCCTTCATTAATACATAGGTTATCCTGCTGATATAGCAAGAAACAGAGCTTCCTGAAGAGGAGGTGTGTGATATAGCCACAGCAATTCAGATACTACAGCTTAATTATTAACATGGCGTGAGCAAGAGGCTTAAACATCTATCCAAATGAGGTCAATGAGACAGACTAAATAAAAGGTTGGCTGAATTGGTGTTATTGATTTGATTTGCATAGCCGGCTTATGTACCTTAAAAGAACCAAACTCCTACTGTATTTCTCTATGTATCCATCTTTCTTTTAGGAAGAGTCTACAATTCTTTTACTATTTACATATATTAAATTTATCACTGTTTATGGGATGTAATAGGATGTGTATATGCGTATTGTATTAGATTTATCATGGTTTAGGAGATGTGTATATACAGGGGATTTTTCTCACAAGGACAAACTCACCAAATTATTTGCCCAAAAGGATAACCACCAAAAAACTTGCCCAAAAGGACAAATTTTAGTGCAAATGGTGAATTTCAGGGGGGGCACATGTTTTTCCACTTTGCACTAAAACTTGTCCTTTTGGACAAGTTTTTTGCCCCTTGTACTTTTGGGCAATTTTTTTGATTTTTTTGTCCTTCACAATTTTTTCCTGGTATATACATATATGAGTACATGGATTACCATATTGTATTTGTGTGTAAATAGTTCGTCTATATTTGAAATCTGACCAAACGAACAATACTTGACTTAAATAATTTACTCTTTTTGCAGTTCTTTCCATTACCAGTATCTAATGAATTCGATATGAATTATGTGATGTTATTGTTTATTGGGTTAATAAACAGCAATATGCAATGTGCCATTTATTTGGTGCGGTATTACTTGGATGTTTCGTTAAAGGCAACCGTGCAATTGCACGTCCAATTGTAGTACATGTTATTATTGTTTTTCTGAATCAAACGTATCAACTTAATTGATCTCACGTCCAATTGTACTTTTTTGTACGTTGTTCCTGTTGTCGTATCCAAATAATAGCGCAATAGTCTTCATACAAGGAAGACGTGTTGTGTGCAAGTATGACAATAAAAATTATTTTTTGTTGCAAACGTTGACAAAATTACATATATAAAAAGAAAAACAAAATGCTGCATAGTTTAGATTTTTAAAAAAAACAAAAAAATCCAACCTAATGCTTTAATGAATATTACATTAAATTGATATTTATATAACAATATATTGTGACGAAGGACGTAATAACAAACAATTAGTAGGAAAACAATATTAATGGAATTTTTTGTTAGTGTAACAGTTAATTTGGTTGGTTTAATCTAAACTAAAGCAATATTTGGCATGTAATTTATTTGTTGGATGTTTCATTAAAGGCAGCCCATGCAAATGCACGGGGTGATGCTATGTGATTTATAATAATTTGGGGACTATAGGCCTGAAGGTTCAAAATTTGGATTTGGAAGCTTTATGGTGAGTGAGAAATTTATGAATACAATTATAATAACTTTTTTATTTCATTTGAATTAGATCTAAATTTTTATGCCTATTTCTATTGGATCTATTCACAGAATTGTTGTAATTGGATTGACACCCATCAAGATCTGACTTTAAACATCGTTAAAACTTTAATATATGAATTGTGGTTAGGCATAATGTTAATAGTGGGATTCTGAAATTTGTTTTTACCTATTTCCTACAATTATGTTGTAAAATGTATTGTAGACATTGCAAAACACTGTAGATCTGGAAATCAATCTCACTAAACACCTTTAGTTGTAGTTACATTCCAGATCTCTAGTTCAGTGCTGAAAAATAAATTGTATGAACTTGGGTAAAAAATATCCAATTGGTAAATGTTGAGATTGTAATATTTAAAAGTATTATAATTATTTGTATTCAATATTGTTGGATTTTGGCCTAATTGTTGTAAATATGTCGTTTTCCTCTTTTTGAATAAAAAGATGTCATTTTGAATTCACAAGGGATATGACAAAAAGATTTAAAAAGGAAAAGTGGTGCAAACGTACGTGTAAATATAAATATATATATTTGTGCGTAGTTTGCATCGATTATTCCAAATATATATATATACAAATATATTTCTTGTGAATTTGAGATATGTCTAGTTTACTAATTAAGCGTAGTTTACAATAATTACGGCTAATGGTCTTTTTGTAAGATTTGAAACCTTTTGGCAAGATTGAATGCAAAAAGGAATGTTTGGTTATTAATTAAACCAAATCATTAATTTTAAAATAATAAAAAAAATAACTACGTTGACCGCACGAAAACATAAATATAAATATATACATATTATCCGTCCAAATCAACGTAAAACGGTAAAATTATACATTGTATTGAATGTTTGGATAAGGTTCAATTATGGAATTATATGTAAATGCAATCCATATTGAATTAATATACTTGTGCTGACCATTTGTAGCAATCAATATAATTAATTGCTATAAATAGGACTGCAGATCAATAACAAACATCTGTGACCAGTGTTGAATGGGGAAAGTAAATATAGTAGGATAATGATTACAATTCCTAAATTAATTAGGATAAATGTTGTACACCTCAATTGGGAAATTTAAATTATAACCGCATTAAACAAGAAATTAAGCTCAACTTGTGTTATAAGCCTGCTCGGATCCGACCGGCAAATCCAGCAACCACAGATAGTCATCGTAATGTGAGGTGGCTATTGCGTAAACACAAATGTACTAAGGCACGAGGTTAAGTTTAACTTGTGGTAGAAGTCTTCCCGGAACCGACCGACAAATCCAGCATCCACAAATTGTAACGACCCGGGTTTTCGCGATCCTGATTATCGGCCAAATACGATGTCGACTAACCAAGCACCGAAATTTACCGGAACATCAACAGAAAGAAGTTAGAGGGTGAGAATAGATAAGATAAAAAACTAGAATAGAAGAAGAAGAAGAACACAACTACAACAACATCAGAGTAACATGAATCTCACTGCAGAACGAATAAAATATATTATATAACATAACTTTGGAATAAAACAGTATCAGTATACTATACTATTATCAGAGTACAACACTTACAACACAGTGGAAATAATAATAGCTATATAATCCAGAAGCCTCCTGCTCCAACTCTCCAAGTATCTATAAAATCCTAACTACTTGACTGCCCATACAAAATTGGGCACCCAAGAGTTTAGGGAAAACAAAATAAAATAAACTCTGGGTCAGTCATATGAATGGTGTGAGTAAACTCCAAACATTTGGTTAACTTTTAAAATACTTTTATAAGAAAGGAAAATCGTAAGACCGATCCACATATAAATACGGATGTTTTTTTTACTTTACGATAAACCAAAACATTCTTTTTAACATCCATACTCTTCTGATAATATAATAATGTCTAAAACAAATAAATAGAAATCTAATGGAACACTTTCATCTCACGTTCCACATATATAATATATAATCAAAAACCGCGGACGCTTATTAGGCAATGGATTCCAACGGGCAAGGTATGGGACCACCTTCCGACAGTGTATCTCTAGAGAGGAATACACCGGTTCAACAAGAACATCTTGCAACCTAGGCTAAACATGACCAGTTACTCATTTCACTTGAGTGTACCGAATGTATTATCACCAATAGTTGGGATCAACAACCGTTTCCCGAATGGGACAGCATCGAAATAGATTATAGAAGTAAATGGAATTTCTCTAGATCAGGTGAAAATACACCTTAATTGGCAACTAACCACTTAGCCATGTGACCTACCCGATTTTATACCATTTCCTGGTTGTGAGGCTAGAGGCCACGCTTATCTCTGATAGATCACGTCTTTATTCACTTTGAATGCCACATTGTCATACCCGCCAAATCTCAAATTGATTTCTCCGAAAATACCACGGGCATACACCTAAGAGAAACGAATTTCTTTGCCACCAAACTTAAATACGTTTGAAGAGATCAACTTACGCGATCTATTGAATATACTCTGTCAAACATTCTTTCCTGGGACTGGACAAACCGAAGGCACTATTATGTAAATCCATCTTAGGAAATTTCTACCTAGGATTTGCCAGAACAGCCCTTGCATAAACTCTGTCTTCAATTTTCTTCATCATATTTGATTTGCAATGCTAATGCCCAAACGGAGTGGTTTTCAGATAATAAATCTAATCCCGATCTCTCCGTATTGACACGGGGAATGGTCAAAATCTTTGATAGTTGGTGATTTAACTATCAAAGGAAAACATATGTATAAATAATGGCTGTATTCCCAAATGGGAATCTTACCGATCAATCATCATTTCATTTCCCATTTATCGTTTCCATATATTCATCAATTCCTTATTTTCTAAAGTTAGAAAATATACGTTATTAACTTTGGAAAACGTTTCCATTTCTTATTCATGCATCAATATCTTCCCACCTCTATCAGTCTCTAATTGTAAACTAGTAAGAGAACAACTTCCCAAGTATAAACCTCGAAGGCCGAAACCAACATCAGATCGATACCCAGAAAGCCATTAACCTCAACTAATTTCCAGTTAATTTCTAATTTCAGTAATTCCATTTTAATTCCTAATTCAAACCCTAAATTCCTTTATAATATTTTATTTGCAAAATATTTACTTTAATCTAATTTTTCACATAGAATGTGAATAATATTTCTTTATGGGATTAATTGTCAAGAATAATCCGAAGTTTAACGTGTCTTCCCATAATAATCCCAAGTTTGGATTATTTCTGAATAATCCGAAGTTTGGGGGTCTTCCAATATTAATCCCATTTACTTAGGTCTTCCTATATTAATTCGAAGTTTGTGGGTGTCTTCCCATATTGATCCCAAAATAACACGTCAGGGGGTCATAGAGATCAATATGGGAAGACACCCCCCAAACTTCGGATTATTCAAAAATAATCCAAACTTGGGATTATCCTGGGAAGACACGTTAAACTTCAGATTATTCTTGACAATTAATCCTTCTTTATAAAATAAAAACATGTAATAACCCGGAAAATCTAGGCCAATTTAAAAATTTTATTTTGGTAATTTTAGCGAATTTTGAATATTTAAAATGAATTATTTTAAATAATAACGACGAGAAATTTAATTTTAATGGAAATAGAACATACATATTTATTTACGTCGTCGTTAGAATATAAATATTTATTTATATATATAAAAGGAATTAAAAATGGCGCGGTAGTTCGATTTCAAATTTCAATTGAACATACCGGGTGCAAAATAAACCAAATTTTAACGAAACCAAAAATATTAGAATCTATTTGTGAATATCTTTCCAACGAATCCGACAAAACAAAAATTCATAGCGGGAATCAAAAGATACGCCCAGTTGAAAATTCTGAATAGTCGCTATGGAATTCAGGCCCTTAAAAATGGAAATTTTGCAAACGACCTCGGATTTCGACGAAACCACTTCTGTTGGATCCATGATGTCAAGTTATTGCTAGGTTTCAAATTTCAAAATTTTTCGAATCAATATGTGAGCGTGGCGAAGGAAAACGCATTTGACCAGTTTTAGTTGATTTTAATCGACTGGAAAATGGCCATTTTTCAAACGGTCTCAGAATTCAACGAAACTAGTTTTGTTAGGACTGTATCGTCAATACGAAGCTAGAAAATATTTTTTGGGAATTTTTAGAGTTCGTATGTGACCCCAGTAAATTGAAATGCACATTCAAATTCAATATATAGAGTTATATGTTGATTTTGACGAAAACTGATTGAAACAATCGAAACAGCCTACGATACATATCCCATTGTGTTCGGAATGAGGGTAATTAGCTAGAGGCGACAGTCATTGTGTTCGATTTTGAATTAAAAATAAAAAGTAACGTTTTGTAATTAAAATAAATAATTAAGTATATATATATATAACCCTCTACAGTCAGCACTCTCTCTCCCCGATTAAAAAAAAATGTCGTGCTCAGAACCCTAGCCGCCGCCAGGCGCGACCGCGCCCCTCCATCCGCCGCCGCCGCTCCCTCTTCATCCCCCCTCCAGCCTCGCCCCCCTCTCCTCTGAAATCTGCGCCTTCCTTCCACGCGCCAACCCCAAAACGAGAACCCGTGCCCCCCTCAAACCTTAACCCCGCCTGCGCCGCCACCTGGAGGGATGCCGCCGCCTCCAGCGCCCCTCTGATCACCACCAAGGACCACCGCGAACCCCTCCGATTGAAAACAGTGAGTTTTTTTATTTATTTTTATTTAGTTATAGGAAAAAAACATTTTTTATTTTATTTATATAATGGTATGATTTTTACTACATGAAAGCTTCGATTAGAATTTATAAAAGCTTTGATCTTTAGTTAGATAAAGGTTAGATCTTTATATACAAAGTAGAAAGATGAGATTTTTAATTTGAAAAAGGCAATATTTTTATTTCTATAAAAATATGGTTTTTCTCATGTGAATAACAACATGAAGTGACAATTTAAAAATAGAAACAGCAACATTTTTGTAAACAAAAATATCATTGTTTTGTGAATAAAGATATGATTTTTATATAGTAGAGATTATAAAAAAAATGATTTTTATTCATGTAGAGTAATAAAGATATAATTTTTATTATATTGCTAGCAAGATAAAAATATAATTTTTATCATGGAAGTAGCATTGTAAAGGGGTGATTTTTACATATGAAGCCGTGATATAAAAATTCGATCTTTATATTAGAAGTAAATATAAAAAAAAAAATTTATATGGAGAATATTGTGATAAAAATAGATTTTTTATCTATATAGTAGCGGTATAAAAATAGGATTTTTATCCAAATAGAATGATTATAAAAATGAGATTTTTATATACATAGCAACAATATAAAAATATGATTTTTATATATGTAGTGTCTACAGGCAACGAAAGTGACAAAAGGCGAGCACGACAAAGATTTCTACAAAGAAGAGTCGTGATGTTAGTTTAGCTAGTCGGTGAGAATTTCTCACTTTAAATTTTCTTCTCTATTTTAAAATATATACTAGGATGCAGACGGTGCTTAACAGCCCCCGACACCCGTCGTCCACAGACCATGGACGGCTTGTATGCTTGTTTGATGTGTTGTGAAATTTGTTTGTGAAGTTGATGTGAAATCGATAATAAATTGTAGATGGTTGAAATAAATTAATTATCATTAAAAATATAATTTTTAACGTGAACGTAAATAAATAAATATTCATTTACAAACCGGACGGTTTGTTTATGTACACCTATTTGAAGAATATTGATTGGGATGATAAATTTTACACATCGCCTAACTACACAAATAATATTCAGTGTTTGTTGATTTGAAACCCCACACGGGTGTTGGGATGATATTTGGCGTACACTAATCACAATTATTTAATTGTATGTCGATCGATTGGTCGACAGCCTATGTAAGCGTTAATTATTTATATTTGATGCTTATGCAGTTGTGTGGTGCACTTTGGATGATGGTTGATTGTTTATCGTTGCTATTATATTCTTATGTTGAAACTATTCATGTGCTGAGTAAAATATTTTAACAATAAAATTTACATCTTTATCATATTTAAGATTAGAAACTACTTTACGGTTGGAATCTGATTAAAAATCAAACGATAGATACCATAATTTTATAAAATATATTACATAACAAAAATAGTCATGTGTTGACAGTACTCGTGTGTTGAGATTAGTCATGTGTTAAAAGAAATATAGATTCATGTGTTGAATAGAAATGTAGATTATTGTGTTGAATAGAAATATAGATTCATGTGTTGAATAGAATATATATTCATTTGTTGAATAGAATAACGAATTTATTGAAATATATAAAGCCGTGTTGATTAGAGTTGCACTATTTTGACGTGAACGATAATTATATCGATTATATTCGTTTTTATGATGAGTATAGAAAAGGTAGTGATTTCAAAATATAACGTTTTGAAAATATTATCATTTATATTGTAATGATATGAAATATTCAATTTCGATTCGAAATTGAATATGAAGTTGAAATGGTTTTGAAAACGAATTTATAAAATACGTTTTAAAAGGAAATCAATGATATATATATATATATATATATATATATATATAATGGCCTGAATAGAACGCGCCGCGGCAGTTCGTGAATTTCGACCATTGACTTCGAATTGACGTTGCGGGAGATCCGACCGTCGGATTCTCCTAAAACCAAAACCATTGGGTTCGTATCGAAAAGAGCTTTCCAATGAATATTAGAAATTTGAAATCTAACTGTTGGATTTGGAATTATGTTCAAATCAAATTTGGAAAAGGTCGCTGTAAGTGCAGTTCGATGGCCGTTGATGGAAATCGACTGTACGGGCCTTGATAAAATTATTAAAAATATCAAAAATTAGTGTAAAATCATAAGAAATGATTTGAAAAGAACTATGATGAAAAACTCCATATTTGTAAAGATAAAAATAGATTTTTATCGAAATAAACTAGTTTTGAACTAGAATTAAAATCAATTTATTTTTGAAATAAATAAATTGAATGTGAATTGGTTTTGAAAATTAAAAGAATTTCCAATATACGAATTGGAATGGATTTGAATCGAAATTATCTTTGGAATATTTCGATGTTGGATTTCGTGATTATACAGATATGGTTGTGGAAATTTGAAAGATATATTTATATCGTTATTTCCAATACGATATTTGTTGGTTTCAGAATTTGATATTGAATATAAGCCGATATATTTTCTATTCAGAGCCTTGTATTTAATATCAAATGTGATTTGGGTTTGTCGTGAATCATGTTTTAGGTGACACTGGTTCTTTAACCCAGTCAAAGACAGGATATTGATTTTTGAGAAGTTTAAAACTAAATGGAGTTTTAAATGAATCTTTAGTTAGATTGAAAGTGAATTGATAATTTAAATTATCAAATTTGGAAAAGTGAACGATAATGGAGTATCACCAGTTTTTCTCCAAAGCGATAGTTAAATCTTTAATTAGATTTGAACGTGAAAGGGTAATTAACTTTACCGATAACACCGTGGTGTTAGATATGGAGTATTACCAGTTTTGCTTCATGGGATGAATAGGTTGGGATGGAGAAATAAAATAAATAATTACTTCGGTATGGTTCGCTAATCCCGACTAGTTTGGAAAACCATAATATGGTTTGAAATGATATCCAAAGGAAGATTAAAGAATAAATTTAGAAGAATTTATCTTTGATAAAATTAATGGGTACCTTTCCCTAGGAATATGAAAATTTGAATAAAAGAATATTCTGAATTGGAATGAGGCGTATGTTGTGTTTGTGTAACGCGTGTTTATTATATACGCGGGTTATTTGGAAAGGTCGGGTTTATACCAATTCTAAATAACCGATTCGACGATATGCCGAAGATGAAGACGGTGGTTGAAGACTGGAAGTCTTCACATCGTTTGGGTGATTACTGATGATCTTGATTGGGCTGTACACCCAAGATGAGAGAATCAGTTGGTGATCGTCCAGACGTACTTGGAGATCGTTGGATATGCGAGGAAAGTGCCTCCGGTTTCGTTCAGACCCAGAACGAACTTGTAAATGGATTGTGTGTCTGACATCGGATTTTATTCTATGTTGATTGATCTCTATTAAATATACATCTATTTGGCGGCGGAGAATTTATTCTCTTGCTTAACGCCCTTCTCTGAGACGTACGAGCTTAGAGGTTGTATATCGATGGACATCAGTCGCATGGAGTGAATTGCCTGTGTGGCACGCCTAAGTGGAAAATGATCAAGGCTTATGTTGAAAAGCAAAGTCTTGTAGTTGATGATCAAAGCATGGCCTGTGTGGCGTAACTTTGTGTATAGCGTGAATTCGCGAGCCTCACACCTCGGTATGAGTCAAAAACGGGATAAGGACCCAAGGAGTGCACGACGTTTCTTTCTAGCTAGTGGTGGTGTCAGTTCTTAAACTGGCTGACATTTATATATACTTTTCACTTGTGTGGTTGTTGGAATGCGAGGCGCCTCGGATATAGGTCTGTTAGGACCGGGAAACGTGTGTTCAGGAATTGCCAATCCTCAAAAGTAAGAGAGGACCAGCCTTGGAGGTTCCAAAGGATCATAGTGGGGTCCTGAGACATTTGCTAGAGTGTCTCGAATCGGAGAGGAGCTTGCCCCTTGCCTCGATTCATGATGGAAATCCAATTTCCAATATGTGATATTGCGGTTTTATTTGTAGAGCCTAGTATGGCGACATGATAGATGGTACCCATGCCGCCTATGATTGATATTTATGATTTGAATTGTTTTGACACTATACACTTATAATAGTACCAAATGATTTGTTTTTAAACGTATCAAGCATGTTTGGCTATTATAAGGGAAAACCCTATCCTCCGGCTTGCGTTGCATTATGTGATGGGACTTGGGTCTTATAATAGCTTCATTTTTCCAAAAAGCATTGCGTTGTTTTATTATATGCACAAGTATTCTTGGGAGGAAACTCGTTCCGTGTTATACGGCGTGGTCCCTTGAATTACTCTCTTTTAAAGTGAAGTTTTAAATAACTGTTTTAGTTCTCACACCAGTCACATGACTGACCTGGAGTTTATTGTTTTAACCTAAACTCTGGGTGCCCTTATTTTCCGCACGGGCAGCTAGTAGTTTTGGTTTTGCAGATTTATATTCACAGGATCCTGATTTACAGCTGGAACGATGCTCGGAAAGCTCTGTATCCGTGTATTACTTTCAGTTGTGTTTTGTATTATTTTTCTGCTGCTATGTAATTTTTATTGTAATCTCTGATATTTATCGAATGTATTTTATTTATTCATACTTTGTATATTCTTGTATTCTGATGGAATTGTTGTAATAAACAATGAAATGTTCTTTTGTTTGCGTTTCGATGTGTCTTGTTCTCAAAGCGATTCGTGCTTTCCTTACTGGGGAAGTCACGGGTTATCACAGTGGTATCAGAGCTCTGGTTTACAGAGCTCGAGAACAAGACACATTAGAACCTACGAAAGAATTCATCAGATATTGGATTAGTAATATCCAATTAGAATTACTCGTTAGAGATGGGATCCGTAGTATCCTAGAACGAGTGTGAAGAGTATATTTTTCAAACGGGAACAAATTTTGTTTTAAAAATTAAATTCAATTATACGTATTTGAATATTTATTTATTTTGAATTTGGGCAATCGAGTATATAAAGGTTTTACATATACGCGTCATGAACGTATATTCGAAGTTTTAATATACTGGATAGATATAGAATCACATTCTAGTCGCCCGGAGATGGTACTGATAATTGTCATGACATCATCAGTATTTATGTTCGTGTTTCGAAGGTGTGATATCTACATATTTCCATTAGACTGGTGTGAGAACCAAAATATAGCTAGAATACATTATTGTGAATTGGCATCAAAAACATTATTTTCTGTATATATATATATATATCAAATTATGAAATTGAAACGATAATTCACTAATTGATTGATGGTTGTGTTGTTTGATTATTGATTTGAAATTTTGAACCATTTAGCATAATTGAATCAAATATTGAATTGTATCGAAAATTATTTGCAATTGCATGCATGTACATATATATGTGTGAACATGTCAAAGCAAGGAGGCTAGAGCAGAGAAATAAAATTGTTTGCCCGACAAATAGGTACATGTTTACCATAATTTACTGTTTTGTTTGGGTGATGATGATTTTATGAGCCGATTGGCTAGCCGCTTGGCTTTTTCTTTTTCTTTATGATTGAAGAAGGCCATGGGAGGCTATATGAAATATCCTGAAGTCCCCAGTGCAGGGGAGGTTATGGCGAAATTTTTCGAAAATTTAGGGTGTTAGCCAAAACTGAAAAGTTAAAGAGCTTAAGCCGTACTGAAAATATAGGAAGTTGAGTTGATTTGTTAAACGACTTTCGGCTTCGTTCCTTTTCGGGGACGAAAAGTTTTAAGTGGGGGAGATTGTAATAACCCGGAAAATCTGGGCCAATTTAAAATTTTTATTTTGGCAATTATAGCGAATTTTGAATATTTAAAATGAATTATTTTAAATAATAACGACGAGAAATTTATTTTGAATGGAAATAGAATGTATATATTTATATACGTCATCGTTAGAATATAAATATTTATTTATATATATAAAAGGAATTAAAAATGGCGCGGTAGTTCGATAATTCGATTTCAAATTTCAATTGAATATACCGGGTGCAAAACCAAAATATTAGAATCTTTTTGTGAATATCTTTCCAATGAATCCGACAAATCAAAATTTCAAAGTGGGAATCAAAAGATATGCCCAGTTGAAAATTCTGAATAGTCGCTATGGAATTCAGGCCCTTAAAAATGGAAATTTTGCAAACGACCTCGGATTTCGATGAAACCACATTTGTTGGATCCGTGATGTCAAGTTATTGCTAGATTTTAAATTTCATAATTTTTCGAATCAATATATGAGCGTGGCGAAGGAAAACGCATTTGACCAGTTTCAGTTGATTTTAATCGACTGGAAAATGGCCATTTTTCAAACGGTCTAAAAATTCGACGAAACTAATTTTGTTAGGATCGTATCGTCAATACGAAGCTAGAAAATATTTTTCGGGAATTTTTAGAGTTCGTATGTGACCCCAGTAAATTGAAATGCACGTTCAAATTCGATATATAGAGTTATATGTTGATTTTGACGAAAACTGATCGAAACGATCGAATCAGCCTACGATACATATCCCATTGTGTTCGGAATGGGGGTAATTAGCTAGGGGCGACAGTCATTGGGTTCGATTTTGAATTGAAAATAAAAAGTAACCTTTTGAAATTAAAATAAATAATTAAATATATATATATATATAATAACCCTCACCCCTCAGCAGTCAGCACTCTCTCTCCCCGATTAAAAAAAACGCCACGCTCAGAACCCTAGCCGCCGCCAGGCGCGACTGCGCCCCTCCATCCGCCGCCGCCGCTCTCTCTTCATCCCCCTCCTCCAGCCTCGCCCCCCTCTCCTCTGAAATCCGCGCCCTTCCTCCCACGCACCAACCCCAAAACGAGAACCCGTGCCCCCCTCAAACCGTAACCCCGCCTGCGCTGCCACTTGGAGGGATGCCGCCACCTCCAGCTTCCCTCTGACCACCACCAAGGACCACCGCGAACCCCTCCGACTGAAAGCAGTGAGTTTTTTTTATTTAGTTATAGGAAAAAAACAATTTTTATTTTATTTTATTTATATAATGGTACGATTTTTACTACATGAAAGCTTCAATTAGAATTTATAAAAGCTTTGATCTTTAGTTAGATAAAGGTTCAATCTTTATACGAAGTAGAAAGATGAGATTTTTAATTTGAAAAGGCAATATTTTTATTTATATAAAAATAGGGTTTTTCTCATGTGAATAACAACATGAAGTGATAATTTAACAATAGAAATAGCAACATTTTTGTAAACAAAAATATCATTGTTTTGTGAATAAAGATATGATTTTTATATAGTAGAGATTATAAAAAAAATATGATTTTTATTCATGTAGAGTAATAAAGATATAATTTTTATTATATTGCTAGCAAGATAAAAATCTAATTTTTATCATGGAAGTAGCGTTGTAAAGGGGTGATTTTTACATATGAATCCGTGATATAAAAATTCGATCTTTATATTAGAAGTAGATATAAAAATATAATTTTTATATGGAGAATAGTGTGATAAAAATAGAATTTTTATCTATATAGTAGCGGTATAAAAATAGGATTTTTATCCATATAGAATGATTATAAAAATGAGATTTTTATATACATAGCAACAATATAAAAATATGATTTTTATATATGTAGTGGCTACAGGCAACGAAAGTGATAAAAGGCGAGCACGACGAAGATTTCTACAAAGAAGAGTCGTGATGTTGGTTTAACTAGTCGGTGAGAATTTCTCACTTTAAATTTACTTCTCTAGTTTAAAATATATACTAGGATTCAGACGGTGCTTAGCAGCACCCGACACCCGTCGTCCACAAACCATGGACGGCTTGTATGCATGTTTGATGTGTTGTGAAATTTGTTTGTGATGTTGATGTGAAATCGATAATAAATTGTAGATGGTTGAAATAAATTAATTATCATTAAAAATATAATTTTTAAAGTGAATGTGAATAAATAAATATTCATTTACAAACCGGACAGTTTGTTTATGTACACCTATTTGAAGAATATTGATTGGGATGATAAATTTTACACATCGCCCAACTACACAAATAATATTCAATGTTTGTTGATTTGAAACCCCACACAGGTGTTGGGATGATATTTGGCGTACACTAATCCCAATTATTTAATTGTATGTCGATCGATTGGTCGACACCGTGTGTAAGCGTTAATTATTTATATTTGATGCTTATGCAGTTGTGTGGTGCACTTTGGATGATGGTTGATTGTTTATCGTTGCTATTATATTCATGTGTTGAAACTATTCATGTGTTGAGTAAAATATTTTAACAATAAAATTTACATCTTTATCATATTTAAGATTAGAAACTACTTTACGGTTGGAATCTGATTAAAAATCAAATGATAGATACCATAATTTTATAAAATATATTACATAACAAAAATAGTCATGTGTTGACAGTACTCATGTGTTGAGATTAGTCATGTGTTAAAAGCAATATAGATTCATGTGTTGAATAGAAATGTAGACTCATGTGTTGAATAGAAATAAAGATTCATGTGTTGAATAGAATATATATTCATTTGTTGAATAGAATAACGAATTTATTGAAATATATAAAGCCGTGTTGATTAGAGTTGCACTATTTTGATGTGAACGATAATAATATCGATTATATTCGTTTTTATAATGAGTACAGAAAAGGTAGTAATTTCAAAATATAACGTTTTGAAAATATTATCATTTATATTGTAATGATATGAAATATTCAATTTCGATTTGAAATTGAATATGAAGTAGAAATGGTTTTGAAAACAAATTTAAAACGATTTATAAAATACGTTTTAAAAGGAAATCGACGAAATATATATAATATATATATTATATATATAATGGCCTGAATAGAACGCGTCGCGCTGCGGTAGTTCGTCAATTTCGACCATTGACTTCGAATTGACATTGCGGGAGATCCGACCGTCGGATTCTCCTAAAACCGGAACCGTTGGGTTCGTATCGAAAAGAGCTTTCCAATGAATATTAGAAATTTTAAATCTAACAGTTGGATTTGGAATTATGTCCAAATCAAATTTGGAAAAGGTCACTGTAAGTGTAGTTCGATGGCCGTTGATGGAAATCGACTGTACGGGCCTTGATAAAATTATTAAAAATATCAACAATTAGTGTAAAATCATAAGAAATGATTTGAAAAGAACTGGGATGAAAAACTCCATATTTGTAAAGATAAAAATAGATTTTTATCGAAATGAACTAGTTTTGAACTAGAATTAAAATCAATTTATTTTTGAAATAAATAAATTGAATGTGAATTGATTTTGAAAATAACCAGAATTGCCAATATACGAATTGGAATGGATTTGAATCGAAATTATCTTCAGAATATTTCGTTGTTGGATTTCATGATTATACAGATATGGTTGTGGAAATTTGAAAGATATATTTATAACGTTATTTCCAATACGATATTTGTTGGTTTCAGAATTTGATATTGAATATAAGCCGATATATTTTCTATTCAGAGCCTTGTATTTAATATCAAATGTGATTTGGGTTTGTCGTGAATCGTGTTTTAGGTGACATTGGTTCTTGAACCGAGTTAAAGACAGGATATTGATTTTTAGAAGTTTAAAACTAAGTGGAGTTTTAAATGAATCTTTAATTAGATTGAAAGTGAATTGATAATTTAAATTATCAAATTTGGAAAAGTGATCGAGAATGGAGTATCACCAGTTTTGCTCCAAAGCGATAGTTAAATCTTTAATTAGATTTGAACATGAAAGGATAATTAACTTTACCGATAACACCGTTGTGTTAGATATGGAGTATTACCAGTTTTGCTTCATGGGATGAATAGGTTGGGATTGGGAAATAAAATAAATAATTACTTCGGTGTCGTTCGCTAATCCCGACTAGTTTGGAAAACCATAATATGGTCGAAATGATATCCAAAGGAAGATTAAAGAATAAATTTAGAAGAATTTATCTTTGATAAAATTAATGGGAACCTTTCCCTAGGAATGTGAAAATTTGAATAAAAGAATATTCTGAATTGGAATAAGGCGTATGTTGTGTTTGTGTAACACGTGTTTATTATATACGCGGGTTATTTGGAAAGGCCGGGTTTATACCCATTCTGAATAACCGATTCGACGATATGTCGAAGATGAAGACGGTGGTTGAAGACTGGAAGTCTTCACATCGTTTGGTTGATTACTGATGATCTTGATTGGGCTGTACACCCAAGATGAGAGAATCAGTTGGTGATCGTCCAGACGTACTTGGAGATCGATGGATATGCGATCAAAGTGCCTCCGGTTTCGTTCAGACCCAGAACGAACTTGCAAATGGACTGTGTGTCTGACATCGTATTTTATTCTGTGTTGATTGATCTCTATTAAATATACATCTATTTGGTGGCGGAGAATTTATTCTCTTGCTTAACGCCCTTCTCCGAGACGTACGAGCTTAGAGGTTGTATATCGATGGACATCAGTCGCATGGAGTGAATTGCCTGTGTTGCACGCCTAAGTGACAAATGATCAAGGCTTCTGTTGAAAAGAAAAGTCTTGTGGTTGATGATCAAAGCACGGCCTGTGTGGCGTAGCTTTGTGTATAGCGTGAATTCGCGAGCCTCACACCTCGGTATGAGTAAAAAACGGGGTAAGGACCCAAGGAGTGCACGACGATTCTTTCTAGCTAGTGGTGGAGTCAGTGCTTAAACTGGCTGACATTTATATATACTTTTCACTTGTGTGGTTATTGGAATGCGAGGCGCCTCGGATATAGGTCTGTTAGGACCGGGAAACGTGTGTTCAGGAATTGCCAATCCTCAAAAGTAAGAGAGGACCGGCCTTGGAGGTTCCAAAGGATCATAGTGGGGTCCTGAGACATTTGCTAGAGTGTCTCGAATCGGAGAGGAGTTTGCCCCTTGCCTTGACTCATGATGGAAATCCAATTTCCAATACGTGATATTGCAGTTTTATTTGTAGAGCCTAGTATGGCGACATGATAGATGGTACCCATGCCGCCTATGATTGATATTTATGATTTGAATTGTTTTCACACTATACACTTATAATAGTATCAAATGATTTGTTTTTAAACATATCAAGCATGTTTGGCTATTATAAGGGAAAACCCTATCCTCTGGCTTGTGTTGCATTGTGTGATGGGACCTGGGTCTTATAATAGCTTCATTTTTCCAAAAAATCATTGCGTTGTTTTGTTATATGCACAAGTATTCTTGGGAGGAAACCTGTTCCGTGTTATACGGCGTGGTCCCTTGAATTACTCTCTTTTAAAGTGAAGTTTTGAATAACTATTTTAGTTCTCACACCAGTCACATGACTGACCTGGAGTTTATTGTTTTAACCTAAACTCTGGGTGCCCTTATTTTCCGCACGGGCAGCTAGTAGTTTTGGTTTTGCAGATTTATATTCACAGGATCCTGATTTACAGCTGGAACGATGCTCGGAAAGCTCTGTATCCGTGTATTACTTTCAGTTGTGTTTGTATTGTTTTTCCGCTGCTATGTAATTTTTAATATAATCTCTGATATTTATCGAGTGTATTTTATTTATTCATACTCTGTATATTCTTGTATTCTGATGGAATTGTTGTAATAAACAATGAAATGTTCTTCTGTTTGCGTTCCGATGTGTCTTGTTCTCAAAGCGATTCGTGCTTTCCTTACCGGGGAAGTCACGGGTTATCACAAAACAGTTTGATTTCTTATTTAAAAACAATATCTCAAACCCAAATTCTATTTATATTTTTATTTGTAGAATTATCCATACAAAACTTATTTCATTTCCAACATTTTTAATCTCATTGCAAATTTCCTTTATAACTACTACGTTCACATTCCATTTCAATTACCGATGTTAAAACTGATTTTATTTCTCTATATAAATTCAAATATTTATATTCAATTTATCAAATGATAAATATTTCTTTAATTATAAACATCATTTATAAATTATCCTCCTCAATTTATCTGTTAAAACAGATTTCTATTAAATATTTACTTTAAATCCCTATCATGTTATACCCGTGTGTGAAGCATGGTTTAAACCTTCCTAATGTAAAATTCTGTTCATTTTCCAAATATTTCCTTTTTGTAAAACCTTTCTCATTTTATAATTATTTCCTTTTTATATTTAATTTCCAAATATTACCCTTTTATATATTCCAATATTTGTTTTCCAAATATTACCCTTTTTATATATTCCAATATTTGTTTTCCAAATATTACCCTTTTTATATATTCCAATATTTTTTTTCCAAATAGATATTTCATTTTCAAAATACATTTTGAAAATTCCCTTTTTACATTCCAGTATTTCTTATGGTATTTAAAATATCAAATAACTAGACCAGTGTCATCTAATCAATCACAGATTAAATATCACATCATATATCACAATATATGAATAAAACAGTATAATAAATATTGAGGAATCCAGTTGGATCCCTCCAACCTGTTTCCCTGCATCCACAGAAGTTAAATAATATAAATAACATCGATTTCATCCCAACATGTAATATTCTGATAAACTGAATCTATATTTGATTAACGATTTATATATATATATATATATAGTTATCTATAATTTCAACCAATAAATCGGCAATTAAACCAAACAATCAACACACATCAATCAATCATCATTTATCAATACTAGATTATATCTATAAAAATATAAACTGTATAGAGTTAGTGAGATTTACTCACATTGGACGGTTATCGTTAAATAACGATAACTGTCGGTTGATTCAGACAGATAATTTATTTCGCTATAAATTGTAACGAGCTCCAATTCACTTCCAGTCAGTTCTATGTTGTAGTCGTCGTACATACAATCCCAACGGATCTTGTTTCGTCAAATTCTGATAATGTGTGATGAAGTTATACATTTTTATACGTCTGAATACTATTTAAATTAAAGACAAACTTAATTAACTAGGACTCACCCATTAAGAACCGGCCCAATACCCAATTTCCTTTGACCCACTATTCCTCTTTTCTCTCCCAGATGAAACTCGCGATGGTTGCTCCATTCATTTACAGATATTTTCGTCACTTCCCATCCCCTTTACTACCATATCTCTCCATGAAATCGACCACCAAGATCACCAACGTGCTCTCCTTCCCGAACTCTACACTCTCATCTCCATCAAATTAAACTCAAATGGCACCCTCAAAACCCGATGTCGACCCTTATCCGCTCCGTATCAGTAAAGACATTGACACGCTTTTGTCCAGATTCCATCAAAACATTGCGTAAAATCATTATATCTCATCACGAAACCAAATCCGAACTCCATTTCAAAGATCAACGCTTTAATTGCGCCCATCACCGAACCCTACAAACACTGTATAAATTTTCAGCAAATGCAAACAACATCAAACTCAACAGAAACCATGCCCGTGTGAAGCTCTTGCCAAGTGGAGGCGAACACAATAGGTTTTAGGATTTATGGAATTTTACTCCATTTGTTTGGAAATTTAAAAGTTGATTTTTCTGTAGAAATAAAAAGGACTGGCGGCGTGATTTTCATTTGACCGAAGAAAAAGGTTTAGGTTTTGAGAGAAGGGTAGTGGTATTTATAGGAAATTTAAATAATTTTATATTAATATTTATCTTAACCCTATTTATATTTGTTGTTAAAAATCCCTATGATCACACGAAATATCCAAAAATCATGATAATGGGCATGCAGCTACAGTTTGACATTACGGACCCAACGAAACTTGTTTCGTCGAATCCCGACTCCGTTTGCTCACATAGCGTATTTTTAAAGGTCAAAATATCGACTGTTTTCACATTTAAATTTCGTACGGCCAATAGTGACTCCAAAAATCACGAAAATTGAAATCTAACAATAATTTAGTATTCCAGATCCAAAAATTAGGTTCGTCGAAAACGGAGTTTGTTTGAAAAAATGACTATTTTTAAAGCTCTAAATAGACCCATTTAAATATTAAATATTTCTAAAAATAATTAAATTAAATATTTATAAATAAATATTATCGTATATATTCACAATAGAATATCATACAGTTCTAGAATATTTCTATCTGAATTTATAGTTCGACATTTCAAATCTAGATTAAATCAGTATTCAATTTATATTGAAAATCCATTTATAATATATATAAATCGTTACAAATTATAAAAGAATTCCATAACGACTTTTCGAAAATTTGATTTGGACACAACTCATAATTTACACAACGAAATCTCAATTTTTCTCTTCCATTAGAACAATGTACTTCACCAGCTCCGAACGTTTCTTGTTTCATAGAAATCCGAATTAAAATGGATTTGTATATTCATTTAAAGTTTAAATCGCCAAATTATGAACTACCGTGCCATTTCGAGCTCAATTTAATTTATATTATAATTATACGTTCAAACTTCGTTTTAAATAATATATTCGTTATTATAATTCAATTCTATATCGAATCAAATATCTTATAATATCAAATCCACACAATATTGCCAATTCTCCTATTTTCGATTATTTCGGAATTAAATATATTATTCTATTATTTATATTAACTAAATATTCAATACTATTTAATTAAACAACCATTTAATTCTCTAAATCACTATTTAAATAATTAAATAAATTAATTATTATACCGTAAAAATACAGGACGTTACATTCTTCCCCCCTTAAATTAATTTCGTCCTCGAAATTGCTAAAGGTAGAAAACAAACCCTATTAACTGAGTCAAAAATTATTTGTTTATCTATTATCTTCAGTTTCAACTGAACCAATCAATTCCAATTAAAATATTAATTTTTTAATTAACGAAAATTTTTTAACACCCTAAATTTCTGAAAAATTTCGCTAGCACCTCCTTTGTATAGCTCAATCGGTACAACTACAACTCGCCTCTCTAGGCCTTCTCCAACCCAAAAGAAAATCAAATAGCCAAGCGGATTGCCAAATAGGCTCAATAATCCAAAACTCATATCAAAAATAAACTTGTACCTTTTCGTCAGGCATATTATTATGTCATTTTATATCTATTACCAATTCTGCGTGTACCAATATCATTCCAATCAAATTCCAATCAGTTTTATCCTTGAACCCAAACATTCACTTATATCCAAATCGAATTTCATTTCAAACTCGAGTTCCATTCTCGATTCCAAACTCTTAACTTATCAACTAAATTCCATTCCAGATTATTCTCTGATCAATTCCAGTTTTATTTAACTTATCTCAAGTTAAATTCTAATTTATTCATTTACTTTTACCATCTCATCCCATTTAACTTCTTAAGTTAAATTTAAATTTCCAGAATTTTAATTCCTGGGTTTTTATTTCAAATCAATTTGAAATAATAATAACAATTCATAACCTTTGAATTTCTGAACAACTTGTTTCCTCAAAACAATTTAAAAACAAAATTTTTGGTAGTAATCCATCACTTAGAAACTCGAAAATGAACACCGATGATACAACTGTCATCATCGGAATTTATTTTCCAGCGATCGAAGTGAGTTCAATACTATATCACTTTCAAAACCATTATTTAAACACTTCCATTTTGAAATCATTTCAAAATATCAGTTTTAATATTCGTAAAACAATTTAAAATCTCCCAAGATTTTAAAATTCTCATATATTTAATCCATATTCATTTACAAACACTTATTCAAATTTCCAGAGTTTTAATTTCAATTCTGATTTAAATTCAGATTTAATTCATTTCGTAACACTTATACGAATTTTGATTGGTTATTTACATAACCGTTTCAATTATAATCTTATCTGATTATAATCACAACCAACACATTCAATATGCGATAATACTTCAAATATTAATCATACTTTTATACCAAAATATAATTTGGGTAAAATTATTTCATTTACCCTCGTTTCAAAACATACTATGTCGGTCTATCATATTCAAGTGTTTATAAACTCCTACCGATACAGTGGATCAAACTGATCGATAAGAACCCATAAACAACTCAATCTAGGGTATTACTAACCCCATCTCTATCGAGTTATGCCACAGAGCCAAGGTAATTACTTAACCTTCAGCTCTGATACAACTGTAACGACCCGGGTTTTCGCAATCCTGATTATCGACCAAATACGATGTCGACAAACCAAGCACCCGAATTTTACCGGAATGTCAATAGAAAGAAGTTAGAGGGTGAGAATAGATAAGAAAGAAAATTAGAATAGATGAAGAAGAACATAACTACAACAACATCAGAGTAACACTAATCTCACTACGGAACGAATAAAATATATTATATAACATAACTTTGGAATAAAACAATATTGGTATACAATACTATTATCAGAGTACAACACTTACAACACAACGGAAATAACAATAGCAATGTAATCCTGGAGCCTCATGCTCCAGCTTTCCAAGTATCTGTAAAATCCCAACTACTTGACTGCCCGTACAAAATTAGGCACCCAAGAGTTTAGGGGAAACAAAACAAAATAAACTCTGGTTCAGTCAAGTGACTGGTGTGAGTAAACTCCAAACATTTGGTTAACTTTTTAAATCCTTTTAAAAGAAAGGAAAATCGTAAGACCGATCCACACAAACACAGATGTTTTTTTACCTTACGACAAACCAAAACATTCTTTTTAACATCCATACTCTTTTGATATTATAATAATGTCTAAATCAAATAAATAGCAATCTAGTGGAACACTTTCATCTCACGTTTCACATATATGATATATAATCAAAAACCGTGGGTGCTTATTGGGTAATGGATTCCAACTGGCAAGGTATGGGACCACCTTCCGACAGTGTTTCTCTAGAGAGGAATACACCGAGTTCAACAAGAACATCTTCCAACCCAGGCTAAACATGACCGGTCACTCATTTCGCTTGAATGTACCGAATGTGTTATCACCAATGGTTGGGATCAGCAACTGTTTCCCAAAAGGGACAGCATTGAAATAAATTATAGAAGTAAATGGAATTTTTCTAGATCAGATGACAATACACCCTAATTGGCAGCTAACCACTTAGCCAAGTGACCTACCCGATTTTATGCCATTTCCTGGTTGTGAGGCTAGAGGCCACGCTTATATTTGATAAATCACATCATTATTCACTTTGAATGCCACATCGTCATACTCGCCAAATCAAAAATTGATTTCTCCAAAAATACCACGGGTATACAGCTAAGAGAAACGAATTTCTCCGCCACCAAATGTAAATCGTTTGAAGAGATCAACTTACGCGATCTATTGAATATACTCTTTAAAATTTTCTTCACTGGACAAACCGAAGACACTATTCTATAAATCCATCTTAGGCAATTTCTACCTAGGATTTGCCAGAACAGCCCTTGCATAAACTCTATCTTCAATTTTCTTCATCATATTTGATTCGCAACACTAATGCCCATACGGAGTGGTTTTCAGATAATAAATCTAATCCCGGTCTCTCCGTATTGACAATGGAAATGGTCAAAATCTTTGATAGTCAGTGATTTTACTATCAAAGGAAAACATGTGTACAAACCACGGTCTGTTGTATATAACGTTGTTATATACATAATTATATGATTTTTGTTTGATGATAACAACCAAATATTTTTTATTATTAAATGTGTTTGTTACTGTACTGTTTCATATCCACATCGCAGATAGGAATATAATATTTAAATTTAAATAGAATACGACTATGCATGAATTAAAATATTCAACAGTATTTTATTTTAGACATTCAAACAATACAACTCTTGTAACTCCACTATTTGTTCATCTCACATTTCAATTTCATTTCATACATATACAGTTTCATATACAGTGCTCCTCACTATAGTTCTTTACTCACTCATATACATTTTTCATATATACATTCTTTACACTATTACATACTCTGATATTCTTTTCCTGTTACTATCTTCTATCTTCACTACTATAGTCGGTCCAGTTAATATCTTCTTACCTGTCACAAACAGAAACACACAGTACTCTGCAATAGAAATAAATCTGACAAACATGCAAATATAAATTTTATTTTAAAATTTTATTTGCCTCAGAATTTTGATGTGTTTCTCATCATTTTTCATGACTCGATCTGATATGGGCTGACTTATATATACTGCATACACACGATACACGTATATATATACATATAACTGTGCAGGGACAGAAAATCTGTTTTGGATGACTACATATACACACGTGTGTATATACACACACACATGTATGCACTGCCTCGCCAATCCAGTGTGCAACTGAGGAGTAGCCACGTGGACCATCTCGACTCAGTGCAACAATAATCAATATGGTCGAGGCAACCCAAAAACGTCAATGAATTCATGTCAGCATGCAGCTAAGTAGTGCTTAGCTTTAGCACAATAGCTCTGGATGGTGCAGCCCAATAAGTAAAGTCAAGCCAACATAAACAGCAAAGCTCAACCATGTCAAGACAAGTGTTCAAGCTCATGGAACAACAAAAATGTGGTCGAGCTCATATCAGACAAGTCACAAATGAAGGCGCAGCAAAACTCAAGTGACATGCAAGTGGAGCAAGTGCAAGTTTCAATACACACAGCAATATATATATAGACGAGTATACACAGAAAATCTGCTCAGCATTCTGGTAGACCAGAAAGTTTCAAATCAAAGCTCATAGTTACATAACAAGTACAACAATGGTCAAGACAACTCAAAAATGGTACAACAAGCTTCCATGTATAAACATGTCTCAACAAAATTCAAAACAACAAGGGACCAGAGGAAATGGTGAAACTGCAACTCAAATGCAAAGGGGCAGACTGACTTCAAATTGGTTCAACACAAATGGTTCACAAGGTAAAACAGATGCATCTCAAAATAGTGGGGCAGCAACTTCAAAAGTAGTTTTGCACAATTTAGTTTTTAAGTGCAAATGATCATCAAACAACATGGCACAAATGAGTCTATTCAGGGTCATGGCAGAAAAAATTTCGGCCTCAAGTACATGAGGATCAAATCGGGTCTGACTTAATGAAAGTGATAACTAGAAGTTCAAATGGAACAAGGAATATACATGCTGTATTGTTCAAGTGAACATGCAAATTTGATTCACGGTGCATTAGGCAATTCAAACATATATGGTTTAGCATGGCTCAAACTTGCTTACTCACACACAAATGGACAACAAATAAAATGTATGGAGCAATACTCAAGTGCAACTCAATTTAGTCAAGTGAAACAAGCATGCTGCAGGTTTCAGTTTTTACAAATGGCACGTGCAAACTTTCCAAAAATACGCATTCTAGAATTCAATGAAGAGAAAACAAATTTATTGTTTTTATAAATCATAGAGTTAATACAGGCGTGAAATAAATTGATTCCAGGATTTCCTAAAATGAAATCTCTTTTAGGAAATGAACAGTAAAGTTTTTGGCATAAAATCCTCATAGTTACCTCTGTAGACAATTTTGGGTAAGGATTCAATCATACACAGAAAGTGTATTTATTTGTAGAAAATCATGCAAGGAGAAAGAAACATTTTTTTCCAGATTTGCATACAATCAATTCGGGGCATAATTTCAATTCAGAAATGTTTGCCAATTGCTTTAAAAAAGGGGAAAATAGATAATATCCAGATTCATTCAAAGGGACAGCACATCATCAAATCATGCAAGCTTTTCAATGCCAAGATTTTGAATTTAAATCGAGAAAGTCAAAAGAGGAAACTGCAAAATTCAGATCAAATCACATAAGTGGAAACAAATCAGAGCAATTCAATCAAGGGACCAAAAGAGGAAATAGAGCTAATTTATCCAATTAATCAAGTCGAGTCATATATGAAATCAGAGTGTTGATTTAGGGTTTCCTAAATCCTATTTATACACCACATACATCATTGACAATGGTGATTGTAAACATAGGCCAATATTTCAAAAGCAGAAATCATTTCAAATAAAATTACTCACGTTTTCGATCAGCTCAAAATCGACAAGAGCCGGAGATAAAGATCAGATCTATCGACAAGCCAAGAAAAGGATTTCAGCCTCAAAGCATCAGTGTCACAATCGCGATTGGATTTGGAGCAGTATAGAAAACCCTGATCCCCAAATAGAAGCCGCCATTTTTTATTCCACGAGGGACAAAGAATCGGGACAAATAAAATGAAGGGTGAACCACGTTGAAATGGGCCGGCCAAACTTCTAAATAAAATGGGGGATGACCCTTCCTTTTTAAATCCTAGGGTTTCCTGTTTATGTTTAAATTTGTATCATTTTTAATTCTGTTTTTTTGTAAACCGTCTGAACAGTTACTAGAGTCTGTAAAATTCTTGGAAACCAGTTAGGGTGTTAACTGGCAGTTTACTTGAGTCTATAAAAACTATGGTTACTGATTACGGGGTTGTAATCAGGGGAAATCTGATTTAGGGGATTAGATCAGTCTACGGTTTTGAGCATAGGATTAGAATAGGAGCGAGGGTTCGCGAGTTTACATGGTCTTGTAAGCGGGGTTTGTTCTATTACCTAGTAGAAACCTTAGGAATGCAGCAGCAGGCAGGATTTTGCTGAAGCTGGGTATATCTTGTGTCATTTACTTTCTTCTTTTTTATTTCTGCTACATTATGTGTTCTGTGAATTTTTAATATCCCGTAAAAACTGTTATAAACCCTTTTCACCCCCTATAGGGTTAATCTAGATCCAACAAGTGGTATCAGAGCCAGGTTATTTCATTAACTCTATAGTCATGGGTCATCCTAGTTGTCAGTCTTCTGAGAGTCAGTCCAGTGATATTCCAGTTATTTTCATTGGAACAATTTTTTTAATATGGAAATCAAAATTCGAATTATATTTAAAATCTGTTAATTTTGAATATTGGAATATTATTGAAAATTTGGGAGATATGTTAGATAAGAAGAATAAGGTTTTGAATGCTCGTGTTATGCATATTATTTATTCCTATCTTGAAAATGATCAATTAAAATTTTTCTCCCATTGTTTATTTGCATAGGAAATCTGGGATACTTTCAATAATCTGTATGGAAAATCTGACAACAACTCAAAACCCTCCATTGTCAACTTAGATTTAGAGCTTTGCTTAACAGGTTTTATAGAAGATAGTTCAGATGGATCAGTTGATGGAGATTCAACAGACAATGAGATAGAAAATTTCTCGTATGAAGATTTAGTTTATATGTGTGTTGATTTAACTAAATCTGTTGACAAACTCCAGTCTAAAAATGAGTCTTTGAAATTTAAGAATCTTGATTTGAGCAACAAAATCATGGTATGGAAGTAAAACTTGAGAATTCGAGAAATTTGAAAATTCCGATTGTAAAAATTGTTTGAAATTAAAATCCGATCTCGTTAGTTTCAATAAAAACATTCAAAAGCTTGAAGAAGAAATTCTGATTTTAAAACATAACGAGAATGAGCTAAAAATTCAAATAGTTTTTATTGAAAGGAATTTAAAAACTTTAAGACGATAAAAAATTCCAAACATGAAATTGTTGAAAAAGAAAGCTTGTTGAAAAGTGATTTGATTTTAAATGAGCTTGAGGAAGAAATTGAAAATTTCAAGAAGCTTGAATTTGAATTTGAAATTTTTGAATCCAAGACCAATATCAAATTGCTTGATAATGAAAATGTGATGTTGAAACAAAATGATACTGAAAGGAGAAAGATCGGCATTAATCGTTGTTAAAATCTGATTAAAGAAAATTCTAATCTTAAATCCAAAGTCAACGATCTTGAATTGAGTTTAAAATGATTTTCAACAGGAGAAAGATCTTTGAATATGTTGTTGAAAAATCAACTTTCTCCAGGAAATAAAGATGGTTTTTGTTTTGGGAAAACAAATGATGTTGAAAAACCGAATTCTTTTGATTTCAAAAATTCCTCAAATTGCTTTAAAAAGGAGTGTTTTGAAAATTTGAATTTCAAAGGGTTTTTGAATCACAAACGAGATAAGAGTTTGTTTGATAACAATCTATTTAATCCATTTTAGACCTCGAAAACAAATAAAGAGAATTCAACTAAATTCAAACAGATTTGGGTTCCAAAAGGTACAAAGGTAAATTCGATTGGGTTGTTATACAAACAGGTTTGGGTACCAAGGAACAAGACAATGAGTGGTTTTGCAAATTTTGTTAGACCACCCGATCCTACAATTTCAAAGGTACCAAAGGATGGCTGAGGAACTGTTCTGCTGAAAAGAGATCGTTTTCAAGCTGTTCTATATTTTCTGTATCTTTCAGAGTTCCTTGTCCAAGCTGATGAGTCGGAGATTCTGGTTTACATGGATTTCGGGTAAGGTCTCTGAATCATCTTTGTAAATATTTTGTTTTCCTTTGTTTATTCCTTCTTCTACCCTATCTATTTTTTTTCTTGATTTGTCACTGTCATATTTACATTTCTTCTTGGGCTTTCTTAACTTCCAATTGCAGTCATGATCTTTTGGAAATTCACTTTATTTGAATAAAACACTGATGTTTTAATCATTTCCAGATCTTGAGTTTAAACTTGTAAATATCTTCAATTGTTTTGATGTTTTCTGAATTTATAACAGTGTTGATGTATTCTTGTCATATCTTGAACACTGTTGATTTGAATTATAAAGTTTTGAAGATCTGAAAGTTTAATACAACTTCACACACCTCTGCTGTTTTGGGCTTCTTCTAATTCAGTTTGGAAAAGCTTGAAAATTTATACTCATTATAGCACTCTATTATTTATCAGTTATGGTAATTTCATTGATTTTCAAATTGGCTTTGATATTTTGTTTGGTCTTGAATCATTGTTTACATCTTGAAATTCACTGTTATTCATGATTATCTGGTTTAGATTTTTGTTTGGTTGAGATCATTTGAAATTTATGATATTTTGAATCTCACACACCTCTCAGATCTGAAATTATTAATCATGCGTGATTAATTCATTGTATCTCATGATTTACATTTGTTCAAGTGATTTCGAATAAACCATTATTTCTGGATCATGAATTATTACTCAATCTTGATGTAATTATTCTGAAAAATTTCTTGTGTGATTGTCAGGAAAATTTGTGAAAAAATCTTTTGAAAAATGATCAATAAAACTCACTGCTATTTCATGATGATTTGGATTGAATATCTATTTGTTTAAATCATTTGAAATTATTGATTTATTGAATCACGCACATATCTTGGATCTAAAATTGATAATCTGGTGTGATTGATTCATTGAATCAGGAGTTTTTCATATTTCCTCAAATGATTTCAAATAAATGGTAAATTTAATCTTTGATCATGAATCATATTCTGTGACCGTTAGAAATGTCTTGACAAGTGTGCTTTGAAACTAATTTTGTGCTGCTCTAATATTGTTGTGAAAATGCTTTAAATGATTGCTTGTCTTGAGAAGAACTGTTTGATGTTCTGATAAAAGTGCCTGATTTGTTAGTCTTGACTATTTGGGCTTTGTGCTTAAAATTCTTTGGTCTGTGATATCCTTGTTTGTCTCCAGTGTCTTGTTACAATCCTCATTAATAGAGACATCAAGTGGTATCTGTTTAGAAGTGCTGAATTTGTTTTTACTGTATATATTTTTAATCTCCCGTATCTTGTATAGTTTTTCATATTCCTCTTGTAATTTATTTTCAATTTTAAAGTTATTTATTGATTATTCATTCAGAAATTGAAATCTATATCCAAATTGAACTGTACTTATAATTCATCAAAATTATTAACAGATTTTGAAATTGTGATGAATTATGACTATAGTATATTTCGCAACAAGAGGAGATTTTATTTAGATTTTTCATGATGGTTGAACATTTATTATAATACCTTTGAATTAGCAATTATTTCACGACCATCTCCTTTATCTATCATCATTCTGCCATCCATGATAATTTTATATAAATGTAGAGAGTTAATATGTTTTAAAATCTTTTTGAACAAATAGTGAAAACATTTGTGATATAAATGAGACTATGTTATTTATTCAGAATTAGTGATAATTGAAAATTTTCAATGATCCCGGTACAGTCGATCATATTTCATAACATAATTAATTTGGAAATTTATTTCACAGTCCATTTCTGTACCTACCACATTTCTATCATTCATATTGGTTTTATACACCGAGGAGTTTTTTTTGAAGTTGAAAATAATAAAAACATATGATACATAAGTGTGCCTTTAATCTCATTTAAAAGTCCAAGCTCTGGTAATGCATGGTTATGAGACAACTTATAATTTAAGCTGCGACTAACCTCATTTAAAAATCCAAGCTCTGGTTTTGTATGGTCAGTGTGCTCTTAAATAAAAAAGAAAAGAAAATAATGTGCTATAAATTGAAATTAATTTGAAATTCTCCTTTGTGTATAAAAACCAGCCTATCAATCCATATTCTAACTTATGATATGTGTTGAAATCTTATGATGTATTATGATTTGTTGATTGATAGCTACTGGGATTTGAGATTATTCGATTTTGTCACTTAAATTGAATTATTAACTATAGTCCAAATCCATCATTGTTTTTGTGATCAATTTTATAAAATTCTTTTGGAAATAATTGGAAAATATTCATATTTTTTAACTCTCTCCATTTTTATAAATTCATCGTAAATCCACCATTCTCTAAAATGTGAAACATGCCATCTATTCTCAGAATATTATTATTTTTGCTTGACTGATTGAGATTTATGATGACCATTCTTCCTCTTAAGCTGAAATTATATTTTTTTAGTCATTTTCCATCTATATTTTAAATTCTGAATCCATTTGATGATAACAAAAGGGGGATAATGGGTTGAGATTTTGATTTAAGAGTGAATACTTTATAAATATTCTAATTTTGAAATATTTATAAAAAAAATTACATTCTTTTCACCTATGCACAATTATAGGGGGAATTTTTGTTGTAGGGGGAGATTTCATATAGGGGGAGTTTAGTTCTTCACTATCAAACACATTTACTGGATTCAAAATCTTAATATTTGTTTGTCATCATCAAAAGGGGGAGATTGTTGTATATAACGTTGTTGTATACACAATTATATGATTTTTGTTTGATGATAACGACCAAATATTTTTTATTATTAAATGTGTTTATTACCGTACTGTTTCATATCCACATCACAGACAGGAATATAATATTTAAATTTAAATAGAATACGACTATGCACGAATTCAAATAGTCAACAGTATTTTATTTCATACATTCAAACAGTACAACTCTTGTAACTCTACTGTTTGTTCATCTCACATTTCAATTTCATTTCATACATATATAGTTTCATATACAGTGCTCCTCACTACAATTCTTTGCTCACTCATATACATTTTTCATATATACATTCTTTACACGGTTACATACTGATATTCGTTTCCTGTTACTGTCTTCACTGCTACAGTCAGTCCAGTCAACATCTTCTTACCTGTCACAAACAGAAACACACAGTACTCTGCAATAGAAATAAATCTAAAATACATGCAAATATAAATTTTATTTTAAAATTTTATTTTGCTCAGAATTTTGGTTTGTTTCTCATCATTTTTCATGACTCGATCTAATATGGGCTGACTTATATATACTGCATACACACGATACATGTATATGCATACATATTGCAGTGCAGGGACAGAAAATTTATTTAGGATGGTTGCATATACACACGTGTATATATATACACGTGTGCAATGCCTCGCCAATCAAGTGTGCAATTGAGGAGTAGCCACGTGGACCATCTCGACTCAGTGCAACAATAATCAATATGGTCGAGGCAACCCAAAAACATCAATGAATTCATGTCAGCATGCAGCTAAGTAGTGCTCAGCTTTAACACAACAGCTCAGGATGGTGCAACCCAATAAGTAAAGTCAAGCCAACATAAACAGCAAAACTCAACCATGTCAAGACAAGTGTTCAAGCTCATGAAACAGCAAAAATGTGGTCGAGCTCATATCAAACAAGTCATAAATGAAGGTGCAGCAAAACTCAAGTGACATGTAAGGGAGAAACTACAAGTTTCAATAGACACAGCAACATATTTATGAACAAGCATATACAACAAATCTGCTCAGCATTTTGTTAGACAAGAAAGTTTCAAATCAAAGCTCATAGTGACATAGCAAGTACAGCAATACAACAATGGTCAAGACAACTCAAAAATCGTGCAACAAGCTTCCATGCATAAACATGTCTCAACAAAATTCAAAACAGCAAGGGACCAGAGGAAATGGTGAAAATGCAACTCAAATGCAAAGGGGCAGATTGACTTTAAATTGGTTCAACACAAATGGTCCACAAGGTAAAACAAATGCATCTCAAAATAGTGGGGCAACGACTTCAAAAGTAGTTTTGCATAATTCAGTTTTTAAGTGCAAATGATCATCAAAAAACATGGCACAAATGAGTCTGTTTAGAGTCAAGGCAGAAAACATTTCGGCCTCAAGTACATGAGGAGAAAATCAGGTATGACTTAATGAAAGTGACAATTGGACAAAGAACAGCAAGAAGTTCAAATGGAACAAGGAATATACATGCAGTATTGTTCAAGTGAACATGCAAATTTGATTCAGCAGTGCATCAGGCAATTCAAACATATATAGTTTAGCATGGCCCAAACTTGTTTACTCCCACACAAATGGACAACAAATAAAATGTATGGAGCAATACTCAAGTGCATCTCAGTTTAGTCAAGAGAAACAAGCATGCTGCAGGTTCCAGTTTTTACAAATGGCACGTGCAAACTTTCCAGAAATATGCATGCTAGAATTCAATGAAGAGAAAACAATTGTATTGTTTTTAGAAATCACAGAGTGAATACAGGCGTGAAAATTCTAGGATTTCCTAAAATGAAATCTCTTTTAGGAAATGAACAGTAAAGTTTTTGGCATAAAATCTTCAAAGTTACTCATGTAGACAGTTTTGGGTAAGGATTTAATCATACATAGAAAGTGTATTTATTTGTAGAAAATCATGCAAGGAGAAAGAAACATTTTATTTCTAGATTTGCATATAATCAATTCAGGGCATAATTTTTAATCCAGAAATGTTTGGCAATTGCTTTAAAAAAGGGGAAAATAGATAATATCCAGATTCATTCAAAGGGACAGTTCATCAATAAATCACGCAAGCTTTTCAATGCCAAGATTTCGAATTTAAATCAAGAAAGTCAAAAGAGGAAACCACATAATTAAGATCAAATCACATAAGTGGAAACAAATCAGAGCAATTCAATCGAGGGACCAAAAGAGGAAACCGAGCTAATTTATCCAATTAATCAAATCGAGTCATATATGAAATTAGAGTGTTGGTTTAGGGTTTCCTAAATCCTATTTATACACCACATACATCATCGACAATGGTGATTGAAAACATAGGCCAATATTTCAAAAGCAGAAATCATTTCATATAAAATTACTCACTTTTTCAATCAACTCAGAATCGACAAGAGCCAGAGACAAAGATCAGATCTATCGACAAGTTATGAAAAGGATTTCAGCCTCAAAGCATCAGTGTCACAATCGCGATTGGATTTGGAGCAGTAGAGAAAACCCTAATCCCCAAATAGAAGCCGTCATTTTTTATTCCACGAGGGACAAAGAATCGGGACAAATGAAATGAAGGGTGCACCACGTTGAAATGGGCCAGCCAAGCTTCTAAATGAAAAAGGGGATGACCTTTACTTTTTATATCCTAGGGTTTCTTGTTTATGTTTAAATTTGTATCGTTTTTAATTATTATTTTTTGTAAACTATCTGAATAGTTACTAGAGTCTGTAGAATTCTAGGAAACCAGTTAGGGTGTTAACTGGTAGTTTACTAGAGTCTGTAAAAAATATGGTTATTGATGACGGGGTTGTAATCAGAGGAAATCTAATTTAAGGGATTAGAACAGTCTATGGTTTTGAGCGTAGGATTAGAACAAGAGCGAGGGGTTCACGAGTTTACATGGTCTTGTAAGCGGGATCTGTTCTATTACCTAGTAGAAACCTTAGGAATGTAGCAGTAGGCAGGATTTTGTCGAAGCTGGGTATATCTTATGTAATTTACTTTCTGCATTTTTATTTCTGCTGCAATCTGTGTTTTGTGAATTTTTAATATCCCGTAAAAATAGTTATAAACCCTATTCACCCCCCTCTAGGGTTAATCTAGATCGAACACTGTCATATTCCCAAATGGAAATCTTATTGATCAATCATCATTTCATTTCCCAGTTTCCAATTTATCATTTCCATAAATTCGTCAATTCCTTATTTTCTAAAATTAGAAAATATACGTTATTAACTTTGGAAAACGTTTCCATTTCTAATTCACGCATTAATATCTTCCCACCTCTATCAGTCTCTAACTGTAAACTAGTAAGATAACAACTTCCCAAGTATAACCCCGGAAGGTCGAAACCAACATCAGATCGATACCTAGAAAGCCATTCAACTCAACTAATTTCCAGTCAGTTTATAATTTCAGTAATTCCATTTTAATTTCTAATTCAAACCCCAAATTCTTTTATAATATTTATTTGCAAAATATTTACTTTAATCTAATTTTTCACATAGAACGTGAATAATATTTCTTTATATAATCAAAACAGTTTGATTTCGTATTTAAAAATAATATCTCAAACCCAAATTCTATTTATATTTTTATTTGTAGAATTATTCATACAAATCTTATTTCATTTCCAACAATTATAATCTCATTGCAAATTTCCCTTATAACTACTACGTTCACATTCCATTTCAATTATCGATGTTAAAACTGATTTTACTTCTCTACATAAATTCAAATTTTTATATTCAATCTATTAAATGATAAATATTCCTTAATTATAAACATCATTTATAAATTATCCTCCTCAATTTATCTGTTAAAACGGATTTCTGTTAAATATTTACTTTAAATCCTTATCATGTATACCCGTGTGCGAAGCACGGGTCTAAACCTTCATAATGTAAAATTCTCTTTTTATAAAATTCTATTCATTTTCCAAATATTTCCTATTGTAAAACCTTTCTCATTTTATAATTATTTCCTTTTTATATTTATTTTCCAAATATTACCCTTTTTATATATTCCAATATTTGTTTTCCAAATATTAACCTTTTTATGTATTCCAATATTTGTTTTCCAAATATTACCCTTTTGATATATTCCAATATTTGTTTTCCAAATATTACCCTTTTTATATATTCCAATATTTGTTTTCCAAACAGATATTTCATTTTCAAAATACACTTTGAAAATTCCCTTTTTACATTCCAGTATTTAAAATACCAAATAACTAGACCAGTATCAACATAATCAATCACAGATTATATATCACATCATATATCACAATATATGAATAAAACAAAATAATAAATACTAAGGAATCCAGCTGGATCCCTCCAATCTGTTTCCCTGCATCCACAAATGTTAAACAATATAAATAACATCGATTTCATCTCAACATGAAATATTCTCATAAGCAAAATCAATATTTTTTATTAACGATTTATATATATCGATATCTATAATTTCAACCAATAAATCATCAATTCAACCAAACAATCAACACACAACAATCAATCATCATTTATCAATACTAGATTATATTTATAAAAATATAAATTGTGAAGAGATAGTGAGATTTACTCACATTGGACGGTTATCGTTAAATAACGATAACTATAGGTTGATTCAGACAGAAAATTTATTTCACTATAAATTGTAACAAGCTCCAATTCACTCCCAGTCAGTTCCATTTGTAGCCCTCATTCATATGATCCCAACGGATCTTGTTTTGTCAAATTTTGATAATGTGTGACGAAGTGATACATTTTTATACGTTTGAATACTATTTAAATTAAAAACAAACTTAATTAACTGGGCCTTACCCATTAAGAACCAACCCAATACCCAATTTCCTTTGACCCGCTATTCCTCTTTCTCTCCCAGATGAAACTCGCGATGGTTGCTCCATTCATTTACAGATATTTTCGTCACTTCCCATCCCCTTTACCACCATGTCTCTCCATGAAATCCACCACCAAGATCACCGACGTGCTATCCTTCCCGAACTCTACCCTCTCATCTCCATCAAATCAAACTCAAATGGCACCCACAAAACCCGATGTCGACCTTTATCCGTTCAGTATCAGTAAAGACATTAACACATTTTTGTCCAGATACCATTAAAACATTGCGTAAAATCATTATATCTCATTACAAAACCAAATCCGAACCCCGTTTCAAAGATCAACGCTTCAATTCCTCCCATCACCGAACCCTACCATCGCTGTATACATTTTCAGCAAATGCAAACAACATCGAACTCAACAGAAACCATACCCGTGTGAAGCTCTTGCCAATTGGAGGCGAACACAATTTGTTTTAGGATTTATGTAATTTTTTTCCATTTGTTTGGAAATTTAAAAGTTGATTTTGCTGTAGAAATAAAAAGAATTGGCGGTGTGATTTTCATTTGACCAGAGAAAAAGGTTTAGGTTTTGAGAGAAGGGTAGTGGTATTTAAAGGAAATTTAAATAATTTTATATTAATATTTATCTTAACGCTATTTATATTTGTTGTTAAAAATCCCTATGATCACACAAAATATCCAAAAATGATGAAAATGGGCATGTAGCTACAGTTTGACATTACGGACCCAACGAAATTTGTTTCGTCGAATTCAGACTCCATTTGCTCACACATCGTATTTTTAAAGGTCAAAATATCGACTGTTTTTCACATCTAAATTCCGCACGGCCACATACTAACTCCAAAAATCACAAAAATTGAAATCTAACAATAATTTAATATTCCAGATCCAACAAAATTAGTTTCGTCGAAAACGGAGTTCGTTTGCAAAAATGGCTATTTTTAAAGCTCTAAATAGACCCATTTAAATATTAAATATATTTACAAATAATTAAATTAAATATTTATAAATAAATATTATTGTATATATTCACAATAGAATATCATACAGCTCCAGAATATTCCTATCTGAATTTATAGCTTGACATTTCAAATCCATATTAAATCAATATTCAATTTATATTGAAAATCCATTTATAATACATATAAATCGCTATAAATTATAAAGGAATTCCACATCGACTTTTCGAAAATTTGATTTGGACACAACTCACAATCTACACGACAAAATCTCGATTTTTCTCTTCCATTAGAACAATGTACTTCACCAGCTCCGAACGTTTCTTGTTTCATAGAAATCCGACTTAAAACAGATTCTGTATATTCATTTAAAGTTTGAATTGCCAAATGACGAACTGCCATGCCATTTCGAGCTCGATTTAAATTATATTATAATTACATGTTCAAACTTCATTTTAAATAATATATTCGTTATTATAATTCAAAATTATATCGAATTATATCTCTTATAATATCAAATCCACACAATATAGCCAATTCTCCTATTTTCGATTATTTCGGAATTAAATATATTATTCTCTTATTATATTAATTAAACATTCAATACTATTTAATTAAACAACCATTTAATTCTCTAAATCACTATTTAAATAATTAAATAAATTAAATATTATACCGTAAAAATACGGGACGTTACACAAGTAGTCAATTTAATGTAAGAGGCTTGGTATGTAAATATATATATAACAGTCAACCAATAAATAAATAAATAAGAATAGTATTTGTCTGTTGAGGTACAACAAATAGTTAACTTGGGACTGATAAACAGTTGCCTTAGGAAAATATGAACGTTATGGTCAAAAAGAGAAATAAAAATAGAAATAAAAGAAAATGGGTGTCATAAGGGGATTAATGGAAATTGATTGTCGTTTGAATACGAAGTCCAAATTAGGCAAGAAATCAAATAAATATCCTAGGTAAAAGAGGATATAACCTTCCTTATTTATATTAAAAAATATAGAACTTATAATTAAAATTACAGTTGGACTTAGTAGGTTAATAATGTAAAATGTTATTAGCCATATGAACCCGTGTCGATAATAAAATGTGTGTGTGTGTGTATAAGTCTATTGTGTGTGAAAATAAGCAGGTTTACTACACCATGAGAAGGTATTAAGTGGTTGGCTATCTTCTTGTCTAATTTAGGTCTTAAGTGGTTAGAACTAGGATCCCTCCGAAGTTTTATTCCTTGGAGGGGAACCAAAGTCATGGGACTCACCCTTATTAGATTCGAAGTAAGTCTTTGGATCCTCCTTCTCTAAAAATGGTTATGCATAAGCGGTAACGGAGCAGGGTAGTTCACGGGGGATGTCCACTTCCTCTAGAAGCTTATAAGGGCTCAACTAGGGATATAACTGATATGTAAAAGATATGTGACCATTGCATGCTCACCAACTATCTAAGGGAAGTCTTAAGCGACATAGGTGTTCTGCCATAATATCAACTAAGTGGAAACATTCACAATACTACTTCTCATATTACAAATGAGAGTATAGACTTTTTGATTGTTGACGTATTAGAACGGGGTCTTAATAGGCTAAGGTCCGTCTCAAGGTTATAAGAGATCATAAGAATCCAACTTTAATAGGGCCATAGGTGACCAAGAATGTCCATCTCGTTGGGTCTTTACCCTAAAAACACTAATGAGTGATTGACTTGGATATCCATCTTATTGGTTAGATACTTGGTGTTTGTCTGAATCTTGTGTGTTGTGTAGAACTACCTTGACATATGCAACCTTCTAAATATATGTGTAAATGTCCTATCTTCGTATTATAATTTGGGAATACTACCTTGGGAAGGGTAGTAGACTCATGCGTAAAACATTTACAAGTTTAGGCTAGAATCACTGATCTTGATAGGCATACATCTTGGGCTGAACCAAACGGGATACATCTGTGTATTATAATCTGTGTTGTACATTTCTTTTTCACCAGAATCTTGTTGTTCTAAACCTCTCCTCTATAACATCCCATAATTTTAGTGATTTAATAATTAATTAATTTAATTATTTTAATATATGGGTTTGATAATTTAAATGGTTAAAAGTCAAATATTTTGAATATTTAATTTAAATATAAATAATATAATAATATATTTAATTTTTAAAATTTTCGGAAATAGTGGAAATGATAATTTTGTGTAAATTGGTTTATTTAAGAAGTTTAAATGAGTTTATATCCAAATTAGAATAACGAATAAATTTATATAAACAACAATTAAATGTGTTAATTATAATATAAAATATAATCGAGCTCGTAACGTCACGATAGTTTGTAATATTGAGTTTTGAACTTCAATTGGATATACATAATCTGTTTTAAGTCTGAATTCCGTGAAACAAGAAATGTTGAAATCTATTAAATAGTATTTTTCTAATGGAAGCGAAAAATCGAGATTTCATCGTATGGATTATAAGTTATGTCCAAATCAGATTTTCAGAAAATCACAATGGAATTGTTTATAAGCCATAATGATTTATTAAATATAACAAATCATTGGTTTCAAATTTGGATAAGATTTTAAGACATATACTTAATTTAATTTATAGAATTTTTCCATAATTTTTAAATTGGAAAATAAGCAACTTTTTGTTTAACATATTTTGCACCCTGATTCAGCATTTTTGGGATTTCACAGCATAAATTGACTTGCCTATATTATAATATTCTTGGGATCATGGCATATTGCTCGTCACAACAGTATTTTTATTTTTTTCGATAGTAGTCCATGAACGTATGAAATTTTATGCAATGGCGTAACCTTATGTATATATAAAATTTCCCTTTCTTGTAAGTACTGATGTGTTCTCTTCAATCTTCCCCTACCTTAACCAACTCATGCTATTACTGTACCGCTTTGTTTCAACTCTAAACAAAGAAATTAATGTGTGCATCTACCTATGAAGTGAAAATTCCATGCACATATACCCTAAACTAAACAGTGCAGAACTAACAACTAGAATACGTAGGATTACAGAGCTAAGAATGGACATGAAGCCTGTAATTATCAATAGCATCATACCGAAGAGAGAAAAATAACTGCAGACCTAGGATTAAGAGGTGTACATCCTATACTACCTATTCCTTGATAACCAAGGACCTAAACAATATAAATACGCAACGTTGTCTTTGTTTATTTCTTTGGCTTTGGGAGAAGCTTCAGACCGAATTCTAATGGCTTCATTAAAATTAAAACCAAACCAAATCTTCCATTTAAATTCTTAAAACTCATATATATGCTCTCTTGAGACAAAGAGCTTCCATTTCATGGTCATTTTAAACCATGCGACACAAGCTACTTAGTGTGAATATTAGAACAACATGGGTAGGGTTTAGCTTTTCAAGTGATTTAAACAAAAATTCATAAAATGGAGTTCATTTCTGGAATAGTGAGAGAGTTTAATGTTGGTTGGCGAATTTTTGTGGATATAGGGGATTAAATGGGTCGCACGACTGGACTATAATACATCGTTGGGATGCTAAAACTGCAATGAGAAGAGTGACATCGAGTTTGATGGAAATGGCATGGGATGCAAGAGCTCTTGAAGAGAAGCTGAATGGAGATTGTCGTTTTTAAATTCATGGGGAAACATAAGAGGATGTGAAGCTGAAATTTTCGAAATGGCGGCTGCGAGTTCCACGTTGACGGGATGGGGAGATGGTGATGGAGAATGAAATGGTATCGTCTGTATGTTGAACGAGTGGGTTGGGATAAGGTTTGGGAGGCCTGAAGCTTTGAAATGGCATGGGAGTAATACAGGAGCTCGCGAGTTAAAAAGAAAAGAAATGGGGAAGATTGCGTTGGGAACAATAAGAGGAGGAAGGATATATTGTTTATACATGGTTTTGGTTTTGAATAAGTTGTGGGCTTTAAGTATGGGTCGTATAGTTATATAAAAAAAAAAAAAAAAGGGTAAGAACCAAAAGAGTTGGACGTGTATTAGCATGCAAGGGGAGCAGCTCGAAAGTTTTAAATCCAAGATGAAGAAGAGTAAGTGAAATGGGTCGGCGGGTTTAAAAAGGGGAGACGAGCTGGATTAAGTAACGTGGGCTGATGGGAATCGTAAAGCCCAATTATATTTTTATTTAAGTTTAATTTAATCCAAAATAACATATTAACTTCTTAATTTAATATCTCTTACATACATTATCCAAATCTGACAAATTTGGATCCATCGGAATCGTAGGATCATAAGCTACGTACTGGAATTGGTTTGGAGCCATTTGGAGCTCATCTGAATTTATTGGAAAAATAAAATGTCTGACCAGATCTAATAAACATTAACTGTTATTTAATGATTAAAGACTCAGGTGAGTAAACTCACTAACTCTGTCCAGTTCTATAATTTTATAAACGTTATCTAATATTAATAAATACTAATTAAATGATGTGTAATGGTTGTTTAGATGAATTGCTTATAAATTTATTGAAATTATAGATACAGCTATATATATATATATATATAACGTTGATCAAATATTGATACTATTTATTATTATATTTCATATCGATAGGAAATTAGTGTTATTTATATCAATTAATGTCTGTGGATGCAGGGAAACAGGTTAGAAGGATCCAACTGGATTCCTCAACAAATTTATTGTTGATTTTCATATATTGCGTTATATGATGTGACAAATAATCTGGTGTTGATTCTTGTGTGTTTGGGATGTTGAATAACATTGACCCTGAAATAATTGGTATTTAACTACCATAAAATAAATTCGAATATATTGGAAAATAATTTGGGTTTTAAAAAGAAAAGCATCTATTTTTAAAATAGAAATGAAATTTTGATTTGGCTAAAATATAATAACTTTTTTTAATAATATTAAAACAAGTGATCTATAAATAATGTTTATAAATAACATGAAATTATTATTATTAAATAATTGGGGATTTATTGAAAAGTAAACGATGAATTTATTTCGATGTTCGAAATCTAAATAGAATTGAATAAATCCATAAAGATTTATAATTAGAGTTTGACTATGTCGAGTGATATAAAACTCCAGCGTATACTGATCGGAACAATCAAGTGAAATGAATGGTCTGTCATGTGTGGCCGAGTTGCAAGATGTTCTTGTTGAACTCCAGTGTATCCCCTCTAGAGTACAATGATCGGAAGGTGGTTCCATGCCTTGTCATAGTTGGAAATCCATTCTCCAGTAAGAGCCGAAGTTTTTTTATTGTATATTATATATTTGGAGCGTGAGATGCAAGCATTCTGCTAGATTGCTATTTACTTGTATTAAACACTATTATAATATCAGAATGGTATGGTTTTAAAAGAAATGTTTTGGGTTATCGTAAGGTAAAATCATCTGCATTTATGTGTGGATTGGCCTTATGATTATCCCTTCTTTTGAAAAATATTTTGAAAAGTTAAACCGAATGGTTGGAGTTTACTCACACCAGTCTCATGACTGGCCCAGAGTTTATTTTGTTTTGTTTTACCATAAACTCTTGGGTGCCCAAATTTGAACGGGAAGCCAAGTAGCCGGGATTTTACAGATGTACTTGATAGACCTTGGAGAAGGGACTTCGACATTAGATATGTATAGAGTTTATTTCCGCTGTGGTGTTATATGTCGTACTCTGATAATGGTATGTATTACAAGTTACAGTTTTGTATTTCAAAAGTTGTTATATAATATATTTTATTCATTTCATTGCGAGATTCTTGTTTACTCCGATTCTATTCTGGTGTGATATTCTTCTTCTTCTATTCTTACTTTCTTTCTTTTCATTTCTCACCCTTTAGCTTCTTTCTATTATTGGTTCGGTATTCCCGATACCTGAGTAGTTGACATGGTGTATTAAATGCCGATTTTTGGGGTCAAAAATTTTCGGTTGTTACAGTGGTATCAGAGCTGAAGGTTGAGTAATTACCTTGGCTCTGTGGCATGACTCAATAAAGATGGGGTTAGTAATACCCTAGATTGAGTTGAGTGTATATATAAGAGAGAGCGTATTTGTAAAATTTATAAAAAGGGTTTTATATTGTAGATATTTATTGATGGAGTAGCTTATGAATTCTGACCGACGGTGGGGGACCACAATGTCGACATGGGTTTCTAAACGCTTGAATGTGATAAACAAACACAGTGTATTTTGAAGGAGGGTGAATGAATTAATTACCCAGAATATATTTAGATATAAGGTATATATGTTGGAATTATATATATTGGATGTGTTGGTTGTTATCATAATCGAATAAGATTATAATTGAAATGGTTGTAAATAACCAATCAGAATTTGTATAAATATAATATATACAATCAGATGAATTAAACCAGAAATTTAAACAGAATTTGATATTAAAAACTTTGGAAATTCGGAAAAGGTTTGAAAATGAAGTTGGATTGAATATATGGGAATTGTAAAATCCTAGAGGTTTGAAAATGTTTTCCAAGCATTTGTAAAAGATATCTTAACGTAATTTCAAAATGGAAATATTTGAAAATGAGTTTCGAAAGTGATATAGTATTGAACTCACTTCGGTCTTTGGAAAATATTTCCTATGATGACCGTGTAGTATCATTGGTGTTCATTTTCGAGTATCCAAGTGATGGATTACTACCATAGATTTTTTTTTTAAAAAAAAATGTTTTGAGGAAACAAGTTGTTTAAACATTCAGATGTTTTGAATTGCTATTACTTCAAACTAATTTGAGTTTTGGAATTTAAAACTTAACTTATGAAGTTAAATAAATTAGACTGGCAAAGATGAATAAATAAATTAGAATTTGACTAAAACAAAGTTAAATAAAATGGGATTGGATTGGATATGATCTGGAATGGGATTGGATTGGTGAGTTTTAACTAAGAATGGAACTGAAATTTGAAATGGAATTTGGCTTGAGTGTAATCAAATGATTGGATTTGAGGATAATTTGATGGGAGATCAATTAGGAATACATTTGTATATGCTGAATTGGCAGCAGATGAAAGAGATAAAGTTGAATGCCTGACAAAAAGGTACAAGTTTATATTATATTGAGTACGAGATTTTTATTAGCTTATTGGACAAGCCGCTTGGCTGTTTTATTTTCTTTTAGATTGGAGAGGGCCTAGATAGGCGAGTTGTGATTGTGCCAGTTGGGCCATGCAAAGAAGAAACTAGCGAAAAAATTCAAAATTTTAAAGTGTTATAAAATTTTCAGAATTTTTGAAAATTTTCATTAATAGAATAAATTAATATTTTAATTAAATTGGTTTAGTTAAAACTAAACATAAGGAGTAAAATAAAAGATTTTAAATCTAGTTAATGCAGTAGATAGCATTTTTCCCACCTTGGTTATTTCGGAGATGAAATTCTTTTAAGGGGGAAAGAATGTAACATCCCAAAATTTTAGTGATTTAATAATTAATTAATTTAATTATTTTAATATATAGGTTTGATAATTTAAATGGTTAAAATTCAAATATTTTGAATTTTTAATTTAAACATAAATAATATGATAATATATTTCATTTATGAAATTGTCGGAAATTGTGGAAATGACAATTTTGTGTAAGTTGGTTTATTTAAGAAGTTTAAACGAGTTTATATTCGAATTAGAATAACGAATAAATTTATATAAACAACAGTTGAACGTATCTTATATATAATGCAAATACTTGGTTAACTAAGTCAAAGTGAAGCCTTTTTTAGAATACCAAAATTGTCCATCTCATATTTACTACATCGTGATGCCATCTATAGGTTATTTAAGGGTACTTTGGTCGTCTGTATATATCACGTTTACCAGGTACTTTGCTTATCTTCATGTTCGATTACAAACGGTTTCTCTTTATAGCACTAAATCCATCTTCCAGTTCAATTTTTATGCCGCATTTAAATAAATAAACTTCGCTGACTTATATAAACAGAATAGGAAAATCGGTTGGAGGAAGAACATGTGGGGTTTTTTAATGTAAAGGATGTACTTATTATTTTTTCACAGGAAGGACGTGCCGATTAAAATTTTGGCCGAAGGAATTTTTTTACAGTAAATTTATTCGAGCATCTTCTTCATCTTCAATGGTGTCAATAAAATAAACAAATTGTTCTCAATTCTCAAATCGTGCATCTTCAGTGAAAAAGTCGATGGCTAAAACCATAAATCGGTCACCAATCAATTTTTTTTGGCCAAATAAAGATTGATATGTTGTAATTTTGATCGATCGATCTCAAATCGTGCATCTTCTATTAAATCAATCGAGTTTTCCCTTCTTGTTATGCATTGTGATTTTGAGAATAATAGATTTTGCTGCTATGAGTTGTTTCAATTGGGTTTTGGTTTCTGCCCAGAATAATGGTATATGAAACTATCATTTCTGTGCGTGTTGTGAAATTCACTCTATTATATGTGCACTTCAATTTTTTGTCCTTGTATTTTATGTTGATTGTATTTTTTGTAAGTTTCAGGTTGTTAAATTTGCTAAAGTGTAATGCTAGATGTATATATCATTACATTTCAATAGTTAATTATTTGCATCATTTGTAAATATTTTGAAATTTACATGTATACTAAATATTTTTGGCCATCTATATACTCAACCATAAGTGTCGTTTATGATTTGCACAGTACAAACATCAAACAACAAGTTTTTGTATTATGCTACTTTCAAATTGCATTTTAGTATAACTGAAAGTAATAGAAATAAATACACTATTGTATTACTTTGCATGATTTAGTTAGACTAATATACTTCATATATAACAAAAATGCCACAAGTGAATACCATTTCATATATCATAAACATGCTAGTAGACTTTATAAAAACCGCTACATTAATTTATATTTTTTAATGTTATAAACTTTGAAGTGTATTTCGTAATTAAAATGTCATATGAAACTAAATTTTTATACATTACAAACATTATACTAGATTTTATACAAAAATGCTAGATTATATTATCATTTTTTTTATCATGCTAGTGGATTTCAAAGTAAAACTAATATATATAATAATTATTTTGCACATTGTAACCTTGACATCATTTTGGTAAAATTCTATAGTAAATATCATTTTGCACATTATAATCTTGATATCCAACTTAACTTCCCCATTTGTCTTTGGTGTAGATTGATTTTTAAAGGTACCCGATTAGGTTTGGATGCCGACCATCTTTTACATCACACAAGCACCCGATTAGGTTTGGATGCCGACCGTCTTTTTACATCCCATAAGTACCTAATTAGGTTTAAATGCGACCGTCTTTTACACTCTTTTGTTTGTTCGGTTAAACCATTTATCTTTGCTATAGATTTATTTCTAAAGGTACTCAATTAAGTTTGGATTTAGACCGTCTTTTCCTCCCGATATGTACTCGATTAGGTTACGAATGCGGTCGTCTTTTACATTGCAAAGGTACCCGATTATGTTTTGAATGCGACCGTCTTTTACATCTCATATGTAGCCGCTTAGATTTGAGTTTGGATGTCCTTTACATCCCATAAGTATCAGCTTAGGTTTGAGTCCAAATGTCCTTTGCATCCCATAAGTTACCCGCTTTGGTTTGAGTTCGGACATCCATTACATTTTTTTAGTTTGTTCAATTAAACAAAATATTTTTGGCATAGACTGGTTTCTAAATGTACCCGCTTAGGTTTGTGCCTGAACGTCCTTTACATCCCATAAGTATCCACTAAGGTTTGAGTCCGGACGTCCTTTGAGTTTTTTAGTTTATTTGGTTAAACAATATATTTTGGGTATAGATTGGTTTCTAAAGTTACGCGCTTGGCTTTGAATCTAAATGTCCTTACATTCCATAAGTGTTTACATCTCATAAGTACCAGATTTGAGTTTGGACATCCTTTACATCCCATAAGTAACTGCTTATGTTTGAGTCCGGACGTTCTTTGCATCCCATAAGTACACGCTTAGGTGTAAGTCCGAACTTCCTTTGCGATTTTTTGTTTGTTCAGTTAAACAACATATTTTGGGTATAGACTGGTTTCCAAAGGTACTCGCTTAGTTTTGAGTCCGAACGTCTTTTACCTCCCATATGTGTCTGCCTCTCATAAGTACCCGCTTAGATTTGAGTTCGGACGTCCTTATTCGCTTAGGTTTGGATTCCGATAAGGTTTGACATTCAGATGAAGTTTACATTCAGCATTTTTCTACATCTTAGTTCATAAGTAAAATGATTTATTGAACTATCATTTTGCATAGTTTAAACATAGGATTGGATTTTGTTACTCAAATGTTACATTAAACTATCATTTTGTGTAAAAACATGCAAGTAGATTCTTTGATTCAAATGTTATATTAAATATCATTTTACACACTGTAATCTTGTTATCGAGCTAAATAACTAAATGTTATATTAAAATTTCATTTGAGTATTTTAAATACAGTGGTCGACTTTCTAATTTAAATGCTGTATTAAACTATCATTTTGTATACATAAAATATGCTAACTGGACGTTATACTTACAATAATATACTAATTTTTATTCTGCACATTGTTATCTTGCTATCGAGCTTCATAACTAATTGCTACACTGAACTTTCACTTTGAATATTTTAAACACTATGGTGAACTTTATATGTTATGTTAAATTATCAACTTGTATACATAAAATATGATATATTAAACGCAACTCAATCACGATAGTGGGATCCATAACTAAAATGATATATTAAATTATCATTTTGCATTTTAAAAACATGATAGTGGATTTGGTAACTCATATGCTATGCTAAAGTAGCATTTTGCATACTTCAATTATGCTAGTGGAATTTGTTATTAAAATGGTACATTAAATCTCGTTTTGCATATTTTAATCATATTATTGAACTTTATAACCAAAACGTTACATTAATCTTTCATTTTTTATATTTAAAGCATGATAGTGGACTAACTCAAATGTTATGTTAAACTATCATTTTGCATACTTTAAATACTCTAGACAACAATATATTTAAAATGTTACATTAAAAAAAATGATATATGCAGTTATCATTTTGAAGATTCTATTCATAATAGTTCTTTTTGTGAATATTTATATCATTTTTAATATTCTATTCTTGCAAGTTCACTTTAAGTATACTCGTATAAAATTCAAGTACGCTAATGGCCATTGCATTCAAAATGTTACATTATAAAAAAATGCTATGTATTATTATCATTCTGAATATTTTATTCATGATAGTTCTCTTTAAGATTACTTATATTATTATACAGATTATATTTCATGTTAGTTCACTTCAAATATGCTGATTCAAAATTCAAGCATCAGTATGCATATTTTTCCTCTTTGTTTAATTTATATATACGGATGCTATATTTAACTATCATTTTATGTATTCAGATTATGATATTGTATTTTTAGAAGTACAAATTCTATATTAGTCTATCATTTAACATACAAAAATTCTACTGCATTGAAGAAATTAAAGTTTCGCTAATTTTGTCGAAATTGAAAATTCAAGCATCAGATGCATGGTTTATGTTTTGTCGAACTTGAAGAAATTGACATAACGCCCAGTTTGATAATTGAAGACTTGCTTAGATCTGAACACCGAAAAAAGGGCATAAACGGCAGCGGCTTCAGAGGACAATTGGCTTAGATGATTTGATTACTTTAGACGATCGCTTCAAAAACGACGACGACTGGATTCGATTTCTTTCAGACGATGGCGGTGACCTCAGATATGGCGGCTTTAGGGACGGTGGCGGCTTCAGAAGGCGGTTAGGCGAGGAAGGTGTAATCACGGTTTTGTCTTTCTGCTTAAAGTATAAATGTTGCGTCCCCTACTAAAACATTATTTTAAATTTTTTCCTTTAAACTATTTTTCCTTTAAACTAATTTGCTCTAAATAGAATTGCTGCGAGGTCCGAAATTTATGACAAAAAATGTGCGAAACCTGAATCAATGCTCCCCATGAATTATAGTAATCCCATCTAACACTGCATATCATTCGGGTCTAATCCCGCATCTCTTTTTTCAGGCTTTCTACCAAATCTCTTATATAAATTGCTTGCTCACGTTGATAGTCCATATCCAAACATGTTCTTTTTCTAATAAATTTCTTCCAATTTCAGTTTTCCATGGCTATTTACTTTTGACCTCAATTCACGCGCTCATGATTCAACTAATATGCCTGAGGAAAACATATCCAAATCAAATCATACATCAGGTTTGTGCGTACTATGTTCTATAATTATCTGCACTGAGGAATTAAAGAAACTAAGAGACTATTGATGGAGAAGTACTGGCACATACTTTAAAAAGGCTCGATGGAGATGATGCATCTAACAAAATGATTTGTTTATCCTTACTCTGTTTATCCTTTTTTCCAATTTAGTTGGTAGATCTTATGTAGAGCAAATTGCTATATCCTGTTTCAGGTGTTCTCTCGGTGATATAATTGAGAAAAAAGTATTGCCATTTTGTATGTTAATATCCATTTTCTCCAAGGTTAGTTTCTTAAACTAGATCCAGTTCTAATTTTTAACAAGTGTATAACGCTTCATTTAGATATTGAATGATACGTGTTTGATGAATTGTTTCTGAAATACCAGATGCAAAATAGCTAAAAGAAGGCTCTTATATTTTTGTCCTAATGATTTCTTTCTAGAATTCTGGAGATTGACAGGCTCTACCAACTAGCTATTCGACTTGAATCCTTACACATTCTTATATAATTAGAGAAACTACCAGTCCTTTTTACCGAATGAAAGAAGCAACTAAGAGCAGGGACGTAACTACCCTTAGTTTGGAGTGGGCAGTTGCCCAGGTCAACAATTAACCTCTTCCTCATTTACAAATTACACGACATCTTCAAAAAAAAAAAACACTTCGTTAATTCCACTTCCTCATATACACGGAAATTGGCATCTTCAAATAAAAAAAAAACACAAACACGAACCAACTATCATGACATCGCTGGAAATTGGAGTCATGGACCGACTGCGGCTTCTTCAACAACCGACTGCCTCGCCTCACCTGCTCTCATGAAATCGAAGTGAGTTGATTACTGTCCTCTTCTTTTTTTGATTTGAAATAAGAAATGTTGTGTGTATTGTGTAATTTAATCAAGTTTTTTCTGCCTAGATTTTGTTAATGAGGTCATGTATGTTTACATACTATAAATTGGGGATTTTGTTAATTTGGTATCCTGATAATGAAAATCGATCATATCCTGGTATAAAATTTGTTTGCTATTTGAAGCTATATGAAACACGAATCAATTGTGAAGTTGATCAAGACACCATTACGCAATAAAATGGGTGATAGTCTGCTCGGAAATCATATGATAACATATATTGAAAGAGAGATAGCCAGAAATATCGATATCGAGACAATTGTGGATGAATTTAATTTTCATGAAGTTTGTAGAGCACGACTTAAGTAAATGATTAGTAGTATATGTTATTTTGGGTGCAAATGTTTGTAATACTTTTGTTTGTAAATACACTTAGACTTAGTTAATTTTGGTTATTTTGATATGCATCGATGTGATAAATTTATGTTTTTTTTTTGATCACTCGTATATTTTTCTCACCCGAAGTTAAATTCTTGGTTACGTCTATGAATAAGAGACAATGGAAGCTGTACAAAAATTATATTTTTAGCACATAATGTCAGCTTCTTCACTCAATAGCCAAGCATATCTTTTAAATGCATAGCTGCTATATGTACATCTACTTTATCATGACCTTTTAACTTATTTTTTAGTATCAGAGTCTTATTGCGTGGAACCTAATTGTTTGATTTTAATAATTATCCCTAAATAATACTGTCTTTATTATTGTATCATTTGAGAGATTAATTTTAGTTCAATGGACAATGTGGCCAATTTACTGCATTTTATGTCACAACAGCTCATGATTTTTTGTTGACTGGGCAATAAAATAACTGTTTGATGCTTAAAATAATGCTTGATGCTATTTTTGCTATCATTTTATCACAATTTGATAAGGTTGGTCATATAGTGCTAATAAAAATGCCATTTATGTTCACCTGATTCATATACGGAATGCTAATTAACATTCTAAATGACAAATTACTTTTCTTTTCATTTTTCGAATGGTACATATATTCTTAGCTTCTAATTTAAAAGCTTTTTTGTTTTTTTAATTGTCATTTAAAGTCAGTAATTGCAGAAAGATATCTAGCTTTTATGTTCGATTGAGCATTTCGGCATAAATATTTGTTATGTTGTTACTTTTAGGTTTAGTTAAATGTGCTATATGATTTCTTAAATACTTGAGTTCTCTTACAAAACTAATCAAATAACTATAGAAAACCTTTGCAACTACATTTAGTTATAGTCTTCTCCTTAAATCTATGCAAGTCGTATAGATGTATTTTACTTTCCTTTAAAAAGATAGTTGACCTCTCTTTGTTTAATGTTATAACCAAAACTGAAGAATATAAACGAATCATCGGACCCATGACCATTTCAAGAATGCGTATACAATAAACAAAATAAAATATTATGTATTAGCATTAAACAAAAACTAGATTGTTAAATACATAAAAGAGCATAAAAGAGTAGCGAGGGTCTGCTAACGTAGGTTGAAGCTTAGTGCAGGCATATACAATTTTAGGTAGATATTGATGTAGGTTGGCGCTTGGAGCTGCTTGGTTATAATTGAATAGTGCATGCGAAAATGCAAGTGCAGACAGGTAGATGTTGCTGATGTGACAGCAAATAAGTAGTGCATGCAATAAGTGATTCATGCTGGCCCAAAGGGTGTTGGAAATGAATGAGCAAGAGAAAGGAATTTGGGAAGAAGAAGAGATAACAACATATAAGTCCCATATCATAAAATTATTAACACAATTTCTCCTAATATATTAGAAGTCAACAGGCTTATATAAAATAAAAGAAAGAGAGATTATATGGGGATGTGTGGGCTTGGCAATGACATAATAATACATTAATATGTCACTCACAAAGGGAATGCATTAAGTTTCGTGGAGCATTATAAGTAAACAGAACGGAATAATACAAGACAGATAAAGTAGTGCTTGAAAAATTTATGACTTTATTGCAGCGGAAATAGAAATAGGTTTGGTTACACCTTCAAAATAACAAAACCAAGTACGTAATATCAGTCTTGTACAAAAGCCTTCAGAGTACAAAATTTTTAAGCCATAATCCCCAACAGAAAATGCCATAAGCAGAATCAAAGCCAAGCAATACGTCTTTCAACTTCAAGCTAGAAGAAAGAGGCATCTGAACTAAGCTTGAGTATCTCCTCCCTGAGAACCTAGGGGGGAACGGAAGAAAAGAGGCGAAACAAACAAGGTCAGACATTAGTCTGGTGAATCCAGTAGCTTTAACAATATAATCATAAAAGTAACAGGATAAGAACATAAACTGGAAAGTAAGAAATGACTGTACATATACATGCATGACAAGATAGGCAAGATGAATAAGATAAACGTTGATTGCGCTTCTAATCACTATAGGGTAATTACTACACTGCACCAATTCTAAATATATCGCACCGTTACTAGTTCTGTACTGAAAGTTAATCCCAACCCCGCAACTGGTAACTCTCAGGCGTAACATCTAGTAAGAGGTATCTACCCCATACAATCCTTGACAGCCTACTTGATACTAGATGTCCCCACACTACCTCCTTATCGCTTAATCGATCGACTCCTTAACTCGTACGTATTCATTACTTGTGTCATTCGGCCCCGTTTGTTTGTCGATACCTGTGCTGGTCCCACCATGGGGTGTATCAATCCCTATGATGTCAACCCGACACAATTCAAGATGCATAGTGTATGACTACTTATGCCCAGTGCCTGCTTTTTCCACTCCGGAGCACGTGCATGCCCATACTCCACCAGAACCTACACTGACGCACCACCCGCCGCTGTTTTGACCGCTTATAATCAACCCAGTAATCGTGCCCCACCATGCCTAGTTCAGGGTACCGTGATACATCTATGTGGGTTACTGCTGAAATGGTTCCCCGTTACTAGGGTTTCCTAACCAATATGTTATAACGGTTAAGTGTTCTCAATATAACCTAACCCCATCCATCTGTTTTAATTAACATGTTGTATTGGTTAAGTGTCGCCTATCCATATGTCACTTAACCTTCCCATTGATTTACGCATGTTTATTTAACGGTTAAGTTTGTGGGCCTATATATACTAATACTACCCACCTACCCAAGGTTTACTTAACACCTTTACTTATCAAGTCCACATGTATTATTGGTTAAGCTTGCCTTAACCTATCCACTTTGTTCATGTAATATTGGTTAAGTTGTCTTCTTACCCATTTTATATTAACCCCACCCACCTAACTCGTTTAGTATCATATTCATCATTAATTAGTTATTAATGCACAGACCTCTCTCATTAAGTCGATCACTTGTGGCCGTTGGATATGTCGGGCGGTTCCGGGAAGACTTCCACCATAAGCCAGACTTAACCTCGTGTCTAAGCATCTAATTTATGCCTTTGACCTCTCACATTAGACTGTCGTTTGCGGTTGCTGGATATGCCGGGCGGTTCCGGGCAGTCTTATACCGCAAACCAAGTCTAACCTCATGTCTTAGGCGTTCATCTTTTAGCCAATTTACATATTTACTACCCAAGTCTAGATTTATATGTAAATTATCCAAAAGTGTGGTCAATTCAAGTTATGCCACATTTACTTGTTATGCCCAAAATTACTTAATTAAGTTGTACCCAATTCCCCGCGTTTCAATCACAGGCCAAAAATAAAACGGAGAGGGATAGAGGAGAAACACAAGAATTGACATACGGAACAAAATAGGCATGTAAAGGTGTACCCAACTCAAGAATCATGTTTCCAATAGACATGTTGTACAGTAACAATAAGTATGGCTAAACTGAGCAAGTTACATCATAGGTATAAAGATTTGATAGAATTGAACATAAAAGAATCATCAATTTAGTGTACAACATGATAAGTACCATTGTATCAATCACAACAATCTCAGAGGCATAGGTAATTCTGATTTGACAAAAGGATAAGCATGAATCAAAATTGATTATCTTAGAATTAGGCATAGTTCTAGATTTGATTCATTACAAGTCATGATTCCTATTACATGTTCCAAATCTGAGAAATAACTGAACTTACCAAATTATCACAAGTTTACACCCAAACCCATTTACGTCCAGTCTCATTTTTGCTTATTATATACAATTTTTCCCAAACCATAGCCATCATCAATTTATGTCTTTTTTCAAGTCACATGTTATTCAACATTTCCCAAACTTTTTCCCTATCATTCAAGCGATATACGTGTACGAATTTTGCATAATATGTTAGGATCAAAGTTAGCCTAACTCATAAAAAGAAAAAGGAAACAGGAAGAGGGAAGAGAATCATGGTATCAAAATAGGCATAAATATACGAGCACGAACAGGCATGAACTGATAGAACTGATCAGAAAAGCATAGGCTATAAATCAAAAAAAAGTTGACAACTTGCAAATTTGATAAGGTCCATTATAGGCATAACTTTATGATCACAATTTACAACTTATCATATTTACTTTAGTTTAATTATCTTGTGAAAGCTACATGAACTCACAACAATTAAGAAAGAAGAGAAGATTTGGAATCTTATTTCTGAAGTTGATAAGCTAATCCGTTGATGTAGGCTTTGATCTTTCCCTTTAACCTTGAATTTGATTTCTAGTTTGAAGAAGATGGAGGCTAGGTTAGCTTAGAGATGGGCAGCATGACGGCTTCATAGAATAGGGTTATGTGGTTTAGAGTTTAGGTTTGATGTGATTATATAGGAGTATAAAATTAATATGAGCCTTTAGACCAACCTAAGATCCATCCAAACCATCCAGTCCAAGAAAATGCGTCATCAAGCCAATCAGAAGTCGCCACGTAACCCTATGACTCAGAAAATAGTCACTTTCTAGAAAAGTCAGTAGGGGTCGACCCCTATAGGGGGGTCGACACCTATGTCGATACCCCTATAGAGGGGTCGACTCCCATGTCGACACCCCCTAGGGGGTCGACACCCCTAAGCGGGAGATTTCCCACTCAGCTGCTTTCCTGAATTTTTAATTTCGAATTTGTTTTGATTACTTAATTATTATTTTAATTTAATTTCTGCTTACACTTGAAATCTTCTAACCTCCATAACTTCTTCATACAGAATCTGATTCACGCAAATTCGGAATCTATCTCAAGCAGAATTCCAAGATGAACGCAATGGCATAACCCGTTTCACCTAATTCTTCTTCTAAAAATTAAGTGTTCTTAAATTTGTTAATTTTAATGTTTTACAATTATAGGGTGTTACATTCTCCCTTCCTTAAAGGATTTCATCCCCGAAATCTCCTAGTTAAGTAGAATGTATATCCTACCATCCAACATCCATCAACTCAACCATTCAATCACAGGCATCCATTTTCCTTAAAAAGGTTTCTAATGCTTTCATGATCATATGCATAGTGTGTGTATTTGTCCTTATCTAATGCAAAATCAGGCGGTCAACTAATTCAATTGACCTCCTTAATGCAAATCATGATAGTGCCATGCGTCCATTATGTATGCAAAAGAACCCTATTGATACATATCATTTCTATATGAGTGCACAACCGTACATTCATACAAATGCAACATCCATATGATAACACATCAAGTTTCAACCCATATACAAATACATATATGCATATGCAATATGAAAGTGACTGAGCCGATCTAGTGCCTAATGTGTGTGTAAATGCATCCACGAGAACCACTTGCATCCACTTGCATCCACTTGAATCCACCAAACATAACATGTCTTAAACACATATTTACAACCATAGGATTTTCCTATCTAAAGATTGAGGATGTAAACGAGAGGACATACTAAACGATAGAACAAGTATAAACAAATCGGTAGAAAAGGGAGAAGTTAAAAACATACCCTCACAAAAGGAAAGGGTACTTTGCACGTATCATGTCTTCCGTCTCCCAAGTCGCGTCTCCTTGATCATCTCCCCGTTGGATTTTAACCGACTTGACCTCTCTGTTGCGTAACTTCTTGATCTTCAATCCAAGGATGAATGTAGGAGCTCATCTAATCGTGGCACCTCGCTCCACTTCCACTTCTCTAAGAATGTTCGGCTCCACTACTTCCGCGGTATCATGTAAACACTTCCGCAAATATGACATGTGAAACATGTCATGAACACTACTAAGCTTCTCTGGCAACTTCATTTTGTACGCCATCTGTCCAATCCTCTCTGTAATGGGAAAGGGTCCAGCAAACCCTGGTGCTAATTTCCTTGCAGCTCCAAAGCAAATTACGTTCCTCAACGGTGACACCGTAAGAAAAACCATGTCTCCAACATGGAACTCAAGATCGGTTCGTCTCTTATCAGCGTACGACTTTTGTCGGTCCTGTGCCGTTTTCATTCACCTTCGAATCAAGTCCATCTTCCTTGAAGATTCTCTCTAATCAGCTCGGCTCCAAGCAAAATCTTATCCATAGACTCCCACCAACAAGTTGGTGATCGACATGGTCGTCCATAAAAACCCTAATACCAGCTTAATAACTATTGTTATAAGTGAACTCCACAAATGGAAGGTGCTCTTTTCATGTCCCTCCAAAATCTAGGATACATAACCTCAAAAGATCTTCAAGGATTCTATTCACCCTTTCTGTCCGCCCATCTGTCTGTGGACGATACGTGATGCTCAAACATAACTACGTACCTACTGCCTTTTACATGTCACCTTTTCCTCTTGCATCGAAAACTGCTCCAAGCCTTGTCCCGCATGCACCGGTATATACTGTGAATGGTTTGCTCCCATCTAGCAAAGTCAAAACTGGGGCTAATATCTTCGCAATATCCTTAACGAGCTTCCTATAGTAGCCCGCCAACCCTAGAAAACTTCTTACTTCCGTTGCTTTTCTAGGAACCTTCCAATCTTGGATTGACACCACCTTTGCAGGTTCCACTGCTATCCCTTCCTTAGAAACCACGTGTCCTAAGAACCTCACTTCTTTCCTCTAAAAATGACATTTGGAGAAATTAGCTTTGAGTTGATGCGCTCTTAGGGTCCCTAAGACTTCCCTAAGATGTAGGGCATGCTCTTCTTCGCTTTTAGAGAAAATCAAAATACCATCCACAAAGACTACCACAAACTTGTTTAGGAACTCCTTAAACACCCTACTCATCAAGTCTATGAAATATGCGGGTGCATTCGTCAAACCAAAAGGCATGACGAGCCACTCGAAGAAACCGTCGGGAGCCCTAAAAGCAGTCTTATCTACGCTGTCCTCAGCCACCCTTAGCTGATGAAATCCTGTAGCTAAATCCAACTGCGAGAAAACCGAAGCGCCAACCAACTGATCGAACAAGTCATCTTTCCTCGGCAATGGGTGTCCGTTCTTCTTCGTGAGCTTGTTCCGCTCCCTATGCTCCATGCACAATCTAAGCGAACCATCAACCTTTGTAGCCAAAAACAACCGGAGCACTCCATTCCGAAATACTTCTTCTAATGAACCCTTCCTCAAGTAGCTCGCCTACTTGCTTACTGAATTCCTTCCTCTCTCTCGGAGCCATGTGGCGCACTGGTAATGCAACTGGCTTTGCATTATCTACTAAGTATATACAGAGGTCTATCTCGCTCCTTGGGGTTAAACCCCGAACCTCATCAAAGATGTCACCATACTTACAGATTATACGAACAAATTTCAAATCATTGATGAATGCGTCAAGAGATTCTAGGTAGCTAAGCATCATCGGACCTATAGTGTCACAAGAAATATCAAGGGCCTTTCCACAACGAGTTAACAGTCTAACTATCCTTTTTTCACAGTCTAGGATGACACCATGCCTGGCTAGCCAATACATTCCTAAAATTAAGTTATAGCCCGTGAAACCAAGAATGAAGGCATTGCATTCGAACCCAACGCCCAAGATAGACATTCTCAAATCCCGACAAATCATAGATAAATGAGCCAAACCACCAATATGATTTGAGACTACAATGGGATCCACAACTAGACTTGTATTTAGGTGCAGTGTTTCAACTAATAAAGCAGATACAAACAAGTGCGAAGCGACAGAATAAAACAAAGTTCGAACAGGATGATCAAAAAGGGAAAAATCAAACTTTCAACAAAAACATTTCTATCTCTCCTGGTGCCAGGAGAGCATGAATCTGTCCTCCGGTAGTAGCATCTATCCTCTGCCCTTGCCCTTGTCCTTGCCTCCTTGGGCAGTCTTTAATCAGATGTCCAGCCTCATCGCAATGAAAACAACCAGGCTTCTTCTTCTTCCTACAGTCCTTAATTATATGGCCCGTTATACCTCAAATAAGACACCTTCTTTTGTCATGGGGTTAATTATTCTTTCTACTTCCTCCTTTACCTTCTTCATGGATTAAAGCTATATCAACAAATTCCTCATCCTTGGGTTGTGCTCCTTAGACTAAACTCCCTCATCGACCAAGCAGCTAGCTGAACCTTCCTTTCATCGTTAATCTTAAAGATACCAAACGTGTCCTCCACTTCCTTGAGCCAATTCTAGCTTCGACAAACGTCTCAGTCCTATGAAACGGTTTTCTGCCCATCGTACGTAAGTCCTTACATATCTTAGAAAAAGCATCCACCCGCGGGGAAAGAGACTCAAGAAGGAAAAAGGAAGAGATTCGAAACAAAGAATCAAAAGAAAGATATATGGCTTTTTGGGGATTATGTTTTTCATAATAAACCTTTCTCTTGAAAACTCCTTTAAAACATGTCTTTTTTTAAAATACTTCTTTATAAAATGCTTTTGAAAACGGTTTTCAAAATCTTTTATCTGTTCTGTTAACCTTCAGCTCTGATACCAAGTGTAACGCCCCACGCCCGTTAATGTCACTCACAAAGGGAATGCATTAAGTTTTATGGAGCATTATAAGTAAACAAAACGAAATATTACAAGACGGATAAAGTAGTACTTGAAAATTTTATGACTTTATTGCAGCTGAAAAAGAAACAGGTTTGGTTACACCTTCAAAACAACAAAACCAAGTACATAATATCAGTCTTGTACAAAAGCCTTCAGAGTACAAAATTTTAAAGCTATAATCCCCAACAGAAAATGCCAGAAGCAGAATCAAAGCCAAGCAATACATCTTTCAACTTTGAGCTGGAAGAAAGAGGCATCTGAACTAAGCTTGAGTATTTCCTCTCTGAGAACCTGGGGGAACAGAAGAAAAGAGGCGAAACAAACTAAGTCAAACATTAGTCTGGTGAGTCCAGTAACTTTAACAATATAATCATTAAAGTAACAGGATAAGAACATAAATTGGAAAGTAAGAAATGACTGTACATAAGCATGCATGACAAGGTAGGAAAGATGAATAAGATAAACGTTGATTGCGCTTCTAATCACTATAGGATAATTACTACACTGCATCAATGCTAAATATATCGCACCGTTACTAGTTCCATACTGAAAGTTGATCCCAACCCCGTAATTGGTAGCTCTCAGGCGTAACATCTAGTAAGAGGTAACTACCCCATACAATCCTTGACAGCCTACTTGATACTAGATGTCCCCACACTACCCCATTATCACTTAATCGATCAGCTACTTAACTTGTATGTATACATTACTTGTGTCCTTCGGCCCCGCTTGTTTGTAGATACTTGCGCTGGTCCAACCATGGGGTATATCAATCCTTATGATGACAACCCGACATAATTCAAGATGCACGGTGCATGACTACTGATGCCCAGTGCCTTCTTTTTCCACTCCGGAGCACGTGCACGCATGTACTCCGTCGGAACCTAAACTGACGCACCACCCGCCGCTATTTTGACCGCTTATAATCAGCCTGGTAATTGCCCCCCACCCTTCCTAGTTCAGGGTACCATGATACATCTATGTGGGTTATTGCTGAAATGGGTCCCCGTTACTAGGGTTTCCTAACCAACATGTTATAACGATTAAGTGTTCTCAATATAACCTAACCCCATCCATCTGTTTTAATTAACATGTTGTATTGGTTAAGTGTCGCCTATCCATGTGTCACTTAACCTTCCCACTGATTTACGCATGTTTATTTAACGGTTAAGTTTGTGGGCCTATATATACTAATATTACCCACCTACCCAAGGTTTACTTAACCCCTTTACTTATCAAGTCCATATGTATTATTGGTTAAGCTTGCCTTAACCCTATCCACTTTGTTCATGTAATATCGGTTAAGTTGTCTTCTTACCCATTTTAACTTAACCCCACCCACCTAACTCGTTTAGGTATCATATTCAGCATTAATTAGTTATTAATGCACAGACCTCTCTCATTAAGTCGATCACTTGTGGTCGTTGGATATGCCGGGCAGTTCCGGGCAGACTTCTAACATAAGCCAGACTTAACCTCGTGTCTAAGCATCTAATTTATGCCTTTGACCTCTCACATTAGAATGTCGTTTGCGATTGTTGGGTATGTCGGGCGGTTCCGGGTAGTCTTATACCACAAACCAAGTCTAACCTCATGTCTTAGGCGTTCATCTTTTAGCCAATTTACATATTTACTATCCAAGTCTAGATTTATATGTAAATTATCCAAAAGTGTGGTCAATTCAAGTTATGCCACATTTACTTGTTATGTCCAAAATTACTTAATTAAGTTGTACCCAATTCCCCGCGTTTCAATCGCACGTACAACAAGGTCCAAAAATAAAACGGAGAGGTATAGAGGAGAAATACAAGAATTGACATACGGAACAAAATAGGCATGTAAAGGTGTACCCAACTCAAGCATCATGTTTCCAATAGACATGTTGTACAGTATCAATAAGTATGGCTAAACTGAGCAAGTTACATCATAGGTAAAAAGATTCGATAGAATTGAACATAAAAGAATCATCAATTTAGTGTACAACATGATAGGTACCATTGTATCAATCACAACAGTCTCATAGGCATAGGTAATTCTGATTTGACAAAAGGATAAGCATGAATCAGAATTGATTATCTTACAATTAGGCATAGTTTTAGATTCGATTCATCACAAGTCATGATTCCTATTACATGTTCCAAATCTGAGAAATAACTGAACTTACCAAATTATCACAAGTTTACACCCAAACCCATTTACGTCCAGTCTCATGTTTGCTTATTATATACAATTTTTTCCCAAACAATAGCCATCATCAACTTATGCCTTTTTACAAATCACATGTTATTCAGCATTTCCCAAACTTTTTCTCCATCATTCAAGCGTTATACATGTGCGAATTTCGCAAAATATGTTAGGCTTGAAGTTAGCCTAACTCATAAAAAGGAAAAGGAAAAGGAAGAGGGAAGAGAATCATGGTATCAAAATAGGCATAAATATACGAGCACGAACAGGCATGAGCTAATGGAATTGATCAGAAAAGCATAGGCTATGAATAAAAAAAATATGACAACTTGCAAATTCGATAAGATCCATTATAGGCATAATCATATGATCACAATTTACAACTTATCATAATCACTTTAGTTTAATTATCTTGTGAAAGCTGCATGAACTCAAAGAGATTAAGAAAGAAGAGAAGATATAGAATCTGATTTCTGAAGTTGATAAGCTAATCCATTGATGTAGGCTTTGATCTTTCTCTTTAACCTTGAATTTGATTTCTAGTTTGGAGAAGATGGAGGCTAGGCTAGCTTAGAGATGGACAACATGACGGCTTCATAGAATAGGGTTATGAGGTTTAGGGTTTAGGTTTGATGTGATTATATAGGAGTATAGAATTAATATGAGCCTTTAGATCAACCCAGGATCCATCTTAACCATCCAGTCTAAGAAAATGCATCATCAGGCCAATCAGAAGTCGCCACATAGCCCTATAGTTCAGAAAATAGTCACTTTCTAGAACAGTCAGCAGGGGTCGACCCCTACAGGGGGTCGACACCCCTATAGGGGGGTGTCTACTCCCATGTCGACACCCGTGGGGGGTCGAACCCTTGAGCGGGAGATTTCCCACTTAGCTACTTTCTTGAATTTTGAATTCGAATCTGTTTTGATTATTTAATTATTATTTTAATTTAATTTCTGCTTACACTTGAAATATTCTAACCTCCATAACTTCTTCATACTTAATCCGATTCACGCAAACTTGGACTCTATCTCATGCAGAATTCCGAGACGAACGCAATGGTGTAAACCGTTTCACCTAATTCTTCTTCTAAAAATTAAGTGTTCTTAAATTTGTTAATTTTAACGTTTTAAAATTACGGGGTGTTACAAATTCTGTGCTGAGCATGGAATTATACATCAAACAATAGCTCCTTGTTCACCTCAATCCAATGGTATAGGCAAACGGAAAAATAGTACTCTAAAACAAATGATGAATGCATTACTAATTAGCTCTGGCTTGCCAGATAATTTTTGGGGAGAAGCTATTCTTTCGAAAAACCATATTTTAAATAAAACAACCCAAAAGATAACATTTGAAACTCCTCACAAACTTTCGAAAAACAGGCCACCATCCTACAAATACCTAAAAGTGTAGGGGTATCTTGCCAAAGTAGAGGTACCAAAACCAATGAAGGTCAAAATTGGACCAAAAACTATTGATTGTGTATTCATTGGATATGCCTAAACCAGTGCCGCATATCGATTTTTGGTACACAAATCTGAAATTTATGATAATCACGAAAATACTAACATTGAGTCGAGAAATGCTAGATTTTTTGAACATATATTTACCTTGGAACATGGAGCCGAAACTCATACACCTATGAGATCAAGAGAAGATGAAGTTTCACATAATTCTCTTAGGAATGTTGAACAAAATAACACTCAACAAAGTAGTGCTGAACAGCAAGTGGAGGAACCAAGAAAAAGTAAATGGTCAAGGACTTCAAAAACCACTGGACCAGACTTCTATACATTTATGTTAGAAGATGATCCATTGACATACAAACAAGTTATGTCTTCCATCGATGCCCCTTACTGGAAAGACGCAATTAACAATGAGATAGAATCCATTAGTCCAATCATACATGGGAATTAGCTGATTTACAAAGCTTATCTGGTAGTCCAAGGATTTAGACAAAAGGAAGACATGGACTATTTCGATACATATTCACCTGTAATGAGGGTAACATCAATTAGAATGCTCACTGCAATTGCATCCATACATGATTTAGAAATACATCAAATGGATGTTAAAACTGCATTCTTGAATCGTGAACTAGAGGAGGAAATCTATATGAAACAACCTGAAGGATTTCTAAGCTCAGAAAATGAGAATAAAGTTTACAAACTGGTAAAATCAATTTATGGCCTTAAGCAAGCTCCAAAACAGTGGCATGAAAAGTTTTTCGGCATAAATATTTGTTATGTTATTACTTTTAGGTTAAGTTAAATGTGCTGCATGATTTCTTAAATACTTGAGTTCTCTTGCAAAACCAATCAAATAACTATAGAAAACTTTGCAACTACATTGAACTATAGTCTTCCCCTTAAATCTATGCAAGTCGTACAAATGTATTTTACTTTCCTTTAAAAAGATAGTTGACCTCTCTTTGTTTAATGTTATAACCAAATTTAAAGAATATAAACGAATCATCGAGCCAATGACCATTTCAAGAATGCGTATACAATAAATATTTGTATACGCATTCTTAAAAGTGGGTAGATTGAATTTGACGTTCAGGCAGTGTGGTTATCCAGCAAGTCACAATATATCATCCAACGTGAATACTCAAGTGCATAAATCCTTTGCAGATGTTGTAAGACAGCCGGTTTCGGATATGTCAACTTGGAGCTTGCCTCTTAAAAACTCTCGGAATAGAAAGAATGGTTTTTTCTGCTTTCGATGTGGTGAATCCTCGCATTTTGCGAAGGATTGTCGAAATGGCATTCGATGTTTTATCTGTGAAGGAGTGGGTCACCTAAAGTATAACTGTCCTACGAGGTTCAAAGGCAAAACAGTGGTAGATTTGTTGCACTTCAATTGTTTGATGTTATGTCAGAGAATGCTTGAATTGCTGAACTTGTACAATCTGGATTTCAAAGTCGATGAGGATGAAGGGGTTTATTTGATGTTGGTGATGGGGTGGAATCTGGAGGGTATGGTGGACGGGATTTTGTGGAGCAAGAGTGAAGATATAATGAATAGTGTTCCTCCATTACCTTGTCCAATGACAAGGAAAGAACACGCTTATTCTTTCAGTTTGAATCTCGTGAAGTTAAAGAGAATTTACACTGATTCGTTGGCTAGAAATAAGAAGGTGGCTTTTAGGCTGTTGGATAAGATGCTTGAACATTTTGACACAGTGAATACTATTATTAACATTGAATATAATGAGGCAGATCTGCAATTTAAGTCTGAAAGGAAATCGCGGGCTATTTCTGAAATGGACAACAGCAGCCAAACAATGGAGGCTTAGGGTATTGATCTGGACGTAGATGGTGGTGATTGGCTTGAAGGTAGTGTGGGTTTGGGGCCTTTGTTGAGAGATCCGTTACTGTTAGACCCATATGTGATGCTTTGTATGGGATCGGGAGTTGATGAATGGGAAGGAGATGTTTATAATGTTGGGTTAAAGGGTGGAATGACTGATGCTAATGGGAGGGAAAGAGATGTGATGACTGGTGTGGATGTGGAGGATATGGGGGAGTATATTTCTAACTATGACAATGTTAATGAAGTGGATAGCATGTCAGGTAAGGTAGATATGTTGAATTGGGAAGTGGCAAAAGAAGTGATACTTTCGAATAGTTTTGCTATCTTGCAAGACTGTGAGGAGGGAATGAATATGTTGGGGAGGTCGGATGGCTCTAAGACAGAGGACGTGTCAAAAGCTGGCTCTCTGTTGAAGAGAGGATTTAGTGTGGGAAAAGTAAAATGTGGATGGAACTCTCAAAAAATGGCATGGTGGCATGGGCATAGAGAGCGTGTCAAACAAGGGGAATGTGTATTGAATAGTGACATTATTGTGGTGGACGATATGTGCTGGCTGGATGGTCGAAGAGAAGTGGCTCAGTAACAATCTAGTGTGGTTGGTGCATGTTTTCTTTCGTCGACTGGAGATGATTCATCATTGATGGATCATGACTTTATTTCAGATATGGACTGTGATTTGGTGGGATTGTCATTTGTATGGGACAAATGTCAGGCTTCGGTGCTGATCTGTCAGAATTTGGCGAAGTTCTTAAGTCTTTTTGTGAGACCATGTACTGGTATTGTTAGTAGGGTGGGGGATTATATGCATTTGATTTTATCTACAGTTGATGACTCCAGTTCATTGTTGATGGGATTTGGTGAGGAGCAAGTTAGTAGGGAGGGAGAATGTGCACATTTGGGTTTCTCTACTGTAGATGACACCAGTACAGTATTGATGGGTTCTGATGGGGATCTATTACAGAGCAGGTCCATCTCTTTGTCGAAGAGAGGAAGGCGCAAGAGTGTCGTTCCTAGTTCTGGATTAGTTAGACGCAGTGCTCGGATCAGAGCTAGTTCTTCTCCTTTTCGAGGTAGGTCTTCAAGTCCGAGTGCTAGTAGTAGCAATTCGGACTGGGGCTCAGGTATGCATTCTGTTTATGGTAGTGATTATTCTGCTTATGCCTTGAGTAGTCTATCGTCTAGCCAGTTATATCAGCTTGCTGATGATACAGCTTTTATTTTTACGGACGTCGAGTTAGATGCTGACTATATTAGGAGTAGAGAGCTAGAGAGAGTTTCTTCTATGAGTAGATGAGGATTGTTAGTTGGAATATTAGGGGTTTATATAAACCTAAAAAATGTACTAAGGTTAGGACGTTTTTTTGTCGATTATCATATTGATATTGTATTGCTACAAGAGACTAAAATTGACAGTCCAGACTTTACTTTTTATGCTAGATTAGGGGGGTCCATTATTACTAACTGGGCCTGTCTACCGGCTATTGGTAGTGCAGGGGGGCTCATGATTGGATGGAAAGATAATCAATATAGACTAGTGTAGGAATTTTCTAAGGCATATTCTTTACATGTTATTTTAGCTTCACTTATTGATAATACTTCTTTGGGCATTACTAATGTGTATGGCCTGCACACTAAGATAGAGAGGAGGCGTTTATGGGATGAATGTTCTGACTTTAGAAATCGTTTCCCTAATCCGTGGATTGTGGGAGGGGATTTCAATGTTACTAGGTTTTTAGGAGAGAGATCTCCTCGAGAAGGAGATTTTTCTGACATGGAGGAATTTAATGATTTCATACTAGATAATAATTTGATAGAGATTTCGCTTAGTAATAGATCTTTTACTTGGTCAAATGTTAGGGACATTCCGTCTTTTGCTTTATTAGATAGATTTCTTATAAGTTCATAGGTTGATGATAGATTTCCTATTTGTAAAGTAAAAGGTTTACCTTTTTTATATTCAGATCATTGTCCTTTAATCCTTTCGTGCGAATCAAATATTCTGATTAGTAATAACTTTAAATTTGAAAAGATGTGGCTCTTAGACACTAGTTTTATTAATCTTATCAATGTTAAGTGGACTTCGTTAATCTATTTTAATAATATATATAATGATAATTCGGCGAAGATCTTCGTTTCAAAATTGGGTAAACTACGATTTTTTCTCAAGAGATGGAATAAATTTATTTTTGGTAGCGTTAGAATTAAGAAAGATAAGATTTTATGTGAAATGTTAGATCTAGACAAATTAGGTGAATCTAGGGCCCTAAATCTGGTTGAGAGAGATAGACTTTTAAATCTTAGAAATGATTTCAAAGTTATATTAGAAATAGAAGAAACTATGTGGAGACAAAGATCTCGAGTGCAATGGATCAAGGAGGGGGATAATAACACGAAATTTTTTCATAGTATGGCTAATAAAAGGAGGCGAGACAATTTGATTCACTCTATATTTATAAATGAGGAGGAATTAACAGTTCAGAGAGATTTAAATGAAGCTTTTTCCAATTATTATAAACAAATTTTTGGGACTAGGATCAAAAGAAGAATTAATGTTAATTGGAAGGAAATATACCCTAATGGGAATAATGGAGAGTTAGTAGATTTAGATAAGCCTTTTTCTGAGCTGCAGATTTGGAAGGCTATATGTGATATGCCTAGTGACAAAGCTCCGGGGCCTGATGGGTTTTCCGTTTTATTTTACAAACAATTTTGGGAAGTATTGAAATCTGATATTATTAATCTATTTAATGATTTTTATAGCGGGAATTTGTGTTTAGGTAATTTTAATTTCGCTAATGTTATCCTTATTAAGAAGAAAGAAGATGCAAAATTTCTAAAAGATTTTAGGCCAATCTCTTTAATAAATGTATCGGTTAAGATTATATCCAAAGTTCTAGCGAATAGGCTTAGTAGTAATATGAATGTTCTAATTGATCATTCACAAACTGCTTTTATTAAAGGTAGACAAATTGTGGATGGAGTGGCAGCAGTGCAAGAATATATTAATGTTTGTGTTAAAAATAATTTTACATGTGTAATTTCGAAAATTGATTTTGAGAAAGCATTTGATTCTATTGATTGGGATTACATCTGTGAAGTGTGTCTTGCTAGAGGTTTTAGTATCAAATGGACTAACTGGATAATGCTTTTACTTAGGTCTGGTAGTTCTCATATTGTGGTTAATGGGGTGGTAGGGAAGAAAATCCAATCTAAGAGGGGGCTTAGACAGGGAGATCCTCTGTCACCACTATTATTTAACTTAGCGGTTGACGTTTTTATTAGAATTATTAAGAGAGCAGGGAGATTAGGTGTTTTGGGTAATGTAGGTAATAATGAATTGAGTAATGAACTATCAATTCTCCAATTTGCGGATGATACCTTATTATTTTCTTCACATTTACAAAAACACATTATTGCGCTTAAGTTTATTCTTTATTGTTTTGAGATGTTATCGGGCCTTAGTATTAATTTTGACAAGAGTTCTGTTATGGTCATTAATGATTTTAGTAATGTAGAGGCTATGGTTGCTAATACCTTAAACTGTTCGGTTATGAAATTCCCTTTTGATTATTTGGGTTTTAAGATTAGACCTTCGAAACTAAAGAAGGAGGATTGGCTAGTCATAATAGATAAGATTAATAATAGTCTATCTAGATGGAATAATAGATTTTTGTCTAGAGCAGGTAGATTAGTTTTGGTTAATTCGGTACTATCTGCTATCCCTTCTTATTGGATGTCTGTACATAGATTTCCCCAATGGGTTGTTGATAAGATTGACAGGATAAGACGTAATTACCTTTGGAATGGTGGTGGTGATCCTGTTTGTAGGGGTTTTAATTGTTTAGTAAACTGGGAGTTGTGTTGTAGGCCTAAGAAAGATGGGGGATTGGGGATCATTAACTTAGTTAATTTTAATTCTTCCTTATTAGCCAAATGGTTGTGGAAATTTAGAAGTCCTATATTTTCGATTACGTGGAAGCTTATTATTTCTAAATTTTACTATTCAGAAGGAGAATTTATTGTGGGGTCTAGGGAAAGCTGGTATAATAGATTATCTTGCTTTTGGAAGTCAGTATTAAGGTGCTTTGATTTTTTCAACTTAGGTTGTAAGGTGATTGTTCATTCGGGTGATATGACTTACTTTTGGCATGATTGTTGGATTTCTAGATTACCACTTAAAATTGAATTCAGGGAACTCTTTAATAATTGTAGCTTTAAAAATGCGTTGATTAAGGATGTTTTTAGAAGAGATTTGGACCCCCCCTTGGGAATTTTCTTTTGATAATATCTTAGAAGAGGAAATGTTAAGACAACTAGCTTTATTATATGCTAAGTTAGCATTATATCACTTTGATGAGTATAGGGACTCTATTAGTTGGGGTATGGATAAGAGTCAAATTTATTTGGTTAATTCTATGTATAACTTTATAAATTTTTCGGGAATCTCATTTCGGCCTTTTAAGTTTATATGGAAATCTAATTCTCCTCCTAAAGCCAAATTTCTAATGTGGTTAATCATTCATAAGTAACTTAATACGGTTGAACATCTAAAGAGGAAGAATATCTTTTCTGATGTTAAGTGCTATTTTTGTAATCTTTTGAGTGAGGATGTTGATCATTTATTTTACTCATGCAATATCACAAATTTTATATTGAATATGGTTTTAAGGATATTTGTTTTTGACTGTTTTAGTTCTTTCAATAGTTGTGCTGAATATTGGGAGTCTTATAGATTTGTCTACAATGGTAGTAAAAGATATATTCTAGATTCTTTAGTCACTATCATAAGTTGGTTCATTTGGTTTGAGAGAAATCAGCGATGTTTTCAGACTAATATTGTTTCTACGGATAATGTAATCATCAAAATAGTTTATTTTTGTTTGGAATGGATGTCTAATTCTCATTACAAATTATTTGGGAAAGTGGGTTTCGATAGTTTTTTGATTAAGGTTAGATCTAATTTGTATCTTTTTATTAATATCAGTTGTTATTTCCGTAATAAATATCGTATTGGCTGCTAATTTCTTTAAGTAATTTTTACTTTTTTATTTTTGCTTTCTTTCTGCACATATATATATGGGTAATAAATTTGTATGAATATATATATAACTATATAAGCTTATATATATATATGCTTATACTATATATATATATATATATATATATATATATATATATATATATATATTATACATCTATATTTCCATATATATATATGTGTGAAAATTTCTGATAGTTTTTGTAGAGCTTTTCACAGATACAGGGTGTTGAGTTTTCAGGCGTTCAGGAAGAGGGATATTCTGTGGAGCTTAGAGGATTGCTTGTTGGATTGTTGATCTGATCATTCATTTGGCTTATTGTTAGAGAGTGTTTTTTTATATGTTGCTCATCATTATTTTTGAGTACTACTTAGTGGGTGAGAGATATTGTATTGGAGTAGATATACTTCAATATCGAGTGGTGGCCTTGCCGGAATTCGATATTGGAGTAGATGGGCGGTGGTTTATCCGGAGCTCATCTATCTACGATCCTTACATCCCTAGAGCCGTGTTGGGTTTTATCTTGTATTACCATGTACTATAGTCGGACTCTGTATCTTTGCTTTTATTATATATATATGTGCTCTCTTCTAATCAGAAGATCACACATTTTTGTTTTCAAAAAAAGAATGCGTATACAATAAACAAAATAAAATATTATGTGTTAGCATTAAACAAAAACTGGATTGTTAAATACGTAAAAGAGCATAAAAGAGTGGCGAGGGTCTGCTAACGTAGGTTGAAGCTTAGTGTAGGCATATACAATTGTAGGTAGATATTGATGCATGTTGGCGCTTGGAGCTGCTTGGTTATAGTTGGATAGTGCATGCGAAAATGCAAGTGCAGACAGGTAGATGTTACTGATGCGACAACAAATAAGTAGTGCATGCAATAAGTGATTCATGATGGCCCAAAGGGTGTTGGAAATGAATGAGAAAGAGAAAGGAATTTGGTAAGAAGAAGAGATAAAAACGTATAAGTCACACATCATAAAAATATTAACACAATCTCTCCTAATATATTAGAAGCCAATAGGCTTATATAAAATAAAAGAAAGTGAGATTATATGGGGATGTGTGGGCTTGGCTATGACATAATAATACATTAAAATGTCAAAGATTGGGCCTTGGGCCTTGGGGCTGTTGGGGTCTCTTGATTGAATATGACCGACGGTTGCTGATTGGGCTAGTGCACTGAAACGAGAATTTTTTTCTCAAAATTTTAAATGTGTGTACGCTCAATCTAGAATTCGAAAGGCATGTCTGTTAGATGAATGAGTACGACCATTTGAATTCTTAGTGTACGCATATTAATGACCGGGCGGTTAAAGGGTCGCAACCTTCCCAATTATGATGGTTACTAATGCATGCGAACAAGCACTCCTCCTTGCTTATAAATACACTGCCCAAAACAAGACAAAATTCACCTTTTAGCTCGCATTACTTCTTCTTCTTCTTCAAAGTAATCCTCTGATCAAGTTTTCGTAATCTACTTCAGTTCGTCAGAAATCTGTTTGCTCGCACTACGCTGCTGAGTTGGTCCATTTTATCCTGTGAAACAAATTAAAACTACGTCAATCAGTGCATACGACGGCAATATTGTTTCAAGGAAACAGAATATTTCTGGACTTGTACATTGTGGGAAAAAGAATACTTTTTGTATATCTTTAATCTTTTGCACAGTCGATTGCATTTTCTGTGATTATTATAAACATAGTTTGACGCGACAATTGTGGCATACTGAATAATACTGACCAATTATTTATTTACAAAAGTTCTAACAATCTTGAAACAATATTTGTTGCAGATGACGCAAACAGCAACAGTGATTCTACACCGATTCAAACGGTGACAAACGCTCCGCCAGCGCCCATGCTTCCGACAATGAATCTGTCCCATGGAGAAAGGCCAGAGAAATTCAACGGAATTCATTTAAAGCGTTGACAATAGAAAATGTTGTTTTATTTAACAACATTGAGCCTTGCCAAGTTTCTGACTTAACAGGCTCCTGTGGTAGACGAACTTTAACCTGATGCTACCAAAGTAAAGGCTTTGACTATCTGGACAAACTCAGATTTCATATGTAAAAACTATATTTTGAATGATCTGGATGATACCCTCTTCAATGTCTATTATACTGTTGCCACATCCAAGAAACTCTGGTTGGCTCTATAAAATAAGTACAAAACTATAGATGTAGGCATGAAAAAATTCATTACTGGAAAATTTCTTGACTTTAAAATGGTTGACTCAAAGATGGTAATAAGTCAAGCTCAAGAACTACAACTTATCATCTGTCAACTAGAAGATGAAAAGATGACTCTTAGCGAGACTTTTCAAGTTGCCACATCTATTAAGAAATTGCCTCCTTCTTGAAAGGACTTCAAAAATTACCTTAAGCACATGTGTAAGGAAATGACAATGGAAGATCTTATACTTCGGCTACGCATTGAGGAAGATAACAAAAATTCCGAGAAAAAGATTTCTCAGAATATTGCTGCCAAAGCAAATGTTGTTGAGTCAGACAAGACTAACAAAAGAAAAAGGGAGAATGCTCCTAAGAATCAAAGAAATTTCTAGGTTCTTGCCACAACTATGGAAAGAAGGGGCACAAAGAAGCCGAATGTCGTGCACCTAAAAAGAAGAAGTTAGAAGCAAATACGGATGATGTTTCGAAAGACATTTCTGATCTTTATTTATGTGCAGTAATATCAGAATGCAACCTTGTTGGTAACTCAAAGGAATGATTTGTAGACACTGGAGCCACTTGACATATATGTGCTAACAAGTGGATGTTTACAACCTATAAAACTGCAACTGATGTTGAACAACTTTTTATGGGCAATTCTTCTACTTCAAAGGTCAAAGGCAAACGAAAAGTTGTGTTGAAACTGACTTCTGGAAACGAACTGACTTTAAATGATGTTCTCTATGTTCCATAAATTCGCAAGAACCTGCTTTCAGGATCGTTACTGAGCAAGCATGGCTTTAAATTGACCTATGAAGCTGATAAATTTGTGCTTTCCAAGAATGGAGTGTATGTTGGAAGAGGATATGTGTGTGATGGTTTGTTTAAAGCAAATGCAACCACTATTGTACCATACACTGATATGAATGAAATTGAATCTTCTGCTTATATTGTTGAATCTTCTAACATATGGCATTCTACATTAGGGCATGTAAACTTTGATACATTGCGAAAATTGACTAATCTAAAATTTATAAATACAATACAGATTCAAACTATAAATGTCAAGTTTGTGCAGAAGAAAAATTGATAAGAACCTCGTTTCATCATGTTGAACGAGATACCGAACCTCTAGATTTAATACATACTGATGTATGCGATTTGAAAATGTGTCAAACTAGAGGTGGAAAAAGGTACTTTGTTACATTCATTGATGATTGTACCAGATATTGTCATGTATATCTCCTTAGAAGTAAGGACGAAGCATTCGAAATGTTTAAACAGTATAAGGTAGAAGTTGAGAATCAACTCAACAAGAAAACCAAATCTTTAAGAAGTGATAGAGGAGGAGAATACGAGTCTCCATTTGAGGAATTCTTTGTTGAGCATGATTATACATCAAACTATATGAGACGACCCCAGACCCCGTACAGGCGGAGACAAGGGTTATCTTTGGAATATAACATAGAAACAGATAAGAGCAGAACAAAATTAAATAAATACACCAGATAATGAACAATAGAATATACTGGATAAAAGTAATCATCAGAGTTACACAGTATATAGGATCTTACTTAGTAAAAGTACAGTTCAGCTATACATAAATGTCTACAGCGGAAAACAAACATAATATGTAAAATAGGAGATGAACAGCATAAAAAGAGATGAATGATAGAATCCATCTTCAGCTCTAGCTATCCAGAAAGAACCAGCTAAACCTGAATACAAGGCTGCCCATGCAGAAAAAGGGGCACCCGAGTTTGAAAGTGAAACAAACTACGAGTCAGTCATGGGACTGGTATGAGAAATCCACTCAACACATATATAATTTGGCCAATCACAGGACCACGCCACTTTCGTGGAACGGGTTTACTCCATTGGATTGCCAGTGCTTTAAAACAAATCATTTTTTAAACAACGCAATGTATTTTATAAAAATGAAGCCATTATAAGACTTAGTTCCCATCACACAATGCAACGCAAACCGGAGGATAGAGTTTTACCTTATAACGGCCAAAATATGCTTGATACGAATAAAACAAAGGCAATTGATATCGTTGCTAGTGTTTATATGTTTTGAAAACAATTTCAAATCATAACTATCAATCATAGACGGCATGGGTACCATATATCATGTCGCCATATATATATACAATCAAAACCGCACGATGTCGTATTTGGAAATTGGATTTCCGTCATGAACCAAGGCAAAAGATAGTCCTTACCGAATTCGCGACTCTCTAGCCCGAGCCACAGGAACAGCCGCAACTGCCCCTTGGAGCGACAGGGCCAGTCCACCGATGTGGATTATTATGCCTGAACAATACGTTTCCCCGCCCTTTGGGGCGTAAACGAGCCAACGAATGACTCCATCGGACCCGGATCGTCCGATCAAACCGAGGCGCCTCGCAACAGCAACAACCACATAGGTGAAAAGTATATAAATTTCAGGGCTGGTGGGTCACTGACACCACCCTAGCTAGAAAGAAACGCATGCCCTCCCTGAGGTCCTTCTCCCGTTTCTGGTTCATACCGGGGTGTGAGGCTCGCGAATTCACGTTATACACAAAGCTACGCCACACAGGCGGTGCTTTGATCATCACCACAAGGCTTTGCTTTTCAACAGAAGCACTGATCACTGCATCTTAGCATGCCACACAGGCAATTCATGCCATGCGACTGATGTCCATCGATATACAACCTCTGAGCTCGTGTGTTTCAGAGAAGGGCGTTAAGCAAAAGAATAAATTCTCCGCCGCCAAACAGATGTATATTTAATAGAGATCAATCAACACAGAATAAAATCCAATGTCAGACACACAGTCCATTTACAAGTCCGTTCTGGGTCTGAACGAAACCGGAGACACTAAATACCTCGCAAACCCATCGATCACCACGTACGTCTGGACGATCACCACTCATTATCCATATTTCGGGATGCCTCCCAATCAGGACCTCGGTTACCATCCAAACGAGGTGAAGATCTCCGGTCTTCGACCACCGTCTTCATCTTCGACTTTCAATCGTCGGTCAATTATTTGAAATGAGAATTAACTCGGCCTTTTCAAATAATTCACGTATATTTAGAATTTCAAATCAATTTACTTCAATGGTCAAATTATTCGACAACACCAATTTTGTTCTTTAAGGTAATTTTCACACCAAACACATTCAACCATCAAATACCACATAAATCGAGCAAATTCAGTTTATTTCCATTCCATATTGTTTATGGTATTTTATAACGATTTATTGCTATTTTTATTTATTTTAAAATAGCCAATTTATTCAAAACGACGCTTCGGGCCATAACGCGGCCGTGGCGCTGTTTTTCTTCAGATTTGATTTACACATCTGAAAATCTAACCGTTGGATCTTCACACAATTTACATCATTAGAAAGGTATTTTCAAAACGAATCCAACGGTTCCAGTTTCGGGAAAATCCGACGGTCGGATCTCCCGGTACAATCGTTTGAAGTTTCGATTTCAAAATATGAACTGCAGCGTCGTTATTCGATTAAACAATATTATATATATATAAATAAAATCGTTTCTAGCGCTATTTTTCTTCAGATTTGAATTAAACATTCCAGACAATCCAACCGTTGGATTTTTACAAATTTGGTGCCGTTGGAAAGATTTTTCCAAGGCGAACCCAACGGTTGCGATTTCAGGAAAATCCGATGGTCGGATCTCCTGGCATAGTCGTTTGAAATCACGGTTTCAAATCACGAACTGCACGGCCACGTTTCGTTTTAATTTTATTTATATTTATATATTTATATAAATATAGTTCATTCAACAATTTCAATATCGTTTTCACTTCAAATATTTCACTAACGCCTTTAAATTTTGGAAAATTTCGCCATAACCTCCTTTGTACGGGAGGGGCTGGGAAAATTCCCAAATAGCCACACGGGCGTCTCATGTCGAAAAGAAAAAAGAAAAAGCCAAGCGGCTAGCCAACAGGCTCATAAAATCATCACCCAAACAAAACAGTAAATGTGTACCTATTTGTCGGGCACAAAATTTTATCCCTCTTCTCTAGCCCCTTTGCTATAACATGTTCAATAGATATGCATGTACATATATACAGTTCTTATCATTTATCATTTTCCATTCAACTTCATATTTGATCCCATTTGGTTTAAAAACACCATTCATTCTAATTTTACATGTATAGGCAAAAATCATATCATTAGCTAATTAATGAATATTTCAACTCATTTTTTTTTTGAACGAGTGGCTATTTTTAACACTTCACATTTCAACAATTCGTTTATAAAATAAAAATGTGATTTTTATTGTAAAACAGTTCATTTCAAAACACTATTATTTTTTATAGTTTATATAGGTGATAAAAATGGGATTTTCTTATAAAACAATTTCTTTTAAAACGAGATTATTTTACATAGTCCATATGGATGATAAGAAGGTGATTTTTATTATAAAACAATTTATTTCAAAATATGAATACCATTCAACACATGAATTTCTAATCAACGAATGAATATCGATTCAACACATGAAGGTTTTCTATAGTTTCTATATATAGATAAAAATGTGATTTTTATATTTGAAACGCGAACACCATTCAACACATGAATTTCTAATCAACGAATGAATATCGATTCAACACATGAAGATTTTCTATTCAATGAATAAATATAGTTTCAGCAAATGAAAATAATTCAAATACATGAATATTATTCAAAATTTCGGCAGCATAACGGCAGGGTAGTTAAAACCGGGACCGTCCCTAGTACGGCTCCTCGCTCTACCTTAAAACCTCGCGGTTTTTGACAATGGGGATCATGCATCTAGTTCGCACGTAGGCGGCATGTATATATTTATTTCATTTCCACAAACTAATCCTATGTGGTTTCAACCAAATATTTTTCAACCACAAACGGGTATTTTTCAACCACAATCAATCAATATCAACCACAAACAATCCCAAACAACCATTCACTATCAATCAATTTTCACACCAATCACAATCAATAAATATCGTCCATGGTTTGTGGACGAGGGGCGTATATATATATATATATATATATATATATTAATATATAGCAATTCACTTCATTTCAACACATATATAATTTTTACAACGCATATATAACTTATACATCGAACGTACAACTTATACAACGCTTATACATGAGGTGTACAATGCTTATATAACTCATACATCGACTATATAATTTATACATCGTCGTTTTCCATATTGTTTATAAATTAGAAATCTCACATTGGGTTCCACTCCACCAAAAATAGCAGAAGGCTCAGAAAAATATGCGGTCTCTTCTAAAATGTAGAAGACGTCCACACGATCACGATGTTTCCTGTTTCATCGAATTTCGTTAACGAATGAAAAAGATATGATTTTTCAAAGTTTGCAACACTTTAAAACTGTCGAAATCAGTTTAAAATAGATTAGCCGTATACCTGTTTTTTTCTTCGAATCTAGGTTTTCGATTTTTGTCGAATCCGTGAAGTTGTAGCTCGATCAGAGGGTGCGACGTGGAAGAGGGGGGCGTGGCGCTTCTGGCGATGGTCGGGGCTTCGGGTCCGATCGCCTCTGGCGATCTCGGCGTCGACTGGAAGTCGACGACTTTGGAGGCGTCGTTCTCGACGCTGGCGAAGGGAGAGAGGGTGGGGTCAGTTCTGATTTGAAGAGGAGGAGGTGGCGAGTCGTGTGGTGGCGGTGGCTGCAGGTGGCGGAGGCGGCCGGAATCGGGTCGGAAAGATTCGAATGGTTTTCGCCGTTCGTTCAGGGAGAGAGAAAAGGTGTTTTTTTCTGAATGAATTATTTTGATTGGCCAGTATATATATTTATTCAAAAATTGGAGTTTTCTTAAACGGACTCGAAATCAAACCCAACGACTGTCGCCCCTAGTGTTTTACCCCCATTCCGAACACAATGGGATATGTTTCGAAGGCCAATTCGACTGTTACAGTCAGTTATTTTTCAAATTAAAGTATAAAACATTTAATTTTTAACTTGAACGTGCATTTCAATTTGCCAGGGCCACAAATTGATTCGAAAAATTCCAGAAAAATAAATCAAGCTATGTTTTGACGATACGGTCCCAACAAAACTACTTTCGTCGAATTCTGAGACCGTTTGCAAAAAAGCCCATTTTTGGTCGATCCAATTTAACTACAACTGACCAAAACACATTTTCCTTTGCCACGCTCACACATTAGCTTCAAAAATTATGAAATTTGAAAACTAGCAATAACTTCTCATCCCGGATCCAACAAAAGTGGTTTCGTCGAATTCCGAGGTCGTATGCAAAATGGCCATTTTCACGGGCTATATTAATTCCGTATCGACCTTCCCGAAAATTCATTCGGCCATAACTTTTGCTTTCCGCTATGAAAATTCGATTTTTCAGATTCGTTAGAAAGGTATTCACTAACATATTTAAATATTTTTGGTTTCACTAAAATCCGTTTTGTTTTGCACCCGGTACAGTCCGACAAAGTTTGAATTCAATTTTTGAAACTGCAGCGCCATTTCAGGCCTTATTTATAATTATAATTAATTATATTCGTTTTCAATTATCAATTCAAACTCACTTTTCCTTGCCATTATTTAAAATATTTATTTTAAATATTTAAAATCCATTATTTTAGCCAATTAAAATTTTTAAATTGGTTCAGATTTTCTGGGTCGTTACAATCTCCCCCACTTAAAACTTTTCGTCCCCGAAAAGGAACAAAGTCGAAAGTGGTTTGATAAATCTACAATCACACAACACAACAACCAATTTGTTTTTAACCTTCCAAAAATATACTAATCAAATCCTATATTCCTTTAAAAATCATTCAGAGTATATAATAAATAGTGCACATCCATGGGAAGAAAATAGCAGCAGAATAGAGAATTAAATGGTAATGCAAAGTATGGTAAATGTACCTTGCACCGGAGTCAATCAGAGATATCTATTCGGCATCTGGGATAGGCTTTCTGAATGCCCTCCTCAGTTTCCCAAGTACAATCTCGTGGATCTCCACTCCATTGCACTTTGACTAAGTGAACCTTCTTGTTCCTCAGCTCTTTGGTTTCTTTGCCGATGATCTTTAGCGGCTCTCTTCTCACAGCCAATTCTGGGGTAATTTCAATGTCCTGTTGAGCTGCTTCTTCCACGATCAAGTCTGGATCATGGACGTGTTTCCGAAGTTGAGATATATGAAATACATCATGAATTCCAGGCAACCAATCAGGCAATTTAACCCTATAAGCGAGAGTTCCGATCCGTTCCAAAATAGGAAACGGACCAATGAATTTGGGCGCCAACTTTCCAGTTTTATCGAACCGGATTACTCCTCTCATCGGCGATACTTTCAAATATACATAGTTGCCAACCGCAAAGGATATATCTCTTCTTCTCCTATCGGCATAGCTCTTTTGTCGGCTTTGAGCGGCAAGTAATCGCTTCTTAATGAAATTGACTTTGTCGGCGGCTTCTTGGATCATATCAGGACCCAACACAAGTCTATTACCAGGTTCGACCCAACAAGCAGGGGATCGGCACGGCCTACCATACAATGCTTCGAATGGTGACATTGTCAGACTCGCATGGTAGCTGTTGTTATAAGAGAATTCAGCCAAATGTAGATGGTCTTCCCATGACCCACCGAAATCTAGAACACAAGCCCGCAATAGATCTTCCAAAATACGATTCACCCTCTCAGTCTAACCGTCTATCTGAGGATGATAAGCGGTGCTCAAGTTCAACTTCGTTCCCAGCTCGACTTGAAATGCTTCCCAGAATTTGCTAGTGAATATTGTATGTCTATCACTGACTATACTGAGCGACACTCCATGTAGTCTAACTATTTCCCTGAAGTAAATCTGCGCCAGACCCTGAGCAGTTCTGTTTGATCTGACAGGTATGAAATGGGCGGTCTTCGTGAAACGATCCACGATCACCCAAATACTGTCATTCCCTTTTCTGGTTCGGGGCATACCATCAATGAAATCCATAGAAATATGTTCCCACTTCCAACCAGGAACTTATAGCGGTTGTAATAATCCAGCTAGTTTCTGTTGGTCGCTCTTGACTAGTTGGCAAGTAGGGCATCGGCTAACATATAAAGAAATGTCCCTCTTCATCGACTTCCACCAGAAAGTGCGTTTGATGTCATTATACATTTTGCTCACTCCTGGATGGATACTGAGTTTTGACTTGTGGCATTCATCCAGTACTTCCTTTCGAAGCTCAAGAATGTTAGGGACACAGATTCGACCTTTGAGCCTTAGAATTCCATCATTATCAACTTGAAAACTCGAGGGTTCGCCTTGTTGAATTATCTCTCTGATCTTCTGAATGAAGTGATCATCCTCCTGAAGAGCAGATATTTTATCTAGCAATGAAGTCGTGATAATAAAACTGGCGATCATTTCATTCTTTCGGCTTAACGCATCGGCCACGACATTGGCTTTCCCTGGAGTGTATATAATTTCAAAATCGTATGCTGCAAGGAACTCTAGCCAATGTTGCTGCCTCAGATTCAAGTCCTTCTGGGTGAACAGATACTTTAACGATTGGTGATCTGTAAACAGTTCAAATCTCTCACCCAGAAGATAGTGCCTCCAGGTTTTCAAGGCGAATACTATAGCCAATAACTCAAGATCATGAGTTACATAGTTTTTCTCGTGCGGCTTTAGTTGACGGCTAGCATAAGCAATCACTTGGCCCCTTTGCATTAATACTGCGCCAAGGCCTTCTCTAGAAGCATCAGTCCAGACTTTCAAATCCTGATTGCCATCGATGATGGTTAACACTGGAGCAGTTGTTAATCTTAACTTCAGCTCCTCAAAAGCCTCCTCACTTTCTGGAGTCCACTTGAATTTAGAGCGCTTCTTCGTAAGCTTCGTTAAATGACCAGATATCTTCGAAAAGTTTTTAACGAACTTCCGGTAATAGCTAGCCAATCCGAGAAAACTGCGGATTTCAGTGGGGGTACTGGGTTGTTTCCAATTCTGAATAGCTGTGATTTTGCTTGGATCCACAGCAATTCCTTCTTTCGATACAACATGGCCTAGAAATTTTACTTCATCTTGCCAGAAGATACATTTGGAAAATTTTGCTTTCAATACATTCCGTCTTAGAATTTCTAGAACCTGTTCCAGATGCTTTTCATGTTCGGCCTTTGATTTAGAGAAGATTAAAATATCGTCAATGAAAATCAGAACAAATTTATTCAATACTCCTCTGAATACTCTGTTCATTAGATCGACGAAGTAAGCGGGAGCGTTACATAAGCCGAACGACATTACTAACCTCTCGTAGAATAAGTCGGGGCCTCTGAATGCTGTCATTGGAACACACTCTTCGGCAATTCGAAGTTGATGGAAACCTGTAGCTAGGTCCATTCGTGAAAATACTTGTGCTCCATTTAATCGATCCAACAAATCATCTATTCGCGGCAATGGATATTTGTTCTTTATTGTCTATTTGTTCAGATCACGATAATCCACACATAGACGTAGAGTACCGTCAAATTTCGGGACAAACACAACTGCTGCACCCCAATCAGAGAAACTAGGCCTGATCAGACCCTTCCATACTAGCTGTCGTGTTTGATTGTCTAATTCCTATTTCTCTTTCAAGGACATTCTTCGAATAGCGTGAACTACCGACCTTGCATTTGGAATTAAAGCAATTTTGAAATCTATTTCTCTCTGCGAAGGTAAGCGAACAACTTCTTCGAACACATCAGCATAGTTCTTGACGACAGGAATGTCTTTGATGAGGTCAGGAATATTCTCTGTGACTTCTGGGATATTTTCTATTTGGGCTGGAGAAACATTCAAAGCTGCCCAGAAGTCCTTTCTATTTGAAGTCGGGCCTTCGCATGGTATGGTTATATAATTCCCTGATTGGGCCTTTGCTTTCACCTCTCTCTCGGCGCATCTAACCTCCGCTTCATATTTGGTTAGCCAATCCAATCCCAGAATAAGATAGAATTCATTAAAATTCATGACGATAGAGATAATAGGGAATTTATAGCAAGAAAAGGAGACAGGTACTGCACAAATCCAACTAAGATCGATGGAACCCCCAACCGGATTTTGGACAGTCATTGGTTCTTTGAGCTTCCTCAATTTAAATCTAACTTCTTGGCTGTACTCTTTGAAATAAAGCTTCGCGACACGCCGGTGTCAAACAGTACCTTAACTGGAATATTTTTGACATTAAGCGTGCCCTCTAAAACATCAGACCTTCCCTGACTATCTGAGGGTGCTGAGGTTTCTGCCACTTCATTTACCTGAGCCTCATTGGTCTTTTTCGACAGCCAGCAGTCTTGCTTTACGTGACCAGCTTGATGACAAAGATTACACTTTCTATTTTCTTTAACCTTGTTCTTTGATTTAGGTCCTTTCTTTGTTTCTTTAGAGATCGGCAACTTATCGAGAGATGTCCTGGCTTATTGCAGTTAGAGCATACAGTTGTCGTTACTGGTTTCTTTTCATATTCACCCCTTTTCCTCTTGGCACTGGGCTTCTTACTGATCTCAGACGTCGTACTAGCTTCAGGGATATCAGTTTCCGACTCTGCTTTGTCACTAGAAATGACCTCTTCTTCGTCGCATAACATTCCTTTCTTATGGAGATCCTCATATTGATAAGCCATATAAATCATTTCAGAAAAGGGGAGCTTCACGTTCCTCATTACACTGTTTTGATATTTTCTTTGAAGCCCGTGAATGAATCTAAGATTCTTCCTCTTTGGGTCTTTAATCAGATGAGGAGCAAAATGAGAAAGTTCGTTGAATTTCTTATGATATTCTGGGATGGTCATGTCACCTTGTATCAGATAAGAAAATTCGTCGCTCAGTCGCTTCTGGAGGAGTAAATCTTTCTAGGAAAGTCACTTTGAATCTATCCCAGGTGATATCACCTTCTGGATTATTCTCTATAACCGAATCCCACCAGAACAAAGCTTCATCTTTGAGTGCCCAGGATGCCAGTAATCTTTTCTGGTCATCCCTCAGCTTTAAACCATCAAAGATCTTTCCAGCCGAACGAATCCAAGCCTGTGTCTTCATAATAGATTCTTCACCAGAGAACGGTATTCCACCCATGTTTCGATATTTGATTAATAGGGCCTCAATATCCGGTTCTACATTCCTTCTGTTTCTGACACTCATTTTCTAGTACTTCTGCAAACAGCAGATCAAGTGTCAGGTCACAGAAAAGATAATTTTGAAATATAGAAACAAATACTTGAATGTAGATGCGTCTATCTAGGTGTTATTTCATTCTTCTACTCATACTAGGATATTACTGATCCTATCTGTAATGAGTTGCTCGTCCTATAACACTACTGGTTCTATTTCTGATGAGTTCGTTCGAATGTTATATTCCGGAACTAAGCTTAACCAAAGCTCTGATACCACGTTGAGACGACCCCAGACCCCGTACAGACGGAGACAAGGGTTATCTTTGGAATATAACACAGAAACAGATAATAGCAGAACAAAATTAAATAAATACACCAGATAATGAACAATAGAATATACTGGATAAAAGTAATCATCAGAGTTACATAGTATACAAGATCTTACTTAGTAAAAGTACAGTTCAGCTATACATAAATGTCTACAGCGGAAAACAAACATAATATGTAAAATAGGAGCTGAACAGCATAAAAAGAGATGAATGATAGAATCCATCTTCAGCTCCAGCTATCCAGAAAGAACCAGCTAAACCTAAATACAAGGCTGCCCGTGCAGAAAAAGGGGCACCCGAGTTTGAAAGTGAAACAAACTACGAGTCAGTCATGGGACTGGTATGAGAAATCCACTCAACACATATATAATTTGGCCAATCACAGGACCACGCCACTTTCGTGGAACGGGTTTACTCCATTGGATTGCCAGTGCTTTAAAACAAATCTTTCTTTTAAACAACGCAATGTATTTTATAAAAATGAAGCCATTATAAGACTCAGTTCCCATCACACAATGCAACGCAAACCGGAGGATAGAGTTTTACCTTATAACGGCCAAAATATGCTTGATACGAATAAAATAAAGGCAATTGATATCGTTGCTAGTGTTTATATGTTTTGAAAACAATTTCAAATCATAACTATCAATCATAGACGGCATGGGTACCATATATCATGTCGCCATATATATATACAATCAAAACCGCACGATGTCATATTTGGAAATTGGATTTCCGTCATGAACCAAGGCAAAAGATAGTCCTTACCGAATTCGCGACTCTCTAGCCCGAGCCACAGGAACAGCCGCAACTGCCCCTTGGAGCGACAGGGCCGGTCCACCGATGTGGATTATTATCCCTGAACAATACATTTCCCCGCTCTTTGGGGCGTAAACGAGCCAACGAATGACTCCATCGGACCCGGATCGTCTGATCAAACCGAGGTGCCTCGCAACAGCAACAACCACATAGGTGAAAAGTATATAAATGTCAGGGCTGGTAGGTCACTGACACCACCCTAGCTAGAAAGAAACGCATGCCCTCCGTGAGGTCCTTCTCCCGTTTCTGGTTCATACCGGGGTGTGAGGCTCGCGAATTCACGTTATACACAAAGCTACGCCACACAGGCGGTACTTTGATCATCACCACAAGGCTTTGCTTTTCAACAGAAGCACTGATCACTGCATCTTAGCATGCCATATAGGTAATTCATGCCATGCGACTGATGTCCATCGATATACAACCTCTGAGCTCGTGTGTTTCAGAGAAGGGCGTTAAGCAAAAGAATAAATTCTCCGCCGCCAAACAGATGTATATTTAATAGAGATCAATCAACACAGAATAAAATCCAATGTCAGACACACAGTCCATTTACAAGTCCGTTCTGGGTCTGAACGAAACCGGAGGCACTAAATACCTCGCAAACCCATCGATCACCACGTACGTCTGGACGATCACCACTCATTATCCATATTTCGGGATGCCTCCCAATCAGGACCTCGGTTACCATCCAAACGAGATAAAGATCTCCGGTCTTCGACCACCGTCTTCATCTTCGACTTTCAATCGTCGGTCAATTATTTGAAATGAGAATTAACTCGGCCTTTTCAAATAATTCACGTATATTTAGAATTTCAAAGCAATTTACTTCAATGGTCAAATTATTCGACAACACCAATTTTGTTCTTTAAGGTAATTTTCACACCAAACACATTCAACCATCAAATACCACATAAATCGAGCAAATTCAGTTTATTTCCATTCCATATTGTTTATGGTATTTTATAACGATTTATCGCTATTTTTATTTATTTTAAAATAGCCAATTTATTCAAAACGACGCTTCGGGCCATAACGCGGCCGTGGCGCTGTTTTTCTTCAGATTTGATTTACACATATCTGAAAATCTAACCGTTGGATCTTCACACAATTTACATCATTAGAAAGGTATTTTCAAAACAAATCCAACGGTTCCAGTTTCGGAAAAATCCGACGGTCGGATCTCCCGGTACAATCGTTTGAAGTTTCGATTTCAAAATACGAACTGCAGCGTCGTTATTCGATTAAATATAATTATATATATATATATATAATCGTTTCTGGCGCTATTTTTCTTCAGATTTGAATTAAAAATTCCAGACAATCCAACCGTTGGATTTTTACAAATTTGGTGCCGTTGGAAAGATTTTTCCAAGGCGAACCCAACGGTTGCGATTTCAGGAAAATCCGATGGTCGGATCTCCTGGCATAGTCGTTTGAAATCACGGTTTCAAATCATGAACTGCACGGTCATGTTTCGTTTTAATTTTATTTATATTTATATATTTATATAAATATAGTTCATTCAACAATTTCAATATCGTTTTCACTTCAAATATTTCTCTAACGCCTTTAAATTTTGGAAAATTTCGCCATAACCTCCTTTGTACCGGAGGGGCTGGGAAAATTCCCAAATAGCCACACGGGCGTCTCATGTCGAAAAGAAAAAAGAAAAAGCCAAGCGGCTAGCCAACAGGCTCATAAAATCATCACCCAAACAAAACAGTAAATGTGTACCTATTTGTCGGGCACAAAATTTTATCCCTCTTCTCTAGCCCCTTTGCTATAACCTGTTCAATAGGTATGCATGTACATATATACAGTTCTTATCATTTATCATTTTCCATTCAACTTCATATTTGATCCCATTTGGTTTAAAAACACCATTCATTCTAATTTTACATGTATAGGAAAAATCATATCATTAGCTAATTAATGAATATTTCAACTCATTTTTTTTTTTTTGAACGAGTGGCTATTTTTAACACTTCACATTTCAACAATTCGTTTATATAATAAAAATGTGATTTTTATTGTAAAACAGTTCATTTCAAAACACTATTATTTTATATAGTTTATATAGGTGATAAAAATGGGATTTTCTTATAAAACAATTTCTTTTAAAACGAGATTATTTTACATAGTCCATATGGATGATAAGAAGGTGATTTTTATTATAAAACAATTTATTTCAAAATATGAATACCATTCAACACATGAATTTCTAATCAACGAATGAATATCGATTCAACACATGAAGGTTTTCTATAGTTTCTATATATATATAAAAATGTGATTTTTATATTTGAAACGCGAACACCATTCAACACATGAATTTCTAATCAATGAATGAATATCGATTCAACACATGAAGGTTTTCTATTCAATGAATAAATATAGTTTCAGCAAATGAAATAATTCAAACACATGAATATTATTCAAAATTTCGGCAGCATAACGGCAGGGTAGTTAAAACTGGGACCATCCCTAGTACGGCTCCTCGCTCTACATTAAAACCTCGCGGTTTTTGACAATGGGGATCATGCATCTAGTTCGCACGCAGGCGGCATGTATATATTTATTTCATTTCCACAAACTAATCCTATGTGGTTTCAACCAAATATTTTTCAACCACAATCAATCAATATCAACCACAAACAATCCCAAACAACCATTCGCTATCAATCAATTTTCACACCAATCACAATCAATAAATATCGTCCATGGTTTGTGGACGAGGGGCGTATATATATATATATATATATATATATATATATATATATATATATATATATATATATATTAATATATAGCAATTCACTTCATTTCAACACATTTATAATTTTTACAACGCATATATAACTTATACATCGAACGTACAACTTATACAACACTTATACATGAGGTGTACAATGCATATATAACGCATACATCGACTATATAATTTATACATCGTCGTTTTCCATATTGTTTATAAATTAGAAATCTCACATTGGGTTCCACTCCACCAAAAATAGTAGAAGGCTCAGAAAAATATGCGGTCTCTTCTAAAATGTAGAAGACGTCCACACGATCACGATGTTTCCTGTTTCATCGAATTTCGTTAACGAATGAAAAAGATATGATTTTTCAAAGTTTGCAACACTTTAAAACTGTCGAAATCAGTTTAAAATAGATTAGCCGTATACCTGTTTTTTCTTCGAATCTAGGTTTTCGATTTTTGTCGAATCCGTGAAGTTGTAGCTCGATCAGAGGGTGCGACGTAGAAGAGGGGGGCGTGGCGCTTCTGGCGATGGTCGGGGCTTCGGGTCCGATCGCCTCTGGCGATCTCGGCGTCGACTGGAAGTCGACGACTTTGGAGGCGTCGTTCTCGACGCTGGCGAAGGGAGAGAGGGTGGGGTCGGTTCTGATTTGAAGAGGAGGAGGTGGCGAGTCGTGTGGTGGCGGTGGCGGTGGCTGCAGGTGGCGGAGGAGGCCGGAATCGGGTCGGAAAGCTTCGAATGGTTTTCGCCGTTCGCTCGGGGAGAGAGAAAAGGGTTTTTTTTTGAATGAATTATTTTGATTGGTCGGTATACATATTTATTCAAAAATTGGAGTTTTCTTAAACGGACTCGAAATCAAACCCAACGACTGTCGCCTCTAGCGTTTTACCCCCATTCCGAACACAACGGGATATGTTTCGAAGGCCCATTCGACTGTTACAGTAAGTTATTTTTCAAATTAAAGTATAAAACATTTAATTTTTAACTTGAACGTGCATTTCAATTTGCCAGGGCCACAAATTGATTCGAAAAATTCCAGAAAAATAAATCTAGCTATGTTTTGACGATACGGTCCCAACAAAACTAGTTTCGTCGAATTCTGAGACCGTTTGCAAAAAAGCCCAGTTTTGGTCGATCCAATTTAACTACAATTGACCAAAACACATTTTCCTTTGCCCCGCTCACACATTAGCTTCAAAAATTATGAAATTTGAAACCTAGCAATAACTTCTCATCCCGGATCCAACAAAAGTGGTTTCGTCAAATTCCGAGGTCGTATGCAAAATGGCCATTTTCACGGGCTATATAAATTCCGTATCGACCTTCCCGAAAATTCATTCGGCCATAACTTTTGCTTTCCGCTATGAAAATTCGATTTTTCAGATTCGTTAGAAAAGTATTCACTAACAGATTTAAATATTTTTGGTTTCACTAAAATCCATTTTGTTTTGCACCCGGTACAGTCCGACAAAGTTTGAATTCAATTTTTGAAACTGCAGCGCCATTTCAGGCCTTATTTATAATTATAATTAATTATATTCGTTTTCAATTGTCGATTAAAACTCACTTTTCCTTGCCATTATTTAAAATATTTATTTTAAAATCCATTATTTTAGCCAATTTAAAATTTTAAATTGGTTAAGATTTTCTGGGTCGTTACACTATAGCTCCTTATTCACCTCAATCCAACGGTATAGGCGAACAGAAAAACAGAACTCTAAAAGAAATGATGAATGCCTTACTAATTAGCTCTGACTTGCCAGATAATTTTTGGGGAGAAGCTATTCTTTCGGCAAACCATATTTTAAATAAAACAACCGTAAAGAAAACATCTGAAACTCATCACGAACTTTCGAAACAGACCACCATCCTACAAATACCTGAAAGTGTAGGGGTGTCTTGCCAAATTGGAGGTACCAAAACCAAAGAAGGTCAAAATTAGACCAAAAACTATTGATTTTGTATTCATTGGATATGCCCAAAACAGTGCTGCATATCGATTTTTGGTACACAAATTTGAAACTGATGATAATCATAAAAATACCATCATTGCATCGAGAAATGATAGTTTTTTTGAACATATATTCACCTTGAAACATGGTGCCGAAACTCATACACCTGAGAGATTAAGGGGAGATATGTTATGTTATCCTAGGCAATAACAAGGACATAATAACATCTACAAAAGATATGTTATCCTCTAGATTCGATATGAAAGACCTAGGACTAGCTTATGTGATATTGGGTGTAAAAATTCTGAGAACATCACAGGGATATGCATTATCCCAATCGCATTACATCACCAAAATACTTGAAAAATTCAAGCAATATAATGTAACTATTGCAAAATCACCAGTAGATATGAACCAAAATTGGGTAAAGAACACTCGTGATGGTATCTACCAAATGGAATACTCTCGTATACTGGGAAGTATCATGTATATTATAAACTGTACTAGGCCTGATATCACATATGCTGTAAGCAAACTAAGTAGATTTACCAGGAATCCTGGTAAGCATCATTGGAAAGAGATAATCAGAGTTCTAGGATATCTAAAGTATACGCAGAGTTATGGTCTATACTATATAAACTATCCTTCAATAGTGGAAGGATACAGTGATGCAAATTGGATCACTAGATCCAATGATACAAAGTCTACAAGTGGATACGTGTTCACATTAGGAAATGGAGCAATTTCATGTAAATCCTCCAAATGGACTTGTATCGCTAGATCTACGATGGAATCAAAGTTTATTGCACTAGATAAGACTGCAGAAGAAGCAGAATGGATTCAAAGCTTCTTGGAAGACATTCCTAATTAGAGCAATACGTCGCTTCTTTGGTTAACAAGTTAATATAAATTAGGATAACCTCGCATATAGTTAATATAAATTATATAGCCAAGGAATGTAACCATCTCCATTCTCGCGCACGTTGATACGAATCCAACGTCTTTAGCTTGTTCCATTCTGTTATTGATTGTATATGGTTACAAATTTTATACGTTACACTGTAATTAAAATAGCTTAATTATATATTGTTATCCAAATCCATAATTAACTTTATTAGGCATGTGTACTATAACCGCATGTTCGAAATTTGTGTCTAACTCATGTTAAAAACTACACTTTGAATTTTTTGGGTTAGGTAATTTACTTCATTGGTTCTCATATGTGTACCTTGTTATAAAAAATGCTATATATATATAATTAAAACTAACTAAATTTACGTTTAATTTTTAAACTGGGCCTTAAATAAAATGGAGCCCAAATATATAATCCGCTCACCATTATTAGCACTATTTATGTTCCTCATTCTATCACAGTTCATCTTCGTTTTCCACTCCTGCTACACCAATAAGCATTATCACTTGTTGTATTCTCCCCCTCATCCCACTGTTTCAAACACCGTGCATCTTCATTCCATGCAGCTTTTACCGGCCTCTTCCATTCTGACTCCCCATTTTCTGTAATGCACTTTCCTTGTTAACACACCCTAGACCCAAATCCGCAACTTTATCCCGCCAGTGCCACCATCATCTCCATGTCCTTTTCATGTTCTCCCTGGCCGACCCCACCAGTAATACTCCGATCAACTCTCTGGCCTCCGACCAACCTGCTCCGGCCTTCCCACGTAATTTACTACCCCTCCCGCAATTCTTCCAGTCTATTTTGCATGAAGTCTTCCTTCTGCCACTTTCAAAAATCATGCCACCCTCCAATGTAAATCTTAACACACTGCTCCTCTTTGCTCTCGTTTTCTTCTCATACATCACTTTTTCATGCGCATGATACTTCTTGCATAAAGACCCGGATACCACACAACCTCACCTTCCTGTTTCATTGTGTTTTTCCCCCTCACACTTTTCTCCTGTATTGATCGAGCCTGTTGTTTATTTTTATTTTTAAATTTTATTTCTCTTTTTGAAATTTTTACATTTCATTGGAGCCTTGAAGCTGCGACAAACATCTGGAGTCTTTGTTATTTATAATAGAGAAAGCCTTGGTCTCCAAGGTTCTTAGGGTCAGTAGTGTTTCAGTGGTAGGCTAAAGGTTTGCATTAAATTTTCACTTCGCTTGTCCAGATTGGGTTTACATTGATGTGAAGATACAACATGGATTGGAGAAAGAGCGTGTGTGTATTCCATTTGATTGAGTGGTCCTAAACACTAGAATAGGATAGTTGTTACTAGCGAATATTGATGGAACACACACATGAAATTTTCCTATAGGGTGGTGGTTGTTATTTGCATGTGCAAGGGTACAAAATTGAGAACACATGTAGGAGAAAGAGATAGGTTGCAGTGTGTGTTTTCAACTCAACTTTAAACCATCTAGGGTAGGATTGCGAAAGGCATGTGGATGCTTACTGTGTTGAAGTGAAAAGAGAAGTAGTACTTAAAAGGAAAGTAATAGGAAAGCATGCCCAGGACTGTGTTTGTTTAATGCATAGGCTTGAGAATATAATTAGAAAAATACTGGCATGGCCAATAATTGCTTCAGACAGTTTATAACAATATATACTCTGTGATGTGATATGCAAATTTCCAGTCACTACTGATCAACGAATAGTTTCTCGTATACGAGTACTGCCATTTGCAAAATGAAAAGCGTTGTGTTTGGAACCTTAGAACCTGAAAAATACGATGACCGAGAAACAGATTATTCAATATCCAATTCAAAGCACAGTTGTTGTATAACCTAGTTTATCAGAATAATTAGTCGTTTTTAAGGCTTAAATAATATAAATAAAATATATTTAAATCCTAAAATAATCATAAAAATAATATGGCTTCAAATATAAACGATATGGATTTATAACTCAACATCATCAATTTTTGAGTTGAAACAATATCCAAATTATATAAAAAAATCATTATAAAGTTATTAAATAAACGTTATCGTTTACTAACGAATTCCATAGCGACTATTTGAAAATTTGAATTAGACATAATTCAAAATCTATAATAAGAAATCTCCGTTTTTCTCTTCCATTAGAAAATTATAATCAAATCGATTCAAATGTTTCTTATTTCACAGAAATTCGACTTAAAACGGATTTTGTATATTCAATTGAAATTTAAATCGTAAATTACGAGCTACTACGACAATTTGATTTCGTAATATAATTATATATAAATTATACGTTCAAACTTCATTATATAAATAAATTATATATTATAAATCCATTTAAAATTTCCAATTTAATATTTAAAATATATTAAATATTGACTACTAAAAATGTGGGACGTTACATTCCTTCCCCCCTTAAAAGAATTTCGTCCCTGAAATTACTAGGATTGAAGAAATACTACAAATCCAATTATCTTTTCTAAAATTCAATTATAATCAAAGAATAATTCATTCAACTCTTATTAAACCATTGATGGATTTATATTCAACTAATCTACCATCCAATTAAACAAATAATGCATAACAATAATCAATAAGCAATGCACAATCAAATCATTCAACTGAATTTATATTCAATTTTAATATTAACCTGGATTTAAATTTATTAAATATCCATCGATCAATGTTCGATTGATTTCCATTTAATTTGATTTTCAAACCCCAAATCGATTTTTAATTAACTCCATCTCAATGTCAATTCTCACGTTAACTTCTCTTTACCAAGTTAAGTTCAAATTTCGTATTCAATAAACTAATCGGTTTTCTAATCAATTCGCTTCTATTTCAGAATCCAATTTCTGACTCTATTTCCAAAAATCATCAAATTTCTCTCCTAGTGTCATTTAACTTATTTTCAAGTTAAACCCCAGCTCATTCAATTTCATATTGAATTTCTCGTTTACGAATCTCATATTGAAATTAGCCTTGGTTATTTTAAACCAATAGAAATTTTATAATTTAATATGAATTCTGTTCAAATCGATCAAACACGTCAATGTTCTAATAATTTAAGAAAATTATTACCATTCTATACAAAAATATAATTTGGCCATAATTATTCCATTTACCTTCTTTACAAAACAATATCGTGTTATTTGCTACTTCAAACGTTTTTCAACAATTGAAGCGATCAAATAGCACAATACAAAATATATGTGTATAAAATTTACAAATACGCTCTCATATATATATATATACACATTCAAACTCAATCTAAGGCATTACAAACCCCATCACTATCGAGTTATGCCACAGAGCCAAGGTTATTACTAAACCAATAGCTCTGATACCACTGTAACGACCCAGCGGATTCGATGCCCGAATCTCGACAATAGTACATAAATCTCGTATTACTTGCCAAAACCAAAGTATCGAAACGCAAGATAGTTAATGAAAGAAAATAGAGGGTGAGATAAGAAAGAAGGAAATATTAGAATAGAAGAAGATGATGAACCAACACAACACAGAGTCTCACATCGCAGCGGAACAAAATATAATATAGAAATAATCTTTAAAGAGAGCTTGAAAAATACTTACGACATCAGAGTACATTAATACATCTGGACAGTTATAGATATCTATCCTCATATAAAATACACATCGGAATAAATACTAATCCATCTAAACTGGTGTCCAATAACCTGAACCTGCGAAACCGGGGTTAACCCGAGCATTACAAACGCCGGATCAGTCTGGTGAACCAGAGTGAGAAAACTCGCTAATTTTAAAGTGAATCGTCCAACTTTATTTTAAATTCAAAAATATTTTCGAAAGAAAAGGATAATCGTAAGACCGATCCACATATAAACACGGACGGTTTTTACCTTACAATAACCCAAAACATTTTGAAATCAATATCTTATTCTGATATTACAATAGTGTCTAATTACAAATAAATAATCATCTAGCGGAACGCTTGCATCTCATGCTCCACATATATAGTATACAATCAAAACCCTGGGCGCTTATTGGAGATTAGATTACGACTATGACAAGGTATGGAACCACCTGCCTATAGTGTATCTCTGGAGGGGAATACACTGGGTTCAACAAGAACGTCTTACAGCCCGGCCCACACATGACCGACCACTCATTTTTCTTAAGTGCATCGAATGTATATAACCAACGGTAGGGATCAACAACAGTTTCCCGAAAAGGGACAACATCGAATAGATTAAAGAAGGAAATGGAATTTCTCTAGATAGGTAATTATACACCCTAATGGGAGCGACCCACATAACCATGTTTCCTACCCGATTTTTTTCATTTCCCAGTTGTGAGGCTTGCGGTTTGAAGTACCTTTCAAAACATCTGGCCACCATTCACTTTGAATGCCACATCGTCAGATCCGCCAGAAAATCACTAATTAACATCTCCAAAAATACTCTAGTTGCTAAGCTAAGAGAACGACCATTCTCTGCCATAACTATGGTATGTTTGAAGAAATCAATGTACGTGATCCCTTTGGAAATACTCTGTCATACATTCGTCCATACAAGTTGTCCTGGGACTGGATAAATCGAAGGCACTCTCCTACTGCATCCTTGAGTTATCCTATGGATCAGTAGCAAGTAGTCCTTGCAAATCCGTAGATTCCAACCATGACTGAATTTCTATCAAAACCCTCTGGTTGCAATCCCAGAGAAATTTATCAAGTAGCCCTTCCGCTTATGAAGATCAACGGCCTTCAATTTCTCCATCTTCAATCAATATCTTCGACGATTTCGTATTTGCTGGTTCGGAATGGTTTTCGAATATAAATTCGATCTCGGTCTTTCCGTACCAACAATCGTATGGGTAAGATTTTGATAGTCGGTTATTTAATTATCAAATAAACAACCATTCAATCATGAAAATAAAAATGAGTTCGCTGATTCAGTACTCAGCATCACTTGGCCTTTTAGTTAAAACTAATTAAACTCCTTAATATTTAATACACAACATTTACTTCTTATTATATTAATAATATTCTTAACTTTTTTAATTATTTTAGAATTAAATCATATATATATATATATATGTACGTATCACCACTTTGGACTTTAACAAATTTCACGTATAAACAACGATATGAAATCTCTTTTGTTTCATTTCTCAAAACAATAACTGTCCCTTCCCTTTTTTATAAACTTATTCAAATATATCTCTTTAATTTCATAAATCTCGATAATACCGTTATATTCTCATGATCGCTTTCTATTACTGTTACTCCCACATTCATTAGTCCCCAACTAAAAATTAGTAATAGAACAACTCCCTAAATGTCAACCCCGTAAGCCGAAACCAACATCAGATCAATACTCAAGAAGTCGTTCAACTCAACCAATCCCCAGTCAGTTTCTTAATTGCATCCTAAACTGCAAAACGTTTGCCTTTAAATTATTTCCCGCTTTGAAATCTCATTTCAATTCCATTCGCTTCACTTAATTTCATTATTAAGTATTTCCCATTTCAAAATCATCATTTTAACTTCACTGATCTTTTGTAAACCTCATTATAAAACTCGGTTTTAATATAAAACCCTTCCACCTCGATTCCATCTTACTTAATTCAAATGTTATATAAAAATTTAATTTAAATTATCTTATTCGCTAAAAATCACTTTTATAACTTCATTATAAAAGAAAAACTCGGATTTAATATAAATCCCTTTCACTAACTCTTATCATAATTCATCTACATTCCATTTCATCTTAGTTTGCTTACTTAAATGAATTCCATTCAAGAAATTAAATCCTTAAATTATTAATTAAATTAATAATATACTTCCTCATTTACTAAAATGAATATTAAGTTTCTTTTTAAATTTCTTATTAATAGTTAATCAAATATTCATTAAATCAATTCATTATATTAATTTACAACAACTAATTTAATAATCAACCCCTGTTAAATGGTCGATTTAATCAACTCAAAAACACGATTTTTATTTAATCAATTCAATTAATCCTCCCTTTAAATTAATTAATAATATAATTAATTTAAATAATTCCATTTTATAATTTAATCCCACTCTTAATGGTTACGTTAATTTCTGCTCATTCACTTATACATCTTGTTAACATAAGCAATTTACTTTTTAAAGTCATTAATTAATTTCTTATAAACTTAAATAATAGATAATAAATATTTATTTCCTTTTAATATACTTTAACTCAAAATAGAAGATTTAAAAAAATTCATCTTCAGTTATAAAATAAATTTTATAACTTCATTTATGTCGATTCACCTGACGGTAAATCGGTATTTATAAAACGATTGATTTTTAGGCCAGCTGCTGCCAATTACTCAACCAATATTGTCCATTGGTTCAAACAAAACAAACGTTGAATTTCCAGTCAACGATTAAAAAGCAAATCAATTATCCAATCAGAACAGTTCATATGAAAATAAATAAGTAACATTTAATATATTTGAGGAATCCTATTGGATCCCTCCAACCTGTTTTTCCCTGCATCCAAATACGTTAACTCAAATAATATCATTCAATTCAATATACAGATATAATTTTAATAATCAACCAATAATAATAATCTAATCATCCAACTATTTATTTTATACTTTAACATTATTATAACATGACCATTAAGGTAAGTTACCTCAGTTGATTACGATCGTTAAAAATAACGATTGATTCCAATTAAATTAAACAACGTTTAATTTAATAGGTTCAGACAATATAAAATAATATATTTAGTAAATATCCAGCAATAACAACCATAGCACAAAAATATTAAACCCGACTTATATAAAATATAAGTGGGATAAAAACTTGGTGAGCAAACTCACCTTGATTCATTTGCCACGGAAATAGTTCATTCTAATTAAATTAAACTGTCGTTCTAATTAAATTAAACATCCCGGTTGCTACCAACTTTGACCAAACCATCTCCATTACGTCGCGCTCGTTGAAACGAATCCAACATCTTTGACTTGTTCCATTCTGTTATTGAATGTATATGGTTACAAATTCAATATGTTGCGACGTAATTAAAATAACTTAATTATATATTATTATCCAAATCACCAACTAACTTCATTAGGCATGTGTACTGTAACCACATGTTCGAAATTTGTGTCAATCTCATGATAAAAACTACACTCTAAATTTTTGGGTTAGGCACGTTTACTTCATTGGTTCTCATATGTATACTGTGTTATAACTAATTATATATATATATATATATATATATATATATAATTAAAACTAACTAAATTTACGTTTAATTTTTAAAATGGGTCTTAAATAAAATGGAGCCCAAAGATATAATCCATTCACCGTTATTAGCACCATTTCTGTTCCCCATTCTATCACAGTTCATCTTCGTTTTCCTGCACTTTCCCTGTTAACACACCCTGAACCCAAAACCGCAACTTTATCCCGCCAGTGCCACCATCAACTCCATGTCCTTCTCATGTTCTCCCTGGCCGACCCCTTTTCTAAACTGGTTTCAAGTTTTCCCCTTTACTGATTACTTAATTTATAATTAAGTGTCCCTTAACTCAATCCACCAGTTATCCCATTCCCTTACTAGTTTATTATAACCTAAGTTATAACATTCACTTGTCCCTAGGATAAGTCTACCTATTATACAACATTTTCATTAATGTTATTTATTTATAATAGGTGATTATTATCCCCCTTTTAAACCATTTTCTTTTACTGTTGTATTCCAGTATCCTTCATTCACTGTAATATATATATTCCTTATTTTAATTAGGGAAAACACTTCATGCACCTTATCAGTTTGACTGAAGGAGTCAATGATTTATTTTCATAACTTATTCCCATCTAAATTCGTGGTAGAAAGTAATTTACTTACTCTTCTTACTTTAGTTACTATGGCCTACTTGCAACCACGTTCTCAGAAATAGGTCATTTTGGGATATACATCAATTTTCCTTCCTATCACACAAACTCAATTTATTACATCCCTTCCTTTCTTATTTTCCGAGTTAGAAATTTAATTACCATAATTTCCATTTATTCATATCTTGTTATATACATATATTTATATTTATATTTATATATAAGCACTAGACCTCTCATACTAAGCCTACACTTGTGGACACTGGATTTGCCGGGCGGGTCCGGGAAGACTTCTACCACAAGTTGACTTTACCACGTGTCTTAGCACCATTACAAATTTTAATTTTTGCACTTAGGCCTCTCACATTAAGTTCAACATTAGTGGCTGCTGGATATGCCGATCGGGTCCGGGCAGACTTCCGCCATTAATGCAACCTAACCTCGTGCCATACGTGTAGTTACAATTTCTAATTGTAATCCTAGGCATATTCATTCTTTTACAATTCTACCTATTTAATTATAGGTGTTTATACCCTTTCCCAATTCATATTTCTCATGTGTTATATGCCCAAAATAAGTCTATAATCATAGTTTTATTTATGGCCAAACTATATTCATGCAATCAATTTTAATATGAAATCATTTAATCATATAATTGTATTGATTCGTACAAGTAGGGTTCATGTGACAAATTAACATGTAGTATGAACAACAGTAATTTCTAATCATTCCTAACAAGTTGTTTTTCAACATGTAATCATTCCAATAATCTAATAGATTCAACATATGAATTTCCTGATCTATTTATATTAACGTCTCAACTTGTTATAACAACAATTTATAATTAAACTGGCTATTTCACAATTTATTAAAAGGGGAATGCTAAACGATAGTCATAACATTATCTAAAGGCTATAGTTTAAACCCATTCACCTTTCATGCTTTCCCCAAATTTTGGATCTGATCTGTTCTATCATCCATGGTTTTTCCTTTCCCCTTTAATTTGATTAGAAACCTAATAACATGGATCGACTATTTTCATCAAGAGAGAAGAGAAAGAAAATAGGAAGAATATGAATAGATTGGATTTGGGACGTTACCATGCTTTTCACGTAATTCTGAATGCCTTTTTAATAAAAACACCAATCTCTTCCCTCCAGATCTTAATTTAAGATTTTCTAATCTACAAATCTAAATTTCTGAATATGTTTGAGGGGAGAGAGAGAGAGCACAATGGCAGAGCTCCAGCGTAGCCACCAAATTATGAGGGTTAGGGTTGGGTCTAGGGTCTTATTTATATGTGTAGCGGAGGAACCAGGACCCTTAGATCTAAATCTAAAACACCAGAATCGTCCACGTCAGAAAAGAAGGTGCCAGGTTCGCGGGTGGGTCGACCCCCTATTGGTGAGTCGACCCATAGGTCGACCCTCAATGGTCTAAATTCCGCCCAGATTTTCCCGCTCGTGAATTTTTGATTTTTGGACTGATTTTCGAATTTTTTGGATTTATTTTTTTGATATATATATATACACACACACATACATATAAGCTCCTTATATGCGTACAAACTTCTCATGCTCATAACTTCTTCATACAGTGTCTGTTTTACTCAAACTAAGTGTCTATCTTGACCAGAATTTTGAGACGGACGCAATGGCGCAGTCCATTTTACTTAATTTTGAATATTTAATTAAGTTATTCTTATTTTATTATCTTACACTAAAAATACAGGATGTTATATTGTCCCACCCTTTGGAAATTTCGTCCCCGAAATTTGACAAGGGTAAAATAAATTAACCCCTCGCATAAAATACATCCATTATGTGTGCATCTAATTCTTGCAAACATTATGCACTTGTGCACTTGTGCAAAGTGAAATACAACATAATAATGCATGTATGCCTAAGCGGAACCTCCTATGTGTATGCAATTTTTTAAAAATCCTTTTAAAATATGATGCTCACATCCTAAATATACTGGCAGTTCTACATGAATGCAATATTTTGAAAATCAAAAAGCTTTTTCATCCAAATTTTCCCACAGTCTTACCGAGTTAGAGCATAGTTCATCCAATTGTTGCATTCATAATCCTACCAACCAACTTTATTTTTTGAATTTTAGGAAAATCTAATTTTCTAAATTCGATCTCTTATGTTACAAAAAGGTGGAAAACTCCGCATCTCCCGCTTTTCTTTTTCCAACATTTTTCTAATCGTACTTGGATTTTTAGGTAACTATTTATAAAGATTCCCTATTTTCCTATCCAAGCACAACCCATATAAGAAAATTTTCTTTGTTATTGATTTTCTTTTTTCATCTTATCATGGAAAGTTTTATCTTTGTCCATCTTTTCTCATAATTTTCCATTTTTGCTTCTTTACTGAAGTTTCTGTTTCCATTTTAGTTGTACTAATTTTCTTTTCTTAGATTATTTAATTATCTGAACTTAGTTTAAATTTAAATAAGCTTCTAGTCTTCTAACTAAAACATGAGAACAAACACCCTGCACAGCTACTGCCAAGGGACAAGAATCTTGGAACTATACCCCCCTCAGTCAAAAAAGTCCAAACTATGGGATCCACGATAGGTTTAGGTGTTACCATAACTACCCTACAAAAACAAAACAATGGAATGATCCCAACAGAAATTTAGTAACAGGTTTTTACCCCTAACACTGAAATTAGTAACATGATCTAAACACTTACTTTCCCTTTACTATCTAGTAGTTACTACTTGTCCTAGCTGTGTACCAACGATTATTTCAAGCAACACCCTAGGCTATTCAATGCTTACGCATTTACGGAAACTCACTATTATTCCAAGATAATTCTCGCTATTTGCTTCATAGCCTCAAAAAAAATTCTGTCTTTCCTAGGCACTAGTCCTTACCTACTCCATACTTTTAAAACACGGTTTGGCCCTTTTTCATTTAAATTTCCTTCCAAAAATTAAAAGTGTCAAAACTCTGTTTTTCCTCATGAAAACTTTCTTTTGCAAACCATAAAAACAAGTCACCTTAAAAATGTAAATTATCATTATCATTATCATTTTTTTTTCAAATCACAAAACTGGAGTAGATATGGACAACTATTTTCTCCATCGGGTTTATGACTTGCTCTTACCTATAAGGTTAGTTTAGTCTCTTACTATAAGGTGTCAACATCCACTCTATTCTTATTTTCTAAAACTTATTTTGTCCACTCACAAAATTATCTTAAAATAATTTATCAAAAAGGGTTGTCATAAGAATAGAGATTTCAAATCTTTCTTTATTAAAGATTCTTGTATGAAATATAACAAGAAAACTAGCAAGCTATACATGCTCTATACTATGCACCGTTTATTGAGAGAATTTTACTTTAGACAAAATTTTCGCAAGAAATCACTATTTGCAAAATATACCCCATTTTACTTCAAGATCCAATATGTATACTTTACATACTTAAAACTATAACTTTTAAGATCAAAACTTGAAAACACCATAAACCAATTTCCCAAAACTTTTACAATAAGTTTTTAAAAGTTAATAATGGGGTTAGAATCAAAGCAGGTTTCCAATTTTTCTGGCTTTCCTAGACACTCCCCAAGGTCAATTCTCTCAACTATACATATTCCTAATCCATTTTGTTTTTCTCTTTCTAACGTTTTCCAATATATAAGTTTTTACTGCCAAACCTACTAACCCAAAACACTTATCATTCACTTTCCTTCCATACAAAGTATATTGTACACTTTCCACCCAAATTACCTAAGGGTCTCAGATTTCCTTATTCATTCCTTTAATGTACAAAACGAGCATCCCATTTCATACCAAGATATACTCTTTCTATTTAGTGGGTTCCTCTATGGATCTGGGAATATATATAATATATATATATTTTTTAAAATACAAATATGTTGACTCACTATTTATATAGGAATCATAAACCTAAGCTTTGATACCAGATGTGACAACCCGAATTCCGACAGACTAATTTTTTTCAAAATTCCAATCTATCGAAACTCGGATTGAGTTGCTCTGGTATCTTGCAGAAAAGACAGAGACATAAAACATGTCAGAGCTCAGAAAATATCTCATAGAGGAATGGATAAAATATAATATAATCAAAATATAGCCTTACCGTATTAGTAATACTGCCTAACCAGTTTCCAAGGCTATCATGTCCCTACCAAAAATCTAACCTGCGAGTATGTTATGAGGAGGGGGTCAGAACACAAGTTCTGGTGACTGGATTTAAACTATACACTTTGGATAGTCCTACATATACGGTTCAATCATATTTTCTTATTTATTAGGTTACTTGGGTTAACAACGCTCAAGGCTTACACATACGTCGCACCCATTTACTTCCCAGTGGATTAACCTAATACAGTATATATGTAGTTACCCCCAATATTGAGGTACACCGATGGTACCCCACTTGCACGGCCTCCACCGTAACGCCATCGAAATATACGCAGTCCCTCATCTTATGTCGTAGTGACGTATAGATAACAATACTACGTTTCACATATATCTCTCATTACTATGCTACGCGAACGTATGGACTACCACCTTTGTTCGAATCGGAATTCGTACCGGAGTAATGCCCTCAAGTCTACGATACACCATCTAGAGCCGACATGCATGTATCTAGACTGTCCACCATATGTATCTTCAATTGTAGCTTGATGCCTCAATCGCACGTCCTCTAATGCGCACCGAGTTCCATGGCAGGGCGATATAAGGACACGGAACTTAGTCGAGAGCTTTTCCATACCTGTACAGGCCTGCCTTTAAGAGCCTCCAAATACAGATATCCCTAGGGTCTGTTTTCACGGTGGCTATGACCCCACCTCGTCCCTTCCCTCAACTAGTTAAGACTACAAGAGCTAAGCGACTTCCACTACGAAAATAATCTAAACATCCATGTGGCATCTCCTCTCAACCGCTTACCCCGATAGTGAAGGGTGAAATGGTATCTTGGGTTTAGCTTTAGTCCTTCTGCATCCCACTGGCTGCCGATGACGGGTGTCCGACGGTCTACTATCCTTATTGGTCTTGACCCTATGCCTCCTCGTGAGGCAACCGCCGAACCACCCTGGTGTCACCTTGTCACAACATTCTGACTACATAGCTACATCTACAGTCAAGGCCCACCCACCAAGTAGTTACGCGCAGACCCAACCACTGCGGGTACAACCTAAGACCTCTACCGCTGTACAGATGACTACTAAGAGCACCTTACGTACCTCAGGAAGCTGTGTGCTTCCTCTTCTAGTCTTTCGGAGCTGTCAGAACAATCATATGAATGTGTGCTCCCCCTCGTGCCTTATAACACCACGATGATCTACCCTATTGGGTTATTCACCCTCAAGCGTGCGGACTAGTTCATGCACCTCACTTTAATATGTTATTAGACCCTATGTCTAAACATTCTTTTACGCGCTTGCCTAACCTCATTAGGTTTCCTTTTAACTTGGTTATTCTCATTCACGTTGAATTCTTATTCAAATTACCAAGTTTCTCTTGCTTATTAATTTCGGTCATACAACTTAACCCATTTAAGTTTATTAATAAGCCCACCACATGTTATTCTCTAGATTGTGGCCCAAGGTCTGTAATCCACAATCTATTTTATATTCTTGTTTGATTTCATAATTACAATAACATTTTTTGCATAATATGTAATTAAGTATACCCAATTCACATGTTTTCTAATTAACATGTCACTTACCATTTATGATTAAATATAACTTAATTCATTTCATAAGTTTTCCTCACCCTTTCTCATTTAATCATAATTCCATTTTACATTGTCTATACAAATTATCGTTGTTTACTTATTAACTTAATTCTATTAACTAAGGCCCATTAATAAGTTTCTCTGCCCGTTTATTATAACTTATGTTATAGTTTCCTCTTGTCCCTAGGACAAGCCTAAACATTCTTATCAACGGGATTCAGACTCCCAAGCTTACATATTACTTAATTTATAGTTAAGTACAATATATTTCCCCCCTTTTCTAAACTGGTTTCGAGTTTTCCCCTTTACTGATTACTTAATTTATAATTAAGTGTCCATTAACTCAATCCACCAGTTATCCCATTCCCTTACTATTTTATTATAACCTAAGTTATAACATTCACTTTTCCCTAGGACAAGTCTACCTATTATAAAACATTTTCATTAGTGTTATTTATTTATAACAGGTGATTATCATTCCCCTTTTAAACCATTTTCTTTTACATTTGTATTCCAGTATCCTTCATTCACTGTAATATATATATTCCTTATTTTAATGAAGGAAAACACTTCATGCAACTTATCAGTTTGATAGAAGGAATTAGTGATTTATTTTCATAACGTATTCCCATCTGAATCCGTGGTAGCAAGTAATTTCTTTACTCTTCTTACTTTAGTTAATGTGGCCTACTTGCAACCACGTTCTCAGAAATAGGTCATTTAGGGAAATACATCACGTTTCCTTCCTATCACACTAACTCAGTTTATTACATCCCTTCCTTTCTTATTTTCTAAGTAAGAAATTTAATTACCATAAATCCATTTATTCATATCTTGTTATATACATTTATATATATATATATATATAAGCACTAGACCTCTCACATTGTGGACGCTGGATTTGCCGGGCGGGTCTGGGAAGACTTCTACCACAAGTTGACTTAACCTCATGTCTTAGCACTATTACATATTTTTAATTTTTTCACTTAGGCCTCTCACATTAATTTCAACATTAGTGGCTGCTGGATATGCCGGTCGGGTCCGGGCAGACTTCTGCCACTAATGCAACCTAACCTCGTGCCAAACGTGCAATTATAATTTCTAATTCTAATCCTAGGCATATTCATTCTTTTACAGTTTTACCTATTTAATTATAGGTGTTTATACCCCTTTCCCAATTCATATTTCTCATGTGCTATATGCCCAAAATAAGTCTATCATCATAGTTTGATTTATGTCCAAACTATATTCATGTAATCAATTCTAACATGAAAACATTTAATCATATAATTGGACCAATTCGTACGAGTAGGGTTCATGTGACAAATTAACATGTAGTATGAACAACATCAATTTCTACCAATTTCTAACAAGTTGTTTTTAAACATGTAATCATTCTAATAATTAAGTAGATTCAACATATGAATTTCCTCATCTGTTCATATTAACGTCTCAACTTGTTATAACAACAATTTATAATTAAACTGGCAATTTCACAATTTATTAAAAGGGGAATTCTAAACGATAGTCATAACATTATCTAAATGCTATAGTTTAAACCCACTCACCTTTCATGCTTTCCCCGTATTTTGGATCTGATCCGTTCTATCATCCACGGTTTTCCTTTCCCCTTTAATTTTATTTGAAACCCAATAACGTGGATCGACTATTTTCATTTAGATAGAAGGGAAGGAAAATAGAAAGAATACGAATAGATTGGATCTGGGATGTTACCTTGCTTTTCACGTAATTCTGAACGCCTTTTTAATAAAAACACCAATCTATTACCTCTAGATCTCAATTTAAGATTGGTTCATGAAATGGTATATTTGGTATACCATTTATTGCGAGCATAATTAAAAGAATAATTATGGCATGATTAAATTAAGATTAATTTACATATATAATTAGACATATATAGAAAATATGTGAATTTAGAAAAGACGAATTATGACTCACTGTTGAGTCATTAGGGGCTGAGTTGGTTGTTCTAGATAACTCTGTCTTGTCTTAATGGTCTTGATTTATTCTGAGATGATCTGATGGCTCCTATTAAATCTAATTTCTATAAAAGCAACCTAATACCTCACCCCTAAATCATATTAAAAATTGAACCTAGAGCCTTCACGTTTCCATTAGACAACCTAGAGTAGCCGCCACTTGAAGCTAACATAAAGACGAACCAAACTAAATCAAAACAACGATTGTCTGCATCAAAGGAGAGCATTTCAACTCCAGAATTTAGAATCCAAAAATCAAGATCTTCGTTCGTTGTAAGCGCAGTTATCTTTTAGACCTAAATAAATCTAAGACATGATTTGATATAAAGTGAAATTAGAATTATACCATGTTAATTCATATCGATTTATTGTGATGATTTTATCATGAATTGGAATGATTGTGGATTATTGGATTTGGTATTGGATCTATTTGAAACTATCAATATCATATGCAAGTTATGTGTTTCATGTAAAGATCTACATGTGTATGTAAGTTTAATATTAGATCCAAGTCAAGATCTACATGTACATATTCCTATGTGTTATGCTAGATCCATATGTTCATATGTAAGTTGCAAGTTTTATGTTAGATCCATATGTTCATATGCAAGTTGCAAGTTTTATGTTAGATCCATATGTTCATATTTAAGTTGCAAGTTTTATGTTAGATCCACATGCCTATGTTCATATGTCCATATGCAAGTTACAAACTTTATGATTGGATCCATGTCAAGGCCCATTTATGTTCACATGATTAATGCAAGTTATATAATTTATGATAGATCCAAGTTACGATCTAATTACATATATATGTCATATGCAAGTTACATGTTAGCTCCTAAACTAGATCCTTATTTATATGCAAGTTTGTGAAGTGAATTTATGCAAGTTCACCTTATTAGATCTAATTTACACCTATATGTTAATGTTATAATCATACACGTTTTGGAATTGGACGTGTCATGATTATGTCACATGCTAGTCTATAACTGATGTTTATGCCAAATTACATGATATATGTTGATTGAACCTATGTTATGCATGTTCCCTCCTTTATCTCTCGTTTATAGATTGGGCCAATTTGCGGGCCCAATGTCTTTATGTGATTACTGTGAACGAACAAACGGGGGTAACGTTGGGGGTAATTATTAAACCAAAACATGTAAATATGTAGGTGGGCCCAAAACCATGTAATTGGTTAAGGCCATGAATGGTATAATTTATATACCATTAGTCTTGAATTAAAACATGTGACATGAAATACTTGTAGAAATTTGCATATATAAAAATGTAAATCTAGAAAAGACGAATATGCCTAACCCGAGGTTAGATTGCGGTGTAAACCTGCCTGGAACCGACCGGCACATACAGTAACCACAACAATACCTGTCTAATGTGAGAGGTTAGTGCATCAAGCCCAGAAAAGCCCGAGGTTAGACTGAGTTGTGTTGTAAACCTGCCCGGAACCGAAGGGCACATCTAGTAACCACAACAATACCTGTCTAATGTGAGTGGTTGGTGCTTTAATTAATACCATAACAATACCTGTCTAATGTGAGTGGTTGGTGCTTTAATTAATTAATTAGTTAAAGCTCATGAACAATCAAGCTAGAAATGGTGAGGTTAGGTAATTAAGGAAACACTTAACCAACTTAACAAGGCAAAAGTGGTGAGGTTAAGTAATTAAGAAAACACTTAACCAACTTAACATGTGAACAAGACAAGATTGGTGGGGTTAAGTAATTTAGAAAACACTTAGCCAAATCAACATGTTAACTAGGCAAGTTTGATAGGGGTTAAGTCAAGTCAAGAACACTTAACCAATTTAACATGTTGACTAGAAAAACCCTAGTAACGGGGACCCGTTTCAGCAGTAACCCGCATGAACATATCAAGGTACCTGAACTAGGCAGGGTGGGGTACGATTACTAGGCTGAATATAAGCGGTCAAAAAGGGCGGCGGTTAGGTGCGCCAGTGTAGGTTCCGATGGAGTACGGGCGTGCACGGGCTCCGGAGTGGAAAAAGCAGGCATTGGGCACTAGGCGTACACTTGTGCATCTAGAATCGTGTCAGGGGTTGCCATTATAGGACTTGATACACCCTATAATGGAACCAACACAAGTACCTTATAATCATGTGGGGCCGCATGACACCGAGAATACATGAATGCGAGTAGGAGCCGATCAATACATGAATAGGATCACTTTATCATGAACATACATTGCTAGTTAAACAAGTTCTTAGTGGGTGCAGAGAAGTAAAAGTGGGTGAGATAGCCAAATCTAGTTAAGTCTTACCTTATCTTGTTCTAGGACTACCCTATCCTTGTGGTATCATTCTAAGTTCAGTTTATTCATGTCACAGTCTTTTACTTGTTTACATGCTATTAAATAAATGGGATTACCTGACTTATGTCTGACTCATTTTCCTTTCGCCTCTTTTCTTCCCCCCTCCTCCTCCAGTTCCGCAGGGAGGGAACACTTCTGCTTGACCAGATCAAATCAAAGCTTGAAGACCGTAGATGTAAGGCTTGGACTTTATTTTTTTTGACCTATGGCTATGGTCAAAGACATGTTGGGGATTTATGTCATTTTATTTTCAGTATTGCTTCTTTATGTTTTCAAGAAAGATGTAATAATTTGGAAGATTGAAACTATTTGTTGAAATGTTGTATTGAACAAGTATTTATGGAATGAAGTAGGTTTCTTTTCCGCTGTTTTAATTATCCGCTACTTTAATTATCTGTCTTGTAATTTATTAGTATCTTGTACCTTAAAACGCTCCACCGAAGTTAAGGCATTCCCTTTGAGAGTGACCTTAATAGAGGTGGGTGTTACAGAAAGAGAGCGATGACAGAGCTCATGCGTAGCCGCCAAATTATGAGGATTAGGGTTGGGTCTAGGGTCTTATTTATAGGTGTAGCATAGGAACCAGGACCCTTAAGTCTAAATCTAAAACACTAGAATCGTCCACATTAGTAAACAAGGTTCCAGGTTCGCGGGTGGGTCGACACCCCTTTGGGTGGGTCGACCCCCAAAGGTCTAAATTCCCCGCAGATTTTCTTGCTCGTGAATTTTTGATTTTTGAACTGTTTCTAGATTTATTTATTTAATATATATATATATATACATATAAGCTTCTTATATGTATACAAATTTTTAATGCTCATAGCTTCTTCATACAGTGTCCGTTTTACGCAAACCAGGTGTCTATCTTGACCAGAATTTTGAGGTGGACGCAATGGCTCAGTCCGTTTTACTTAATTCTAAATATTTAATTAAGTTATTCTTATTCTATTATCTTACACTAAAAATACAGGGTGTTACATCGGAGTCTTTGTTATTTATAATAGAGAAAGCCTTGGTCTCCAAGGTTCTTAGGTCAGTAGTGTTTCAGTGGTTGGCTAAAGGTTTGCATTCAATTTTCACTTCGCTTGTACAGATTGAGTTTACATTGATGTGAAGATACAACATAGATAGGAGAAAGAGCATGTACGTATTTCATTTGATTGAGTGGTCCTAAACACTAGAATAGGATAGTTGTTACCAACAAATATTGATGGAACACATGCACAAAATTTCCCTATAAGGTGGTGGTTGTTGTTTGCAAGGGTATAGAATTGAGAACACATGCAGGAGAAAAGAGATAGGTTGCAGCGTGTGTTTTCAACTCAACTTTAAACTGTGTTGTGTTGAAGTGAAAAGAGAAGCAGAGTTCTGCATACTTAAAAGGCAAGTAATAGGAAAGCATGCCTAGGACTGTGTTTGGTTAATGCATAGGCTTGAGAATATAATTAGAAAAATATTGGCATGGTCATTAATTGCTTCAGACAATTTATAACAAAATATACTCTGTGACGTGATATACAAATTTCCAGTCACTACTGATCAACGAATAGTTTCTCATATACGAGTATTGCCATTTGCAAAACGAAAAGGGTTGTGTTTGGAACCTTAGAACCTAAAAATACGATGACTGAGGAACAAATTATTCAATATCCAATTCAAAGCACAGTAGTTGTGTAAACTAGTTTATCAAAATATTTGGTCACTTTTAAGGCTTAAATAATATAAATAAAATATATTTAAATCCCAAAATAATCATAAAAATAATAATAAGTTATATTATCGTAAATATCCAAATCAAATATGATATGGCTTCAAATATAAACGATATGGATTTATAACTTAACATCATCAATTTTTGAGTTGAAACGATATACAAATTATATAAAAATCATTATTAAGTTACTAAATAAACGTTATCGTTTACTAACGAATTCCATAGGGACTATTTGAAATTTTGAATTGGACATAATTCAAAATCTATAATATGAAATCTCCATTTTTCTCTTCTATTAAAAAATTATAATCAAATCCATTCAAATGTTTCTTATTTTAAATTTTTTTGACTTAAAACGGATTTTGTATATTCAATTGAAATTCAAATCATAAATTACGAACTACCGCGATAGTTTGAGTTCTTTTTATAATTATATATAAATTATACGTTCAAACTTCGTTATATAAACGAATTACATATTATAAATCCATTTAAAATTTCCAAATTAATAATTATAATAATAAAATATATTAAATACTTGACTACTAAAAATGCGAGACGTTACACTAACCATGTAAATTTTTACGCATGACTCTACTATCCTTCCCAAGTTAGTATTCCCAAAGTATACTACCAAGATAGGATATTTACACATATATTTAGTAGGTTATATATGTCAAGGTAGGTCTACGAAGCATACAAGATTCGGACAAATACCAAGTATCTAACCAATGAGATGGATAACCAAGTCAATCGCTCATTAGTGGTTTTAGGGTGAAGACCCAATGAGGTGGACATTCTGGGTGACTTATGGCCCTATTAAAGGTGGATTCTTATGATATCTTATAACCGTGAGGCGGGCCTTAGACCCTTAAGACCCCGTCCTAATATGTGAACGTTCTTAAAGTATACACTCTGAATTGTAATATGAGAAGTAGTATTGCGAACATTACCACTTAACTGATATTATGGTAGAACACTTATGTCGCTTAAGACTTCCCTTAGACAGTTGGTGAGCATGCATTGGCCATATATCTTTTATATACCAGTTTTGTCCCTAGTTGAGCCCTTACAAGCTTCTAGAGGAAGTGGACATCCCCCGTGAACAACCCTGCTCTGTTACCGCTTATGCATAATGTAACAATCCAGAAAATCTGAACCAATTTAAAATTTTTATTTTGCAATTTTGAATATTTAAAATGAATTATTTTAAATAATAACGATGAGAAATTTATTTTGAATAGAATTAGAACGTATATATTTATTTGAATTGACGTTAGAATATAAATATATATTTTAATTACAAAAGGAATTGAAAATGGCACGGTAGTTCGAAAATTCAATTTCAAATTTCAAATGAATGTACAGAATTCAAAATAAACCGGATTTTAGTGAAACCAAAAATATTAGAATCTATTTGAAAATATCTTTCCAACGAATCCGAAAAATCAAAATTTCATAGCGGGAATAAAAAGTTACACCAAGTTGAAAATTCAAAATAGTCGTTATGGAAAATATAGCCCTTAAAAATAGCCATTTTGCAAACGACCTCCATTTTCGACGAAACCACTTTTGTTGGATCTGGGATGTCATGTTATGGCTAGATTCCAAAATTCATGATTTTTGGGATCAATATGTGAGCATGGAGAAAGAAACGTGTTTTGACAGTTTTAGTCAATTTCGATCGACCAGAAAATGGCCATTTTTCAAACGGTCTTCAAATTTGACGAAATTAGGTTTTTTAGGACCGTATCGTCAATACGAAGCCAAAAATATATTTTTTGGAATTTTTGGGGTCCGTATGTGACCCAGTAAATTGAAATGTACGTTCAAAATCCATATATAGATTTATATTTTGATTCTGACGAAAACTAATCAATACAGCCGAATTGGCTTGTGATCCATTATGTTTAGAATGAGGGTAATTATATATGGGCAACAGTCGTTGGGTCTCGTTTGGAGCTCGAATTAAAAAGTTGCTTAATGGAAATTAAATTAATTGAATAATTATATATTTATTTATATAACCCTCACCCCTCACACTCTCTCTCCCCGATACAGATGAAAAAAGGAAGAAAAAAAACAAAATTACGATCGTGCCCTCAGCCCCACCCCTTGTCGTCGACCGCGCCGCCGTTGGAGGGCCTCACCACCGCCGCTCGCCGGAACCCCCCCTCTCCTTGACGTCGGCGAAATCCCCATCCTCTTCACTGTAAACCCTAAAACCCACCCAAACCTCGATGAACGGAAACCACACCCCCCTGAAATAGCCACTACGCCGCCAGTCAGGGTGCCCCCACCTCTGACGATCTCCTGCGCTGCCCTACCCCACCGTTTCCCCCAACCCTCCTCCGATTAAAATTATGTAAGTTTTTTTTAATTATTATTTATATTTATTTACTTAGTGAAATTGGTTTAAAAGGGTACTAAAAAAATCAGTTTACATATTACAACATTGCAGTAATGAAAATGGTATATTTATACACAATAGTATGGTTTTAAAAAAATGTACATGGCATTATAATAAAGTTGAGATTTTGATAATAATAAAGATGAGATTTTTATATAAACAAAGATTTTATTTTTATATTTGAAAAGATATTATTTTTATAATTGAAGTAGAGATGTAAAAATTAGATTTTTATATATGTGTATAGCGTCATATAAATACGACTTTATATTTATAATGGCATAATAGAAATATGGTTTTATATATATAAAAATATGATTTTTATCAGGAAGACAAGAATATAAAAATTAGATTTTTATATATGAAGTAGCGGGTTAAAAATATGATTTTTAGCTTATGAATGTTATTAATAAAAATCAATCGTGTAGGATATCATGTTCGCGTAAGGTTGTAGTCGACGAGGTGTTCATCTTCCTTGCTTCGAAAGAATGATGGAGTGGATCCCAAAGGTGAGAACTCCTCACTTTTATTTTATTTTCTAGTTAGAAATATATACTAGGATGCAGACAGTGCTTAGCAGCACCTGACACCTGTCGTCCACAGACCATGGGCAACTTGTTTGTTTGATTGATTTAGTTGTGAAAACTGATTGTGTGATATGGAATGGAATAAAATATTTTACAGTTAAAAATATAATTTTTAACGTGTATATGAATAAAATAAATATTTATAAACAAGTCGGCAGATTGTTTATGTATACACATTTGACTACTATTGATTAGGACGATAAATTGTACACATTGGCCAACTGCATAAATAAAATTCATATTTTGTTGATTGAAACCCCACACGTGTATTGGGATGATATATGACATATACCAATCCTAATAATTAGCTGTATGTCGATCGATTGATTGACAAGTTGTGTAAGCGTTGAATATTTATATTTAATGCTTATACAGTGTAGAATGCACTCTGGATGGTGGTTGATTGTTTATTATTGTTGTGATATACATGTGTTGTATGAAATCCATATAATCAACATTATATGGTAATTGACTGTGTTTGATTCCAGTTCAGAAAGAATGAATATTTTAAAATAACGAATATTTTAAAATAATGAATATTTTAAAATAATATTTAGTAATGGATCAAAATTGTGATTTTGATGTCCGATTTGGGATGGACATGAATATATTTAAATATATAAAGCCGTGTTGATTAGATTAACGTCATTTTGACGTGAACGATATTTTTATCGATTTTATTCATTTTTATAATGAATATCGAGAAGGAATTGATTTCGAAATATAATGTTTTGAAAATATTATCATTTATATATCGATGATATGGAATATTCAATTTTGATTTGAAATTGAATATGAAGTTGAAATCGCTTTGAAAATGAATTTAAAACGATTTATAAAATATGTTTTAAATGGAAATCGATGAAATAATTTTCATATATATTATATATATATAATATAATGGTCTGAATAGAACGCGTCGCGCTGCGGCAGTTCGCGAATTTCGACCATTGACTTCAAATGGACATTACAGGAGATCCGACCGTCGGATTTTCTTGAAACTGGAACCATTGGGTTCGTATCAAAAAGAGCTTTCTAATGAATATTAGAGATTTGAAATCTAACGGTAGGATTTGGAATTATGTCCAAATCAAATTTGGAAAAGGACGCCCTAAGTGCAGTTCGATGGCCGTTTATGAAAATCGACTGTACGGGCCTTGATAAAAGTACTACAAATATCAATAGTTAGTGTAAAATCATAAGAAATGATTTGAAAAGAATTGGGATGAAAAATTACATATTTGAAAATATAAAAATAGATTTTTATCGAAATGAACTAGTTTTGAACTAGAATTATAATCCAATTATTTTTAAAATAAATAAATTAGATTTGAAATGGTTTTAAAAATAACCAGAATTTCCAATATATAAACTGGAAATGGATTTGAATCGAAATTGTCTTCGGAATAATTTGATGTTGGATTTTGTGATTATACAGATATTGTTATGGAAATTTGAAAGATATATATATATATATATGTATATGTATATATATCGTTATTTCCAATACGATATTTGTTGATTTCAGAATTTGATATTGAATATAAGTCGATATATTTTCTATTCAGAGCCTTGTATTTAATATCAAATTGGATTTTGGGTTTGTCGTGAATGGTATCTTTAATAATACTGTTCTTAGACCCAATGGAGTTAAGAAAATTAGAAACTGACTGAAGATTAGTTAAGTTGAATGGTTTCCTGGGTACTGATCTGATGTTGGTTTCGACCTTCGGGGTTAACACTTAGGGAATTGTTCTCTTACTAATTTACGGTTACAAACTGATAGAATGTGAATTGGGTTTGTTGTGAACTGTGTTTTAGCGACATTCGTTCTTTAACCCGATTTACATTGAAATGGGATTTGGAATTTATAAATCTTTTGTTAAGATTTAAAGGAGATTTTCCAAAGCAAAGTTTTCCAATTTAACATATTGAATTGGAATTGAATGGAATTCGATTTGATAATAATCGAAGTAAGCTTCTGTAGAGGAAGACGGTTAATATATATATGGAATTTAAAGGGCCTTGTCGTTATTCCATTTATATTATCGGTTGGATATGGAAGTTTATATCGAGTATATATATATATATCGATTTGTTTTCCATGAAGATTCCATTGTTAATGGAATGTGATTTTGGGTTGTCGTGAATGGTATCTTTAATAATACCGTTCTTAGACCCAATGGAGTTAAGAAAATCAGAAACTAACTGGAGATTAGTTAAGTTGAATGGTTTCCTGGGTATTATTCTGATGTTAGTTTCGGCCTTCAAGGTTAATACTTAGAGGATTGTTCACTTGCTACTTTACGATTAGAGGCTGATGGAATGGAATGTGATTTTGGGTTTATTGTGAACCGTGTTTTAAATGACATTGGTTCTTTAACCCAGTTAAAGGCAGGATATGATTTCCCAAGTTAAACAATCGTTAATATTGATTTCTGGTAAGATTAAAACCATGTGGAGTTTTAATGCATCTTTAATTAGATTGAATTGATATCCAAAGGAAGGTTAAAGAATAAATTTAAAGAATTTATCTTTGATAAAATTAATGGGAACCTTTCCCAAAGTATTTGAATATTTGGATAAAGAAATATTCTGGATTGGAATGAGGTATATGTTGTGTTTTTACAGAACTTGTTTATTATATACGCGATTTATTCAGAGAGACCGGATTTACCCCATTCCGAATAACTGATTCGACAATGTGTCGAGAATGAAGACGGTGGTTGAAGACCGATGGTCTTCACATCGTTTGGATGATTACTGATGTCTTGATTGGGTTATACACCCAAGGCGAGGTAATAAGTGTTGATCGTCCAGACGTACTTGGAGATCGACGGATATGCAAGGGCCTCTCTCCTATATTGGACATATGGGGGAGGAAAAAGGTGCCTCCGGTTTCGTTCAGACCCAAGACCGAACTTGTAAATGGATGCGTGTTTGACATCGGATTTCATTCTATGTGATTGATATACATCGGTTGCATAGCGTGAATTGCCTATGTGGCATGCTGAGATGCAAATGTTCAAGGCTTCTGTTGAAAAGCAGAGTCTTGTGGTTGATGAGCAAAGCACGGCTTTAATATAGCGTAGCTTTGTGTAGCATTAATTCGCGAGCCTCACACCCCGGTGTGGACCAAAAATGGGAGAGGACTTCAGGGAGGGCATGCGTTTCTTTCTAGCTACGAGTGGTGTCAGCGTTTTGCACGCCCTGACATTTTACTTACGTGGATGATAGATAGCGAGGCGCCTCGGTTATATCGGTCGTTCCAGGGCCGATAGTTTGGTCGGGATATGACCAGTTTACGCCCCATAGGGCAGGGAAACGCATTGTTGAGGCATTTTATTTCACTCCGTGTGGACCGGCCCTGACGATCCAAGGGTCTTTCGAGCTCTGATCCTGAGGCATGGTAGGCTAGATTGTCTCAAAGCGATAAGGACGATCCCCTGCCTTGGTTCATAGATGGAAATCCAACTTCAAGTACGTGACATTTGCGGTTGTGATCATAGAGCCTAGTATTGGCGACATGATATATGGTACCCATGCCATCTAGGATTAATACGTTCATATTTGAGGTTGTTTTAAACACTATGCACTTATAATATTATCAAATGATTTATTTTAACGTACCAAGTATGTTTGGCTATTATAAGGGAAAACCCTATCCCCGGCTTGCGTTGCATTGTGTGATAGGACCTAGGTCTTATAATAGCATCAATTTTCCAAAAAGCGTTGCGCTGTTTTGTTATATGCACTGGTATTCTTGGGAGGGAACCTGTTCCATGTTATACGGCATGGTCCCTTGATATATCTGATTTAAAATAAAGATTAATAATTGTTTTAATTCTCACACCAGTCACATGACTGACCAGGAGTTTATTGTTTCAGCCTAAACTCTGGGTGCCCCTATTTTCCGCACGGGCAGCTAGTAGTTTTAGTTTTGCAGATTTATATTCACAGGATCCTGGTTTACAGCTGGAATGATATTTGGAAAGCTCTATATCTGTATATTCTTTTTAGTTGTGTCTGTATTATTTTTCCGCTGCTATGTATTTAAATCTCTGATATTGTTCGAATGTGTAATATTTATTCACACTCTGTTATATTCTTGTATTCTGGTGAAATTGTTGTAATAAGCAATGAAATGTTCTTCTGTTTGTGTTCTGATTCGTCTTGTCCTCAAAGCAATCCAGACTTTCCTTTACAGGGAAGTTTGGGTCGTTTCAGATAACCGCTTTTAGAGAAGGATAATGAATAACAATGACAAATTTTCCACATCTAATGAAGATGTTACCTAAGCCTTTTATAGAGTGAATTGCTTCATACCCAAGTTTTCTTAACCTCCAAGTAAACTTGGCGCTCAAATTTTCTTCATATATGTCATAAATTTATTTGGATAAGCACCAAATAATCTTTGCCTTAAATGTTTCACAAATATAGCAACAAATCTCTACATAAAATCTGCATAGATAATTTGTTGCCCATAATTGTGATTTGCGTATCACAAATTTCAACATTCCACCTTGATACCAAATCACAACATCTCCTCCACTCAAAACCAGCCAACTTAGCTTTCACTTTCAACCTTCTTTTCTCAATTAACATCATTTCAAACCTCCATCATCGCCCACTAATGATGCACCTATCTCGTCCGTGCATCACACCAATAGTGATCTTCAAAAGCGTTTGTAATACCACAAAGACCTCCATCTTGTCTCTGTGGATTTCAGAACTCGACATCCGTCTTCCTCTTGACATGCTCTCTTCATCTCCAGGATCCCTCGAGCATCATCAACATTTAGACCCTTGTCGATACCATGATCCTCTACCTTAGGGCCATCAGCAGTGACCATATTAACCTCTCCACCTTGCTTTGGACTAGGTTCTTCAACCATCACTCGCCTTCCACTATCGACTACCGAACCGACCAAACTATATAGGTTTCCCTCCTCTAAAATTCCTCACATCATCACACAACCACCTTCTTCACTTCAGAACTCCACCTTGAGTCTCATAAGTGCAACCGCGACGATCTAACTGACCGAGAGATATAAGGTTATGCGAACAAGTGGGTATGTGCCTTACACCTGCCACTTCTCTCACCACTCCATCATGCATCTGAAACCTAACAACTCCAACTCCACAAATTGATAGCTCTACTCCATTGGACTTCTTATCATGCCAACACTCTTCTCATACGAAGAAAAACTTTTTCACATCTCGACATATGTGAAAACTGGCTCCTGAATCCATCTTCCAAGGCTCCACAACACTAAATAGGACATCACATGGAGAATCACTTTCGGTGCCTTCAGCAAAGTCTTCCTGTGCCTTATCACTGTTATTATCACCTTGTGCCTTCTTTTTCTTCTTCATGTCTCATATATATGAATGACAATCATTGCATTTGTGGCCTTCCTTCTTGCAATGGAAACAAGTGATTGCACCTTTACCCTTGGCTCCATTTTTCTTCCAAACTGTATCCTTCGAGTCCCTTGCTACCATTGCCTTACTTTGAACCGATTTCAACTCCGACCATTTTCTCCTTAGCTCCTCATTCAACAGACTGCTTTGAACCATTTCCAAATAGATAGTTACATTAGCACTGGAATTACTTAATGAAACAACCAAAGTCTCCCAGCTTTCCAAAAGAGAACTCATCAACAAAAGAGTCTGCAACTCATTATCAAAATTGACCTTTAAACTTGTCAATTGATTGTTGATAACATCTTGAAATTAGTTCAAATGCTCTGCAATAGGCTTCTCCTCATCCAATCGAAGTTGCACCAACTTTTGAACCAGAAAAGCCTTACTTGTAGCATTCCTTGACTCATACAAAGATACTAATATGTCCCATAACGCCTTCGCGGATTCACAACTAGCTACATAGTGGAACACCGAATCATCCAAATATTGGCGAAACAATGCAATCGCCTTTTTTCCATTTTCTTCCACTTTCACTCATTCATATTTGAGTGCTTCTCCCTATCTCCATTAATGGGTAATGCAAATCATTGAGATATAGAACGTCCTCCATCTTCGGCTTCCATATACCCCGATTCTTCCCATTTAAAATAGCCATCTTCGAACACGTCATCATCTCTGACATCTACAATCTTCAATCCAACAAACACTCCAGGCTATGCGATGATCTTAGAGTTGATACCAACTGTTATGCAAAAAATTGCACAAATTGCTCTGATACCAACTGTTGGGGTTTTCTGCGCAGCGGAAGTTTGACAAAACACCCAAAAAATAGGATCTTTTTACCCAATTACTTGAAGATAATTTGATTGAAAATAAACAACAACACAAACAAGTATCGGAAATATGAACACATGATATTCCACCCAGCCACCCACTTTATTGATTCGCCAATAAAAAATTGCTTACGACCAATCTCAACTATCGTTACAAACAATCACAACTTGAACCAATAACCTTATTGAGAAATAGGTAGAGAATATCTAATGCTAAACAATTTAAGGAGAAAGATAATGAATAACAATGACAAATTTTCCACAACTAATGAAGATGTTACCCGGGCCTTTTATAGAGTGAATTGCTTCACACCCAAGTTTTCTTAACCTCCAAGTAAACTTGGCACCCAAATTTTCTTTATATATGTCATAAATTTATTTGGATAATTACCAAATAATCTTTGTCTTAAATGTTCCACAAATATAAGAAAAAAAATCAATCAACAAATTCTGCGTAGATAATTTGTTGCCCATAGTTGTGATTTGCATATCACAAATTTCAACAACAAGAATGACATCTGAAGACTTGGCTTGAAAGAATTGTCGTGTAACCATCTTACTAACTATCCAATCGAAAAGTCCATACATGTTATTGTAGTGGTAAAAGGTTTGTCCTCGCTCCTCCACAGCTGGTAAACATAGGAATTAATCTTTATAGTGCCTGTACATTCTTTGATATTCTTTGTTATCTTCTTCTGTTTTAGTACTAAGAGCTAAGAACATGGAAGTCGATGATTGTGCCATATACTCCTATGTTTTATTGTTTGTGTGTATCTCTGTGTTGATGGCATGATGTTTGCTTTTGCTAATTATTATACAGATGATATGGATATTCTTTTAGGTGAACCTCTCGTAGCCTTTAATTAATAATGTATTAACATCTGGTGTAGATGCTGGAATAGGATATATTATATTTGAACTATGACTCATGGTGAATGCTTCAACAATGCCTGCTGGGAACTACAACGTCAGGGACTGGTGTAGGTATGACAACGATGTTGACAGTGGAGTAGTAGGTAGTTTCTTATGTAATAACATAATGCTTTTAAATATATATATATGGTTTTCATTTAACCCCAGCTCACATGACATGGAAGTCACTCAACGAACATTTTATCCCTTTGTATAGGCCAATAATTGATTCATGCTTATTATTAATTGTCCAAACGGGCTTAATGGTTAAACTGAGCATTTTAAAGCTCACATTATCTCTTTATATAGGCCAGTAATTGATTCATGCTCACATAACACAAGCCTACCCTCTATGCTCCTTTACTAATATAACTTTAATAGTCTCATACCTATAATAATATTTTTATATCACTGATTTCTATTACTTTCAGTTTGCAATAAGATATAATCTTTATAGTTATGCACAAATATTTGATTATTTGCTTGTAATAGTAAATATAAGTGTTAATGCAAAAAGTGGCACTAACACCCCAAAATGCTTATCAACACTTCAAAATTTGATCAAACACAAGGCTAAGAATAAATAAATGCGAGGAAAAGTAAAGTGCAAGTGATTTAGAGTAGTTCGGCCAAGAAATGTCCTACGTCCACTGTAAAAGAAATTTTCATTATCGTCACGGAGATTACAAAATATATGTTTCTCTCAACTTTATACATTTCACTCTAATCTCTTTGATCTCTCGATATGGAAATCCTTAGAAGATTAATGGAGTGAATCTTCTATAACTTTGCATTCAAATGATCTTCGTTTGTTCCATGTTGGGTGAGATTGTAGATTGGAGCTTGGATAAACTCTAATGGAGGTTAGAATGGCTTAGAATCGTTGAGGAAACAAATGAGCAGCACTTCGTGGAGCTAGGAATCAATCCCCCAAAATGTGGAAGCCATGGGGTATTTATAGGTGTGGAGAAAATGAAGTGAAGAGGCTGAAATCTCATATGCATGCTATGGGTCAGTCTTAAAGTTATTTATGAAAATGTCGCTGACCGATCCATCCAGTTGTGTCTAGTTGTTCTATCCCGACCGACCCATAGGAGAAGAGGTCGATCGATCCATGTTGAGGGTGGCTGACCAATCCATGCTGAGGGTGACTGGATGACCCATGTTGAGGGTGACTAGCCGATCCATAACCGATGAAACCGACCGACCCGTTACATGATTTGCTGATCGACCGACCCATAACTGATGAAGTCGATTGACCAATCCTTTTATAGCACGACCGATCCATATGAAATATGTATTGACTGACCGATAGCCTTTGCTTATGCCCGACCCATCGATGTGTATACTATTTTTAGTGGGTAAACATTTGCCCCTCGGAGTTTATAATTTTTTATTTTTTTTTGTAAAAAACTGTGAGCTCCGATATAAACGCTTTTTAACACATTATACTTTGTCACACATTGATGAGTCGTTCATGTTATGTAGTTATTACTATACATGTGGATCGGTATGTACACTTCACTATGATCGGCTGCGAACTGGCTTATATGGATCAGACATGGAATATGCTATGGATCGGTGTGGGCCGATATACAATGGACCAGGATGGACTGCTTATGCCTTGCCTTTATAATCTTTTTGGATCGGCACCTGTTCGCATTACCTTCTTTAGCTGATAAAAATTTATAATGGCGACCGAGTGTGTAACGATACGGATTTCGTCCGGACCTAATCGATCACTAAACCGACCAAGACTGTTCGAATCCCGCATACGCTAACTCTGGGCATACAACACATCAGAACAAATAATGGAAGACTTTTATAAACATCATAATAATGTTACATCAGAGTACAGAATATCGGAGTATATCGAAATATAATCAATACAGCGGAAGATGATTTTACAATAAATGTAATACAATGCACAGCGGGCATATATAATAACACGGCGGAAGATGATAAATGCACTGGACACAGCTTTAAGCTTCAATCCAGAATCCTGCTCAAAATAAGTATCTATAAAACAAACTACTCGACTACCCATGTGGAAAATAGGGGCACCCGAGTTTGCAAAGTGAAACAAACTACGAGTCAGTTATGGGACTGGTGTGAGAAACTCTATAGTTAAAATTAACTTATCAAAATGATAAGGCAAATCACAAGACCACGCCGCTAACGCGGAACGGGTTTACCCCCATGAATGCCAGTGTATAAACAACAATCAGTAATGGAGATATGGAACTACTATGCATCAACCAACATGCAATATCCCAATCTACCCATTTATATTAATCATAACACTTAGATTTTCCAAATCCAATTCAATTTACAGAAATTATTCCTTTAGATTTTATTTTCGATTTCTTATTTCAAATCATTTTGAAATACATATCTAGATTTTATATCAAAGTAGATTTCACTTCGGGATCTCAAATCAAATCATTGGGAAATATGAATTCCAAAACAAATGCATACAAACAAGTATGCAACCAAATATCGGGCTCCCTTCAAACAAGGCAAAGGGCACATACCTAAGCAACTCGATATATATAAATATATATATGCACCTCCCGCACATGGAGCAGGCTACACACTGACCACTCACCCTAAGGCACTGGATCCTACCCATACTTTTAGTAGACCGGGTCACCGAATCTTTAGCCACATACCAAATCATTTCATATCCTGAAGTAGGGAAAATCATTTCACAACATAAAATCACAAGTACCTTCATAATATAGTACTTCACATCAGTAGTTCACACATATGATTAGTCATTATTAATCACATAACCTTTGAGCTTGTACGTCTCAAAGAAGGGTGTTAAGCAAGAGAATAAATTCTCCGCCACCAAACAGATACATCATTAATAGCAACTAATCGAATATGTGATGAACTACAATGTAAAACCATAGTATATTTCTAAATCATTTTTAGAAATCATCGGGTTTTGGGCCTCGAAATCCTTTCTGTTTTATAAACATTTTTACAAACATTCCCTGTCCAAAAATCGGGAATACATTTCTTCACTTAAGAAGAATATCATTTCAAAATCATTCATTAAATTTGAAATGAACTCAACAACATCGCTAAATATCTCATAGTCAAATCATGAAGTGTTTCACAAGATGTTAGCATATAGCTATTTCTACCCAACCCAATGCTAAATGTAAAGGGCATATTCTGCGCATAAACTGGTCGAGCACAATCCAAACAATCAATCAATCCCAGTCAATATCAACAACCAAGTTTATTTGGTTTAATCACGTTTTGGTAATTTATTCATTTACAGTCTAGTTAGAGATTTATTCAAACTCCAATTGGTTTTAGTCTCTAAAATCATTACTTAATGATTATTCAACTTTTAGGAATATTAATCCTGCTTTTAACTGGGTTAAAGAACCAATGTCATTTAAATACAGTTCACGACAAACCCCAAAATCCAACTTGATATTAAATATAAGGCTCTGAATAAAAATAGTATCGGCTTATATTCAACATCAAATTCTAAAACCAACAAATATCATATTGGAATAACGATATATATCTTCCAAACTCCTCTGCAATATCCGTATATTAACGGAATCCAATATCGAAATTTCCCGAAGATTATTTCTATTCCAAACCATTCCAATTCGTATATCGGAAATTCCTGGTTATTTTAAAACCATTTTCAAATCCAATTTATTTATTTAAAAATAATTGGATTATAATTCTAATTAATAACTAGTTCATTTTAATTAAAATATATTTTTATCTTTTCAAACATGAAATTTTCCATCCCAATTCTTTCAAAATCATTTGTTATGATTTTACACAAATTATTGATATTTTTAATAATTTTATTAAGGCCCGTACAGTCGATTTTCATAAACGGCCATCGAACTGCACTTACAACGACCTTTTCCAAATTTGATTTGGACATAATTCCAAATCCAACCATTAGACTTCAAATCTCTAATATTCATTAGAAATCTCTTTTTGATACGAACCCAACGGTTCCAGTTTCAAGAGAATCCGACGGTCGGATCTCCCGTAATGTCCATTCGAAGTCAATGGTCGAAATTCGCGAACTGCAGCAGCGTGGCGCGTTCTATTCAAGCTATATATATATATATATATATATATATATATATATATATATATATATATATATATATATATTGTCATTTCCATTTAAAACATATTTTATAAATCGTTTTAAATCCATTTCAAAAACGATTTCAACTTCATATTCAATTTCCTATCAAAATTGAATATTCCATATACACGACAATTTTATACAGTGTATATATATGTTAAAAATTATATTTTTGACAATCAAATCATTTTCACATTTCATATATATATATATATATAATTTTCATTTCATATATATATTATTTTCATATATATATATATCGTTTTCATTTTTCATATATATATATATATATATATATATATCGTTTTCATTTTTCATATATATATATATATATATATATCGTTTTCATTTTTCATATATTTATAGTTTTCACATTTCATATATATCGTTTTCATATTTCATATATATATATATATATCGTTTTCACATTTCATATATATATATATATATATATATTTATATATATATATATATATATCGTCTTCACATTTCACATTTCATGTATATACAATTCACATTTCGTATATATAATTCTCACATTTCACATTTCATGTATATACAATTCACATTTCACATTTTGTATATATAATTTTCACATTTCACATTTCATGTATACACAATTCACATTTCACATTTCATATATATAATTTTCGCATTTTACATTTCGTATATATGTATATCATTTTCATTTCATATATATATATTTCACAACGTTGTATATATAATTTTCACAACGCATGCATATATAATTTTCACAATGCATGTATATAAAATTTTTACCTCGTATAAATATATATATATATATATATATATATATATATATTATTTTCACATCATATATATATATATAATTTATTTCATTTCACATCACCATCAATTTATTTAATTTCACATCACAATCAATTTATTTCATTTCACATCACGATCGATTTTCACATAGAATACAATCAAACAAGTCGTCCATGGTCTGTGGACGACGGGGAGCAGTTCATATATGCAGTTATAAAATAAATAACTGTACAGAAATAATTTTATAGTGAGAGAGGTTCTCACGTTGATCGATTTTATTTCTGAATTATGTTCTGTTTTGATTCGAATTTGCCTAAAATTCTGATGTGCTCTATTTCAGTTCCAATCAGTTCCATCGCGAAGCTCTCGTTGAGACGAACCCAATGCATCAAAAATCATCGAAATCCGACCTCGTATGAAGGAGATATGATATTATTTGCGTTATTTACAAAAATTGAATACATAATTAATTAATTACACCTCTTCCTCTTAATCTCCTTCCTCCATTCGTAAACCTTCAGTAAACCGCACCAATCCATTCTTCGTCGTCGATCATCAGCACAGGCCGCCGGAAGCAGATCCGATACCCGCATTCGAAGGGCGCAGCGCCTTCCCCCTTCGACCAAGGCGGCGCCGAACTCGGTGGCTTCTAAAGCCTGGAAATCGCCCACAAACTCGACCGCTTTCAACCTAGAAATCTTCGTCGATACCCCACGATAACGGATCAACCTGGTACGAAGTTGAAGATCGAAGAGAGCGCTCAGATTTTTGCTCTTGGATTATGGGATTTTACTGCTTAGATCGATCGATTTTGGAGCTCAAAATATCGAGCAAAAACCGTCGTAGGTTTTGAAACAGCGGTGCAGGATTAGGGTTTTAAATGAAATTCCCTGATTCGCCGGTTTTTATATAAATAATTTATTTTATTTTACTAAATTCCAAAAATACCCCTTTATTGCTACGAACTCCAGATCGAACCCAACGAGTGTCGCCGCTAGCTAAATACCTCCATTCCGAGCACAATGGGATATGTTTCGTAAGCCAAATCGACTGTTTGAATCAATTTTTCTCAAAATTAAAATATAAATCAGTTTATTTTTAACTTTAACGCACATTTTAATTTTCCAGGGCCGCATACGAGCTCTGAAAATTCCAGAAAAATTATTTCTAGCTTCGTATTGATGATCTGAACAAAACTAATTTCGTCAAATTCTGAGACCGTTTGAAAAATGGCCATTTTCTGGTCAATCCAAATTGACTGAAACTATCAAAACACGTTTTCCTTTGCCACGCTCACATATTGATTTCAAAAATTATGAATTTTTGAATCTAGCAATAATTTGACATCCCGGATCCAACAAAAGTGGTTTTGTCGAAAACGAAGGTCGTTTGCAAAATGACTATTTTTAAGGCCTTTATATATATTAAAATATACATATAAATTCCACAGCGACTTTTCTGGATTTTAAATTGGACGTAACTCTCAACTTATAAAATGAAATCTCAGTTTCTTACGTTCGTAAAAAAAGATATCATCAAACAGATTCAAATATTTCTTGTTTCGTTCAATTCTAACTTATATTGAATTCTGTATATTCAATTGAATTTAGAAATCGAATTTTTGAACTGCCGCCCCCTTTTAGGCTCGTTATATAATTAAAATAAAATTATTCATTTTAACTTCATCGAAAATAAATTTTCCGTCGTTATTATTTAAAATAAATCATTTTAGATATTCAAAATCTGCTAAAATTGCCAAAATAATTTTTTTAAATTGGTTCTGATTTTCCGGGTTGTTACAGAGTGCTTCCAAAAGAGACTTGATCTCGTTCAAATCTTTAGCCTAAATCACATCACATTCACCTCTTCTTTGACTGGATGCACACCAATAATCTTCAAGAGTTACAAATCCATCGTTGTTTTTAACTCCCGCTGCCAAACTTTTGCCAATACGGAACTGATTCAAGGATTTTTTCTTTAAATGTGAGGCGCTGAGATTATTGCAGGTGATTGTTTTTTTTAATTCTCTTTGGAATTTTGGTCAAATTTGGCGACTTCAAATTAAGGATTTGAACTTTGGGAATTTGAATTTGGGGCCGGATTGGACTGAGTTGATTTGATAATATATGTTCAAAAAACACTGGTTATGTGCTTATCTAGTGAATGTGAGATTTGAGCAGTGTTGAACCCCTCGAATTTTGATTTTGGTCTGATGCCCATAAGGTGTTTGACAAACTGTCTGAATGCATGGAATCTTGTAGCCTTTTGTTTTGGCAACATGCAGTAAAATATTTGTGTTGAGTTCTGAGTTGAAATCGACACTTTGTTAACCTCAATTTTGTGCTTGCAAAGGAAGCCATATTCGAATTGAATGGTGTATGCTTGTTGCGTGGATTGCATTTGTCAAGTCAAAAATCACAAGCTCTGGTGGATCAGTTGAATCCAATCCATCATGGATCGGTTCAGGCTAACCTCTCATGGATAGATTGAAGCTAATCCGTCATGGGTCCGTGGAAACCGATCCGTCATGGGTCGGTTGAGACCGATCCGTCATGGGTCGGTTGAGACCGATCCACTCATGACTTATGCTTTGAATATTTTCTTTTTATTGTCACCTATCCTGCAATATAAACACTTGTTTTGTGATAATATACTTTGTTGTCGACTTCCCATATCGAAAATAGGATAGTTAACTATTCAAAGAACTTCCATAGTGAACTTTGTGACTTGCGTTTAAATGATATATTTGTACTTGACTGCTTATTGATTGTTTATAATCTAGTTGAATATCTTTTGTACAAATATAATTATTTTAACACAAGTTCGCAGTGAAGCTAAGTTTGGAATCGATTAATCAATTCATGACGATTATAGATCCCAAACATCGCTTTTACATATAGTTATTATACACATCATATTATTATATTAGGAAACGCGCACCTGTAGTTTGTTTTCAAGCACGATTATTTATGCAGAAATGATAACTCGACCGCAATCACGTCAACAACCCAAGGAGGCATTTGGGTCTACTCAAGCTAAGACTTTTGCCCAAACTTCAGAAATTGTGATGGTTACTATCCCTGGGTCAAATATTATTTTGATTTTCCTCCGCCTCGACCTCTTACCGAACTACACCGCGAGTAAAAACCAATGAAACTTTCTGAGCATTCATATAAGCACTTATATGCTCAGTTTAGGATCCTAGAAACTGATGCTAAATCTCTAGAAAAGAATGAGTTTGTTGATCTGCGTCCCCTGGCTATGTTACTATTAACCGACACATGCTAGTGGTGGGAGTCATTCCTTCTTTTTCAACGTCTGTTTTCTACGATGGGCTCCCGAAGTCTAAACATCCATGCTATCATTACTTCTTTTACTTTCGAATTCCGAATGTTATGTGTATATAATTTTACACATCTTCCTTTATTTTATTATTTTACATGCCTTATCTTTTTATTTAATGCAATCATTTTACCTTGTTTTCTTTTTCCATATTTCAATCAATCCATCGCATTAATTTAGCGCATTTATTATCTTTCCATCAGTATTGAATTGATTTGAATTATATTCATATATATATATATGGTCCTTATATGTATACAAAACCTCTAATGACCATTTCACGTATATATATATATATATATGTATAAATGTGTTTATTTTATGCTCATGCGATCTGTGTGCTTGTGATTAACATAGAAATGTGTTTATTTTATGGTCTTATATCTTATCTTTTGTATATAAATAAATATTACTTGGTTATTGTTTTGTCAATTTTACAGATATGCTGATGCAGTCAGAAAAATAGAAAATAGAGATCAAATTGCTGCATATTTACATTTGGAGACTTGCTGACGAAGATCTCACATCCAGTTGCTTTTTGGACAAGAAAATAATTGGCAGAAAGGCTATCCGTATCACAAATCAATGACGAATTTTCAAGCAAGCAAGAGGAAAAGAGGAAAGGCCCAGATTTATTAGATTTCCGTAAGTCCCATTTGCCATTATATTAGGGTTAGGGTTAGCTATCTATCCTATAAATACCCTTGTATTCTCATTGTAAACTTCATGTTAGAATTAATAAATTTCTCTTAATTTTTTCTCTTTTATGAATTTTTTTTATTTTCTTAGCAATTAGTGTTGTCTACACAATCAGATTTGGTAGAGCACTATTTGTATTTTTCACTTATTTTCATTAGCGATTGACCGTCTGATTAGATTTAGCGGTAATCCTAATTTATTTATTATTTGTTATTTAATTTCTGCAATTTAATTTCTTTCCTTTTTATTGCTTTCCTATTCATATTGGATTGAATATAGATTTGATTAGATTCAGATCTCATTCAATTCAATAATAGCTTCATTGTTTTTCAACCGAATCTCCAAATTTCGTCTAGCTCGCCCAAGAAATTATATAAATAATTTAATTTAATTTACCTCCCTGTGATTCGACCTGCATATCACACGATCTGTGCGCTTGCAGTATTATTACATAATTCACGCTTTTCTATTCCATAGGAAAGCGACGATCAAGTTTTTGGCGCCGTTGCCGAGGAGGCAACAATTAAATATTATTATTTATTTAATTTCTGATTCGTGTTAATTTTTATTTTTATTTTTTTATTTTATTTTTCTTTTGTTTTTCTGTATATATATTTTAAAAAAATCTTGAGTGGTTTGATTTGGTATTATATATTGATACTGTAATCTCCATAACAAGAGAAAAAAAAATACTTGTCATATTTCCTTGATTTTATTTCCTTTTTTTCCTTCTTTATTTTCTTTCCTATTTTTCCTACATTTGTTTCCTTTTCTATTTTTTTACAAATTTCAAAAAAACAAAAAGAAAAACAAAACATAACAAAATTTTCCTTCTTGCCATTTTTTCTTTCTCTATTTAGCATTCTCTTCTACAAACCTCCAATACATTTCCTTTCTTTCTTTTGTACAAATTTCAGAAGTAAACCAAAAAAAAAAAACTTATGTAATTTTTCCATTTTGCTTGCTTGTGTTTACTCTCTGCCGCAAGTTCCATAATCACCCCAACCTTCACCCTCGTCTTCCTGCCAAAACAATCATCCACGTTCAACATACTCCATCACACACAAGCTTCCTCCGACAACAATTCCTACATCCTTCTTCTTCATCACAAATTACAAAATTCCTTTTGTTTTCTTGCTTTATCTTCATCAGTACTAACTCCACCTCTAGTCCTCATCTCCACCTCACAACCGCACCACATTTTCCAAACAACAGTTCCTGCCCGTAACCATCCTTCATAGCTCACCATCTCAGACTCCACAATCCAAACCCTCGCAACAAGTTTCAAAGACCTAAAACCATCAACAGCCCCTCACCACCTTCTTCACGTTCAAGCCAACAACTACCCGACCATCTCTCTCAACAGCTTACCCTCTTCATTGTTGCAAATACCATCACAACAAATCTGTCTACATCCAGATCTTCAAACCCAGATCTGCTCACTAGTTCTCACCACAACAAACCCCCTTGTCTTCTTCCACAATCACATGCACGTACCAACTTCCATGCCATCTTATTCAACAGCTACCACGAGTTATCACAACAGCCTCAAAACCCAGTTCACAAGTTTTAAACAAGTTTCTAAGGGACACTTAATTCGAATCAAAACCCAATTCTACTAATTCACCTTCGAACATCGTTTCAAAACGACGAACCCGAGCCTCAATTTGAATTCCATCAAGATCCTCAACTACCAGCGCCGTAATCGCCACTGAAACCCAAACTGCAATAGTCCTGAACGCCCAGATCTGCATCATTTTTTTATGTATTTCGGGAATTGATTTATTTCCTTAACAGAGTGGTTAATTTTCTTTTGGGATATCTTGGGAGAAAACGTTCTATAGTTTACTTAAACTGGTCATGATTTTCGTATACATGCGTGGCCTCTTTACGCATGGCTCGACTTGAGTGCGGGCTTGGGTGTTTTAATTTGTGTTGAGTTAGTCTTTGTTTAGATGTTCTGTTTTTTTTTTGTTTTATTTGGGTTGGTCTGTGGTTCCTTAAACTTTTGAATTTAAATCGCGTGGCTTATTTTGGGTCAGTGGCTTCACTTTTTGTCCAATTTAGTTTGTTAAGCCCAGTCCTTTGTTTTGGTCTTGTTTTTTTATTTTTTATTTTGTTTCAGTTGATCTTAGTTCTTTTGTTTTTCATTTCAAGCTTAGTTTAGTTTTTCTTAAGTTTAGTTCTTTTTGTTTATTTTTTTTTCTTTGATTCAACTCTATTTAATTTTTCTTTTTTCCTTTTTTTTTTCTCTTCTTTCATCAAAGACAAAAAAAAAAGATAGAAAATCAAAGATAAAGAATCAGGGATCAAAACAGTCAAGTAACAACACCGAATCGACAGGAGTCCAAAATAGTAAAGTCTTAAAGCTCTGGACAGACAGCCATACCCCGTTGTAAAAATCTCTAAACTCAATAGGTGCTGCAAAATATAGAAATTGTTTGTAAAAATCTTCTGCAAAGGCAGCGACTTGCTTGTACAATTTTTATTCTGCAATTATTCTTGTTTGATTGCTGTGTTGACTGAAATTTCTGAATAGATTTGATGATGAATGAATTTCCATAATTACAGCCATCACTCTCATTGGTTCTTCAACTTTAAAGTTCATTAGAAATTGGTTGTAGGAAAAATACGAGCTCATACAAAATAATATAATTGCAAAGTGGTGCTTTGTGAATTTTCCTGTCTCATATAATTAGATCACGGATATATAGTAGTTCAATTATTTGAACTATTAGCAAAAGAGGTTGCATACTACCTATAAAACATTGGTCATATCGCTTAGTATTTATACTATACGTGATCGACCATAAGACGCTCTTCCCCCTTCTAATTGAGTCAGTTAATTAATAGAGCACAACTCAATATTTTATACAATTTTGATGTGAGAATAATTTCTGTCTTGCTTTGACTTCATTCAAATGTCTAATTCAAAAAAAATCCTTGAGAGAAGTGCGGGATAATAACCTGAGTAGATGTCCTCTTGAAGAGTATGAGTATGAATTACAACTCACGTGGCAAGATTTTCCAAAATTTCGTGGGCCAAATATCAATAATTTCCAAAATTTTCCAAATGGCCAACATTTTCAAAATCAGAGATATAATCGAAATGGAGACTTCAATTCAAATTTCAATAATTTCGATTATGGGCCACATCCACATCAAAATAGCTTTGAATTCCAATATATCTTTGATCAACATCAATATGGGGTTGTAAACCAAAATTTCCAAAGTTATAGCCCATATCAACATCTTGAAAATAACCAAAATTTCAATTTTCCCTCAAATTCCAACAGTTTTGGTTACGAACATAATTTCCAAAATCAAAATGATTTCCAATATCATTGTCATTTTTTTGAAGATTCAAACAACCACCACACCGGAAATGATATTGATTGTGAAATTGATGTGGACTATAGTTTTGAGAATCAAGAAATCCAAAATGAGAGCTATCAAATAACCAATTCTGAAGAATATCATCTTAACATTCTTAGAGATACGGAAGAAAGGCTAAACAAAAATATGGATAAACTTCTTTGTTTAATGACATCTTAGAAAGAACAACGGGAGCAACAAAATAAAATTCAAACAAGCGATGAATCAGAAAATAATCCATTCTTTACTAATAGTGAAAATTTTCAAATAACAACTTTGGAAATTTTTAAGCTTGGATTTTAATCTTCCTTTTTCAGGCCGTGAGAAACTTGAAATTCTAGATATTGAACAGAATAAAAATGTTGAATTTTTCAATTCAAATTTGGAGAAGGACTTTAGTGAACATGAATTTTTTGGATTGTATGAGGATGAGTTGCCAAATGAGGTTGAAATGGGATTAAGCCACCAATAGAAGTTCGAAAATTTCGATTTTGAGGTTTCAAACGAACTAGAATTTGTCAGTGTCGAAAATATATTGTCAACTGATAAAGTTGAGAAATGTAATCACATAGTCTTGAACAACACTCGGAATTTAAAATTCGTGATTACAACTAAGTTTATATACGATCGCAATTTTTTGGAAAATTACACTGATAAATTTGTTGAGCATATGAATTATTTTTGGAATATTAGGTTGATTAAAAACCTTCATGTCAGGACGACCCCGGATATTTATCTACTAGACTATAAATCAGGGTATAAAGATGAGATAGTTTTCAAAAACCTTCGCTTATTAGAAAACATGCCTAGACATAGTGGGAATGGGATTCATTGGGCTAGAACCAAGTATGAGGGAAAAAGTTGGTGGCATTCTTTGCATCGCATGCATCGCAAACACATATATCATTATACATATGATCCATTCTTACATATAGTTAGACTGCATTTCATTTTACAAATCATTTTGCATTAATTCCATCTTTGGGTACGATCTTTCAAATTTAGGAAACCTTTTGCAGTGTGGACACTGTTTTGTCCAAGTGTGGGGAGAGTCTGCATCTCATCCTTTTTATTTTTATTTATTTTTCTTTTTCAGTTCCATGCATTTAGATAGGACCATCATGCATTTTAGATAACATACCATACATATTTTTTTTGAAAATACAACTCATTTTAGATTGATGCAACAAAGTAAGTTAACGATTGTTAATCAGTTGATAGTATTTTTTTCCCTCAACTAAGATTGAATAACAAATATGATGAAAAGTTGAATTTCGAGGGATAATAGTGTAACTGGTACATAGGGAGATTCTAAGGTGATGGCCATGAAGTCTATTCTAAATTGTAGTCTATGTTTAATAAGTGGAGGACTTAAAAACACTTATATTAGCTTTTCAAATCTTTAAAACTAAGTTTTATTAAGCCAAACTCGCGTAATCTCTCTTGTTCTTATATTTTCAATAATAATAATCCAAGGGTATCCAACATTGCTTGTATATCTGGCGTTGGTGTGCAAACCCACCAAGCACTATCTGACATGTTGTTGACAAAGTCAACGTTGGTATATCTTGGTCCCATTTTATGAGTTGGACACCTAAGGATTACCGACATTTTATTGACAAAGTCAGCGTCGATATGCATAATCTTCCAAGCTCTGTCCTAACTCTCCATCAGTCCGCAAGGCAGTGTATGGGTGGTATACCTTGGTCTTTAAGTTAGATGTATGTAATTAATTATAATTCTTCATTTTTATAGAGATAGAGAATAAGCAATGATGCCCAAACACTTCTTGACATTATTGATTCGACTAGCCATACACGAGGAAATGATAATACCACTCTACAAACTGTGTCAAGCAAACTAAGAATTTATTTCATGGCTGCACTATGTTATCGCCCGAACCAACTGGCCAAACTAGAGTTTAACATTGAAAACTTGATTTATATTGAATATTTGTGACAAGTTGAGGTATCTAAAATAAAACCAACTGATTAGAAATTGCTAAATTAATTTGTTGTACCACTTTCCTGAAACAAGTTGTGTTTTCATTCTTCATTTTTATTTGCATATGTCCATTGCATTCATGTAGTTGCATCAGAACAATATCATACTGCATTTGGATTTTGCGGGTAGTATCTGCTGAAAATCCTCAGGAGACACCACTCGTCCTACTAGGGACACCTAGAGTTTTAATGGCATGTTGCATACGCTTAATGCAATCATTTTTCTTACAAAAGTGTGACCTATCCACTTTATCTTTTTCATTTTTTTTATTTTTCTTTCTTTATACTCGAGTGCGAGTAAAAGATAAGTGTAGGGGTATTTGATTAACATAGAAATGTGTTTATTTTATGCTCTTATATCTTACCTTTTGTATATAAATAAATATTTCTTGGGTATTGTTTTTTCATTTTTACAGATATGCCGATACAGTCAGAAAAATGGAAAATAGAGATCAAATTGCTGAATATTTACATTTGAAGACTTGCTGACGAAGATCTCACATCCAGGTTCATTTTGGACATGAAAATAATTGGCAAAAAGGCTATCCATGTCACAAATTAATGAGGAATTGTCAAGTAAGCAAGAGGAGAAGTGGAAAGGCCCAAATTTATTAGATTTCCCTAAGACCCATTTGTCATTGTATTAGGGTTAGGGTTGGCTATCTATCCTATAAATACCCTTATATTCTCATTGTAAACTTCATCCTAGAATTAATAAAGTTCTCTTACTTTTTTTTATCTTTTATGTAATTTTTTTATTTTCTTAGCAATTAGTGTTGTCTACACAATTAGATTTGGTGGAGCACTGTTCGTATTTTTCACTTATTTTCATTAGCGATTGACCGTCTGATTAGATTCAGCGGTAATCCTAATTTATATGTTGTTTGTTATTTAATTTCTGCAATTTAATTTCTGTCCTTTTTATTGCTTTCCTATTCATATTCGATTGAATATAGATTTGATTAGATTCAGATCTAATTCAATTCAATGATAGCTTTATTATTTTTCAACCGAATCTCCAAATTTCGTCTAGCTCACCCAAGAAATTATATAAATAATTTAATACAATTTACCTCCTTGTGATTCGACCTGCATATTACACGATCTGTGCACTTGCAGTATTATTACATAATTCATGCTTTTCTATTCCATAGGAAAGCGACGATTAATTTTTTGGACAATTACACTGAGAATTTAAAATTCATGATTGCAATTGAGTTTATATACGATCACAAATTTTTGGACAATTACACTGATAAATTTGTTGAGCACATGAATTAATTTTGGAATGTTAGCTTGATTGAAAAACTTCATGTTAGGACGACCCTGGATATTTATCTACTGGACTATAAATCTAGGTATAAAGATGAGATGGTTTTCAAAACCCTTCGCTTATTAAAAAAACACGCCTAGACATAGTGGGAATGGGATTCATCGGGCTAAAAACCAAGTGTAATGGAAAAAGTTGGTGGCATTCTTTGCATCGCAAACATATATACCATTGTACATATGATCCATTCTTACATATAGTTAGATTGCATTTTATTTTACACATCATTTTGCATTTAATCCACCTTTGGGTTTTATCTTTCACATTTAGGAAACGTTTTTATAGTGTGAACAATGTTTAGTTCTAGTGTGAGGGGAGTCTGCATTGCATCCTTTTCATTTTCTCTTTATTTTATTATTTTTTCCTTTTTCTTTTTTATTCATTTAGATAGGACCATCATACATTTTAGATCATAGTAAAATACCTTTTTTTTTGAAACATGACTCATTTTAGTTTGATACAATAAAATAAGTTAACAATTGTTAGTCAGTTGATAGTATTTTTTTCTCTCAACTAAGATAGAATAAGAAATATAATAAAAAGTTAAATTTTGAGGGATAATAGTATAATCGGTATATAGGAAGATTCTTAGGTGATGGCCATGAAATCTATTCTATATTGTAGTCTTTGTTTAAATGAGTGGAGGACTTAAAATACTTACATTGGCTTTTCAAATCTTTAAAACTAAGTTGTGTTAAGCTGAATTCGCGTAATCTCTCTTGTTCTTATATTTTCAATAATAATAATAATAATAGTAATCCAAGGGTATCCAACATTCATTGTATATCTAGCGTTGGTGTGCGAAACCGTCAAGCTCTATCCGACAGTTGTTGACAAAGTCAGCATTGGTATATCTTGGTCTCATTTTATGAGTTGGATACCTAAGGATTACTGACATGTTGTTGACAAAGTCAGTGTTGGTCTGCACAATCCACCGAGCTCTGTCCTAACTCTCCGTTAGTCCGCAAGGCAGTATATGGGTGGTATACGTTTGTAACACCCCACCTCCATTAAGGTCACTCATAAAGGGAATGCCTTAACTTCAGTGGAGCATTTTTGGTAAACAGACACAGAATATCACAAGACAGATATAAAAATTTTGCAGCGGAAAATAAACAACTTTATTAAATCCCCAAAGTGTTTTGTTACATAATACCATGAGTCATAAAACCATTACAACAAAACACTTCTGTCTTATACTATCAGAGTACATAGTTATTTAAAAGAAAACATCATTCCCCCCATATTAAAGAGCAAGCCATATAAGGGACAGAGACTCGAGCCATACTTCAGAAGTAGCTCCTAGAAGATGATATCCAAATCCTGACTAAACCTGGGTGTTTCCTCCCTAAGAACCTGGGGGGAAAGGAAGAAAAGAGGCGAAACAAACTAGGTCAGACATACATATGGTGAGTCCAGTAACTTTTAGCCAGTAAATAAATAAAGGTAAACATGATAGGCATACAAAGTGGATAAGAGGATTCACAGTACAGATGACGGGTATGACAGGACAAAGTAAGGTGTATGCTTCACTACAAACTACTCTGCAATATTACTAGTCAAATCAAGATGGGATGATCCCTTCCGCTAATGATAACGATAGTGGTAGTTTCGTGTACCCCTAGCTGCTGTCATAGGTGCCTCATGCTCCTATCTCCACTAGTGGTACCCACTACCCTCCCCATTCTAATTACAATATTCATAATATGGTAGTTGTACTCCTAGCTGCTGTCATAGGTGCCGCCTGCTCCTATCTCCACTAGTGGTACCCACTACCCTCCCCATTCTAATTACAATATTCATAATATGGTAGCGGTACTCCTAGCTGTTGTCATAGGTGCCGCCTGCTCCTATCTCCACTAGTCGTACCCACTACCTTCCCCATTCGATCAGCTCCTTAACTCGTAGATACCCGTGCTGGTCCCACAGTGGGGTGTATCACTCCCCAAAGTGGCAACCCAATACTACCAGAGATGCACGGCTTATACCTACACGATGCAACAACGTCTTACCTACCAGCCCGGGTCCACACACGCATATGAAGCCATTGGACTTGCATTGCCACCGCTAACCCGGTTTGGCCTCTTACAGTCAAGCCTAGTATGCATGTCCCGTCCTCGACTTGGGTCGAGCCCACAAAGATACTACAATAACTCGGAAATCTGAGGCAATTTAAAATTTTTATTTTAGCAATTTTAATGAATTTTGAATATTTAAAATGAATTATTTTAAATAATAACGATGAGAAATTTATTTTGAAAAGATTAGAACGTATATATTTACATATGTCGTCGTTAGAATATAAATATTTATTTATATATATAAAAGGAATTGAAAATGGTGCGGTAGTTCGATAATTCGATTTCAAATTTCAAATGAATGTACCGGGTGCAATGTAAAAACCAGTAACTTCCCCGGTGAGGAAAGCGCGGATAGTTCGAGAACAAGCCATAACAGAAAGCAGACGGAAGAATATTTCATTGTATATTACAACAATTCCATCAGAATACAAGAATATACAGAGTATAAATGAATCAAATACATTTGATAAATATCAGAGATTACAATACATTACATAGCAGCGGAAAAATAATACCATACACAACTGAAGGAGATATACGGATATAAAGCTTTCCGGATATCATTCCAGCTGTAAACCAGGATTCTGTGAATATAAATCTGCAAAACCAAAACTACTAGCTGCCCGTGTCAAAATAGGGGCACCCAGAGTTTAGGTTAAAACAATAAACTCCAGGTCAGTCATGGGACTGGTGTGATAACTAAAACAGTTATAAATCTTTATTTTAAAGTAAGGTAAATCAAGGGACCACGCCATATAACACGGAACGGGTTTCCTCCCAAAAATACCAATGCATAAAGCAAACAGCACAATGCTAAATAAAGAAAAATGAAGCTATTATAAGATCCAGGTCCTATCACACAATGCAACGCAAGCCGGGGGATAGGGTTTTCCCTTATAATAGCTAAGAATGCTTGATACGTTTAAAATAGATCATTTGATACTATTATAAGTGTATAGTGTATAAAACAACTCCAAATCATAAGTATCAATCATAGACGACATGAGCGTCCCATGCCACTATGTCGCCAAATATAGGGATACAATCAAAACCGCACAGTCACGTATTTGGAAATTGGATATCCGTCTGTGAACCGAGGCAAAAGATAGTCCTCACCGACTTCGAGACAATCTAGCCCATGTCTCAGGGTCAGAGCGCATCGACCCTTTGGATCGTCAGGGCCGGTCCACCGATGTGGATTATTATGCCTGAACACTACGTTTCCCCGCCCTTTGGGGCGTAAATGAGCCAACGAATGACTCCATCGGACCTGGATCGTCCGATCTAACCGAGGCGCCTCGCAACAGCAACAACCACATAAGTCAAACTCGTCAGGGCGTGGAAAACCACTGACGCCACTTTTAGCTAGAAGGAAACGCATGCCCTCCCTGATGTCCTCTCCCGTTTTTGGTTCATACCGGGTGTGAAACTCGCGAAGTAAACGTTACACAAAGCTGCGCCACAAAGGCCGTGCTTCGATCATCAACCACAAGACTTTGCTTTTCAACAGAAGCCTTGATCATTTGCCACTTAGGCATGCCACACAGGCAATTCACTCTATGCGTTTGATATCCATCAGTATATAACCCCTGAGCTCGTACGTCTCAGAGAAGGGCGTTAAGCAATATAATAAATTCTCCGCCGCCAAACAGATATATATTTAAAAGAAATCAATCACACAGACTAAAATCCAATGTCAGACACACAGTCCATTTACAAGTTCGTTCTAGGTCTGAACAAAACCGGAGGCACCTAGTACCCCGCATATCCATCGATCTCCAAGTACGTCTGGACGATCACCAACTGTTTCCATCTTCTTGGGTGTACATCCCAATCAAGATCATCAGTAATCACCCAAACGACGTGAAGACCTCCGTTCTTCAACCACCGTCTTCATCTTCGACTTATCGTCGAATCAGTTATTCAGAATGGGATAAACCCGGTCTTTCCGAATAACTCGTGTATATTTTAAATAAGTCTTACACAAACACAACATACGCCTCATTCCAATTCATTAGTCACTAACCGTAAATTATTCAAGAGAATAATTCCCCAAATATTAACCCCGAAGGCCGAAACCAACATCAGACCAATATCCAGAAAACCATTCTGCTTAGCTAACCGACGGTTAGTTTCTAAATTTCACATTCTTAGGGAAAGATTCCCATTAATTTTATCAAAGATAAATTTCTTTAAATTTATTCTTTAATCATCCTTTGAAAATCAATTCAAACCAAATTTTGGTTTATCCAAACTAGTCGGGATTAACGAACCTTACCGAAGTAATCATTTGTTTTAATTTCTCAATCCCAACCTATTCATCCCATGAAGTAAAACTGGTAATACTTCATACCTAACACCACGGTGTTATCGATAAATTCAATTACCATTTCACGTTAAAATCTAATTAAAGATTTAACTATCGCCTGGAGCAAAACTGGCGATACTCCATTCTCGATCTTTTCAATCTAATTAAAGATTCATTAAAACTCCATTTAGTTTTAATCTTTAAATGGGTTAAAGAATCAGTGTCATTTAAAACATGGTTCACGATAAACCCAAAATCACATCAAATTTCAATCAGTCCCTAACCATAAATTAGCAAGTGAGCAATTCCCAAAAATATTAACCCCGAAGGCCGAAACCAACATCAGATCAATACCCTAGAAACCATTCAACTTAACTAATCTCCAGTTAGTTTCTGATTTTCTTAACTCCTTTGGGTCTAAGAACAGTATTATTGAAGATACCGTTCACGACAACCCAAAATCACATTTCATTAATTATCGGGATCAAGAACAAGTGTTATTTGAAACACTGTTCACGATAAACCCAAAAATCAATATCAATTCAATTCCAATTAAATATTATTTAATTGGTACACTTCATTAAATCTAAATAAAAAGATTTAATCTTTTCCCAACTGGGTTCAAGAACAGTGTTAATAAAGACGCCATTCACGACAAACCCAAATCACATTTGATATTAAATACAAGGCTCTGAATAGAAAATATACCGGCTTATATTCAATATCAAATTCTACGACCAGAAAATATCGTATTGGAAATAACGATATATATATATATCTTTCAAATTCCCATAACAATATCTGTATCATCACGAAATCCAACATCGAAATATTCCGAAGACAATTTTGATTCGAATCCATTCCAATATAATTATTGGGAATTCTGGTTATTTTCAAAACCATTTCAAATCCAATTTATTTATTTAAAAATAAATAAAATTATAATTCTAGTCCAAACTTGTTCATTTCGATAAAAATCTATTTTTATCTTTTCAAATATGGAGTTTTTCATCCCAATCCTTCCCAAATCATTTCTTATGATTTTACACAAATTATTACTATTTTTAATAATTTCATCAAGGCCCGTACAGTCGATTTCCATCAATGGCCATCGAACTGCACTTACAGCGACCTTTTCCAAATTTGATTTGGACATAACTCCAAATCCAACCGTTAGATTTCTAATTTCTAATATTCATTAGAAAGCTCTTTTCGATACAAACCCAACGGTTCCGGTTTTAGGAGAATTCGACGGTCGGATCTCCCGCAATATCCGTTCGAAGTCAATGGTCGAAATTCGCGAACTACCGCGGCACGGCGCATTCTATTCAGGCCATTATATTATATATATAATATATATAATATATACTTCGTCGATTTCCTTTTAAAACATATTTTATAAATCGTTTTAAATTCGTTTTCAAAACGATTTCAACTTCTTTTCAAATTCAAATCAAAATTGAATTTTTTTCCTTATAAATTCGATTTAAATTCATTTCAAATTGATTTTAATTCAAATTGATTTCTAATTCAATTTCAGTTCGTTTTCAATTCAATTCAATTTCAATTCGAATTCATTTCTATTCGATTTCAATTTGAATTCATTTCTATTCAGTTTCAGTTCGAATTTCAATTCTTTTCAAAATATCAAATTTTGAAATCACTTTCGATATTCATTATAAAATGAATAAAATCGATATAAATATCGTTCACGTCAAAATGGCGTCAATCTAATCAACACAGCTTCATATATTTCTATTTTTAAATATTCTATTTCCAATATTTCTTTTTCAAATATTTCTATTTCAAAACTGGAATGAGGCTCAATCAATTACCATATAATGTTAATTATATGGATTTTCTACAACACATGTATACAATAACAACGATGAATAATCAACCATCATCCAAAGTGCATTCTACACTGTATAAGCATCAAATATAAATATTTAACGCTCATAACAGTCTGTCAATCAATCTATCGACATACGACTAATTATTGGGATTAGTGTATGTCATATATCACCCCAATACCCGTATGGGGTTTTCAAACAATCAAACACAGATTTTATTTGTGCAGTTGGGCAATGTGTAAAATTTATCGAATCAATCAATATCAGTCAAATGTGTGTATATAAACAAATCATTCGATTTGTTTATATTAATTTATTTTATTTCATATATACGTTAAAAATTCTATTTTTAACTATAAAAATATTTTTAACTATATAAATATTTTATTTCATTTCACATCACATCACACAATCAACTACACATCAAAATCAAACAAACAAGCATACAAGCCGTCCATGGTCTGTGAACGATGGGTGTCGGGTGCTACTAAACACCGTCTGCATCCTAGTATATATTTTAACTAGAAAAACAAAATTAAAAGGTGAGAAGTTCTCACAGAGGGTTCCACTCCGCCGTGCTTTGATTTTGAACTGCTGAACCGTCTGGATCTGTTTAAAATTCTACCGTAGTCCTTTTCACGTGTTAATTGGAGGAGGGGATTCCACGTCAGCACTGGGTGGAGGAGGAGGCTCGGAAGGGGCGGCGTTGGGCATCGCTGATGGCGAACGCAGGGTGGGCTGGCGGCGGTTGGACCAGGGTGAGGCGCTGGGGCGGTTTGCTTCGATTAGGGCTTCTGGGGGGGCGTGTCTTGCGAGTAGAAGATGGAGGGAGAAGAAGGTGCGGAGGAGAAGGAGGGGGAGGGCGCGGCGACGAGGTCAACGGAGGAGGGGGGGAGCGACTGGGGGATACAACGGTTTTTTTTCTTTTTAATTTGGCCTGAGCGGTTTTGGGAGGGAGGGTGAAAGATAATGAAGGGGGGGAATATATATAATATTAAAATAATTCATTTTAAATATTCAAAATTCGCTAAAATTGCCAAAATAAAAAAATAAAATTTTTAAATTGGCCCAGATTTCCCGGGTTATTACAATCTCCCCCACTTAAAACTTTTCATCCCCGAAAAGGAACGAAGCCGAAAGTTGTTCCACAAATCAACTCAACTTTCACTATTTTCATTACGGCTTAAGTTCTTCAACTTTTCAGTTTCTAAGAACTTTTCAAATTTTTCAAAATTTTGGCTAACACCCTAAATTTCCAAAAAAAATCGCCATAACCTCCCCTGCACCGGGAGCACTGGGAAAATCCCGAAATTGCCATACAGGCCCTCTGATCTCAAAAAGAAAAAGAAAAAGCCAATCGGCTCATAAAATCATCATCACCCAAACAAAACAGTAAATTATGATAAAAATGTACCTATTTGTCGGGCAAACAATTTTATTCTTCTGCTCTAGCCTCTTTACTATGACATGTTCAATGTAAGTGCATGTATATGCAAACAAATGCGATAAATTTCCAAAACAATTCACTGTTTGATTCAATTTGGCTATATGGTTCAAATTTTAATTAATCAACCAATAATCAACAACACAACCATCAATCAATTAGTTGATTAGCTTTTGAAATTCATAACTTTGATACTATAGTCAAAAAATCTCATTTTTGATGCCAAATCACAACAATAAGCCCTATCTAGTTTCGATTCTCACACCAGTCAATTGGAAATATATAGAAATCTCACTTTCGAACCTCGAAAATAAATACTGGCGATGGTGCCCCGTCACCAGAATTATCCCCAGGCACTAGAGTGCGATTCTATAACTATCCAATACATTAAAACTTCGAATACACGTTTGCAAGACATATATACAAAATCTTTATATATTGGATTGTCCAAATTCAAATAAATAAATAATCAAATACGAATAATTGATTTAAATTTTCAAAACAAAACTTGTTTTCATTTTAAAAATATACTCTTCAAACTCGTTCTAGGATACTACTGATCCCATCTCTAACGAGTCATTCCCATTGATTATTACTAATCCAATTTCTGATGAATTCTTTCGTATGGTTCTAATGTGTCTTGTTCTCTGAGCTTTGTAAACCAAAGCTCTGATACCAAATGTAAAAACCCGTAACTTCCCCGGTGAGGAAAGCGCGGATAGTTCGAGAACAAGCCACAACAGAAAGCAGACGGAAGAACATTTCATTGTATATTACAACAATTCCATCAGAATACAAGAATATATAGAGTATAAATGAATAAAATACATTTGATAAATATCAGAGATTACAATACATTACATAGCAGCGGAAAAATAATACCATACACAACTGAAGGAGATATACGGATACAAAGCTTTCCGGATATCATTCCAGCGGTAAACCAGGATCCTGTGAATATAAATCTGCAAAACCAAAACTACTAGCTGCCCGTGTCAAAATAGGGGCACCCAGAGTTTAGGTTAAAACAATAAACTCCAGGTCAGTAATGGGACTGGTGTGAGAACTAGAACAATAATAAATCTTTATTTTAAAGTTAGAAAAATCAAGGTACCACGCCATATAACACGGAACGGGTTTCCTCCCAATAATACCAGTGCATAAAGCAAACAGCGCAATGCTAAATAAAAAAACTGAAGCTATTATAATACCCAGGTCCTATCACACAATGCAACGCAAGCCGGGGGATAGGGTTTTCCCTTATAGTAGCCAAGAATGCTTGATACGTTTAAAACAGATCATTTGATACTATTATAAGTGCATAGTGTATAAAACAACTCCAAATCATAAGTATCAATCATAGACGACATGAGCGTCCCATGCCACTATGTCGCCAAATATAGGGATACAATCAAAACCGCATAGTCACGTATTTGGAAATTGGATTTCCGTCTGTGAACCGAGGCAAAAGATAGTCCTCACCGACTTCGAGACAATCTAGCCCATGTCTCAGGGTCAGAGCGCATTGACCCTTTGGATCGTCAGGGCCGGTCCACCGATGTGGATTATTATGCCTGAACACTACGTTTCCCCGCCCTTTGGGGCGTAAATGAGTCAACGAATGACTCCATCGGACCCGGATCGTCCGATCTAACCAAGGCGCCTCGCAACAGCAACAACCACATAAGTCAAACTCGTCAGGGCGTGTAAAACCACTGACGCCACTTTTAGCTAGAAGGAAACGCATGCCCTCCCTGATGTCCTCTCCCGTTTTTGGTTCATACCGGGTGTGAAACTCGCGAAGTAAACGTTACACAAAGCTACGCCACAAAGGCCGTGCTTCGATCATCAACCAAAAGACTTTTCTTTTCAACAGAAGCCTTGATCATCTGCCACTTAGGCATGCCACACAGGCAATTCACTCTATGCATTTGATATCCATCAGTATATAACCCCTGAGCTCGTACGTCTCAGAGAAGGGCGTTAAGCAAGAGAATAAATTCTCCGCTGCCAAACAGATATATATTTAATAGAAATCAATCACACAGACTAAAATCCAATGTCAGACACACAGTCCATTTACAAGTTCGTTTTGGGTTTGAACGAAACCGGAGGCACCTAGTACCCCGCATATCCATCGATCTCCAAGTACGTCTGGACGATCACCAACTGTTTCCATCTTCTTGGGTGTACAGCCCAATCAAGATCATCAGTAATCACCCAAACGACATGAAGACCTCCGGTCTTCAACCACCGTCTTCATCTTCGACTTATCGTCGAATCAGTTATTCAGAATGGGATAAACCCGGTCTTTCCGAATAACTCGCGTATATTTTAAATAAGTATTACACAAACACAACATACGCCTCATTCCAATTCATTAGTCACTAACCGTAAATTATTCAAGAGTATAATTCCCCTAACCCCGAAGCCCGAAACCAACATCAGATCAATATCCAGAAAACCATTCTGCTTAGCTAACCGACAGCTAGTTTCTAAATTTCACATTCTTAGGGAAAGATTCCCATTAATTTTATCAAAGATAAATTTCTTTAAATTTATTCTTTAATCATCCTTTGAAAATCAATTCAAACCAAATTTTGGTTTATCCAAACTAGTCGTGATTAACGAACCTTACCGAAGTAATCATTTGTTTTAATTTCTCAATCCCAACCTATTCATCCCATGAAGTAAAACTGGTAATACTTCATATCTAACACCACGGTGTTATCGGTAAATTCAATTACCATTTCACGTTCAAATCTAATTAAAGATTTAACTATCGCCTGGAGCAAAACTGGTGATACTCCATTCTCGATCTTTTCAATCTAATTAAAGATTCATTAAAACTCCATTTAGTTTTAATCTTTAAATGGGTTAAAGAATCAGTGTCATTTAAAACACGGTTCACGATAAACCCAAAATCACATCACATTTCAATCAGTCCCTAACCATAAATTAGCAAGTGAGCAATTCCCAAAAATATTAACCCCGAAGGTCGAAACCAACATCAGATCAATACCCTAGAAACCATTCAACTTAACTAATCTCCAGTTAGTTTCTGATTTTCTTAACTCCTTTGGGTCTAAGAACAGTATTATTGAAGATACCGTTCTCGACAACCCAAAATCATATTTCATTAATTATCGGGTTAAAGAACAAGTGTTATTTAAAACACTGTTCACGATAAACCCAAAAATCAATATCAATTCAATTCCAATTAAATATTATTTAATTGGTACACTTCATTAAATCTAAATAAAAAGATTTAATCTTTTCTCAACTGGATTCAAGAACAGTGTTAATAAAGACACCATTCACGACAAACCCGAATCACATTTGATATTAAATACAAGGCTCTGAATAGAAAATATACCGGCTTATATTCAATATCAAATTCTACGACCAGAAAATATCGTATTGGAAATAACAATATATATATATATATATATATATCTTTCAAATTCCCATAACAATATCTGTATCATCACGAAATCCAACTTCGAAATATTCCGAAGAAAATTTCGATTCAACTCCATTCCAATATAATTATTGGGAATTCTGGTTATTTTCAAAACCATTTCAAATCCAATTTATTTATTTAAAAATAAATAGAATTATAATTCTAGTTCAAAACTAGTTCATTTCGATAAAAATCTATTTTTATCTTTTCAAATATGGAGTTTTTCATCCCAATCCTTCCCAAATCATTTCTTATGATTTTACACAAATTATTACTATTTTTAAAAATTTTATCAAGGCTCGTACAGTCGATTTCCATCATTGGCCATCGAACTGCACTTACAACGACCTTTTCCAAATTTGATTCGGACATAACTCCAAATCCAACTGTTAGATTTCTAATTTCTAATATTCTTTAGAAAGCTCTTTTCGATACAAACCCAACGGTTCCGGTTTTAGGAGAATCCGACGATCGGATCTTCCGCAATATCCGTTCGAAGTCAATGGTCGAAATTCGCGAACTACCGCGGCGTGGCGCGTTCCATTCAGGCCATTATATTATATATATAATATATACTTCATCGATTTCCTTTTAAAACGTATTTTATAAATCGTTTTAAATTCATTTTCAAAACGATTTCAACTTCTTTTCAAATTCAAATCAAAATTGAATTTTTTCTTATAAATTCAATTTAAATTCATTTCAAATTGATTTCAATTCAAATTGATTTCCATTTCAATTTCAGTTCGTTTTCAATTCAGTTCAAATTCATTTCTATTCGATTTCAATTCGAATTCATTTCTATTCAGTTTTAGTTCGAATTTCAATTCTTTTCAAAATATCAGATTTTGAAATCACTTTCGATATTCATTATAAAATGAATAAAATCGATATAAATATCGTTCACGTCAAAATGGCGTCAATCTAATCAACAAGGCTTCATATATTTCTATTTTCAAATATTCTATTTCCAATATTCTTTTTCAAATATTTCTATTTCAAAACTGGAATGAGGCCCAATCAATTACCATATAATGTTAATTATATGGATTTTCTACAACACATGTATACAATAACAACGATGAATAATCAACCATCATCCAAAGTGCATTCTACACTATATAAGCATCAAATATAAATATTTAACGCTCATAACAGTCTGTCAATCAATCGATCGACATACGACTAATTATTGGGATTAGTGTATGTCATATATCACCCCAATACCCGTGTGGGGTTTTCAAACAATCAAACACAGATTTTATTTGTGCAGTTGGGCAATGTGTAAAATTTATCGACCTAATCAATATCAGTTAAATATGTGTATATAAACAAATCATTCGAAATGTTTATATTAATTTATTTCATTTCATATATACGTTAAAAATTCTATTTTTAACTATAAAAATATTTTTAACTATATAAATATTTTATTTCATTTCACATCACACAATCAACTACACATCAAAATCAAACAAACAAGCATACAAGCCGTCCATGGTATGTGGACGATGGGTGTCGGGTGCTACTAAACACCGTCTGCATCCTAGTATATATTTTAACTAGAAAAACAAAATTAAAAGGTAAGAAGTTCTCAATGAGGGTTCCACTCCGCCGTGCTTTGCTTTTGAACTGCTGAACCGTCTGGATCTATTTGAAATTCTACCGCAGTCCTTTTCACGTGTTAATTGGAGGAGGGGATTCCACGTCAGCACTGGGTGGAGGAGGAGGCTCGGAAGGGGCGGCGCTGGGCGTCGCTGATGGCGAACGCAGGGTGGGCTGGCGGCGGTCGGACCAGGGTGAGGTGCTGGGGCGGTTTGCTTCGATTAGGGCTTCTGGGGGGGTGTGTCTTGCGATTAGAAGATGGAGGGAGAAGAAGGTGCGGAGGAGGAGGGGGAGGGCGCGGCGACGAGGTCAACGGAGGAGGGGGGAGCGACTAGGGGATACAGCGGTTTTTTTTTTTAATTTGGCCTGAGCGGTTTGGGGAGGGAGGGTGAAAGATAATGAAGGGGGGAATATATATATATATATATATATATATAATATTAATTATTCATTTTAAATATTCAAAATTCGCTAAAATTGCCAAAATAAAAAAATAAAATTTTTTAATTGGCCCAGATTTCCGGGTTATTACATGCAAAATAAACCGGATTTTAGCGAAACAAAAAAGATTTGAATCTAATTGAGAATATCTTTCCAATAAATCCGAAAAATCGAAATTTCATAGCGCGAATCAAAAGATATGTCCAGTTGAAATTTCAGAATAGTCGTTTTGGAATTTTGGCCCTTAAAAATGGAAATTTTGCAAACGACCTCTAGTTTTCGCCGAAACCACTTTTGTTGGATCCGCAGTGTTAAATTATTGCTAGATTTCAAATTTTGTAATTTTTGAAGTTAATATGTGAGCGTGGAGAAGGAAAACGCGTTTGACAAGTTTTAGTTGATTTTAATCGACTGGAAAATGGCCATTTTTCAAACGGTCTAAGAATTTGACGAAATTAGTTTTGTTAGGACCGTATCGTCAATACGAAGCTAGAAAATATTTTTTTGGAATTTTTCTAGTTAGTATATAGCCCCGGTAAATTGAAATGTGCGTTCAAATTCAATATATAGAGTTATAGGTTGATTTTGATGAAAACTGGTCGAAACGATCAAATCAGCTTACGATACATATCCCATTGTGTTCGGAATGGGGGTATTTAGCTAGAGACGAAAGTCAGTGGGTTCGATTTTGATTTCGAAATAAAAAGTTACCTTTTTGAAATTTAAAAATAATAAATATATATAATATCTCCCTTACCCTCTATCCTCTCTCCTGTTTTCACTTTACAGATCGATAAAAAAAAGAGAAAAAACCCGAACCCCGTTGATCGCTCGATCCCGTTCGCCCCTCCCTCTGAACGCGCCGCCGCCGCTGGCAGCAAGCCACCACCCCACCTCCGTTCGCTCCTCGGCCTTCCTCGAAAACCCCAAGCCATAAATCCCATCGCACGAGCCCCAATCCCACCAGCATCACTGAAATACGAGCCGCCCTTCTTGGCGTGGATGCGTGGCACAGCGGCGCACCTCGTGAAGCGATCTGATCCTGGTCCGCTGCCTTGAAGCTCGTGCAGCGTGGGGCCCTAAGTTCGAACGATGGTAACGATGGTCCAGTTGACATCTAGATGAAGATACAGTGAGCATTCCTTATTTTTTTATAACAATGTTTTTTTTTCTTATTTCAGTTTTTATAAATATTTAACATTAATTATAAATCAGTTTTTATAAATAATAATAACATTGGTTTTAAATCAGTTTTTAGTATAAAAATAAGCATTGATTTTAAATTTAAATACGCTTTTAAATTTAAATATGTCTTTAAATTAAATATACACTATGGTTGTTTGAAAAATATGGAAAGGACATGGTTTTGAATATAAGAAAGATTATATTTTTATATACAGAAAGATTATATTTTTATATACAGAAAGATTATACTTTTATATACAGAAAGATCAGGTTTTTGTAAACGAAAAGATTGGTTTTTTATATATATAATGAAGGCAAAAATTCGATTTTTATATATATGAAGTGGAAAATAAAAATATGATTTTTATGTACATGTAGCATTATTAAAAATGTGATTTTTATAGATATGAACAGCGTGAAAAAGAATTGTGTTGGAATTTCGGAATCCAAACCGTTCAGAAATAAAGAAAGGCGGAGTGGATCCTAGAGGTGAGAACTCCTCACTTTTATTATAAATTTCAAGTTAATATATACTAGGATGCAGACGGTGTTTAGCAGCACCCGACACCCGTCGTCCACAGACCATGGATGACTTGTTTGTTTGGTTGCTATGTTGTGAAATTTGATTGTGTGATGTGGAACGAAATAATATATTTTATAGTGGAAAATATTCTATTGTTAAAAATATAATTTTTAACGTGTATATAAAATAAATATTTATAAATGAATCGGACGATTTGTTTATATACACTGATTTGACTGATATTGATTGGAACGATAAATTTTACACATCGTCCAACTACACAAATAAAATCTGTGTTTGATTGTTTGAAACCCCACATGGGTGTTGGGATGATATTTGGCATACGCTAATCCCAATTATTAAATTGTATGTCGATCGATTGGTCGACAGACTGTGTAAGCGTTAATTATATATATTTAATGCTTATGCAGTTGTGTGGTGCACTTTGGATGATGGTTGATTATTTATCGTTGCTATTATATACATGTGTTGTATGGAATCCATATAATTAACATTATATGGTAATTGATTGGGCCTCATTCCAATTGGGAAAATAAAGAATATTATAAAATAAAGATTCACGTGTTGACGGTACTCATTTGTTGAGATTAGTCAGGTGGTGAAAGAAATATAGATTCATGTGTTGAATAGGATAACTATTCATTTGTTGAATAAAATAACGAAGTTATTGAAAAATATAATGCCGTGTTGATTAGAGATGCGCTATTTTGACGCGAACGATATTGATATCGATTATATTCGTTTTTAAAATGAATATTTAGAAAGAGATGTAAAAATAAAATAGAATAGAAAATGAATATTTAGAAAGAGATGTAAAAATAAAATAGAATAGAAAATGAATTCGAATTGAATAGAATTGAAAATATATTCGAATTGATTTGAATAGAATTGAAAATAAATTCGAATTGAATAGAATTGCAAATAAATTCGAATTGAATTGAATAGGAGTGAATTCGAATTGATTTGAATAGAATTGAAATTTGAATTCGAATAAAATAGAATAGAAAATGAATTCGAATTGATTTGAATAGAATTGAAATTTGAATTCGAATAGAATTGAATTGAAATTTAAACTCGAATAGAAATTGAATACAAAATAAATTTGAAATTGATTTGAAATTGAATTGAAATCAAATTGAAATCGAATTGAAATTGATTTGAAATGAAATGGAAGTTGAAATTGTTTTGAAACGAATTTTAAACGATTTATAAAATTCGTTTTAAAAGAAAATCGACGAAATATATATATATATATATATATATATATATATATATATATATATAATGGCCTGAATAGAACGCGCCGCGCCGCGACATTTCGCAAATTTCGACCATTAATTTCAAATGGATCTTGCGGGAGATCCGACCGTCGGATTCTCCTGAAACCGGAACCGTTGGGTTCTTATCAAAAAGAGCTTTCCAACGAATATTAGAAATTTGAAATCTAACGGTTGGATTTGGAATTATGTCCAAATCAAATTTGGAAAAGGTCGTTGTAAGTGCAGTTCGATGGCCATTAGTGGAAATCGATTGTACGGGCCTTGATAAAATTATTAAAAATAGTAATAATTTGTGTAAAATCATAAGAAATAATTTGGGAAGAATTGGGAAGGAAAACTCCATATTTGAAAAGATAAAAATAGATTTTTATCGAAATGAACTAGTTTTGAACTAGAATTAAAAATCAATTTATTTTTGAAATAAATAAATTGAATTTGAAATGGGTTTTAAATAAACAGAATTTCTAATATATTTAATTGGAATTGATTTGTGGGTTTACCGTGGACGGTGTTTTAAATAACACTTGTTCTTTAACCCGATAATAAATAGAATGTGATTTGGGTTTATCGTGAACTGTGTTTTAAATGACATTAGTTCTTCAACCTAGTAAAAGGAGTTTTAATGAATCGGTAATTAGATTAAAATGTGAAGTGATAATTTAAATTACCAAATTTGGAAAGTGAGCGAGAATGGAGTATTACTAGTTTTGCTCCAAAGCGGTAGTTAAAATCTTTAACTAGATTTGAACGTGAAATGGTAATTAACTTTACCGATAACCCCGTGGTGTTAGATATGGAGAATCACCAGTTTTGCTCCATGGGATAAATAGGTTGGGATTGGGAAATAAAATAAATAATTACTTCGGTATGGTTCGCTAATCCCGACTAGTTTGGAAAACCATAATATGGTTTGAAATGATATCCAAAGGAAGATTAAAGAATAAATTTAAAAAGAATTTATCTTTGATAAAATTAATGGGAACCTTTCCCTAGGAGTGTGAATATCTGAATAAAAGAATATTCTGAATTGGAATGAGGCGTATATTGTGTTTCATAGCATTAGTTGATTAAGATACGCGAGTTATTCAGAAAGTCCGGGTTTAACCCATTCTGAATAACTGATTTGACGACGAGTCGAAGAGATTGAAGACGGTGCAAGACCAACGATCTTCACATCGAATGGATGGGTGCTACTGATGCTCACGATGGGAGTAGCTACCTTGAAGGGGCTAAAGTAGTAGCCGTCCGGACGTACTTGGAGGTCGACGGATATGTGAGGAAAGTGCCTCCGGTTTCGTTCAGACCTAGAACGGACTTGTAAATGGATGGTGTGTCTGACATTGTATTCCTTTATATTGTATTCGTTGATCTCTGCTAAATATATATCTGTTTGGCGGCAAAGAATTTATTCTCTTGCTTAACGCCCTTCTCTAAGACATACGAGCTCAGAGGTTATATATTGGCAGAAATCAGTGTCACGATATGGATTGATAGTGTGGCATGCTGAGATGCAGTGATCCATAGTTTTGTTGAAAAGCAAAGTTTGGTGGATGATGATCAAAGCGTAGCTTTAATATAGCATGGCTTTGTGTATAGCGTTGATTCGCGAGCCTCACACCCCGGTATGGTGGTAAACTGATGCTTTGATCAGTATGCTTTTTAGTGGATGGGCACCTTAGTGGTGTCGTGGATTCGGTCGACCAAGATTGAGCTTAGTGCTCAGAAGGATAGGGTAAGCGGTGTTTTCTCTCGCCGAGACATAAACCGCAGTGATACTCGATTTCCCAAAAGTGTGGATGTGCATTACGGTGTTTTCTCTAGCTGAGACGTAAGCCGTTGTGGATGGCACTACGCGATCGATCTTTCGAATTAGGAGCCACCATGATGGAAATCCAATTTCCAAATATTGCGTTTTGATTGTAGAGCCTAGTACTGGCGGCATGATATATGGTACCCATGCCGTCTATGATTGATACATTCATATTTGAAGTTGTTTTCCTCACTTATAGTAATAATATAAGATGAAATTTCATGTATCAAGCATATTTGGCTATTATAAGGGAAAACCCTATCCTCCGGCTTGCGTTGCATTGTGTGATGGGACCTGGGTTTTATAATAGCTTCATTGTTCTTTATTTAGCATTGCGCTGTTTGTTTTATGCACTGGTATTCTTGGGAGGAAACCTGTTCCGTGATATACGGCGTGGTCCCTTGATTTACCTAACTTTAAAAACAAAGATTAATAACTGTTTTAGTTCTCACACCAGTCACATGACTGACCTGGAGTTTATTGTTTTAACCTAAACTCTGGGTGCCCCTATTTCCACACGGGCAGCTAGTAGTTTTGGTTTTGCAGATTTATATTCACAGGATCCTGATTTATAGCTGGAACGATATCCGGAAAGCTCTGTATCCGTATATCTCTTCTAGTTGTGTTTTGTATTATTTCCATTGCGATGTAGTTAAATGTAATTTAAATCTCTGATATTTTCTGTGTAATATTTATTCATACTCTATACATTCTTTTATTCTGATGGAATTGTTGTAATAAGAAATGAAATGTTCTTCTATCTGCGTTGCAATTTGTCCTGTTCTCAAAACAATCAGGGGTTTCGATTTTCGAACGGCTTTAGTCGGTTTAACGATCGATTCGGATCAAGCAAAATTCCTTACCGTTACATTTTGGTATCAGAGCTTTGGTTTACAGAGCTCGAGAACAAGACACATTAGAATCAAACGAAAGAATTCATCAGATATTGGATTAGTAATATCCAATTAGAATGACTCGTTAGAGATATGATCAGTAGTATCCTAGAACGAGTGTGAAGAGTACATTTTTCAAATGAAAACAATTTTGTTTTGAAAGTTAAATTCAAGCATACGTATTTGAATATTTTATTTATATTGATTTGGACGATCCAATATATAAAGATTTTGCATATACGCATCATGAACGTATATTCGAAGTTTTAATATACTGGATAGATATAGAATCACATTCTAGTCGCCCGGGGATGGTTCTGATGATCGCTATAGTACGTACATCATCAGAATTTATATTCGAGTTTCGAAAGTGTGATATCTATATATTTCCATTAGACTGGTGTGAGAACCAAAATTACATATATTTATTGTTATATATATCAAAGTTATGTGTTTGAAATTCTAATCAACTAATTGATTGATGGTTGTGTTGTTTGTTTATTTGTTTGATATTTTGAACCTTTAGCCAAATTGAATCAAAAAGTGAACTATATTGAAAAATGATTACAAATGCATGCATATACATGTACTTACATTGAACAAGTCATATCAAGGAGGCTAGAGCAGAGAAATAAAATTGTCTGCCCGACAAATAGGTACATGTTTACCATAATTTACTGTTTTGTTTGGGTGATGATGATTTTATGAGCCGATTGGCCTTTTCTTTTTCTTTTGGATTGAAGAAGGCCATGGGAGGCTATATGAAATATCCCGAAGTCCCCGGTGCAGGGGAGGTTATTGCGAAATTTTTCGAAAATTATGGGTGTTAGCCAAATTGTTGGGAAAATTTGAAAAGTTCTTAGAAACTAAAAAGTTGAAGAACTTAACCGTGGCAAAAATAGTGAAAGTTGAGTTGATTAGTTAAACAACTTTCGGCTTCATTCTTTTTCAGGGACGAAAAGTTTTAAGTGGGGGAGATTGTATTAACCCGGAAATCTGAGCCAATTTAAAATTTTTATTTTAGCAATTTTAATGAATTTTGAATATTTAAAATGAATTATTTTAAATAATAACGATGAGAAATTTATTTTGAATAGATTAGAATGTATATATTTACATACGTCGTCGTTAGAATATAAATATTTATATATATATATATATAAGGAATTGAAAATGGTGCGGTAGTTCGATAATTCGATTTCAAATTTCAAATGTATGTACCGGGTGCAAAATAAATCGGATTTTAGCGAAACTAAAAACATTTGAATCTAATTGAGAATATCTTTCCAAAGAATTCGAAAAATCGAAATTTCATAGCGGGAATTAAAAGATATGTCCAGTTGAAATTTCAGAATAGTCGCTATGGAATTTGTATCACCCCATATTTTCTGTGAACGTATAAGTAACAAATCAGAGGATAATTAATTTTTAAAATAAGAATCAAGGGAAATGGGTTGCGCCATTGCATTCATCTCGGAATTCTACATGAAAACGAGTCCGAGTTTGCGAGAATCGGAGTCCGTATGAAGGAGATATGACCCTCCGAAGTTTCAGGAAATTTCAGAATTGAAAACAGCTCGAAATTCGAATTCAAAATTCGAATTCAAACCCAGAAGCAGTCTGGGCGGGAAATTTCCCGCCCAAGCCCAGGTCGACTGAGTAGTCAACCCCCCCTGACCAGGTCGACTGCGCAGTCAACCTGGGGGTCGACCTGGGCACATTTCTGCATATCGGGCCTGTGACGATTTTTACCCCTTTTTGACGAACCGGATGACTTCTGGACCGATCTGATGGCTCTAAACACTCCTATTCTCCTATTTAAACAGCCCCAAACCTAGCCTTCTCTACACACAATTCTATTCTGCTTCTACTCTACCTCTGTTCTAAATAAAAATAAAAATGGCGTCGCTACTCTGTTGGAATCAAAACTAGAAGCTAATCAACATCAACCTAAGCAACTCAATTCAAACTAGAGATTAAAGCTTCTGCAATGATTCTACAACAATTAAAGTTCTTTCTTTAATCCAACCAAGGCAAGTACAGTTATTTTCCGATATAAACGTTAATTTTGATTGTGACATGATTTGTAAATCTGAATCTGAGGTTATATCTGTTCTGTTCTGATAAGAGTTATCTTATTCTGTATCTCTTTCTTCTTTCTGTTCTATAGCCAGGCTACCACGAGCCTGAGCCAATTAACATACGCTAAAATGCTTGGGACAGTAAAATGAATGATGCATGAATTGGGCATGACCAATAGGTGACTGATTTGAGGAAAGAACATAGACTGTAGCTAGAACATAAATCTGAGATATATGACTGGACATGTTATATTTATAACATAAAGGGTATTGAATGTATTATTTGAGGACACAACATAAAAGGCATATAATTGGATATAAATATAGATTGTATTGAACATATGACTTGGGATAAAGAGAATACGGCTTAGGTATAAAGATTTACATTAAAGTACGATATCTATTAAATGTAAATAAACACCTAAGTAAGGGATCTTTGGGATATATGACATGCATAGTAATCGATGACTATATTTGGTATAATTTATATATGGATCTTCTGTACTATGCAAGTTTAGTAAAAATTGAAACATATGATATATGGTAAATTATGACCATAGTCTGAGCTATGTAAATTTAATGCAAACATGGGGTATATGATCATATTGTGAATCATGACTATTATTTATGCATGTGAACTTAGGCAAGATTTATAATTAGGCAAGATGGGTCAATGAAACCTTAAGGAATAATAAAATCTGTTATATTTGCCTAATCCGCTAGTCTGTTATATTGCTTAATTTGCTAGTTCTGCTCTACTGCCTGGTCTGCTAGATCTGTTCATCTGCCAAATCTGTCATCTGCTAAGTCTGCTGAAAACGCCAAATCTGTTATATGCTAAATCTGCTAAATTGCTTAATCTGTTAAATCCGTTAAGTCCCCTAATTTGCGAAATATGTTATCTGCTATATCTGTCGAGTTGATATAATTAGTCTGTTATTGACATAATCTGAATTGGCTATAATCATGAATAATTGGCATGTATATCAAGCGTGGGTATAAATGGTAAATCATTAATTAATTGGCCGCAAAGATAAACAGGGCTAACTCGAGGTTAGAATGAGTTTGCAGCGTAATTCTACCCGGAACCACCCGGCATATTCCAGTGGCCGCAAACAATAGGTTCTAATGTGAGAAGTTAGTCATAACGTGCTTGAAACCCGAGGTTAGACTCAGTTTGCGGCAGAAACTTGCCCGGAACCATCCGGCCTAACCAGTAGCCGCAAATTGTCAGTCTAATGTGAGAGGTCTGGGCATTAATATTTAATTAATGAAAATCTGAGATAAATATGATGTCTAAAACATGTTGGGTGGGTAAGGTTAAACCAATTGGACCAGGGAATCTGATAAACCGGTTTCGTGAATTTGTAGGCCCAATACAAAGTTAGACAATCTGTAACCGGTTAATCTGTAACCAGTTAATCTGTAAGTCTGTTAATCCGTAACCAATAAATCTGTAAGTCTGTTAATCTGTAACCAGTTAATCTGTAAGTCTGTTAATCTGTAACCAGTTAATCTGTAAATCTGTTAAATCCGTATATCTGATCCGTTAGTCTAAAAACTCATATGATCTGTGAACTAGTTGATCTGAATTCTGTATGTCTGAAACTTGTAAACAAATTAATCTGAAATCTGTTAGTCTTGGAACACAAGGTTAGGAGGGGAATTACTTGTGTCATCTGTTGTTTGGGACCCATATTAGTCAGTAACCCTTTCTGGTATCAAAACTTTGACACAACAGTAGGTAGGGTCCGGGCACGCTTACTGAACTAATTATAAGCGGTTCATTCTGGTAATGGCGAGGGCTGTTGATGGTGCGTTCCAACCGGGTCATGTGCGTGCATGGATCCCGGTCTGCCTCTGAGGATGTAAGACGCCGTGACATCTGTAAATAGGTCTGTGCCAATTGGTTGTCACTTTAGGGAGTGATACACCCTACTGTGGGGCCGACATAGGGTATTTATGTATTAGGGAGCCGATCGCTTGGGGTAGGGTTTTAGGGTACACTTAGTTCTGTCTGTTTCTGTTGGTACCGTCTGTTTCTGTTGGGTGGTAACACCTGTCTGTTTCTGCGTGGTACCGTCTATTCGGGAGGTAAAGGCCCAATTACTAGTGTACACCTAATTCTACATTCTGTTTTCATGGGGATTAGTCTGACTGTTTCTGTTCGGGTGGTAAAGGCCCATTATTAGCTTTCTGTTTCTGTGGAAATTATTTTGTTCCTGTTTCTGCTTCAGTTTAGACATTAGGGTGACACCTAATCCTGTTATACTAGTATTAATGCAGGGAAGTGTAAAGAAATAGCTTGTGTCATTCTGTTCTTCTGTAATATCCGCTACACCTGTTACTGTTATCTCTCATCCAGTTTTATTTTCATGTCATGTTATTATTATCTGTTCATAACTAAAAATCACTGGACCTGCCAAACTTTTTGTCTGACCCTTGTTATTTCGCCTCCTTTCTTCCGTTTCCCCCCAGGTTTTGTAGAAGGGAGTACTCTAGCTTGATCCAGATTTCTTCCGCTTGAAGTGCTTAAAAGTATGGCTTGTCTTCTTCTGTGGGGATTATGATTTTAAACTATGCATTCTGAAGGCTTTTGTACAAGACTGATATTTTGTACCTGAATTCTGATATTGTGATTTGAAAGGATGTAAACAAGCTTATTTCGGTTTCTGTTGAAATACAGTTGTAAATTTTTCAAGTACTGTTTTATCTGTCTTGTAAGTTTCTGATCTGTTTACTAAAATGCTCCATCAAAGTTAAGGCATTCCCTTTGTGAGTGACCTTAACGGAGGTGGGGTGTTACACTTGGTATCAGAGCTAAAGGTTTCCAGATGGGGTAAAGTTTTTGAAAACCTATTTTCAAAAAAGGTTTTGAAAGGAAGTATTTTCAAAAATAAAGCTTATTTTGAAAAACATGATCCCCAAGAGCCATATATCTTTCCTTCAGTCCTTTTTGTATTGAATCTTTCCTTTTTCGTTTCAGCATGTCTGAAGCATCTGAGATACCAGAGGGTGTCCATGTACCCGGTTGGTTTCGTCAATATATTGAGGCTAGGACCGCCGCCGCAGGTCCAGCAAATGATCCCCCTCCTCCGCCCCCTTCTCGTGCATTTGCTTTCTCAAAGATCTGTAGAGATTTTAGGGCCATGGGTGGGAAGGATTTCAAGGGAACCGAATCATTTGTAGAAGCGAGGAATTGGCTCAAAGAAACTGAGGATCTATTCGTTATCTTCGAGGTGGACGATAGGCAGAAGGTACAGTTGGCGGTATGGCTACTCAAAGACGAAGCTTCCTATTAGTGGGAAGTCACTAACGCCGAGAGGCCAGTTGAAACATGGATGGATTTCAGAACAAGGTTTGAGACAAAATTCCTCTCACAAGCTGAACGAAGTCTACAACTGGAAAAGTTCTTATCTCTTAAGCAAGGAAGTATGACGGTCAAGGAATACGTCAACCAGTTCAACCAACTAGCTAGGTTCGGATTGGATTTAGTCAACACTCAGCATAAAAAGGCTCTCCGCTTTGTTAAAGGATTGAACGAGCCACTGCACAGCCTAGCCATGACCCATGTACCCATGGGAGCGACTTATGAGAAATTGGTGAACATGGCACTAGTGCACGAGAAAGACAAGGGCCCGAAAGAGACAAAGAAGGAAGAACCACAGAATAAGAAAGCATGGCCCAAAAAGGAAACACAAAAGAAGGATGAGAAGTCTGAAGATAAGAAGGGGAAAAGTGCTTTACTTGTGGAAGCTCGACTCATCTGAACAACGATTGCAGAAAAAGGAAGGGCACTTGCTTCAACTGTGGTGAGATGGGACACTTCACTAGGGACTGCCCGAAGAAACGAGGGCAAGGGCAGAGGGAAGAACCTACTTCTGGAGGACAGGCGAATGCTCAAGGGACTGGTAGACAGGGTAGAAATAAGAAAATTTAAGTAGAAGGTTTAATTTTCTTATCTGATTATTGAGTTAAAACTCTTTCTGATTCTGGCATTTTAATTCTGTAATCGATACTCTGTACTTTAATACTAGTATTGTTTCTGATTCCGTTGTAGACTCAAACCCATAAGAGTTATGACTCATCTGTTTGTGATAGATTGGGGTTTGAGGGATATCAGTGTTAGGCATCAAGTATGACGCATACATTCTGAGTTTTTGTGGGGTATGATTTTATCATGCTTAGCTTCCTAAGAATCATTAGGGAACCTGATCTGTACCAGTAGTCTGTAAATATCTGAATACTTCTGATAAGACTTCCAGTTTTGACATTGTCTAAAGAGGGTAATCCTCTGGGTGTCAATTTGATGTTGGTTTCAGTCTTCGGGGCCGATACTTAGGACCCATGTCTAATGGGAACCAAGCTTTTGTTTTATCTGTGCTCGCTTCCATCATTCGACTGTATCCTGTCGATCGAATCTTCGAACTTTAGGTAGAAACTATTGGGTGTAAACATGTGTTCGAGACATGTTATGTTTGATGGTTGCGAGTGGAAGCAAGTGGTTGCTAGTGGTTGCTCGTGGATGCATATACACACACTAGGCACTAGATCGGCTCGAAAACACTCTCATACTGCATATGGATGTGTGAGCATTTTCAATTTTTGTGGATGCAAAATGATTGACTCAGCACATGGATGTTTCATATGACTGAATGGTTGTGCACTCATATATAAATGATATGTATCGAGTAGAAAAATTGCATACATGTTGGACTCATGGCACTGGCATAATTTGCATTAAGGAGGTCAACTGAATCAGTGGACCGCCTGATCTTTGCATTAGATAAGAAACATATACACACACCTTTGCATATGTTCATACAACATTAGAAGTTTCTAAGGACAATGGACGCCAGTGATTGATGATTGAGTAGATGGATGTTGGATGGTTGGACACATTCTTCTTAACTTGAAGATTTTGGGGATGAAATCCTTTAAGGAGGGGAGAATGTAACACCCCGTATTTTCTATGAACGTATAAGTAACAAATCAGAGGATAATTAATTTTTAAAATAAGAATCAAGGGAAATGGGTTGCGCCATTGCGTTTGTCTCGGAATTTTGCATGAAAATGAGTCCGAGTTTGCGAGAATCGGAGTCCGTATGAAGGAGATATGACCCTCCGAAGTTTCAGGAAATTTCAGAATTGAAAACAACTCGAAATTCGAATTCAAAATTGGAATTCAAACCCAGAAGCAGGCTGGGCGGGAAATTTCCCGCCCAAGCCCATGTCGACTGGGCAATCGACTGGGTAGTCGACCCCCCTGACCAGGTCGACTGTGCAATCGACCTGGGGGTCGACCTGGGCACATTTCTGCAGATCGGGCCTGTGACGATTTTTACCCATTTTTGACGAACCAGATGACCTCTGGACCGATCTGATGGCTCTAAACACTTCTATTCTCCTATTTAAATAGCCCCAAACCTAGCCTTCTCTACACACAATTCTATTTTGCTCTACCTCTGTTCTAAATAAAAATAAAAGTGGCGTCGCTACTCTGCTGGAATCAAAACTAGAAGCTAATCAACATCAACCTAAGCAACTCAATTCAAACTAGAGATTAAAGCTTCTGCAATGTTTCTACAACAATTAAAGTTCTTTCTTTAATCCAACCAAGGCAAGTACAGTTATTTTCCGATATAAACGTTAATTTTTATTGTGACATGATTTGTAAATCTGAGGTTATATCTGTTCTGCTCTGATTAGATTTATCTTATTCTGTATCTCTTTCTTCTATCTGTTCTATAGCCAGGCTACCACGAGCCTGAGCCAATCTCATAAGATATTAACATATGCTAAAATGTTTGGGACAGTAAAATGAATGATGCATGAATTGGGCATGACCAATAGGTGACTGATTTGAGGAAAGAACATAGACTGTAGCTAGAACATAAATCTGAGATATATGACTGGACATATTATATTTATAACATAAAGGGTATTGAACGTATGATTTGAGGACACGACATAAAAGGCATATAATTGGATATAAATATAGACTCTATTGAACATATGACTTGGGATAAAGAGAATATGGCTTAGGTATAAAGATTTAAATTAAAGTAGGATATCTATTAAATGTAAATAAACACCTAAGTAAGGGATCTTTGGGATATATGACATGCATAGTAAACGATGGCTATATTTGGTATAATTTATATATGGATCTTCTGTACTATGCAAGTTTAGTAAATATTGAAACATATGATGCATGGTAAATTATGACCATAGTCTGAGCTATGTAAATTTAATGCAAACATGGGGTATATGATCATATTGTGAATCATGACTATTATTTATGCATGTGAACTTAGGCAAGATTTATAATTAGGCAAGATGGGTCAATGAAACCTTAAGGAATAATAAAATCTGTTATATTTGCCTAATTTAGTTCTGCTATATTTGCCTAATCTGCTAGTCTGTTATATTGCTTAATCTGCTAGTTCTGCTCTACTGCCTGGTCTGCTAGATCTGTTCATCTGCCAAATCTGTCATCTGCTAAGTCTGCTGAAAACGCCAAATCTGTTATATGCTAAATCTGCTAAATTGCTTAATCTGTTAAATCCGTTAAGTTGCCTAATCTGCGAAATCTGTTATCTGCTATATCTGTCGAGTTGATATAAATAGTCTGTTATTGACATAATCTGAATTGGCTATAGTCATGAATAATTGGCATGTATATTAGGCGTGGGTATAAATGGTAAATCATTAATTAATTGGCCGCAAAGATAAATAAGGCTAACTCGAGGTTAGAATGAGTTTGCGGCGTAATTCTGCTCGGAACCGCCCGGCATATTCTAGTGGCCGCAAACAGTAGGTTCTAATGTGGGAAATTAGTCATAACGTGCTTGAAACCCGAGGTTAGACTCAGTTTGCGGCAGAAACCTGCCCGGAACCAACCGGCCTAACCAGTAGCCGCAAACTGTCAATCTAATGTGAGAGGTCTGAGCATTAATATTTAATTAATGAAAATCTGAGATAAATATGATGTCTAAAACATGTTGGGTGGGTAAGGTTAAACCAATTGGACCGAGGAATCTGATAAACCCATTTCGTGAATCTGTAGGCCCAATACAAAGTTAGAATATCTGTAACTGGTTAATCTGTAACCAGTTAATCTGTAAGTCTGTTAATCCGTAACTAGTAAATATGTAAGTCTGTTAATCTGTAATTAGTTAATCTGTAAGTCTGTTAATCTGTAACCAGTTAATCTGTAAATCTGTTAAATCCGTATATCTGATCCGTTAGTCTGAAAACTCATATGATCTGTGAACTAGTTGATCTGAATTCTGTATGTCTGAAACTTGTAAACAAGTTAATCTGAAATCTGTTAGTCTGGGACACAAGGTTAGGAGGGGAATTACTTGTGTCATCTGTTGTTTGGGACCCATATTAGTCAGTAACCCTTTCTGGTATCAAAACTTTGACCCAACAGTAGGTAGGGACCGGGCACGCTTACTGAACTAATTATAAGCGGTTCATTCTGATAATGGCGAGGGGTGTTGATGGTGCGTTCCAACTGGGTCATGTGCGTGCATGGATCCCGGTCTGCCTCTGAGGATGTAAGACGTCGTGACATCTGTAAATAGGTCTGTGCCAATTTGTTGTCACTTTAGGGAGTGATACACCCTACTGTGGGGCCAACACAGGGTATTTATGTATTAGGGAGACGATCGCTTGGGGTAGGGTTTTAGGGTACACTTAGTTCTGTCTATTTTTGTTGGTACCGTCTGTTTCTGTTGGGTGGTAACACCTGTCTGTTTCTGCGTGGTACCGTCTGTTCGGGAGGTAAAGGCCCAATTACTAGTGTACACCTAATTCTACATTCTGTTTTCGTGGGGATTAATCTGACTGTTTCTGTTCGGGTGGTAAAGGCCTATTATTAGCTTTCTGTTTCTGTGGAAATTATTTTGTTTCTGTTTCTGCTTCAGTTTAGACATTAGGGTGACACCTAACCCTGTTATACTAGTATTAGTGCAGGGAAGTGTAAAGAAATAGCTTGTGTCATTCTGTTCTTCTGTAATATCCGCTACACCTGTTACTGTTATCTCTCATCCAGTTTTATTTTCATGTCATGTTATTATTATCTGTTCATAACTGAAAATCACTGGACTTGCCAGACTTTTTGTCTGACCCTTGTTGTTTCGCCTCCTTTCTTCCGTTTCCCCCTCAGGTTTATAGAAGGGAGTACTCTAGCTTGATCTGGATTTCTTCCGCTTGAAGTGCTTAAAAGTATGGCTTGTCTTCTTCTGTGGGGATTATAATTTTAAACTATGCATTCTGAAGGCTTTTGTACAAGACTGATATTTTGTACCTGAATTCGGATATTGTGATTTGAAAGGATGTAAACAAGCTTATTTCGGTTTCTGTTGAAATAAAGTTATAAATTTTTCAAGTATTGTTTTATCTGTCTTGTAAGTTTCTGTTCTATTTACTAAAATGCTCTACCAAAGTTAAGGCATTCCCTTTGTGAGTGACCTTAACGGAGGTAGGGTGTTACAGAATTCTGGCCCTTAAAAATGGAAATTTTGCAAACAACCTCGTTTTTCGACAAAACCACTTTTGTTGGATCCACAGTGTCAAATTATTGCTAGGTTTCAAATTTCGAAAATTTTGAAGTTAATATGTGAGCGTGGCAAAGGAAAACACGTTTGACCAGTTTAATTGATTTTAATCGACTGGAAAATGACCATTTTTCAAACGGTCTCAGAATTTGACGAAATTAGTTTTGTTAGGACCGTATCGTCAATATGAAGCTAGAAAATATTTTTTTGGAATTTTCAAGTTAGTATGTAGCCCCGGTAAATTGAAATGTGCGTTCAAATTCAATATATAGAGTTATATGTTGATTTTGATGAAAACTGATCGAAATGATCAAATCAGCTTACGATACATATCCCATTGTGTTCGGAATGAGGGTATTTAGCTAGAGACGACAGTTGGTGGGTTCGATTTGATTTCGAAATAAAAAGTTACCTTTTTGAAATTTAAAAATAATAATTATATATAATATCTCCCTTACCCTCTATCCTCTCTCCCCTTTTCACTTTACAGATCGATAAAAAAAAGAGAAAAAAACCTGAACCTCGTTGACTGCTCGATCCCGTCGCCCCTCCCTCTGAACGCGCCACCGCTACTGGCAGCAAGCCACCACCCCACCTCCGTTCGCTCTTCGGCTTTCCTCCAAAACCCCAAGCCCCAAATCCCATCGTGCGAGCCCCAATCCCACCAGCATCACCCAAATCCGAGCTGCCCTTCTTGGCGTGGACGCATGGCACAGCGGCGCACCTCGTGAAGCGATCTGATCCTGGTCCGCTGCCTTGAAGCTCGTGCAGCGTGGGGCCCTAAGTTCGAACGACGGTAACGATGGTCCAGTTGATATCCAGATGAAGATACAGTGAGCATTCCTTATTTTTTTACAACAATGTTTTTTTTCTTATTTCTGTTTTTATAAATATTTAACATTAGTTATAAATCAGTTTTTATAAATAATATTAACATTGGTTTTAAATCAGTTTTTAGTATAAAAATAAGCATTGATTTTAAATTTAAATACGCTTTTAAATTTAAATATGTCTTTAAATTTAAATATACACTATGGTTGTTTGAAAAATATAGAAAGGACATGGTTTTGAATATAATAAATATTATATTTTTATATACAGAAAGATTATATTCTTATATACAGAAAGATTATACTTTTATATACAGAAAGATCAGATTTTTGTAAACGAAAAGATTGGTTTTTTATATATATGATGAAGACAAAAATTCGATTTATATATATATATAAAGTGGAAAATAAAAATATGATTTTTATGTACATGTAGCGTTATTAAAAATGTGATTTTTTTTATATATGAACAGCGTGAAAAAGAATTGTGTTGGAATTTCGGAATCCAAACCGTTCAAAAATAAAGAAAGGCGGAGTGGATCCCAAAGGTGACAACTCATCACTTTTATTTTAAATTTCTAGTTAATATATACTAGGATGCAGACGGTGTTTAGCAGCACCCGACACCCGTCGTCCATAGACCATGGATGACTTGTTTGTTTGGTTGCTATGTTGTGAAATTTGATTGTGTGATGTGGAACGAAATAAAATATTTTATAGCGGAAAATATTCTCTAGTTAAAAATATAATTTTTAACGTGTGTATAAAATAAATATTTATAAATTAATCGGACGATTTGTTTATATACATTGATTTGATTGATATTGATTGGGACGATAAATTTTACACATCGCCCAACTGCACAAATAAAATCTGTGTTTGATTGTTTGAAACCCCACACGGGTGTTGGGATGATATTTGGCGTACACTAATCCCAATTATTAAATTGTATGTCGATCGATTGGTCGATAGACTGTGTAAGCGTTAATTATACATATTTAATGCTTATGCAGTCGTGTGGTGCACTCTGGATGATGGTTGATTATTTATCGTTGCTATTATATACATGTGTTGTATGGAATCCATATAATTAACATTATATGGTAATTGATTGGGCCTCATTCCAATTGGGAAAATAAAGAATATTATAAAATAAAGATTCATGTGTTGACGGTACTCATTTGTTGAGATTAGTCAGGTGGTGAAAGAAATATAGATTCATGTGTTGAATAGGATAAATTCATTTGTTGAATAGAATAACAAAGTTATTGAAAAATATAAAGCCGTGTTGATTAGAGATGCGCTATTTTGACGCGAACGATATTGATATCGATTATATTCATTTTTAAAATGAATATTTTGAAAGAGATGTAAAAATAAAATAGAATAGAAAATGAATATTTAGAAAGAGATGAAAAAATTAAATAGAATAGAAAATGAATTCGAATTGAAAATAAATTCGAATTGATTTGAATAGAATTGAAAATAAATTCGAATTAAATAGAATTGAAAATAAATTCAAATTGAATTGAATAGGAGTGAATTCGAATTGATTTGAAAAGAATTGAAATTTGTATTTGAATAGAATAGAATAGAAAATGAATTCGAATTGATTTGAATAGAACTGAAATTTGAATTCGAATAGAATAGAATTGAAATTTAAACTCGAATAGAAAATTAATTTGAAATCGAATTGAAACTGATTTGTAATGAAATGGAAGTTGAAATTATTTTGAAATGAATTAAAAACGATTTATAAAATTCTTTTTAAAAGAAAATAAGTGAAATATATAATATATATATATATATATTATATATAATGGCCTGAATAGAACGCGCCGCGCCGCGACAGTTCGCGAATTTCGACCATTAACTTCGAATGGATATTGCGGGAGATCCGACCGTCGGATTCTCCTAAAACCGGAAACGTTGGATTCGTATCGAAAAGAGCTTTCCAATTAATATTAGAAATTTGAAATCTAACGGTTGGATTTGGAAGTATGTCCAAATCAAATTTGGAAAGGGTCGCTGTAAGTGCAGTTCGATGGCCATTAGTGGAAATCGACTGTACGGGCCTTGAAAAAATTATTAAAAATAGTAATAATTTGTGTAAAATCATAAGAAATAATTTGGGAAGAATTGGGATGAAAAACTCCATAATTGAAAAGATAAAAATAGATTTTTATCGAAATGATCTAGTTTTGAACTAGAATTAAAATCAATTTATTTTTGAAATAAATAAATTGAATTTGAAATGGGTTTTAAATAACCAGAATTTCTAATATATTTAATTGGAATTGATTTGTGGGTTTACTGTGAATGGTGTTTTAAATAACACTTGTTCTTTAACCCGATAATAAATAGAATGTGATTTGGGTTTATCGTGAATTGTGTTTTAAATGACTTTAGTTCTTCAACCCAGTAAAAGGAGTTTTAATGAATCGGTAATTAGATTGAAATGTGAAGTGATAATTTAAATTACTAAATTTGGAAAGTGAGCGAGAATGGAGTATTACCAGTTTTGCTCCAAAGCGATAGTTAAAATCTTTAATTAGATTTGAACGTGAAATGGTAATTAACTTTACTGATAACCCCGTGGTGTTAGATATGGAGTATCACCAGTTTTTCTCCATGGGATAAATAGGTTGGGATTGGGAAATAAAATAAATAATTACTTCAGTGTGGTTCGCTAATCCCGACTAGTTTGGAAAACCATAATATGGTTTGAAATGATATCCAAAGGAAGATTAAAGAATAAATTTAAAAAGAATTTATCTTTGATAAAATTAATGGGAACCTTTCCCTAGGAGTGTGAATATCTGAATAAAAGAATATTCCGAATTGGAATGAGGCGTATATTGTGTTTCATAGCACTAGTTGATTAAGATACGCGAGTTATTCAGAAAGTCCGGGTATAACCCATTCTGAATAACTGATTTGACGACGAGTCGAAGAGATTGAAGACGGTGCAAGACCGACGATCTTCACATCGAATGGATGGGTGCTACTGATGCTCACGATGGGTGTAGCTACCTTGAAGGGGGCTAAAGTAGTAGCCGTTCGGACGTACTCGAAGATCGACGGATATGCGAGGAAAGTGCCTCCGGTTTCGTTCAGACCTAGAGCGGACTTGTAAATGGATGGTGTGTCTGACATTGTATTCGTTGATCTCTGCTAAATATATATCTGTTTGGCGGCGGAGAATTTATTCTCTTGCTTAACGCCCTTCTCTAAGACATACGAGCTCAGAGGTTATATATTGGCAGAAATCAGTGGTACGATATGGATTGATAGCGTGGCATGCTGAGATGCAGTGATCCAGACTTTTGTTGAAAAGCAAAGTTTGGTGGATGATGATCAAAGCGCAACTTTAATATAGCACAGCTTTGTGTATAGCGTTGATTCGCGAGCCTCACACCCAGGTATGGTGGTAAACTGATGGTTTGATCAGTATGCTTTTTAGTGGAAGGGCACCTTAGTGATGTCGTGGATTCGGTCGACCGAGATTAAGCTTAGTGCTTAGAGGGGTAGGGTAAGAGGTGTTTTCTCTCATCGAGACGTAAGACGCAGTGATACTCGATTTCCCAAAAGTGCGGATGTGCATTACGGTGTTTTCTCTAGCTGAGACGTAAGCCATTGTGGATGGCACTACGCGATCGATCTTTCGAATCAGGAGCCACCATGATGGAAATCCAATTTCCAAATATGACATTTTGCGGTTTTGATTGTAGAGCCTAGTATTGGCGGCATGATATATGGTACCCATGCCGTCTATGATTGATACATTTATATTTGAATTTGTTTTCCTCACTTATAGTAATAATATAAGATGAAATTTCACGTATCAAGCATATTTGGCTATTATAAGGGAAATCCCTATCCTCCGGCGTGCGTTGCATTGTGTGATGGGACCTGGGTCTTATAATAGCTTCATTGTTCTTTATTTAGCATTGCACTGTTTGTTTTATGCACTGGTATTCTTGGGAGGAAACCCGTTCCGTGATATACAGCGTGGTCCCTTGATTTACCTAACTTTAAAAACAAAGATTAATAACTGTTTTAGTTCTCACACCAGTCACATGACTAACCTGGAGTTTATTGTTTTAACCTAAACTCTGGGTGCCCCTATTTCCACACGGGCAGCTAGTAGTTTTGGTTTTCAGATTTATATTCGCAGGATCCTGATTTACAGTTGGAACAATATCCAGAAAGCTCTGTATCCGTATATCTCTTCTAGTTGTGTTTTGTATTATTTCCATTGCGATGTATTTAAATGTAATTTAAATCTCTGATATTTTCTGTGTAATATTTATTCATACTCTGTACATTCTTGTATTCTGATGGAATTGTTGTAATAAGCAATGAAATGTTCTTCTATCTGCGTTCCAATTTGTCCTGTTCTCAAAATGATCAGGGGTTTCGATTTTCGAACGACCTTAGTCGGTTTAACGATCGATTCGGATCGAGCGAAATTCCTTACTGTTACAGATACGTATGGGTTACTGGTTGAAATGGCCCCCCATGACTTGACACAAGCTATCCACCTAAGCTTGGTCCTCTCTAGTATTTCCCACTAGGTTTTCTACTGACTATGTATACCCTAAGGTGTCTTTAATTACATAGCCCTCAATCAGTTATGCACACCTATAGGTTTCTTTAATACATAACCCTATTCTACCTATCGGTTATGCATACCTATAGGTGTCTTTAATAAATAACTCTATCTATACCCATTAGTTATGCATACCCCTATGGGTGTCTTTAATACATAACTTTTCTATTTTTTCCCGGTTATGTATACCATTAGGTGTCTTTAATTACATAACCCTTTTTATCTTGTTAAGTTTGTGGGCCTATATGTACTAACATTACCCACCTACCCTTCAGTTGTACCTAACCCTCCGACTGGTTTAATCCTATTTATTTAATGGTTAAGTTTGTGGGCCTATATATATATATATTAATGTTACCCACCTACCCACCAGTTGTACTTAACCCTCCCACTGATTTAATCCTATTTATTTAATGGTTAAGTTTGTGGGCCTATATATACATATATATATATATATATATATATATATTTATATTACCCACCTACCTATTAGTTGTACTTAACCCACCCACAATCCAATTCGTTTTACTTAACCTATCATCATACAGTCCATAAGTATTAAGTTAGGTTAAGTACTCTTTTCTTATTACCATGTCCAATTATGGTTATATTGGTTAAGCTGTTTTTAACCCTTTCACTTAGTTTATGATTATGTTCTCCTTAGTCTACAGATACATTGGTTAAGAGAATAACTCCCTAAGTACCAACCCCAAAGACCGAGATCAACATCAGATCGTTACCTAGAGAATCACTCACTCAAAAAAACTTCTGTTTATCATCCATATTTGTCTTTAATCAGCATTAATTAATTATTGAGACACCTAATCGTATTTCACATGTCACCCAAGCCACCCACTTAATTCCACATGCCACCCAAGGCACCCACTTAACCCCTCATGTCCCACTACATGTTTATCTGGTTAACTGTTTCTTAATTCATTAAGGCCGTAACCTTATAAAGACTTCTCACATTAGACTGGCATTTGTGGCAGCTGGATTTGTCGGGCGGGTCCGGGCAGTCTTACACCACAAAAGAGCCTAACCTCGTGTCTTTACAACTGTCACACATTTAATTTATGCCTAAGACCTCCCACATTAGACTGGCATTTGTGGCAGCTGGATTTTCCGGGCGGGTCCGGGTAGTCTTACACCACAAAAGAGCTTAACCTCGTGTCTTAGATGATTAATTAGTCCTAATTAATCATTCCCCAATTTGAATTACTTTCCCTATTCAAATTATCAATTAATTCCAAATTTCACTATTGCCATAATTGACTCAATTATGTCCATCTATTTGTGGTATGAAAAATCTTACCAATTTTCATCTCAAATTTATTTTATGCCAATTCTCAGTATTAAATCTTCAGACTTTAATTGCTTAAACATTCCTCTTTTGATTAATTAAGTTAATTAATTAATCCTTTCCTCTTTCATAGGTGTCAATACCTATCTTATTAACAATTTGGATTTCTTATCCATAAATGGTCATATTCAAATTATACCATTTTTACCCAATTTTACCCATGTCATAATAGGTAATTATTTATATGTTTCCCTACCAGAATCATGTGTCCAATTTACATAATCACTAAGTAAATTATGCCTATTACAAATTCCCCTTTTTCCCCGCTTCTTAACTAGCGCAACCGTTTGCGTTTTTGGCATCATCGAGGCTACAAAATAGTCTCGCCATAACAATAAAATAAAGGGAATGACAAGGTGATCGTTTTCAGTACAATTTTTGGCATAAACATGACAACTAGGGAAAATGACATGATAACTTCGCATATAATTATGATTCATCACATAATTAACAACTTGCATGGATTCATAGCAACTTGCATAGGTTCATGAATTAAAACATAATTAACAACTAACATAGGTTCATGATTCTCAATAAAATCAACAACTTATATGGGTTCATGATTCACAATATAACAACTAGCATAGATTCATTAACAATGCAACAACTTGCATAGGTAACTTGCATGGGTTCATAGTTTCTCAACATAATAATTTGCATAACTTCATGATTCACAACAATAATAAACTTGCATCATATCATGATTCACAACAATAATGAACTTGCATAACTTCATGATTCACAATAATAAGGAACTTGCAGCATTTCATGATTCACAACAATAAGGAACTTGCATAACTTCATGATTCACAACAATGAACTTGCATAACTACAAACAACATATACCCAAATCATAGTCTACCACAATTCACTTTTATTTATTTAAACCTAAAATTTACTAGAACTCACCGAACAAGGGGTCTTGAGTTCTGGGTTCTGAATTCTGTAATTGATTAGCGTTCCCTTGTTGTAGAAAATTTCGTTGTTGTAGTTTTAGGCTTGATTTGAATTGAATTGTTGTCTTTAATTTGCGTCTAGATGGTGGCGGCTACTCTAGGGTTTGGAGTGACAACATGACGGCCACTGATCTAATTCTGATTTTGATTCTAGGGTTTGAGTCTACACATGCTTATATAGAATTTCAATTTAATTATAGCCGTCGGATGACCCTAGAGTTAATCGCAACCATCCAGTCTAGATTAGAACTATCCAGAAACCCTAATGACTCATTAACTAGTCAGAAATGATTCAGCACTGACTCACCGTTCGAACCAGAGCCTCAGAAATCTGTGCAGATTTTTACCTCGGCCTGGGCGCACTTGCCAAGTGCGCCAGTGCAATATTGCATGGACGCACTTCCCAAGTGCGCCAGTGCAATTTTGTTCTGGCGCACTTCCCAAGTGCGCCAGTGCATTCTGGCCCGTTTTTGGTTTTTCTGCCTAACTTCGTTCGTCCATATCTTCTTCATACGGCATTCGTTTTACGTAAACTCAGACTCTATCTCAAGTAGAATTCCGAGACGAACGCAATGGCATGACTCGTTTCCCTTAATTCCCACATTTGAGATTAAGTATTCTTAAATTTAGTTAATTTGATTATTCAAAAATTCGGGGTGTTACATTCTCCCCTACTTAAAGGATTTCATCCCCAAAATCTTCAAGTTAAGAAGAATGTGTCCTACCATCCAATCACCCATCTACTCAACCATCATCCACAAGCATCCATTGTCCTTAGAAAACTTCTAATGTTGTATGAACCTATGCAAAAAGTGTGTGTATATGTTCCTTATCTAATGCAAAATCAGGCGGTCTACTGATTCAGTTGACCTCCTTAATGCAAACCATGATGGTGTCGTGCGTCCGTTATGTATGCGAAAGAATACTATCGATGCATATTATTTCTACATGTGTGCTCAACCATTCATCAAAATGCAGCATCCATATGATAACACAACCATTGTTCATCCATTAACCTAAATATGCACATGCATTTATATGCAATATGAAAGTGATTTGAGCTGATCTAGTGCCTAATGTGTGTGTAAATGCATCCGCGAGCAACCACTAGCAAACACTTGCATCCACTTGCAACCATCAAACATAACATGTCCTAAGCACATGTTTACATCCATGGATTTCCTATCTAAAGGTCGAAGATTCGGTTGATGGGATATAAACAAATGATATAACTAAAACAAAAGCTCTGTTCCCATTTGACATCGGTTAAGAGATTATCCCTAAGTCTCAGCTCCGAAGACCGAAATCAACATCAGACTGACACCTAAAGAACTACCCCCATTAAACAATGTCAAAACTGGAGATCTACTCCATGCTTCGAGTAGAAACCCGTATCCTTCAGAAATATCCAGATACTTATAGACTACTGGTACAGATCAGATTACATAATGATTATCAGAAAACTAAGCATAAAACACCCTTGCGGGTCACGAGAAACTTTGGGGTCTTCCCATGACAAGTTAGAAACTTAACGACCCTCCTCTCAAAATCTAGAACGACCCTCTACATAGAAAGTTGGTCCATTTAGACCCAACCCATAGCCCATAAACTTGAGCACACAAATGTCCCATTCAAATTTTTGACGCCTAACACAGATAATTTCAAACCACTAACAATTGAGCCGAACCACAAATGGGGTTTGAAACAACTACGGGATCAGAAACAAGACTAGTATTAAAGTGCAAAGTCTCGATTACAGATTCAAAAAGAGTCTTAGCTTCATAACCAGATAAGGGAATTAAACCTTCTACATAAATTTTCTTATCCCTATCCTATCCATCAGCCGCGAGAGCATTCGCCTAACCTATCAAAGGAAGAGATTTTAGACAAAGGACCGAAGGATACTACATATGGCCTTTCGGGTAATGTTTTTCAAAACAGGATTTGCTTCTTGAAAATACTTTCTTTTAAAACCTTTTTGAAATTAGTTTTCAAAAACTTTTATCTAATCTGGTAACCTTCATCTCTGGTACCAAGTGTAACACCCCATCTCCATTAAGGTCACCCACAAAGGGAATGCCTTAACTTCAGTGGAGCATTTTTGGTAAACAGACACAGAATATCACAAGACGGATATAAAATTTTTGCAGCGGAAAATAAACAACTTTATTAAATCCCCAAAGTGTTTTGTTACATAATACCATGAGTCATAAAACCATTACAACAAAACACTTCTGTCTTATATTATCAGAGTTTTTAAAAGAAAACATCATTCCTCGCATATTAAAGAGCAAGCCATATAAGGGACAGAGACTTAAGCCATACTTCAGAAGTAGCTCCTAGAAGATGATATCCAAATCCTGACTAAACCTGGGTGTTTCCTCCCTGAGAACCTTGGGGGGGGGGGGAACGGAAGAAAAGAGGCGAAACAAACTAGGTCAGACATACGTCTGGTGAGTTCAGTAACTTTTAGCCAGTAAATAAATAAAGGTAAACATGATAGGCATACAAAGTGGATAAGAGGATTCACGGTACAAATGACGGGTATGACAGAACAAGTAGGGTAAGATGTATGCTTCACTACAAACTACTCTGCGATATTACTAGTCAAATCAAGATGGGATGATCCCTTTTGCTAATGATAACGATAGTGGTAGTTTTGTGTACCCCTAGCTGCTGTCATAGATGCCGCCTGCTCCTACCTCCACTAGTGGTACCCACTACCCTCCCCATTCTAATTACAATATTCATAATATGGTAGCTATACTCCTAGTTGCTGTCATAGGTGTCGCCTGCTCCTATCTCCACTAGTGGTACCCACTACCCTCCCCATTCTAATTACGATATTCATAATATGGTAGCTGTACTCCTAGCTGCTGTCATAGGTGCCGCCTGCTCCTATCTCCACTAGTCGTACCCACTACCTTCCCCATTCAATCGTCTCCCTAACTCATAGATACCCGTGCTGGTCCCACGGTGGGGTGTATCACTCCCCAAAGTGGCAACCCAATACTACCAGAGATGCACGACTTATACCTACACGATGCAACAACGTCTTACCTACCAGCCCGGGTCCACACACGCATATGAAGCCGTTGGACTTGCGTTGCCACCACTAACCCGGTTTGGCCTCTTACAGTCAAGCCCAGTATGCGTGTCCCGTCCTCGACTTGGGTCGAGCCCACAAAGTTACGTATGGGTTACTGGTTGAAATGGGCCCCCATGACTTGACACAAGCTATCCACCTATGCTTGGTCCCCTCTAGTATTTCCCACTAGGTTTTCTACTGACTATGTATACCCTAAGGTGTCTTTAATTACATAGCCCTCAATCGGTTATGCGCACTTATAGGTGTCTTTAAAACATAACCCTTATTCTACCTATCGATTATGCGTACCTGTAGGTGTCTTTAATACATAACTCTATCTATTCCCATTAGCTATGCGTACCCCTATGGGTGTCTTTAATACATAACTTTACTATTTTGCCCCGGTTATGTATACCGTTAGGTGTCTTTAATTACATAACCCTTTTTATCTGGTTAAGTTTGTGGGCCTATATATACTAATATTACCCACCTACCCTTCAGTTGTACTTAACCCTCCCACTGATTTAATCCTATTTATTTAATGGTTAAATTTGTGGGCCTATATATATATTAATATTACTCACCTACCCATCAGTTGTACTTAACACTCCCACTGATTTAATCCTATTTATTTAATAGTTAAGTTTGTAGGCCTATATATATACATATATATATATATATATATATATATTACCTACCTACCCATCAGTTGTACTTAACCCACCCACAATCCAATTTGTTTTACTTAACCCTATCATCATACAGTCCATAAGTATTAAGTTAGGTTAAGTAGTCTTTTCTTATTACCATGTTCAATTATGGTTATATTGGTTAAGCTGTTTTTAACCCTTTCACTTAGTTTATGATTAGGTTCTCCTTAGTCCACAGATACATTGGTTAAGAGAATAACTCCCTAAATACCAACCCCGAATACCGAGATCAACATCAGATCGTTACCCAGAGAATCACTCACTCAAAAAAACTTATGTTTATCATCCAGATTTGTCTTTAATTAATCAGCATTAATTAATTATTGAGACACCTAATCGTATTTCACATGCCACCCAAGGCACCCACTTAATTCCACATGCCACCCAAGGCACCCACTTAACCCCTCATGTCCCACTACATGTTTATCTGGTTAAGTGTTTCTTAATTCATTAAGACCGTAACCTTATAAAGACCTCTCACATTAGACTGGCATTTGTGGCAGCTGGATTTGCCGGGCGGGTCCGGGCAGTCTTACACCACAAAAGAGCCTAACCTCATGTCTTTACAACTGTCACTTATTTAATATATGCCTAAGACCTCCCACATTAGACTGGCATTTGTGGCAGCTGGATTTGCCGGGCGGGTCCGGGCTGTCTTACACCACAAAAGAGCCTAACCTCGTGTCTTAGACGATTAATTACTCCTAATTAATCATTCCTCTATTTGAATTACTTTCCCTATTCAAATTATCAATTAATTCCAAATTTCACTATGGCCATAATTGACTCAATTATGTCCATCTATTTATGGTATGAAAAATCATACCAATTTTTGTCACAAAATTATTTTATGCCAATTCTCAATATTAAATCTTCAGACTTTAATTGCTTAAACATTCCTTTTTTGATTAATTAAGTTAATTAATTAATCCTTTCCTCTTTCATAGGTGTCAATACCTATCTTATTAACAATTTGGATTTCTTATCCATAAATGGTCATATTCAAATTATACCATTTTTACCGAATTTTACCCATGTCATAATAGGTAATTATTTATATGTTTCCCTACCAGAATCATGTGTCCAATTTACATAATCACTAAGTAAATTACGCCTATTACAAATTCCCCTTTTTCCCCGCTTCTTAACTAGCGCAACCGTTTGCGTTTTTGGCGTCATCGAGGCTACAAAATAGTCCCGCCATAACAATAAAATAAAGGGAATGACAAGGTGATCGTTTTCAGTACAATTTTTGGCATAAACATGACAACTAGGGAAAATGACATGATAACTTCGCATATAATTATGATTCACCACATAATTAACAACTTGCATGGATTCATAGCAACTTGCATAGGTTCATGAATTAAAACATAATTAACAACTAACATAGGTTCATGATTCTCAATACAATCAACAACTTATATAGGTTCATGATTCACAATATAACAACTAGCATAGATTCATTAACAACGCAACAACTTGCATAGGTAACTTGCATGGGTTCATAGTTTCTCAACATAATAATTTGCATAACTTCATGATTCACAGCAATAATAAACTTGCATCATATCATGATTCACAACAATAATGAACTTGCATAACTTCATGATTCACAATAATAAGGAACTTGCAGCATTTCATGATTCACAACAATAAGGAACTTGCATAACTTCATGATTCACAACAATGAACTTGTATAACTACAAACAACATATACCCAAATCATAGTCTACCACAATTCACTTTTATTTATTTAAACCTAAAAGTTACTAGAACTCACTGAATAAGAGGTCTTGAGTTCTGGGTAATGAATTCTGTAATTGATTAGCATTCCCTTGTTGTAGACAATTTCGTTGTTGTAGTTTTAGGCTTGATTTGAATTGAATTGTTGTCTTTAATTTGCGTCTAGTTGGTGGTGGCTACTCTAGGGTTTGGAGTGACAACATGACGGCCACTGATCTAATTTTGATTTTGATTCTAGGGTTTGAGTCTACATGTGCTTATATATAATTTCAATTTAATTATAGCCGTCGGATGACCCTAGAGTTAATCGCAACCATTCAGTCCAGATTAGAACTATCCAAAAACCCTAATGACTCATTAACTAGTCAGAAATGATTCAGTACTGACTCACCGTTCGAACCAGAGCCTCAGAAATCTGTGCAGATTTTTACCTCGGCCTAGGAGCACCTGCCAAGTGCGCCAGTGCAATATTGCATGGGCGCACTTCCCAAGTGCGCCAGCGCAATTTTGTTCTGGCGCACTTCCCAAGTGCGCCAGTGCATTCTGGCCCGTTTCTGGTTTTTCTGCCTAACTTCGTTCGTCCATATCTTCTTCATACGGCATCCATTTTACGTAAACTCGGACTCTATCTCAAGAAGAATTCCGAGACGAACGTAATGGCATGACCTGTTTCCCTTAATTCCCACATTTGAAATTAAGTATTCTTAAATTTAGTTAATTTGATTATTCAAAAATTCGGGGTGTTACAACATTGGTCTTTTAAGATAGATGTATGTAATTAATCGTAAATTTTAATTTTTATAAAGAAAGAGAATAAGCAATGATGCCCAAACACTTCTAGATCTTATTGATTTGACTAGCCATACACGAGGAATTAATAATACCACTTTACAAACTGTGCCAAGCAAACTAAGAATTTATTTCATGGCTGCACTATGTTATCAACCAAACCAACTGGCCAAACCAGAAGATAACATTTGAAAACTTGAATTATATTGAAAATTTGTGACAGGTTGAGGTATCTAAAATAAAATCAACTGCCTAGAAATTGTCAACTTAATTTGTTGTACCACTTTTCTAGAAATAAGTCGTGTTTTCATTTTTATTTTCATTTGCATATGTCCATTGCATTCATGTAGTTGCATTAGAATCATAACATACTACATTTGGATTTTGTGGGTAGTATCCGTTGAAAACCCTCACGAGACACCACTCGTCCTACTAGAGACATCTAGAGGTTTAACGGCTTGTTGCATACGCTCAATGCAATCGTGTTTCCTACAAAAGTGTGACTTATCTACTTTTGTTTTTCATTTTTTACTCGGGGACGAGTAAAATATAAGTGTGGGGATATTTGATTAACATAGAAATGTGTTTATTTTATACTCTTATATCTTATCTTTTGTATATAAATAAATATTACTTGGGTATTGTTTTGTCACTTTTTACAGATATACCAATTAAGCCACTTACAGTCAGAAAAAATGGAAAATAGAGGTCAAATTGCTGTGTATATATATTTGAAGACTTGCAAATGAAAATCTTACATCAAATTGCTTTTTGGACAAGAAAATAACGGGTAGAAAGGCTATGTATATCACAACTCAATGAAGAATTATCAAGGAAGCAAGAGGAAAAGAAGAAAGACCCAATTTTAATAGAATTAATTAAGGCTCATTTGTGACTGTATTAGGGTTTAAGTTGGTTATCTATCCTATAAATACGCTTGTAATCTCATTGCAAAGATCATCCACGAATTGAAAGCCTTTTTTTCTCTTTGCTGCATTTATATTTTCTTAGCAATTAGTGTTGTCTACACAATTAGATTTGGTAGAGCACTATTTGTATTTTTCATTTATTCTTCCATTAGTTATTAACCGTCTGATTAGATTCAGCGGTAATTTTAATTTTATTTCCTGTTTGTTATTTTAATTTCTGCAATTTTAATTTCTGTTCTTTTTGCTGCTTCCCTAGGTCATATTGGATTGAATTAAGATTTGATTAGATTTAGATCTGATTCAATTCAAAAATAGTTTAATTGCAGTTTCAATTTTGTTTTCTTTCAAAACCAACCTCGAAGATTTGTCTAACTCGCCCAAGAAATTATGTAAATAATTTACCTCCACTACACCATATCAGCGAATTTGGCAAACAGGGATGTGGGTACACAATTCAGCTAATAGTCGTATCAAATTTGATAATGCTCAAATCCGTATCAAAAAAAGCTTGCAATCCGCACCACCCAAAGCACCCCAAATTTGGTCGTTTATCACAAATGCTTTGGATCGGTTAATTTGACTCGATTGTCGACCATTTCAAATTCGTGCCTTCTTTGTGTTAAACTTTTGGCCGAAAAAGCATACCCATCCCTCCAAATTTGTGATCCTTTCGGGTTCTCTCCCTCCCTTTTTTTTAATTTCCCTCGTCTAATATTGTATCCTGTGCCCTATTTCCATTTCTAAAAATCGCTCCTAAAAAATTATAGAAATTTGATAATTGTCTGCTCAAATCTGCTTCTTTGTCATTGTCTACAAATCGTGCGTCTTTATTCCTCGTAAAATTTTCGTTTGATTCAGTTTCTAATAATTGATATTTTTTGCGCTATTGTTTCAATTCATGCTCAACATGTTGTAGGCCAGAGAGCTATTTATCGGTTATTGCCTAAGGGCGGTTACAAAGCAAGGTTGAATGTTGAAGAAAGTTGGTTTTCGCAGCTGGTCATATTACACCATGGTTAGTGCACATGTTATTTGATCTGTTTCCTTGTATTAGCTAGTCATACTGGATATGTAGAATATGAACCTTGAATTTTGTTTGTTAAACCGCCTTACTCATTCTAGTAAAAAAATAAAAAAAAACAACTTGCCAATGAAAACATCCAGTGATTGATGCGATTTGTAAGTAGTAACAATTTTTGAATTTATAGGCGGGCAACATGCCATTCAGTATAGACAAATAGTGGATTAGTGAATCTAATCAAAGATCTCCTACTATATTGATGGGGTGAACATGTTTATTTGTTTTGTTGAAGAAAACGATGGTAAGAAAGAAGTGTATTTATGCCCTTGCAATCGGTGCCAAAATATGAAGACGTTCAAATTAGATGAAATTCATTTTCATTTGCTTAGATGGGATTTTATCCAATCATATAGCATGTGGTATTTACATGGGGAAAAAAGGGTGGAGATGGGATAACAACAACCAATTAGTAATGCCACAAGTACTGACGAGGCTGAACATATTATGATGGAAGATCTAGTCAATAATGCAAATAGATTTCATGATTTTCAACCCGAAAATCCGTTGTTTGATCATGCTAATGTTGCAGAACAGTGTATAGATGATGGCAATTGGCAGGCCAATGAAAGTAAGAAGTATACACCACTTTATGAAAGCGCAAAAGAGCCACTGTATCCTTCATGTCCAAAAGGGATAACGAAGCTGTATGCCATTGTGAAACTAATTAGCTTGAAGACCCAACACAGCTTCTCAGATAATGGTGTGACTGCACTACTCGAACTAATGAAGGAGTTACTCCCTAAAGGTAACACGTTGCCAACAAAATACCACGATGTGAAGAAGTTAATTAAGCAAGTTGGGATGAATTACAAAACTTATGACGCATGCATCAATGATTGCATGTTGTACTGAAAAGATAATGCGAATAGAATTTCTTGTACAAATTGCAATGAACTAAGATATATGACATCTTTTAATGACGAGAGAAAAGGAATCAAAGTAGCTCGAAAGACATTAAGACATTTTCCATTAAATTCTAGATTGAAGAGATTGTATACTGTACCATGGATAGCAAATGCAATGACCTGGCATGGTCGTGCCAAATCTGATCCAAACGTAATGCGTCATCCATGTGACACTTCTCAATGGAAAGCTGTGAATAGTTTTGACAAAACATTTGTAGCCGAGCCACAAAATGTCACACTTACAATAGCAACAGATGGTTTCTATCTGAATGCTTCGCTTACTAACCCTTACAGTTGTTGGCCGATGATTGTAGTACCGTATAATCTTCCTCCGTCTATGTGCATGAAACGGGAGTTTTCAATGTTAACGCTGTTGATTTCTGGGCCAAAACAACCGGGAAAGGATATTAATGTTTATTTAGAGCCGTTGGTAGACGAGTTAAAGCAGTTATGGGAAGGAGTTGTTACATATGATTCATCAAATAAATCCGAGTTCACAATGAGAGCTAGGGTGTTGTAGGAGATCCATGATTACCCTGCTCTTGGGACTTTATCGGGATGTACAACTCACGGTTACTTTGCATGTCCAGTTTGTGGGGAAAACACTTGTTCTTATCATCTTCCTGAAAGTAAGACGACGTGTTTTATGGGACATCGAATGTATCTTCCTAACAGACACATGTTTCGATACAAGAAGACAAATTTCAACAATGAACAAGAACTTAGTTGTCCTAAAAGGCCATTGAATGGTTTGAAGTTGAAAAGAGAGTAGCGAATGTCAAAATGAAAATCGGTAAACATAAAGAAGAAGTTGGTCGAAAAAGGGAAAAGTCGGCCATTGAAGAAGGTGACAATGGTTCTGCTTGGTATAGGAGGTCTATCTTTTTTTGATTTACCATATTGGAAAACAAATATGATTCGACATAATATTGATGTTATGCATACAGAGAAGAATGTCGCAGAGCATCTCATCATCACCATTATGGACCATAAAGAGAAGTCAAAAGATGGCATCAATGCATGCAAGGATATGTGTAACACCCCGCCTCCGCTAGGATCACTCGCAAAGGAATGCACTAGCTTTAGAGGGGCATTATTGGTAAACATGCACAGAAATATCACAAGACAGAACATATAAAATAGCGGAAGTAAAATCGAACTTTCATAAACATGAATACATAAGGTCTAAAGCCTTTTACATCAGAGTACATCAAAACCTGTCTTGCAATAGTAAAGAAGCATAAAGACTTTTTCATAAATTATTCCCCAAATAAAAACAGTAAAGTAGCCATAGCCAGGAAAAGTCCAAGCCATCCATGATGACCTTCAAGCAGAAGAAGTTCGAACTAAACAGCAGTGTTTCCTCCCTGTAACCTGGGGGGGAAACGGAAGAAAAGAGGCGAAACAAAACGGGTCAGTCAAAAAGACTGAGTAAGCCCTATCTACTATTAGTATAAAAACTAGTAAAGTTAACTGTCATGAGAAACTGAGATGAACATAAGCATGATACAAGATAGGTCAATTAAATCAAAATAACAGGATGAACTACTGAACTCAGATAAACTAGGGTGTCGTGATAAACTACGATGTCAAGATAAAACAAGGTATCACATTGTCAGGTTCCTATCAAGTATAATATCCCAAGATATCTATCGCGTATAACGTCCCATGGCATCTATCCTGTATATCCGCTCTGCACCTACCGTACTAGTATCCCAACTGTATTACGTGTTATCCGTGAATGAACCTTACTCAAAAGTCGTGTAATGGTCCATGTCAACCTAATATGCCGCGTATATAGGTTACTCAACCCATATGTTTCTTTCCATGTATAAGTTCAGTCCTTTGCCGTAGGCTGTACGGGCTTTCCCATGTAAACGGTTTATCCTTGAAGTTGTTTTGGACTGCAACCCTTGATCTAGTTGTGTTTCCTTACCATGAACTATCGCGCGTCCACTTAGGATTTATGCCACCTAGGACCGCTAGGGATTATGCTACCTAATAAACGTTTCCGTGTCTCGGTTTGGGTTTTGGCCACCTAGGACCACTAGGGATTACGCCACCCGTCAACCGCGCCCTTGATCCCACGTATGTATCGTGAATCGTTTTCCATGTCTAGATGCACATGTTCCCCAGTGTGCCATCCGAGTTCCGTGCCAGGGCAAATCAAGAAATACGGAACTCGGTCGGGAGCTTTAAATCGTCTGCCGATGCAGATATCAAGGTCTGTTTTTGTACCCGTGGCTATGGTCCCACGTGACCCCTCCCTCAACTACTGAAAGGCAATCCAAGAAAAATCATGTATAAGAACCACTCCACGGCCCCACTATAGCCCACTTTCCTACGGGCCAACCTCACCCATGACTCGATAGCAAGCACATTGTCTGTTGGGGGTTCCCTGCCTTTCCGCACGTACACGATTGACTGAAGATGGTAGGTAGTCGGCGATGTGCTATCCAGGGCAAAAACAAGAATCGTCGACTCCACGCTAATCCATCCCAGTCTTTAGGTTGCTCGCATAGCAACCAAGGCATACTCTTGGTCCTTCTAACGCAGACCTTAACCTCTCATGGGCCTAGTATAATTACCTGGCAGCCCACAGAGGGATCCCAAGAATATCCTCACGTCCCCCGAAGCTTCCACTTCGGCACCCAGTGCGCTGGAGCTTTTATCCAAGTCAGATAACTTGCTCCCCCTCGTATACTAAGCGATGACCTACCGTATCAGGTTACTCATCGTTTTGAGAATTAGTCCTATGTCCTTAGCTAAGAATTATTACTTAGTTACCCTTAACTAAGGTTTACCACTTAGCTTCCTTTCCCGTTATCCTTGATTAACCACAGTTTTCTACCTAGTTCTTCTAGCTAGGGTTTGTCTATTCGGTTAAGTGTTATCATTCAAGTCCATGACTTAACCCGCCCATGAATCACGTCAAAGATTGGCTAAGTATTTAAGTTCAAGACTTAGTCCCACAAGTTGGTTAAGTGTACCCAGAGGCTCATGACTTAACCCTATCAAGTCAAATTGGTCAAGTACTAGCTTACCTTAATCCTATCGGATTATCTTGCTAGATCGATTAAGCATAGATTATCTTAATCCCATCAAATTATCGAGTCGGATTGGTTAAGTATAGGTTGGCTTAACCCCATCCTCTAATCGTACTACAATGGTTAAGTATATTCTAAAAAGGTCTTGTGACTTAACCTTATCAGGTCCGCGTATTAGATTGGTTAAGTGTAAGTTACTTAACCCCATCAAATCATCATGTATAATTGGTTAAGTATAAGTTGCTTAACCCCATTAAATTATCACGTTAAGTTGTTTAAGTATTGGTTACTTAACCTCATTGAATTACCGAGTTTAAATTGGTTAAGTGTTTAACTTAACCCCATCGAATTACCGTGTTTAGATTAGTTAAGTGTGGATTACTTAACCCCATCTAATTATCGTGTCGGATTAGTTAGGTGCAAATTACTTAACCCCATCCCCTAATCATCTTGTATGGTTAAGTGTCATTAAGAAAACTTACTTAACCTTGCCAAATTATCATGTTGGATTGATTAAGTATTGGTTAACTTAATCCCCGTCCACTAGTCGTATAAAAATGGTTAAGCATCATTAGGCAAATCAAATCACTTAACCTACCCAACCTTGTCATGTTTTGTTAAGTATCATTGGCCTAACCAATTTACTTAACCCATTTACCCATGTCATATTTGGTTAAGAGTCATTAATCAAATTAACTTAACCCTATCATGTGGCATTAATTACTTAATGCACCCCAACCTCTCACATTAGACTTTGTTGTGGTTACTAGTTAAGCCGGTCGGTTCCGGGTAGCTTTACACCACAACTTGGTCTAACCTCGGGTTCAAGCACAACATGACCAACTTCTCACATTGGGTCCTATTGTTTGCAACTACTAGTTAGGCCGGTCGGTTCCGGGTAGTTTTACGTTGCAAACTCAACCCAACCTCGAGTTGGCCACTTTCATGTTTAGTCTAGTGTCATGTTCATAGTCAAGTTTTCAAGCAATTGGGTAGACCTAACTTAATAGGTAAATTCCCAATGGGTAGACCTAACTTAATAGGTAAATTCCCAAGCTTATGTTTTTATGCATACTTACATGTCAACTTCCATGTTATGATTCAAGTCATGTTTTCAAGTTGTATTTTCATGTCATTAGAAATTACCCATAACATAACCCAACGCTTTTAAACTCGCATATACGTTCACAACAACTTAATGGATTAAAAGAAGAGACTTGGCAAGGGCATGACAAAAATGGATATTAAGCCACAAGTTAATCATGGTGGCAAATGAGGCACAAATGTGTTCATTAGCTTGCATGTTACATTCTTAAGCCTCAAAATCATGCATAAACCCAAACTTGGCACATAAACGAATCATGGTGACAAAAGACATGGAATGATGACTAGAAACTCGCATGTATCATCATATAAGGGTTATGACTTCATATGCAAGTTGACATAAAGATTATGAAGGTTCTCATGTTGCATAATGCAACATTTCAACATAAAGGTTGTAGCTTTTAGCTCATAAGATCAAGATAAAGACTTCATAAGCTTGCATGACATGATAGCATGTATCATTCTCAATGATCAAATCCAAACTTGCAACATGAACATTTAACTTCATAGTTAATATCTAAGAGTAGGGAAAGGGCTTATATTGTTATGAAGGCACAAATCGAAATGCAAAACAAAGATTGTGATGAAGCCTATGCATGCCATCACCCAAAAACCCAAAGATGAACACTCCAAATCAATAAAAACCCCATCTTTATGAACAAAGATCAAAGCTTTAGCCTTGAGATCAACTTGAGAAGCTCTCATACTAACATAGGGACTCTCTAATACTCTCATGATCATGAAACCTCTCATAGAAATGAAGTGGAGGCTAGGATAGTTGAGTGGAGGCCATGAGAGTAGCAATTTTGCCATAGTTTAGTTGCATGAATGAATAATGAGGGTTTAGGATAGGTTAGGGTCTTATTTATAGATTAGGCAAGTGTTTTAGGCCATAGGATTAAACCTAGATTCAATCCAAGCCATCAAAGCATGTCTTGGGGAAGAAGTCAAGTGTAGGAACCATCTAGGGCCTTTAGATTAAAGATGAACCATGAGAACCATCCAAATGCAAAATCTGCATTTGAGCGAATCGGCCCACGGGTTGACAGCCAAACACCCTGGATTAACCCCTAGTCGACCCAGCGAGCTCGGGTCGACCTCAAAAATCGGCCGGTTCGGTTATTCCCCTCTCCCAATTCGTTGTTTTGAACATTTTTGCATATTTATTTATTAAATTTTCAATTATATATATATATATCAATATAAATATATATTTCTCTGCGCAACCCATTTCACTTAATTAAGTATACTTTAATTTGGGAATTTTTTGTGAAACTTCGCGAGGCCATATCTTGGTCATACGGACTCCGATTTTCGAAAACTCAGACTCTATTTCGCGTATTTTTCCGAGACGAACGCAATGGCATAGCCCGTTTCCCTTGATTCAGATTTTACAGTTTAATTCTGCCTCCATTTATGTTATAACAGGTTATTGAAAATACGGGTTGTTACATTCTCCCCACCTTTTAGGATTTCGTCCCCGAAATCTCCAAGTTAGGAAGAACATATCCCACCATCCATCATCCATCTACTCAAAACATCATCCACAAGCAACCATTGTCCTTAGATGATTTCTAATGCTGTATGAATATATGCAAAACGTGTGTGTACATGTTCCTTAGCTAATGCTAATGATCAGGCCTGAATAATCTTTCTAATGCAAAATATGTATAGTGCCATGAATCCAACATGTATGCAAATAGTCCTAGCCATATAGGTACTATATGCGTGCACAATCATTCATTCATATGCAACAACCGCATGATAATACATTCGATTTCATCCATAAACAAGTATAAATACTCATGCATATGCAATATGAAATGTGACCGAGTCGAGCTAGTATCTAATGTGTATTCGCGCATCCACGAGCAACCACTTGCAACCATATCAATCATAACATGTTTCAAATACATGTTTACATCCATAGGGTTCTACCTAGGATTCCCTGGAACAGGGTCGAGAAGAAAAACAAGACAAACTCCTTACGGGGTTTGTAACAGAAAATAGGACCGAGAGGATGTCCACAAAAGATAGCCTACAAGTAAGCTCTACATAAAACAGGGATCAAGGATATACTCCCAAAAGAGATATCATGCGCGTATATAGTCTTTGACCATCAGAGTCGTATTTCCTCGAGCTTAATTCCATTGTGCCTTGACCGTCTTTTAACTTCGCGATTTCGTAGCTTCCTATTTCCTGTTTCCATAACATGAGCTGGAACTCATTTCTTCGTCGCCTCTCGTTCCACTTGCACACTTGGCGCAAACATGACTGCGTACTCATGATCTCATGCAAGCTTTCCAAAATTCACTAGTGAATCTCGGACCTCGTACCACAAGGTATTCCACGTAGAAGAACTTTCTCTTGAAAGTAAACAGATGCCAACCAGGTTATCAAGCGCACTTACTAGGGTGATTTCTATAACCCACGCATAAGTGAAGTAAACCATCCGTCTTATCGGCGAACACCACTCGATCGGGCTTCAAATTTCCAATAAAGGCATCAAGGGATTCTAAGTAACTAGTCATGACAGAACCTCAAAAAGGTTACCCGGTACTTCGAGGGCATTACCAAGGCTAGTCAAAAGGTCTAACTACCCTCCTATCAAAACCGAGAGTGGCACCCCCTACTGGATAACCACTTCATCCCTAGAATCCATCCATAGCTTATAAACATAAGCATTATTTCCAAACTCAACACTTGGCATAGACATTACCAAAATCCAAACAAGTCATGTATAAATGGACTGATTCTCCAATAGGACTTTGAGACAAAAATGGGATTCTCTATTACGCTAGTACTTAAGGTGCAGAGACTCAACTATCGAAGCAGACTTAAATGATACGAACAACGAAGTCCTAACGGGATGATAGAGAAGAAAAGCTAAACCTTTAACAAGATCGTTACCCTCCTTCCGAGGTACTCTAGAAATGAGAGCATACTACTGCCCTCCCGATGATCTTGTCCTTGTCCCATAATACTTAACTATCCGCCCCGTTTTACCATGCCAAAGGTACTCTCTCGTCATGGGTTTCATTGTTCATCTTTCTCCCTCCTTTGAGGACTAAGCCATACCAACAAGTTGCTCATCCTTAAGCTCGTATCCTTTATCCTCTTTCTCACTATCCTTTCTTATAACGCGGCCACTGGTCTCTTGAAAACCACCTCCATCGCATGGAAAGCACTTTCGTAGATAGAAAAGACTAGTCGCAGTTAAAACCACTGTGACTACAGATGGAGGAAAGAAAGGAAAAGAGATTTAATTAAGGAAACAAGGATAATGCTAATGGCCTTTGGGGAATAGCCTTTTCTTTTTAAAAGAAAACTTTCTTGAAAAATGCTTCTTTATAAACGATTTTCAAATAGTTTTCAGAAGGTCTTTAAAAACTTTTGCCCAATCTGGTAACCTTCTGCTCTGATACCAAATGTAACACCCCGCCTCCGCTAGGGTCACTCGCAAAGGAATGCACTAGCTTTAGAGGGGCATTATTGGTAAACATGCACAGAAATATCACAAGACAGAACATATAAAATAGCGGAAGTAAAATCGAACTTTCATAAACATGAATACATAAGGTCTAAAGCCTTTTACATCAGAGTACATCAAAACCTGTCTTGCAATAGTAAAGAAGCATAAAGACTTTTTCATAAATTATTCCCCAAATAAAAACATTAAAGTAGCCATAGCCAGGAAAAGTCCAAGCCATCCATGATGACCTTCAAGCAGAAGAAGTCCGAACTAAACAGCAGTGTTTCCTCCCTGTAACCTGGGGGGGAAACGGAAGAAAAGAGGCGAAACAAAACGGGTCAGTCAAAAAGACTGAGTAAGCCCTATCTACTATTAGTATAAAAACTAGTAAAGTTAACTGTCATGAGAAACTGAGATGAACATAAGCATGATACAAGATAGGTCAATTAAATCAAAATAACAGGATGAACTACTGAACTCAGATAAACTAGGGTGTCGTGATAAACTACGATGTCAAGATAAAACAAGGTATCACATTGTCAGGTTCCTATCAAGTATAATATCCCAAGATATCTATCGCGTATAACGTCCCATGGCATCTATCCTGTATATCCGCTCTGCACCTACCGTACTAGTATCCCAACTGTATTACGTGTTATCCATGAATGACCCTTACTCAAAAGTCGTGTAATGGTCCATGTCAACCTAATATGCCGCATATATAGGTTACTCAACCCATATGTTTCTTTCCATGTATAAGTTCAGTCATTTGCCGTAGGCTGTACGGGCTTTCCCATGTAAACGGTTTATCCTTGAAGTTGTTTTGGACTGCAACCCTTGATCTAGTTGTGTTTCCTTACCATGAACTATCGCGCGTCCACTTAGGATTTATGCCACCTAGGACCGCTAGGGATTATGCTACCTAATGAACGTTTCCGTGTCTCGGTTTGGGTTTTGGCCACCTACGACCACTAGGGATTACGCCACCCGTCAACTGCGCCCTTGATCCCACGTATGTATCGTGAATCGTTTTCCATGTCTAGATGCACATGTTCCCCAATGTGCCATCCGAGTTCCGTGCCAGGGCAAATCAAGAAATACGGAACTCGGTCGGGAGCTTTAAATCGTCTGCCGATGCAGATATCAAGGTCTGTTTTTGTACCCGTGGCTATGGTCCCACGTGACCCCTCCCTCAACTACTGAAAGGCAATCCAAGAAAAATCATGTATAAGAACCACTCCACGGCCCCACTATAGCCCACTTTCCTACGGGCCAACCTCACCCATGACTCGATAGCAAGCACATTGTCTGTTGGGGGTTCCCTGCCTTTCCGCACGTACACGATTGACTGAAGATGGTAGGTAGTCGGCGATGTGCTATCCAGGGCAAAAACAAGAATCGTCGACTCCACGCTAATCCATCCCAGTCTTTAGGTTGCTCGCATAGCAACCAAGGCATACTCTTGGTCCTTCTAACGCAGACCTTAACCTCTCATGGGCCTAGTATAATTACCTGGCAGCCCACAGAGGGATCCCAAGAATATCCTCACGTCCCCCGAAGCTTCCACTTCGGCACCCAGTGCGCTGGAGCTTTTATCCAAGTCAGATAACTTGCTCCCCCTCGTATACTAAGCGATGACCTACCGTATCAGGTTACTCATCGTTTTGAGAATTAGTCCTATGTCCTTAGCTAAGAATTATTACTTAGTTACCCTTAACTAAGGTTTACCACTTAGCTTCCTTTCCCGTTATCCTTGATTAACCACAGTTTTCTACCTAGTTCTTCTAGCTAGGGTTTGTCTATTCGGTTAAGTGTTATCATTCAAGTCCATGACTTAACCCGCCCATGAATCACGTCAAAGATTGGCTAAGTATTTAAGTTCAAGACTTAGTCCCACAAGTTGGTTAAGTGTACCCAGAGGCTCATGACTTAACCCTATCAAGTCAAATTGGTCAAGTACTAGCTTACCTTAATCCTATCGGATTATCTTGCTAGATCGATTAAGCATAGATTATCTTAATCCCATCAAATTATCGAGTCGGATTGGTTAAGTATAGGTTGGCTTAACCCCATCCTCTAATCGTACTACAATGGTTAAGTATATTCTAAAAAGGTCTTGTGACTTAACCTTATCAGGTCCGCGTATTAGATTGGTTAAGTGTAAGTTACTTAACCCCATCAAATCATCATGTATAATTGGTTAAGTATAAGTTGCTTAACCCCATTAAATTATCACGTTAAGTTGGTTAAGTATTGGTTACTTAACCTCATTGAATTACCGAGTTTAAATTGGTTAAGTGTTTAACTTAACCCCATCGAATTACCGTGTTTAGATTAGTTAAGTGTGGATTACTTAACCCCATCTAATTACCGTGTCGGATTAGTTAGGTGCAAATTACTTAACCCCATCCCCTAATCATCTTGTATGGTTAAGTGTCATTAAGAAAACTTACTTAACCTTGCCAAATTATCATGTTGGATTGATTAAGTATTGGTTAACTTAATCCCCGTCCACTAGTCGTATAAAAATGGTTAAGCATCATTAGGCAAATCAAATCACTTAACCTACCCAACCTTGTCATGTTTTGTTAAGTATCATTAGCCTAACCAATTTACTTAACCCATTTACCCATGTCATATTTGGTTAAGAGTCATTAATCAAATTAACTTAACCCTATCATGTGGCATTAATTACTTAATGCACCCCAACCTCTCACATTAGACTTTGTTGTGGTTACTAGTTAAGCCGGTCGGTTCCGGGTAGCTTTACACCACAACTTGGTCTAACCTCGGGTTCAAGCACAACATGACCAACTTCTCACATTGGGTCCTATTGTTTGCAACTACTAGTTAGGCCGGTCGGTTCCGGGTAGTTTTACGTTGCAAACTCAACCCAACCTCGAGTTGGCCACTTTCATGTTTAGTCTAGTGTCATGTTCATAGTCAAGTTTTCAAGCAATTGGGTAGACCTAACTTAATAGGTAAATTCCCAATGGGTAGACCTAACTTAATAGGTAAATTCCCAAGCTTATGTTTTTATGCATACTTACATGTCAACTTCCATGTTATGATTCAAGTCATGTTTTCAAGTTGTATTTTCATGTCATTAGAAATTACCCATAACATAACCCAACGCTTTTAAACTCGCATATACGTTCACAACAACTTAATGGATTAAAAGAAGAGACTTGGCAAGGGCATGACAAAAATGGATATTAAGCCACAAGTTAATCATGGTGGCAAATGAGGCACAAATGTGTTCATTAGCTTGCATGTTACATTCTTAAGCCTCAAAATCATGCATAAACCCAAACTTGGCACATAAACGAATCATGGTGACAAAAGACATGGAATGATGACTAGAAACTCGCATGTATCATCATATAAGGGTTATGACTTCATATGCAAGTTGACATAAAGATTATGAAGGTTCTCATGTTGCATAATGCAACATTTCAACATAAAGGTTGTAGCTTTTAGCTCATAAGATCAAGATAAAGACTTCATAAGCTTGCATGACATGATAGCATGTATCATTCTCAATGATCAAATCCAAACTTGCAACATGAACATTTAACTTCATAGTTAATATCTAAGAGTAGGGAAAGGGCTTATATTGTTATGAAGGCACAAATCGAAATGCAAAACAAAGATTGTGATGAAGCCTATGCATGCCATCACCCAAAAACCCAAAGATGAACACTCCAAATCAATAAAAACCCCATCTTTATGAACAAAGATCAAAGCTTTAGCCTTGAGATCAACTTGAGAAGCTCTCATACTAACATAGGGACTCTCTAATACTCTCATGATCATGAAACCTCTCATAGAAATGAAGTGGAGGCTAGGATAGTTGAGTGGAGGCCATGAGAGTAGCAATTTTGCCATAGTTTAGTTGCATGAATGAATAATGAGGGTTTAGGATAGGTTAGGGTCTTATTTATAGATTAGGCAAGTGTTTTAGGCCATAGGATTAAACCTAGATTCAATCCAAGCCATCAAAGCATGTCTTGGGGAAGAAGTCAAGTGTAGGAACCATCTAGGGCCTTTAGATTAAAGATGAACCATGAGAACCATCCAAATGCAAAATCTGCATTTGAGCGAATCGGCCCACGGGTTGACAGCCAAACACCCTGGATTAACCCCTAGTCGACCCAGCGAGCTCGGGTCGACCTCAAAAATCGGCCGGTTCGGTTATTCCCCTCTCCCAATTCGTTGTTTTGAACATTTTTGCATATTTATTTATTAAATTTTCAATTATATATATATATATATCAATATAAATATATATTTCTCTGCGCAACCCATTTCACTTAATTAAGTATACTTTAATTTGGGAATTTTTTGTGAAACTTCGCGAGGCCATATCTTGGTCATACGGACTCCGATTTTCGAAAACTCAGACTCTATTTCGCGTATTTTTCCGAGACGAACGCAATGGCATAGCCCGTTTCCCTTGATTCAGATTTTACAGTTTAATTCTGCCTCCATTTATGTTATAACAGGTTATTGAAAATACGGGTTGTTACATTCTCCCCACCTTTTAGGATTTCGTCCCCGAAATCTCCAAGTTAGGAAGAACATATCCCACCATCCATCATCCATCTACTCAAAACATCATCCACAAGCAACCATTGTCCTTAGATGATTTCTAATGCTGTATGAATATATGCAAAACGTGTGTGTACATGTTCCTTAGCTAATGCTAATGATCAGGCCTGAATAATCTTTCTAATGCAAAATATGTATAGTGCCATGAATCCAACATGTATGCAAATAGTCCTAGCCATATAGGTACTATATGCGTGCACAATCATTCATTCATATGCAACAACCGCATGATAATACATTCGATTTCATCCATAAACAAGTATAAATACTCATGCATATGCAATATGAAATGTGACCGAGTCGAGCTAGTATCTAATGTGTATTCGCGCATCCACGAGCAACCACTTGCAACCATATCAATCATAACATGTTTCAAATACATGTTTACATCCATAGGGTTCTACCTAGGATTCCCTGGAACAGGGTCGAGAAGAAAAACAAGACAAACTCCTTACGGGGTTTGTAACAGAAAATAGGACCGAGAGGATGTCCACAAAAGATAGCCTACAAGTAAGCTCTACATAAAACAGGGATCAAGGATATACTCCCAAAAGAGATATCATGCGCGTATATAGTCTTTGACCATCAGAGTCGTATTTCCTCGAGCTTAATTCCATTGTGCCTTGACCGTCTTTTAACTTCGCGATTTCGTAGCTTCCTATTTCCTGTTTCCATAACATGAGCTGGAACTCATTTCTTCGTCGCCTCTCGTTCCACTTGCACACTTGGCGCAAACATGACTGCGTACTCATGATCTCATGCAAGCTTTCCAAAATTCACTAGTGAATCTCGGACCTCGTACCACAAGGTATTCCACGTAGAAGAACTTTCTCTTGAAAGTAAACAGATGCCAACCAGGTTATCAAGCGCACTTACTAGGGTGATTTCTATAACCCACGCATAAGTGAAGTAAACCATCCGTCTTATCGGCGAACACCACTCGATCGGGCTTCAAATTTCCAATAAAGGCATCAAGGGATTCTAAGTAACTAGTCATGACAGAACCTCAAAAAGGTTACCCGGTACTTCGAGGGCATTACCAAGGCTAGTCAAAAGGTCTAACTACCCTCCTATCAAAACCGAGAGTGGCACCCCCTACTGGATAACCACTTCATCCCTAGAATCCATCCATAGCTTATAAACATAAGCATTATTTCCAAACTCAACACTTGGCATAGACATTCCCAAAATCCAAACAAGTCATGTATAAATGGACTGATTCTCCAATAGGACTTTGAGACAAAAATGGGATTCTCTATTACGCTAGTACTTAAGGTGCAGAGACTCAACTATCGAAGCAGACTTAAATGATACGAACAACGAAGTCCTAACGGGATGATAGAGAAGAAAAGCTAAACCTTTAACAAGATCGTTACCCTCCTTCCGAGGTACTCTAGAAATGAGAGCATACTACTGCCCTCCTGATGATCTTGTCCTTGTCCCATAATACTTAACTATCCGCCCCGTTTTACCATGCCAAAGGTACTCTCTCGTCATGGGTTTCATTGTTCATCTTTCTCCCTCCTTTGAGGACTAAGCCATACCAACAAGTTGCTCATCCTTAAGCTCGTATCCTTTATCCTCTTTCTCACTATCCTTTCTTATAACGCGGCCACTGGTCTCTTGAAAACCACCTCCATCGCATGGAAAGCACTTTCGTAGATAGAAAAGACTAGTCGCAGTTAAAACCACTGTGACTACAGATGGAGGAAAGAAAGGAAAAGAGATTTAATTAAGGAAACAAGGATAATGCTAATGGCCTTTGGGGAATAGCCTTTTCTTTTTAAAAGAAAACTTTCTTGAAAAATGCTTCTTTATAAACGATTTTCAAATAGTTTTCAGAAGGTCTTTAAAAACTTTTGCCCAATCTGGTAACCTTCTGCTCTGATACCAAATGTAACACCCCGCCTCCGCTAGGGTCACTCGCAAAGGAATGCACTAGCTTTAGAGGGGCATTATTGGTAAACATGCACAGAAATATCACAAGACAGAACATATAAAATAGCGGAAGTAAAATCGAACTTTCATAAACATGAATACATAAGGTCTAAAGCCTTTTACATCAGAGTACATCAAAACCTGTCTTGCAATAGTAAAGAAGCATAAAGACTTTTTCATAAATTATTCCCCAAATAAAAACATTAAAGTAGCCATAGCCAGGAAAAGTCCAAGCCATCCATGATGACCTTCAAGCAGAAGAAGTCCGAACTAAACAGCAGTGTTTCCTCCCTGTAACCTGGGGGGGAAACGGAAGAAAAGAGGCGAAACAAAACGGGTCAGTCAAAAAGACTGAGTAAGCCCTATCTACTATTAGTATAAAAACTAGTAAAGTTAACTGTCATGAGAAACTGAGATGAACATAAGCATGATACAAGATAGGTCAATTAAATCAAAATAACAGGATGAACTACTGAACTCAGATAAACTAGGGTGTCGTGATAAACTACGATGTCAAGATAAAACAAGGTATCACATTGTCAGGTTCCTATCAAGTATAATATCCCAAGATATCTATCGCGTATAACGTCCCATGGCATCTATCCTGTATATCCGCTCTGCACCTACCGTACTAGTATCCCAACTGTATTACGTGTTATCCATGAATGACCCTTACTCAAAAGTCGTGTAATGGTCCATGTCAACCTAATATGCCGCATATATAGGTTACTCAACCCATATGTTTCTTTCCATGTATAAGTTCAGTCATTTGCCGTAGGCTGTACGGGCTTTCCCATGTAAACGGTTTATCCTTGAAGTTGTTTTGGACTGCAACCCTTGATCTAGTTGTGTTTCCTTACCATGAACTATCGCGCGTCCACTTAGGATTTATGCCACCTAGGACCGCTAGGGATTATGCTACCTAATGAACGTTTCCGTGTCTCGGTTTGGGTTTTGGCCACCTAGGACCACTAGGGATTACGCCACCCGTCAACTGCGCCCTTGATCCCACGTATGTATCGTGAATCGTTTTCCATGTCTAGATGCACATGTTCCCCAATGTGCCATCCGAGTTCCGTGCCAGGGCAAATCAAGAAATACGGAACTCGGTCGGGAGCTTTAAATCGTCTGCCGATGCAGATATCAAGGTCTGTTTTTGTACCCGTGGCTATGGTCCCACGTGACCCCTCCCTCAACTACTGAAAGGCAATCCAAGAAAAATCATGTATAAGAACCACTCCACGGCCCCACTATAGCCCACTTTCCTACGGGCCAACCTCACCCATGACTCGATAGCAAGCACATTGTCTGTTGGGGGTTCCCTGCCTTTCCGCACGTACACGATTGACTGAAGATGGTAGGTAGTCGGCGATGTGCTATCCAGGGCAAAAACAAGAATCGTCGACTCCACGCTAATCCATCCCAGTCTTTAGGTTGCTCGCATAGCAACCAAGGCATACTCTTGGTCCTTCTAACGCAGACCTTAACCTCTCATGGGCCTAGTATAATTACCTGGCAGCCCACAGAGGGATCCCAAGAATATCCTCACGTCCCCCGAAGCTTCCACTTCGGCACCCAGTGCGCTGGAGCTTTTATCCAAGTCAGATAACTTGCTCCCCCTCGTATACTAAGCGATGACCTACCGTATCAGGTTACTCATCGTTTTGAGAATTAGTCCTATGTCCTTAGCTAAGAATTATTACTTAGTTACCCTTAACTAAGGTTTACCACTTAGCTTCCTTTCCCGTTATCCTTGATTAACCACGGTTTTCTACCTAGTTCTTCTAGCTAGGGTTTGTCTATTCGGTTAAGTGTTATCATTCAAGTCCATGACTTAACCCGCCCACGAATCACGTCAAAGATTGGCTAAGTAATTAAGTTCAAGACTTAGTCCCACAAGTTGGTTAAGTGTACCCAGAGGCTCATGACTTAACCCTATCAAGTCAAATTGGTCAAGTACTAGCTTACCTTAATCCTATCGGATTATCTTGCTAGATCGATTAAGCATAGATTATCTTAATCCCATCAAATTATCGAGTCGGATTGGTTAAGTATAGGTTGGCTTAACCCCATCCTCTAATCGTACTACAATGGTTAAGTATATTCTAAAAAGGTCTTGTGACTTAACCTTATCAGGTCCGCGTATTAGATTGGTTAAGTGTAAGTTACTTAACCCCATCAAATCATCATGTATAATTGGTTAAGTATAAGTTGCTCAACCCCATTAAATTATCACGTTAAGTTGGTTAAGTATTGGTTACTTAACCTCATTGAATTACCGAGTTTAAATTGGTTAAGTGTTTAACTTAACCCCATCGAATTACCGTGTTTAGATTAGTTAAGTGTGGATTACTTAGCCCCATCTAATTACCGTGTCGGATTAGTTAGGTGCAAATTACTTAACCCCATCCCCTAATCATCTTGTATGGTTAAGTGTCATTAAGAAAACTTAATTAACCTTGCCAAATTATCATGTTGGATTGATTAAGTGTTGGTTAACTTAATCCCCGTCCACTAGTCGTATAAAAATGGTTAAGCGTCATTAGGCAAATAAAATCACTTAACCTACCCAACCTTGTCATGTTTTGTTAAGTATCATTAGCCTAACCAATTTACTTAACCCATTTACCCATGTCATATTTGGTTAAGAGTCATTAATCAAATTAACTTAACCCTATCATGTGGCATTAATTACTTAATGCACCCCAACCTCTCACATTAGACTTTGTTGTGGTTACTAGTTAAGCCGGTCGGTTCCGGGTAGCTTTACACCACAACTTGGTCTAACCTCGGGTTCAAGCACAACATGACCAACTTCTCATATTGGGTCCTATTGTTTGCAACTACTAGTTAGTCCGGTCGGTTCCGGGTAGTTTTACGTTGCAAACTCAACCCAACCTCGAGTTGGCCACTTTCATGTTTAGTCTAGTGTCATGTTCATAGTCAAGTTTTCAAGCAATTGGGTAGACCTAACTTAATAGGTAAATTCCCAATGGGTAGACCTAACTTAATAGGTAAATTCCCAAGCTTATGTTTTTATGCATACTTACATGTCAACTTCCATGTTATGATTCAAGTCATGTTTTCAAGTTGTATTTTCATGTCATTAGAAATTACCCATAACATAACCCAACGCTTTTAAACTCGCATATACGTTCACAACAACTTAATGGATTAAAAGAAGAGACTTGGCAAGGGCATGACAAAAATGGATATTAAGCCACAAGTTAATCATGGTGGCAAATGAGGCACAAATGTGTTCATTAGCTTGCATGTTACATTCTTAAGCCTCAAAATCATGCATAAACCCAAACTTGGCACATAAACGAATCATGGTGACAAAAGACATGGAATGATGACTAGAAACTCGCATGTATCATCATATAAGGGTTATGACTTCATATGCAAGTTGACATAAAGATTATGAAGGTTCTCATGTTGCATAATGCAACATTTCAACATAAAGGTTGTAGCTTTTAGCTCATAAGATCAAGATAAAGACTTCATAAGCTTGCATGACATGATAGCATGTATCATTCTCAATGATCAAACCCAAACTTGCAACATGAACATTTAACTTCATAGTTAATATCTAAGAGTAGGGAAAGGGCTTACATTGTTATGAAGGCACAAATCGAAATGCAAAACAAAGATTGTGATGAAGCCTATGCATGCCATCACCCAAAAACCCAAAGATGAACACTCCAAATCAATAAAAAACCCATCTTTATGAACAAAGATCAAAGCTTTAGCCTTGAGATCAACTTGAGAAGCTCTCATACTAACATAGGGACTCTCTAATACTCTCATGATCATGAAACCTCTCATAGAAATGAAGTGGAGGCTAGGATAGTTGAGTGGAGGCCATGAGAGTAGCAATTTTGCCATAGTTTAGTTGCATGAATGAATAATGAGGGTTTAGGATAGGTTAGGGTCTTATTTATAGATTAGGCAAGTGTTTTAGGCCATAGGATTAAACCTAGATTCAATCCAAGCCATCAAAGCATGTCTTGGGGAAGAAGTCAAGTGTAGGAACCATCTAGGGCCTTTAGATTAAAGATGAACCATGAGAACCATCCAAATGCAAAATCTGCATTTGAGCGAATCGGCCCACGGGTTGACAGCCAAACACCCTGGATTAACCCCTAGTCGACCCAGCAAGCTCGGGTCGACCTCAAAAATCGGCCGGTTCGGTTATTCCCCTCTCCCAATTCGCTGTTTTGAACATTTTTGCATATTTATTTATTAAATTTTCAATTATATATATATATATCAATATATATATATATATTTCTCTGCGCAACCCATTTCACTTAATTAAGTATACTTTAATTTGGGAATTTTTTGTGAAACTTCGCGAGGCCATATCTTGGTCATACGGACTCCGATTTTCGAAAACTCAGACTCTATTTCGCGTATTTTTCCGAGACGAACGCAATGGCATAGCCCGTTTTCCTTGATTCAGATTTTACAGTTTAATTCTGCCTCCATTTATGTTATAACAGGTTATTGAAAATACGGGTTGTTACAATATGAAAACCATGGCTATAAAACAAAAGTTGTGGGGGATGGTAGATCTCGAAACAAAAAAAAATCATACCAAAGGCAACTTTCACCATGAGCAAAGAAGAAAATAAAAGATTTTGCACCGTATTGAAAATTTTGAAAGTACGTAACAAATTCTACTCTAACTTATGCAACTACGTGAGCATCAATCCTCCCGAACTAAGAAATATGAAGTCACATGATTACCACATCATAATGCAACATCTGCTTCTGGTATTGCTTCAACATACTTATACACAACATAAGGATCTACGAAATGCTATTCATCGTAGTAGTTTATTCTTTAACATTTTGTGCTCAAAGGTGATCAATAGGGAACACCTTAAAAAAGCAAAGGCTATGTTGGTGGAAGCAATGTGTGTTTTTGAAAAACATTTTCCACCTGCATTTTTTGATATCAGTATCCACGTTATGGTTCATTTAGTCGATCAAGCATTGGTTGGTGGCCCTGTTAGATATAGATGGATGTATACTTTTGAACGTTAAATAATTAATTTCAGTTATGTACATAAACATATAAATGGCTATCGTGTGCAAGTTATAATTGATCACAATCATAGGTTGATGAAAACATATAAAGGGTATGTGCGCAACAAAAGATACATTGAAGGGTGTATTGCAAAAGGATATATTATACAAGAAGCTAGCCTTTATTGCATGGAATATATCCCAAACGGAGGTTACATCAACCATAAACATACTCGTGAAGCATTTTTAGACGAGGATGATGAGTTTGCTGGTGAGATACCTTTGGATAATGGTAAAGATATAACGTTAACCCAAGCGCAATTCGAACGAGTGCATAGACGAGTCCTAAATAAGTATGATGGATTGGATCCATGAAAGAAGTAAGTTCATGAAGTAGATTTCGAATTTACAATTTTTAATTCAATTTATTTATTCATTTCGATCCGTGTTATCTACGTATAGAAGGTAAAACTCCTATGTGAAAAGCACTAAATTTCAACCACGATGCAGAGGTATAAAAACCGTCGAAGTCGCTAAACCTTTTACTATATGGTTACGTAATGAGGTATTACATCATCTAAAGTATTTCACGTGTTTATAAGTTTGCAACACACCTTCGTGAACATGCTTGATTTTTCTTCTTGTGTTTTATGTAGTTGTTGAATTGCAACGATGTAGACCCAACTCTTTGGCGGCTAATACACGGGCCGATGTTCATGGCACGTAGTTATACGAAGTACCAAGTGAATGGGTTTTTATTTTCCACAAAAATGCACGAAGGCCATACGATAACATAGGATAGCGGTGTATGCATGAGAGAAATTACAAAATTTAGAGCGAGTGGTAAAGATAAAAATTATAAGAAAGCAGAAACAATGTATTAGGGAGTCATTCAGCAGATACTTTAGTTGGATTACATTGATTTCAAGTAAATAGTTTTTTATTATGATTGGGTAAAAGTCGAGGATAAGATCAATGGTTGCGAAAAAGATCCCGCTTCAAACCTGATCATGGTTAATTTAGGAAAATTAAAGAATAGAGACAATGTGAATGATGAGCCATTTATTCTTGCATCAGAAGCGAGTCAAGTGTTCTACTCAAAAGATTTAAAAAATGACGGTTGGTCTGTGGTTTTGCATACACAAAAATGGTTGACTACAAATGTGGATGACATTGAGTCTCCTACCGTCTATCAACCAGCTTTGGAAGACAATGGAAAACTAGAAGATCTAACCAAACTCATGTGTTAACTTATGAATTGTTGATTGCTTTTTTACCAGGGAATCATATGTATTTGGAATGTCATGACTTACACTTTCTGATTCATGGTGTTTGTCCTGATTCTTAATGTTGCTTCTATTTCGCAGGAAAATACGTCGTAAGATCCCACATCATCACATGCATCATGTTCAAGAGATCAACAAGTTAAACAAAACCTACTTGGCACTCCAGTCTCAGAAAACGCTCCAAAAGTCGCTACTATGCTTGGTAAACTAGTACAATCTTATGTGTCGATCTCTTACACAAATTGGGATAAAGTACTTAAAACGTATAAGGATGACATTTGGAACCAGTTGGTGGTAATTTTGTGAAAAATAGCATATAAATGTTATAAATTATTTTTACAGTCTTCGACTCTTAATTTTTGCAGAAAATGTACACGCTTGAGCCACTTTCAAAGGAAATGTTTTCAAAAAGAATGGCCGAGGCTTTTAGGAGACACAAGAAAAGTCTGAGAGCAACTTATTATGACATTTTCGATAATGACGAAGAACGAATGAAAAATTGTCCACATACAATTGCTCAAGATGATTGGAATGAGTTCGTAAAGATTGAAGCAACGCCCGAAGCGAGCGGAAGAAGGGAGGTAGGCGAAAATAATAGATGCAGTCTAAGTTATGCCCACCATGCAGGATGCAAAAGTCACGCTAGAGTAGAACACGAACTGGAAAATTATTTGATCATTTTCTGTCAATAGTAGTAAAAAAACACAATTAAAGGAGAGAATATACATGAAATGGAATAGATCGTTGCAAGTCCATCCGCAAATATCAACGTCGTCAAGTATGGGAGAAGAGACACAGGGAAAAAGATGGTACCATATCAGATGCCACGTCTGGGTACTTTGTAAGTTTTTACTTGTATTATGGTTAACATCGAGCAGTCTATTGTTTGGACTTTCATTTCAGGCTTTCAGGCTTTCCATAATTGTGATCAATCAGTTAGGAGTAACATACTATAGTTACAAGCTGTTACAAGTAAATGTTGGTGTAAACACACTTACCTTTTATCCCAGGATCAAATTGCCAAAATGAAGGAAAAGATCACCGATGGTAATGAAGAAAAATTGCCTGTTGATGAAGATATCTTATCACAAGTGTTGGGTAAGGATACAAGGGGTAGGAGCCGCGCTGTTGGGAGCATCATACCAAAGATGCATATTAAGGCTTGTGCCATTGCACAGAAACGATTCAAAAAGGTTCATGAAGACAATGATGAGTTGAAAATGAGGGTGGGAAGCTTGGAGGATGATGACTGATATGAAGCGTACGGTGCGAAATTTGAACGAAAAAATGGAGGTTCTGATCAACATGGTAGGATCTTTGACTGATCAATGAATTCACGCACCTTAACAACGTCGAATGGAGGACTGTAACAACCCAGAAATTCTGAACCAATTTAAAATTTTTATTTTAGAAATTTTAATGGAATTTTAATAGTTAAAATAATTTCTTTTAAATAATAATGACTAAAAATTTATTTTAATCGAAGTTAGAATGAATAATTTTAATTTAATTATAAAAGGAGTTAGAAATAGTGCGATAGTTAGAAAATTTGAATTCAAACTTTGATTGACTGTACAGGATGAAAAATAAATCAGATATCTAAAAATATCTATCTAACGAATCCGAAAATTTTGAAATTTCATAGCGGGAATCAAAAGTTATGTCCAGTTTAAAATTCAAAATAGTCGCTGTAGAATTTATATTTTTTTTAATATTAAAAATAGCCATTTTGCAAACGACCTCCGTTTTCGACGAAACCACTTTTTTTGGAACCAAAATGTCAAATTATTGCTAGGTTTCAATTTTCATAATTTTGGAATAAATATGTGAGCGTGGCAAAGGAAAATGTGTTTTGTCAGTTTCAGTTATTCCGATCGACCAGAAAATGGCCATTTTTCAAACGGTCTCAGAATTTGACGAAATTAGTCTTGTTAGGACCATATCGTCAAAACATAACTAGAAATAATTTTTCTAGTAATTTTTAGAGTTAGTATGTGGCCCTTGTAAGTTAAAATGTACGATCAAATTAAATAATTAAATGTTTTATATTTTAGTTTAAAGAAAAACATATCGTAACAGCTGAATTGGGTTACGAAACATATTCCATTATGTTCGGAAAAGGGGTATTTGGCTAGGGGCGACACTCATTGGGTTGGATTTGGAGTTCGAAGGGTTTAACTAGTTATTTTTGAATTAAAATAAATAAATAATACGGAATTTACAGTATAAATACGGTAGAAATACAGAACAATACAGAACCCTAATACATAACCCTAGCCGCCGTATTTTATTTGATGGCTGAAAAGCAGCGATCTTCAATCCGTAATCTCTCCTACTACAAAGCGAATTAAAACAAATCTCTAACACAAAATTCAAGAGCTCTCCAGGATCTTTAAGATTATACGGCGTTGATGAATTCTCGTTTGGTGTTTTGCTGGATTTTTGGGCTTGAAGTCAACGTCTTTGGGTTCGATCTATGGCGGCAACGGAGGTGCGAGTTGGCCGGGTCTTCTGGTGGTGGCGGCGCAGGTATAGGCGGTCGATGTAAGGTGATCAGTTCGGGTGCTGAAGGCCTTGATCAGCGTGCGAGGGGAAGGAATTGGATCGAGTTAGTGGGTTTCATGGTGTGCAGTTAAACGAGAAGGAAGAAGGGCTTAGGCTGTATTTTCTTAATGTAATTATGAGATTTAATTATATTTTAATTAATTAATTATGTAATTAAGCTTTGTAATCTCATAACTACTTCATACGGGCATAGAATTGGATGATTTCAGAGGCGTTGGGTTCGTCTTGACACGATCTACACAATAGCACAAATCAGAACGGAAATGGGGAACTTTGGAAATTCAGGCAAATTGGAACACGAACAGAAATTCATAAATAAACACGAACGATTTCTGAAAACTGATCACTGTGAGATTTATCGATTTAATATTAAAATTTATAATATATGTATAGAGAAATATATATATATATATGTATTTATATTGATGGTGGTTGTGATATTAAAAATATGCGTTGTATCTAATTTAGATTGATTGTTTGACTATGGTGTGATTACTGGTTGAATTATATTTTCATAAGATAAAGATACAATCATTGATATGTGTAAATAAAAATATCATTTCATTATAGAATGTGATGATAAAATAAAAATTGTCACCTTTATTAGAAATACTTCATTAGAATAAACATGTCATTAGAAATATTTTGTTAGAATAAACATGTCACTTGGTTTAGAAATGTTTAAATTGGCTTTTTAGCTCGAAATGTTTATTCAGATTAAATTGTCATTTTAGTTAGAAATGTTCATTTAGATAATGTTTTGTTTTAAATAAAAACGTCGTTTTGTTATGATATGTTAGAAAAATAAACCGATGTGTCATTTATGTTAAAATGAATTTATCATTTATGTCAAAATGAATGTGTCATTTATGTTAAAATGAATTTATCATTTATGCTAAAATGAATGTGTCATTTATGTAAAATGAATGTGTCATTTATGTTAAAATGAATTTATCTTTTATGTTAAAATGAATTTATCATTTAGGATAAAATGAGTTTTGTCATTTATGTTAGAAAGTATAATAATGTCATCTATTTTAGAAATGTCATGCTAAAATACAATAATGTCATTTATCTAGAAATGTCATGCAATTAGAAATGTGATATTAGATATGAGATAACATTTTGTATAAAATGTTATATTAGAAGAGAAATAACATTTTTTGATATAATATGTCACATAGAAATAAAACAACATTTTTGTTTTAAAATGTTGCATTTGAAATAAACAACATTTTTGTTTTAAAATGTTGCATTAGAAATAAAGTAACATTTGTTATAAAATGTCACATTAGATTAAAGTGTTAATAAAAAGAAATAACATTTTTAGTATAAAATGTTGCATTTTAAAATAAATAACATTTTGTTATAAAATGTGGCATTAGAATAAAAATATCATTTTTGTCGTAGATTGTCATGTTAGATAAAAATACCATTTTGTTAGAAATTGTCATTTTATTTATAAATTTCATGTTAGAATGGAACTGTCATTTATTTAGAAAATGATATATTGAAATAAAAATGTCATTTTATGTAAAAATGTCATATTACATTAAAAATGTCATATATTTAGACTATGGTCATGTTTGAACAAAAATGTCATTTATTTAGATCATGTTATGTTAAACAAAGATGTCATTTATATGTTCATGTTACATAAAATATTATTCTATTAGAATATACCCATGTTACACAAAAATGTCATTTATTTAGAAAATGATATGTTGAAATAAAAATGTCATTTTATTAGAAATTGTCATGTTGAACTAATTATGTCATTTACTTAGAATATGATGTGTCAAATAAAAATGTCATCTTGTCGTCAAAATATATGTTTTGTTGAAATTAAATTATAACTATTTATTTATAATTTAAACAGTGTAAATTGGTTAAATTTATTAACCAATGATGTATGTATATAAACTGTAGTTGTTTGAAAACCCCACACGGGTGTTGGGATGATACTTGACATACACTAGTCCCTATATTTAGCTGTATGTCAATCGATGGATTGACAGTCTGTGAAGAGCGTTATTTATTTATTTTAATGCTCACACAGTTATAAATTTCACTCTGGATGTGAATGGATTGTTTAATGATTATTTATCATTACTTTTATATACATATGCAATGTATGAAATCCATATGACCAAATTCATATGGTATTTGAGTCGCATTCCGATTCAGAATATTATTAATAAAAAAATAATTCAAAATAAAGAACATCTTTATATAAAGAAATGTTTTTAAATTAAAGAATCTTATAGATAAAGAATATTTTAAAATAATGAATATTTTAGAATAATATTAAATGAAGAATAAAAATATTGAAATATGAAGCCGTGTTATGTAGGAATGCTATTTTTAACCCGAACGGGTTTATCGATCGATTTATTTCATTTTAAGATAAATTTATAAATATTTTATAAAATATGTTTTAAAAAGGAAATCGACGATATATATAATGGCCTGAATAGAACGCGCCGTGCAGTGACCGTTCGCGAATCTCGACCATTAAGTTCAAAGGGGCGTAATGGGAGATTCGACTGTCGGATTCTTTTAAAACTGGAACCGTTGGGTTCGTATCGAAAAGAGCTTTCCAATGAACATAAGAGTTTTGAAATCTAACGGTTAGATTTGGAGTTATGTCCAAATCAATTTTTGAAAGGGTTGTTGTAAGTGCAATTCGATGACCGTTATTGGAAACCGACTGTACGGGCGATAATAAAATTATTAAAAATATGGAAAAATTATGTAAAATCATAATAAATGATTCAAAAAGATTTTGGATGAAAAATTCCATATTTGAAAAGATAAAAATATATTTTTATCAAATTGAACTAGTTATTAACTAGAATAAATCTTTTAAATAAGATTTAATAAAGCTTTCCAATTAATTGGTTTTTATTGGAATTAAATTTAATAAATGGGATTTGTGTTTGTAGTGAATAGTGTCTTAAATAACACTGTTCTTATACCCCGTATGAAAAGAGTAAATATTTTAATTAAGTTTTCTAATTAATTAATATTTAATTAGAATTGAATAAAGGAGTACAACAACAACAACAAAGCCATATATCCCAAACAAGTTGGGGTTGGCTAGATATGGAACCCAAAAATAAAATAAAAATAAAAGAAATAATAATGATAATAATATATATAAGGGTTTAAAATAATCAAACAGATAAAAGGTTCAATAAAAGTAAAATAAAGTCTAAAATAGTAATGAAAAAAAAAAGTAAAAAGGTTCAACAAAAGTGAAATAAAGTCTTAAAAAAAATCCTAAGGTTCTGGTACATGGATTGCCAACTTCCATGCCCTCCTATCCACTACCAGCTCTTCAGATATACTCCAATTACGTAAATCTCTCTTTATTATCTCCTCCCATGTCATTTTAGGTCGACCTCTACCTCTCTTTGGGCCTTCTGTGCGGCCTATAATTCCAACGCGCACAGCTGCATCGTATGGTCTACGTTGGATATGTCCAAACCATCTCAAGCGGTGTTGGACTAACTTCTCTTCAATAGGTGCAACTCCAAGTTTTTCCCGAATATCCTCATTGTTAATCTGATCTCGTCTGGTATGCCCACAACTCCAGTGCAGCATCTGCATCTCTGCTACACTTATCTTCTGGACGTGTTGCCTCTTAGTAGGCCAACATTCTGCACCATATAACATTGCGGGTCTAATTGTTGTCCTATAAAAATTTCCTTTAAGCTTCTGAGGAATCTTCCTATCATAGAGAATGCCAGATGCTAGTCGCCATTTCACCCATCCTGCTTGAATTCTAAAATTAACATCCTTATCAATCTCCCCATCAATCTGCAACATAGATCCTAAGTATCGAAACGACTCCTTCTTGGGTACTACTCTATCTGTCAGGGTGACCTCTCCGTCATCTGACCTGACACCACTAAACTCACACTTCATATACTCTGTTTTATTTCTACTAAGCCTGAAACCCTTTGATTCCAAGGTCTCACTCCACAACTCCAGTTGTCGATTAACTCCTATTCTACTCTCATCAATCAGCACAACATCATCGATAAAGAGCATACACCAAGGAATCTACCTTTGTATATCTTTTGTGATTTCGTCCATCACTAATGCAAAAATATAGGGGCTCAAAGCCGAACCTTGATGTAACCCTATGTTAATTGGAAAGTCTCTGGTCTCACCATCGCATGCTCTGACACTAGTCACAGCCCCGTCGTACATATCCTTGATAAGGGTAATATACTTTGATGGCACTCTCTTCCTTTCTAGCGCCCACCACATAACCCTCATTGCCACTCTATCATAAGCTTTCTCCAAGTCAATAAAAACCATGTGGAGATCTTTCTTCTGCTCCCTGTATCTCTCCATAAGTTGTCTAACCAAGAAAATCGCCTCAGTGGTTGACCTTCCAGGCATAAAGCCAAATTGGTTCCTAGAGACACTTGTCAACCTCCTCAAACGCTGCTCGCAAACTCTCTCCCAAAGCTTCATTGTATGACTCATAAGCTTAATTCCTCTATAGTTTGTGCAACTTTGAATATCTGCTTTATTCTTGAAGATTGGAACTATAATGCTTCTCCTCCATTCATCTGGCATTTTATTTGATTTGAAAATATTATTAAACAACTTAGTTAGCCATGTTATCCCTGCATCTCCAAAGTATCTCCACACCTCAATAGGAATGTCATCAGGCCCTACTAACTTACCTGATTTCATCCGCTTCAACGCCCCCTTTACCTCAACTTCTTGAAATCTCTGCACAAAATGTCTATTGGTGCTGTTGGCAAAGTCTTCCAACTCGATCGAAGAGCTATCGCTTTCTTCGTTTAAAAGCTTATCAAAGTATTCTCTCCACCTATTCTTTATCTCATCATCCTTCACCAAAAGTCTATCATTCTCATCCTTAATGCATTTAACCTGATTGGAGTCCCTTGTCCTCCTCTCGCGTACCCTAGCTATTTTGTAAACGTCTTTTTCACCCTCCTTTGTCCTTAGCCTTTGATACAAATCTTCGTACGCTCGTCCACTTGCTTCACTCACTGTTTTCTTTGCAGTCTTTTTTGCCACTTTGTACCTGTTTATGTTCTCTTCGCTTCTATGATGGTGCATGCATTTGTAGCATTCCTTCTTCTCTTTGATAGCCTTTTGCACCTCGTCATTCCACCACCACGAATCCTTTGGTTCTCGCTTGCTTCCTCTTGTTATCCCAAATACCTCAGTAGCGACTCCCCGAATGCAAGATGCCATCGCATTCCACATGACATTTGCTTCTCCTTCTACATTTCAAGCCCCTTCTCCCATCACTCTATCTTTAAACGCCCGTGAAGCATCTCCTTTGAGTTTTCACCATTTCGTCCTGCTAATCTTCACTCTCTTATCCTTCACCACCCGAAGATGAAACACACATACCAAGAGCTGGTGTTGTGAGACGACACATTCTCCAGGTATGACCTTGCAATCAACACAATCTCGCTTACTGTCTCTTCTAGTTATGACAAAGTCAATCTGGCTAGCCTGTTGGCCACTACTGAAGGTGATCAGATGTGATTGCCTCTTTCTAAAGAAAGTATTAGCAATCATGAGATCAAAAGAGAGAGCGAAATTCAGTATATCTTCGCCCTCTTGGTTCCTACTACCAAAACCATAGCCACCATGCACTCGCTCAAAACCCCCGCTAGATGAGCCAACATGGCCATTGAAGTCTCCTCCTATAAAAAGTTTCTCGCTACTATGCACATTTCTAACCATGACTTCCAAGTCCTCCCAGAATTTCTTCTTGGCTTCTTCACTTAGACCTACCTGTGGGGCATATGCACTGATGACATTCAAAACCGCATCACCAACTACTAGCTTAAGTAGGATGATCCTATCCCCTCGTCTTCTAACGTCGACCACCTTGTTCTGAAGGTTCTTATCGATCAGTATGCCTACCCCGTTCTTGTTACGTACTTCCCCCGTGTACCACAGTTTGAAGCCAGTGTTCTCCACCTCCTTCGCCTTCTGCCCTACCCATTTAGTCTCTTGAACGCACAAGATGTTAACCCGTCTCCTAATCATTGTATTCACTATCTCTCTTAATTTTCCTGTTAAGGACCCTACATTCCAACTACCTAACCGAACCCTACTATCGTCGACTAGTTTCCTTGCCCCTCACATCCGCCGAGAAAAATGCGAGGACCCTTGCTCACTTTTCACTACACCGGGGCGTCAGTGTAGCGCGCCACTAAGAGAATGGCGGCCCAGCCCTTGCATATTTAACACCATATCCGAGCCTCGATATAGCGCGTCGCTAAGAGGGTTACGCCCCCAACGAAATATCATAAGGTCCCATATTCATAATTGAATAAAGGAATAAATCTTTTAATTTAGATTTTAGATTTTTTCAATTATATTTAATAATTGGAATAAATTGAAATGTAAATTGGGTTTATTGTGAACCGTGTTTTTAAACGACATTTTTTCTTTAACTCAATTATCTGTGAAAGTATAATTTGGAAATTATAAATCTTTTATTATGCTTTAATTGGAAATTTCTCCAAGGTAAAGTTTTCCAATTTAATATAGTAAATTGGAATTGAATGGGATTTGATTGGTAATAATCGAGATGGGCTTCTATAAAAGAAGACCGTTACTATATATGGAATTTAAAAGGCTTCGCCGTTATTCCATTTATATTAACAGTCTGATACAGGAACTTATAACGATTATATATTGATTTGATTTCTGTGAAAATTCCAAATTTAATTGAAGATGATTTTGGGTTTATCGTGAATAATATTTTTAAAGGACATTGGTTCTTTAACCTAGTTAAAGATAAGATTAATTTCTTAAAGTTGAATAATCATAAAGTAATGATTTTTGATATTAAAACCAAATTGGGGTTTTAATGAATCTTTTGAAAGAAGATTAAACGATAATTGTAAAGAATTTATCTTTGATAAAATTAATGAGAACCTTTCCCTAATGTTGTGAATATTTATTTAAAAGAATATTCTGAATGGGAATGAGGCGTATGATGTGCTTTTACAGTATTTTATTTTATTATTGATTATAAATTACGCGAGTTATTCCCAAAGACCGGGTCTAACCTATTCCAAATAATTACTATGACGATTAAGAGTCGAAGATGAAGACGGTGGTTGAAGACCGAAGGTCTTCACATCGTTTGGATGGTTACTGATATCTTGATTGGGCGACCACCCAAGACAAGGTAATAAGTGGTGATCATCCAGACATACTTGGAGATCGATGGATATGCGAGAACCTCTCTTCTGTATTGGACATATGGGGAGGAATAAGGTGTTTTCGGTTTTGTTCAGACCCAGAACGAACTTGTAAATGGATGTATATCTGACGTTGTATTCCTTTATGTTGTATTCGTTGATCTCTGCTAAATATATATCTGAGGTGGCGGAGAATTTATTCTCTTGCTTAACACCCTTCTTTGAGGCGTACGAGCTTACAGGTTATATGTTGGCAGAAATCAATGGTATGGTATGGATTGACAATGTGGCATACCAAGATGTATATGATCAAGGCCTTTGTTGAAAAGTAGAGCCTTGTGGTTGATGATCAAAGCACAGCTTTATGTAGCATAGCTTTGTGTATAGCGTTACTTCGCGAACCTCACACCCCGGTATGAACCAGAAATGAGAGTAAGGACTACAGGGAGGACATACGTTTCTTTCTAGCTAGAAGTGGCGTCATGGTTTTTACAAGGCCTGACATTTTTACTTATGTGGATGATGGAATGAGACGCCTCGGTTATTTGAGTCCCTAGTGGCTCTATTTACGCCCCATAGGGCGGGGAAACGTATTCTTCAGGCATTACTAATCCAACCAATGCACTTTGGTGGACCGGCCCTGAAGATCCAAGGGTCACTCAAGCTCTAATCCTGAAATATGGTAGGCTAGATTGTCTCGAATTCGGTAAGGACTATCTTTTGCCTTGGTTCATGATGGAAATCCAACTTCCAATACGACCCATGCGGTTTTGATTGTATAACTAGTACAGCAACATAGTATATGGTAGCTATGCCGTCTATGATTGATATTATGATTGAAATGTTTTGAAACATATATACACTAATAATAATATCAACTCCGATTTATCGTAGCAAGCATTTTTTACCATTATAAGGTAAAACTCTATCCTCCGGTTTGCGTTGCATTGTGTGATGGGACTTGAGTCTAATGATGGTTTCATTTTCCTAAAAAGCATTGCGTTGTTTAACGATTTACTTTATTTCTTGCATTGGCAATCCAATGGAGTAAATCCGTTCTGCGTTAGCGGCGTGGTCCTGTGATTAGCCTTATTATTATTAGATAGTTTGAGTAAGATTTCTCATACCAGTCCCATGACTGACCTGTAGTTTGTTTCACTTGCAAACTCAGGATCCCATATTTTTTCCACATGGGCAGTCGAATAGCTTTTTTTGCAGATATTTATATTTTGAGCAGGATTCTGGATTGAAGCTTAAAGCTGTGTCTAGGACGTTGATAGTCTTCCACTGCATTATACTCAATTTTGTTGTAATTTAATCTTCCGCCGTATTATTTATCCAATGTGCTCTGATATTCGGTACTCTGAAGTAACATTATTATAATGTTTATAAAAGTCTTCTGTTGTTTGTTCTAATATATTGTATTCCCAAAGTTAACATATGAGGGATTTGAACGGTCTTGGTCGATTTATCGATCGATTAGGTTCGAGCAAATTCCGTATCGTTACAAGGACGCAATAGTACACAAATAAGTGCATCAAAGCGTGTTGCTTCTCCGATCTAGGATACGACCAATGTGGTGACCAATCAACGATGTGAAATTCTCAACTCTGATCTAGACATAATAGCAACAGGTATTTATTAACAGTAAGAAATCAAACTTCCCTTCAAATTTCAATCTACTGCATAATATATAGTTAGCAAATTTTAAAAAGAGTTTGATAGAACTTGTTTGCACAACTTTTTTTGATATGCACGATGGGTTCGTTTCATTTTCTTTGACCTTATTGCTAATAATTCTAAAGCGAATGCTTAAAGCCGTATGGGATACGTACTCCAGTCTTCCTGTTTTAATAAAATTAAGCATATTTTATTAATATTGTCCTTTGAAATTCTCGAGTTTATTGCAACAGGTACTATCTGTCGAGATCCTTCGTCATCCAGATGCCATGGGATTGTTGTACCACCTACACATAAAAAAGTGGTTTTGGATAATATACTACTACCAGATGAGAAAACTTCCAAACTGAATCATCAATTTGTAGAGACCTTTGATGAAGTCGGAGTGGGTGGGTTTGTGTGTCGTGCGAAGTCCCTGATTCGATATCTTTAGACGTTGGAGTAGGTATACATAATTTTACACTTGACTCTTGGTTTACCTATGAACTAAGAATTCCATGACACTTGTTTGCATTAGTTTCATGAATTCTCTTTGGTGGCATACACATGTATAGTGAGACACGATATGCACACACGAACACAAAGCCATGATACTTACCTGACCAGATCTTAACTGTCATGACCTAAGCAATAATACATTGGAGTGTTCATGTGAAAACCCGTAACTTCCCCACTTAGGAAAGAGCGGATAGTTCGAGAACAAGCCACAAAATAGAACGCATATAAAAGAACATTTCATTGTATATTACAACAATGCATCAGATTACAAGAATATACAGAGTATAAACAAATAAATATTACATAGAAATATCAGAGATTCAAATTACATTTAAATACATCGCAGCGGAAAATAATATAATACACAACTAGAAGAGATATACGGATACAAAGCTTTCCGGATATCATTCCAGCTGTAAACCAGGATCCTGTGAATATAAATCTGCAAAACCAAAACTACTAGCTACCCGTGTCGAAAATAAGGGCACCCAGAGTTTAGGTTAAAACAATAAACTCCAGGTCAGTCATGTGACTGGTGTGAGAACTAAAACAGTTATTTATCTTTATTTTCAAAGTTCGGTAAATCAAGGGACCACGCCGTATAACACGGAACGGGTTTCCTCCCAAGGATACCAGTGCATATAAGTAAACAGCGCAATGCTTTTCTAAAAATGAAGCTATTATAAGACCCAGGTCCCATCACACAATGCAACGCAGCCGAGGATAGGGTTTTCCTTATAATAGCCAAACATGCTTAGTACGTTTAAAACAAATCATTTGATACTACTATAAGTGTATAGTGTCAAAACAATTTCAATCATAAATATCAATCATAGACGGCATGGGTACCATATATCATGTTGCCATACTAGTTCTACAATTAAAACCGCAATACTGGTATTGGAAATTGGGTTATCATTTATGGTATGAACCGAGGCTAGGGGCAAGATCCTCACCGATTCGAGACTGTCTAGCCCGAGTCTCAGGATCAGAGCTCGAGTGACCCTTGGAGCGACAGGGCCGGTCCACCGATGTGGATTAAAATGCCTGAACACTGCGTTTCGCCGCCCATTGGGGCGTAAGTCTGGTCCGTCAGCCAACCAGAATGCATCGGCCGAAACCGATATAACCGAGGTGCCTCGCAACAGCAACAACCACATAAGTCAAACTCGTCAGGGCGTGTAAAACCACTGACGCCACTTTTTAGCTAGAAGGAAACGCATGCCCTCCCTGAGGTCCGTCTCCCGTTTTTGGTTCATACCGGGTGTGAAACACGCGAAGTAAACGTTACACAAAGCTACGCCACAAAGGCCTTGCTTCGATCATCAACCACAAGACTTTGCTTTTCAACAGAAGCCTTGATCATTTGCCACTTAAGCATGCCACACAGGCAATTCACTCTATGCGTTTGATATCCATCAATATATAACCCCTGAGCTCGTACGTCTCAGAGAAGGGCGTTAAGCAAGAGAATAAATTCTCCGCCGCCAAACAGATATATATTTAATAGAGATCAATCACACGGACTAAAATCCAATGTCAGACACACAGTCCATTTACAAGTCCGTTCTGGGTCTGAACGAAACCGGAGGCACCTAGTACCCCACATATCCATCGATCTCCAAGCACGTCTGGACGATTACCAACTGTTTCCATCTTCTTGGGTGTACAGCCCAATCAAGATCATCAGTAATCACCCAAACGACGTGAAGACTTCCGGTCTTCGACCACCGTCTTCATCTTCGACTTATCGTCGTATCAGTTATTCAGAATGGGATAAACCCAGTCTTTCCGAATAACTCGCGTATATTTTAAATAAGTGTTACACAAACACAACATACGCCTCATTCCAATTCATCAGTCACTAACCGTAAATTAATCAAGAGAATAATTCCCCAAATATTAACCCCGAAGGCCGAAACCAACATCAGATCAATATCCAGAAAACCATTCTGCTTGGCTAACCGACAGTTAGTTTCTAAATTTCACATTCATAGGGAAAGGTTCCCATTAATTTTATCCAAGATAAATTCCTTGAATTTATTCTCTAATCTTCTTTTGAATTTCGATTCAACTAGTCGGGATTAACGAACCTTACCGAAGTAATCATTTGTTTTAATTTCCCAATCCCAACCTATTCATCCCATGAAGTAAAACTGGTTATACTTCATATCTAACACCACGGTGTTATCGGTAAATTCAATTACCATTTCACGTTCAAATCTAATTAAAGATTTAACTATCACCTGGAGCAAAACTGGTGCTACTCCATTCTCGATCATTTCAATCTAATTAAAGATTCATTAAAACTCCACTTAGTTTTAATCGCTAACTGGGTTAAAGAATCAGTGTCATTTAAAACACGGTTCACGATAAACCCAAAATCACATTCCATTAATTATCGGGTTAAAGAACGAGTGTTATTTAAAACACTGCCACGATAAACCCAAAAATCAATATCAATTCAATTCCAATTAAATATCATTTAATTGGCATACTTCATTAAATCTAAATAAAAAGATTTAATCTTTTCTCAGCTGGGTTCAAGAACAGTGTTAATGAAGACACCATTCATGACAAACCCAAATCACATTTGATATTAAAAACAAGGCTCTGAATAGAGAATATACCGGCTTATATTCAATATCAAATTCTACGACTAACAAATATCGTATTGGAAATAACGATATATATATATCTTTCAAATTCCCATAACAATGTCTATATCATCACGAAATCCAACATCGAAATAATCCAAAGACAATTTCGATTCAAATCCATTCCAATATAATTATTGGAAATTCTGGTTATTTTCAAACCCATTTCTAATCCAGTTTATTTATTTAAAAAAAATAAATAGAATTATAATTCTAGTTCAAAACTAGTTCATTTCGATAAAAATCTATTTTTATCTTTTCAAATATGGAGTTTTTCATCCCAATTCTTTCTAAATCATTTCTTATGATTTTACACAAATTATTAATATTTTTAATAATTTTATCAAGGTCCGTACAGTCGATTTCCATCAATGGCCATCGAACTGCACTTACAGCGACCGTTTTCAAATTTGATTTGGACGTATCTCCAAATCCAACCGTTAGATTTCAAATTTCTAATATTCATTAGAAAGATCTTTTCGATACGAACCCAACGGTTCCGGTTTTAGGAGAATCCGACGGTTGGATCTCCCGTAATGTCCGTTTGAAATAAATGGTCGAAATTCACGAACTGCCGCGGCGCGGCGCGTTCTATTCAGGCCATTATATATATTATATATATTTCGTCGATTTCTATTTAAAACGAATTATATAAATAGTTTTAAATTCGTTTCAAAAGCAATTTCAACTTCCATTTCAATTCAAATCAAAATTGAATTCTTCTTTATAAATTCGTTTTAAAATTCATTTCTATTCAATTCAAATTTCAATTCAACTTGAATTCCTTTCAATTCGCTTTCAATTCAATTTGAATTCGTTTTCAATTCATTTCTATTCCAAAGTCGTTTTCTATTCAATTCAATTCAAATTGGTTTTCTATTCGATTCAGTTCAAATTGGTTTTCTATTCGATTCAATTCGAATTCGTTATCTATTCAATTCAATTCGAATTCGTTTCGTTTGCTATTCAATTGAAATCAAATTCGTTTTGTTTTCTATTTGATTCAAATTCAAATTTCATTTTAAAATATTCGATTTCGAAATCACTTTTCAATATTCGTTTTAAAATGAATAAAATCGATATAAATATCGTTCACGTCAAAATGGCGTCAATCTAATCAACACGGCTTCATATATTTCTATTTTCAAATATTCTATTCAACAAATGAATATTTATTCTTGTCAACACACGACTAATCTCAACGAATGAGTACTGTCCACGTGTGACAATTTTTGTTAAATTATTTCGTTCAACACATGACTAATCTCAAAGGATGAGTACAGTCAACACATGAACATTTATTTTATATTGATAAAGATGCAAATTTTATTATTAAAATATTTCGTTCAACACATGACTAATCTCAACGGATGAGTACAGTCAACACATGAACTTTTATATTATAATAACCTTTATTTTCTAAATTGGAATGAGGCTCAATCAATTACCATATAATGTTAATTATATGGATTTTCATACATCACACGTATATAATAGCATTGAAAAATAATCAACCATCAACCAAAGTGCACTACACTGTATAAGCATCAAATATAGATATCTAACGCTTATAACAGCCTGTCAATCAATCGATCGACATATTAAATCAATCAGGATGAGTGAACTTCAAATTTCATCCCAACACCCGTGTGGGGTTTCAAACAATCAAACACATATTTCATTGTGCAGTTGGGCGATGTGTAAAATTTATCGTCCCAATCAATGTCCTTCAAATAGGTGTACATAAACAAACCGTCCGGTTTGTAAATGAATATTTTATTTTATTCACTTCATGTTAAAAATTATATTTTTAACGATAAAACATTTTATTTTAACATATGAATTTCTATTCAGTTCATTCTTTAAATAAAATGATATTTTTATTTTTCTAACATATTTTAGAAAATTTCGGCGGCATAACGACACGATACTAGAAACGGGACGAGGCCTAGCCTTATCCCCGGTCTAGTGAAGGCCCAAGCCATTCACACATCAATCAAATCAATTTCATTTCACCAAACAACTCAATTCAAACCAAATAATCTAACTAATTTTTGAAATCAAACAAACAAGTCCATGGTCTGTGGACGATTGTGTCGGGTGCTACTAAGCACCGTCTGCATCCTAGTATATATATATAACTAGAAAACTTAAATTGAAAGGTGAGAAGTTCTCACAGATAGCTATCCAATCATCTTGACTCTTCTTTTATAGAAATCTTCATCGTTATCGCATCTTCGTCACCTTCGTTGCCCGTATTCACTACATATATAAAAATCACACATTTTTACTTCGATGTTCAATATATAAAAATCACATTTTTACTTCGATGTTCAATATATAAAAATCACATTTTTACTTCGATGTTCAATATATAAAAATCACATTTTTATAAATTCTCTTACTATATAAAGATCGTATTTTTATAACGCTATACATATAATAAAAATCACATTTTTATCTTGATAAACATATAAAAATTATATGTTTACAATGCTACTTTCGTTATAAAAATTATATTTTTCTTCTCTAACTTCGTGATAAAAATCATAACTTCACTTCTATAAAAATCATGACTTAATATATATAAAAATCCTATCTTGATATCGCTATTTAATATATAGAAATCATATTTTTAACAAAACAAAGATGATATTTTTACCAAAACAAAGATCCTATTTTTGTTATATTTTAATTTTAATTTTTTTTTTAAATAATAGTATATTTTAGAAACAACTTCTATTTATATTTTTAAAACAAACATTATATTTTGTTAAAACTGATTTTAATCTAAGTAATTATATTTTCAAAACTGATTTTAATATATGTAATTATAATAGAAAAGCTCACTGGAATATACCTTCCATTTTGAACAACAGGCGTCGAATAAATCCTTCAACCCTAGGGCATCAAATTGTTGTCACTACAGTTCGTCGGAGTCGAATCCGCCGTCGTCACATCATAGCCCACCATCGCCGCTACCCGCGCCACCCCATCACCTCGAGCTCGACGCCCCCAGTCCCCCTGAAAATCAGCTTGACGTCCGTCACTTTGAACCTCGAATACTCATAAACGACGACTCTCCACCTCATCATCTCCGTTGGTTGGAGAGAGCTCGGCGAGCTCTTTGATTTGCTAGCTGGGGTTTCGATTTTTCGTTAGGTGTAGAGAGAGATCGGTGATGAAGAAGTCTGGAGCGATTTCTGTCGTTCATCGTTAAAGGGCGGCGGTTTTCTTATGATAAGGGCTAGGGTTTAAAAATTATTTATATATAATTATATTATTATTTTATTCTTTTAATTTCTAAAATTCTCGTTTGTTTATACAATCCCCAAATCAAACCCAACGACTGTCGGCCCTAGCCAAATACCCCCATTCCGGACACAATGGGATGTGTATCGCAGGTTGATTCGATCGTTTCGATCTGTTTCCGTTAAAATCAACATATAACTCTATATATTGAATTTGAACGCGCATTTCAATTTACCGAGGTCACATACTAACTAGAAAAATTCCCGAAAAATATTTTCTAGCTTCGTATTGACGATACGGTCCTAACAAAACTAATTTCGTCGAATTTTGAGACCGTTGGAAAAATGGCCATTTTCCAGTCGATTAAAATCAACTGAAACTGGTCAAACGCGTTTTCCTTCGCCATGCTCACATATTGATTCGAAAAATTATGAAATTTGGAATCTAGAAATAATTCAACATCACGGACCCAACAAAACTGGTTTCGTTGAGATCCGAGGTCATTTACAAAATGTCCATTTTTAAGGGCCTGAATTCCATAGCGACTATTCAGAATTTTCAACTGGACATATCTTTTGATTCCCGCTATGAAATTTTGATTTGTTGGATTCGTTGGAAAGATATTATCAATTAGATCCTAATGTTTTTTGTTTCACTAAAATCCGGATTGTTTTGCACCCGGTACATTCAATTGAAATTTGAAATCGAATTATCGAACTACCGCGCCATTTTCAATTCTATTTATAATTATATATAATTATTTATATTCTAACGACGACGTATATAATATATACGTTATAAATATATTCAAAATAAATTTCTCGTCGATATTATTTAAAATAATTCATTTTAAATAATCAAAATTCGCTAAAATTGCCAAAATAAAAATTTTAAACTGGCCCAGATTTTCGGGTTGTTACAGTTCACTCCGAATATCGTGGCTTCGTGTTCCGTTTTTATTACTATGAAAATACTCTGAATATTGTTTGTTAATGTTATACAAATTGATTGATCCGCTGATAATTCATGTGTGTACATCTGCGGTTCATGAGGACTTGTTTCGTATTGTTTTCCTTGATCATTTTGCCCTTGACTATTTGCCCATGTATTTGTTACAACACCAAACAAGCGACAACAAATTGTCCTTTGTTGGGCATATGGAAGGTTACAACACCAAACAAGCGACAACACGAAACAATTCCATAGACAACAAATACATGGGAAAATAGGTCAACAAGATCAAATACGTGTATAACTTGTTTGGTGTCGTGACCTTCCATATGCTTATTTCTACTTCCTGAACCTGAACTTTATTGTGACCTTCCATGTAGTCGATTGAAAGTCAGTGGATACACTGAAAGTAGCAATATATTTACCAACTATAATCTACGACTTATCGATGAGTCCATTGATTGGACATCTATCGACTCGATTACTGCCATAATAACGATGATGCCCTTAAACTTGCACCTGTATATGCCTATTTTCCCATGTATCTTTGTCTCCATTACTGACCTCTATGATGCAACGCCTATTTGCCTACATGCCATGTATTTGTTACACTGAAACTGTGGCGCACATGATCCGTGCATGCAAACATCAACATTTAGCATCTAGGTTATATGCTTATCAATGCATGCTTTGAAACATATAAATTTTGTACATTCAGTATCACCATCTGCTCATCACCGCTTTAATTTACAACAACGTTGACTACACAGCATGATCAGCACGCTCAGTCTTCCCAGTCCGATCTGATCCTGCAGTTTTATCACATCTTTTTTTCTTTAATTAAATTTTCTACTTTCAATAACCAGCTCAGTTTTATTAGACTTTGTAATTAGATGAAGAATATGTGATAATTTCCTTTTAATAATTGTACGACACTCTATAAATTGTGTTATGAAAATTCTTTTTATGCTTTGTGTATAATTTGTGCTACGCTTTGTATAAATTGTGATATGGTCTGTGTTATGGAAAACATGTGTTGTAGTTTCTGTTTATATATATATATATAATATGTGTGTGTGTGTATATATAATAAGATATGGGTGTCATAGATACGGTCAAAAGCCGTTTCTAAAATGTAGTAAAGCAGCATCCCATGTAAGTTAGCTACGGTTTATATTCGTATCTAGTTGCCCATTAGACACAGTAAAAAGCCGTTTTTTTTTCACTTTTGATATGGCTACGTGGGCGTGCCAAATTTTCAGTTAGACACGCCCTTTAGCCGTATCTAATAATTAGACACACCTTTTTTTGATACGGCTTACAGGCGTGCCAAATCGCTGCAGATACGCACAGTCTAATTAGCATATATGGTGTAGTGCTCCCTGTGATTCGACCTGCATACTACACGATCTGTGCACTTATAGAAATTATTTTAAAAATTTGCGCTTTTCTAGTTCGTAGAAAGCGTCGATCAGCTTGCATGCGAGCTGTGTTCTCACCCTTAAACGCTATGTGATTGCGCGAGTTGTGTGCTCGCCAACGATATGTGTGTTTGCACCCGTGAGTTGTGTGCTCTCCGATGAACTGTGTGTTTGCACCCAAGAGTTGTGTGCTCGCCCGTGCACTGTGTGTTTGTACCCATGAGTTGTGTGTTCGCATCCTAGGCACATACATCCTCTACCTACATATCATCCTACGGAAGGGAATCAAAACAAAGCCCAAGAAGCGGCTTAATCCAAATTAATGCTTGAGGGTGAAGTTTGCAAATCGAAATAAAGCTCAAGAAGTGGCTCAAACCAAATCAAAAGCACAGAGATGTAGCCTATCGAAGCAAAAACCCAGAAAATGGTTCACAAAGCTCAGAGATGTAGCCTATCGAAGCAAAAGCCCGAAAATTATTAGTGTTCTTCATAGTTGGGTTGGTCCAAAGAGCACATTGTTGTCTCCCAGACGCAATGTTAGGTTTTATCGTAACGAGTTCGATGTACTCATTCACAATTTTGTTTCATGGACTCCTTACCGATGCAGTTCCTCATCTACGACAATTGTGTGTTGCATCTTTCTGGCTATGGAGAGCACATGTGTCTTTAATTTGTTTCGGGGATGTTACGTATCATCCTCCAGATCGAGTGATGAGACAGTTCGGCTTGTCGCAGCATATTCCCGAGCACCCCCCACACTACAAGATTGATCCCAATAACACAGAGGCCTATCAATTGGCAATCAATTCATGGAATCAGCGCTATAGGTATGTGCAAGAGGAAAGTGATGCAATGGTAAGTGATTTGGACTACTACATATGGTATTGGAATGTCACTCGCCAGTATATTACTCTTGCCATAGACCCTTCACTAGATGTTTCTCAAGGCGCATAGTCGTACATCCCTAGAGTGCGCTTGAGCGAAATGTGGTATGTACACTTTGTTGCGACTGCCATGGCGTTTTACATTGGTATTTTATGTTCTTGTTTATGTCTGTAATTTTGTTAAACATTATAATGTGTGTTTTAACAATTGCAGTCCTGCTCTGTATAAAAATCGAAATAGAGGCGTAGTCCTTCTGTGTATACATTGTTCAAACAATAGCACAAAAACACAGAAATTTGCGATAAATAAACAAGCAAACACATTAGACCAACTAATAATACGAACGACCTTAATATAGTCCATCTACATTTTAGAACTAACCATCGCACTTAAGTGATGCAAAGGAACTAGAACGGGTGACACAATATTACAAAAGATCTAAATATAGTCCACCATCGCACTTAACATAGGCAAACAAACTATTAATTACGATCAAACCGCAACTGTTCAATAACATTTTGGAGACGTCTAATCTCTCGTTCGAGTTCGTTTGCAAATTCTATTCCCTTTGGGCACAAAGGTTCGTCTATCCATTTTGTGTAATTGCATCCATTTAGATAGGATGGACATTTCTGAATGCGCCGACCTATATTGTTGTCATCTGCTCAAACAACAAGTTCAACCACATAACCGCAGTAGCAACAAACTGGATAAGAGTCAACTTCCTGTTCATACGGTGGAATTCGATATACCTTTACTTCTTGTCATGGTTGAGCGACCGACTGTTTATACGAAAGTTGAACATGTGGTACTTGAGCTTCATGTGGAGGTTATACGTTCGTCTGTTCATATGGTGGTTCATCCTGAGGTCTCATTAGGTTTAGATGTGGGAATTCATCTGCAAGCTCCTGAAGTCCCATTTGTTTATACGCTTGTTCATCGGAGTCTATAGATGATGATTGCCAAGAAGGCATTTTGTATGAGTAATAAAAGAATGAGGTAGCACAAGAATGAGAACAAGCTTGTCTATATATGAAGATGTGAATCCCTTGGTTTTGGTCAAAAAAGTAAAAGTAAAATAGTTGTTGCCTACTACATAGTCGTCCATTGATCAGCGGCCCGTACTGATTCACATTGAGCAGTCAATGTTAAAACTATATGCATCGGGGGAGCAATCCTGAAGTGCGCCCCGATGCATTTTTTCATTCTAATACTGGCGCAATCTGGGGTTGCGCCGGTACATTTTGAATTATACACGTGTACCGATGCAATCCTGGATTGCGCTAGTATAATCTGGCCAACTGAGCGCTGAGTTGGCCAGAAATAGGCTATGTTTGTAATATTTTCAAAAAGTGGGCTATTAGTGAGAAAAAAGGGCCGAGAGAATATCATCTATTCGTGGAAGCATTTTTCTCATGAGTTCTCAACATAATTCGGCGTTTGCAAATATCCAATCATGGACTACACAATCCTCGCGAATATAAAGAAAAAACAAGGAGAATCTTTGGGTAATTACTTGGAAAGATCTAAAGCCGAGTCCCTAAAAGTGGTAAATATGAATGACCATGAGAAACTCATCGATGTCTATTCAGGTCTAACTGAGAATTCCCATTCTGGAAGGAACTATATGTCTGTGGGTGCAGAAACTTGCAAGATTTCTACCTCCAAGCAGATAAATTCATTACCACGGACAAGCTCAATTGTTCGAAAGGGAAATTCAACAATAAGATAGGTCTTAATGAAAAGACTAAGTCTTATTCAAACAAGAAAAGAAGGCGCAGCGCCTCCAAGACTAAAACTTCAAGCTCCGTTTGCGGAAATTGCTACAGTTGTGGTTCAAAGGACCACTATGCTAATCAATGTCGTGATCCCCGCATATGTCGCATTTACTGAATCCCCAATCACGTGACATCCTCATGTCGTACACTTCAAAAAGTCAACTAAACGTCAAGAAAATCTGGTAACAATTCTTTTAATTCATTCAATACATCAATGCATTTAGAAAATTTCGGCTTAACCAAGCATGCTTAAATCTTTCAATATGTCAATAAACCCCCCCCCCTTATGAGCAATGTGCTCATGCGATCTGTGTGCTTGCATGCGAGCTGTGTGCTCGCACTTATGCGCTATGTGATCACGCGAGTTGTGTGCTCGCCAGCGATCTGTATGTTTGCACCCGTGAGCTGTGTGCTCTTCGATGAACTGTGTGTTTGCACCCGCGAGTTGTGTGCTCGCCCGCGAACTGTATGTTTGTACACGCGAGCTATGTGTTTTCATCCTAGGCATATACATCCTCTACCTACATATCATACTACGGAAGGGAATCAAAACAAAGCCCAAGAAGCAGCTTAATCCAAATTAAAGCTCGAGGATAAAGCTTGCAAATCGAAATAAAGCCCAAGAAGTGGCTCAGATCAAATCAAAAGCTCAGAGATGTAGCTTATCGAAGCAAAATCCCGGAAAGTGGTTCACAAAGCCGAAACGACAACTAAGCAAAAACTCTCAAATACCCGAATCTAGGCCGGTTTGGGACTTCTATTATTTCTCCATGTGGATATTTGGTCTTCTAAAAAAATACCCAAATCGATATTTGGTACGGGTATTCTATTATTTCCAGATGCAGATTTCTGGTCTTCCATAAAATACCCGAATCTGGGTCGGTTTGGGACTTCTATTATTTCTAAATGTGGATGTCCGGTCTACTAAAAAATACCTGAACCTGGCTTTGGTTTGGGACTTCTATTATGCATGAATGCAGATATCTAGTCTTCCATAAAATACACGATTCTGGATCGGTTAGGGACTTATATTATTTCCGAATGTGGATATCTGGTCTTTTAAAAGATACCCACATTTGGGTTTGGTTCGGGACTTTTATTATTTCCATATGCAGATATTTGGTCTTCCATAAAATACTCGAATCTGGGTCGATTCTGGACTTCTATTATTACCTGATGAGGATATCTGGTTTTCTACAAATACCCAAATCTGGGTTTGGTTCTGGACTTCCATTATTTCCAGATATTGACACACGGTCATCTATTAAATACCCTAATCTGGGTTTGTCTTGTAACCTCTATTATTCTCGAATGAAGACATCCGGGCTTCTATTAAATATCCAAATTTGGACTTGGCTTGAACTCCTATTGCCGTCAAGTAAGGACTTCTGGACTTCAACTAAAAATAATTGAATTTGGATGACGGGATAGGACCTATGCTATCACCAAAGGAAAAAGTTTTAGAATTCCCATTGTCACTCCCACATAAAGGTTCAAATCTATTATCTTGTTTCTAAAGACTTCTTCTTAATCAACACTCGGATCGGAACCTTAAATATTCCATTTAAAACATTGCGACAAAGGTTATTTCTTTACAACACCCCTTATAGGGAGTTTCCTTAAACTAATATAATGTTCGATTATTATTCATTTTTTTAAAGTATGAAGTACACATCATCGTATTACCATATCACAAGTTCATATGTTTCTTGATCACGATTTAGATGGTATTTCACAATTAGATAAGCAAACCATGCAATATACTCTACCCTAAACAAGGGGATAACAGAGGATATTATATGATAAGTCTTATGCATGGTAATACAAAATAAACTCCGAACAAAGATGTTCATGACACGAGCAAAAGCCATACATCAGATGATATCTACATAACTTATGAAATCACTCTGCAAGCTTATTCATTACATTCGAAAGCAATGTTTGCCATAATATGAGTGAGAAATTAAACACTTAGCCAGTAACTAACAGAAAAGTTAGTAGTTGTTATATTTATCACTGAAAATGCAAAAAAGGTTTTCTGAATGCAGGAATTCAGAGAAAAGGTGAAAACCATACTCAATACTACACACACACAAATCAAGGACCTATTCGTAAGGAGCATTTGTTAAGTGGCTATATCTTGAGGGGGAATGGCATCATCTTAAATCATATGGAAGTGTTCGAAAAAGACCCTTACTTCGTCCTGAGTCTGCATAAGAAACTGTTGCAGAACATTTTCCTTCCTAGGCTTAAAAATAAAGAACTGCTCGGATTCAATCCTCCAACACTTTGCTTTTCAACCATAATGTTACCAGGTGATATTATTCCACAAAATATATTAGTACAATAATATTAACTTGAGCAAATATAAGTTGCTTACATGCTTATGACATACATTATGCATGCAGAATTCATGTCATAAATAGTGTCATAAATCGTGAGGATCAGACCTTTAACATGACTCACATAATGATCATACATTGTTCATGTTTGCCCAAAAATGGTTAACTGTTTGGTGATATCCATACCAACATCCGTGACATCGAAGTCAAAAATAACAAAAGACTACGGTGTCGAGGTGGTCAGAGTTGCAAAAGACAAAATTCTTTGTGATGGCCTAATCGGAACCCAATATTTCGGTGCTAAAGCAGGAAACTTAACCAACCACAAGAAAATTTGAAACCCAGTGTCGACGAAGTCAAAATCAAAGATACTTTAGTATCGATGAAGCCAGAACTAAAGGAAATCAATGACAAATAGATACTGGGTTCGTGGACACCAAAATGGGAAAGCTTCATTTCTATAGCAGGAATTAAGAAATTTTGGATGATAATTCTTGCATTTTAAACCTCAAAAGGCATGTCAGGTGTGAGAAATAATATGCTTATGTCATCTTCCATTAAAGACCCTTTGATTCATGTATTATTCATTCAAATTCATTCTAATGTGATAAGGATTGAATCTATAACTCTTATGAAGTTCCGAAAAACAATGGTCTAGTCCGAAAATGATTCCTTGCAGGAGAAGGAATGAAGAAGAAGAGCTTTTATACTAAAAGAAGCTCTTAATCCTGACCGCACAACTGATCAATGGACTAGATCAACTCAAACAAACAAAAAGGTGGGAAATAAAAGTATAGGAATGGAAGATAAAGTTTGACTTGAAAAGTCGAAAATACCCCTTCACTTGGGAGGGGGCAAATGTTACTACCAGAATTCGACACCGAAAGAGAGCTAAGGTGAAGGGGTATCATGCAAAGTCAATACCAAAAGCAGCAGCTGATGACCGAAAGTAGAAGCATTATCAACATCAACAATAGGCCAAATGCTCAGTGCTGACAGTAGATCATGAAAGACGAAGCGAAGACTTGAAACATATGGAAAACAAAGAAGAGAAAGGGTGTCGGTATGATACTGAAAGTAAACCATAAGCAAAAGCGGGAAGCCTATGATCTGACACCAGAAGATAAAGCCACCAAAAGAGAAATAAATCCGATAGTCAACTTAAGAGCAAATGTAGGGTGCCGGAGCACATCAAGCAACAAGTGACGGTTTCAGAAGCACAAAACTGACATTAATTTACTAAGACTCCCAATACCGAAAGCAAGAGGGGCAAGATTTGGATGACATGCTATCAGCACCTTGAAGGAAGTAATACTCGATACCATTACAAGGAAGATCGCAGCAGAGTGACTCTAAAAGCAACATGTGAAGAATGAGCAACTAAAAGTGGTTACAACACCACCATCAAAAGCCATCATCCCGGTGTCGGTTTCGAAAGCGAACGAGGGCAGGAGGCTGAAGGCATATGAACTGATATCAGGATGCGAAACCCATGTCACAGAGAAAGAAGCAAAGCAATGAGGTTCTAAAGAAAGAACGATTCCGAAAGCAAAAAGGGAAATAACTTAAAATATGTGCTTTGGGTGACCACATAACCAGGAAAGCTTGGCATCGGAACTAGAAGATGGAGGCAAAGTGACTGGAACACCGAAAAGGGGTCAACAAGGAGTTGGCTCCGACAGCATGCAATCCAACACCGGAATTAAACAATAGGAGATAGTAAAAATCATGAAATCTGATACCAGATCCTAAAGTCATGAGAAAAGAAGCACGATACCAAGCTAAGGTAAAGAAAAAGGGGCTATCGGTACTAATTTTCTTAGTATCGATACCGACACAAGGAAACATTCATAAGTTATTCGAGCAAGATATTCTATCGAGGCTATCCACACCAATCTACTTGGTACTGATACACAATCCAAAGCAATACTTGAGTCATGAGTCACTAAGAATCGAAATCTGTGTTCCGAAAGAAAGGGGAACTTGGTAACAAAGCTAAGAGATGGAAAGAAATCCAACACCAAAGGTTGAAGTCCAAAAGTAACATTTAGAAGATTGTAAAGCATGGCAGCGCTTAGAGTTGACTATCGAAACAGTTGCTATTGGAACAGAGTCTTGTCATCAAAATCAAAAGTAACAAAGGAAGCTACCAATACCAATTTGCTTGGTATCGATACATTATAAAAAGACAATATCAGATTTGTGTAGCCACTAGAGATTGAGATCGGCACACCGGAAGCAGAAACAGGCCGACAGCGCAACTCAAAAACAACTATTGAAGCTGAAAGCGCCCAAGATTGGGCTTCTGCTGAATCGACACCAAAAGGGGGCCTAATTTGTTTATAAATAAGACCCAGGGGTTTAATTTTAGAGGGACTTTTTTATTCTCAATTCTCTTAATCATTTCTTAGAGAGTAGACCCTAATTTATAAATCGATTTGGGGATTTTACTTAGAAACTTCTATATACTCACCAAAATGGTCAACAAAGAAAGAATCGATACTTAAGATCAATTTATGAATTCCTTTAATGATTTTTTTGTGATATCTTCAATGCTTCTCCATGAAAGTTCTTTCTATATAAACCAAATTATCCAAAATACCCTTCTACAAGCTGTTTAGCTTTCTAACTTGTATTGTGCTTAGGGGACCCTTACCCTAGGTAACTGTTGGTTTTTTTAGCTATATAAGCGGGATACTCACCTCTTTAATGGAAGAGTAACTATTCTTTGGGCTTAAGACCTTGATATCTAGGAAATAATGAAATAACTCAAGATTGTAGAAACTAAATAAATCCTTTAATTCCCATAGGTTCACATCCTTAGATCTATTTCCGGTGTTGACGAAAAATATCGTTAACAAAAGCTTAACGGGGTAACCACCCACGTTCAAACCAATTTTGGAATTGTCATTAGTCTTTTATGGATAGTTCTATGTTGCCAATAAGTTCAGTTGGCAAGTAATTTCACGATAACCAAATATAGATGCATGGAAAAAACCTATGTGATTCAAACTTATTTTCCAACCAATGTATAAGCATATATTATGCCAAGACTAGCATTACAACTAAACTGAGGAAATATTTTAGTGTGCTTATGAATTTTATTGAACATACTTTTTTAAATGTAATCCTATATATCAATGATGATATATTACTTTATACTTTGATGTCTTGTATTTCAAGATACTCAACATAATGTTCAACAATTTCATATGCTTAATTTTAAATGCTCAATCAGACTGTTACTCCCAATATCAAACTTTTTGTCATGTAGAACAACAAATTATAGAATAAATACATTTAGATAAGGTAATGACTACTTAATGTAAATCAAATGAATACACTAATTCAAAGATTAGAGAAAGAGATGAGATGTGAAAGTCAGATAGAGTATAAAGCATGTATGCAAAATGCTCAACATTCAATTCAACGTATTTACACATGTACGCTTACTCTATGCAAACAATTTAGAATCTCTTGGATGAGCAAAAAAAAAGTCAAAGGGCTCATAGTGTTATTTGTTCATTTCGACCAACGAAACAATGAACTAAATTTTCACAATGAAAAGATGATAGAAAATTTCACTATTCTTGCTTCCCACTTGAACTTAAATACATCTACAAAAAAAAGAAAACTAGTTCATAAAAGATATTTTACGTTCATTTAAATGAAGTGGAAGTTTTGATATTATGTTGCATCTTTGGACTGATCCGTTATAATATGAATCCTTATTTCTTATAACTATTTTCAAATCTAATAAAGAAATTCCAATTTTTTGGTATTTTCAATATCTTATTATTATAAATTAAAATAAAAAAAGAATTTTTTTATATTTTGAATTTATTATAGTTTATTATATAATGGAATGTAAAAAATATATATTAAACTAAGATAAATAATGTAAATTCTAAATATGCTAAAAAATAACAGTAATGTAAATGTATATCATCAATAATTATTATGTATAATAATAAAATTGAAATTAGTCAGATATTTTATTTTTGTTACATTATTAGATCTATTACATTATTAGAATAAAATTCTATTTAGTCATATTATTCTATTTATTTATTAAATATGTTATAAATATTAATTTGCATATTAATTTTAATGAACTAGAATATATAATATATATATATTATATTAAATATATAGTTCATACGAACTTTACAGCTAATAGCGGGGATCCGATAGTCTCTTGAATTCCTAAGTACTGGGTGTTGTTTTCCCTCGGGGCAAGATGCCTAATATTTATAACGCATTGGTAGTTAAAGGTTGAGATACTACCGGTCAGCAAATTAATATGACTTGTAAGTAGGGGTGTAAATCGGTCGAACCGGACCGGACGGAGGTATGTTTAGTTTCTGTCCTAAAAAAAATCGGACCGAACACGGACCAGACCAAATTTTTTCTCGGACAAATTTCGTTGTCCTAATTCGTGTCCTAAATAAAATCGGTCTGACACGGACACGATCGGACTAGTCGGACTCGGTCGGACATGGCTATTTATATCACATTTTGTACATTTTACTAGATTTTCTCTCTACTATACGAAGAATTTCAAATAATTCGGACGAGCCTGGACCGGACATGATTTTTTCTCGTACAAATCTTGTTGTCCTAACTCGTGTCCAAAATGAAAATCGGACGGACTCGGACGGACGTATTTCGGTCACGGACACGAACAGACGTCGGACATTCGAACAAAATTTACAGCCCTACTTGTAAGGTACAACAATTATTAGGAAATAATCGAGTTAGAGCTGTAGCTATGAGTGCTACAGATGGTCTGACGAGAGGAATGGAAGTGATTAATACAGGAGCTGCTCTAAGCGCTTCAGTCGGCGGAGCTACCCTCGGACGAATTTTCAATGTTCTTGGAGAGCCCGTTGATAATTTAATACAGCTAATTACATATTAAAAAAACTAATTGAATATTGAGTAACCAATTACATAAGCTTCAGCTAAGTTTTAGAAAATGAGAAATGGTACGATAATATAATATTAAAGAAAACTAAATTTTCATTCTCATTATTGTAACTATTTTCCAAAAAAGAAGGAGAAAGAAAGATTAAATTGAAGTACTTAGGTTTTGATATTTTGGCTGTGGCAAAAGAAGGGAAAAAGCATATTTGTTTAATAGTAGAATGTGCAAATACCTGAATTTTAACTAAACTATTCCTCTTGATCTTACAGGAGATAAACCAAAAATGATGGAACATCAATTTTTCGATTAAAAATGAAGTTCACTTCCTTATTAGATTTAGTTAGGAACCATGGGTTAAAATTGAAGTTCAGTTAGACGCTGACATACTTTTGATAAACTAAGATAAATCATTACCTTGCTTAAAATAATTCTAGTTGCAATGCAAATACACGAATAATAACCGATGAAAAATGTGTGAAACTTTTGTAATATTTGATAGTATAAAATAGAGCAATGAGGGAATATTTTTTACCTATAATTTTTCTATGAAGCAAAAAATATGCCACCAAAGGATTTTGGAATTTCCCATGTAGCATAAGTAAAGAATAGAGCTCAACAACTAAAATGTATCATGATTTTTTTTTTTCATATCTGCATGAATAACATCCATTCATATGATTTATCTACGAACTGCGTACTGAAGTTGTACCAAAAATTGGTAAAACATAGTTAGTCAAGATCGATATACTACTAATTTAAAATAATACCATATTGCTTTGGTAATCTTCTCTTTGGTAATGTTGGCATGTCCTAATCTATCTTGTTGTAATCTATCAACCAAATAACACATATATTTTTTTATTCTATTTAAATCTTCTTTTACATCAGCTGGAATGAATACAAAATTAGAAATTAGACCTACACGCAAAAAAGGTGAATAATTTTAGAATTACTATTATTTGAATCAATTCAAACCATAAATGCTAAAATTCATGGTGGTAGAATATAAAATCTAAAGAAATCATAGACTGAAAATTGACATGAATCTGGGAAATTGGTAAATTATATATTACCATAAATTAACCACTGGGAAAATAAGAAGAATAAAAATCCCATATAAAAATGCAATCAGTTGTTGCACTGACAGTGTTAGGAATGAAGACTACCACAACATGATCCAGAAGAGCATGCAAATTGCAGCAACTCACTAATAGTTTACAAATGAACAGTAACCCTCACCGATTTTGTGACATCCAATGTAACGACCCGAAAATTTGGCGATCTTGGTTTTCCGATATACAACACATATCAAACATCCAAGGATCGAAAATAACCGAATAGTTAATGAAAGAAAATAGAGGGTAAGGAAACATAAGATAGAAACTTAGAATAGAAGAAGAAGAACACAACATCAGAGTAACATGAATCTCACAGCGGAACGAATAACATATAATATATGTAACATAACTTTGAAATATACATCTGTACTTGAATATACATCATTATCAAAGTACAACACAGCGGAAATAAACAATAGTTATATGATCCTGAAGCCTCCTGCTCCAGCTCTTCAAGTATCTGTAAATCTCGACTACTTGACTGCCCATACAAAATTGGACACCCAAGAGTTTAGGGAAAACAAAACAAAATAAACTCCAGGTCAGTCATGGGACTGGTATGAGTAAAACAGTTTAAAACAGTTCGAACAAGTAAACGAATATCATAAGACCACAGAGTATAATAGAACGGGTTTTTCCCATATGAGAATCCAAATTATCTTTATATCAAAAAACTTTTGATATTATAATAATGTCTATCAACCGCAATATAATAATCATCTAGCAGAAACGCTTTCATCTCACGTTCTACATATATAGTATACAATCAAAACCACAAGCACGTATTGGGTAATGGATTTCAAACTATGACAAGGTATGGAACCACCTTTCGCTAGTGTACCTCTAGAGAGGAATACACTGGGTTCAACAAGAACATCTTGCAACCCGGCCACACATGACCGACCACTCATTTCGCTAGAGTGTATCGAATGTATATAACCAACGGTTGGGATAAGCAACCGTTTCCCGAATGGGACAACATCAACAATAGATTTTTAGACGTAAATGAAACTCTAGATCAGGTGATTATATACCCTACTTCAGAGCGACCGACTTAGCCATGTTGCCATCCCGATTTCTGTCATTTACCGGTTGATGAGGCTTGAGGTTACGCTTTATCATCACACCAGATTCACTTCGAATGCCACATTCTCAGATCCATCAAAAATCACTAATTGACGTCTACAATAGTACATTACTTGTTAGCTAAAGAAGTTTCCTTCTCCTCTTCCACTCTTGGTACGGTTGAAGAAATCAATGTACGTGACCTTTCTGGAAATACTCTGTCAGACATTCATCTATACAAGTCATCCAGGAACAGGATGAACCGAAGGTACTATTCATTATATCCATCTTAGGCACTGTTATCTAAGACTTATACAATAGCCCTTGCACTTTACTCCGTCTTCAATTATCTTTGGCATATATGATTCGCAACGCTTTTGCCAATACAGAGTGGTTCTTTGGATAATAATCCAACCGGTCTCTCCATATTAACAACGTTAAAATGGTCGAAACTTCGATAGTCTGTGAGTTAACTATCAAAGAAAAACACGTGTGCAAACAACGATATCATTTCCAAATGGAAATTCTATCAATCAATCATCAATCATATATATATATTTCCTTATTTTCTATGTTTACAAAATATACGTTATTTACACTGGAAAACGTTTCCATCTGCTTATTTACGTATCCCTATCCTTCCACATCTATCAGACTCTAACTATAAACTAACAAGAGAACAACTTCCTAAGTATAAACCCCGAAGGCCGAAACCGACATCAGATCGATGCTCAGGAAACTATTCAACTTATTAGTCTCTAGTCAGTTTCCAATTTCTGTTTAACTCCATTTGATTAACTATGTTTGATTAACTCCTTTTGAATAACTATGTTCAATTGACTCCTTTCGAATAACTATATTCAATTGACTCCTTTCGAATAATTATATTCAATTGACTCCTATTTGATGACTCTATTTGATAACTCTAATCGACTAACTCTTTTCTATCTCGTTAATTTCCTTTTATAATCCTATTTATTTTCCCAATAAATATTCCTTTATTCTATTTATTTACTTTCTACGTAAATATCTTTTTTTATACTTCTATTTACTTCTTAAATAAATATCGTTTTACACTTCTATTTACTTGCTAAGTAAATAATCGTTTTATAAAATTCTTTGATTTTATTATTATTCCCTTTCTAAATATCTCCTATTTATAAATATTCCAATTTATAAATATCCTAGTTTATAAATATCTTATTTTCAATATCACTTTGAAAATTCCCTTATCAACATTTCGGTATGTTATGGTATTCAACATATCAAATCACGATGATCAATATCGTCCAAACACATATAATTAACAACAGATTATATATCACATCATATATCACACTATATGAAAAACAGTAAAAATAAATGTTGAGGAATCCAGTCGACCTGTTTCCCTGCATCCACAGATGTTACACAATAAAATCAACATCACTTTCAGTTCCATATGATATATTCTGTTAAACAGAATCAATATAGAAATTCAACTAACTGACTAGCAGTTCAATCAAACAGTCAATACACAGTCAATCAGCCAATATTTAACAGTTCTAAAAATACAACATGAAATTATAAACTGTTCAGAGTTAGTGAGATTTACTCACATTGGCATTTTTCGTTAAATAACGATTAACGGTTCTTGATTTATTTCATTCGTTTTATTCTGTCGTAAATCCAGATAAGCTCCAAATCATTCCCGTTTCAATCCCTTGTTGTAGCGTCTGTTCCTATGATCTTGTCGAATCTTTTCAAAATCAGCCCACTTGGAATTTATACTGGCCCACCTTCAATTACAACCACCAAGGCCCGCACTCCTCCTTTTGATTCTTCTTCCCAGCAGTGAAGCAAGCTCCAAAAACAAATCAAACATGCAAATCCTACCACTTCCATTTTTTCATCCGATCTCACCGTACCCCTACTCACGTTATTAAGCCATAACCTTGCCTTCCCATTACAAAAACCCGCATGCTCCAGTTTTTATCATTTTGAACTCCTTTCTGCTATCAAACACAAACAATACTTCTTCCTCAGTCGAATACCCAACTCTCAGACTCACGGCTTCAGCAAGTATCCATGGCCATAAGCAAAACTGTCGCACTTCTTCGAATCATTATCTCCCTCGCTCTAGCAAGCACACATAACAAATCGAACCCTTGACTTCACAGACCTCCGCCATGTCCTCCTTTCACCTCATTCGAAAAATTCTAACCATATCAGCGTATCGCCAAACACCTCAGATCGTCCTCCTTCTAGCCGTCACCTGGTGTTCGAACCCGCTCATGAACCATAGCTTCGCGTTGGAAGTCTCGATCCTCAGGAAAGCATGCCGCACCTTACTCGAAGGGTACGAGGTTGATGAGAATCGGTTTGAGAGCTCAAAAATATGAGTTTTAGGATTTAAAGGTTTTAATTTGATTTCATTTTGATTTTCTAAGTGGTGAAATTTCGTTTCATTTGGCTGAAACGAGAGAAGCGGTGGCTCATTTTGTGCTGAGGAGAATTAGGTTATAAGTGTTAAGGGTGGGGTATTTATAAACATTTAAAATATCAAGATATTTTGGGCGTGGTGTTTGTATGTGGAGTTAGTTTGTCCATGTATTCTGTGTGGTGTAAAGAAAAGGAATGTGGACCTCTGTTGTTCATCGAAATGAAGGGGTTAGGTTTTAGGGATAGAATATTTAAGTTATACATTTTGGTGACCCTTCTACATGAAATTATGTTCTCATCCGGGCCGCCAACGACAGAAATAAATATACTGTTGTGATGAGCTCGGTGTCATGATCCCAAAAATATAATAATACCGGTAGATTGACTCATATTTTGAAACTTCAAAATGGTGATTTCAGGGTGCGAAATACTTCAAATAAAAAGTTGCTTATTTAATTAATTAAAAAATTACAGTAAAATTCTAAAAATAAAATTATCGTTATGTCCCAAAAGAACCTTGTCTATATTCCAACCCGATCTCTAGTTATATCGAATAAACCGATACGATCGATAAACGATTCTATAACGACTATTTTAAAATTTGATTTGGACATATCTCAAAATCTACAAGACGAAATCCTGATTTTTCTCTTCTACTAGAAAGATATCCTCCACTTGTTCCACACGTTTCTTATTTCACAGAAATCTGGCTTAAAACGAATCATGTACATTCAGTTGAAGTTCAAATCGCCAAATTACGAACTGCAGCGCCATTTCAAGCTCGATTTTAATTATAATATAATTATACGTTCAAACTGTCGTTCAAATAATATATTCGTTATTCTAATTCAATTCTAAACTGAATTAATTATCACAGATGATCCAGTTCACACCATATTGCCATTTCAGCCATTTCTGATTATTTCAGAATTAAATATATTATTTAACTTATTATTTTAATTAAATATTCACCATTATTTAATTCCACGACTATTAAATTCACTATATCACTATTTATATAATTAAATCAATTAATTATAATACCTCTGCAAAGGCGGGTCATTACAATCTTCCCCACTTAAAATAATTTCGTCCTCGAAATTGCTAAAGTAGGGAACGACCCTATCGACTGGTTAGAACATATCTGTTCACTTTTTAACTCCAGTTTTCAACTGGACCAATTTAAATTCAATTAAATTATTAATTAATTCTTATCAACGAAAATTTTCAAAAATCCTGAAAATTTTCTAACACCTTAATTTTTCGAAAATTTTCGCCAGCACCTCCTTTGTACTGGTCAATAGGTCAAACTCCAACTCGCCTTTCTGGGCCATCTCCAACCCAAAAGAAAATCAAATAGCCAAGCGGCTTGCCAAATCGGCTCATAAAAATCTCATACCATATGAAATATAAACCTGTACCTTTTTATTGGGTATATCATTATATCCTTTCCACCTGTTATCAATTCAGCGGATACAAGGGTCATCCCAATCAAATTCCAATCTGCTTTTATCCACGACACAACCATTCTCTTATATCCGAGCCAAATATCATTTCAACTCGAGTTTCTTCTCGATTCCCAACTCTTAACTTGATTATCACATTACACTTCAAATTTGAATCTCACAACCCAATTTTTCTTGATATCATTCTAATTCAATCTCAGTTACCACTTTACTGGCTTTACTTTAATTCAAATTGGCTTTCCCTATTTTAATTCAGTTTGGTTTTAAATCAACAATATTTCCCTGGGAATTTTTAAATCACTTAGCTTTTCAAAAACCAAATATTCCTTTTCGGATTTCAAACAACTTGTTTTCTCTCAAAACAATTCAAAAGCAAAATCTTTTCGGTAGTAATCCGTCACTTACAACTCGAAGATGAATACTAATGATGCAGCTGTCATCATCAAAATCTATTTTCTAGCGATCGAAGTGAGTTCAATACTATAAACCATTTCTAAATGTTGACCTGCTTTTAAGTAAAAGCCGTCACACATGAAATCATTGGTCAATAATATGCTCAGGTATCGGGAATACCGTCAGAAGACAGGCAGCGATTTGGTCAAAGTCGCATTACAAACAAAGAAAGGCCCGGAACTCCTACCAGATGATCTTTTTTGGGCCCGAAAAAAGTGATTACATAGTTGAGCTCTGTAACTCTTGTAGATCTCTGAATTAGCTTCAGTTTGAGCTTTGGTTTGGCTCAATCGGACTTATGGTTTGAAAGCTATGCTCGTTTCCGTGAACGCATGCAGAACCAGAAACATGGATTTTGGAGTTTCCATCACCACGCATCGGTTCGGATCGGTCTAGGCGGATCGGATCGGTTGGAGACATCCCGCCTTCACCAATTCAACATCTTCCCTTCAACGCTTAGATATCAGCTCGGATCGGATCGGAGGGAGCAGACCCGATCCGCTTCACCTTCAAAGCACTAAAACGCGAACTCTTCAGCTAGAAGACATTGGTTCGGATCGTTGCTAGGAAGATCCAATCCGAACACCCGAACCTGCTTCAGCTCATGAAGTTTGACATGTTCTCAAGGAGTAACCGCTCCTACTCTTCCGGATCGAGCTCCACCTGTCCTAGCACGATCTGAAGACCATTTCTCCACTGCTTCCGAGATCACCTCAGGGCCTGCCACGTGCCCCTCCGATCCGATCAGATTCAGAGCACCTAGATGCTTCTCTACACCTATAAATATACCAGGAGATGGTCATTTCAAGGGACTTTTGGAACACTAACTCTCCATGGCTTCAACTATGGTTCTTCGCAAGGATATTGCATAACCTGGAAGTCGAATTCCACATTACAACACGAGGATTTCGTGTATAATCTCCCCTTTAATCTCCTTTTCTTCATTGTAAACACGAGGATTTCGTGTATAAACTGCAAACAAACAACATTGTAATAGCTTCTTAGGATTTAAGAAACTACAAAGTGGACGTAGGCTTGGATTGAGCCGAACCACTATAAAAATATCGTGTGTCTCCTCTTATTTTACTGCTTTTTCTGCATTAATCTGTGATTGTGAGGTTTTCACATAGATTTTTGGGTGTTAGGCCCAAATTTCGGTCTAACATTTTGGCGCGCCAGGAAGTGGGGCACACGACAACTTCGATTTCTGCTTAGATTATTTGGCTATTGGATCGATGGCTAAGCGAAAGATTTCCCGTGTTGAAGGAGAAAGCACAAGAAACGAAGCAAGCCATGAAGCTTCCTCACATGAAAACCCGTCAGCATATTTGACGCGAGAAGAGATGGATGGCGTTCTCGCTGAATTGAAAACTCAAATGGCAAGGCAAGATGATCTCCTCCGCAAACAACAGGAGATGATCGACCAATTCTTCGCTCGATGGAAGGCAGGCCGAGTAGCAATGTACAAATCGCAAGAATTGGCATGGAATCGGCTCCAGCAGGAACATCGAACAGGATCGGTTCGGATCCAATCCGAACCGAGGGCCAAAACCTGAATCAAACGCAGATGGAAATGGGGGGGCAATCCTCACAGGATCGGTTCGGATCCGACCCGAACCGCCACCCTACATGAGCTTAGGGGCACCAGCCTCCCCTCTGGAAATCAAGACTTCGCTCCAGCACGACCTACCTCCACACCGGTTCGGATCGGTAATTCCACACAGCTTCAGCATCAAGCTCCCCGGTTCGGAACAGGCGAACCTGTTCTGATCGGCACCTCCGATCCGAACAATGCACCTCTTCATAACCTCCCTCGCTTCTCCGAGCCGCAGCAAGGGGGCACCTCCGAACCAAACCGGATGACCTGCCAAGCTCCTTATACTCTTCCACACTCTTCTGAACTCAACGCTGGGGGCACCAGCTCTGGCTTTAGCAGCTTGCAACAGCTCTTTGAAGGCGATCGGCTCGCCAATCTCATTGAACACCTTTCGAGAGGCCGCATTTATCAGAATGACATGGATGATGTCAATCACAATCCATTCACACAGGAAATCAGGAATTCCCGTAATCCCCCGGATTTCAAACTTCCAAAATTGGAGCCATACAATGGCAGAACAGATCCTACCGTGCACCTAATGCACTATAAACGACATATGGAAGTTCAATCGGCGTCGGAAAACGTTATGGCTAAATGCTTTCCCCTCTTTTTGACCGATATTGCTGCTATGTGGTTTCGACAGCTAGAATCTGAATCGATCAACAGCTGGAACATGTTGGTCGCTCGCTTCATTGAACAGTTTCGGGTCTACATCGCTCGACCCAAAAATGTCATGTCGCTCACTACAATCAAGCAGAGACCCAAAGAAACTCTGCGATCATTTCTGGAAAGGTTCAACGTTGCAGCAGCATCAGTTGATCGACCTGAACCATCTATGGTATTGATGGCGGCAGTATCCGGCATTCTAGATAACTCGGAGTTCAAAAAATCCTTGTACCGAGACCCACCAAGGAATCTCAGCGAATTCTATCTTGAATCGGATAGGTTTTTGCATGAAGAATACGCAACGTCCAAAAAGAAAATTCTCGATATTAACATGCTCAAAGACGGAGAACCGTCTGATTCTAGTAAAGGCAAATGAAAAGCTGCCGTCAAGAATGACCGCAATGCTCAGCACCGAAGAGGGCCCAGATATGAAAAGTACACAGAGCTCAATTCATCACTGACCGACATCTACGTGAACACAAACGGTGACGTCTCCTATCCAAAGCCTCCCAGGAGGGAGCCATCATAAAGAGAACGCGATTCTGGAAAATACTGCGTGTTTCATGATATGGAAGGTCATGACACAAATGACTGTAGACACTTGCGAGATTTGATTGAGGAACGGGTTAGACGTGGAGAGCTACCCGAGTATGTGAAACAACCAACAGTGCCTACACCTGCGTTACCCCCACCTGCTCCCTGGAGAGGGAATGACCCTGGAACGAGCTCCCATCGGCTCGTCATCAACTGATCTGGATTGGATCACTCTACATTTTCAGCATTTCTTAGGATTTAAGATATGTTTCTTTGCTTACTTTAGGTTTTCCGATCGGCTAAATCGGAGTACACATGTTCGGGGTTAGGATTTAGCTCCAAAGCGTGCTTTTCACTCGATAACAAACCAATCAGGATTTGCTTTGGTTTTGTACTTTGAATTGAATAAGGAAGGACCTTCCGAGCATGGATTATGTTTAGTAATTTAAGTGTCTTGTCAGGTTGTGGCAGGATTCTCAATCTCAACTTAAGTATGGCTTATACTTATCTCGGACCCCTAGGCATGGATTATGCCTAGGGACAGACTGTCTTGTCAGGTTTTGGCAAGCATAGCTCTATCCCGACATGAGTATGGATTGTACTCACTAGAATTCTTAAGTATGGACTGTACTCTAGAACGGCTTATTATTTTGTCAGGATCTGGCAAAGGAACTCAATAAAACTCGAGTATGGTTTATGCTCAGTTTGAACTTCCTGGTATGGCTTATACCCGGAAGGTTAGGTCCCTCGTCAGGTTTTGGAAGGATGATTGGAACGTGTCTTGAGTATGGTTTATGCTCAAACAAGCGCCCAAGCATGGTTTATGCTCGAAGGTGTAATCGGTTTTGTTAGGTTTTGACATACCTGTATGCTTTCTCTTCTTCGCAGGCATGGATTATACTTACAGCTAGCAGGCCCGGCGTGGCCTTGGATTATCCAGAACACATCTTCCTTCAACCAGCAAGATATGTTCAGGGGGGCAAAATGTTGACCTGCTTTTAAGTCAAAGCCATCACACATGAAATCATTGGTCAACAATACGCTCAGGTATCGGGAATACCGTCAGAAGACAGGCAGCGATTTGGTCAAAGTCGCATCACAAACAAAGAAAGGCCCGGAACTCCTACCAGATGACCATTTTTGGGCCCGAAAACAGCGATTACAGAGCAAAGCTCAATAACCCTTGTAGATCTCTGAATTAGCTTCAGTTTGAGCTTTGGTTTGGCTCGATCGGACTTACGGTTTGAAAGTTATGCTCGTTTCTGTGAACGCATGCAGAACCGGAAATATGGATTTTGGAGTTTCCATCACCACGCATCGGTTCGGATCGGTCTAGGCGGATCGGATCGGTTGGAGACATCCCGCCTTCACCAATTCAACATCTTCCCTTCAACGCTTAGATATCAGCTCGGATCGGATCGGAGGGAGCAGACCCGATCCGCTTCACCTTCAAAGCACTGAAACGCGAACTCTTCAGCTAGAAGACATTGGTTCGGATCGTTGCTAGGAAGATCCGATCCGAACACCCGAACCTGCTTCAGCGCATGGAGTTTGACATGTTCTCAAGGAGTAACCGCTCCTACTCTTCCGGATCGAGCTCCACCTGTCCTAGCACGATCTGAAGACCATTTCTCCACTGCTTCCGAGATCACCTCAGGGCCTGCCACGTGCCCCTCCGATCCGATCCGATTCAGAGCACCTAGCTGCTTCTCTACATCTATAAATATACCAGGAGATGGTCATTTCAAGGGACTTTTGGAACTCTAACTCTCCATGGCTTCAACTATGGTTCTTCGCAAGGCTATTGCATAACCTGGAAGTCGAATTCCACATTACAACACGAGGATTTCGTGTATAATCTCCCTTTTAATCTCCTCTTCTTCATTGTAAACATGAGGATTTCGTGTATAAACTGCAAACAAACAACATTGTAATAGCTTCTTAGGATTTAAGAAACTACAAAGTGGATGTAGGCTTGGATTGAGCCGAACCACTATAAAAATCTCGTGTGTCTCCTCTTATTTTACTGTTTTTTCTGCATTAATCTGTGATTGTGGGGTTTTCACATAGATTTTTGGGTATTAGGCCCAAATTTCGGTCTAACACTAAACATTTCCACTTTGAAATTCATTTCAAAATATAATTCACACTACTTGTAAAACAATTTAAAATCTCCTAGGATCTTAATCTTTCCTTATTTTTAATCCAAATCCATTTACAAACACTTATCCAATTTTCCGGAATTTAATTCAATTTCTGGCTTAAATTTCAGATTTAACTCATCTAATTTCACGTATTTCACTTATATGAATTCTGATTGGTTATTTACATAACCTTTTAATTTATAATCTTACTTGATTATAATAATAACCAATATAAATCCCTTATATCAAAATATGATTTGGGTAAAATTATTTTGTTTTACCCTCTTTTCAAAACATACCATGACGGTTCATCGTATTCAAGTGTTTAGTAACCCCTATCGATACAGTGGATCAAACTGATCGACCCGAATCCATAAACAACTCAATCAATAAATCACCACAATATAAAACAATTTTTATATCAATAACAAATACGCTCACTCGTATATATATACATAACTCAATTTAGGGTATTACTGACCCTATCTCTACCGAGTCACACCACAGAGTCAAGGTAATTCTTAACTTAAGCTCTGATACCAACTGTAACGACCCGGAAATTTGGCGATCTTGGTTATTCGATATACAACACATATCGAACATCCAAGGATCGAAAATAACCAAATAGTTAATGAAAGAAATTAGAGGGTAAGGAAAGATAAAATAAAAACTTAGAATAGAAGAAGAAGAACACAACATCAGAGTAACACGAGTCTCACAGCGGAACGAATAACATATAATATATGTAACATAACTTTGAAATATACATCTGTACTTGAATATACATCATTATCAAAGTACAACACTTACAACACAGCAGAAATAAACAATAGTTATATGATCCTAAAGCCTCCTGCTCCAGCTCTTCAAGTATCTGTAAATCTCGACTACTTGACTGCCCATACAAAATTGGGCACCCAAGAGTTTAGGGAAAACAAAACAAAATAAACTCCGGGTCAGTCATGGGACTTGTATGAGTAAAACAGTTTAAAACAGTTCGAACAAGTAAACGATATCTCATAAGACCATGCCGTATAACGGAACGGGTTTTTCCCTTATGAGAATCCAAATTATCTTTATATCAAAAACCTTTTGATATTATAATAATGTCTATCAACCACAATATAATAATCATCTAGCAGAAACGCTTTCATCTCACGTTCTACATATATAGTATACAATCAAAACCGCAAGCACGTATTGGGTAATGGATTTCCAACTAGGACAAGGTATGGAACCACCTTTCGCTAGTGTACCTCTAGAGAGGAATACACTGGGTTCAACAAGAACATCTTGCAACCTGGCCACACATGACCGACCACTCATTTCGCTTGAGTGTATCGAATGTATATCACCAACGGTTGGGATAAACAACCGTTTCCCGAATGGGACAACATCAACAATAGATTTTTAGAAGTAAATGAAACTCTAGATCAGGTGATTATACACCCTACTTCGAAGCGACCGACTTAGCCATGATGCCTTCCCGATTTCTGTCATTTACCGGTTGATGAGGCTTGAGGTTACGCTTTATCATCACACCAGATTCACTTCGAATGCCACATTGTTAGATCCATCGAAAATCACTAATTGACGTCTACAACAGTACATTACGTGTTAGCTAAAGAAGTTTCCTTCCCCGCTTCCACTCTTGGTACGGTTGAAGAAATCAATGTACGTGACCTTTCTGGAAATACTCTGTCAGACATTCATCTATACAAGTCATCCAGGAACAGGATGAACCGAAGGTACTATTCTATATATCGATCTTAGGCACTGTTATCTAAGACTTATACGATAGCCCTTGCACTTTACTCCGTCTTCAATTATCTTTGGCATATACGATTCGCAATGCTTATGCCAATACAGAGTGGTTCTTTGGATAATAATCCAACCGGTCTCTCCATATTAACAACGTTAAAATGGTCGAAACTTCGATAGTCTGTGAGTTAACTATCAAAGAAAAACACGTGTGCAAACAACGATATCATTTCCAAATGGAAATTCTATCAATCAATCATCAATCATATATATATTTCCTTATTTTCTATGTTTACAAAATATACGTTATTTACACTGGCAAGCGTTTCCATCTGCTTATTTACATATCCCTATCCTTCCACATCTATCAGACTCTAACTATAAACTAACAGGAGAACAACTTCCTAAGTATAAACCCCGAAGGCCGAAACCAACATCAGATCGATACTCAGGAAACTATTCAACTTATTAATCCCTAGTCAGTTTCCAATTTCTTTTTAACTCCATTTGATTAACTATGTTTGATTAACTCCTTTTGAATAACTATGTTCAATTGACTCCTTTCGAATAACTATATTCAATTGACTCCTTTCGAATAATTATATTCAATTGACTTCTATTTGATGACTCTATTTGATAACTCTAATCGACTAACTCTTTTCTATCTCGTTAATTTCCTTTTATAATCCTGTTTATTTTCCCAACAAATATTCCTTTATTCTATTTATTTACTTTCTACGTAAATTTCTTTCTTTATACTTCTATTTACTTCTTAAATAAATATCGTTTTACACTTCTATTTACTTGCTAAGTAAATAATCGTTTTATAAAATTCTTAGATTTTATAATTATTCCCTTTCTAAATATCTCCTATTTATAAATATTCCAATTTATAAATATCCCAGTTTATAAATATCTTATTTTCAATATCACTTTGGAAATTCCCTTATCAACATTCCGGTATGTTATGGTATTCAACATATCAAATCACGATGATCAATATCGTCCAAACACATATAATTGACAACAAATTATATATCACATCATATATCACACTATATGAAAAGCAGTAAAAATAAATGTTGAGGAATCCAGTCGGATTCCTCCAACCTGTTTCCCTGCATCCACAGATGTTACATAATAAAATCAACATCACTTTCAGTTCCATATGATATATTCTATTAAACAGAATCAATATAGAAATTCAACTAACTGACTAGCAGTTCAATCAAACAGTCAATACACAGTCAATCAGCCAATATTTAACAGTTCTAAAAATACAACATGAAATTATAAACTGTTCAGAGTTAGTGAGATTTACTCACATTGGCATTTCTCGTTAAATAACGATTAACGGTTCTTGATTTATTTCATTCGTTTTATTCTGTCGTAAATCCAGATAAGCTCCGAATCATTCCCGTTCCAATCCCTTGTTGTAGCGTCTGTTCCTATGATCCTGTCGAATCTTTTCAAAATCAGCCCACTTGGAATTTATACCGGCCCACCTTCATTCACAACCACCAAGGCCCGCACTCCTCCTTTTGATTCTTCTTCCCAGCAGTGAAGCAAGCTCCAGAACAAATCAAACATGCAAATCCTACCACTTCCAGTTTTTCATCCGATCTCACCGTACCCCTACTCACGTTATTAAGCCATAACCTTGCCTTCCCATTACAAAAACCCGCGTGCTCCAGTTTTTATCATTTTGAACTCCTTCCTGTTATCAAACACAAACAATACTTCTTCCTCAATCGAATACCCAACTCTCAGACTCACGGCTTCAGCAAGTATCCATGGCCATGAGCAAAACTGCCGCACTTCTTCGAATCATTCTCTCCTTCGCTCTAGCAAGCACACATAACAAATCGAACCCTTGACTTCACAAACCTCCGCCCTGTCCTCCTTTCACCTCACTCGAAAACTTCTAACCATATCAGCGCATCGCCAAACACCTCAGATCGTCCTCCTTCTGGTCGTCACTTGGTGTTCGAACCCGCTCCTGAACCCTAGCTTCACGTTGGAAGTCTCGATCCTCAGGAAAGCATGTCGCACCTTACTCGAAGGGTGCGAGGTTAATGAGAATCGGTTTGCGAGCTAAAAAATATGAGTTTTAGGATTCAAGAGGTTTTAATTTGATTTCATTTTGATTTTCTAAGTGGTGAAATTTCGTTTTCTCGTTTGGCTGAAACGAGAGAAGCGGCGGCTCATTTTGTGCTGAGGAGAATTAGGTTATAAGTGTTAAGGGTGGGGTATTTATAAACATTTAAAATATCTAGATATTTTGGACGTGGTGTTTGTATGTGGAGTTAGTTTGTCCATGTATTCTGTGTGGTGTAAAGATAAGGAATGTGGACCTCTGTTGTTCACCGAAATGAAGGGGTTAGGTTTTAGGGATAGAATATTTAAGTTATACATTTTGGTGACCCTTCTACATGAAATTCTGTTCTCATCCGGACGGCCAACGACAGAAATAAATATACCGTTGTGATGAGCTCAGTGTCATGATCCCAAAAATATAATAATACCGGTAGATTGACTCATATTTTGAAACTTCAAAATGTTGATTTCAGGGTGCGAAATACTTCAAATAAAAAGTTGCTTATTTAATTAATTAAAAATTACAGTAAATTTCTAAAAATTAAATTATCGTTATGTCCCAAAAGAACCTTGTCTATATTCCAACCCGATCTCTAGTTATATCGAATAAACCGATACGATCGATAAACGATTCTATAGCGACTATTTTAAAATTTGATTTGGACATATCTCAAAATCTACACGACGAAATCCTTATTTTTCTCTTCCACTAGAAAGATATACTCCACCAGCTCCACACGTTTCTTGTTTCACAGAAATCCGGCTTAAAACGAATCATGTACATTCAGTTGAAGTTCAAATCACCAAATTACGAACTACAGCGCCATTTCAAGCTCGATTTTAATTATAATATAATTATACGTTCAAACTGTCGTTCAAATAATATATTCGTTATTATAATTCAATTCTAAACTGAATTAAATATAACAGATGATCCAATTCACACCATATCTCCATTTCAGCCAATTCTGATTATTTCAGAATTAAATATATTATTTAACTTATTATTTTAGTTAAATATTCACCATTATTTAATTCCACGACCATTAAATTCACTATATCACTATTTATATAATTAAATAAATTAATTATAATACCTCTGCAAAGGCGAGTCATTACATCCAAGTATCAGATTGCCCTTATTTGGTGAGTAGAAATAGATCAAGTTGTCCTAATCTAGAGAATACGACCAAACAAAAAATAAAAATAAAATGGATAGATAAATTTGATGGTAGGGAAAATTGTAAAAGTAGTAGTAAGATAAACAATGTGAATTTAGGGTTCTTACCTCAAACTGGGCGTTTAGAGTCTAGATGATAGAATGGGTAGAATGACAAAGGCTGAACGTATAAATTTGATGTAGTGGAGGAAAGGCGCACACAAAATCAAAGGGGAAACGACAGGGTATAGCCATGCTAGCAAGACAACTCTTATATCACGGAACTGAAAAGCACAAATTTAATCGAGGGTTTGGGCAGGGAAAAAGTGGTGGGATTAGAGAAAATAAGTGGAGGACGAAAAAAATGGAGATGTACTACATATAGCAAACCCTGTTTGTAAAAATGAAATCAAGGCTTCGGGATATGCAAAGCAAAATGGAAGGGGAGGAAAAAGGTAGATGGGAACGCGAAGGAGAGGAAATGCGAACAGAAGTTTCGTGAAGAAGGGAGATGTAGATAATATGCTTTGAAATTTGAAAACAAATATATGTTATAAAATAAGTAATAAATAAAAATTTGCCATTATGCAAATATAATATTGCAGTGGTATAGAATCTATACAATGAATAAATAATAATTACTGAGTTTACAATCCAATGCTCACAGGCCTCCAAATTTTTACTATTAATTAAAATTGAACCATCTCTCCCTACGTGGTTCCTCTTCTCTGTCCCCGTCTCCTGCCCGAAACCTTCACAAACCCTTCTACCCCAAATCTAATCTGAACAGCCAACTGCTTTTCCGTATTTCTCTTCTCCTTCCCCATTTCCTGCCCGAAACCTTCGCCTTTCCCTTCAGTCGTACTCAGCCCCATTCCCATCTCTCTCCCAAAAAAATCACTGTTATTCTCCCTCCAATACTCCACCGCATGCCTGTAACCCGTGTTATTTTCGTCAATTCATCATCTGTTTAGGTCTTCTCTTTCCCTTTCACCACAAATTGCCAAACCCTAACCCTATAAAATTCATAGCTTCCCTTGGGCTTTCTCCATGATTAGACAGACATCGTATCATTACAACGTATAATCGATATTGCACTACACCATAATGGCCATTTGCCAAACCTTATTTTTTCCAATTACCAACACTTATTTGTGTTATAAAGTTGTTACAGTAATAAGCATTGCTATATTAAAAATATGTTACTAAAAATACAAATTTATAATTTTTTAATCAGAAATGCTATTACGCCCGAAAATCTGTTTGTCATTTTGTGCGAAAATGATCTGGTCCCTTGGATTTCGCACCTCCCATGAATTGCGTCCCTCAGTTTTTAAATCCGCAATTTTTTAGTTACAGAATTCACGCATAGTAGCATCTTTGTTTTTTAATTAGTAACGCTTACTTGCGTTGGTAATGCATGTTTTCGAGGGCAAAAAGGTAAACAGCCTTATGCTTTCTGGCCGTAACCCTGTATTCTTTCCTCTTAACGCTTTTAGTTCTGTCGGCCGCTAAATTAATTAGGACTTTGCTAGTATGTCCGGCTGTAAAAGCGGGTAAAATGACAGAATAGTTGAAATCATGGAATTCAGGGGGTATTATGGGTATTTCGACTCAGCTTGTGATGGATCCTCCTGTATTTTTTGTTTCTAAGCCGCAGAATTTGACAAAAAAGCAATCGGGTATTGCAACATTATTGAAGTAATTATTCCCAATCCATACCAATCGCAAATTGGAAGACTTCACGGTTCATTTCCGCGATTTGAAGACCTCGCAGATTCGAAGAATCGACTTCACCTTGCTCCGCTAAATTAATTATTCCCAATCAATAGCTATCGCAAATTGGAAGACTTCACGGTTCATTTCCGCGATTTGAAGACCTCGCAGATTCGAAGAATCGACTTCGCCTTGCTCTTCTCCAGTTCGACGTTGGCTTCAGGTGATTTTCGCAGATTTTGAGCTTTCGGTTGTGTTATATGAATTTTTTTTATTAACTGTTCTCCTATTTTCTATTTTCGACTGTTTGTGGTGGTTGAAATCGTTCATGTTACGCTTGAATGGTTCATTGGTTTTAAACAACAAACAAGTTTTCATTTTTGACTATATTAAATCAATCCTTCAAAAAATACGTAGTAAAAAGAAAAAGAAGTCTGGAATCTGCGATTTGGAGTTTGCAATTATGCTCACGGCAACTCAGAATAAACAGAAAAATAGACAGCATTCAACAATGTGATAACTTCAGCTGTTCATTTCTTTGGTGTATTACTGAATCGTGTTGATTGGGTATTACATCATTCAACAATGTAACAACTTTAGTTGAATGCTCTTTATTTCTGGAATCTGAAACTTATATTTTTTATAATACAAAACTTATATTTCTGGTATTACACAGCCTTGTTGAATGCTGTTTATTTCAGTTGTAGATTAAGATCAGAGTTCATTCACAATACTTCCAACTCCAACAGTCTAGCCAGGTTTGCAAATCCTTTTTAGAGTACTTAACCAAATATCCAAACAACACGAAGTCAAATTACATAAGAAAGAAGATAACAAGGATGCTGTCATTTTAGCTTCTCTTACTAACTTGACATGTCAGTTTTACATAGAAATATTCAAGGTTGGCTCATCAAATTTGTCCTCATTCAATTTGTAATTGAAATGTAATGAAAACCTCTCATTCTTTTATTCATTACTCCATAACTTAACTGAGTGTTATTGCTCTTCTCATCTCATCCAAGCATTGACGGATTCAATAATTGACAAGTTATATCATTTTTTGCTGTATTTCAAATTTTTATATCTGTCTAATCCTTCTGATTGTATATCAGGTTACATTTGGAAGCTGTGTTTTAATGTATAAATTATAACATTCACTCATTTATCTGTGAATTTGATTAGTTATGCATTAGCAGTTACATGATATCATCATCAGAAGGCTGACATTTATTTAATTATAGGTAGTAGAGAGATGAAGAACCAATGCTGTTTATTTCAGTTGTTGATTAAGATCAAAGTTCATTCACAATACTTCCAACTCCAACAGTCAAGCCAGGTTTGCAAATCCTTTTTAGAGTACTTAACCAAATATCCAAAAAACACGAAGTCAAATTACATAAGAAAGAAGATAACATGGATGTTGTCATTTTGGCTTCTCTTACTAACTTGACATGTCAGTTTTACATAGAAATATTCAAGGTTGGCTCATCAAATTTGTCCTCATTCAATTTGTAATTGAAATGTAATGAAAATCTCTCATTCTTTTATTCATTACTCTACAACTTAACTGAGTGTTAAGGCTCTTCTCATCTCATCCAGGCATTGACGGATTCAATAATTGACAAGCTATATCATTTTTTGCTGTATTTCAAATTTTTATCTATATATCTGTCTAATCCTTCTGATTGTATATCAGGTTACATTTGGAAGCTGTGTTTTAATGTATAAATTATAACATTCACTCTTTATTTGTGAATTTGATTAGTTATGCATTAGCAGTTACATGATATCATCTTCAGAAGGTTGACATTTATTTAGTTATAGGTAGTAGAGAGATGAAGAACCAACTAACTGCTAAAATTATTAATTAAAGAGTTAGATGTTAAAAACTAATAAACCCAAATAAACATCCAAAGAAATTGTTATTATGTAATCTTTTAGATATATCAAGCAAGTTTGAGTTTGAATTTATTGATTGTGTGATTCTGCAGAATTAGGTTATAGAGCTGCAAATTTATAAGAATTTGAGCATGTGCAAGGAGGAATATGGTTCGGTTATGGTAACAATTGGGAAATCATTGAGCTTTAAGAAATGGGAAACAGAGGAGTAGATTATACTTGAAAACAACATCTCATTCAAGAAGCCTCTGGAAGAATGCATTGATACTAGTTACAAAGACAATAATTTGACTGTAGAAAAGACTCAACTTCTTGAATTTAGCTCACCAAGGCCATTGCATGAACTTGATGCAGCAGGTAAGCTGCAAAAAGTTTATAAGAGCTATAGGACCCGTAGAAATCTTGTTGATTGTGTTGTGTTTGATGAGGAGCTTTGGTTAGTTTTCATCTTCTTCTTTTTTCCTTCTTTACGCTTTCAAAATTTGCTAATTAGCGCAGCTGAAGTTATACAATATGTGCTGTTGAAAAAAAAATCATAGTCAAAGTGGTATTTGATTTTTGTGTTGTGCCACAAGATGCAGAATATTATGTAGAATTTTATTGAGGTGCTTCAACTTTTGTTATGTTAAAACAGAGATTTCTAAAACATATATTGGTTGAATTTAATATGCCTATAATATCATAAGCATTGGTTTTTCTAGGTGGGAAGCGTTAAATTTTGCTTCTTTGGAGCTTACTCGGTCTCATTCTTCAACGTTGAGAATCATGAATCTACAATTTCTCGATGGTCAAGAGATCAAAAAAGAGCTTCCAAAGTATGCTTTCTTTTTTCTTTTTTTGTTCAAAAATTAACAGGTTGGTATATGTGAATCTAAGTTAGCAACTGTGCGAATATGTTAAGTTGGTAAAGGTTTGTCACACCAGAAAAGGCGCAAAAATTAGCTATACAGCACTGGCTAGAAGCAGTATGCATTCCACACTTTACATGCTGCATAATTTGATACTGATCTTTTGCTAACTTGGCTTTGTTACTTTGTTGAAGAACGATCCATGTTGTGCGAATATGTTAGGTTGGTAAAGGTTTGTCACACCAGAAAAGGCACAAAAATTAGCTATACGGCATTGGCTAGAAGCAGTATGCATTTCACAATTTACATGCTGCATAATTTGATACCGATCTTTTGCTAACTTGGCTTTGTTACTTTGTTGAAGAACGATCCATGTCATTGTTACGGGCACAATTTGCACCTTTATTAAGTCTGGTTTCACGCTAAGCCATTTTTTTACTGGTAAAATTTTGTAGCTCTTTGATTTACATTGATTTTCCTTTCAAGAATTTTATGCACTATCTTACAATTTGTTGTAAAAGTTTCACTGACATACCAGATCGTGTGTGACTTCTTATATCATGTCTACACATACAGAATATCAAGGCAACTAGATAAAACATGATGTTTATTTTATTTAATTTTGCATCGATGTTAACAATGGAGGATATCTGGTTATCCTTGATTATATGTTTGATACACTGTAATACCTTTGGTATTAGACTAAGTTTGTTTTATCCACTTGTACCTAGTGTATCTCGCAAGAAAGGAAATCCAAATTTTTTAACAAACTTAAACTCAAATCTGAACGTGAAATGTGTGAACAAGGGCTGCGTATGGTGATTATCACTAATTGTATCATTCATATTCTTAACTATCACTAATTATGATTATCACTAATTTTATGTGTGTATTGTTTTAATAGCAAGACAGGAAAACATGAACCCAATTAATGCCACAAATAAAAAAATAAGAAATTAAAATTAGATCAAACTTAATCTATTTGTTTGAAGGTTTGTTAAAAAAAAAATATCTCTCATAATCAGCAAACTACCTTATAATTAAATGTTTGTGTTTACCGTTATACAAATTGAGTTTGCTGGTGTATTTTTTTGGCCGCAAAACATAGCATTTTTTTAAAAAACCTTTTCTTTATACAAATTATCATTTCATGTCAAACATTACTTAATATATTCGGCCTCTCTGTTTCTAAAATAAATTAAGATAGGGAGAACCAATTAAAATACAATTAGACAAACGTGTGCTTATTGTTCATTAATGGTAGAAAATTTGGTGAAAATAGTTCAGTAATATTTATACCATATAATTTACATGCTTCCATTTTTATTGGGTTGACAATATCTAGTAAATAATTATTCATTTTCTAAAAAGGTGCATATACCATATAAAGTATATAACAGTCATTTAATGTGCCCTTTTAACATGTTTGCATATACCCTGTATCTAAGGAAACCCCATCATTCAACCATACATGAATATTGTAACTTGAATGATTTGCATGGATGGTTAATTAAGTAATGTAACTAGTTCTAAAGATCCACCATTTTAAACATAAAGTGTTTGCATAGCACTTTTTTTAATTTAAAAAAAAACATTTGTATGGAAGCTAACAAATCAAAATTTATTTTCCAAAGAGAAAAAAAATCCAAGAAATGCTAAGATGCAGTGAGATAATATTATATTTTCAGTGGAAAATTTGTTTTAAAGGATATTGTGGTGTAAGCATATTATAAATTGAAACCCGGGTTATCTTCTTCCTTGAAAGCTATTGTTTCATAGCTGTTGAAACAGATATAAATCATGGATGCAAGACTACTATGTACAGCCCAAAAAATAATGGTAAAAACAGTAGTAAAAATAAGGCATTTATATCCCATCATCCATAGCTTCCCTTGGGCTCTCTGTTAATGAAGCCTCCTCCTAGTGTATGGGTGAAAAAGAACAAGGGAGAAGAAGTTCTAGTTGATGATGTTCCAAGCTCTGATAAAGCTTTGAACGGTAAGGATGCCGTCTGTGATGATGAATTAAAGAATAATGAAGTAGTATCATCAGATGGTGAAACTGTGGATGATGGGATATATTGGACGTCGGATGATCGTGCTTGGGTTCATGAAGTATCTGGTATGAGATATGATCCACAAGAAAATGAATACTACAAATATGTATCAGACAGTGTGGAGGATGCTAGAAGACTGGAATATCAGGTTGCTAGAGATAGCTTTGAGCTCATTCGGGAGGGTGTTTTTGGTGAGAAGAGCCAGACTCTGTTCTTTGATTCTTCTTGGGATTGGGACCGCGAGTTTCGCAGTCCTAATTCGTGCTTTGTACGTAAACTTGCTGTACTCTTTTCTGAGTATATTAATGTTTTAGGTAGTGATAGTTATTCTTCCCTTATTCTACCCTTATTCTACCCTTATAGGGGTTAATTGTTAGGTCCTTTTTGGTAGTGGAAACTTTATGTTTCTCTCCTATACTTTATAGTTACAGTGTTCTGGCACTTAAAACCAGATGAAGTTTCTGTGCCTGTGCAGTACTTCACTTCTTTCCTATTTTTCTAATAAACAGTGGTACGACCACTATAAAACCGGCTTACCATGCTAAAAAAGGCATTTAAACCATCTGTGTCAATCGAGAAGGTTTTCAACTCATTAACTATTGTAAGTTTATATGAAATTCTTAGCTATTTGAAGTTATAAATTAAAATCATGCATTAATATGGTATAATTATGAGTTATATGTATTAGCTTATATTGGCTTCTAATATACAGTCAGTACATGGAATTTGACAATCTCCCTAGGGCTACTGATTACAACCAATGTCCATGTTATTTGCATGTTAAATTGGATCAGGAAGAGATAGAATTGGGCAATCAAAAGGTAACATATATAAGGTATGAATTATCCTCTTTCACTTACACACTGATATATTTATGTTGTTATGAGCTTTTAAGACATATTATGTATACCTAAGTGGTTAAGTATATAAATATTTATTGCATGGTTATAAAAAAGAGTGTAGCTTTATTTTGATTTAATTTGAACTCTTCTTTTCATGCTTAGTTGGGCATTGGTTAAAAAGGATGAGAATGTCGGCAAAGCAACAATTATATACAAAATGATGAGAAAGAGCAATTCAACTTGATGTTGGAAGAAGGTATCAACTAGCTTTTAGTGTATAAATGGGTACACGCGCGGACTGATAAAAATAAACCAAAATACAAAACTTTATTTTTGAGTGCATGCTCCCTTGCGGAGAAATTATAATACAGCGTTGGAAGAAGCAGCGGAAAATAATTAAGCTTAAGAATAATTTCCAAATATTTATGCTTGGTCAAATGAAGCACGTCACGCCAATCACAACTATATATGACTTTCTTTAAACATTTCGTATGTTGTTAAGTCTCAAGTTAAATAAGCAACTAAAATATACTTGCAACAACCAACAAGTATATTTTAGTATGCTTGGCCAAATGAAGCACGTCGCGCCAATCACAACTATATACGGCTTTCTTCAAACATTTCGTATGCTGTTAAGTCTCAAGTTAAATAAGCAACTAAAATATACTTGCAACAACCAGCAGTTGGTTTTTATACTTTGTTAAATGTTGTATCTATTTTGATCAATAGCAACTAGAATAATTGACAATGAACTCTAATTAGTTATGTTTGCTCCCAATGGTTCATCGATGTGCTAAAAAAAATTAATATCAAGTTTAGTGAGTAGTATGTTATTAAATGTATGGATATATTTAGCATTTCATGCTACAAAGGGTTTAGGTGAAAGTCATATATTCTTCCACTAAACTTGATGCCAATTATTTCTATAAATATTGGAATTATTTTATCTAGAGTCAGTCTCAACTGAACATACAAAACGCCATTTGATTATTAACATGGAAAGAAATCATTTTTCTATTTAATTTTTTTCATTGGTAGATCAACAGTTAAACAAAGTTGTTGCTGCTACTGGTATTAAATATCCGTTCATGTATGATTCTCAGCAATGTTACCAAGTTTAGATTTTTTTTTTTGTATATCGTGTTTATAAACTACATTAACCAATTATGGGAGTTTGATATACTGCAGTTTTTATATAAATTGGCCTCATGCATCATCAGTTCATCTTACTACTCTACCAATTGACATGGATGGATAAGTGCAATCATATTTATTCATTAGTTTTCAAGACGAATTAAATTTACACATAGCAGTGACATTATTAAATTTCCAATCAAAATACTTTGAGTTGTTTTTTATTACTCAACTAAGGCGTACAGAGTTTCATATTTGGAGAGTACAATAAACATAAATGTCAAATAATCATTTGTGAGTAACATTTACACATTCATCTTCCGTTGTTTCGTAGGTCAAATGTGTATTTTTTTTCACCTGGATTATTTAATGGAAAACCACATATTTTTTTAATTTCTATAACCTTAATTTTATAGCTTATGAGACAAATAGTTGAAAATGTCTATCGCAACTTATTGCTGAAACTGCATATGAGCACCTATCCATATATGACTCATAAAATATACATGTGAACCACTTATTTTTAAAGCATTTCTAGCTAAAGAAGGAACTCTTTTATGAGCATGTACCTGAAGAAAATGACTAAACTGTAATAGTAAGTGCCTACTCCATGAGATTACCAAAAAGAAAATTAGTGTCACTAATATTGTACGTATACACTACAACAAATATTCCCTTTAATAGCGTTTAATATCCGCTATAGATTAAAACAATAGTGTTATTATAAACGCTATATATCAACAAGCTATAATAGGTCAAAAATATATAATAGCTTTGGTGAAACGCTATGGAAAACTTTATTTTATAGCACGTTTGCTGCTATCTTAGATGCTATGTTTCAATACAAATACATTATATAGCATTTCATCACTTGCTATAAAAATGTACATAGAACGATACTGCTAACATTTATGATGTCATTTAATTGCTATAATATGTTGACATGTTAGTTTTTATTTCTCAAAAAACGCAATAGAATAGTTCGTGACCACCTTTTATAGCATAATTTGCTTGCTATGAGAAGTGAGAACTGCTTATAGCAACAACATGATGCTATAGTATATAAAAGTTTTAAAAAACAATCTTTTCATAGCATGATTAAACGCCATAACTATTTATCTTTTCAGATTGTCATACAGATTCAAGCTTATAAATTACAGATCTAATAATATATTATAAATATCAAAATACCATAATTATGACATTACAATGTACGTAATCAAATAAAGCCAAAAGCCAAATCACAATGTATATATTCATAATAATTCGTACATAGTTTTCAATATATAAATATTTGTGACTAAAAGTAACCTTTCATACAATGAATCGTAGCTAACCAAAACGATACAAACTAAAAGCGACGATCTATGAACATCGATATAAAATACATTAATACAAGCATTCTACTCTCCAACCTGTAGCAATCCTAGCATCATCATCATACACCACCTGTCATATAAATGCAAATAAACATGGTTAGCAACAAGCACTAGTACTAAATCACTCACTTAACTAACAACCTCAAAAGACTACCACATCTACAACTTGCAAACAAAGCAGACCAGAAAGGAAATTAATTTGAAAGCTCACAAGGTAGCATGACAGACCACAAATAATGGGAGTCATTGTCACACCTCCAACCGATCAACAACCAATCAGCAGTACATAAATAATGTTACCATGCATTTTCAGAATTACATAAATACAGGCAAAATTAAAGAGCTTACCAGTGAAATCATTTACATTGTAGTTCCAGTAAGAGCACCAAATAGTGTATACTACAAAAAAATCATATTTACTTCAGAGTTTTCAAGAAATAAATCAATGGATGTACAGGAATTGCAGCTTGAATAACACAAATAATTGAAGGTTTGTCTGTTGATCTGTATTTTTCTATCATATATATATATGAGTAGTTCAGAATAAGATAAAAATGATGTATTTACTTGACCTCTGGGACTTCAGACGCATATTTTAACAGAAAACACGCAAGTTAAATATGGGGCATGCTTGCATAAAACCTGGACAACTGAAAGCTTGAGAAGGCCTTTAAGGCTTTTTCCATTGAAACTTATAAGATATGGTGGCTTTGTGACCAATGACATATTTTTAAAAATGGCTTGCATATGATTACGAGGGATATGTTTCTTTACTTGGAAAACTTGGCGTATTCATGATTACAAAACCTGCTCAAAATTCCCTACCTGTTATGTTTCCCATGAGTTTATATAGGGCAGTATGTTCTGTGTACACATCAAGCATGCATAACTCTGGGAGGAAGCTAGCGCATGTTAGGGCCAAAAATAAATGAAGTAATATAAGGTAAAAATAAGATAAGACACCAAAATTAAAGCCAAATTTGAGATTATCCAAAATAAACGTATGTAGCAAGTGAAAACTCTTTTCATGATACCTTAAGAAATCCTGCAGATAATTAGTGTCGCAGAGCTGGAGCAGGAAAGTTTGATTGGACAGTTTCAAGCATTGTTCAATAATTTGCAGGGTACTTACTAGGGAAATATAATGATAGCGCAGCAAGAGAAGTGACCAAAAAGTACTTTCAATGGACGATCTTTCTTCTTACCAGCACTCTGTAGTGATGCAAATGATGCAGAATAATTTACATTTTCCAGAATCTCAATTACATCATCCTCCAATTCTACTTTATTTTGATCTGGTTTAGCCAAGACTGTCAAAATGCTATCAAGCATTTTTTTTCCCTATTGTTCAGCTGCAGAAGCATCCAACATAACCAGAATTTAATTCAAGCTAAACAAATCAATGATTACAAACAAAATTTTGTACTGTACGGTGTATGTTGACCGTTTAGGAAATTGTTTGACAACTGATATACAATTTTATGTTGAACATATGACTCCATGGGAACGTTCACACTTTCAAGTTTGTATGACTTCACATGTTGGGGATGATATGTCGCTATTTGTATTTGTATTTGTATTTCTAGTTTGTATGACTTCACCTGTTTAGCAAATTTTTGTGCTCTAGTATGTCTTCCTTAGGTATCATGACAATGGGTTGTTATGAACTGCAAATGCACAACCATATGACCTCTTTGTCACTTGAATATATGAAATAAATTTGGTAATATGAACATGCAGAAATGGCCAATCTAATGATATGTATTGTGCCTTATTTTACATTCTTCTGTAAACTCAAAGCCGTACAATAAAATAGTTTGTTACATATCCATGATTAACCATTTCAACCAAAATTTAGTTACTTCCTGCACCAAATTCATTTGCAGTAGACATTTAAGAAGAGTTATATCTCACTGCATATATGCCAAGCTGAACTTCTATGTATTCTTATACACGAAATAACTTCCCTTTTTTTACCTTTGCCATATGCATGGAAGCAATAAAGTCAATTTAACTTCAATATCCCAAAAACGAGCTTTGAATTTGGAATTCAAAATTGTTGTACAAGGTTTAAAAATAAGGCTGGGAAGGCTGCATTTATAGAATCCAAAAGAACTTAGTTACTTTTTTATTATTATATTACTATTACAACTATTAAAACAAGTTTATTTTTATAAAACTTAATCAAAATTTATAAACTTATTTGATCAAAAAAAAAATAGTTAGTTTATTCAATTATTAAAAACTTAATTAACTTAGTTACTTATTTTAAACTTAGTTACTTTATTATTATTATTATTATATTACTATTATAGTTATTATTATTATTATAAACTTAGTTAACTTTTATAAACTCAATTAACTTAGTTAATTTTTATAAAACCTAGTCAGTTTTTATAACAATTTAGCAAAGATTTCGAAATGGAGAACACAATTTTTATAAAATTAACTTAATTTTTATTGAATATAGTAAATTTTCATAAACTTTATTTAATTTGATTAAAAAATGATATTTAGTTAATTCTTATATAACTCCATTAACTTAATTAAATATTTATAAAATTAATTTATAAGTTTATTATTTTAATAATATTACTATTATTATATTATTACATTATTTTTATTATTATTATATTGGTTAAATATTTATAAAAATAGTTTTTGTAACACCCCACCTCCGCTAGGGTCACTCTTTCGGGGGCACTAGCTTCTGGGGGGCGTTAGAACTGGGTAAGCATGCATAATGATATATCAAGGCAGAACAAGAACATAAATGTATATATGTAAAACAGAGTAAGTGAAAATAAAACAGCGGAATATCTCAAATCATCTCAAAACAAGTCTAGTACATCATAAAGTCATCTGCCAAAATAAACATGTCTAGTACATCATAAACAGAAATACTGAAATACATAGTGCTATCCCCAAAATAAAGATGATAAACCACAGCGAGCTCAATGTCCAGACATACATGAGCTATCCAGCAAACAAGCAAGCGATCCAAGCTAAGCACCACTGTTCCCTCCCTGAGAACCTGGGGGGGGGGGGGGGAACGAAAGAAAAGAAGCGAAAGAAAACAGGTCAGTCAAAAAGACTGGTAAGCCCTACTACGATCAGTCTATAAACTAATAAAGTTAGCATCATGATGGAAACTGAGATGAACATACTGGCAATAGATAAAGGTGTCATCACACAAAGAAGATTAAGCTTTGCACCAGAGTGTACTAGCAAACTAACAAAACAGGTATTGATCCCTCAGCCCAAACTTTGGCCCAATAGCATGAGGTGACCTTAATACAAGGTCCAGCCCAACGGTCTAGTCGATCGGCTCCCTATAAACCTAACACGTCAAGTGTTGGTGTCCATACGGCCCACATATGGTTGTAGTCAGACTGTGTTGGGTCCACCTTCGGGTGTATCAAGCCCTCGGGTGTCAACCCCAGACACCTAAGCAATAATGCACAGTCTAAACCTACTGGTACCCGTGCCTCGAGTTTGTCCAACACCGGACTACGTGCACGTCCGTAGCCCGCCTGGACCCGCACCGCTGTACCACTCAGCCGTCGCTTTGGTCGCTTACATCAGTCCAGTAATCGTGCCCCGCCCCAGCCTAGCCTCTAGGGTTGTGAATGATACCAAACTGGGATTACTGCTGGAACAGACCACGTTGCTAGGGTTTTCCAAGAGGGTTAAGTGTGGTTTAACCCCTCACTAATCATGGATTAAATTAGTTAAGTGTAACCAACAGTTCACCACTTAACCCCATTTAATCCCTCGTATCCTCAAAATTGGTTAAGTATTAGTGGGCCATGACTTAACCCTAATCATGAGGCATTAATTAATTTAATGCACCCAACCTCTCACATTAGACCTTGTTGTGGTTACTAGTTAGGCCGGGCGGGTCCGGGTAGCTTTACACCACAACTTGGTCTAACCTCGGGTCCAAGGTACACATGACCAACTTCTCACATTGGGTCCTATTGTTTGTAGCAACTAGTTAAGCCGGTCGGTTCCGGGTAGGTTTACGCTACAAACTCAACCCAACCTCGAGTTGGCCACACTTATGTTTTCTAAGTGTCATGTCCACTTTATTTTCAAAACATAATTACAAGTTTAACAAATACTTGGGTAGACCTAACTTAATAGGTAAATTCCCAAGGGGTAGACCTAACTTAATAGGTAAATTCCCAATCTCATATTTTCATGTATTTTAAGTTTTACCCCAAAACCCCCCCAACGTCATTCTATCGCTTACATATTCGTCATAACGCATAAAGGATAGAAAGAGGGAACTTGGCACAATATACATGATAAATCTTACATATCATAATAAACATGCATAACGTGTTGGACTTGCATAACTTAGCATAGTGAACTTGCATAAACATGCATAACTTGTTAAACTTGCAAATCATGGCATAATGAACTTGCATAAACATGCATAACTCAATAAACTTGCAAATCATGGCTTAGTGAACTTGCAAATCATGGCTTAGTGAACTTGCATAAACATGCATAACTTGTTAAACTTGCAAATCATAGCATAGTGAACTTGCATAAACATGCATAACTTATCAAACATGTGTAACATAGCATAGTGAACTCACATAAGCATGCATAACTCATTAAACATGCATAACATAGCATAGTGAACTCGCATAAGCATGCATAACTTATTAAACATGCATAAATCCCAACTTTCATCACATATTAACTTTAGAGTTTCTAAAATGAAGGTAAGAGGGCTTACAAATATTATGAAGACACAAATCTACTAATAAAGATTGAGAAGCCCTTTATGCAAGCATATAAAAACCCAAAACAAAGCTCCAATTAACAAAAATCCAAAAAACTCTAGCTTAGCAAATAAAGCTTGCAACTTGATGATGTATGCAAGCTAATGATCATTCATACAACTTAGAAATGCTTGTATGAATCATCAAAATCTTCATAGGAATGATTTTTGAAGAGGGTGGAGGCTAGGGTTTTTAGGTGGAGGCTATTTGAGAATTCAATTTGACATAGTTTGGTTGCTAGAATGAATAATGAGTGATTTAGGGTAGGTTAGGGTATTATTTATAGATTAGGCTAGTGATTTAGACCATAGGATTAACCCTAGGTTGAATTAGGTCCATCAGATTTCGGAATTCTCCAGAACCAAGCCACACAACCAAGCCCAAATCAAAAATGGTGCGCCAGGCAAAACTGCCCGGCCACCCCGTGTCGACAGGGCTGTCGACAGGGCAGTCGACACCCTTAGACCCCTGTCGACATGCCTGTCGACATGGGGGTCTTGGCGGGAGTTTTCCCGCCTGATGCCAGTTAGCCCTAATCCTTGTTTTTAATTTAAAATTTAGATCTGTTTTTAACATGGAAATTTCTGAAAACTTCGTTGGGCCTTAATCGGGTCATACGGACTCCGATTTTCGAAAACTCGGACTCTATTTCGCGTATTTTTCCGAGAAGAACGCAATGGCATAGCCCGTTTCCCTTGATTCAGATTTTTAGAATTAAATTCTGCCTCGATTTATGTTATAACAGGTTATTGAAAATACGGGTTGTTACATTCTCCCCTCCTTAAAGGATTTCGTCCCCGAAATCTTCAAGTTAGGAAGAACGTATCCTACCATCCAATCATCCATCTACTCAAAGCATCATCCACGAGCAATCATTGTCCTTAAAAGATTCTAAATGCTGTATGAACATATGCAAAAGTGTGTGTATATGTACTTATCTAATGCAAAGATCAATGCAAAATATGTTAGTGAAATGTATCCATATGTATGCAAATCCCTAACATAATGTATAATATCTACATGCGTGCTCAATCATACATCCATATGCAACATCCATGTGATTGCATACAAATTTCATCCAAGAATAAGCATAAACACTCATGCACATGCAATATAAGGAGTGTGTGAGCCGATCTAGTGCCTAATGTGTATCATGCATCCACGAGTAACCACTTGCAAACACTTGCAACCACTTGCAACCATCAAACATAACATGTCTCAAACACATGTTTCATCCAAAGGGTTTCTACCTAAGGTTCTCATGACAAGATTAGCACGATAACTAGATAAACATGGATAGCAAAGAGAAAGATATGCTAACAAAGGAAAGAGATTGAGAGTGTACCCTCAAAAAGGAATGGATAAAGCCCACGCATCTTCTCCTCGGTTTCCCAAGTTGCGTCTTCTTCGGCTTCACCCCATTGAACCTTCACCAACTTGACCTCTCGATTCCTTAGCTTCTTGGTCTCCGTCCCCAAGATACGAATCGGAGCTCTCCTCAAAGTTGCCTCTTTCTCTACTTCCACGTCTTCAAGAATGCTAGGTTCAACCACCTCAGCGGACTCATATAGGCACTTTCGGAGATGCGAGACATGAAAGACATTATGCACTCCGGACAGCTTCTCGGGCAATTGCACTTTATAAGCCATCTTCCCAATTCTCCCTATGATAGGGAAGGGTCCAACAAATCTCGGTGCTAACTTCCCAACAGCTCCAAATCGGACCACATTCCGCAAAGGAGAAACCTTTACGAAAACCATATCCCCAACATCAAACTCCAAATCGGATCTTCGCTTATCAGCATAGGATTTCTGTCGGTCTTGGGCCGCTTTCATTCGTCTCCGAATCAACTCGATCTTCTCGGACGTATCTCTGATCATATCAGGCCCAAGTATGAGCTTCTCTGTAGTCTCCCACCAACATGTAGGCGACTTGCACGGCCTCCCATATAAAGCTTCAAATGGTGCCATCCCTATGCTTGCCTGATAACTGTTATTATATGCAAACTCAACAAGAGGAAGGTGGTCTTCCCAAGTACCACCAAAGTCCAGAATACAAAGCCTCAATAGATCCTCGAGTACCCTATTCACCCTTTCGGTTTGGCCGTCCGTCTGTGGGTGATAAGCAGTACTCAGATTCAACCTCGTGCCCATAGCCTCTTGCAAGCTATTCCAGAATTGACTTGTAAAGATTGGGTCACGGTCACTGATAATGCTAGAAGGGACTCCATGAAGTCTCACAATCTCACGAAGATATACGGACGCTAGCCAAGATGCGGTCCTCTTGCTCTTTACTGGAATAAAATGAGCACTCTTCGTAAGTCTATCTACAATAACCCAAATGCTCGTATTCCCTTTCCTTGACCTTGGAAGCCCATCAATAAAGTCCATGGAGATACTCTCCCACTTCCAAAGTGGAACATCTAGAGGATGCAATAGCCCACCGGGCTTCCTTGACTCGGCCTTTACTCTCTGACAAACAACACATCTAGAGACAAACTCTGCCACATCCTTCTTCATTCCAGGCCAGAAGAAAATGCGCTTCATATCCTTATACATCTTATCTCCACCCGGATGTATAGTCAACTTGGAGCGATTTGCTTCATCAAGAACTTTCCTCACCAAGTCTTCCACCATCGGAACACAAAGCCTTCCGTCTCTCCTCAGCTAACCCTTATCATCTATAGAATATCGAGCAAGGTGACTAGATGTCTCCCCTCGAATCAGCTTATCCATAATCTCAATTATCTGAGGGTCTTCCTTCTGCGAAGCCCCGACTTGATCTAGAAGGGTAGGCCTGAGCTCAAGAGATGCTAAAGAACCGGTCATCGACTCAACTGTCAAAGAGAAATCAAAGGTTGCCAAGAACTATAAATTCTTCATCTCAACAAATAGAGGACTTAGTGTCAACCTTTTTCTACTCAACGCATCCGCTACAACATTCCCCTTGCCAGGGGTATAGGCTATATCAAAATCGTAGGACGCCAAGAATTCCATCCACCTTTGCTGCCTCAAGTTCAGATCCTTCTGCGAAAAGAGATACTTCAAAGACTTATGATCAGTATACAGCTCAAATCTCTCTCCCAGAAGATAATGACGCCAAGCCTTGAGTGCATATACTATCGCTGCCAGCTCTAGATCATGAGTGGGATACTTCTTCTCATGCACCTTAAGTTGCCTACCACCAAAACATATAACTCTGCCTTCTTGCATCAGAACGGCGCCCAATCCCGTGCCACAAGCATCAGTGTACACGGTAAACATCTTACCACCATCGGGTAAAGCTAGAACTGGTGCTGAGGTAAGGGCTCTCTTGAGTCTTTGAAAAGCAAGCTCACAGTCCATATCCCAAGCAAAAACTAAGTTCTTCTTCGTCAACTTAGTAAGAGGAGCGGATATCTTCGCGAAGTCCTTGATGAACTTCCGGTAAAAACCTGCAAGACCTAGAAAACTTCTCACTTCGGTTGCATTCCTTGGAGTCTTCCAATCCTGCACAGCAACTACTTTAGCGGGATCCACCGCCAAGCCTTGCTTAGATACGATATGCCCAAGGAATCTAACTTCCCTTCTCCAAAAGTGACACTTGGAGAACTTGGCCTTTAACTGATGCGCTCTAAGCGTATCCATCACCTCTACAAGATGCCTCGCGTGCTCTTCTTCATCCTTGGAGAAGATCAGAATATCATCCACAAAGACCACGACAAACTTGTTCAAGAACTCTCGAAACACCCTACTCATCAAGTCCACGAAATACGCAGGTGCATTAGTCAAACCGAACGGCATAACAAGCCATTCAAAGAATCCATCTGGAGTTCTGAATGCAGTCTTGTCTATACTATCTTCAGCTACTCTGAGCTGATGAAATCCAGTAGCAAGATCAAGCTGAGAGAAAACAGAAGCACCGACAAGCTGGTCAAAGAGATCATCGATCCTCGGTAAGGGGTGTCTGTTCTTCTTAGTCAGCTTATTCAACTCTCGATAGTCAACACATAGTCGAAGAGAACCATCTGCCTTAGTAGCAAACACCACAGGCGCTCCCCATTCGGATATACTTCGTCTGATGAAGTTCTTCTCAAGTAACTCCTTTACTTGCTTGCTGAGCTCCCGTCTCTCACGCGGAGCCATGTGCCGAACGGGCAAAGAAACAGGCTTAGCATTATCCACCAGATAAATGCGAAAATCAATCTCTCGTTTAGGGGGCAACCCCTTAACTTCTTCAGAAACATCTGAATAATCTCGGACCACCCTTACAGACTGAAGGGTTTCCTCTGACGAGTCGAGAGATTCAAGATAGCACAGCATGACGGGATCCTTCGGATTGCATGAAATCTCTAAGGTGTTGCCAAGGCGAGTCACAAGCCTCACAACCCTATGCTCACAATCAAGAATGGCTCCATGTCTAGACAGCCAATCCATGCCCAAAATCAATCCGTATCCCCTGAAACCAAGAACATACGCACTACACAAGAACTCTACACTGAGTATAGAGATCCTCAGATCCTCACATATCATAGATAGATGAGTAGAACCCCCACTGGGATTCGAAACACAAACGGGATCATCCACTAAGCTAGTACTAAGGTGCAAACTATCAACAAGATCAGATGAAATAAAGCTATGTGATGCACCAGAATCAAACAAGGTACGAACTGGAAGATCGGAAACATAAACAAGGTTCTCAACAGAAACACTACCTCGATCGGGAACTGGAGCGGTATTGAGAGCATGAACTTGCCCTCCTGAAGGTCCAGCCTGCCCTTTCTTCTTCGGGCATTCCTTGCTGAAGTGTCCAGTCTCACCACAGGAAAAACATCCACCACTAAGCTTCCTTTTCTTCTTCCTACAATCCTTAGCAAAGTGTCCAGGCACACCACAGTAATTGCACTTTCCCTTGCCTTTGTTGTTGTTCCCCTTCTTGTTCTTGCTCTGATTCCCCTGACTACTTTGACCACCTTGATTGCCTTTACCTTGAGAATCAGTCTTCTTTGCTTGAGTATCACTCGACTTGACCTCTTTCTTTCCATCTCCCTGAAGTAGAGCCATATTGACCAAACTCTCAAAAGTAGCCCCGTGCGGAATATGTGACATCGCCAAACCCTGCAGCGGCTCATTCAATCCTCTAGCAAATCGAAGAGCCTTCTTCTCAGGAGTGTTCACCATATCCAAACCAAAACGGGCCAGCTGATTAAACTTGTTCACATACTCCTTGACAGACATATCACCTTGCTTTAATGCAATGAACTTCTCCATCTGTAAATTCGCCTCAGCAGAAGATAGAAACTTGGCCACAAATCTAGCCCTCAAATCGGCCCAAGTCTCGACGGGCCTCGTCCCATTGGTGACCTCCCACCAATAGGCTGCTTCGTCCTTCAAAAGCCATACTGTCAATAAGATCTTCCTCTCGTCATCAATCCTAAAGATAGCAAACAAGTCCTCAGTGTCTTTCAGCCAATTCCTAGCTTCAACAAAAGATTCCGTGCCTAGGAAATTCTTGCCTCCCATCGCCTTGAAGTCTTTACAAACCTTCGTGAACTCAACCTGAGGATGCTGAGGGGGAGGAGGAGGAAGAGGAGCCTCAGCAACAGGAGGGGGAGGAACATTAGCAACGGGAGGAGGAATATTAACCACTGGATGAGGAGGAACAGGGACCACCGGAGGAGGGACATTAGGGGGAGGATTCTCAACTACAGGAGGAGGAGTGGGAGTAGGGTTTGCGGGGCCGGCTGCCGCCCTAGCTTCTAGAAGTCTCCTATACCAGAGCGGTACGTTTACTCCATCCGGGATGGCAAGATCCTCAGCCATACTGAAACGAAGGATAAGATAAGATTAGGTCAAGGGAACGAAGGATAACGCTAATGGCTTTTTGGGAAATAGCCTTTTAAAATACTAGACTTTTCTTTGGAAAATACTTTATACTTGTTTTGAAAATAGTTTTTCAAAAGTCTTTTTAAAAACTTTTTGTTCTTTCTTGTAAACCTTATGCTCTGATACCAAATTTGTAACACCCCACCTCCGCTAGGGTCACTCTTTCGGGGGCACTAGCTTCTGGGGGGCGTTAGAACTGGGTAAGCATGCATAATGATATATCAAGGCAGAACAAGAACATAAATGTATATATGTAAAACAGAGTAAGTGAAAATAAAACAGCGGAATATCTCAAACCATCTCAAAACAAGTCTAGTACATCATAAAGTCATCTGCCAAAATAAACATGTCTAGTACATCATAAACAGAAATACTGAAATACATAGTGCTATCCCCAAAATAAAGATGATAAACCATAGCGAGCTCAATGTCCAGACATACATGAGTTATCCAGCAAACAAGCAAGCGATCCAAGCTAAGCACCACTGTTCCCTCCCTGAGAACCTGGGGGGGGGGGGAACGGAAGAAAAGAAGCGAAAGAAAACAGGTCAGTCAAAAAGACTGGTAAGCCCTACTACGATCAGTCTATAAAGTAATAAAGTTAGCATCATGATGGAAACTGAGATGAACATACTGGCAATAGATAAAGGTGTCATCACACAAAGAAGATTAAGCTTTGCACCAGAGTGTACTAGCAAACTAACAAAACAGGTATTGATCCCTCAGCCCAAACTTTGGCCCAATAGCATGAGGTGACCTTAATACAAGGTCCAGCCCAACGGTCTAGTCGATCGGCTCCCTATAAACCTAACACGTCAAGTGTTGGTGTCCATACGGCCTACATATGGTTGTAGTCAGACTGTGCTGGGTCCACCTTCGGGTGTATCAAGCCCTCGGGTGTCAACCCCAGACACCTAAGCAATAATGCACAGTCTAAACCTACTGGTACCCGTGCCTCGAGTTTGTCCAACACCGGACTACGTGCACGTCCGTAGCCCGCCTGGACCCGCACCGCTGTACCACTCAGCCGTCGCTTTGGTCGCTTACATCAGTCCAGTAATCGTGCCCCGCCCTAGCCTAGCCTCTAGGGTTGTGAATGATACCAAACTGGGATTACTGCTGGAACAGACCACGTTGCTAGGGTTTTCCAAGAGGGTTAAGTGTGGTTTAACCCCTCACTAATCATGGATTAAATTAGTTAAGTGTAACCAACAGTTCACCACTTAACCCCATTTAATCCCTCGTATCCCCAAAATTGGTTAAGTATTAGTGGGCCATGACTTAACCCTAATCATGAGGCATTAATTAATTTAATGCACCCAACCTCTCACATTAGACCTTGTTGTGGTTACTAGTTAGGCCGGGCGGGTCCGGGTAGCTTTACACCACAACTTGGTCTAACCTCGGGTCCAAGGTACACATGACCAACTTCTCACATTGGGTCCTATTGTTTGTAGCAACTAGTTAAGCCGGTCGGTTCCGGGTAGGTTTACGCTACAAATTCAACCCAACCTCGAGTTGGCCACACTTATGTTTTCTAAGTGTCATGTCCACTTTATTTTCAAAACATAATTACAAGTTTAACAAATACTTGGGTAGACCTAACTTAATAGGTAAATTCCCAAGGGGTAGACCTAACTTAATAGGTAAATTCCCAATCTCATATTTTCATGTATTTTAAGTTTTACCCCAAAACCCCCCCAACGTCATTCTATCGCTTACATATTCGTCATAACGCATAAAGGATAGAAAGAGGGAACTTGGCACAATATACATGATAAATCTTACATATCATAATAAACATGCATAACGTGTTGGACTTGCATAACTTAGCATAGTGAACTTGCATAAACATGCATAACTTGTTAAACTTGCAAATCATGGCATAGTGAACTTGCATAAACATGCATAACTCAATAAACTTGCAAATCATGGCTTAGTGAACTTGCATAAACATGCATAACTTGTTAAACTTGCAAATCATGGCTTAGTGAACTTGCATAAACATGCATAACTTATTAAACTTGCAAATCATAGCATAGTGAACTTGCATAAACATGCATAACTTATCAAACATGTGTAACATAGCATAGTGAACTCACATAAGCATGCATAACTCATTAAACATGCATAACATAGCATAGTGAACTCGCATAAGCATGCATAACTTATTAAACATGCATAAATCCCAACTTTCATCACATATTAACTTTAGAGTTTCTAAAATGAAGGTAAGAGGGCTTACAAATATTATGAAGACACAAATCTACTAATAAAGATTGAGAAGCCCTTTATGCAAGCATATAAAAACCCAAAACAAAGCTCCAATTAACAAAAATCCAAAAAACTCTAGCTTAGCAAATAAAGCTTGCAACTTGATGATGTATGCAAGCTAATGATCATTCATACAACTTAGAAATGCTTGTATGAATCATCAAAATCTTCATAGGAATGATTTTTGAAGAGGGTGGAGGCTAGGGTTTTTAGGTGGAGGCTATTTGAGAATTCAATTTGACATAGTTTGGTTGCTAGAATGAATAATGAGTGATTTAGGGTAGGTTAGGGTCTTATTTATAGATTAGGCTAGTGATTTAGACCATAGGATTAACCCTAGGTTGAATTAGGTCCATCAGATTTCGGAATTCTCCAGAACCAAGCCACACAACCAAGCCCAAATCAAAAATGGTGCGCCAGGCAAAACTGCCCGGCCACCCCGTGTCGACAGGGCTGTCGACAGGGCAGTCGACACCCTTAGACCCCTGTCGACATGCCTGTCGACATAGGGGTCTTGGCGGGAGTTTTCCCGCCTGACGCCAGTTAGCCCTAATCCTTGTTTTTAATTTAAAATTTAGATCTGTTTTTAACATGGAAATTTCTGAAAACTTCGTTGGGCCTTAATCGGGTCATACGGACTCCGATTTTCGAAAACTCGGACTCTATTTCGCGTATTTTTCCGAGAAGAACGCAATGGCATAGCCCGTTTCCCTTGATTCAGATTTTTAGAATTAAATTCTGCCTCGATTTATGTTATAACAGGTTATTGAAAATACGGGTTGTTACATTCTCCCCTCCTTAAAGGATTTCGTCCCCGAAATCTTCAAGTTAGGAAGAACGTATCCTACCATCCAATCATCCATCTACTCAAAGCATCATCCACGAGCAATCATTGTCCTTAAAAGATTCTAAATGCTGTATGAACATATGCAAAAGTGTGTGTATATGTACTTATCTAATGCAAAGATCAATGCAAAATATGTTAGTGAAATGTATCCATATGTATGCAAATCCCTAACATAATGTATAATATCTACATGCGTGCTCAATCATACATCCATATGCAACATCCATGTGATTGCATACAAATTTCATCCAAGAATAAGCATAAACACTCATGCACATGCAATATGAGGAGTGTGTGAGCCGATCTAGTGCCTAATGTGTATCATGCATCCACGAGTAACCACTTGCAAACACTTGCAACCACTTGCAACCATCAAACATAACATGTCTCAAACACATGTTTCATCCAAAGGGTTTCTACCTAAGGTTCTCATGACAAGATTAGCACGATAACTAGATAAACATGGATAGCAAAGAGAAAGATATGCTAACAAAGGAAAGAGATTGAGAGTGTACCCTCAAAAAGGAATGGATAAAGCCCACGCATCTTCTCCTCGGTTTCCCAAGTTGCGTCTTCTTCGGCTTCACCCCATTGAACCTTCACCAACTTGACCTCTCGATTCCTTAGCTTCTTGGTCTCCGTCCCCAAGATACGAATCGGAGCTCTCCTCAAAGTTGCCTCTTTCTCTACTTCCACGTCTTCAAGAATGCTAGGTTCAACCACCTCAGCGGACTCATGTAGGCACTTTCGGAGATGCGAGACATGAAAGACATTATGCACTCCGGACAGCTTCTCGGGCAATTGCACTTTATAAGCCATCTTCCCAATTCTCCCTATGATAGGGAAGGGTCCAACAAATCTCGGTGCTAACTTCCCAACAGCTCCAAATCGGACCACATTCCGCAAAGGAGAAACCTTTACGAAAACCATATCCCCAACATCAAACTCCAAATCGGATCTTCGCTTATCAGCATAGGATTTCTGTCGGTCTTGGGCCGCTTTCATTCGTCTCCGAATCAACTCGATCTTCTCGGACGTATCTCTGATCATATCAGGCCCAAGTATGAGCTTCTCTGTAGTCTCCCACCAACATGTAGGCGACTTGCACGGCCTCCCATATAAAGCTTCAAATGGTGCCATCCCTATGCTTGCCTGATAACTGTTATTATATGCAAACTCAACAAGAGGAAGGTGGTCTTCCCAAGTACCACCAAAGTCCAGAATACAAAGCCTCAATAGATCCTCGAGTACCCTATTCACCCTTTCGGTTTGGCCGTTCGTCTGTGGGTGATAAGCAGTACTCAGATTCAACCTCGTGCCCATAGCCTCTTGCAAGCTATTCCAGAATTGACTTGTAAAGATTAGGTCACGGTCACTGACAATGCTAGAAGGGACTCCATGAAGTCTCACAATCTCACGAAGATATACGGACGCTAGCCAAGATGCGGTCCTCTTGCTCTTTACTGGAATAAAATGAGCACTCTTCGTAAGTCTATCTACAATAACCCAAATGCTCGTATTCCTTTTCCTTGACCTTGGAAGCCCATCAATAAAGTCCATGGAGATACTCTCCCACTTCCAAAGTGGAACATCTAGAGGATGCAATAGCCCACCGGGCTTCCTTGACTCGGCCTTTACTCTCTGACAAACAACACATCTAGAGACAAACTCTGCCACATCCTTCTTCATTCCAGGCCAGAAGAAAATGCGCTTCATATCCTTATACATCTTATCTCCACCCGGATGTATAGTCAACTTGGAGCGATTTGCTTCATCAAGAACTTTCCTCACCAAGTCTTCCACCATCGGAACACAAAGCCTTCCGTCTCTCCTCAGCCAACCCTTATCATCTATAGAATATCGAGCAAGGTGACTAGATGTCTCCCCTCGAATCAGCTTATCTGTAATCTCAATTATCTGAGGGTCTTCCTTCTGCGAAGCCCCGACTTGATCTAGAAGGGTAGGCCTGAGCTCAAGAGATGCTAAAGAACCGGTCATCGACTCAACTGTCAAAGAGAAATCAAAGGTTGCCAAGAACTCTAAATTCTTCATCTCAACAAATAGAGGACTTAGTGTCAACCTTTTTCTACTCAACGCATCCGCTACAACATTCCCCTTGCCAGGGGTATAGGCTATATCAAAATCGTAGGACGCCAAGAATTCCATCCACCTTTGCTGCCTCAAGTTCAGATCCTTCTGCGAAAAGAGATACTTCAAAGACTTATGATCAGTATACAGCTCAAATCTCTCTCCCAGAAGATAATGACGCCAAGCCTTGAGTGCATATACTATCGCTGCCAGCTCTAGATCATGAGTGGGATACTTCTTCTCATGCACCTTAAGTTGCCTACCACCAAAACATGTAACTCTGCCTTCTTGCATCAGAACGGCGCCCAATCCCGTGCCACAAGCATCAGTGTACACGGTAAACATCTTACCACCATCGGGTAAAGCTAGAACTGGTGCTGAGGTAAGGGCTCTCTTGAGTCTTTGAAAAGCAAGCTCACAGTCCATATCCCAAGCAAAAACTAAGTTCTTCTTCGTCAACTTAGTAAGAGGAGCGGATATCTTCGCGAAGTCCTTGATGAACTTCCGGTAAAAACCTGCAAGACCTAGAAAACTTCTCACTTCGGTTGCATTCCTTGGAGTCTTCCAATCCTGCACAGCAACTACTTTAGCGGGATCCACCGCCAAGCCTTGCTTAGATACGATATGCCCAAGGAATCTAACTTCCCTTCTCCAAAAGTGACACTTGGAGAACTTGGCCTTTAACTGATGCGCTCTAAGCGTATCCATCACCTCTACAAGATGCCTCGCGTGCTCTTCTTCATCCTTGGAGAAGATCAGAATATCATCCACAAAGACCACGACAAACTTGTTCAAGAACTCTCGAAACACCCTACTCATCAAGTCCACGAAATACGCGGGTGCATTAGTCAAACCGAACGGCATAACAAGCCATTCAAAGAATCCATCTGGAGTTCTGAATGCAGTCTTGTCTATACTATCTTCAGCTACTCTGAGCTGATGAAATCCAGTAGCAAGATCAAGCTGAGAGAAAACAGAAGCACCGACAAGCTGGTCAAAGAGATCATCGATCCTCGGTAAGGGGTGTCTGTTCTTCTTAGTCAGCTTATTCAACTCTCGATAGTCAACACATAGTCGAAGAGAACCATCTGCCTTAGTAGCAAACACCACAGGCGCTCCCCATTCGGATATACTTCGTCTGATGAAGTTCTTCTCAAGTAACTCCTTTACTTGCTTGCTGAGCTCCCGTCTCTCACACGGAGCCATGTGCCGAACGGGCAAAGAAACAGGCTTAGCATTATCCACCAGATAAATGCGAAAATCAATCTCTCGTTTAGGGGGCAACCCCTTAACTTCTTCAAAAACATCTGAATAATCTCGGACCACCCTTACAGACTGAAGGGTTTCCTCTGACGAGTCGAGAGATTCAAGATAGCACAGCATGACGGGATCCTTCGGATTGCATGAAATCTCTAAGGTGTTGCCAAGGCGAGTCACAAGCCTCACAACCCTATGCTCACAATCAAGAATGGCTCCATGTCTAGACAGCCAATCCATGCCCAAAATCAATCCGTATCCCCTGAAACCAAGAACATACGCACTACACAAGAACTCTACACTGAGTATAGAGATCCTCAGATCCTCACATATCATAGATAGATGAGTAGAACCCCCAATGGGATACGAAACACAAACGGGATCATCCACTAAGCTAGTACTAAGGTGCAAACTATCAACAAGATCAGATGAAATAAAGCTATGTGATGCACCAGAATCAAACAAGGTACAAACTGGAAGATCGGAAACATAAACAAGGTTCTCAACAGAAACACTACCTCGATCGGGAACTGGAGCGGTATTGAGAGCATGAACTTGCCCTCCTGAAGGTCCAGCCTGCCCTTTCTTCTTCGGGCATTCCTTGCTGAAGTGTCCAGTCTCACCACAGGAAAAACATCCACCACTAAGCTTCCTTTTCTTCTTCCTACAATCCTTAGCAAAGTGTCCAGGCACACCACAGTAATTGCACTTTCCCTTGCCTTTGTTGTTGTTCCCCTTCTTGTTCTTGCTCTGATTCCCCTGACTGCTTTGACCACCTTGATTGCCTTTACCTTGAGAATCAGTCTTCTTTGCTTGAGTATCACTCGACTTGACCTCTTTCTTTCCATCTCCCTGAAGTAGAGCCATATTGACCAAACTCTCAAAAGTAGCCCCATGCGGAATATGTGACATCGCCAAACCCTGCAGCGGCTCATTCAATCCTCTAGCAAATCGAAGAGCCTTCTTCTCAGGAGTGTTCATCATATCCAAACCAAAACGGGCCAGCTGATTAAACTTGTTCACATACTCCTTGACAGACATATCACCTTGCTTTAATGCAATGAACTTCTCCATCTGTAAATTCGCCTCAGCAGAAGATAGAAACTTGGCCACAAATCTAGCCCTCAAATCGGCCCAAGTCTCGACGGGCCTCGTCCCATTGGTGACCTCCCACCAATAGGCTGCTTCGTCCTTCAAAAGCCATACTGTCAATAAGATCTTCCTCTCGTCATCAATCCTAAAGATAGCAAACAAGTCCTCAGTGTCTTTCAGCCAATTCCTAGCTTCAACAAAAGATTCCGTGCCTAGGAAATTCTTGCCTCCCATCGCCTTGAAGTCTTTACAAACCTTCGTGAACTCAACCTGAGGATGCTGAGGGGGAGGAGGAGGAAGAGGAGCCTCAGCAACAGGAGGGGGAGGAACATTAGCAACGGGAGGAGGAATATTAACCACTGGATGAGGAGGAACAGGGACCACCGGAGGAGGGACATTAGGGGGAGGATTCTCAACTACAGGAGGAGGAGTGGGAGTAGGGTTTGCGGGGCCGGCTGCCGCCCTAGCTTCTAGAAGTCTCCTATACCAGAGCGGTACGTTTACTCCATCCGGGATGGCAAGATCCTCAGCCATACTGAAACGAAGGATAAGATAAGATTAGGTCAAGGGAACGAAGGATAACGCTAATGGCTTTTTGGGAAATAGCCTTTTAAAATACTAGACTTTTCTTTGGAAAATACTTTATACTTGTTTTGAAAATAGTTTTTCAAAAGTCTTTTTAAAAACTTTTTGTTCTTTCTTGTAAACCTTATGCTCTGATACCAAATTTGTAACACCCCACCTCCGCTAGGGTCACTCTTTCGGGGGCACTAGCTTCTGGGGGGCGTTAGAACTGGGTAAGCATGCATAATGATATATCAAGGCAGAACAAGAACATAAATGTATATATGTAAAACAGAGTAAGTGAAAATAAAACAGCGGAATATCTCAAACCATCTCAAAACAAGTCTAGTACATCATAAAGTCATCTGCCAAAATAAACATGTCTAGTACATCATAAACAGAAATACTGAAATACATAGTGCTATCCCCAAAATAAAGATGATAAACCATAGCGAGCTCAATGTCCAGACATACATGAGCTATCCAGCAAACAAGCAAGCGATCCAAGCTAAGCACCACTGTTCCCTCCCTGAGAACCTGGGGGGGGGAACGGAAGAAAAGAAGCGAAAGAAAACAGGTCAGTCAAAAAGACTGGTATGCCCTACTACGATCAGTCTATAAAGTAATAAAGTTAGCATCATGATGGAAACTGAGATGAACATACTGGCAATAGATAAAGGTGTCATCACACAAAGAAGATTAAGCTTTGCACCAGAGTGTACTAGCAAACTAACAAAACAGGTATTGATCCCTCAGCCCAAACTTTGGCCCAATAGCATGAGGTGACCTTAATACAAGGTCCAGCCCAACGGTCTAGTCGATCGGCTCCCTATAAACCTAACACGTCAAGTGTTGGTGTCCATACGGCCCACATATGGTTGTAGTCAGACTGTGCTGGGTCCACCTTCGTGTGTATCAAGCCCTCGGGTGTCAACCCCAGACACCTAAGCAATAATGCACAGTCTAAACCTACTGGTACCCGTGCCTCGAGTTTGTCCAACACCGGACTACGTGCACGTCCGTAGCCCGCCTGGACCCGCACCGCTGTACCACTCAGCCGTCGCTTTGGTCGCTTACATCAGTCCAGTAATCGTGCCCCGCCCTAGCCTAGCCTCTAGGGTTGTGAATGATACCAAACTGGGATTACTGCTGGAACAGACCACGTTGCTAGGGTTTTCCAAGAGGGTTAAGTGTGGTTTAACCCCTCACTAATCATGGATTAAATTAGTTAAGTGTAACCAACAGTTCACCACTTAACCCCATTTAATCCCTCGTATCCCCAAAATTGGTTAAGTATTAGTGGGCCATGACTTAACCCTAATCATGAGGCATTAATTAATTTAATGCACCCAACCTCTCACATTAGACCTTGTTGTGGTTACTAGTTAGGCCGGGCGGGTCCGGGTAGCTTTACACCACAACTTGGTCTAACCTCGGGTCCAAGGTACACATGACCAACTTCTCACATTGGGTCCTATTGTTTGTAGCAACTAGTTAAGCCGGTCTGTTCCGGGTAGGTTTACGCTACAAACTCAACCCAACCTCGAGTTGGCCACACTTATGTTTTCTAAGTGTCATGTCCACTTTATTTTCAAAACATAATTACAAGTTTAACAAATACTTGGGTAGACCTAACTTAATATGTAAATTCCCAAGGGGTAGACCTAACTTAATAGGTAAATTCCCAATCTCATATTTTCATGTATTTTAAGTTTTACCCCAAAACCCCCCCAACGTCATTCTATCGCTTACATATTCGTCATAACGCATAAAGGATAGAAAGAGGGAACTTGGCACAATATACATGATAAATCTTACATATCATAATAAACATGCATAACGTGTTGGACTTGCATAACTTAGCATAGTGAACTTGCATAAACATGCATAACTTGTTAAACTTGCAAATCATGGCATAGTGAACTTGCATAAACATGCATAACTCAATAAACTTGCAAATCATGGCTTAGTGAACTTGTATAAACATGCATAACTTGTTAAACTTGCAAATCATGGCTTAGTGAACTTGCATAAACATGCATAACTTGTTAAACTTGCAAATCATAGCATAGTGAACTTGCATAAACATGCATAACTTATCAAACATGTGTAACATAGCATAGTGAACTCACATAAGCATGCATAACTCATTAAACATGCATAACATAGCATAGTGAACTCGCATAAGCATGCATAACTTATTAAACATGCATAAATCCCAACTTTCATCACATATTAACTTTAGAGTTTCTAAAATGAAGGTAAGAGGGCTTACAAATATTATGAAGACACAAATCTACTAATAAAGATTGAGAAGCCCTTTATGCAAGCATATAAAAACCCAAAACAAAGCTCCAATTAACAAAAATCCAAAAAACTCTAGCTTAGCAAATAAAGCTTGCAACTTGATGATGTATGCAAGCTAATGATCATTCATACAACTTAGAAATGCTTGTATGAATCATCAAAATCTTCATAGGAATGATTTTTGAAGAGGGTGGAGGCTAGGGTTTTTAGGTGGAGGCTATTTGAGAATTCAATTTGACATAGTTTGGTTGCTAGAATGAATAATGAGTGATTTAGGGTAGGTTAGGGTCTTATTTATAGATTAGGCTAGTGATTTAGACCATAGGATTAACCCTAGGTTGAATTAGGTCCATCAGATTTCGGAATTCTCCAGAACCAAGCCACACAACCAAGTCCAAATCAAAAATGGTGCGCCAGGCAAAACTGCCCGGCCACCCCGTGTCGACAGGGCTGTCGACAGGGCAGTCGACACCCTTAGACCCCTGTCGACATGCCTGTCGACATGGGGGTCTTGGCGGGAGTTTTCCCGCCTGACGCCAGTTAGCCCTAATCCTTGTTTTTAATTTAAAATTTAGATCTGTTTTTAACATGGAAATTTCTGAAAACTTCGTTGGGCCTTAATCGGGTCATACGGACTCCGATTTTCGAAAACTCGGACTCTATTTCGCGTATTTTTCCGAGACGAACGCAATGGCATAGCCCGTTTCCCTTGATTCAGATTTTTAGAATTAAATTCTGCCTCGATTTATGTTATAACAGGTTATTGAAAATACGGGTTGTTACGGTTTTAAGGTTATTCATATTATTATTAGTTAAATATTTATGAAATTAGTTTATAAACTTATTATTATTATATTACTGCTATTATTATATTATAGTATTATTATTTTAACTAAACGAAGAAGAACACCAAAACGAAGTGATACGGTACAGAAACCAATACAAACCCTCCAAGAAAACACCAGGATGATTAAGAACCAACCAAACCCCAGAATCCCAACTTGAGCTCATCTCCACAAATACACAAAACCAAAAATAAAGGAAAGATAGAGCCACCAACCGAACCTCTCTGACCTTACCCAAATAGAGGACCAAAAACCCGCACCAAAAGACCAGCACGATCGAACACAACTTCGATCCACATCCATTTGTAAAATACAAAGGACTTCCATTCAGTTATTGGTGCAAGAAACGAGGAACAAAATTACAGGAGCAAGAAAGCAAGGAGTCGGGAAAGGCTGAACCAGACTCCAGAGGACTGAAACGCGTAGCGAGAGATGGGTAGCACCGCGAGACAGAACCGAGGTTAGGTGAAAAAAACCCAGTGAAAACGAGGAGTGAAAGGAAGAGGCTCCAGAACTGGCAAAAAAGAAACAGGTAAAGGAGAAAATCAAAGTCAGGGATTTGGATTCGATTTCCCCATGCAAGCATAAACTAGCTGAAAGAAGACGAAAAGAGAAAAAGAATCGAAGGAAATGAAACAGGTGGAAAAGAGGAGAGAGGAGAAAGGAAGAAGAGGAGAGAGAAGCCAAATGTTAGTAATGAAAAGTACATACTAGAAGTCAAGTCCATGCTGACATATGCAGTAGGCCATGCTGTTGTCGAACCAATGGGAATAAATCACAATTGACACCCATTTGACTACGATTGCCCTGCGGACAATCAAAAACTAAACTATATTAAATATTGCATTAAATAACAAATTATTTTATAATATTGCAATAATAATATAACTGATTTTTACAATTTGAGGTATGCTCTCCTTCTCTTACTTTCTTTAACCTGCCAATCAATAAAATTGAGAAAATATTAAATTGAAAGAGCAATCAGGTGTGGAATCTGAAGCAATTCCAATAGTTTGGTGGCATGTGCTAAGCAATTATATAGTTTTATCTGAGTGTTAGCATGCGATACTGAAATGATAATTAGTTCACACTCACTAAAATGAGAACAAGTGGATAAACAACAATAAATTCCAATCTCAGAACCTGAACACTAGCATGATGTGTCGTGTACGGACTAAGATGTGCACAAGAATTCATGGATCAATAATTCATAGACAAGTTCAGATGAATAAGGCTAAACAAAGATAAAATTAAGTGACATTTCACATTATTTGGAAACCGTTTTTCCTATGATATCAGCTGCAGTTCAATATTTTTTGACTACATGCATGCGAAACTAGAAGATATTCCCATTGTATTATAGCATTTGGATATTCTGTTATATTGATTTCTTCACACAAATGTGATACCTGTAAGAAGTCATTACTTCAGGGTCCCTTAAAAATCTGTCTGTGCAGGACATTCACAATACGGAAATACAGAAGCTGCCACAATGTATAAGGTATCAAAGGCACAATGAAGAGCCATGTTGACAAATATGATTTATCCTCTACATAACGCCATGTTATTTTTACCGGTATACTCTCTGGATGCATGGCAATTCATCATTATTTGTAATGATGGCATAAAAAATGCATTCAACCTCGGCCAACACTAACCCTAGACATATAAACTATAGAAAATAGACCAAAAACATCAGCGAACAAAATTTTCCACATTCAAAAAAAAAAGTTCAATGTATACTGTATTAGCAAAATTGGCAAGTGTAGACTGAGATATCAAATGGGGATTGTTGTTGGCACTCCAAGTATTGCTAAAGAGAGGTCTATGTTTTTCTTAAAAAAAAAAAATTGTAAAGGGGAGTACCAATGCAGAGAGCACCCCGTTAACAAATAAATTTTATTTTACCAAATTAACCTTCTTTACAATAATATCTTTTTTAGTTGTTAATCAAAAAAATCATATGGTATATTAGTTGAACTGCATCATATTTTTATAACAAATTATCAATAATCTCATTCTTCGATGTGTATCAGATCAGATGAAAACATATCATTCATAAGGAATTATATACATATATCAAACAATTTTTTTTATATGGTATCCCACCAGTGAATTCGTCGAATTTTTTTCGTTTGCAAATTTTTTAGGGTTTGGTTTTTTTGCATTTGAAATTGATTGAGATTTGAGATGGTAACTGACGTTATTACCAAATTGGAGTGTTTTTTAAATTTGATTCCTCTTAACAATATTTGGAGTGTCAATAACAATGATCTATCAAATTAAGTGAGGTAATGCTTATAATTCATTTGATGCTATTATTCTAGAAGTAATCTTTTCAGTAAAATATATCAGTTGTTTTTTGAAGAAGAAAAACTACTCATGTCAGAAAACTGATTACCTTTTAGTATTATGACATTCTTTTAGGGTACAGTGAACAGACAAAAAGGAACGTGCTAATAATACTTCAATATTTCACCTACATTGACTAGTCTTCTATTTCTGATAACTACAAGTAAAGTTGTAGTAATTAGGCAAACATCCAACATTAGACAAATAGGTTTCGTTGACTAGTGGCTATAAGAGTGCAATAAAAGCACGAAAAATAAAAGAGTTAAAAATATCAGGAATGCTATTAGGCCCGGAAGTCAATTTGTTATTGTGTGCGAAAATAATCCAGACCCTTGAATTTTGCATATGCCCATGAATTACGTGAAAGTTCGTTCAATTACATCCCTTCATTTTCAGATCCGCACAAAATGTCAGGGTTACCTTCGGGCCCTGTAGCACTACTGTAAAAATATAGCAATTGTTAATCTTCTCTACTTCTGTTTTGATATTCCTAGCAGTTAGTAATTAATTCAATTGGTAATAAATTTCTGTTAATATCCCAAAATATACACTTTGTTGCTAATAAATTTCCATTAATAACTTCCCAAAATATACACTTTATTGCTAATAAATTTTTGTTAATCAAATTTACTTTGCAAGCCTGTTTTGCTCAGACTTACAAGTTACAAGTGCTGATTGAATCCTTCGTAAAGTACTTCTATTTTTTGTTACAATTCCATCATAAATTTGGTTTTCAATGCATTTACATATAATAGTATAATGAGGCAAAAATCAAGACAATGTCAAAACCTTTGTAGATTTTAATGCTAATCAAAACCTTTACAAACATTAAAGCTTTAAATGTGCTTTTTATCCAATGTTTACATCCCTTATTGTATAATAGCGAATGTAACATAATAGCGAATGTAACATATCTGTATAGTTAAATAATGGGCCGAACCCACAGCCCACTTAGTGTTATCTATATAAAGACTTCTGTACCTATCATCAAATAATAATTTTGGCTGAATACAACTATTTTCTAATTTCTCTCATTACATTTTGTTCCAGCACTTGCAAACTTACATTTACAATATAGTCGTAAATCTATCTTGGTATCGGAGCAACCGTGTGCTAACTGCATCACCATCGAGTCTTGATCATTATCGATCACTCAGAGGCAATTCTTGCAGCAGTCCATCAGAGGAGCTTCATCATTTGGACTCCTCCCATCAAAGATCTTGCGATCCTGTCATTTGAGAGTTGTGACTCTATCAAAAGGCAATTGTGCCTCGCCATCACCTGTGTGGCTGCAGTCAACTGTTTTGATAGAGTTTGTTGGTATAGAAAATCTGAACTCAAAAGTAATCGATCAAGAAAACTCAAGAAATCACTCAGTTGATTAAAGTGTCGTCCAAAGAAAGTTTTCAGACATCATTCTCATCAAGAATTGAAGCAGTCATCATACTATAAACCTTCTGGTTGCAAAAATTAATCAACCTAAGTGTTTCTTATAGTTACCTCAATTCAAGAATTACCCAGTTCAAATTTTCATACCCGTTTCATACCAGTTGCATCATCATCCTGTTTTCTTTCTGCCATGACGAGTCAAGGAGATGTCACCAGTCCTCAAGCGTCAAGCAGTAGAATCTCAAGTGGTCAATCTGATCCCACAATTGATCTGATGAAATCTATAATCAAGCCACAGAGTCAACTAATCTCTGAAAAGCTCGACGAATCCAATTTCCTGTTATGGAAATTACAAATAGAAACAGCCGTTAGAGGTTATGGCTTAGATGAATTCATATATGGTACAAAAACTGTGCCACCAAAATTTATCAGAGACAGTGAAGGAAAACTCGTGCAAAACCCAGAATTCTTGGCCTACCAAAGGCAAGATAGCCTCGTTTGTTCATGGATGATGTCATCCATAGGTCCCACAATACTGCCACAACTAATTGGCGTAAAAACTGCCCAAGAAGTGTGGGCTACTATCGAAAGAAACTTCACTGCACAATCTTCAGCAAGAATTATGCACTACAAACGACAATTACACAACATCAGGAAAGGAGAATCAACTATGAATGATTATCTTCTCAAAGTAAAGAATATATGTGATCAATTGAGTTCAGCAGGACAAAACGTACCTGAGTCTGAACAAGTACTGTCCATTGTTAGTGGTCTAGATGATGATTATGAAGCCGTTACAGCTATTATACTATCAATGGATCCTACCCCAAATTTACAATATGTATGCTCTACTCTACTAGCTCATGAAGGGAGAATTGATCACAAGAAAAGTGTTAATTCCGATCCATCAATCAATTACACCTCATATGGAAGAGGGAAATTTCAAGATAAGGGGAATTCATCAAGAAATCAAACCAACAGTCAGAGGGGTGGTCAGGCCTCTAGAGGCAGAGGTCGTGGCAGGAACAACAATAGTAAAGTGAGATGTCAAATTTGTGAGAAGTATGGTCACAGTGCCGCTAAGTGCTTTTTCAGATTTAATACTAATTACACTCCTCAGCAAAATAGCAATTCTAATAGCAACTCAAGTGTGAACAACGTAAGCAATCAAAATGACAACAAGTCAGAAGTGCACAATGTAGACGCAGCTAAAGTCGAAGATATTACTGATGATAGTTGGTACCCCGATTCAGGAGCTACAAATCATGTGACTAACAATTTGAACAATTTAAATCTTGGAAATCGTGAGTACAAAGGTACGCAAAACTTACTTGCTGCAAATGGTAGAAATATTCACATAACACACACTGGAAATGCAATAATTGATGGACCCAAACAACTATATCTCAAAAACTTACTAAGGGTACCATCAATTAGAAGAAATCTAATGAGTGTTTCCCAATTTGCTAAAGACAATAATGTATATTTCGAATTCTTTCCCAATGCTTGTCTAGTTAGAGATATACTGACCCATGAAATAATTTTGCAGGGTAATGAAACCAACGGACTATACAAGTTTAATGTCAATAAATCCGAAATCAATGACTGTAGTGGCAATACTCATTTGTCAAATATGTCTAATGATCATGTATTGACTATTTCCTATGATAATGTTTCTACTGTTTTTAATGATCAAGTGACGACTTCTGACAGTAAATGCATGCAAGATAGTGAGTTTGAACTATGGCATAATAAACTGGGACACCCCAGTATAAAAATTATGAAACATGTACTTGAAAATAACAATAATATTAACATAGACAAACTACCAACCACTCATGTATGCACGTTTTGTCAAATGGGAAAGAGTCATAAGATTGCATTTCCAGACTCAAACACAAAGTATTCTAGATCACTTGAATTGATTGCTACAGATCTATGGGGTCCAGCTCCTATTTGTTCTGACTACGGGTACAAATACTACATTTCCTTTATAGATGGTTATAGTAGACATGTCTGGATATATATGCTTAAAAGCAAATCTGACACTTGCAAAACTGTGCAACATTTCATCACATATGTTGAAAACCAAACTGGCAATAAGGTTAAAATATTTCAAACAGATGGGGGTAAAGAATTCTTACCTCTAAAACAATATTTTTATAATAAGGGTATTCTACACAGAACTACCTGCCCCTATACTTCTGAACAAAATGGGATTATAGAGAGAAAGCATAGACACATTGTTGAAACAGGGCTAACATTGCTTGCAAAAGCCTCTATGCCTCTTAAATTTTGGCCTGAAGCTTTTGCAACAGCATTATATTTAATTAATCTAATGCCCAATAAAATCCTAAAATTCAAAAGTCCTCATGAGATGTTAACTGGTAATAGTCCAGATTACAATCACTTGAGAACATTTGGTTGTCAATGCTTTCCCTATTTAAGACCATATAACAGTCATAAGCTTGATTTTAGGTCTGTACCATGTACATTTTTAGGATACTCAAACATTCAGAAAGGGTACAAGTGCTTAGATAACAAAGGTAGAATTTATGTGTCCAGACACGTAGTTTTCAAAGAACATGTGTTTCCATATAGTAACACTGGAATTAGAACCACTCATAAAATTCAAAATCCAAGGCAATCTGCTCTAGCCATACCTGATGTTGGGGACATAGTGATACCAATTCAACGGTGTCAGGTCAGCAGTGACAGCAATCCTCAACACATAATGCCATCTGATGGGCCAGGTCAAGAGGAGCATGCATCACCACCAACTGCTTCTGATCACAATACTCAGCAGCCACATATCAGTAATAATAATCAATCTAGCTGCAGTAATGATGACATGGATACAGGTAATACTGTGCAACATGATACTGCTGAGAACAACAAAAATCAACATCATATGAAGACCAGGGCAAAATGTGGTGTATTTAAACCAAAAATTTACAACATAGCATCGGAAAATCAAGAACCAGTATCCTATCATGAAGCAGCACAATCTAATCACTGGATTGCAGCCATGAATGAGGAGTACAAGGCTTTAATTAAAAATAATACATGGACATTAGCAGCTGCTCCTAATCATAAAAATGTCATTGGCTGTAAATGGACTTTTAGAATTAAAAGAAATTCTGATGGCTCAATCTCAAAGTATAAGGCAAGGCTAGTCACAAAAGGGTATTCACAACAAAGTGGATTTGACTTTACTGAAACATTCTCACCTGTTGTGAAACCAACCTCTATAAGAATAGTGTTGACCATTGCCTTACACAATAAATGGTCTATCAAACAACTCGATGTAAATAATGCTTTTTTGAATGGTATCTTACAGGAAGAAGTGTATATGGAGCAGCCACAGGGGTTCATACAGCAAGGAAAGGAAGGGCTTGTATGCAAATTAAACAAAGCTATCTATGGGTTAAAGCAGGCACCTAGGGTTTGGTTTGACAAGCTCAAAGCAACACTTGTCAAACATGGATATAACTCACTGAAATCTGATAATTCTATTTTTACAAAATTCACCACTGTGTCTACTACCTATATACTCATATATGTTGACGACTTTATAATTACAGGAAACAGTGATGATGAGATAGGTGAAATCACAAAAGCCTTAAATTCAGAATTCTCTATAAAAGATCTTGGTGACCTAAATTACTTCTTAGGAATTGAGGTCAAAAGAAATGGCAACTCTGAAATTCATCTTAGCCAAAGGAAGTATATTTCTGAAATTCTAATTAGAGCAAAAATGCACAATGCTAACTCACTTCCTACTCCTATGGTTACAGGTCCACAATTATCTAAAACTAAAGGAGAGGCTATCAAAGATGAAAAACAGTATAGAAGTCTGGTTGGAGCACTACAATATGCCACAATTACCAGACCAGACATTTCCTACAGTGTCAACAAAATTAGCCAATACATGCAAAATCCACTGGACCAACACTGGAAAGCCCTAAAGAGAATACTCAGATATTTAAAGGGAACTATAACACAAGGACTCATACTAAAACACAGTGAAAATCTCAGCATAAATGCATATTCAGATGCAGATTGGGAAACTGACCAAGACGACAGAAAATCAACATCTGGTTATTGTGTATATTTAGGCAAAAACCCCGTGTCGTGGTGCGCTAAAAAGCAAAATACAGTTTCCAGATCTAGCACAGAGGCTGAATTCAGAAGTATGGCAAGCATTACTGCAGAACTAATGTGGATAAAGTCGCTTCTTAGTGAACTTAAAGTTAATCTCAGCAAACAACCTACGATCTGGTGTGACAACACTAGTGCTATCTCTCTAACCGCTAATCCAGTTCTTCACTCGAAGACTAAACATATTGAATTGGATCTATATTTTATACGTGAACAAGTAATGAAGAATAAATTGAGAATCGGATATATAGCTTCTCAAAATCAAAAGGCAGACATAATTACTAAGCCTCTCTCAAAGGCAAACTTTTCAAGACTGAAGACAGAGCTTAACGTAGATGATGAAGATCCAAGCAAGCGCACAAATCTACAAATTTTCATGCCAGAGTAGCAGATCTATCAGTTGCGCCGTCCAATTGCATTCGATTTCTGGTGATTACGGAATTCTTCCTGGAGATTGATGAAGCGCCGCCATTATTTTCACTCGCTGAACAAACCCTAGTCTTCGATACGATTTGAGGGGGGGTAATAGCGAATGTAACATATCTGTATAGTTAAGTAATGGGCCGAACCCACAGCCCACTTAGTGTTATCTATATAAAGACTTCTGTACCTATCATCAAATAATAATTTTGGCTGAATACAACTATTTTCTAATTTCTCTCATTACATTTTGTTCCAGCACTTGCAAACTTACATTTACAATATAGTTGTAAATCTATCTTTGTAGAGTAAAACGTTAGTATAAAATGTTGTTCCTCTTATCTCAGCTGGAAAAAAAAACCAACAAATAGATAATAAAGAGAGAAATAAGATATACGAGTGGGAAACCAATACGGTCCATGGTAAAATACAAAAAAGAGATGCCATGCCTTAGGCTGATACGCTGCTAGTAGTTGTAGCTGTCAGTAACAAACAACTTATTATGCTTCAGCTATTCGTTCATTCCAAAAGGTGGTCAATGTTATTAAACAGGCATTAACCAGTTTTTTATGTTTGTTGAAAAGTTCATGTTTTCTATATCATAAAAAAAATAAAGAAACACAATTGTGACTGTAACAAAAATAGTCCATTAAACCATTCAACAAGAGCCTAAGCATTTAAAAAGATGAATATATAAACATGCATAATAAAGGATCTACTGTTGATGTGTTTCTCTTCTCCACGCTTTGATTCCTTTACATGTATAATAAAGGATCTACTGTTGATGTGTTTCTCTTCTCCACGCTTTCATTCCTTTTGTTTCTTAGAACTATTTTCTATTGAATTTTAGAACCCTTTTGATAAGAATACCATCATCCATGAGATGTTGATATAAGTATAAACTGTCATTCTAGTATCCATCAAGTTATCTACTAAAATTATAATAGTCTACCACAATAAAAAAAACAATATAACAGAAAAGAGAGTGGAAAGGAGAGCCAGAGAGACTCACAATGAACAATACATATTCCGAGCAAGCACCTCGAAACTCGAAAGCATGCGAGATGAAGAGCTTCCACCAGCGTGTCCACATACATAGTGGTTATTCTCCAAAGAGGGAGTTCAGATCCGATAATTGAAAGTCAAGTCAGCAAGAACTATGGGGTTTCATGTGAAGACGATGAAGAGAAGCGCCTCAGCATTAAACGTTCAAGTAAGAGAAATGAATGCTAATTTTAGACTTTTAGGTAGGAATTTCAAAAGGATTACCAAAGAGGTGATTTCGGGGAAAAAAAATAATGATTTCGGAAGCGGAGACTATGAAAAGGGGTCTCGTTCTAAACCCTGGAATAGCAAATATGAGCGGGAGGAAAAAAAATAGCCGCCATCTCTTTTTTGTTTTGTTATAGGCGCATAGGTATGGGATGACGTGGGTAACGCGCTATTATTATTATCTGTGAAGGCAAGAGAAATCACCTATATCCTAAATTCTCTATCTCTCTATACCCAACCAATAAACACTCCCTAAATCCCACTTTTTTGCAATTAAAACCTCATTTATTTTTGGACTTAATTGTAAAAAGATGAAATTCAAGAATACTTATTGATTTGGTACAGAGGTACAGAGACTTTTGGGGACAGAGAATTAGCTCTCCTGTGAAGGACGTAAAATTAATCTAAGTACACCAAGTTGCATTGTGGTGCTATCAATAGTTAATTTTCTCATAGTGATATATAACAAAAATGAGAAAGAAAATGATATATCAATTTATTCATATCGCTAAAATAAATGGTGCTAATAAAGATTATTTGAGTTTATGGTTAAAATAAATGTCTATTATAGCATGTCTAATTTTGTAGGAGATAGTATACCAATCAAATGATATTTTGAGTAAAATTAGAGTTTGATTTAATTATATATATAATATACTCACCATTCAAGTCTCTTATACAAATAGCGAGAATTCAAATATATATACCATAATTTACTTGAAAGATAAGAAATGTACCACATAGGTTATTTTTTCACTTCATTCCATTATAGATATCAACTTTTAAATCTATGTGTGATAGGCTTTAGGTGAATAAAACATTATATTTCAGAAATATAAGAATTAGTACCAAATGAGAACATTATTCTCTGTGAATGTAGTGAGATTTTTGCGTTAACAGTAGCAATGCGTGTATCACTACTGTTGCTACACATAAAGAGTTGGCTGTGAGTGGCAACCATTGAATTATTGAGGAGTTATATTCCTTTGTATCATAAATCAAGTGGAAGAAGAGGTTATGTTGATTGAGCTGACGGGATATAACTGAAAACAATTTTGCTCCACTCACTTGGTAAAGGAAGTTGATAATGTTTTTTTCCCCTTTTGTATGAGTAAGATTGATCTTTGAATATATTTTTTATAATTCAATTGCATTATCATATTTCATTACAAGATTGGAAAATGTTCAAATCTATATATGGATTATATTATTTTATTATAAAACAAATAGATTGATTCTTGCTTTAATCACTTGTTCAATCATGAAATAAATACGCAAAAATGTGCTAATTTTTGCCCTTAATTCACACATTTAGATTGACTATTTGGTGCTAAACTTTTGAGCATCTTTCTCAGTTAAAAAGCACTTAGGTTGATTTAGCAACCATGTTTTAAAAATCCATACAATAGATGGTATAGGTTTGAACTTTCTTTAGCATGAGCAGTATAACTATAATCGAGGGGAAAAAACATTGATTACGTATCCCACTTGCAATAGTCCAAAATATGTCAATTTTGAGATAGATGATCCTCTACTTTGTCACATTATTCATTATAGATGATGTACTCCATAGTGTATGATGCTTGGAGTGCTTTATATTGATATGAATTGTATTATAGATCCATACAGCTGCATGCATGAATAATTAACTTACTTAATTTAGTAGCAACTATAGGACATCTTCAACAATTTTACCTCGAATAAAAATTTGTATTTTAAAATACTAATCTTCTTAACCGAAAAAAGTGTCCTTTCTCATTTGCTTTATAGCTTTATGTCTTCGAATTGGATCTTTAAAATGTATAATATGAATTTTATAGTGGTGACTGGTGCCCGTATATTCGAAGTCTACATGGCTGATCTCCTGGAGTAAGCATCATAATACAATTGACTAGGCTGTTGCCCTGAAAACTGAATATTTGTTTAGTTCATTTATAATTTTTAATTCAGTTCCTATAAGCTTTCAGTTTGTTTGATTCACACAAATCTTATTATATTAAAATACTTATTCTATCCTTTTGTCACTTGAATATAATAACGATAAAAATAAAAGAATCAAATAATTTTGTATGTTCTCTTCCTTTTTAGTTTTATCCAACATATATAATATAGGAACTAAACGCAAAAGCATTATTTTGCTGGAAAAAGAAAAACAAATTATCAGATTCCCACTATATTGATAATTAGTAATTACTATAATTAATACATAAATTAAGTTTTTCTTTCTACCTCAATACTTATAAGAGTGCTTACAAATAAACTATATTAATGACTATGAATAGATCACTAGCCGCAAATAATTTTGTTCCACAAATGGATCATAAGCCAATTACTTGATGTAACATAATTCAAAGACCATGTTTTTAATGCTCATAAATCTTAATAAAAACACTTGAGCAAATAAATATCATTGTTATATGAAGCTTCAGCAAAATCTTCAAATAAACTAAACTTTTATATATGAATACTTTTAATTATTTAATTTCATGTTAAACTGATAATAAAATAAAAGAATCAAATAATTTTTTGTTTTCTTTCTTCTTAGTTTTATCGCATGCTAATCTATATGGACTAAATATAAAAGCAGTATTTTACTAGAAAATAAATATCACATAATTATATTCCTACTGTATTGATCATTGGTAATTATGATAATTAATACGTAAATTATGCTTTGTTTTCTTCGCCAATATTAACAAGATTGCTTTGTACAAGTAAACTATAATTGTTAACAAATATAAATTTTATATATTGATATGTTTATTGTTTTAGAATTTATAGATTACGTTCCAGTCAAAAAAAAATCATATAATATGCATGTGACTGTTGGAAATGTTTTTATAAACATTAGGTGAATTATTAAAAATGTTGGAATAAGTGTATAAATGGCTCTTATATGTGAATAGTCCCTCATCATGAGACTATATGGAAGAAGCAAGTATTTATACTAGTTTCTAAGAAGTCATATTGGGGCCTTGGGATCCCAATACATGCTTTGTTGTGAGGAGAGAGACCATGCATCATGACCACCACACGCGCGCGACCGACTCGACCCGACCCGGCCCGGTCTGGTTCAGTTCGGGCTCGGGTTTGGGCTTTATGGTGTAGACACTTATATTTTTTGGACCAGAAAACCTTGCCTTTTTTAAACCGTTTTTTATGGAAAATATTTCTGAGCCGACTTTTACATGAAGCGGTAAACTCTTGACTCGTTATTTTAGTAGATCCGATTTTCTCTCACTGCTCAGTATTTTCATTCAGCCCTAATCCCCGTCTATATATTATCTTCAATTGTAGACGATAACATTTATCTGAACAATGTTTTATTATGTCCTCCATTAAAAAAAAGAGCATTTTTTTTATATTCGAAAGTGCAAATCTGCATTGGTTTGTTGTGCAAGCAAATCAGTTATTATTTTCAGATGCCGTTTTATCCTAGAGGCGGTGGCGGAAGTATGAACTGGTTTGTACCATCAACCAGATCGTCGAATCATCTTCAAGAAAGCGACCAAGTACGTGACTCAGCCATTGTTTCCCAACAATTTGAAGATGAACTGAAACAATGGCTTCGACATCAACCCTGGATGTTGCTGCTCCTCCCTCTGCCTTCCAGATCCCACTCGTGACTGCTGCTTCATTCACATTCGAAGGCTTGCATTGCAATCGATGGCGTCAGAAGATGGAGTTCTATCTGATAATGAGAAAGGTGGTTGCTGCTCTGACCACCGGCAAACCGCAGTTGGCAGACAAACCTGACGGAACTGATGAAGCGCAGACGGCTTCCTGGTCTGAACAATCAAAGCAACTACCGATCTGGACTAAACAGGATTACTTGTTTAAAAAAATTCATACTCAATGGCCTCAGCGATGATCTGTATGATTACTACACCTCGGAGGACAAGACAACGAAGGAGATCTGGGAAGCGCTGAAGAAGAAGTATGATACAGAGGAGGCAGGGGCAAAGAAGTATGTTGTCAGCCACTATCTCAAATACCAGAAGACAGACGATAGGTCAATAGTGATGCAGTCTCATGAGCTCCAGAAAATAGCTCATGAGATCATCTCAGAAGGTATGACATTGGACGAACAATTTCAAGTTGCTGTCATTTTTGACAAATTGCCCCCAGGTTGGAAAGATTTTAAGAATATCTTGCGGCATAAGACTAAGGAATTTTCCTTAGAGAGCTTGATCACTCGCCTCCGTATTGAGGAGGAGGCACGCAAACAGGATTAGAAAAAGGAATTGCTGGTTGTATCAAACAACAGCACTAAAAAGAATAAACCCGCAGTTCTGAAGCCGAATCAAAAGTCCTTTAAGAATCAGAACTGGCGCAACAAACAGAACGGGAATTCGCAAGGAAACCCAAAAGGACAGCAAAAACCAGCCCAAAAGAATGATTCTGGACAGTTATTTCTATGTTACAACTGTGGAAAATCAGGTCATATGGCACGAAAGTGTCAGAACAGGCCAAGCTCTACACCGCAGGCGAACCTGACTAAGGAGCCTCTTACGTCTATGGTTACTGAGATTCATCTTATTGGGGGATCAAAGGGTTGGTGGGTAGACACTAGTGCTTCTCGCCATGTCTACTATGATCGTGATATGTTCACCACATATACAGCTGCTGATGATCAGAAAGTGTTGTTGGGAGATTCTCACACCACTAAAGTTGTAGGGGTTGGAAATGTGGAAATCAAGTTTACCTATGGAAAGACTGTGATTCTAAACGATGTTATGCATACTCCAGAGATGAGGAAGAATCTGGTTTCTGGCTTTCTCCTTAATAAGGCGGGCTTTACTCAAGTTATTGGGGCTGATTTGTATACCCTTATAAGGGAACTTTTATGGGAAAGGGTTATGCTTGTGCGGGAATGTTTAGATTAAATGTTGAATCTAATAATGACTACTTCTGCTTATATGTTGTGTGATTTTAATATTTGGTACTCTAGATTATGTCATGTTAATAAACGAATAATTCATAGCATGAGCACCCTAGATATGATTCCTAAAATATCAGAATCTGAACCTGATAAAAGTGAATTCTGTACACAAGCTAAAATCACAAAGAAACCTCATAAATCTGTTGATAGAGTTTCTGAACCCTTAGATTTGACTCATTCTGATATATGTGAGCTTGATGGCACTTTGACTAGACATGGACATCGTTATTTTATCACTTTTATTGATGACTGCTCTGATTTCACATATGTATATCTTATGAAAAATAAAAGTGATGCATTTGACATGTTTAAAACATTCAAAACTAAAATTGAGAATCAAGCAAATAGGAAAATTAAGAGACTTCGTAGTGATAGAGGAATAGAATATGAATCTAGTTCAATTTTGGACTTCTATAAATTACATGGTATTGTACATGAAAGAATTGCACCCTATTCACCTGAAATGAATGGTAAAGCTAAAAGAAAAATTAGGACTTTTACTGAATTAGTAGTTGTCATCCTACTAAATTCTGGTGCAGCAAAACATTGGTGGGTGGATATTTTATTGACTGTATGCTATGTTCTGAATAAAATCCCCAAATCTAAGAATAATATTTCACCTTATGAAATTTTAAAGAATTATAAACCCAATGTCTCATACTTTAGAACTTGGGGTTGTTTAGCATATGTTCGCATTGCAGATCCTAAGAGAATAAAATTGGCAAGTAGAGCATATGAATGTGTATTTATAGCCTATGCTATCAATAGCAAAGCATACCGATTTTATGACCTAAATACACATAATATAATTGAATCAAATGATGCTGATTTTTATGAAACAAAATTTCCTTTTAAATTAAGGAATAGTGGGGGCACATCAAGTATGCCTATTAGAACTGAACTTAATAAAAGTTCTGAAGCTGAACCTAGAAGAAGTAAAAGAGCAAGAACCGTAAATGATTTTAGTTCATATTTTTGTGCTTTTACTATAGAGGAGGGTCCCTTAAACCTTCAAGAGGCCTTATCTTCTTTAGATGCCGATTTTTGGTAAGTGGCTATAAATGATGAGATGGATTCTTTGGAATCCGATAAGACTTGGCATTTGGTAGATTTACCCCCTGGTTGTAAATCTATAGGCTGTAAATGGGTGCTTAAAAGAAATTAAAACCTGATGGCACTAATGATAAATATAAAGCACGACTAGTAGCTAAAGGTTTTAGGCAAAAAGAAAATATAGATTTCTTTGACACTTTTTCACCCGTAACTAGAATAACATCCATTCAGGTATTAATCTCACTTTCTTTCATTCATAATTTACTAATACACCAAATGGATGTTAAAACCGCTTTTTTAAACGGTGAATTAGAAGAATAAATTTATATGGACCAGCCTGAAGGATTTGTAGTACATGGTCAAGAACATAAAGTATGCAAATTAGATAAATCATTATATGGTTTAAAACAAGCACATAAACAATGGCATGAAAAATTTGATAACTTAATCATTTCACATGGTTTTAAAGTTAATGAAAGTGACAAGTGCATTTATTACAAATCTGAGAATGATATTTGCACTATTATATGGCCTTATGTAGATGACCTACTCATCTTTGGGTCAAACATTCATGCCATAAACTCAGCCAAATCCTTATTAAGTGCCAAACTTGATATGAAAGATCTAGGTGAGGCGAGTGTAATCCTTGGTATTAAAATTATTAGGTCAGAAAAGGGAATTTCTTTGGATCAATCTCATTACATTGAGAAAATACTGAAGAAACACAATTACTTTGACTGTAAACCTGCATGTACACCATATGATCCAAGTGTAAAGTTATTTAAGAACACTGGTGAAGGTGCTAGACAGTCTGATTATGCGAGCATCATTGGCAGCCTTTGGTATGCCACTGATTTTACTAGACCCGACATTGCCTATGTCATAGGATTATTGTGCAGGTTTACCAGTAGACCTAGTATAGAGCACTGGCATGCTATTGAAAGGGTCATGAAATACCTTAAACGAACTATGAACCTTGTGGATTACATTATTAAAGGTTTCCAGCTGTACTTGAAGGATATTCTGATGCAGACTGGAATACCTTATCTGAGGATTCTAAAGAGACCAGTGGCTATATATTTAGCATCGCTGGAGGAGCTGTTTCTTGGAAATCCAAGAAACATACTATTTTGGCTCAGTCCACTATGGAGTCTGAGATGATAGCACTAGCCATAGCTAGTGAAGAAGTAGAGTATTTGAGAAATCTGCTAGTTGAGATTCCCTTATGGGAAAAACCGATACCAGGTGTGTTGATATATTGCGATAGTACTACGGATATTTCAAAAGTTCAGAACCATTATTATAACGGTAAGAGACGACAAATACGTCGTAAGCGCAACACTGTTAGAGAACTACTTTCTACAGGTACCGTTAGAGTTGATTACGTACATAGTGATGAAATTTTGGCAGATCCTTTGACGAAAGGACTGTCCAGAGAGAAAGTCCTTAATTCTTCTAAAAGAATGGGACTATTGCCCTTAGATTGTTGAGTCACGCACAATGTTAACCCGACCTAAATGACTGGAGTTCCCAAGAACTAGGTTCAATGGGTAAAAACAAGTTGTGTAGTGGTAGGAGTTAAACATGCTATTTAATAAACCAAGAAGCATGTATTCCTGAAGTGATTAGAGGATGAGTGGATAGAAACTCTTAATGAGATCTATACTTTATTTGGAGTGGAGTACCTACCTTCAGGAGTACTCTTGATAGACTCACCTATGTGAATGTGGAAATGTGGCTGTTTCCTATGGAGTTTTGGGAAAAACTTCTAGAGCATTCACTAAACTGGGATAGACATGCATGGCCATAAATGCGTGGGCTTATTTGATTGCACTATAGAAAAGGTTGTGTGTGGTTTGATGTTAGGAATAGAGTTCAAGACTACGCGTCACTCTAGTAAAAACTGAATCTTATTCACTATACAAAGGTTCAAGTCGGATGTCACCTTTGTTTATGCACAATCTTATGTTTTTAGAAACTACTCGAAAATATTTAATAAAATTCAAGTGGGGGATTATTGGAAATGTTTTTATAAACATTAGGTGAATTATTAAAAATGTTGGAATAAGTGTATGAATGGCTCCTATATGTGAATAGTCCCACATCATGGGACTATACAGAAGAAGCAAGTATTTATACCTATTTCTAAGAAGTCATGTTGGGGCCTTGGGCTCCCAATACATGCTTTGTTGTGAGGAGGGATACCATGCATCATGACCACCACACACGCGCGCGCGACCGATCGACTCGACCCGACACGGCCCGACCCTGCCCGGTCCGGTTTGGTTTGGGCTCGGGTTTGGGCTTGGGCTTTGTGGTGTAGACACTTATATTTTTTGGACCAGAAAACCTTGCCTTTTTCAAACCCTTTTTTATGGAAAATATTTCTGAGCTGACTTTTACATGAAGCGGTAAACTCTTGACTCGTTATTTCAGTAGATCTGATTTTCTCTCACTGCTCAGTATTTTCGATCAGCCCTAATCCCCATCTATATATTATCTTCAGTTGTAGACGAGAACATCCTTCTGAAAAACGTTTTCTTACGTCCTCCATTAAAAAAAGAGCAGTTTTTTTTATATACGAAAGTGCAAAACTGCACTGGTTTGTTGTGCAAGTAAATCAGTTATTCTTTTCAGAGACTGTTTTATCCTAGAGGCGGCGGCGGAAGTACGAACTGGTTTGCACCACCGACCAGATCGCCGAATCGTCTTCAAGAAAGAGACCAAGTACGTGACTCAGCCATTGTTTCCCAACAGTGACAATACTTAAAATTTGGTAGGTCCAAAACTTTATGGTGGTGCCATATTAGCTCATGTACAATGTAATAGTTCATTCTCAAATATGTGCGAAATATTTACTTATGCATGTGCGTTTTATTTGCACATGATATACTCATTTAAATTTAATACTGAATTTTACTAAAAATATTATTATGTATCTACAAAATGAAACTTCGTAATCTTTGTCATACACTATTTACGGTTATTTATTCGTTGAAGTGACTTTTTAAAGAATAATGATGTAATATAAATTAAGGCTGATGTGCATTCAACTTTCAATTAGGATCATGCAAATTTTGGCTGTGTTTTTCTTTTTAAATGATAGGGAGCTTCCAATCCACAAAGTTCATCCTCTCAGATGAATATCTTAGTACATGTTTATGATATGAAATAAATTAACTGAAAATCGGGTTGGCTTGCATCCAACAAAGATCTAATCTTTCCTCGCAGATTTTATCCCTTATGAGTTAAAATGAAAGAGAAAGAGCATGATTTTGGCAAGAGTACGAGTAACATAGTTTGTAAAGGGGTTGTTGCTAAATGGAAACAACATATACTGATTATACTGAAATAAGTCAATTTAAACATTATATTGGACCAAAAGGTTTATATGGTTTATAATTCAAATTTTCAAGCTTGAGTCGTATTTGGTGATATTATATTGTATATAGATTTTGGATAACTAAATTGTGATCTCCTTTATCGACTAGGCTACAAATTTTGCTTATACTAATGCAATGGAGCAAGTGTTAGTTTGTCACCTAAACAATGATCTGAAGCCTGAAAGCAGTTTACCAAGCATCGCCAATTACTGTAGCAGCCCAAATTTAGAATCTACTTATAAGGAGCTACCTATGGCAACAATCTATGCGTCAATTTTCTATATTTTAATTCAGAATGTTTGAGTAACAATTGCTTTTGTGTATTACATTACAGATATATTACTATAAGCCTCTTTGTAGATGTATTTTGTATGTCAGGAACATTTAATAACTATCATTGTTCGCTATCATTTATAGTTTCTCTTTCTAACTTATTCATCTTATGTGTTATCGTTTCTATATGTACTATGGACGGTCAATATTTGCTATGTCCGCTCAGTAATATTTTACTTTCTTTTGGTTAAGTAAAATGCAACATGCTTCTAATATGATATTAATTCATGTTTTATTTAATTTAAAATGGGCTGTAGGACAAAGTTTTAAAATTTTTTGGCCTAAAAGACGCGACTAAGATAATTTCTCGTTAAGGCCAAACTTCGGTTTATTTTTAGGCCTAAGTAAATAATGCTATGTTTTAAATTTTCTCCTTTCCTCTTTCGATTTTCTTTCAATTCAAATGGAAAATCGAATCATTCATTGATTACGTGCATTTTACATCGTTAATTGGATTATTTCGATTCTTTTATTAAATCGATCTCAACAGGTAATTTTACCTTAATTTTGTTTTATTATTTTCGATCGATTCAATCTATTATTTACTGTTTCTTTGTTATGTTTTGTTGATCTTATTTTCTTATGAATTTACAGGTTATTTGCATCATGTCTGATTTGATTTCAATCAGTAGAGCAGAATAAGGGTATGTTTTTGGATACGCTGTTATGATTTTTTTAGATTTTAATGTTATGTGCATTTAGCATTTTCTTGCTGTTTAATATTTATTTTGACTGTACATGGTTTTTTGACATCTTATAATATCATTTGTTATTTATATCTGAATCTGTATAATTTTTGGCGGGATCAGTCTTGGGAATAGCATTTTGGTTTTATTTTTACTTGATGAGTATAGCTACTCTATTCGACTGGACATGAGTTGTTCTTTAACTGCTGTTAAGAATAGCATATGTGAATATTGGACACATCTTATTCCTAGTTCTATTGAAATATCATATAATTTGGAAAGTAATATTATCACATTTGACACTGATTCGGATTTGCATACAATTTTGTGTTTTCAAATTTATAAGAAGTGTCCTTTTTTTGTTTTCACTGTTAAGTTGTGCCATCATGCTCTGGAGCTCAATGTTGACAGTAGTTTTTCAGTCAATTCTAATCAACAGAGCATTTCAGTTTGTTCTGGTTCTTATATCATCAAGTCTTGTGGTGAATCAAGTTCTTATTTGAAAGATATTATGAAGAAAGGGTGTCAAATGAATCTTATGGATTTTATTGGATATTGTTTTAGTGGTGCTGAAGATTTTAGGGAGTTTCTAATGGCTTATCAAATAAAAGAAGGACATGAATTGATTTTTGTTAAAAATTGTCCTCAAAGAATATCTGTTATATGCTCTTGGAATAGGGAAGGTTGTAAATTCAATTTAAATGCTTCTTCGGATCCTAGACGGCCTCTTCGTTTCTTTATTAGAACTTATAACTTTGAACATTCGTGTGGTGCTGGATTAAGGGATGTTAAGAAAGTCCATGTTTCTAGTAAATTTATTAAATCTTTGATTATTGATCAAATTAGAGATGTCCCTATGAAGAAGCCGAAAGATATTATGGCTGAATTTAGAAGAGAGTTTAATTTTGATCTTTTTTATTATTTTGCATACTCCGGAAAACAATTGGCTTTGAAGGAAATTTATGGAGATGATGCTATGTCATATAATGAATTAAATTGGTATTTGGAGACTTTGAAGAAAACTAATCCAGGAAGTTATGTTGCTTTGGATATTGATCTGTCGAGTCAGAAATTTGAAAGAGTTTGCATTGGATTTAATGCTTGCTTAGTTGGTTTTTGACATTGTCGTCCTCTTATATTTCAAGATGCAGAATTTTTAAAGGGTAGACCAGGAGTTTTATTAGCAGCCACTACAAAAAATGGAAACCAAGGTTTGTGTTTTAACCTTTGTCTTTTATTTTTTAAGTTGTTTAGTATTTTGTTTTTGAATTCTTTAATATGCGAATTTTGGTGAAGTTCGTGTATTTTATGGGAATGTTGGTGAATTTCATGCTAGTGGATTCAGTTTTGATGATGTGTTGAATTAGATTTGATCAGCCCTGGCCTAATGTTTAAGTTTTTGTCAGAATTGAATCTTGTTTTACAATTCAAATTTTCAAGTTGATTACCATTTGACCATTACATCATCGAAAAATGTTTTTACTGAAAAGTATTTTTTACAAAAAAATTCTACTTGTTGCCTTCAGTTGATGATATATCTCTGGTTTCCCTTGGCTGCTCTGGAATTGACAATAGGCTTACCATGCTATATAACATTAGGTTTCTTTCACTGTAATAGATTTGGGTTTGTAACTAATTAATGCAAGTTGGCATGCATCCTGCAATCCAGATTAGAGGCTGCCTTTCTTTGGTGTAGGGTTGTTGTACATGCTGTACATTTCTGGGCCAGGGCTACTAGCTAATATGATAGCCCAGGAGCCATTATATGGATAACATATTGCATATATTCATAACACTGAATAATGCATTTCATTTGCATTATATCTGATAATGCTAATCTAGTTGGCATTTTTTGTTTATAGTTTTACAAATTCCATTTCACAGACAAATATTGAAATACTGCATGTTCTATTTTCTTATTTTACTGCTGCATTTTTTGTTTGTTTAATACTATGGAATACATAATACTGGTTTTTTTTCATTATATTGTATATTATTGCTTTTTTTCTATGCATTCATGAAATATATTATGACAGTTTGCACTAGCATTTTAATCTTTGTTTCTTATAAGAGTGTATTTAAAAAAAAAAATCAATGCTGTGAATCTGAAGCACATTAAGTTTTTTTTTTTTTTTAGCAATTTTCCTCTGTGTATTATATTGCTTATTTTGTTACCCTTTTGCTTTCTCTGTTATTCTGTGCATCTGCATTATTCCTTTTTTTTTAGGGATTGACATAGAAATATTTTAAGACTGCTTTTTTTCCTACTTATTTAATAGTTGCAATCCTAAAGTACATGATACTCTTTTTCCTTTAGCAATTTTTTGTGTTTATCATATTGTTTCCTTGTTTTCTATTTGCTTCATTAATTTGGTCATGAAATTCATTATGCTAGGTTACATAAGCATTTTTCAATCCTTATGTATTGTAAGACTCATGTGTATCATACGACTACAATTTTATCATATTTGTTTCTCAGTTCTCATCCTAAGATACATTATGCTTTTTTGCTTTACCCTTTTTTGTTCTTCGTCATATTGCTTCTTTTCTTTTTGATTTGTTTCAGTGATTTAGTCATGATATATATTATGATAGTTTACTTTAGCATTTTTTAATTACATATAGCATGGTATAAGTAAGATATTGAATTGATTTATATTTTGATATAGTTATGCTACATCAGTTTTTTTTTATGTTAGCATTTTAAATTTGTAATGCATTTTTTTAGGTTTCTTTCCACTAGCTATGGGAGTCGTCTCACATGAAAATGAATCAAATTGGACTTGGTTTTAGAGAATCTAAAAGAGATCTTTATAAAGATCGTGAATTAGTTTTTATGTTTGATCGTCAATGGGGTTTGCTGTTAGGTGTTCCAAAAGTGTTTCCATCTTCTTTTCATAGTTATTGCACATTTCAAATGGAGCAAAATATTGGTTCAGTGGTTAAAGCTTGCAAGGGTGATACATCAATTGTTGATGTTTAAATTTATAACTTGAGCTTCCAATCTATCTGATTTTAAACGTTATATGTTAAAATTAAAAGAAATTGGAGGTGCTGCCGCAATCAACTTCTTTAAAGATAAGCCTTTAGAACATTGGGCAGATTTGTTTTTTCAAGGTAGAAGATATGGAGAATATTCTTCTAACGTGGCTGAGAGCTTTAACTCTTGGATTGTGGATGATAGATTTATGCCGATTACATCTTGTCTAGATGGAATTCAAGTGAAGTAATGGAACAAATGGCAAAGCAGAGGGAAGAATGCCATAAGTGGACTACTGTTTTACGTCCAGTCATGGAGCAACGATTGTCAAAGTTAGTTGAAGATGGGTTTGGATGGAATGCACATAGGTCTGCTGAAAATATTTGTGAAGTTAGATCTCCTATTTCACATCATGTTGATCTTGAAAAAAGATCATGTAGCTATAATCAGTGGAAAGTTACCGGTTTTCCATGTGCACATGTTGTTAAGTGTATGAATAAATCAAGGCTATCAGTATATGAATTTATGGAATGTTATTTTACAGCTAATGCTTATAGAGCTAGTTATGCACATGCTATTAATCCAATTCGAACTGTCGGTAAGCCAATTGATTCTGAAGATGAAATTGTAATTAGACCGCCTAAAGAAATTCGAGGTGCTGGAAGACCTTCTACTAAAAGACATGATGGCTTTTCTTATCCTCAGAATAAGCGGAATAAATGCAGCAAGTGTGATCAAGTTGGACATAACAAGAGGAATTGCCAATCTTCAAAGAAGATGTGACGACCCGAACTTCCCCGGTCTCCGAAGAGAAGAGAAAGGACAGATTGTCTGAGAACACGACAAATCAGAACACAAACAGAAGAACATTTCATTGCTTATTACAACAATTTACATCAGAGTTCAAGAATATACAGAGTATGAACAAATAATATACATTTGATAAATATCAGAGATTTACAAATTACAGTGCAGTAGAAAATAATACAAAAACACAACTGAAAGAGATAAACGGATACAGAGCTTTCCAAATATCGTTCCAGCTGTAAACCAGGATCCTGTGAATATAAATCTGCAAACAAAAACTACTAGCTGCCCGTGTGGAAAATAGGGGCACCCAGAGTTTAGGTTAAAACAATAAACTCTAGGTCAGTCATGTGACTGGTGTGAGAACTAAAATAGTTATTTAAAACTTTACTTTAAAATATAGTATATCAAGGGACCACGCCGTTTAACACGGAACAAGCTTCCTCTCAAGAATACCAGTGCATAGAATAAACAACGCAATGCTTTTTGAAAAAAATGAAGCTATTTAAAACCTAGGTCTCATCACACAATGCAACGCAAGCCGGGGGATAGAGTTTTACCTTATAATAGCCAAACATGCTTGGTACATTTAAAACAAATCATTTTGATACTATTATAGTGTAAAATGTATGAAAACAACTTCAAATATAAATGTATCAATCATAGACGGCATGGGTAAAATATGTCATGTCGCCAATACTAGGCTCTACAATCAAAACCGCAATGTCACGTATTGGAAATTGGATTTCCATCATGAGTCGAGGCAAGGGATGTACTCCTCGCCGGCTTCGAGACACTCTAGCAAATGCCTTAGGGTCTCCCGCAGTAGACCCTTGGATCCTCCAAGGCCGGTCCATACTTACATTAGTGGATTTGTTACTCCTGAACACATGTTTCCCGGTCCTATAGGACCCATATTCATCGGCTCCGTAGAGACCTATATAATCGAGGCGCATCGCATTCCAATAACCACAAAGGTAAAAATAATATAAATGTCTGGGCTTGCAAAACCCTGACACCACCCATAGCTAGAAAGAAACGTCATGTCCTCCTTGGGTTCCCTTATCCCGTTTTTAACTCATACCGAGGTGTGAGGCTCGCGAATTAACGCTATACACAAAGCTATGCTATATTAAAGTCGTGCTTTGATCATCAACCACAAGACTCTGCTTTTCAACAAAAGCCTTGATCATTTGCATCTCAGCATGCCACATAGGCAATTCACGCCATACGACTGATGTCTATCGATATATAACCTTTGAGCTCGTACGCCTCAGAGAAGGGCGTTAAGCAAGACAATAAGTCCGCGGCCAAATAGATATATATTTAACAGAAATCAATCAACACAGAATAAAATCCAATGTCAGACACACATCCATTTACAAGTTCGTTCTCGGTCTGAACGAAACCGGAGGTACCTTATTCCTCGTCCCATATACCCAATACAGGAGAGAGGTCCTCGCATATCCGGTCGATCTCCAAGTACGTCTGGACTATCACCACTTATTACCTTGTCTTGGGTGTACAACCCAATCAAGACATCAGTAATCATCCAAACGATGTGAAGACCTCCGGTCTTCAACCACCGTCTTCATCGTCGAATCAGTTATTCATAATGGGTATAAACCCAGCCTTTCCGAATAACTCGCGTATATAATAAACAAGTGCTATAAAAACACAACATACCTCATTCCAATTCTGAATATTCTTTTATTTAAATATTCATATCCTTTGGGAAAAGTTCCCATTAATTTTATCAAAGATAAAGTCTTTAAATTTATTCTTTAATCTTCCTTTGAATATCAATTCAAACCAAATTAAGATTTATCCAAACTAGTCAGGATTAGAGCACCTTACCGAAGTAATCATTTGTTTAATTTCTCAATCCCAACCTATTCATCCCATGGAGTAAAACTGGTAATACTCCATAACTAACACCACGGTGTTATCGGTAAATTTAATTACCATTTCCCGTTCAAATCTAATTAAAGATTTAACTATCGCTTGGAGCAAAACTGGTGATACTCCACTTTCGATCATTTCCCAAATTTGATAATTTAAATTATCAATTCTCATTTCAATCTAATTAAAGATTCATTAAAACTCCACTTAGTTTTAATCTTCCCAAAAATTAATATTAATGATTATTTAACTTTGGAAACACCAACATGTCGCATCGACAATCTACACCGTACTATTAATTTCTGCCGATATATGACCTCTGAGCTCGTATGTCTTAGAGAAGGGTGTTAAGCAAGAGAATAAATTCTCCGCCACCAAATAGATATATATTTAGCAGGGATCAACCATGCAGTTCGAAATACAATGTTAGACATGTAATCCTGTCTTTAACTGTGTTAAAGAACTTATGTCATTTAAAACACAGTTCATGATAAACCAAAAATCACATTCCATTAATCATGGAATCTTCACGGAAAAACAAATCAATATATAATCGATACCAATTTCCGTATCCGACTAATAATATAAATGGAATAACGACAAAGCCTTTTAAATTCCATATGTATTAACAGTCTTCCTCCACAGAAGTTCACTTCGATGATTATCAAATCGAATTCCATTCAATTCCAATTTAATATATTAAATTGGAAAACTTTACTTTGGAAAATTCCCGTTAAATCTTAATAAAAAGATTTATAAATTCTAAATCCCATTTCACTGTAAATCGGGTAAAAGAACGAATGTCGTTAAAAACACAGTTCACAATAAACCCAATTCACATTCCATTTTCAATTCCAATAAAATGTTAATTAATTGAAAATTCTTCTTTAAATCTTAATTAAAAAATTTATTCTTTTCACATGGGGTTTAAGAACAGTGTTACTGAAGACCTCATCCCATCAGTCTCTAACCGTAAATTAGTAAGAGAACAATTCCCTAAGTATTAATCCGAAGGTTGAAATCAACATCAGATCAATACCCAGGAAACCATTCAACATAGCTAATCTCCAGTTAGTTTCTAATTTTCTTAACTTCATTGGGTTTAAGAACAGTATTATTAAAGATACCATTCACGTCAAACCCAAAATCTCATTCCATTATTAATCGGGTTAAAGAACAAGTGTTATTTAAAACACCGTTCACTATAAACCCAAAAACCAATTTGATATTAAATACAAGGCTTTGAATAGAAAATATATTGGCTTATATTCAATATCAAACTCTGAAACCAACAAATATCGTATTGGGAATAACGATATATATATATATATATATATATATATATATCTTCGAAATTCCTCCATAATGTCCGTATAATCACGGAATCCAATATCGAAATATTCCGAAGATAATTTCGATTCAAATCCATTCAAATTTATATATTGGAAATTCTGGTTATTTTTAAAACCATTTCAAATCCAATTTATTTATTTAAAAATATTGGATTATAGTTCTAGTTCATAACTAGCTCATTTCGATAAAAATATATTTTTATCTTTTAAAATATGGAATTTTTCATCCTAATTCTTTCCAAATCATTTATTATGATTTTACATAAATTATTGATATTTTTAATAATTTTATCAAGGCCCGTACTGTCGATTTCCATAAACGGTCGTCGAACTGCACTTACAGCGACCTTTTCCAAATTTGATTTGGATATAATTCCAAGTCCAACCATTAGATTTCAAATCTCTTGTATTCATTGGAAAGCCCTTTTCGATACGAACCCAACGGTTCCGGTTTTAGGAGAATCCGACGGTCGGATCTCCCGTAATGTCAATTCGAAGTCAATGGTCGAAATTCACGAACTTTCACGGCGCGACGCGTTCTATTCCGGCCATTAAATATATATAATACATATATTATATGTATTTCGTCGATTTCCAATTAAAACGTATTTTATAAATCGTTTTAAATTCAGTTTCAAAACGATTTCAACTTCATATTAAATTTCAAATCAAAATTGAATATTCCATCTCGTTAATATATAAATGATAATATTTTCAAAACATTAGATTTTGAAATCACTTCCTTTTTTATATTCATTATAAAAATGCATAAAATCGAGATAAATATCGTTCGCATCAAAATGGCGTTAATCTAATCAACATGGCTTTATATATTTAAATATTTTCGTGTCCATCCCAAATCGGACATCAAAACTATATTTTGGTCCATTACTGAATATTATTTTAAAATATCCCTTATTTTAAAATATTCATCATTCGCCATTTTAAAATATTTGTTATTTTCAAATTGGAATCAGGCACAGTCAATTACCATATAATTTTATTTATATGGATTTCATACACACATGTATACAACAACCATCAAACCCAGTCAAACATCATCCAGAGTGCATTACACAACTGTATAAGCGTTAAATATAAATAATTAACGCTTACAATAGCCTGTCAACCCATCGATTGACATACAACTAAATATTGGGATTAGTGTATGTCCATTATCATCCCAATACCTGTGTGGGGTTTTCAAATAACAAACACTAATTATTATTTGTGTAGTTGGGCGATGTGTAAAATATATCGTCTCAATCAATATCAGTCAAATGTGTGTACAAATACAAATCGTCCGATTTGTAAATGAATATTTATTTTATTCATATACACGTTAAAAATTATATTTTTAACTATAAAATATTTATTTCAACACATGAATATTTTATTTTCCTTTCACACCACAATCACAATCAATATCCACAACACAACACAATCAAACAAGTCGTCTATGGTCTGTGGACGACGGGTGTTGGGTGCTGCTAAGCACCGTCTGCATCTAGTATATATTTTAAATAGAAAATAAAATTAAAGTGAGATGTTCTCACCTTTGGGATCCACTCCTTCATTTCATTTCTGAATAGCTTGGATTTGCCTGAAATTCAACGCAGTCTTTTCCACGCTGTTCATATTGAAAATCACATTCTCAATATGATGTTTATAAATTTTTATCTAACTAAATATCATATTTTTATATGAATACATATCTCACCTTTACGTAAATAAAAATCTCATCTTTTCCAATCAAAATCAAAGCTTTTCATATATAAAAATCAAAGCTTTCTATATTTTAAAAAATAAAATCTTTCTAACTATAAAAAAATCAAATCTTTAAACAAATAAAAATTGAATCTTCTCTATTCCCACTAATCATATAAAAATCATATTTTTTTTTTATAACAAAAAATCATATATGTTCAAATTGAAAAATCATATATTTCATATCAAAGAAAACATATTTTCCCTATCAAAGCAAATATATTTTTCATGTCAAAGCAAATATATTTCTCATGACAAAGAAAATTTATTCTTCATAGCAAAGAAAATCCTATCCTTACTTAGATAAAAATCATATCCTTATTCGCATAAAAATTATATTCTTACTCTCATAAAAATCATATTTTTATTCTCATAAAAATCATATTTTTATTCACTAAAAATCTCATCTTTTTCAAATCAAAGATCATTTCTTTTTCATATATAAATCTCTTATCTAATTACAAAAAAAAATAGAAAAGAAAATAAATAAAAAGCTCACCCCTTTTCTTTTTACAAAAACTGAACTTTCGTTGCTGGAGAAAGGGGAAGGGGGTCTGCGCGTCGGGGAAGAAGGAGGGAGGAGGCGGCTGATGTTGGCGGCGAGGTGGCGGTTGTCCAGTGGCTCACGGCGGCGGATTTTGTTGATTTTTGGGGTTTAGGGCTTCGGGGGTTCGAATTAGTGGAGGAGGAGGGAGGAGATGGTCATTGGTGGCCGGAGGGGGCCACGGTGGTGCGGCACCACCTAGGGAGGACCGCGACAGGGTACGGTGGCGGCCGATTTGGAGGAGGGCTGAAGTGGTTTTGAACGAAAAAGGGGCTGAGGGTTATGACAGGGAAAAGGGGCTTTGGCCCAATATATAATTAAATATTTGATTTCTTTAATTTCTATAAAAAGTTAGATTTTTTTCGAACACCAAATCAAACCCATCAACTGTCGCCTTTAGCTAATTACCCCCATTCTGAACACGATGGGATATGTTTCGTAACCCAATTAGGCTGTTACGATCAGTTTTCGTTAAAATTACAATATATATTAATATTATAGTCAATATTGAATTTAACGTATATTTTAATTTACCGGGGCCACATATTATTTCCAAAAATTCCAGAAAAATAAATCTGGCTATGTTTTGACAATACCGTCCCAACAAAACTAATTTCATCGAATGTGGAGACCGTTTGAAAAACGGTCATTTTCCAGTTGATTAAATTCAAACTGAAATGACCAAACACATTTAAATTCACCACGCTCACGTATTGATTCCAAAAATTATGAAATTTGGAATCTAGCAATAATTTGACATTCCGGATCCAACAAAAGTGGTCTCGTCAAAAACGGAGGTCATTTGCTAAATTTCTATTTTTAAGGGCTATATTTCCATAGCGACTATTTTGAATTTTCAATTGAACATAACTTTTTATTCCGCTATGAAATTTGAATTTTTCGGATTTGTTCGAAAGATATTTTCAAATAGATTCAAATATTTCGGGTTTCACTAAAATTCGGTTTATTTTGAATCCTGTACATTCATTTGAAATTTGAAATCGAATTTTCAAACTACCGCACCATTTTCAATTCCTTTTATAGTTAAAATAAATATTTATGTTCTAACTTCGATTTAAATAAATTTATACTTTTTAAATCTATTCAAAATAAATTTCTAGTCGTTATTATTTAAAATAATTCATTTTAAATATTCAAAATCAATTAAAATCACTAAAATAAAAATTTTAAATTGGTTCTGATTTTCTGGGTTGTTACAGAATATTTAAATTTGAATTTTATTTTTCAGTTTTTTTTCCATTGGATATGTTACTATATACTTAGTATGTTGTTGTTATTTTTTATTGGTTATTGGGACACTTTACATGTATAGTTGTTATTTTTAATATAAATTTGACTTGTATTTCTGCTTTCATTTATTATGTTTTCTGTTTTTTTTTGTTTAAATTATGAAGTGATGTCTCTGTGGTTGCTGCCATTTTATCACCTGTTATTATTTACATCAATTAAACAGGATAATGCTATATTAATTTAGCATTTTGTTGTGTATATTGTAAAAGTGACTGGCTGATTAGATTATTAGTTGTATAAAGTAAAAGTGGTTAGGTAACTTTATTAATATAAATTTTACTTGTATTTGTGAAACTTATGTGGTTGTTTTCATTTTTTTTTTTTTTTTTTTTGCATATTTTGTTTAAAATATGCACTGTTGTGTTTGTGACTACTGGTATTTTATTATCCGCTATTTTCTATGTCGTTTATAAAGACTAATGCCACATTTATGTGTTTGCTTTCATTTATTTTGTTTTATGTATTTTATTTTTAAAGCATGCTTAGTTATGTTTGTTGTTTGTGGCATGTTTTTACCAGCTATTTTCTACATTAATTCAATAGACTAATGCTATATTGATTTAGTGTTTCGTTTTGTATGATGTTAAACTGGTTGACTAATTTGATTAGTAGCTGTGTAATAACAAACTATGTGATGCTACTTTATGTGGTATTTGGGTAATGCTGTATGCTAATTCAATATAGCATTTTCTGCTAATTAATTTTTGGAATATAGTTATTTTCTAAAACAATTGTAACATGTTATTTGAAGCTAATGCATACAATTATGTACATTATAAAATTTGTTGATCAATCTATTTTAAGAGTACACTTTGTTGTCAAAATTTGTTGTTTTGTATACATGCGTAAGTGCCTAATTACATTTGTCATTTGCATATATTTTATACTCGACTAAAAAATATATCTTGAATTTAGATCAATTATCATTGATATTTTGTATTTTATCATTTTCTTGTTATAGGTGCTCAATTAAGCCTTGCGTCTAGATGTCTTTTATGTGTCATAGGTACCCGATTAGGCCTTGCATCCAGAAGTCTTATACGTGTCATAAGTACCAGATTAGGCCTTGTGTGCAGATGTGTTTTACGTGTCATTGTACCCGCTCGGTTAAATAATCCTTACTGGGTGCAGAATCGTTGTTGAACGACCTGATCATGCCTTGCGTCTAGAAGCTTTTTACGTGTCATAGGTACCCGATTAGGCCTTGTGTCCGGAAGTTTTTTACGTGTGATAGGTACCCAATTAGGCCTTGTGTCTGAATGTCTTTTACATGTCATGGGTACCCGCTCGGTTAAACAATCCCTATTAGGTGCAAAATCATTACTGGAGTACCCTATTAAGCCTTACATGCAGAAGTCTTTTACGTGTCATAGGTATCCGATTAGGCCTTGTGTCTGGATGTGTTTTACATGTCATTCTACCTGCTCGGTTAAACAATCCCTATTGGGTGCAGAATCATTGCTGGAGTACCCGGTTAAGTCTTGCATCCAGAAGTCTTTTACGTGTCATAGGTATCAGATTAGGCCTTGTGTCCGGATGTGTTTTACGTGTCATTGTACCTGCTCGGTTAAACAATCCATATTGGGTGCAGAATCATTGCTGAACGACCCAATTAGGCCTTGCATCCGAAAGCTTTTTACATGTCATAGGTACCCGATTATGCCTTGTGTTTGAATGTCTTTTACGTATCATGGGTATCCGCTCGGTTAAACAATCCCTACTAGGTGCAGAATCATTGCTGGAGTACCCGATTAAGTTTTGCATCCAGAAGTCTTTTACGTGTCATAGGTACCTGATTAGGCCTTGTGTCCGGATGTGTTTTACATGTTATTGTACCCGCTCGGTTAAACAATCTTTGCTGGGTGCAGAATTGTTGCTGAACGACTCGATTAGGCCTTGTGTCTAGAAGCTTTTTATGTGTCATAGGTACCCGATTAGGTCTTGTGTTTGAATGTCTTTTACATGTCATGGTTAACCGCTCGGTTAAACAATTGTTATTGGGTGCAGAATCATTACTAGAGTACCCGATTAAGCCTTGCATCCAGAAGTCTTTTACGTGTCATAGGTATCAGATTAGGCCTTGTGTGTGGATATGTTTTACATGTCAATGTACCTAGTCGGTTAAACAATCCGTACTGGGTGCAGAATCGTTGTTGAACGACCCGATTAGGCCTTGCGTGCGGAAGCTTTTTATATGTCATAGGTACCCGATTAGGCCTTGTGTCTGAATGTCTTTTATGTGTCATGGGTACCCGCTCAGTTAAACAATCCCTACTAGGTGCAGAATCATTACTAGAGTACCTGATTAAGTCTTGCATCCAGAAGTCTTTTACGTGTCATAGGTACCCGATTAGGCCTTGTGTCCGGATGTGTTTTACGTGTCATTGTACCCGCTCGGTTAAATAATCTTTACTGGGTGCAGAATAGTTGCTGAACGACCCGATTAGGCCTTTCTTCCAGAAGCTTTATATGTGTCATAGGTACCTGATTAGGCCTTTGTCTGAATGTCTTTTACCTGTCATGGGTACCCGCTCGGTTAAATAATCCCTACTGGGTGCAGAATCATTGTTGGTGTACCCGATTAAGCCTTGCATCTAGAAGTCTTTTACATGTCATAGGTACCCGATTAGGCCTTGTGTGCGGATGTGTTTTACGTGTCATTGTACCCGCTCGGTTAAACAATTTATACTGGGTGCAGAATCGTTGCTGAACGACCTGATTAGGCCTTGCGTTCGGAAGCTTTTTACATGTCATAAGTACCCGATTAGGCCTTGTGTCTGAATGTCTTTTACGTATCATGGGTACCCGCTCGGTTAAACAATCCCTACAGGGTGTAGAATCATTGCTGAAGTACCCAATTAAGTCTTGCATCCAAAAGTCTTTTACGTATCATAGGTACCCGATTAGGCCTTGTGTCCGGATGTGTTTTACGTGTCATTGTACCCGCTCGGTTAAACAATCTTTACTAGGTGCAGAATCGTTGCTGAACAACCCGATTAGGCCATGCGTCCGAAAGCTTTTTATGTGTCATAGGTACCCGATTAGGCCTTGTGTCTGAATGTCTTTTACGTGTCATGGGTACCCGCTCGGTTAAACAATCCCTACTAGGTGCAGAATCATTGTTGGAGTACCCGATTAAGTTTTGCATCCATAAGTCTTTTACGTGTCATAGGTACCTGATTAGGCCTTATGTCCGGATGAGTTTTACGTGTTATTGTACCCGCTCGGTTAAATAATCCATGCTGGGTGCAGAATCTTTGTTGAACAACCCGATTAGGCCTTGCATCCGGAAGGTTTTTACATGTCATAGGTACCCGATTAGGCCTTGTGTCTGAATGTCTTTTACGTATCGTGGGTACTCGCTTGGTTAAACAATCCCTACTGTGTGCAGAATCATTGCTGGAGTACCCGATTAAGCCTTGCATCCAGAAGTCTTTTACGTGTCATAGGTACCCAATTAGTCCTTGTGTCCGTTTGTGTTTTATGTGTCATTGGTACCTGCTCGGTTAAACAATTCTTACTGGGTGCATAATCGTTGCTGAACGACTCGATTAGGCCTTGCGTCTAGATATGTCAAAAGTATCAGCTTAGGCTTGAGTCCAGCAATCTTTTGAATCTCATAAGTACTCGCTTAGGCTTGAATCTAGTCGTACTTTATAATTAATTAGATTGTTCGATGAACCAATATATTTTCAGTATAGATTGGTTATCAAAGGTACCCAACCAAGCTTGAGTTCGGTCGTCCTTTGTATGTTGTAAATACTCGCTTAGGTTTGAGTCTGGATGTTCTTTACAGTTGTTTAAATTGTTCGGTTAACTAATTTGTTTTTGGTATAGTTTAGTTTTCAAAAGTACATGATCAAGCTTGAGTCTGACCATCCTTTGAGTCTCGTAAGTACCTGCTTAGGTTTAAATCCGAATGTCCTTTACAATTGTTTATATTGTTTGATTAACCATTATGTTTTCGGTACAAATTGGTTTTCAGAGGTTTTTGCTTAGAGCTGAGTCCGACCGTCCTTTGAGTTTCGTATGTACTTGATTAGGATTGAATCTGGTCATCCTTTACAATCATTTATATTGTTTGGTTAACCAATATGTTCTTGGTATAAAATGGTTTTAAATGGTGCTTGCTTAGGGTTGAGTCCTGCTGTCATTTGAATCTTGTATGTACTCGGATAGGTTTGAATTTGGTTGTCCTTTACAATCGTTTATATTGTTTGGTGTATATTTATTTGAATGGGTATTTGATTAGGTTTTGAATATTGTTTTCTTTTATATCCATACATACCCGATTGAATTTGGAGTCTGAATGTCGTTTGCGTTTCTGGGTTTGTTCAGTTGAATGAAATATATTTTGGTTATAGATTGATTTATGATTATTTTGTTTAAATAATTTATTTTTATTTTAGATTGATATGCATAAAGAGTTTTTAATTTAGGATGAAGTAGATTCATTTATGGTTATGTTGATTAAATAATTCATTTTTATTTTAGATTGGTATGCCTAAGCAATTATTTATAATAATGCTATTTGTTTATAGCACTTTAATTTATACATTTCATCACATAACATCAGACATAACCCAACCCATACAAATAACAATTCTCCCAAACAATCACAATCTCAAAGACATTAGCATAACCCAACACATACACATAACAGTAACCACCAAACCATCACAAAGATCTCAAAAAACCAATATACAGTTGCCATAAAACAACAATTCTCCCAAAATTCTTATTGCACAAAAACATCAGACATAACCCAATCTGAACAATAGGCTACAACCTAAATTTTCATTAAAACAGCAAGTCACAATCAATTCAGCTTCAACTACTATGTATGAAATTAAAACAGAGCAATTAACCACATGTAGGTATAAAATTTGTACATGTACAATTCTGTCCGTACCATAATTTTTTAATCCAGGTTCAGCCACTACTTTAACATCAATTCAAATTACTAAAACTCAATTACAATTAGCAACTAAATGTCAAAACAGCAAATTCAAATTGAATTAAAACAGGCGTTACATCAACAATTCAGTGTTTCCTTCGTTCATATTCTTTCTTCTTCACAGCGTTTTCAATTTCTTCTGGGGATGAGTTTGCAAAGTAACTCATAATATCCCAACTTCTTGGTGGGTCATCCAGTATGTTGAACACTGTGTTAGCACGGAGAAGATTGATTTCTTCCTTTTTATATTCCTCTGGTAGATTTTTGTCTCTGTCCAATTTTTCGATGAATTTCATCACAAATAATGCATAGTCGAAACTGCAAATTAATAAACAAATAAGGATTGGTATAAGAAATGCAATGCTATGATCATTTAGCTTTTTTCCAATGGATTATTTGGCAAAAACCATGTACTATGTTCAAATATTATCCAATTTCTAGGAAGGAACATATAATCGTCGAACATCCTTCAATTTCTCCGGTTTATATTTTATTTTCCTAGGATTTTATGGAATGAAACATTATTGCATGGTACATCAACTTTCCCCTCAAGTAAACTATTGCATAATAGAATGAACTGATGATTTTACTTGGTTTGTCAGTCGCAGAATATGAGCTAATAGAGTTGTATCATAGTAACCTCAAAAACACTATTCTCCCAAACGACCAAACCCAGAAACGCATGTAAAGGACAATATGAAGGTGTTTTCACTGTATTATTGTAAAAGTCAGGCAGTCGTGGTACAAAGATACGAAAAATGCAAGGTGTTGTATGGATATTTAAATAATAATAAGGTTCCTACTTTAAAAATAAAACAAAAATGATATTACAGTTTAGCATTTATATTAACAGTTTAAGTTGCGCATGTAAAGGACAATATGAAGGTGTTTTCAGTGTATTATGGTAAAAGGAAGTATTGGTACAAACATATAATGGTTTGATCATTTAGTATCTATTAAAAAAACTATTAATGTTTACTTATGAGTCGAAATCTTGTTGTGGGCATTATGGCTGTTTCATCGGCTTTATTCCAATATTTTTGTTTATAATGTGGTTTTCAGCCAATTTTTGATAGATGATCATTTCAATCTTTTTTAAGTGTACCAGAAAAAAATACATAGCTTTTTTTCCAATATACATCCAAATATGTTTATATGATAATAACAATCTTACCATCGTTAGAGCTTTCTTATAGTGTTTATTTGATACAGAGGTTGATCTTCTGGGCCTCAATGAATCAGAGTGGTTCCATTGCATTTTAACATAGTCCAAAGTTAGTAAAGTCCAGTGGTTGATGTAATGCAAGGGAAAGAATATGGTTTCTGCAACTTCGTCTGTGACAATTTTTTGGACCATTGGGTTAACCAATTTTTGAACATTTTCAACACTTGTTTGTACGGTATGCTGCAAATAAACATGAAAAATATTAATTTGTTTTTGATATTTACAATTTTAAAGTAAAAGTTTTGTTTACCATCATGATTGTACTGAATATGTAATTGTGTTCATATGTATTTGCATTTGAAGTAAACCAGTCAATAACCTGCATTATAAAAACAATTTTAGCTTAGTATATTATTTTAACATGGAATTTGCTTCTATATAAATTTGTTATCAAGATGTTGCATTGTATATAACTAATGCTAGGGGAGATAGCATTTTATTACAAGTATGTTGTTTGATTTAAAAAACATCATAATGCTATGATACTTTGGCATTTTATTAACAACAAATTGCTTAAACATGAAAATCAAAATGATAGGAGAGTTATCATTTTTGTAATAGCCTGTTGACTACCCAATTAAAAATAAAAATGTTGGTAGAAGCTAGCATTTTTTGAATAACATTTTGTATTATCATAAATTTTATTATAATACTAGCAGAATTTAGTATTTTTCAATCACCATGTTATTAAAAAAACATAATGCTAGGAGAATTAGCGTTTCACAAACAGTGTGCTATTTATTTAAAAAGTGATCATAATGGTAACAGAAAATAAGTCTTTTGGGAACAACGTGCTGGTTTATAAAAATATATTCCAAAATGCTAGTGAAGGCTAGAATTTTAAAAAATAACAATCACAATGCTATAAGTTAGCATCTTAGGAACAAAATATTGCTTAATAATTAAAAAAAATACCTATTACAATTTACATTTACGTGACCATCTGTAAATTCTTCAAATAGCAGTTCTTCTAACATGGACTGTACAATTGTTATCCTCCTCTTTCAGTGCCATCATTTCGCCATGCTATCGTGCTATATTTATATTTTAATTTAAAAATATCAAAATACCACAGACTCATTTAAATAAATTCCGATTTTAACGAGTACAAAAAACTTACTTTGTTTTTTCTCCGCAAGCAAAGAATGCCCTGATTATGTTTTGTTTGTGAGAATCTAGGAGTTGTATTATCGGACTCTTTACAATATTTCTTTGACGATATACTTTCCTTCATGCAGAATATTTGTCAACATCCATAGGTTGTACATCTTGAACTTCATCATCTGTACTGGCTTCTTCTTTCTCTTCTTCGACCAGTTCTTTCTCTTTTTCAGTTTATTCGACTTTTGTATCACTTTCGTCACTTCTATCTTCATCCTCATCTTCATTGCTTGTTTTTTCAATATCTACTTCACCATCGGTTCCATCTCCTTTTTTATTCTCCTCTTCTTCACCTTCATCTTCATTCTCTTCATCATGTGTTTTATCTTCTCTTTTAATCCCTTCACTTTCTTCTTCATTCTCATTTTCTATTTCATCATTTTTTTCCTCCACTATTCCACTGTCTTTTTCATCGTTTTTGGTTTTTTTGCGGTGTACTACTATATACCGAAATTGAGAATCAACTTTTGGCTTCCTCTTTTTCTCTTTTAATCTTTCAATCATTGAACTTGGTGTTACATTTTTAAGCCGCTGGCTTCTTCTTCTCACATCCTTCTCTTCTTTGTTTTCCACTTTTTTGAACTCTTCCTGTGTCTCATTATCTGGTGTGCTTAGAAGGTCGAAAGAAGGAGGGGTAAGTTGCTCTATAAACTTCTAAATAATCAGATTTTGCTATTCCTTATCAGATTCTAGGAGCACTAATTTTAGCATGCGAAATTCTTTTTCTTTCTGAACTAATTCTTCTTTTTTTCCCCTTGGCTCCTTTTCTTCCTCCAACTTTGTTTTCACATCCTTCAATTTATTGTCTAATTTGAAAATTTTGCATTTCGATTTGTTTGTCTTTTTCATCAATTCCTAACCCTTCATCTCCACCTTCACTTGTAATCTCTTTTATTTGCAAAAGTGCTTTGTTCTTCGATTCATCAAGTAACAACTTCTCTTTAGATGTTATTTTCTTAATTTCAAGTGGAATCTATAATCGGCGAACATAAGAAGTTTTTCAGTCATAAATTCATATATCATTTGTAATATTTTGAAGTGCTAGGATGTTCTAGCATATTAATATGTGCTTATAAAAAAATATAAAATTATTTACTGAATTACGACTACTAAGTTTTGAGTGATAAAGGGATTGTTACAAAACCAAGTGCATTGTTGAAATGCTAGCAGAATTTAGTTTTTTCCAATCACCATATTAGTCACACAAAAAAATTCATAATGCTAGGAGAATTAGCATTTCACTTACAGTGTTCTGTTTACTTAAAAATTTATTATAATGGAAGGATAGTTTAGCATTTTATTAACAACAAATTTCTTAAATAAAAAAAAATCAAAATGATAGGAGTGGTTAGCATTTTTGTACTAGCAAGTCAACTACGCGACTAAAAATAAAAATGCTTTTAGAAGCTAAGTATTTTTTGAACAACTTTTTGTAATCACAAAAAAAAAATTATAATGCTAGGAGAATTAGCGTTTCACTTATAGTGTTTTGTTTACTTAAAAAGTTATTATAATGGTAGGATAGTTTAGCAATTTATTAACAGCAAATTGCTTAAATAAAAAAGTCAAAATGACAGGAGAGGTTAACATTTTTATAATAGCATGTCGACTACTCGACTAAAAATCAAAATGCTTTTAGAAGCTAAGCATTTTTTGAACAACTTTTTGTAATCACAAAAAAAAAATTATAATGCTAGGAGAATTAGCATTTCGCTTACAGTGTTCTGTTTGCTTAAAAAGTTATTATAATGGTAGGATAGTTTAGCATTTTATTAACAGCAAATTGCTTAAATAAAAAAATCAAAATGATAGGAGAGGTTAGCATTTTTGTAATAGCATGTCGACTAATTGACTAAAAATCAAAATGCTTTTAGAAGTTAAGCATTTTTTGAACAACTTTTTGTCATCAAAAAAAAAATCATAATGCTAGGAGAATTAGCATTTCACTTACAGTGTTATGTTTACTTAAAAAGTTATTATAATGGTAGGATAGTTTAGCATTTTATTAACAGCAAATTGTTTAAATAAAATCAAAATGATAGGAGAGGTTAGCATTTTTGTAATAGCATGTCGACTACTCGACTAAAAATCAAAATGCTTTTAGAAGCTATGAATTTTTTGAACAACTTTTTGTAATCACAAAAAAAAAATCATAATGCTAAGAGAATTAGCATTTCACTTACAATATGCTGTACAAATAAAATAATTTACATTAATCAGTGTTAACTACTGTGTTTTCAGTATTAAATAGAAAATTATAAAAGCAATTGCATTATTAAAATTTTAACAACATAAAATATTATCAAACCTTTTTATCATCCATATTGGCTAGGATTTCCTTTGACACAATGTTTTTCATCAAGTTTAGCGACCATTTTGCAAATCTTGGTGACCCGCTTATCCACTCTTTTCTTGGCTTAAGTATATCAACATGTTCACATAGAAAATACTTAAAAGAAAAAAATATTAGTTAGAATAAATTATCATACATCTTATCATACTATATTAAAATTTAATATTATGATGAATGACTTATCATTTATTTTTTCTTACCAACGGAAGAATGGAACAACCAGACATATTTCTTGGTTTATCCTTGAATTTTTTTAATGATTTAGTTAAATGATAATGAATACTCAATGGCTAAGAAATTTGATTCATTTTATTTTTTGGATCAATGGTGTATTGAAGATAACCCCAGTTAAGCATTCTTTGATTGTCATGGAAAAGAAATGTTATAAAGAGAAGAATAAGAATAAATCTTGGCAAATCATTTTCCTCTTCTGTAATTTCCTTTTCAATTTCTATTTCTATTCTTTTAATAACAAGATCTTTGGTTATATGATCTATGTTAATAAAATTTCTTGAAACTAACCTTTGACAATTTTCAAGGGTGCATGATAAAGACACTTTAGGTAATGGAAAAATATATCTCCCATTCACAGGAAAATCAAAAATTAATGAAACATCTTTTGTTGATAATTTTAATTTTCCCCTAATAGAAAAACATTCCTCCTCAATTGAACTGATTAAATCATCTAAAATTTTAGAAAATTTTCTAATTTGCTTTGGTCCAATGTTACTTAAAAAAAAATGCATTTATAAATTCATAAAAAGGAGTATGTTTTAAAAAAATTAATTGATTAATTGAAAAACCTTTTTTTATTTTTTTTTTCAAGAATTTTAACCAATGATACTAGACTACATCAGTATTGGACAGTCTGCTTTTTCTTTTTTTTTTTGGCTCGCAGCTATTTTTCGCTTTTTTCTTTTTTTATTCTCAGGAGAAGAATCTGATATCTCCTGCAAGACAAAGATAACAAAACAATATAAAATTGTATTAAAATATAGAACTCTATTATAATACAATATTAAAGAAATCATATTGTGCAATATAATGTTAGATTAATCTAGCATTTTCATACATTATAATGCTAGGTTAACTTGTCATTTACGTATGTCAGTTAAGGGCTCGGTCATGCCATGTAATCGCAGGTTAACCTAGCATTTTCATAAAATTTTCAAGGGCTCAGCCACTCGTTGTAGTGCTAGGTTAACCCGTCATTTACATATGTCGGTGAAGGGCTCGGTCATGCCATGTAATAGAAGGTTAACCTAGCATTTTCGTAAAATTTTCAAGGGCACGGTCATGCCATGTAATGGCAGGTTAACCTAGCATTTTCATAAAATTTTCAAGGGCTCGACCACTCGCTGTAGTGCTGGGTTAACCTGTCATTTACATATGTCGGTTAATGGCTCGTTCATGCCATGTAATGGCAGGTTAACCTACCATTTTCGTAAAATTTTAAGGGCTCGGCCACTCGCTGTAATGCTAGGATAACCTGACATTTTCATAAGTCGATTAAGGGCTCGGTCATGCCATGTAATGGCAGGTTAACCTAGCATTTTCGTAAAATTTTCAAGGGCTCGGCCACTTGCTGTAGTGCTAGGATAACCTGACATTTTCATATGTCCGTTAAGGGCTCGGTCATGCCATGTAATGGCAGGTTAACCTAGCATTTTCATAAAAATTTCAAGGGCTTGGACACTCACTGTAGTGCTAGGTTAATTGTCATTTACTTATGTTGGTTCAGGGCTCGGTCATGCCATGTAATGGCAGGTTAACTTAGCATTTTCGTAAAATTTTCAAGGGCTTGGCCACTCACTGTAGTGCTGGGTTAACCTGTCATTTACTTATGTCGGTTAAGGGCTCGATCATGCCATGTAATGGCAGGTTAACCTAGCATTTTGGTAAAATTTTCAAGGGCTCCGCCACTCGCTATAGTGCTAGATTAACCTGTCATTTACATATGTCGGTTAACGGCTCGGTCATGCCATGTAATGGCAGGTTAACCTAGCATTTTCATAAAATTTTCAAGGGCTTGGCCACTAGCTGTAATGCTAGGTTAACCTGTTATTTACTAATCTCGGTTAAGGGATAAGTCATGCCATGTAATGGCAGGTTAACCTAGCATTTCCGTAAAATTTTCAAGGGCTCGGCCACTCAATGTAGTGCTAGGATAACCTGACATTTACTTATGTCGGTTAAGGGCTCGGTTTTGACATGTAATGACAGGTTAATCTAGCATTTTCGTAAAATTTTCAAGGGCTCGGCCACTCATTGTAGTGCTTGAACCACCTGATATTTTCATATGTCGGTCAAGGGCTCGGTCATGCCATGTAATGGCAGGTTAACCTAGCATTTTCGTAAAATTTTCAAGGGCTCAGCCACTCGCTGTAGTGCTAGATTAACCTGTCATTTACATATGTCGGTTAAGGGCCCGGTCAAGCCATGTAATGGCAGGTTAACCTAGCATTTTTGTAAAATTTCCAAGGGCTCGGCCACTCGCTGTAGTGCTAGGTTAACCTGTCATTTACATATGCCAGTTAACGGCTCGGTCATGCCATGTAATGGCAGGTTAACCTAGCATTTTCGTAAAATTTTCAAGGGCTCCGACACTTGCTGTAGTGCTAGGTTAACCTGTCATTTACTTATGTCGGTTAAGGGCTCGGTCATGCCATGTAATGGCAGGTTAACATAGCATTTTCGTAAAATTTTCAAGGGCTGGGCCACTCGCTGTAGTTCTAGGTTAACCTGTCATTTACATATGTCGGTTAATGGCTCGGTCATGCCATGTAATGTCAGGTTAACCTAGCATATTCGTAAAATTTTCAAGGGCTCGGCCACTCGCTGTAGTGCTAGGATAACCTGACATTTTCATATGTCGATTAAGGGCTCGGTCATGCCATGTAATGGCAGGTTAACCTAGCATTTTTGTAAAATTTTCAACGGCTCGGCCACTCGCTGTTGTGCTAGGATAACCTAACATTTTCATATGTCGGTTAAGGGTTCGGTCATGCCATGTAATGGCAGGTTAACCTAGCATTTCCGTAAAATTTTGAAGGGCTTGGTCAGTCGTTGTAGTGCTAGATTAACTGTCATTTACTTATGTTGGTTCAGGGCTCGGTCATGCCATGTAATGGCAGGTTAACTTAGCATTTTCGTAAAATTTTCAAGGGCTCGGCCACTCACTGTAGTGCTAGGTTAACCTGTCATTTACTTATGTCGGTTAAGGGCTCGGTCATGCCATGTAATGGTAGGTTAACCTAGCATTATGGTAAAATTTTCAAGGGCTCGACCGCTCGCTATAGTGCTAGGTTAACCTGTCATTTACATATGTCGGTTAACGGCTCGGTCATGCCATGTAATGGTAGGTTAACCTAGCATTTTCGTAAAATTTTCAAGGGCTTGGCCACTCGCTGTAATGCTAGGTTAACCTGTCATTTACTTATGTTGGTTAAGGGATCAGTCACGCCATGTAATGGCAGGTTAACCTAGCATTTTCGTAAAATTTTCAAGGCTCGGCCACTCAATGTAGTGCTAGGGTAACCTGACATTTACTTATGTCGGTTAAGGGCTCGGTCATGCCATGTAATGACAGGTTAATCTAGCATTTTCGTAAAATTTTCAAGGGCTCGGCCACTCACTGTAGTGCTTGGATAACCTGACATTTTCATATGTCGGTTAAGGGGTCGATCATGCCATGTAATGGCAGGTTAACCTAGCATTTCCGTAAAATTTTCATGGGCTCAGCCACTCGCTGTAGTGCTAGGTTAACCTGTCATTTACATATGTCGGTTAAGGGCCTGGTCATGCCATGTGATGGCAGGTTAACCTAGCATTTTTCATAAAATTTCCAAGGACTCGGCCACTCGCTGTAGTGCTAGGTTAACCTGTCATTTACATATGCCGGTTAACGACTCGGTCATGCCATGTAATGGCAGGTTAACCTAGTATTTTCGTAAAATTTTCAAGGGCTCGGCCACTTGCTGTTGTTCTAGGTTAACCTGTCATTTACTTATGTCGGTTAAGGGCTCGGTCACGCCATGTAATGACAGGGTAACCTCGCATTTTTGTAAAATTTTCAAGGGCTCGGCCACTCACTGTAGTGCTAGGATAACCTGACATTTACTTATGTCAGTTAAGGGCTCGGTCATGCCATGTAATGACAGGTTAATCCAGCATTTTCGTAAAATTTTCAAGGTTTCGGCCACTCACTATAGTGCGAGGATAACCTGACATTTTCATATGTTAGTTAAGGGCTCGGTCATGTCATGTAATGGTAGGTTAACCTAGCATTTTCGTAAAATTTTCAAGGGCTCGGCCACTCGCTGTAGTGCTAGGTTAACCTATCATTTACATATGTCGTTTAACGGCTTGGTCATGCCAGGTTAACCTAGCATTTCAGTAAAATTTTCAAGGGCTCGGCCGTTTGCTGTAGTGCTAGGTAAACCTATAATTTACTTATGTAGGTTAATGGCTCGGTCATGCCATATAATGACAGGTTAATCTAGCATTTTCGTAAAAAATTTAAGGGCTCGTCCACTCACTGTAGTGCTAGGATAACCTGACATTTTCATATGTCGGTTAAGGGCTCGATCATACCATGTAATGGCAGGTTAACCTAGCATATTCGTAAAATTTTCAAGGGCTCGAGCACTCGCTGTAGTGCTACGTTAACCTGTCATTTACATATGCCGGATAACGGCTCGGTCATGCCATGCAATGGCTGGTTAACCTAGCATTTTCGTAAAATTTTCATGGGTTTTGCCACTCGCTGTAGTGCTAGGATAACCTGACATTTTCATATGTCGGTTAAGGGCTCGGTCATGCCATGTAATGGCAGGTTAACCTAGCATTTTCATAAAAATTTCATGGGCTCAGCCTCTCGCTGTAGTGCTAGGTTAACCTGTCATTTACATATGCCGGTTAATGGCTCAGTCATGCCATGTAATGGTAGGTTAACCTAGCATTTTTGTAAAATTTTCAAGGGCTCGACCACTCGTTGTAGTGCTAGGTTAACAATTCACTTACTTATGTCGATTAAGGGCTAGGTCATGTCATGTAATTGACAGGTTAATCTAGCATTTTCGTAAAATTTTCAAGGGCTCGGCCACTCACTGTAGTGCCAGGGTAACCTGACATTTTCATATGTCTGTTCAGGGCTCGGACATGCCATGTAATTGCAGGTTAATCTAGCATTTTCATAAAATTTTCAAGGGCTCGGCCACTCGCTATAGTGCTAGGTTAACCTGTCATTTACATATGTCGGTTAAGGGCTCGGTCATGCCATGTAATGACAGGTTAATCTAGCATTTTCGTAAAATTTTCAAGGGCTCAACCACTCACTGTAGCGCTAGGATAACCTGACATTTTGTGTTTTTAACTTATCTAGAATATTCTGCACTTAATTAATTTTGTATATTTTGCACTACAAATCAATGCGTAATTAATGAATCGTTTTATAATATATTTGTGTAAATTTTGCCCAAATAAATAACACAGAATTTAAAACTACATATACAGTCAATTTAATCATTTGTGTTTAATTTTGTCTGTTATACCTGATCTCATTTATCCTTCTCCTTCTCCATCGTCTTTTTCGCCTTTATAGCTGATAGTGATAATCTCGAAGAAACAACTCTATTTGTTGTTTTTGGTGACGAATTTGGCGATTGTTCTGACGACGACGATGACCTTAAGCGATAAGTTTGCATTGACGATTGATCTGACGACGATGACCTTAAGCGATGAGTTTGCATTATAGGAATACACTTGCTTTTGATTTAGAACTATCTCTTGTTTTCTCGATTTGAAATTTGATGGAAAACCCTAACTGAAGACGACTAACTGAAGGAATGAAATGGTAACGTGGGAGTTTTTTTATTTATTTTTGTCTGCGGGTCCTTCAGCCCAATTAACAGAAGTTGCGGTCCAGAGATTTAATTTTTAAATAACTTTGTCCTTATGCCTAATTTCCTCTTTATTTAATTACTATCAAAAAAAATATGAGTAGAACATGCTATATTTTCAAGAATTTATCCTTTTATAGTTATCTCCTTGGAAGTTTGTGCATTAAAAGAATGATTAAAGAATGAAAATACCGTGAAAATTTTAATACTAAAAGAGCTATATAATAATTTGATATTTTAAGCATGCGACTAATACAAGAAGTAAAAGGTGGTAAAAATCCACACAAGGATTTTCCAAGAATTAGAGTTATTGTTTCCTATATTTTATTATTGAATAATTAGTTATGCGCTTATCAGGACCGGTTCTATGGTTTTGGTTGCCCTAGGCAACACAAAACATGAACAAACCAAAATATGTTGCCTTTTCAAAAACTACAGATGAGAAAACCGGAAAGTTGAAGACAAAATATGTTGAACAAAGCAGAATATGTTGCCTTTTTGAAAACTGTAGATGGCAAAATTGAAAAGTTGAAGGCAAAACATGTTGCCTTTCCAAATATACAGAACGCTGGAAACAAAAAAAGTGTAGATGGGAAAACTGAAAAATGTGTTGCCTTTCGAACATGTAGATGGCAAAAATGAAAAGGTGAAGGCAAAGTATGTTGCCTTCCCAAGTATGGAAGGCACTGGAAGCAAAACAGCAGAGGGAAAAACAATGAAAAGATGAAGGCAAAATACGTGTGGAAGGCACAGGAAGCAAAACAGCAGAGGGAAAAACAATGAAAAGATGAAGGCAAAATACGTTGCCTTCCCCAATACGGGGAATGCTGGAAGCCAAAATAACAAGCACACGCATAACCAACACGACCACAGGCAATTTGAAAGAAACATAGCCATTAACACCTATTTGTATAAATTTCAGGCTCATCACTGACCACCACCCCATGGCTGCTGTTGCTCCCGATCCAGGGGTTGCCTCAGGCGGCCGCCTGCTGGGCCTAGCCCTTAAGTCGGCTCTGGCGCTTATTAATAGCTCATCCATATCACTTTACTTATTTGGAGTAAATTTGTTTTCATCAATAAATTGTACTATTTTATAAAGCTTAGGTAATTGGTTACTCAATATTCAGTTAGTTTTTTTTTTAACTTTATGTAATTGGCTGTAGATGATATTTTGAAATTTTCCACTTCGTTTAAATGAACATGAAATATTTTGTATGAACTAATTCAATTTTTTTTGTTTTGTAGATGTATTTGAGTTCGTATAGGGAGCAAGAAGAGTGGAATTTTTGTTTTGTTAGTGGAAATGAAGAAACAACATTGTGAGTCCTTAAAACTTTTTTTTTTTTTTTTTGCTTATCCACGATGTAAATAAGCATGCATATGTAATATTATATTAAATGTTGAAATTTTACACCCATGCTTTATATTCAATTTGACTTCCCCATCTCATCTTTCTCTTCTATTCTTTGAATCACTGTATTGGTTTGATTTACATTAAATAGTCATTACCTCATTTAAATATTTTAATTCTATAATTTGTTCTTTTACATAAAAGAGTTTTATAATGGGAAATTAAGCACTGTAGTTGAACATTATATTGAACATTGTGAAATATAAGACATCAAAATATGAATTAAAATACCATCATTACTGCATAAGATTACAGTTCACAAATGTATATTAAAAAACATGCATATTTATTTATACTAAAATAATTCCTTTTGTTTCAGTTGTAATGACAGTCTTGGCATAAAATATGCTTACACATTGGTTGGAAAATAACTTTGAATCACACTGAATTGTGTTCATGTGTCAACTACTGTATGTTTCATTATAGTCAGATTACTTGCCAGATAAACTTAATGGCTACATGGAATCATCCATAATAGATTAATGCCAATTCCAAAATTGGTTTGAATGTGGATGGTTTCCCCATTATGTGTTCACATTTTAGAAATCAAATTGACTAAAAATTACACTCTCAGAGCCATATTTGTTAATAATTCGTATACTAAATATGAAGTCAGCCAATCAAAAAAGTTAGAAAACTCCCTGAAATTGGTTTTATTTTGTGAAATATATGTTTTTTTTGTTATGATTTGTTATATACCTTATTTGCTTCCAACATTTATTAGCAGCCAGCAACTATTGCAAAATTTTATATAATATTATTATTATGTGGTGCTAAGGGCACCCCAATGTCCACTTCTTAATACCACGGCTAAAAAATACCACAACACTTGATATTACACTCTTCTTGATACAATGCACTTAAAAAATAGGAGCTACCACGCTGTTAACCCTATTTTTGTTTTGATCGATTATCGTTCGTGCTTTTCTAAAGGGCATTGTTATTGACACTCCATTTTCTGTTAAGAGAAGACCAAATTTTAAGGATACTCCACTTTTTTTATATTGTTAAGGGGGTCAATGTAGATGACTAGTTTTTTTTAATTTCATATGCTTTTACCCTTACTTCTAAAAATTACTCACCAAGTCCAAAATCAAAGAAAAAATGGTTAGAACGAAGAGAACATTATTATCCTCTTTGTGAATTTATAATATAACTTGAATTGCTGGAATTCGGCTTTGGTTGAATTAGTCTAACAAGGGAACAAACGTTGCTATAATATCTTTGGGATCAGATATAAAGAAAATTTTCATGACTCTTAGTTAAACATGTGGTTTAGGGATTAAACCGTAGTCATCAACTTCAATTTTATCACTGATTTGCTGGAATTTCTTTTGAGTAGCCGATATAGAATAAGAAAAGTTTTATTTTTACATCTAACAACTGCGTAGATGCAAATCATTGTACCCAGAAACTGTTTCCATAATTAGCATAAACAATGAATATGAAGTCGCTGTTAAAATCATACACGCTCAAAGATTATATTCGATATTCTATGTAATATATATATATATATATATATATATATATAGGAAATTAGGATTCAATAGTAAAAATATATGTAATTAAATTTTAAGGTGTATATATAATTTTAGTATATATTTTTATTGCAATTCGAAATTAGATTGAAATAATAATAAAGCAATTAAACATTGTGTATGTACGTATAATAAACATACGTATTAATAATATGTATGTGTGTGTTTATGTTTTTATTGTGTGTGTGTATATATATAAAAAGTCTACTTAGACACAAAAATTTGACATAAAATATGAGCCTTTGGATTTCCCTCTGATTTTCACTCCTTATATGAGGACAAACGATCCAATTATTGATGATTGGTGATAAACCCCACAATAACGCTCAATCTCCTGTGTCAATATCATATTGTCTATTTCCTTCATGTTTTTTTTTGTAAGGGTGTGATTTCTCCATAGCTAATGGTGTTGATTAACCATTAAAAAATAGATTAATGAACATAAGAGTGAAATTAAACCTAAAATGGTAATAATGCAAAATTACAGTTATTTTTAAGGGACTACTTTCCTCATTAGTATTCCGCTTAATAATTTTTAAAAAAAATAAAAAATTGGTTTCCCCTTAACAATATTTGGAGTGTTAATAACAATGCCCTTTCTAAAATCGATCAACTTCTTGTTAGTATTACCTTCTCAGTAGTCTGCTACATCTGCTTCTAAAATTTTATTTTTGTCAATTATGATATCTGTATGCAGAACTCTGCCTTAGCCTCTGCTCACATCTGCTTCTAAAAGTACTTTGTAATGATATTTTTTAAATAGTCTGCAGTTAAGATGCGTTGGCCTATATTTTTGAGATAACATGGAGTTTTACTTTGTATCAATACGTTTGAAATAATCTGTTGTTAATGACCAGCTAATAATCCATTTGTCATTGTGTGGGATTGGGAAAATTGAATAAATCAAGGTTTTATGGTATAACTAGTGATACTTACTTTAAAATGCAGTAATGCTTATAATATATTTTATGTTTATATTTGAACCCTTTTGAGACATTAAACTACTATATGTTGTTGTGGTTTGACACATGAAATATCTTCCTCTAATATTTGTTTTTCATGTTCAGAAACATATATTAGTTTGTTTGGAAGCTATATGCGCTTATGCCTATAAGATAAAATGTCAGTCACTTAAAATTAGTTTGCTGCGTAAGAGAGATTACGGTGTACGAATTTGAATTTTCCCATGGAAATGGTGAGGAAGACAATGATTCAATTAATAAGAGAGAGTTTCATATTAGAGCTGAGTATGTGATTAGTTCGACAAATAATGGTTGAGTGAGATAATAAAATGGAGAGCTAACAAAATTTAATAAGTTTTATTCTTTCAGTTGCGGTATTAGGAAGAACATATCGAGGTGCCCTTAGCACCACACTTATTTTTTACAAGTTTTCAACAAGTTGTATGTACTGTAAGTCCTCAACTATGTGTACATGTGCATCGTAAGATTGAAGTTAGGATATGATGGTTGATATGTATCAATTTTATTTTTCTTCTATTTAGGCCAGCAAAACACCTATCCAATTAAAGTCTTGCTTATGATTGACAAAAGCGCCAGATAGCATGAACTCATGCCCTACGCATCATCTCCCATATCTTTGCTGGGTAGCAGGAACAGGCTGGAGGAAAAAAGAAAGAGGGGGGGAATTAACAAAAATTAATTGGGATCATATAAATGTGGTCTGCATGAATGGTTCTAATTAATGTTTATGTTAATATAATTTTCTGATCCTCCGCCCATTATGTCTTTTATAAATGAATGAAGATATAGATGAACTTATTCTGCTTGCTGAATTTAATATAAAATGTATATCGCTGCAATTTCATAAATATGTATGCTTTTATGAAAAAAAATATGAGGAGGGATATACAAGGAGTAATCACCAGTTTGTTACTAAATATGACTACTGAAATAATGAATGAATAATGTGCGAGCGTTTACTTCTTACACCAACATGCCTTAATTATCTTACAAATCTTGGTTTATCACACTATTTATTCTAATTTCATATTTCTGTTATGTTTCAGAATTGTTTGTGGAATTACAAAATAGGAAATTTGATATGACACTTATCAAACGCCTATATCTACAAAAAAACATTCTTAATTAAAGGAATATTTCTTTAATTCAAAGAAGCGTATCATAGTGTAGATCTATTTGAATTCGGGAATACATTATTTTCAACATAAGGAAGTCTTCAACCTTAGTAATAAATATATGCTGTGACAATATTTAGATATAAAATGGTAAGCACTTTTTGGACATTTTATTACGACACAAAATAAAACCCAAAATTTACACATTTTATTGGATATCTTTTAAACTTCGACTTTAATGTAAACATAAAAATATATTGTGTTAAATTATGTGTTTTGTTTTGTATCTCAAATCTCAGTAGTCTTTTTTGTTTCTTTTCCACATAAAAAATCGTTGAATGGAGTGCATATTTAAATGGTCTAAGAATATAAACACATATAGACATACATACACGTACATATGTGTACATATTTTTGTACATCCATATATGCAACTAAGTATACTGCATGTACATTTGCGCATATATATATATATATATATATATATATATATATATATATATTTGTGTACGTATGTGTTTATATATATGTAAAAGATTATGCATTAGGGAGAAAAATATTAACTCCCAAGCATATCACTCAAAATTTTACTCAAAGTAAATAAAGGTTAAAAAATTTGAATCCCTCTTATCCTTATATCTATCGCGCTGTAAAAAAAATTATGTGTTATTACTATGATCCAATAGTCAATATGCTTTCAGAAATGGATATGGGACATGCCTTCTAAATTGAAACTAATGACTACAACTTCTTTATATGTTGGATAAGGATGCTAGATTGATAAAAATAATTAAGGAAGATGTTGACTATCAAAGAAATACTTGGTTCATATTTGAGGATGATGAAACCATTGTTAGGTTCAAATTATAAACAAAATTGAATAGATGGATGTGGGTATTTGAAGGATGATTATTTTTGTTGATATTGGCATTTCTTTCATTGGTCCAGTTGAGATATAAGTTGAATGTTAAAGTTGGTATAACTTAAAGGTTAGACGAACATTGAACTAAGTGGGACAAGATTTAGGGTATATGTTAACGGCCACGAAGAGCGTGAGTGGTGCAACACCGAACAAATTCTTTATTGAACTTATAAGGATGGTAGCAAAAATACGTTGAGAAAGTTGTTTATGAAATCGAAACCCATATTCTCCTCAACTTGACTTAACGGACCAAAAGAAATCGAAGTGCTAAACATTGTGAATGTTTTTCTTAATTATATTATCTATCATAACCAATTCTTATAATACATGCAACAAACATATAACTAGGTTGTGTGAGCAACTCATTTTATTTTTTCAGTGCAAAGATTCATGCTTGGTATTCATGTCCTTCATGTATTATATTCCATTTTAGTTTCTTATAAATAAGGATGATGTAAATATGTCAATCTGTACGTGTTAGAAGAAAAGAACTTTACAATTAAAATAGGTTAACTCAAATAATTATAAAATATGTTTCTCTTGATTAAAAAAAAGTCCATGTTTAAGACTTGAATGTTGATACCAGTCCATGTGTTGCACAGGTTGAAAGTCTCACAAAACCTGATTATTAGTCAAGAACACAACAAAATTAAATTTTTGGAAATTTCATTTTGAAAAGAATATTAGTAATCTATTTAGATATCAAAAGCCAATATAGGAAATTTGGTAACAAAAGCATATTCAAGATGATAAAAAAAGTTTAAGTAACAAAATTTCCATTAAATATCCGAGAAGCACCAAATTGATCTATTGCTTACGACATATACGTATATGCATACATACACATTAGTTTGTGTCGGTATCATATAGATGATCCTTCCTCATGTATATCTATGTATGTGTGACATATATACACACGTGTTTATATATATATATATATATATATATATATATGTGTGTGTGTGTGTGTGTGTGTGTGTGTGTGTGTGTGTAGGGGGGTCCACAGCAGTAGCCCAACGGTTAAGGACGCGGGTTCGAAACCCGAAATGACATTCTAAGAGCTTACCATGTGCATACGCTAAGATCAGACACTTATATGGTGCTCGCAGACTAGACTAGATGCACTAGGGAGGGTTTTACGACTTCGGTCGGTTTCCCTTCTGAACAAAATTCAAAATATATACATATATATATGTATGTGTATATATATATATATATATATATATATATATATATATGTGTGTGTGTGTGTGTGTGTGTGTGTGTGTGTGTGTATGTATGTATGTATGTATGTATGTATGTATACGTACATGTATGTATATATGTAAAGTTTAAATATATATGAACTCATTATTGTATCTAAAAAGGGAATTTTGTTAAATTCTACATAGACTAGAATATGGATTTAGAAGTATTGTTGGAGCAAGCACATACGTGAAAAATGGATCACGTCTTTTAGACTTTAACGTGTAAATACCTTGCAAATGATAAGCAAAATCAAATAAATATATACATATGAACTTAGTGCCATATATTTTTGATGTCACTAGAACTATCTTAAGTAACTGCAAACAATAAAAGTTATTATTCATCTAAAGTTATTCCATGTAATTATTTATGAAAATGTAGCTGATCCATGAATTTTTTTTCTACAATAGGTGGAAATCATGTAACTATTATGGCTTATTTATTGTTTATCGCATTTAACATTCTGTAGATATGATAAATTTGTAGGTAACAAGTTTTTTTTCTGTTTGCTACATCATCATTATAATGTGAAAATTTCATATGAATGCATGCCCAAACTGTAAACAAACAAAATAATAACAAAGCATATAAACACCTATATCGTTAAAATGATACCAATTCATTGAACCAATAGCATCTGTTGGAGCTTGAAAAACTACCTAAACTCTTTAACACATTACTTGAACTACTATTTTATTTGTTACATAAAGTTGTTCATTTTGGCTGTTATAATTTTACAGCACACAGTTTAGTTATGTGATCTTTTTTTGTTTTTTACACCCTAAAATCAATTATATTTATGCAACTTTTTCCCTTCCAAACAGCTAATTTTGATGTAGCACTTTGCTCTAAGTGTAAATGTAAATAAATTTAGGCAAATTCTATTTGAACTCAGAAATTCGCTGAGTTGATCACCAGCTTTAAAACAAAAAAAATGATGATAAAAATACCCTTTGATTAATTTTCATTTAAATTTATATCTTAACTTTTTATATATTTTCTATCCATCACGTAGTGCCATTGCATGGGAGGTTTTTTTTAAAATGAGGAGTACCCCAACAAAACGAGAGAGAATATTTTTTTTTTTCTGGAAATTTAGAGGTAACTTAGCAAATTGTTGGATTCAAGTTGAATTTGCCATAAACATAACTTCATTATTTTTGTCACACCCTGCGAAGCACGGGTGTCCACTAGTTAAATAAAAAGAATGAAAGTTAACAAATTGTACGCTATAAAATAAGCAGAAAATATATGCGCCCATTAATTGTATAAACAATGTGTGTTTGAACTTGAAAGTAACAGGAGATTATTAATGTTAACATGTTTACAAACTTACCATTTAATAAAATAGGAAAACATGTGTGCAACAGAAATGATTAAGTTAACGAAGGAAAAATAATTAATATTGAAATAACTGCATTTCCTTTAATTATCAATGTATGACTTGAATGACATTAAAAGAGAAACATTGGAAATAACATCAAAGATTGGAAATAGATAACTAATTCTAGAATGTGAATACACATGCAAATAATTTTATATAAATATGTTTAGATATAAATTACAAAAGTAATGCGCAAAATAAGCGCATGTCATAAATTGTATGAAACATGTAATAAAAGGAAGTTGAAATGACGTTAATTAAGTAACATTTGAATTGATTGGGTGTGCGCGTATTAATAATACATGTTTAAAATTGAAAATTAAAATGTGTGTTAAGATGGTAGAAATAAACGTTAAAATTAACATTTATAGATTTAAAAGAATTAAGCACGCAAGAATTATTAAGGCGCGCATTGATCTCGCATTTAAATTTGAGTGTACAACAAAACTGGAAAATAGTATAATAAATTATGGAAACAAACAAAATGGGTCTAGAAATAAATATGTAATCACTTAAAACAAGAAAGAGAAACATAACATTAAGAGAAATGTTGAAAAAAGAGAAAATCACGCTCAGAATTAGCCCAGTATACATTTTTATAACGTGTATGGGTTGACGCATACTCGAAGTGGGTCGACCCTTGGCTCGACCCGACAACAGTAAGGGTCAATCCATAATGGGCTAAGGATAATGTGATATTTTTATTTACACGGTTTGAATTTAATTCTTTTGATTCAGATGGACATGGCTCTTCTGGCAACTATAAATAAACCTGTAGGGCCTAGCTTCTAGGTCATATTTTCTGATAGGGCGTCAGAACTCTACAATTCCTTTTCTCCTCCAAACTCTTCAGAAATAAATTATATTTTAGATTTATGATTTCTGATTCAAAATTAGAGGAAAACATTGTAGATTCAAGGTGTATATGCCTAAATCCCATAGATCTATAAATCAAAATTGAAAGAAAATAGAAAGTAGACGCAAACCCAAATCAGATTCGAAACTTAGAGCACAAATTCACTTGTAACGACCCACTTTTTACATACAGTTTAAGATGACAATTATCTACACATGTCAACCCAAACTGCTCGAAAAGAAAGTAATTAGTAGAACGAAATTAGAGGGTGAGAAAAGAAAGAAAGAAATGTTAGAATAGAAGAAACAAGAAGAAGAAACAACACAACATAGAGTCTCACATCGCAGCGGAACAAAATATCATATAGAAATGAATCTGATATTGTTGTGTTCTTCTTCTTTTATTCTAATATTTCTTTCTTTCTTATCATACCCTCTATTTTCTTTCACTAACTATCTGGTGTTTTTGATAACTTGAGTTCTGGCAAGTAATATAGATTTATGTACTATTGTTGGAATTCGGGAGTCGAATTTCCCAGGGTCGTTACAGTGGTATCCCAGGTGGGTGGATTTAAATTATATGTTCTTATAATGGAATATTATACATTTGATTCCTGTAAAAATTTATAATATGTTCTCTTCTTCCTCTTTTCTCCCTTCGTATGTTGGAATATATGTAGTTTATATTGAATTTTGGTTGTACGCAAAATTTACATGAACATGAAATGTGTGTGTGTGTGTGTATATATATATATATATATAAACTACGCTTTTGCGGAAGCGGCCAATATCTTATTCACCCAAATACTTAAATATGATTTCTATGAAAACCAACACAGATATGAAATCACACGCACAAATAAGATATTCCACCCAACCACCCTCTTTATTGATTCAACAATACAAATTTTGTTTACATACAATAGATCTACAACCAAAAATAAACAAAATTACAAGAATCAATAACCTTATTGAGATAGGGAAAGAGTTCTAGATGACTACAACTTTTATTGGAGAAGGAGAACAATGAAGAATGACGACAAAACCCTTGGACAATCAGGAGGCACCAATAGTAATAACTTATCTTGGCCCTCAATTCCTAATCTTCCTCTCTAGGGCACAAGCCTTGGAGTCACACAACCTCTTAACTCTATTCAGTCATACCCTTATCCAATCCTAAAAGTTGATTTTATAGGAAAATAGAAGGCCTAGGCAAATATCCAATTTGCCCCTCAGAAATATATCCAGATTATAATCATTCATTTCTTTCCTTCTACAATAAAATCAGTCAATCTAATCAGTCAATTAACCAATCAATCAATCAATCAAACCAATTAGTCAATTAATTCATTAATCAATCAAATCAATCAATTAATTGATTACATGCTCTTTATTAACATATGTGATTTTATGTCACAAATCACAACACTCCACCTTGATATGAAATCACATCAACAACAAGTCAACCGACTACCATGAACATGCGATATCACCAATCACAACGCCCCACCTTAATCTGAAATCATATCAACACTCCAACTATCACCAAACTCATCTAGCTCTTTCTCCGACTCCTACTCTTAATTAAAACCAACCTCGATTTCAGGGCAACGAGATACACCTAGTCAATTTGAAAGGACTATGTCCATACCTCAATTACAAACAAAACCCACCGCCTGCAAAAGATGCATCTACCACCTGAGCTGCACTGTGCATCAACCAACAGTCTAAAAGTGCTTACAATTTCACGACGACACCCGTCTACCACTTGACCTGAGCTCCTCCTTCGATCACCCCGGATCCCTTGAGCATCATCAACGTGAAGACCCCTATCAAAAACATGAACCGAATCACCAAGGTACAAGCAAATCAAACTAATTGCCAATTTCTTTGTCTTCTTCCATCTTCCCTCATCCACATCAGAGGGCTTCTCTTCATCGCCATCAACCAAACCATTGACCCCATCAAAATCCCCAATCGAAAATAGTCATCTTCAGAAATGCCATCATATCCGACATAAAAAAAAATCAATCCAGAATCATTCTAAGCTTTGCGATGAACTAAGCTCTGATACCAATTGTTGTGGAAACTGCGCTTTTGCGGAAGCAACCAATATCTTATTCACCCAAATACTTAAAGATGATTTCTATGCAAACCAACACAGATATGAAATCACACGCACAAACAAGATATTCCACCCAACCACTCTCTTTACTGATTCAACAATACAAATTTTGTTTACATATCACTACTACAAAACAGGTATGTTGCTTCGGTTATTTACCCCCTGTTGCTTCAGTTCTACAACCGAAGCAACTGCAGTAGACGCAACAGATCAAAAAGTTGTTGCTTCGGACAAGCAACTGAAGCAAATATGTTCTGTTGCTTCGGTTTTTTTCCATTGTTGCTTCGGTTTAACAACAGAAGCAACTGAAGAAGGCGCAATAAAGGGAAGCCTGTAGCTTCGGATGGATAACTGAAGCAAAAAATATTTATTGCTTCGGTTATCAACAACCGACGTATAAAAGAGAAGGGCATATAATGGACTTCCTTGTTGCTTCGGTTGTAACCATAACCGAAGCAAAAGTCCTCTTTGATAAAACCTACTCCCCTACATATATCACTACATATATCACCAATATTATCAATATATTGAAACAAATAATTAATGATATTCAAGCTATATAACGATACAGATGGGACAATACAGAAATAAATGTAATAATTTCATTGATAATGTTAATGATCCACACATTTAATAGCAACAACATAAGAAATCTACAATTCATAGATAGTGTGTCATTAATCCATAGATAGTGTGTCATTGATCCAAGACCAAATACAATAATTCGGTCATACCCCAAGAAAGAAACCACATACAATATAATCCAGTCTTACTAACTAAATTTCGACTTCAAAAACAAACCAATCGCCTCGTTGAATATCTTCTACGCAATACAAATCTACCTGCAAAATTTCAAAAACAAACAAACTTTCAATAAACTGCAGTATTAATTACAAAGAAAGAAATTTTCAATAAACAAAGAATGGTTAAAATGGTTCTGGTTTTTACTGCGATCATTGCATCATTGCAGTACTGTAGCATTTCAGGTTTTTACTGATCAAAAACTGAAGCAATAAATCATTTTTTATACTGCAGTATTTCAGGTTTTTGATCGTATTTCTGGTTTTTACTGCTATGGATGCAGCGGTGCAATAAACTCAAGTTTGTCTGCGCATTAACAAGTGTAACAGCAAGTGTAGGTCATGGAAATGCACGAAGAACATGGCAGCGAGGATAAGCAAAACAAGTGAGAGATCATGACATGCATCACAAAGGGTCAAAGGTAACAGTAAGGCCGAGGGGTACAAACGGTCACACAAAAATGCTCAAGTAAGTGTGTAAAGAAGGTAAATGCACACATAAGAGTTTTACATGTGCAACAACTCAGATTTAGACAATGTAACAAATCCATTTTCTAAAGAGACCGGAAACACAATGAATATATCGATTTAATGGGAACAACTTTTTTTTTCTTTCTAAATTTCCAGACTCTTAAGCTTGTTGGAATGGATCATTATTGGGGACAAGTCAAATTTAACAAAAAAAATTGAATAAAACTGATGATATTACGATACTAAAATTTGTTCCAAGATTTGTCAATAGCTGCGTTTGGCCATGTATGATGTTACATGAAACCTTTGTATGTTTAACATCCGACTTTAGTGCATAACGAACAATGGTATGTGTTCAAAAGCAAGCACAGTAACTAGAGTATAAAAATCGGTGAACTGCCAAAATAAAGATTAGCCAAATTCAATATTATATGCTCTTTGATCTCCTATTGCCGCTCATACTTGGCTCATTGTCTTATTCAGATTCCTTCCAACTACTTTTTCTAAAATCCAGTTATGAAAAAATGGCATAAAAAAAACTTCGGTGAAATGACTAAAAGCAGAGCAAATGGAACGCAATACATAGCAGCAATCTTTAATACATACATGACTACAAGGGGAGCTTCCACCAAGTGGTAAACACAGTCTCATGTACTAATAGCCATTAAAAACATACATGTAAACCGTTAAAACGACTAAATTTCTAAGCTCAGTTCAGGTGTTTTCTGAATGGGCAAAACTGAGTATTCCAAGTATGGCACGAATTCTAGACATAAAGTTGTTCTCTTTTTTTTTCCTTTTCACAACAGGGTAATATACTGTGTCCTTAAAGAAATGTGCATACTCAGGGTTACAGTCAACCCAAAATGACCGGAACAACAGCAAAACAAAACCCAACTCTCAAACAAACCCCAGAATTACTAATTAGTAAGCAGCAGGTTCCTACATGTATTTTGAATTACCTGTATAATTAAACTATACAAGTGCATGAAACAAATCAGAATAAGTCAAACAATATATTTCAACATCCAATGCAGGGGCAAGTTGCCTGTCGGAAAAAAAAAACAGCAAGGGTAATAATTCATAAGAAATGAACTCAAGTCATCAGTACAAGCATGCATACGGCAATATTTGGTTTTGGCAAGGCCAATAAGCATGGTTATGAAAGTAGGATATGGAAATGAACTGTCCAATAGCAAGGGTCATGGTCACGATATAAACAACATAAATACAAATATAAAACCAAGTAGTGCAGGTCATATTCAAGACAAGCAAGGGCAAGAACATGGCAGATTACCACTCTCAACAAAATGTGAAGTCCTATAGGTATGGGCAAGGGGATAGTGGGACATAAACATCTGAGTGAGCTTATAGGAACCCACAGTAACCGAAGCAATAAATCTATTGCATTACGGCTATGAGCATTTTAATTGTGGTGATTAATAATGGTGCAATGAATACGTACAACATACTTGTACTATTTAATATAAATATGCCTTCAACGGCAGTTCGTTTTTGCCCCTTGAACTAAAATACTTCAAATATATATGAATAACAGCAAGGTTTGAATATGCTGCCCCCCGTCTCTTTTCCTCTTCGTAACAGCCAACGCTGAGCTCTCTGTTGTCTCAACCGTCGGTTGCTATTTTAATGTCACATATTTTAAATCAACTTCTAGTCATGATTGTTTAAGGTTGACCTCACATTATTCGAGATCACCGTGACCCCGGCCTCCTGTTGGAGGAATCGAAGGGTTAGAAGGATAGAGAATTAGTGGAAAGAGAAAGAAATGGGAATGTACGATGCAAATCAAAGGGTTTAGGTTTAGGGGTGCTGCACTATTTAGGGTGCTCTTGATTCTGCCTTCTACGTATATGTATGTTTGTTATAAATATGTATAGTTTCTAGGCTGACATATTCAATTCCTCGTAGCACTAATTTTGTAAATTATGTGAAAGAAAAAGTATCAGAGAAATCTATTATCGGTTTTGTACTATAAATTAAGCAACTTTATACCCATATCTTTCTCCTCCTGATTGCTATAATTTTGTAAATTATGTGGAAAAAAAAGTATCGGATGAATCTATTATCGGTTTTGTACTATATGAATTAAGCAGAACTATATATCCATATCTTTCAAGGCTTTGACAACTAGAAGCAGTAACGGTCAAAAAAATGGCGTCAGTCTTCTGAACTACTGCGATTTTTTCTCCTTTCTCTCTCAACATCTTGTCCGTTGGTTCTTCCGGCTCTCATTTTCTGCCTTGTTTAGTTTCGCTCTTTCCTTAGGGTCTCTATTCCCTTTTCTCGCTAGTCCTTTTTGAAAAGGGGGATTATGAATTCTCTGGCTTGCGAGTTTGTGGTTCATGGCTCGTTTCAGAAGCCTTGCTCGTCTTTTGAGTCGATTGCTAAGGCTCTGTTGGAGGTGGCAGCTCCTCCGATGTCTCTGTTCTTAACTGGCAGAGCAGAGTTTGAGGTTCATCTTTATTCTTTGAGCTCGTTTGTGGAATTGTCGAGGTTCAAGTACCTGATTATCGATGGGAGCTTCGTGGAAGTTTCCCCGAAGTATTCAGGGAAGCTTGTATCTTGTTTAACTCCACGCCAAGGCTCGCTTAGAGCTCCAGTTCTGGAAGCAGAAGTCAATCTCGGTCCTGAAGTTAGCTGCAAGAACAGGGACTTCACCACCCCGTTTCTTCCTCGGTTAAGCTTCAGGAGCTCGAGCAACTCTGGCTGTTCGGCAGTGCATGGCTTCTATGTTGGTTCGCTCTTGTGTGGTGGTGTTTTTGGTCCGGAGTTCGGCCATGTTATAGCGGCAACAGGGGTTTGCGGTGGAGATTTGATCACTCCACCGGCCCCACCTCCGTGTTGCAGTGCTGACGGGGAGGCAGTCCCAGTTTTAGGAGCTCGGCAGCCTAGCTTGCATCGTCGACGACGCTATCCGCGACGTCATACGAAACTCAAGAAGAAAGCATCTTTTATTACTGGAGACTCTATCTCGCCAGTTTTGGCTTCTCCTTATGTGTTGTGTTCTGGTGCTAAGCAAGTTGTTCCTCCGGTTATCATTAGTAATGCCTTCTCGGGCTTGAAGATCTTTTGGTGGTTGTGTAGTGCGAAGTGGAGGAGTTCATCACCTCTGCTCCTGTGTCCCGCACTGTTCAGGAGGGTTCTTCGATCGTCGAGGCTTCGGTTGACTGGCTCATAGCTAAGCCTGAGTCTCCCGCGTTGGTAGTGTCTTCTTCTGAGCATGAGGTTTCCTCTACTAATCTGGAGGGAGTTTCGGAAGTTGTTGCTTCTTCTGTGGTTAGTGTGTCAGGGTTTCTTTTTTTCAGCGCCGAAGGGGTTCCTATCTGGCAGGTAACCTGTTTTTCTTCTGGTCTTTTTGGTTTTTCGTTTGGTTTTGTCTTTGGTGCGGGTTTTTTTTTTGCCCTATGCAGTTTTCAGCGTGTGCCATCATATGGCTTGGACGCTGGCAGTCACTCCTCCCTGTTTATGTGTTGATCCTGTTGGCTGTGAGTCTCGTTTGATGGTTACAGCTGCTCCTTTAGTCTGTGAGTTTTTATTCAGTGGGCTTATCAGTTTGGTCGAGTGCTGCTCTTTGGGATCCAGAGTCTTTTTCTGGTTCTTTTCGTGTGTCTTTCACTACGGCCGTTGCTCCGCGACGGTTCAAGTGGAGGCTTTTGTTGTGGGTGGTTCTGTTTTGGTGTTGGTTCACGAGTGGATGCTGGGGCATGTTAGTCTCCTCGTGACCTACTTAGTGTCGGTGGAGTCTTTGGTTTTTTGGTTTCGGTTTGTGGGCTTTCGCTGCGGTTGTCGGTCGCTCCAAAGGGTGCTGCGTTATCGGTCTCGGCTGTGTTTCCGTTGTAGCCGTATGTGGGTCCCATCTTTGGACCAACGTACTTGTTGTCAGATAATTTGCCGTCTGTGTATTTCTTCGAGCGATGTTGCTACTTCTGGATCGGTAGCGGGAACATCCCAATCTTTTCGGGGCTGCCATCCTGAGGTTAGCTCGGAACCGGTTCAGTTCTCTCATCGATTAGTGATGCGCTTTTTGTCGTATCCTTCTTTTTCGCCCCTTTTGTCGTTCCCGATCGTCTCTCAGTGTTCCCCTCTTGTTTCTGGCTTGTGTCCCGTGTCTCCGTCTTTCCTCTTGCTTAGTACGGACGAGATAGCGATCATTAATGATCGTCTATCTCGTCTTACTAAGAACTCTTGTCCTTCGAGATCTGGTCGTTTCTCGCCCCTCTCTGCTGCTCACGGTTTGGACTTCGGGGTTTCTTTTGGAACTTCTGAATCTAGTGATACTTTTAGTCGTCCGTGTGTGGTCCCTTGCCGTTCTTCGCGTAGAAGAACTAGGGACGGGCCTCGCACTCCTCGCGCCATTCGCACACGCTCTATAGCGGCGTCCGAGCAGGTCGTTAGATCTACTCGACACACGTTGTATCTCGCTTGAGCAGGTTGGGTTTAGCTCTGGTTTCGTGTCTCTTAGTCTCGTTCTTTGGGGCTATCTCTTTATCGTCGGCTAGATGGCGAACATCCTTATCTGGAACATCCGTGGTGTTGGGAATGATGAGTCTGTGGCTAGGCTCAGACGCATTGTTCGGAAACACTCTGTCCTGTTGGTGGCCCTTCTGGAGCCTATGTTAGGACCGGAAGGGATTACTAAGTCCATTCTCTCTCTTGGTTTTGGCGGTGCCTTAGCCAATTTTTCGGGCAAGATTTGGATCATGTGGTCCAAAGATATTGTTGCCCATCCTATCTTCAACTCCGACCAGTTACTGTCTGTTGGGTGCTCTCTTCCTTCCCTCTCCTTGTCTTTCCTGTTCTCTGCCGCCTACGCTAAGTGCGACAGATTGGAACGTTTGACCCTCTGGTCAGACGTTCTGGGCCTATCTGCTTTTGGCTTTCCCGTTTCTGTTTTGGGAGGCGACTTCAATGTAGTTGCCAGTCAGGCAGAAAAACTGGGAGGCAATGTGGTTAGCCGTTCTTCTGTGGCTGATTTCAATGCATTCATCGTAGAGTCTGGCCTGACAGAAATCTCTTTCGTCGGTTCGGCCTTCACTTGGTGTAACAACCAAGACGGGACGAATCGGATTCTATCTAGGCTTGATAGAGTCTTCGGTTCGGAGAGCTGGTTCAGCCTTCCTTTCGAGTTCTTTGTTTCTCATCTTCACCGGACCTTCTCTGACCATGCTCCTATGCTTCTTAGTTGTTCACCCCGTTCGTCTTCGGGTCCTTTAGGTTTCAGAGCATGTGGAGGTCCCATCACTCGTTCCACCAGGTCGTGGAAGACTCCTGGAACCATCCGATTGAAGGCTCGCCTTCTAACGCTTTCTCCCACAAGCTTAAACGCCTTAAGAACTGCCTCAAATCTTGGAATGTTCTTGTGTTCAAGAACATTTTCGACCGTGTCAGAGCGGCCGAAGAGTCTCTTGTTCTAGCAGAGGCTTCTTTCGATGAGGATCCCTCTTTATCTAACAAGGAAGCGTGGGCCCTCGCCCAGCTTTCCTTTTCTTCGGAGCTTCGTATCGAGAACGATTATCTTCGCCAGAAGGCGAGGATCAAGTGGGTGGTCGAGGGCGATTCGAACTCCAAGTTCTTCCACTCCTCCATTCGTAAGAAGAATAGACTTCTAATGATTATTCAGATTCAGCGTCCGGATCTATCGTTGGCTTCGACTCCTGAGGAAGTCAAAGAAACTATTCTCTCCCATTTTCAATCCTTTCTTGGCTCTCCCTCGGTTTCGGTGACCGATCCTTCTCTTCTTTCCTTCATTCCAAGGTTGATTTTACCTTCGGAGGTCATCGACCTAGCTGCTCCCCCCTCGCCGGAAGAGATTCGCGCCTGCATCTTTTCTCTAAGTAAGGACAGTGCTTGTGGTCCCGATGGTTTCAACGGGGTTTTCTACCGTAGCGTATGGCTGATTATCCAGTCGGATTTTTGCCAGGCTATTCAGTTCTTCTTCTCTGGTGGAGATCTGCCTCTAGGCTGGACCTCTACTAACTTGATCCTTATCCCAAAGTGCGAAAATCCGAGTTCGTGCGCGGATTTTCGTCCTATCAGCTTGTGTAACTTTTCTAACAAGGTTATCTCTAAGATCGTGGCCTCTAGAATTGCTCCATTTCTCCAGCGCCTTATATCAGCTTCTCAGGCAGGGTTCGTTAAAGGACGTTTGATTACGGATAACGTTCTTTTAGCCCAAGAGCTGGTGTCTCAGATTGACAGGAAAGTCAGGGGTTCAAATGTGGTCGTTAAGCTGGACATGGCAAAAGCTTACGATCGCATGTCCTGGTTTTTCATCATCAAGGTTCTCCGAGTTTTTGGGTTCCCTGAGGCCCTTATCGATGTTATCTGGAGGCTAATATCCAACTGTTGGTTCTCTATTCTTATCAATGGAGCGACCAACGGGTTTTTCAAGGCTGGAAGAGGTCTCCGTCAGGGAGATCCTCTCTCACCGACGCTCTTCGTTATCGCTGCAGAGGCTTTCGTTCGTGGATTGCATTCATTGACGATAGCTAATCAGATTCACCGTTTTGGCATCCCCTCCGGTTGCCCGGTCATTTCTTCTTTGTCCTTTGCTGACGATATTATCATTTTTACGAATGGTAATCGGCGTTCTGTTCGTCGTCTCGTCAGCCTCGTTAAGCAGTACGAGAGGAGTTCCGGGCAGCTTGTTAATACTGCCAAAAGTTGCTTCGTCCCGTCGAAAGACCTTTCCATAGTCAGATCTTCTTGGATCGAAACCTTCACTGGTTTCAGGAAGGCTTGCCTTCCTCTACCGTACCTTGGTATCGTTCTGTACAGAGGCCGTAAGTTGAACGCCATTTTCGACCCCCTCGTCGATAAAGCCAGGGGGAAGATCATTAGGTGGAATGCAACCCTTCTCTCTCAGGCAGGAAGACTAACTCTCATAAAGTCAGTGCTAGACTCTGTAGGATCGCACGTCTTTGCTGCCATGACTCCTACCTCTGCTTTCTTCAGATCTTTACGTTCGTTGGCCTCGTCTTTTTTCTGGGGGAAAAAGGACAATGCTAATCGTCACCATTGGATCTCTTGGGACATTATCTGCCGCCCTAGAAGAGAGGGGGGTTAGGTCTCAGGAACCCAAAGGATACCTGTACAGCTTTTGCTTGTAAACTGTGGGCTAGGTTTGAAGCAAACGATTCATTATGGGCATTGTTTCTTCATGCAAAGTACCGTAGGCTTCAGGCGGATAGCTATACTGGGGTTCCATCCTATGCTAGTGAGATGCGGAAACAGATGCAGTCCGTGAAGGCCTTTTCTGATTCGCATGGTGGAGGGTTGGATTGGGATGGTAGTCCCTTCTCGATCCATGCAGCTTGGAATTCAGCTAGGTCGTCATCGCCTCAGCTTCTTTCCTTCTCTTTCATATGGGATTCCCGTATTCCTCCGAAGGTTTCTCTTTTTATGTGGCGGACACTCCACAAGAGGTTACCAATAGATGAGAACCTCCAGAGGATTGGCATTCCTTTAGCTTCCCGTTGCAGGTGTTGTAGATCTGGGGCCTCGGAATCCATTTCTCATCTGTTTTTCTTGGGCTTCGCTGCCAACTCTGTTTGGAATTACTTCGGGAACCTAGCTGGTATCCGATGTAATGCGTCTTCTCTTGCTGAAAGACTGAGTATCTGGTGGGCCGGAATCTCAAGAAAATCCCTGCGTTCGATCCTTTTCCGTCTTCTACCTTGTCTAATCTGCTGACATATTTGGTGCGCGCGGAATAAGGCAATGTATGATGAGGTGCCTATGGACCCCTCAAATATCATCCAGAAGGTTAGGAATGATGTGTTCCTTGCCTTCCGGGGTAGACCGTTTAGAGGTTCTCTCGGATCTCACTCGCGGAGGCTTGCCATTACCTTTGATATATCATCGGTTACAGCAACCTCCAGAGCGGGAATCGGTTGAAATGTTGTTTCCTTTGGTTAACGGGTTCCGCTCCGTTAGCCTTACCACACCTCCCCCCACTTTTTTGTGTCTTATTTCGTTTGCTAGTATTGCAGGGGCTTAGTTTATAGGTTGTCGCTGCTCAGGATATAGGAGTTACGGAATGGTTTTTACGCTTAGTTTGGTAGCTTGTTGTCGGACTTGTTCTTTTGCTTTCCTTCGCAGAGGATGAAGCTTCCAGTTTTCACCCCTTCACAGATGTGGCCCTACCAGTCGAGCGGGTTCCCTGTGAGCTTGGTGGGCTGTTTCAGAGCTGGTCATTGAGCTTGGAGCATTTAGGATTTGGTTTTCTCTCACTCGGCTATCAGGATGCACCGACCTTTGGTTCACCGTTTTGGCTCTCGATCCATCTCTTATGGCTGCTTGTTCTGGTTCAGGGGTAGTTGATATATGCTATGGAGCTTCTTGAGTTTTTATATTCCCATGTATTAGTATAATTTTGGTTTGACTGACTATTGTTTGTGTAGAAGTAGATATACTTTATTATCGGGTGGTGGCCTTGCCGGAACTCGATCTAAAGTACGATGGGCAGTGGTTTTTCCGGAGCTCATCTATCTACTTTCTATACAAACACATAGTCAAAGTCCGAGTACTAGATATATTATGGTCACCTGTCAGGCATGTTGGCAGTTCTTTGGATTTTTTGATCCTTTATATATATATATACTTAAAATAAAAAAAAATTATATCCATATCTTTTTCCTGATTTGTTACCAAATTTGAACACGCTATAATTAGAATTGTAAAAAAAATTAGGAGTTTCTGTTGTTCAGCTTTTGATTCGAGTCCGTAATTCATTCATTACATGTCGAAACGATTCTAAGTTAGGATGTGAATTAGAAAAGGATATATACAAAAATATGTTCCTTTCAAAGTGTCCAATGTTTTTTTTGTTTGAATCTTATATGTTTGTTCTTCAGCTCGTATGAAAAAAGGCTGAGAATAATGTTTGTTTCATTTGTGTTCGTTCAAATATCTTATATGACATTCTGGGCCAGTCTAAAGAGAGTTGAGAGGATAGAGTCAATCGGCAATATCAACATCAAGGAAAAGATTTCATATGTAAATGATTTTCCATAACTATATTTCACATTAACATTGGTTGAGTGATAAGACCCTTAAAATTTGGGTTGTCAATCCATATTTGATCATGGGAATCTATGTTTTTTTACAATAAAACTTATTTTGTCTCAAAAATTTGGCTACGACAACAAAAACCATATGGTTGTCATGTGCCAAGATTACATATTCTCAAATTTGCATGGTCACGTGGACCTAATTCATCTGGCCTCCCGATTTCAGGTTTTTACAAGTAGTACACGTGCGTCTCTCTGCAAAAATAAGTAGAGATGGTTGTGTTTATATGTGCTTTTACCTTTATATGTATAAGTATGACCACGTTACAACTATTTTAATTTATTTTTCTAATCTTTGATATATTTGGCTGGCAAATGGAGGAATGATTCATTGATATATGGTGAAAAAGATGCATGCATTCTTGATAGAAGAAAGAAGACTGCGTAGGCACCAAAATTTAAGACTATTTTTCACAGTTTCAGACTTTCAGTCTATGTTGATAGGATTTATGTTTGTCTCGTTATTCGATGAATTCCTTGCAAGAAGTTGTATATTCAGCAGATTGATTATGTCGAGCACCTAAAATGATGAATAATATGGATCCATATTTGTTTATGTATATTTGAAAATTGGTAATGTTAACATATATATCCAATTCTATACACTGTTGAATGCGATGATTATTTATTGAATGAAGATTCATTTAAATTTCAAGTTTCAGTCGACCTTGATGTTTTGTTTAATTTCAGTAGTTAAATCTACTGAATGCATAATTTGAATTGGTTCAAGTTATACCTATAATGGACACACATTGATTTCATATGGAAGTGACCATGATGTTTCCTTTTAATACATCTGTATAATGAATGGACTCCCATTTATATCATATTTAATATGGGCACACGTTTATTTCAACATTCCAGTTGGTCATTTATTCTCTTCTTTGCGTTCGTTTTGTATCAGCAAGCTTCTCGAAAAGAGTCTAGGCAGGTATACATGGAACCAACATAACTTTGGTCCATGGATGAGAAGCCATCATGTATGAACTGAGCTCAATTAATTAATACTGACGGTGAATAGAGATAATGAATGATCGATGTCATGCACCATCATTATCATTTAACAAAACTTTGAGCCATGCTCGATAGATAAACTCATAAATGGGCATTTCCATATCTCGGATGGATTAAAAAGTTCCTGCGGCCATCTTTCCGTTGCTTTGATAACCACCACCCCAAATGTCATAACTTAAATTAATTTTCTTTTAAATTTGCGGGGGAAAAAATAATGTTGTTTGTACCATCAACAAAGTCTGAGTGCAACAGTTGTGCTAAAATAGAAATGAATTTATTTTCAAATCAAGCTAAACATAAACAGTTGTGCTAAAATAATACTCATTTGTTGTCACCATTAGTTGTGCTAAAATACTATTCATATGAGGAACAACGCGACACTACGCGTAATGGTTTATCTGTTCACATTTAGTACCATTGCTGCATTGCATATGTTTTGTTCTATTATAAAATTACTTCATATATAATATGATGGCAGGGACGCAAATTACTTCATATATATCACCACGTTCTATACAACCAACACCACAAAATACTGCGTTCATATTCTTTGAAATTACTAACTAAATTTATGTCTGCTCGAATGTAAATATATTATTTTAAAAAAAAGGTTGAACACAATTTTACCCTGTGTTAACATCATGAATGATAGACAACTTCTTAGCATTACTGAAACCGCATCTCCTTGAAACTGCATAAATTAAACTGTTATTTCTCATATATAGAAATTCTTTTGCAAGTGAATCCTAGTATTCAATCAAAACTGAAATAGTATTGACATTGGATTTCTCATTACTTTGTTTTGCATTTCCCATTGCAATCACACCATAACTTGCATATGAGTGGTTTTCAATTAAAATACATTATACAATGAAGCAACATATAGTTTTATCTTTTTAAATAACTACATCCAGCTGCAGTTATGATGCAACTAAAATAAACACATGGTTTGATTAATATGATGAAACTAAAAGAGATGTGAATAAACCCACAATATTGTATCATATACGACGACTAAATCCAGTTATGCATGGTATAACTAGCTATATTATCTTGGATCTCGTCCATCTCTTTATGACCGTACGAAACAGTTTGTAAAAAGTCCTACAGTAAAGAGATTTTTTTCAAAATAATTAATCATACAATTATTTATATTGAATATGAAAGGAAAAAATAAAACTAAGAAAGTGGTACCTCATGAAAATCAATATTTTGATGTTTGTTTTTTATTATATCATGCATATACCTCATCACATAATATACACAATCCGTTGGTCCTAATTGTTGGGGACACTAGCAATATTTCAAAAAAAAGTCAAGTTATAATGAATTTATATCCCAAACAACATACAAAAAAAAAAAATTTGTCACATAACAATTCACCTTAACGAATTTCCATTTCAAGATACTTCCTCGAGATGACTTGCCACCCATTGCTCTATAAGTTTTGAAGGCCCTGAAAATGCAACAAATGACCCCATAATCTTAATCTAAAGAACGGTCATGCAACGTGCAGATGACCATTACACAAATAATGTAACAAAAGACATATGTAACGATCCGGATTTTTCCGACTGTTTGAATTCAAATATTTAAATTAATTTTAAATATTATATTTGTAATATTAATGTATTTTTAATATTGAATTCGTTATAAAATGGAGATGGAACATTTTATTTATTTTTATATATTAACTTAAAACGACGCGGTAGTTCGTAAAATCGAGTTTTAACTTCAATTGATTATACAGAATTCGTTTTAAGTCAGATTTCGGTGAAACAAGAAGCGTCTGAATCTCATTGATAATATTTTTATAATGGAAGAGGAAAATCGAGTTTTCGTATTGTAGATTTTATTTTATGTTCAATTTAAATTTTCAAATAGTTGTTGTGGAATCGTTTACACGCCATAATGATTTATTTAAATATAATTAAATATTGGCTTCGAATTTGGACAAGTCCTTTGAGGCGTAGCCATAATTTAATTTTAAAAATTTTACTGTAATTTTTAATTTCGCGAAATAAGCAACTTTTTATTTGGAGTATTTCGCCCCCTATATCAGCATTTTGGGGTTTCACAATATAAGTTAATCTACCGATATTATTATATTTTCGGGATCGTGGCACCTCACTCGACACGATAGTATTTTTATTTCTACCGACAGCTGTTCGTAAACGAGTAAAATTTGTGTATAGCAGTATGTATATATATAATGTTTCACATGGATGACGGAAGAATTTAGATAACCATATAAAAACAAAATCTATGAACCGGAATTGCACAAATCTTTGTGGTGGCAGGCAAAAATCTCACATCAAATATGTGCAAATATCAGCACAAAATCCTATGGTTATTACCTAAAATCTCGCTCAAAATACACAAAACATGTGCGGTCATTTTCAAATCTCATCAACATATAAAATCCGGGGACAAAATTCTATCATAATCTTACATAGTGCAAAGCATACCTTCATCTAGTACAAAGAAATATATGTCAGGCAATCTTTACAAATCAGAAGAAAATCACGCCAAATATCTACGTATCTTACGGTCAAGATCTGAGGCTAATCTTTATTATATAACCAGGATACTTCTGACTTTTTCTTTCATTCATTTTTCTGTCGGAAGAAAAATTAATTTAAAAATGTCAACCGCTATATTTGTGCCGCTGAGCTAAAGCTATCCTACCTCCTGATCACGCACATGTACCGGCCTCTTTTTCTGTCTTCTGATCAGACCGCGCAACAAGATGGACATAAAATCCGTGCACATGCTGTTTCATTTTCTTCAGACCATACCATGTGAGAGCTGGAAATTTCGTCTGAACCCATGTGCTATCTCCGTGGTCATCAAGGTTCCTCATCTATTTATAACGCCTGGAATTTGTTTCCTGCTTCTCTAACTCCACAAAGTAAAGCCATCTTTGCTTATCTTCAAACCATATTTTTCCCAGTTTATGCTTTCGGAAATAAAAAGAAAACGGGACTACATATGAAAACTAAATCCCCTGGTCCTATGTTTGTCCGAGCTGTCAATGTGAAGTGGAAGGAAGGGGCGTGCGTACTTTGGGTGGAGACAGTGGTGATCAGTGAGGAGAGGAGGTCGTGTGGTGATTTTTCTGGAAAATTTAGGCACATTTTTCGATGCACCTGAGAGGAGCCTGCATATCGACGGTCGGCGGAGCAGGGTTGCGAAGGAGGTGGAAAGGGGTTCAGGTGTGCTTTTCCTGATGGAGAAGATATTGGTGAGGTGGGAATGGAGTTTTCAAGCTTGGGTTTGTGTATTGTATCCATACGCGCGCAGGTGTAAATGAGTAGGAGCTTCAGAAATCGCTGTGGAAGAAAGGAGTGCCAGCGCATTATTTTATACGAAAGGAAGAATAACTGTTCGTTGCGGATGGGGTGGGCATGGGCCGGTTATGTGGGCTTTGGGCCAAGTTCTTAAAATGGAAAAGAAAAAGAAAAGGGGTAACAAGGCCTGTGAACTGAAGAAAGATGAAGCAGGCCTCAAGAAAAAAGGGGAATGAGCATGATTGTGGCAAGCATGCATTCTTACTTTGGTTTTTTTGTAGTTAGCCAATGAAAAGGAAAGAAATATGGCCATGGATCTGAAATGGTTAGGGTAAGGCCCATTTTATATTTTAAATTTAAAGTTAAATTAAGTTAAATGTTTTACAATCTTATTAATTAAAACATCTCGACCATAGATCATCGGAATCGTGCATGGTTGATTTCGTTGGAACTATACTGACGGAAGTTAGGGGATGGAGCTAGTCTAGTCCGAGATGGAAGCAACTGGAATAGTCAGTGAAATTAAACGTTGTTTAATTTAACTGAAACAAAGTGTTTTAACGGCAGAATAAGCCAAGGTGAGTTAAACTTACTCAGTTTTTCCCATTTATAATTATTATAAATCGGGTTTATTATTGGTATGCCATGTTTGCTATTGGCTGGTTGCTTTGATAATCATTTAGGTGTTGTTAAATATGTTATATCGATTTATTTAATTTAAAACTTTGTTTAATTTAAATAAAATGACACCGTTATTTTAACGGTTATGTCCAAACAAGGTTACCTACCTTGTTGGTTACGTTTATAATGATATAAACGTATGTAAATTAAATTGGGTGCTTGCATTATTATTATTGGTTGACCACTATCAGTTGAATTGATTGTATGCTTGCACATGATCATTACATGAACTATTTAACCAATATAATTTGGTTATTGAATTGATTATTGACCATTGAATAAGAATTCAACGTTTGTTTGCCATTAATCAATGGGAAATATTGGTTGAGGAATTTATAGCAGATGGCCAAAGTACAGACTGTTTTTTTATAAAGAAAGATTTACCGTTAGGTAAATCGATAGGGGTGAAGCTTTGAAATTTAGTTTATAACCAAATATATATTTTTAAATATATTATTTTAATGAGGTTTAAAATAAAAATTAATGAGAATTAATTATTAAATGAAATTAGTTTATGTTGATTAATCTAATGAAGTAACTTAACTAATAGTTGTTTAACTAAATAAGAATTAAAAGGGGAAAGTCGATATTAATTCCAGTTAATGATAAAGAACAATAATTTAAGGAATTCGTTCTTAAATGAAGTTCATTTAAGTGAATATAATTGAATTCCAAAGTGAGTTTATGAACATGTTTATATTTAAACCAAGTTTGATAAATGAAGTTATAAATTGATTTTAGGAAAATATGTTAAGCCTAAAGTAAATGTTACTTAATGTCATTAAGTAAGGGGAATCAAAGTGAAAAGGGTTTTATAGTAAACCAAAGATGTATAAATGAGTTATAAAAGGATATGGGAAGTTACAACGTTAATTTTAAATTAACGTTACTTAGTAATGGTATTAAGTGGATGGGATTTGAAAATGAGATTTCCTAGAATAAATGTTGAAAGGTTTAGAAAGATAAATTCTTGTAACTGAATTTGGTAAAGGATCAGGTAATGAGATTGGTATTAAAACCAATAGTTTAAGGATATTAAAGTTTAAAAGATGATGTTTTATGAATCATTTACTAACTCGATAAATTTAGTAATGATAATATACTTATAAAGGAGATTTCAAAAGTAAGAGGGTTTATAAAACCATATGGTAAATAAATACTGAAATGGTAATTGTATAATGAACATGGATTTTGAATTACAATTCATATTTATCTTAAGATAAGAATGTTATTGATCAAGGTTTGAGAGGTAATTAAAATACCCCAACTTGAACAACTTCAGGATTATCGAAGGACGATATGAATTGTAATGGTAAAAACATTAGAAGAGATTTATTTTGAGAAAATATAATGTAACATTATTTGAAAGATTTGAGGATAAACAAGGAGATTCCAAAATATAGGAAGTAAAAGAATTTGAAAAGATGTATGTTGATATTTCCAAATTAGGAAAAGGAAAAGGGGCTTGAGTATTTGAAATAATGTTCCCGTAGATATAAAGGAAGTGAGGATTAGTGTTTTTAAATAACAAACCAAAAAGGGGGTTTCGAAACAATTGTTGTGATGATAAGTTGAATTGATAATAGATAATAAATAATGTTGCGGAAATGTTTGAAATGATAGTTAATGGAAGAACTAGATATGATTTTAAGATATTTTTTCCAATAAAAATGATCTGAGAATGTTAATATATCAAAATTTGTATAATATCTTTATGGCCAAGTGACGCTGTATACTAAACAAATGGATTTGTTCTGTTTTTATGGTTGTTTATTTTGATAGTTAAATAACCGACTATCAAAATCTGGCCAACGATATTGGTACGGAAAGACCGGGATCTAATTTATATTTGAAAACCATTCCGACCAATAAATATGAATACGTCGAAAATGTTGATCGAGATGGAGCAATCGAAGACCGTAAATTCTCATGAGCGAAAGAACTATTGTTAAACATCTCTGGCTGATCCCCAGAGTTAACGATGATTCTGTTGTGACTGAAATATACGGATTGCAAGGACTACTCGCTACTGATCTATAGGGTGATTCCTAGGATGTGGTAGGAGGGTGCCTTCGGTTCATCCTGTTCCTGGATAACTTGTATGGACGATGTGAATGGTGGTCAGAAGTTCCAAAAAGTCGATTATAACCTCAAGCCTCATCACCCGGGGAAATGACGAAAATCGGGCAGGCAGCATTGCTATGTGGGTCGCTCCCATTAGGGTGTATAATCACTTATCTAAAGAAATTCTCATTTGTTTCTTTAATCTATCGATGCTGTCCCTTTTCGGGAAATGGTGGTTTGAGCCCAACCGTTGTTGATATACATTCGATACACTCAAGCGAAATAAGTGGTCGGTCATGTATGGGCCGGGTTGCAAGACGTTCTTGTTGAACCCAGTGTATTCGCCTCTAGAGATACGCTATCGGCAGGCGGTCCCATACCTTGTCATAGTCGGAATCCAATCTCCAATATGCGCCTGCGGTTTTGTTTGTATACTATATATGTGGAGCGTGAGATGCAAGCGTTCTACTAGTTTCTATTTATTTGTATTTAGACACTAGTATAATATCAGACGCGTATTGATTTTCAAAAATGTTTTGGGTTATTGTAAGGTAAAAACCGTCCGTGTTTATGTGTGGATTTGGTCTTACGATTATCCTTTTCTTTGAAAGGATTTTGACTTTAAAATCAAGTTGGATGTTTTCCCTTAAAACTTTGCAAGTTTATCTCACTTTGGTTCACCAGAATGATCCGGTGTTTTGTAAATGCTCGGGTTAGACCGGGGTATACAGGTTCAGGTTATCAGATGCTGTGAAGTCCAAAGACGAGCTGAAGGTGTTCGGACGTATGATATTATCTAGTGTTATTCCGTTATGTGATTTATGTGAGGACAGATTATTATAACTGTCCCAGTGTATTGATGTACTCTGATGATTGTAAGTCTTATTCCAAGCTCTCAATAAAGTTTATTTATATATTATATTTTGTTCCGCTGTGATGCGAGAATCTATTATGTATTAGTTCTTCTTCTTATTCTTCTATTCAAATATTCTTTCTTATCTCACCCTCTATTTTCTTTCTCCTAGCTTTCTGGGTTTTGATACTTGAGTTGGACACGGGTTGTATTAGTGTCGAGATTCGAGTGTCGAAATTCCCGGGTCGCTACAACATATCTAAACAAAAGGCAAACAAATAAAACATACACATTTACTTGTGGCTTGATCTCTAGACTGTGTTTGCATTCGGCGTGATCAAAAACATAAACCTCGTTTTTTTCGATACGGAAAATAACCAGTAGGCAATGCTTCCTACAATATAAGTTTATAAAAAATAAAATCAACAACAAACTGGTAACTATTTACTAAAAGTCTAATATTCATACCCTTCGTAGTATGGAGCTAAGAATAAGCACTTAGACTGTGATACATGCCACGAGTTTGAGATATAACTATTTGTCGCATCTGGACATTTACGTACTTGGGAAAGCTTCCGAGGACACATAAACCCAATGTTCTTCACTTTGAGATTATTGCACATATGATTTAACCATCTACACATTATTTAAACATGTAATCAACATTATTCTTATTCGTTCAGCAAAAAAATATGTAAATACTCACATTATGCAAATCTGTAGCCATGATGCATTCAGCCATGCCATACTAAGAAATTGGATAATGTCATCCGTCTTTATATGAATTTCAAAGTCCTTGTCACACGTAAATAAATCCTTATTCACGTGAATTGCAATGAAACACCACCATCGGTTGGCATTTGAACTATCAAGTCGTGGAAATATTTACACTCATCCGTCAAATTTTTCAGGATATCTTCTCCCACGATTGCCTTATGCTTCACAAATTGATCGGACATTGTATTCATGACCATTTCGTTTTTATTCATGGCCGTGGCACCATTTTGTTTTACTTTGTTTGTGCTCGCTATAGGTGTAGCCTGCACATAAAGATATAATGCATTCTCAAATGTTGCATTTTCTACCATTTCCTGCGTATCAAGAACTTATATAATGGCGAAGAAATTAGCCAATAAAAAAATCAGTTTGATAATGGAAAGGAGTTTATATAGTAAAAGACATCCTAGTTATAATATTCGTGCTCCCTAATAGTAGTACGGCCTATTATTTATTGTTCTGCTAAAGCTTCACTTATATGATTAACATGCTTGTGTACAAGATCAAATCAATAATGATATATTAGATAAGCATAATAATGCACATGCACAAGAGATTTTACCGCATCGTTTTCTCCTAAAAGCACAAGATTTTTAGGCCACTGAGCAAAACTACCAACCGCTTCGCCTATTGTGGTGTGATATTGAGTTGGAACTGGAAGTGAGACTCCTGCATGAATAGGCTCCACCGCGTCAATCCCAACCTTTACACGATCAGCCAAGAGTTGTTGATTGTGGCATCGATTGCCGGATCCTGAAGCAGGATGTACCCTACCACGACCCACTACGATAATTTTGAAGTCGAAATTCACAGCTAGACGACATTTTGTTGGTTCCTAAGGATGAAAATAACAAAACAAATATTTTTCATTCACATATTAGATGCATAAAATGACATATATTTACAGAAGTGAACATTTGAATTGAGGCATAACGATTGGCTTTTCCTCCTAGATCGACTGTTGTAAATTGCTCGGATAAATGAACTTTTTTAGTAACCAAAGCTTAGATAAATGAACTTTTTCTCAGAGTGTTTCACCACGACCTTATTATCATGTTGTTTCTCATAGCATTCAGATTAGGGTAACCATCTTAAAATTATCATTGTATGGTGCAGTAAGGGTTAAAATTCTAGTATTTTTTGTTTCATTTTTATTTAGGTTGAAATTTTTATTTCATTTCATAATTGCTCGGATTTTTTTTTTTTAATTTCATTTCGTAACAAAACAATTTTTTTTTTATTATCTAGGGCTTATGACTTTATTCATATATAAAACTGTTAGGTCCACTTTTCTTCAATTAAAAGCTTCCTACCCTTATGCACTTGAGTTATTATGTTATGTATATTAATCTGGTTATTCACATACAACTAAACACATCTTAAAGGACCATTCTTACTACTCTTAAACCCCTTTGAAATCCCAATCTCTTCCAGAAATTAATACCCCGGTATTGTAACATTTTGGTTCGAGTTTTCTTTGCATAGATGTGCTTAATTTACACTAGTGCAGTGGCTTGTTGTACATGCATATAAATATCATTTTATATTTACAAAATATGGCCCTTCTACTCAAAACATTTCTTGTAAATACCAAGTGATGTTGCGGCCTATTCATATAATTTACAAACTTAAAATAAAAGTGTATCCTCTACTCCTGGCACATTTCCTATACATACCAAGGTACTAAATTCCGGCCGGCACGTCGGATTTCCCGCCATCTCAGTCCGGTTCCGGCATGGACCAGACAGGAATTTGATCAGAAAACCGGATCCGGTTTTCCTTCATCCTAATTAAAAAGAAAAACATAAAAACGGTCCAAAAAAACATCTCATGAGTATATACTAGGAATCGCAGATAAAAGAATGAGTTCTGGTGAGAGAATACATAAAATCGTTGACAAAAAACACAAAAATAGTTCAGAAAAGCATGGGATAACATCTAGAATCGCAGCATCGGACAAGATCTGGAATAAGGAATTGAGGATCGGACTGTGGTTGTTCATTTTGGAATCGCGGATCCGGTATTTTTTTCTTTTTCTTTTTTGGCCTTCGTTGATTTTGAGATTTGAAATTTCCAGTGCAAATTTCCAGTGCATCAGAGAAGTGTGATGATGATGGTGATACTATTGTTAATGGATCGGTTTCAAACTGTTAACATTGAACCGAAACTGTCCTTTGTAACGTACCCTTTTCTTTTAGCATTTCAAAACTCTTACCTGTACCTTTATTTTTTAATGAGCCGAAACTGACCCATCATCATTTATTTTGCATGATATTTCTTGAAGGACTAATTATGATCATTCTTTAGTTAGAATATAAGAGTTAGTTAAAACTGATTATGATTTGACATAAGACATACATAAAAACCGATAAATCTAATTACAATGTTTGATATATAATTCTTATATTTTAACCGATTATGATCATTTTAACTAATTATGATCATTTTCTTTTAGAGTATGGTACCGGAATTAGCAAACCGGAATAATGTCGGAATTTCCGGAATTTTCGGAACGGGACCGGAATTTTAAATTTTTCATTTGACCGGAACGGAACCGGAAACTGGGGTTTCGAACCTTGATATATAAAAGGATATGACTATTATGCCAGTTTCATTTTTCACTGTCTAAAAATAGTATTTATTCTTTATAAATGTTGGCATGGCTATATACAAGAACCATTATGTGTGTGTGTGTGTGTGTATGTATGTTAATAGGTGTCTATCTATTCAATAATATCATGCCAACCAAATATGTATATATGTTATAACTTATAATGCTTTGCAGCATATAACATGCAAACAACCTGATAATGTTTACTATTTGTCATAATATTAAAACAAACAACACTGGTTTCATTCTCCCTTAATTTAAGTATCCTCCATAATCAATAAGCATGTTAAGAAAAACTTATTAGCTCTTTACAATTTTTTGCTTGACATTGCAGCAAGGAAGCGGGACTTTAGTTACAGGTATACCAAAGTTTAATAATTTCAAGGTATAATTTACTCTTGGAAAAAACATGATCCAATTCAAAGTACAAATATACAGCAACTAAATAGAGTTCTCTTTTTAATCCAAACTTCACCCGTAAGGTCAAGACTGTACTGTGCTTTTTATATAGAGTTTTCGTACATTATATCAAAACTTGTACTCTTTACATTTTTAATTTGTATCCTATTTTTGCTCGGAAATTCGTCAAAAAAACTGTGCATATGAACATGCTCGGAAATTGTTGGACATGATCTGAAATGAACATAGAATAAGTTAGATGATGACAAGTTAAAATTTATTACCGACATATAATTTCCATGTCAAAATTTATTACCGACTGCATATGTTCATATCGTAACAAGTTAGAAAATCATATGCTTAGAGTAGAATAAGTTTGCAGAACACTGATCGAAATTACATACAGTAACTTATTTTGACTTTGATATTTGAAATACCTGCAATTCTACAAAAGGATCTGTATCTTGAGTTCTGCTTGTAGATTGTAAGTTGTCCAACTGTACTGATTGACAGCTACTACGAATACCAATTGAAGGTGTGTTGCCGACCCCAATATCATTTGGCACCTTTATACCCATCATTTTCAAAATATTAGTAACCTGCTGCTCAACCAATGTACTCACCCTAGATTCCAAGTTTTCACTCATTTTAGCTTCCATCTCCTGAGCGATAACATGTAGCTGATCTGCCGATATTACGCCACTTGGACCTTTATTTCTTTGTGCCTCCCCAAATACGTCTTTGATACCGATGGATCCACTAATTCCCCTAACACGACCTGGATGCTCTTTTTTTTCAAGAGCACGATTTAGCACATCATCGTGTCTATTTGGAATCCAAGCTCCTTCTATGGCTTTTTCTCTCAATTCATTCTATAAACAAAAACATAATTACATAATAATGTATTGCAAGACATTAATGTAAAGAGATACAATGAATGAATGAAAACTAATCATGCCACTTTTTCTGCAACTTGCCTAGTTTCCTCATTTGGGATTGTATAATTTCCATCAGCTCCCTTTTTCGATCTTGCCAAAACCCAATTAATACTTCAATCCAAAACGGATCCACTTGGTAATGTCATTGAGGAATTATAGCCTTCGGCAATCCATTTAGTTTTTTTTCCCGCATATCCGGCTTGCCCTAAATAGTGAGGATGCACATTGCACATCTGACTCTGTCTAGCTTTCTCACTTGTTTGTGTTTAATAACATAAATACATACAAAATTATGGTTTTGCATTTATGAAAAAAGAAAGATTAATGATACTGAACTGCTCTAAATAGAGTGCAAAATAACAATACATGCAGTATTTCATTAGAATATACCCTTCATTTCCTTCATTAGACTATAAACTCATCATATATAGAATATTAACAAACAAAATAATAAAGAACTACTTGCTGATTTAATAAAAAATAATTAAGAAATCTTTTTTGAAATAACCTGCATTGTATTACATTATGTGAAAATTTATTCACAAGTCGATTTCAAATCTTATCTCAAAATTTGCATTTATATAAATCTGCAAATCAGTTCTAATTATTTATATTATATGCTGGTTGTTAAATCATCTTCTATTAGAAAATTTGGCTTTTGTAAGCAGCTGTTAACCCTTATTTATACACTTGTGGATAATAAGGAAAATTATTGTTTGAAAGACATGCCAATTTCTGAAGCATTTTTTTTCGCATAATTCCAGTTGCTATGATATTTAAAAAAAATGCACCAATAAATAAAATTTCTGTTTTGCACCAATAATTTTTGTTTTGCATTTCTGAAGCATTTTTGTTGTTTATCCAATACAAAAGAGGACAGTAGTTACAAGCAACAATAAATTTATTTATTTTAAAGAACAAACAAATGCAAGTGCACCAAATAATAATAAATGCACAAAAACCCATTTCTTTTTAGCTTAAACGGTGCAAACAAATGCACAAAATTAATGGAGGGTATATTCTAATGTATAATAAGTATTGACCCTACAAGAATAATTTACCAATCAAACATCCAAACTCATTTGCAAAAGAATTTCGAATTTCTAAATGAAGGTAAAAACTTGTATCCGAAACAGCCTTGTTTCTAAAATTAATAAAAGACATACCTTAAATTCATCGGTCTCGCAATTCTTTTTGAATGCTTCCCATTGCGATTGTGTAATTCCGTCGTAGAACTCGTACGGCTCTTTATGGTCCTCTGAAAGTGGTCTTGTCTTTGTTATCCAACCACTAACCAATTTGGTTTTGAAATCATTCCATCGTTCCCAAATATTCTTTAGCACAATGTTTTTCATTTTATCATCAATATGGTATTCGGTCTGTATAATTAAAAATGAACAACTTCATCATCAATATGCTACATCTATACAAAAATATGCTTCCCCCACCTACTGCAGTATTTTTTAATGAAATGATTAACGTGTTACAGCATCATTCTATTGCTAATGTTCTGAAACCTCGAAGTTAAAATACCTTTTACCAATTCTTTCAAAATGAGAAAACAATGTAGGAGTTTAGGACACAGACCTGTATATGATATCAAAAATCTGAAATAAAATACCTTTATTTTTTAGTTTTAGCAAGATTGCAAATATTTGTACTTCTATAAAAAGTTGAATGAAAGTAATTTTTGATCGTAGAAACATTCAATTAAGTTCAGATTTGAATCATTTGATTTTCAGAAGAAATACTTTCAGGAGACTAATTTAAAACATTTTTTTGGTTAGTATTTCCTCATGTATCAAGCTTGAAAATAAAAGTTAAACCCAAATTTCATATTTTGAATTTGAAAAAAGCATTCCAATATCATAATATTTATCGATTTCTATTTTGATTAATTACTAATAAAATTAGGGGTACTATTTGTACTAAGAGAAGTAGTCTTACGATTCAATGAACCAGCTTTAAAAAAAAAATTAGAGTCCACGGTTAGCCTATCATCAGATGACTAATAAAATGCTTAAAAACGATGTGTTAAATTAGACTATTCAATGTAAAAGAGTAATATGTATATTACAGAGGCAATAATTAGATTAATAATTTAGAGAGTTAATGATTGATTAATTGAATTTGAGCATTTTATTTTATGCAGGTCGTGTTGGATTCTGTTTCATGCTTGAGTGGTATGAACATATCTATAAGTTGATTAGTAGCAGCATAAATATGGTATACTACCAAATATAATTGATTCATAATTCAAACCTTGCTTCCATCACAAAAGGAAAATAAAGGTGAGAAATGAATCTTGGATAAAAAAATGCTCATATATATAAGTATTGAAGTTGTTAAAATGCTCATATATATAAGAAATGAATCTTGAAGTTGTTAAAAGGCGAGAAATGAATATGGTATACTACCAAAAATAATTGATTCATAATTCAAACCTTACTTCCCTACAAAGGCTGCACTGGTTATAAGTACTTACATATATATATATATATATATATATATATATATATACACACACACACACATATGCTCAATCTGCTTTTAAAGATGCACTGAATTAAAGAAATATAATAATTACATAGCAAGCTTACGATGAACAAGCAAATGTAAATGAATTTATAATACCTTAACATCTTCCCAAAGAGTGTCCTTAAGCCCTTGGCTAACGTCATCCCAACTCTTAATAGTGATATCAATTTTGGATCGAGCCGCGTCGCCCACATACACCTTGTAAGACTTCGCCCACTTCCCAATAGGTTTGCCATTATCGCTCCACTCAATATATTTTGGCTCTTGTGTTCTATATTTCTTTCCTGTTATTGGACCTCTTCGCCTCTTCTTAGAGGAAGACTGAGTAGAAGTACTGAAATAATATATTACCAGTAAGAAATTAATGGCAGATCTATGCATTGTGAAAATTCTGCAATTAACATGTTTGCAAGTTTATTGTGAAATATATTTCAGCATTTCAAAAAACTGGAACAAGTTTATTGAAAATAAACTTGCAAAACATGTTCATTGCAGTACTTATTTTGCTACCCAATCTCAATAGTAATCCACATTTTTTATTGTAATTTTTGTTGTTCGAACTTAGCCCAAAAGCATGATAACATGATATTTTAATATTTGTACAAATTAACCCACAATTACAATGGGAGTAAGATATATATGTTTGACAGCAAGCAATATTTCATATAATCAAACTCAGACCCAAATCACCTGAACCAAAATTAATAGACTCAATACAATTACGAACCTAATAAATATTAAATCATATACAGTGTTTTGCACCTTGCATATCACACACGAGCCATCTTTAATACCCAAATCTAATTCGGAATTGATCCCCAAAAAAAAGTAATAGTTCTGTAGTATTTGTATTGTAATCTAATTTTACACATAATGTATATTTTCTCATGGTTACAAATTAAATTATACTATTCCATGTATACTAATGATGTAACAAGATAGAATTAAATGACTCAAACTGACCTTCATTCTCAATCTGCGATTATGTTTCCATATTTGTGATTTTTTTCTTTCCATTTTTCATGTTGATTTTGTTTATTTACAACCAGGAGCCAACTCAGAACATAAAAAGGATTTGGCCGTTATTTGGGCATGTTTTCACTCCTCTTATTTTTGATGAACTTTGTCATCATTGTGCGACGATGGTGAGTCCTTTACTTTTAGTTTGTTTGTATGGTTTAAATTCTGATTACTTTGATGTATAAAGTTGTATAAAGCAACTCGTTTTGACCAGTTCCCTCTTCACATTATCTCATTCTTTCATTAATTCAACCTACAAGTACAAACAGAATGATAATTAAAATGCATGCTACATTATTTTAATAATGTATAACTTATATATAAAGTAAAAAGAGTAAAATGGTTATATATATGTGTATTACTATCTAAGTACCCAATTTAAAGTAAAAAGAGTAAAATGGTTATATATAAAATGGAATACACATTTATATTCATCCAGAAATCATGCCAAACGAACCCCAAAATGTGGGCGACTTTTAGGCCAATAACCACTCATTCTACTTATATAAGCAATCCTAGAAATACCAATAATGATATTCCAGGAGTTCAGTTCAGATCCCCTCGTTTTAATTATGATATAGACCTTAAATAAATTATAAATAAAAATATTACATACACAATATATTTATAATGTTAAAGTAAAGTTGTTATTTCACTCACTCACCGTACTTATTAATGTGACTATGGGACGGCCTGCATGTTGCGATGGGCCAACGCTTGCACCCAGTTCCTACCTAGTCAACATTCATTTGTCGACAACAAATTGTATAACTAAACATGTTCTTATGTTGCTTTTGTATCAGACACCAAATCTAGGGCAATGTAACATTGTCTTTCGTAATGCTATCATTCAATCATTGTTTTATGCTTTGCTTTCAAACACATGTGACATATGGAGTCCACAAATGAAGTTCGGTTTATAAACATGGATAGGTTTAAGGTTGAGCTTGAAGGTTTTTTTTTACTCCAGTATGACCTAAGTTATGGTAATGGAACCATAATTACTTTGTGATATAAATAAAGGAATTAAACCACCAATAAAAAGATAATACTTTAGGATTGAATTGGTTACCTTTAAAATTGCCGACGGATGGTTGAGATCACGGATCCGTATCTCTATCTCTACAAACACAAAAGTATTAATTATTTAGAAATCAAACATTACGTAACTAATAAGACACAAATATACTAACATTTAATATCGGATGCAATTTAATTTTTACGAGACGCTAGATAAAAAGAATGTGCATTCTATTGTCATACAATGTGCCCAAGAAATAAACAAACAAGAAGCACGCTAAATTGACAGCAACAAATTTTTCTTTAAGCTACATATTTAACTCAACTTCTACTAGTTATTCTTAAAAAAAGTAAATGTCAAATGTCATATCTACGCTTTCAAATGAAAATTAAAAGCATGAAACATAGAAAAAAAATTACCCCACTAGCCAAACTCCTTCGTTATGGTCAGAACGTGCATAATTTGCATTTAACTCAACTTCATCTTCTTGTAGACTTATGCTAACGGAGAAAGGTGGGTTCTCGTCAAATTGATCATATTCTTCTTCGTCTACCACATCTTTAATCCCAACAATACGTCTTTTGCTAGGAAGAACAATAGACCACTTATTGTCAGCTGGATCGATCACATAAAAAACTTGTATTGTTTGAGATGCCAAGATGAGTGAATCATTATCATGACTCGCTTGACTAAAGTCAACAAGTGTGAATCCATGTTCGTCTATTCGTACACCACGATAATTGTCAACCCATCTACATTGAAATAATGGAATCATGAAGTCCTTATTCTCAAGCTCCCAAATATCTTCAATTATCCCATAATATGTCATTGTCGCATTTATTGGTCTATTATCTTTAGCACTAGCGAATTCTCGAGAAGAAGCCACGACACTAACTCCGTTATTTTGCATTTTGCTCTTTCCATCCTGGCGTTTCGTATAAAAGACGTAACTATTAATATCATATCCTTCATGAGAGTGAACTTGAAATCGAGGCACATATGCCAACCATCTTACTGTATCAGAAACTCTATGATTTGTTTTGGACAACTGATCCATTACTTTGGTTTTAAACCATTCGACAAAAGTGCAGTTATGTTCAATTGTCAACCATCTTTCATTTTTTGATGGATTCTCAGACTTTAGAAGTGTCATATGCTCCTCCAAGTAAGGATGAACCTCACTAAGGTGCTGTAACACAAGTAGGTGAGCTTTGTGAAACATTTCATCACCAATAGAAGTCAATTTAAACCCAATTGTGCCTTGACCGTCAAGTCGGCCTTCATGACGAGACTTTCGAAGTCCAATAGGTTCAACACTAGGTATGTATTGAGTGACAAATTCATTAACCTCCTCAGCCACAACACCTTCTACAATACTAGCTTCGGTTCTATATCTGTTTTTTGTTTTTCTTTTTAAAGTTCCCATGTGCATTTCAAACGGATACATATATCTCATGAACACAGGACCACAAATTTTGATTTTTCTTACAAGATGAACAATCAAATGCACCATAATGTCAAAAAATGAAGGAGGAAAATACATCTCAAATTGGCATAAGGTGACAATAACATTAGCTTGTAGAGCATCCAACATATCAGGATCAATTACCTTGCTACAAATTGCATTAAAAAAAATACACAGCTTCGTAATAACATGTCTAACATGTTTAGGCAATATACCTCGAATTGCAATAGGTAACAAATGTTGCATTAACACATGACAATCATGAGACTTCATGCCAGTCAATTTCAAATCCTTCATTGATACACGACTTCTAATGTTTGAAGAATAGCCCGTTGGAACCTTCACACCACGAAGACACTCACATAAACTGGTTTTCTCTTTTTTTGACAATGTATAACATGCAAGGGGCAAATACATACGTCTACCTTTCTGCACCGGTGCTAGTTCCTTCCGAATACCCAGTTTCAACATATCTTGTCTAGCTTTCTCACCATCTTTTGTCTTACCGGGTATATTCAAGAGTGTCCCAATGATTCTGTCACAAACATTTTTTTCTATATCCATTACATCTAAGCAATGTCTAGCATCTAAATGTCTCCAATATGGAAGCTCCCAAAATATAGACTTCTTCTTCCACGAGCCTTCAAGAAGAGAAAAGACTTTGCCAAATGCATTTTCAATATTCATGACTTGTTCATAAACATCATTTCCAGTTAATGGTAAACGAGCAACTCCATTTTCTATTTCTCCATTGAAAGGCTTTTTTTCTACGATAATGATGATTAATAGGAGAAAATCTATGATGATGCATATACACATTCTTCTTGCAAAAATGCAAATGCTCAACAACCATCTCATCTTGACAAATTGGACATGCTTTGGCGCCTTTAGTACTATATCCAGACAAGTTACCATAGGCAGGAAAATCATTTATAGTTCAAAATATCATAGCATGCAATGTGAAATCACTTTTACTATGCATCAAACACGCGCACACCTTTATTCCATAGAAGTTTTAGATCATCAATAAGAGGAGCTAGGTAGACGTCGATGTCGTTTCCTGTTGTCGTGGTCCAGAGATTAGAAGAGATAACATGATGTACTTGCGCTTCAAACTTAAGTAAGGTGGTAGATTGTAAATCACCAAAAGAACAAGCCAAGTACTATGTTGACTACTTAAGTTTCCGAATGGGTTTATGCCATCTGTGCAAAGACCAAGTCTGAGATTCCTACTTTCAACACCGAAATCAGGATATGTTGCATCGATGTTTCTCCACTGCGGAGAATCTGCTGGATGCCTAAGTAACCCATCGTTTTTTCTCACATCTGCATGTCATCTTAAGTGTTTTGCGTTTTCTTTATTTGCAAACAAGCGTTTAAACCTTGGAATAATTGGCAAATACCATAAGACCTTTACGGGAGGCCGTTTCTTATTTGAATTGTTATGAGCATTTCCCCGAAACTTGTATCAGGATAATCCACACTTAGGGAACTCATTTAAGTTCTCGTACTCATTTCGATACAATATACAATCATTTGGACATGCATGTATCTTTTTGTACCCTATGCCAATAGGGCACATAATTTTTTTTGCCTCGTAGTTAGAAATAGGAAGCTCATTACCTTCTGGAAGCATGTCTTTCAAAAGTTTCAACAAAGAAGTAAAACTTATAACACTCCAACCATGCTTTGATTTCAAATTAAAAAGCTTGTGCACCGCAGACAATACCGTAAAAGAACTATCCTTAAACAAAGGCTTTTCGGCATCTGTTAATATTTTTTCGCATAAGTTTAGCTCCTCCATCAGATGATCTTAGACATCACGAAACATCTCATGCATACAATCATTATCTTCATTCACCTCATTATTCTCCCGTTCATTTTCATTATTATCCCGTTCATTCTCATAGGTCTCATGAGCACTAGAACTAGGTCTACTAAGTATACTTTCACCATGCCATATCAAATGCATATAATTTTGCTTGAACCCATTGCGAATTATATGATCCCTAATTTGATCTATGTTACAGAATCTTCTGGCATTTTTGCAGAGTCTACAAGGACAAAAAATATATTCATCCCCTCTTCTTGATTGATTGGCTAATGCACAACTGATGAACTCTTCCATTTTATTGAGAAACACGTCATCGCAACGTTTTATGTTGTACATCCAGCTACGATCAATGTGAGAATACTATAGACAAGCTACACAAAAAAAATGAAAAAATGAAAACCAAATAACAAAATAACATAGTATGGAATAAATTTCTGTCTTTTATGTCATGTCATAGTATGGAATAAAATTGTGGAAATAACATAGTATGTCATAGTATGGAATTTTTAATGGAAATAACAAAATAACATAGTATGGAATTTTTATGTGTTCTGGCTTATTATTACTTGAAATTTGATGATTCAAATTCCACCAGGCTGTCCGGAAGTGCAATAGTGTAACTATACTAGCTAGCGTCCTAGTGATTGGCACAAATAAAATTGTGGAAATTAAGGAAGGCATGCATGTAGTAACATATGTAACAAAATTGTTAAATTTCTTGTAAACAAAAGCAACCGTTCTTAACCTGTAATTTCTATTTTCAATGTCTATTTTCAAATCTTCTAATCTAGACTTCATACCATCAATTTCTATTTAATTTATCTCCATCTTAACCTGAAACCTTTCTCTACCTTTTCCTCATCTTTTTTAATTAATATATCATATTCACAATATGCAACTTTCTCGTTGAAGTATTTCTACAAATTTCAAAAATATGCTTCGTCTTTAACCATCACTATTCTCCTTGGAATTATGTAAGAACTTTATAACATGCTTGCCATTTTCAACCTAGATAATTCATCCAAAATTAGAGTACTAAACCAATCAAATTCTCATGCTAACCTATAGGAGTGTACCCTATAATATGCTGATTCTATGACTATTATTTCGGTTTAAATTTTACTTGGTTAATATGTTGGTTTGTTTATAAGCCTGTAGAAGGTTATAGATTTACTGAACAATATGAGATTACTCTGGACACTATTGGCATAAACAAGTAAGTATTTTTGTCTGATAAATCAATATGTACTATATAATTGGACACATTTTTTTACCCTTAGAAAATATTATATTTGCATATAGATACCATTTCCTGAAATATCCAAAATAAAGTTTATTGAAGAAGTAATAAAAGTACCCACTTAAATTGTAAATATCAGGCATAATGAAGTGAGCAACTATGTTATTGTCAAATAAATGTTTGATACATAAAGCGATATAAGTTGTAATTATATACCCATAGCCCATTAATCATTATGTTATATTACAAATAACGACACATGTAATAACTTTACATTTATTCAGTTTGTTACAAAATAAAATAAAAAAATTCTCATTATCTTTCATGGTATCAAAGGTAAAAAAACCATTTAAAGACATATTTATAATTAAGGGGACTGTAAATAATGGCTATAACGAAGGAAATAAAACCATTATTTTCCTCTTGAACTTACATATGTATGAATAAAACATAGAAATATGTATGATAAATTATTATTCAATTCTGTCATTTACAAATGTATGAATGAAGTAGAGAATATTGATCAAAGGCAATCTACAGCTAGCCAGTCACTTCCAAAAAAGGAAATATAAAGGTCGCAGCCGCAGGGATAAGAAGCAAACAAATGTATTTAAATGTATTTATGTCCATAAGCATAAACCTCATACAACCTCATACAAATGTATTCAAATGTATTTATGTCCATAAGCATATACTCAAACAAGTAAACAAGCATATACCTCCCCTGTATATTCAAATGTATTTATGTCCATAAAATTTATAAGGTGAATTATGTGATGTCCCTATTAAAATTCAAAGGCTGAGTGCAATTTATAGTTGCGCGGTGTATTTTAAACTTGTTTATCATATCTGAAATTATATTAAAAACAAAGCAAAATCATTGAACTTAATTAATATCTATTTTCTGGTAAATGCATTCCTTTCGTTGTTGTTTTCAATTGAAAATATATTTTGCACTAAATACATGGCAAATTCATTTGCTATTAATTCATGCAAATAAGATAATTAAATATTAGTATTGGTATAAATGTTATATCCTCAATATCTATTTACACGCAGCAGAATTAGATAGCTCATTTTTGTTATGATTCAGGGTACATTTAATACCATTTTCAGACTAAGCTGAAGATCATGAAGTACTTGTATACAATATATATATATATATATATATATATATATATATATATTGTTGAATCTAATCTAATAATTACGAAGATAGTTCAATTAATCAATCCAAAATAATAAAATAAGTCTGGACTGGTTTGATAGTGTCAATAAGACTTGTTGTCTTACTTTGGCATGATCTAGAAAACACAGCATCTATTTGAAAATCCTATATTTAAAGAAAATTTTATGGATTATTATAAGGTAACTTGATTGAAGTAATTAGAGCTTTCACATTTATTTTTTACGAGGATAGGTGCAAAGCTAAGATCAGGATGGATGAGATGAAGATCTTGATCTTAACTCTCGGGCAGATAACAGTTGGTTCTGACGTCAAATGTTGTCGGTCTTTAATTGTAGTATTATTCTAGCACATAAATCTTAAATCTAAGATTTATTTCGTTGTATTTTCAGATTTTCCAAATGTACAACATCGTAGTTCTTTGCTCTACTTTGTGTATCAGATAACTGACTTTCGTTACTAGAAAAAATCAAAGCTTTCACATTTAAGCAACACATATAGAAACCATTCACTACTTATTATACTAGATGCATTGACTAATCGTGTACATGAATAGGTACTCATTTTATACCGGTAACTCTAATGTGAATAAAACAAGAAAAATCTCATCCATACAAGTAAATTAAGAAGAAGAAAAAAAAACGAAGAAGTGGTAAGCAAGCAACAAAGTATTTATGTAGTTAGCATGCATCACGCGAGCCTATACAACAAAATCTACAGACCTCACAAAGCAGTCTAATATAAGTTTACTACTTCTTTCTTTTTTTCCTTTTTTCTTGAAATTCGGTACTTACATATAAGTTTTAATAGCTTTCTTTATAAATTTTAAACAATATTTCTACAAAAGATTAGGTAGATAAAAGAACACATTTTTGAGTTATATGGATTTTATTATAGTACATGACACTTGTTTAACTAAAACTCTTTTCAGTAATCGATCTCATCTCGAAATTTATTCCCAAATTAGAGTTACTGTTTTATTCTATAATTCTAGTTATGCACATTCCATTATGGCGGCAAAGAAAATTCAAAGTGAAATTCGTAGTGGAGGCAATACTGGTACAATAAGCCCCAGTACTGATGTAATCATGACTTGATTATTTCCAGCTAAGAAGTAAAGCATTAACTAGTGAAGCTCTTTTCATACAGCTTTAGATGAATTATAATAAATATGGTTTCCACTTTTGGTTATATTATACAGATCAATGTGCGTTTTCATATGATAAATTTATGTGGGAACCTTAGGTATAGAGAAGTCCATATGGGTATTAATAATATGTCATATTACTCTTAAATGACTTAGCTACAGATTTGCTTAGCAGTAATAGAAAAATAAATATAAGTGTTGATCATAAAAGTTTCCCATTACATATATAATTATAAAACAATTTTATTTAGTAAAAGCAACAGTATGAAGATAAAAAAAAAAACTGTAGTAGTGTATCACATAGTCTGTTGTGGAGTATACTCTGTCTGATAAAAAAAACCTTTTTGTTTGTTTTTGTTTTGAAAGTGTGTTGAAACTTGAAAGTAATTAAAGCACAGTTTTTTCTAATTAATAAATGTGTTTTTCTACTTTATAAATTTACATTTTTTTTATAAAATGCTAGTTGCTGAAATGTTTGTGCATACGAAGAAAGGGAAACAAATACAGCCTAGAATTAGAGAGTTATATATACACAATAAGCAATGTATTTTGGAAGATTCAACATAATTTATTTCTCATTATATACAAGTTTATTTCCCTATATGAGAAAGCAAACTATATCACAAATCTTTGTCTTCCATGTATCCTGTCTCTTGTTTCTTATACTTATATCCCACTTGTAAGATTATATAATCACAAGTATAGCAAAAGAAAAAATTATCAAATATAAAACAATTTTTCTTGAGCTTAACTTCTTAACAGTGAAATGTAGTTATATAACCCTGCTTAACATTGGGCAAAACATGAACATATGCTTAGTTGGCAAGGTTTTAAATCTCGGATTTCGGTCACGTTTCGTCTTGAAATGTAAATCAATAAGATATGCAAGAGTAAGATAGTAAAATATAATTCCATATAAATAGTAACACTGGTGGCCTATTTTTTTCCCTCCCGATTCCATTTAGTATCCCGTTTTACACTGGTGACCAATTTTCAAAAAGAAAAAAGAAAAAAAATAGTAACACAATTCCATATAAATCAATAAGATATGCAAGAGTAAGATAGTAAAATATAAAGATTTTTAATACTGAAATCCAGTTTAACAAGTTTCAAAATTAGCGAAACATTCATTTGTCACTTCATTAATCTTTCATTGATCTAGATTCCAGATATTCAAGCATAAAAGATGATTAGACATTGATGTACCCATGATGATCAAGCATAAAAGATGATCTTGAAACTTTCACTATGTCAGTATTCTACATTTGTGGATTTTAAAAATGCCCAAGCAAGTTTTAAAAGATATAATGTATTAGGCATTCTCAAAAAATCCATGCAAGCTAAATCATATAACAGTGAAAACAAAGCCTATTTTTATGATACTTTCGAATGAAATTTGAAGTTGAAATAGAATATTGCTATCCTGAATGGAATATCAAATAAGGGAAATAGCACAAGTACAGTATATCAAATTATTTTCCCACTACTGTACTATCCTGACATTATATAGCTATCCATCTCTTCATGAGTTAAAGCACTATTGTATCAAATTTGTATAAAGATTAGATTAAGTGACAAAATTCACACACAACAAAGTGGCAAACAACAAACAAGCATGGCAAAGTGGCAAACACAAAAACATGACTTATTGCTGTAAATAACTTTGAATTTTTACCAGCTGCGAAATCAAGACAAAATGGAAATTTTAAATAACTTTGGACCTATATCATAAGGCGATATGCACAATTATTCTGTACCTAAGCACACTACCGAATCTCAGATTCATCAACTCCAGACCATGATTGTAAGGCTGCACTAGAGCAAACAGTCTGCATGCATAACGACCTTTGCTCGACACCAAAACTGAATAGAATGTCGCCCTAAGTGATCGATTATAACGATTTGATAGCGGGCCTTCCTATAATTTTATATAATTTATGTACATTAAATCTGCGGCGCTTTGTTGTTGCATTACCAGTTGTTTATGAAGTACCGCAACAAGACAATGGGTAAACTGCAAACTTTAGCATGTGAATTCGAAGAGGGTGATGGTACTTCCTGTCAAAAACATGCAAATCACTTGTGCCGAGCGATGGGTGCCAATGCAAAATTTACTTTAGCTTACTTTTAAGTAATTAATTGATCATTTAGGTTCTACGGCTATCATTTCTATAATAATATCCGAAATTGGACAGATTATAAAGGATTAATCATGCTGTATAGATTCATGGCCAAAAAAATAACATAAATAGCAAAAAAAAAACAATCGGAAATTCATGGCCAAAAAAAATCCATGTTGTACAGATTATAAAGGATTAACACAAATAGCCAAAAAATAATAATAATATCGATCAACGCTTTACCTGAGAAACAATCGGAAATTGGATGACGAGAATCAGGGATCTAAGAGGGCTTTTACAAGATTCTTCGCGGATTGAAGACGCCTTGGATTATCTGATGATTTGAATCAGAAATTGGATCATCGATTTAGAAAAGTAAAAAAAAAGAAGATTTACTGATTTAGTCAAAAGAGGGAAAGGAGGCAACGGGCGGGACTTTGTGTACAGCCCCAAAAAGAAGCGGTAAAGTATAATTTCCGCTAATTCTTTACCTGGTGTTAAAACGTCGGGTTTTTATCAAACCGACGTTTGTAAATGTATGCGTCATATTGAATGAAGTTTAAGGCTTCGGTTTAACAAAGGTTAGAAGCAAAAGCTATATTTATTTCAAACAGTTGCTTTGGTTCTTAGGACAACGGAAGCAATTTCCTGTATATAAATTTTCTGTAGCTTCCTACGAAGTAGTTGCTTCAGTTCTGAGGAAGGAACAGAAGCAACTATTATTATTTGCTTCTAGTTTAAAGACAACCGAAGAAAATAAGGCGAAGCAACTGACCTGTTTTATAGTAATGTATAATGGATCTACAACAAAAATAAAATAAAATAAATACAAGAATCAATAACCTTATTGAGATAGGGAAATAATTCTAGATGACTACAACTTTTGTTGGAGAAGGAGAACAATGAAGAACGACGGCAAACACTTGGACAATCAGGAGGCACTAATAGGAATAGCTTATCTTAGCCCTTAATTCCTAATCTTCCTCTCCAGGGCACAAGCCCTGGAGGCACACACCCTCTAAACTCTATTCAGTCATACCCTAATCCAATCCTGAAAGATGATTTTATATGAGAATAGAAGGCCTAGAAAAATATCCAATTTGCCCCTCAGAAATATATCCAGAATATAATCATTCACTTCTTTCCTTCTACAATAAAATCTATCAATCAAATCAGTCAATTAACCAATCAATCAATCAAACCAATTAGTCAATTAATTCATTAATCAATCAATCAATCAATCAATTGATTACACACTCATCATTAACATTTGTGATTTTATGTCACAAATCACAACAATATATATATATATATATATATATATATATATATGAATTGTGCACCAAATTTAAATGAATGGTAATTATTATTTTTGTTTATGCGCATCCGAAAAACATAAATTAATTGGTTTTATGAACAAAAAGAGAGTTTGATAGTTGCATGCGCAACATAATTAATATTGTGGACAATAAAATTGCGGTTAAATGATAAATCTGAGAATTTCTATGATAATTGAAAATGATCACCTTTCAAATTTAGAATGCAACGAATATAGAAATTGTTGGGATTAAAAAGGGATGTAAACAAATTGTATTCAAATTTACTTTAGTTGTGAAAAAGGAAGAAAAATAAGTTAAAAACAAAAATTAATGTATACAAAATAAATTAGGAAGTAAAGAATAGCCTGGACTGATTGGCTAGGAAAAAAGAATGTATTTCCTTGGTTTGATTTGAAAAAGAAGTAAAAAACATAATTGTAAGTTTAAATATAAATAAAGACATAGTTTCGTGCCACTACAACAAAATGACCCAATTACAACAGTGGAACACCGTTGTAATATACGTTTTACAATGGTGGGCTAACAGTCGTGTATTAAGAAGTTGTATTAGACTAAAAAAATTTATAACTTTTTTGCACCGTTGCAACACGGTTGTAATATGTATATTTTACAACTTTTTTCCACCGTTGTTATTATTAAAACAGTTATGCACCGTTATAATAATATCTACTACAACTGTTATGCACCGTTGTGATTGACAGTTGCGCTTTAAAAAAAATAAACATCTTTGCAGCTGAAATGAACAATGCACTAAATATAGCGATACTCCATAAGCAAAACAAATATTACAGTTATTTGCAAACTAATTTATTTAAATACTCAAATTTTCAATATTACAAACAATAATTTTTAGAAAATATTTGGTGTATTATTACATAATCATACACCAACTTGCGTGCTTGACATCAAACAACAATGACACCAAAAAAAAAAACACTTCCGAACAAACAGGCCTGGAAACAAGAAATGAGAGACTCACTTGCAGCACCATTAAGTTGAGTTCCTTGACTTGAAACTTAGACCCGAACAAAGGAACATTTCCAGAACCTATTTTGCAAACATGGGCAAGAAAGAACGAGAAGATTAGCATATAACATAGGCATATATGGAATAATAGCTGCTTAAGGTCTTCCAAAACATGTTTTGCATGAGATGTCCTAATTTCTTTAGGTTGCAGTAGATTTTTACAAAGTTCTTTGCATCGATCTTTCATGCTTTAAGTGACTCATTAGCAAGTACTTACTTGGCATTAGACCTTTTTTTACAAGAAAGCCCTGCAAATAGCAGTTCTAGCTCCTCCTCTTGAGATATAGTCCTCTGTCCATGAAAGTAAATACATATCAGCAAGGAAAACACAAATAGTCACGCAAATACAGATAGTTCAATATCTTTATTACCCACCTACTAACTTTCTTAATTTTAGTGCACTTTGCATTCATTGGTGCAACCAGATTTATAATTGCAAGGCTACAGGTTCATGACAACACAATGGTTCAGCAAGCTTTTGCAATTCCTATTAAGGGATACAATGATGTTAAAAGGAAGCTAAATTATAATTTAATTGGTATCTACTGAACTTGATAAAGTCAACATCAAGCTCAACTTCATTAAACAGCTATATTATCCATAAAATTTAACATTCAAAATTAGAAATGTTGAAATTTACCCACCTACAGCACGTATGAATAGAAACCACTCTTAAGCATTCACCAGGAACATCAGGTACTTCAGAAAAGAGAGTACCATAATGAGGCAGTCATCCAAATTTTGAAGTGCACTTTTATAAGTAAGAAACCTGCACAGCCAGGTAATCCATTTCTTTAGGAAATCTTCCGGTAGAAGGAAGCACAAGAAGGCAAAATTTAATAGCATTCTGATGTGCGAGTTTTTCCATAAGATTACTAGAATATGTGTGTGTGTGTGTGTGTGTATTCTCCCCCCGTTTTAGATACATGAGTACAAGAACCATGCTAGTAGAACTGTAATCATGAGGCCACTTCAAGTTTTTCCACACTTGTACCTTTTCTTACACTAAATTTAGTCATACTTAATCTCATAACTTTGTATAATGATATGACTATTATAGGGTTTAGGATTTTTGATATTTACATGGGTTTAAGCATAAATCTATGGTACCACGGAATACTTAAGACTTTCTAACAACTCCCATTGACCATTATCCAAACAGTTTGTGTTAACACAGTATATTGGCACATTATTGAACTAAAACTAGACAGTAATCCTCGATGAATTAAAATGCAAATTAAACTGACTTTACTATAATCTGCAAATTAACTAAACCAACAGACCAAAATACTCACCATAACAGCTTGAGAAAAATACTACTATAACAGCGTGAAGTAACTGCAACCAACAGAGTAGCAACAATGATGGCTCGCGGACGACGCTATGAAGCACAATGATGGCGCGTTGTTGGACAGAAGGGGTAGGCATTGGGCAGTTGCTCGAAAATTGCAGGGTTGAAGGACAGAGCAAAAAGGCGGAAACAGGTTGTTGAGGTCAGCTGGACCTAGGCATGGCAGTCGCTGCAGTTCAGGCGGCGCCTCCGGTTGCGGCTAAAGGAGGTACGAACTTTGATTTCAGGGCGGAATTCCGTTTGGCGTTGGCAACAAGGCGGAGCGTTTGGTGGCAAGCTAGGGTTAGTGAATAGCGATGACTCTTGAACGACGGCAAGGTGAGCAAAGGTGAAGGATGAAAGTGCGGAGACTAAGCGGTGGCTGCGGTTGACGTTGGTGAAGGAGGGTTACGGTCAAAGGCCATCAATCGAATTGGGGAAAAAGAATTTGACTGGAAGAAGATTTTGAGGGAGGAAAAGTTTTTTGAGGAATTGGGGATTGATTTTTTGAGCAGGGGCAGGTTTTTTGAAGAGAACATGAGAGGTCAGCCCATAGAAGGCTCCAGAAATACAACATGACGTGAATTGTTAAGGAGCCAAAATTTCAGATTTACCGCCTTTGAGTTTCATCGTTTTGATAGACCACCACTTTTCCACCGTTCTGCATAAAAATATTTTTCTTTTTTTATCCAAAAAAATTAGAATATTACTAACTATTAATTAATAAGTAGTTAACATACATTAACCATCAAAAATAAATTGCTGCTTATTAACTATTAATTATTTAATAATAATTGACAAATATTATTGATTCTCAAGTTTATTATTAATTATTATTATTAATTATTATTATTAAATATCAGTATAATTAGTTATTTAATATAGATATTATAAACATTAAGTTTGTACTAGGCATCTCTATTACAACGAATAAAATGTAAAGTTGTGATATATATGTTTATTACAACAGTGATTTTTTCACAGTTGTAAAAAACATTTATTACAATAGTGCATTCTGTACAGTTGTAAAAAAGCATTTATTACAATTGTGCTTTTCGCATAGTTGTAAAATTAAAGTTGTAATATGGTGTTTTTGTTGTAGTGTGCGAAATAGGGATTTAGCCATATTGCATACTATTCAATAGCCTCAGAATAATTGAAAGAGATGTCTTGCAATTATGGATTTCTATTGCAGTAATTACCTTAAGTTATGGAAATAGATGTTTTTATAGTTTTAATTACCAATCAATTAGGAACAGGCTAAATTTCAAAAATTAAAGTAAATAATAAAGATGGAAAGAAAAAAGATAAAATAATTTAAAGATGTTAAGAAAGGGAAAAAAGAACACATAAGGTTGATTATAAACCTTCAACCACAACTTATATTTGCATAAATATGAAAATTGAAAAATCATAATAAATAAATATGGTTCATTTGCAAATAAGAATATAACATAAATTGATTAAAAAAACAGTTAGGTTTTAATATGGACATATTGACTTAAGTGGGTTAATTTACAAGATTAAAAGATGTTAGGCTTTAATATGAACATGCTGATTTACAAAGTGTAAGTTACAAGCCTAAGATTCTATGGTAACTAGTAAAATTGATTTATGAACAAATAAATAGATTAATGAATATTGTAAATCAATGAAAAAGAAAAGTAAGCGAAATGCATAATGGGGAAAATTAGACATAGTACCTAATTAATATAGCGGTATGCGTTTTAGTCCAATTCGTAGGGATGAAGAGCCTAACGGAGGAAATCATCGAAGGTGTCGGGAGACATAGTGAAAGTACGTCCAACTTATTTGACTAGACTAGAAGGAAGTGCAGGACTTCTACTGGGTACTCCATGATGGTCCTTTCTATAGGCCTTTGATGGTACCCACAAAGGCATGGTATGTACGGTACCATCAAGTGAGTATGCCTTGACTGCATTTATCATTGTGGACATCCTAAGACTGATTGGAATGATTTTAGGATGATTTGTCAGCTGCCTAGGCTTGTAGGTGGGGAGGATTCGTGGTAAAGACCCAACAAATGATAGTAGGTCGTCGGATACCTATCGTCGTCAGTCAGAGTGAGTACGAGAAAGACTAGAGCTAAACTAAGAGACCAATGATCCTCACTATTGGGTCATTGAATGAGGGACCACATGGATGTTTAAATTGGTTTTAGGGATGGTCACTTATCTCTTTGAGAAGTCTTTCAATAGTTAGGGGAGCCGGGTGGGGCAATAACCACCAAAAGAGACAAACCAATTTTCTTATCTGTAATGTGGGTCTAGCGAAACCATTACTTAGGGCCTAACAAGGCCATTCTTGATAGACATAGAAAACCCCCGCCTGAGTTCCATGAAAAAACTCAGGTTGAGGGCGTCTTTATGGGGCAACGGTGGAAGATGATTCTCTTTCATAGCGCATCTTGGTACACTTTCGTGGCGCAGTGACGTAGACGTGGTGCTCATTCACAGCATAGTCTAGCACGCTTTCTTAGCGAGACGATGGAGGTCTTGTACGTTTTTGCAGTACGACATTGGAGACCACTCGAGTAGGGTACTATGGGGAGTACCTCAATATATTGGGTATATAGCTACAAATATATGACTTATTAGGTTAATCTACTTAGGAGTAGATGAGTACGATTTACACGTCAAATCGGAAGTGTAATGTGCAATAAACCATTAAACCCAAATAACTTAATAAAAGTAAACCAATGATAGAACAGTATATATTGTGTTATTTATAGAAAGTATAATTTGACCATTCACCAGGACTTGTTTGGCAGTGCCATCATTAGGGTAAGTATTTACTTACTGTCCTATTTTATTCATTCCGCTATGAGGTATTTTATTGCGAGCACTGATATATTTTATCTTTCTCTTTCTGCAAGATACCAGATAAACCAACTTCGATTTAGGTAAACTTGAATTTTAGCATTTTGTGAAAAATTCGAGCATGTCGAAATTTGGGTTGTTACACTACATATATTAGTTGAGTGTCACAACTTTTAATTCTTATTTTGGCTAGGTCGTCAGTACCTTCTGTCGTTCGTGATATTCTATGTTTGTTTACTTGATCCTGAAAGTTATGTAATTAGTTTGCATGTATGCTTCGAGATATATTTGTGTCCAGCAACCGGGATTATATTTCTGGGGTAGTAAATCCCTCAGTAAAGCTTTTATGTAGTTTCATCTTCTTCGTTAGCTTTTATGTGAACTTATAATTATTTTTCACCTAATAATGTTATATTTGTTTAAATAATTTTAGAGTTCGAGGCAAGCAAAAAAACGTTGAAGAAGCAGTTAAGATGATTGTTGTTTGGCTTAAAGACTTTGTCTTCTTTAATTAGTATGTATCTTTATTCTTATTGACAAATTATACGGATTTTGTTATGTTTTGTAATATAGTTATGAATTTGCGAATGGTGTAAACTTAAATTGTTTTTGATTCTTTTTAATTATATATGGTTTGTGTTGTTTTAGTAATATGAATGTTTATGGTTATTATTGGTTAAATATCAGTTTTAAATATAATATCGTGAAATTCGTGGTTAAAGGTGTCTAAGGTGGTTGTTGTGGATCATTTTACAACATAAGAAGTTGTAAATAGAACTTTTATAGTTGATATTAGCATTTGTAAATCATACTTTTTATAAGTGCCAGTACTAGTTGTAAACGTAACATTTAACAACTGTTGTTGCAGCATCTCTAAGCAGTTGCGATAAACTTTACCACAACAGCCAGCAGCAATTGTAAAAACTTCATTTACAACTGTTCCAATAAGTTGTTAAAAGCTCTTTGCAACTACCTACGACTGTTGTAAAAGCATCTGAATCGCAGATATAATGATTTGCCAACCTCATTTGTACTTTACCTATTACAGTTCTTTTTGGCAGCTGTAAAATTGTATGTTTGTTATAGTGAATGAATATATATGTGCTACGAAACTATTGAATATGAATGTATTTTGAAATTAAGTGTATATGAGTTGTAAAATTATTGGATATGAGTATAACGAGTATCGTGCGGTTGGAAGACACTACAAGATGCACTCGAAAAAGCGACGACCCTTAGCAACGACCTGCGACAGCTAAAAAAGCGGCTATTCCGAGCCGTTGCACGGTCTGCTGATTCATACAGTTGTCATTACTCTATCTTCCCCATCTTTATTTCCTCCAAAATTATTTCCAAACCCTAATCCGTCGCCTCCCATGGCTGTCGTGATTCTACCCCTCTAAACTCGCCTCTAAGCTTCCAATTTTGTGTTGGTATGTCTTCTAACTGATGCAGCGCACCATAGAAGATGCTTGCATGCGAGCTATCGGTCGTCCAGTGACTTAAGACAGTCGTTCAGTAACTTAGAACAAGAAGGAAAGAAGGATGGATCATCCATGAAATTGAGGCTTGAAGAAGTAGAGAACCGGTCGTTCCATGACTCAACAGGGTCGCTCTGGGAGGCGATGAAACATGGAAAGAAACCTCATGATCCAAAAGGGTCGTTCTCCAACTTGAAGAGAAAGGGCGAGCTTAAGGAGGCAGTGTTAGATCGTACGAGGACTGGGACGTTCTCTCTTGGATCACTCGCTACAGGACCGATCAAGCTTGGGTCGCTCGCTTGTGGGTCGTTCGCCCCTAGATCGCTCACTCTGGAATCGTTTGACAATGGACCGATCACCCTTGAGCCACTACGGGAAAAAGATAACAAGAGCCATTAAAGATAAGATCTTACCTGGGTCGTTCGCTCCTTTGTTGTGTAAACGAGTCGTTCGCTCTATTGTTATATCGTAGTTAAGTCGGCCGCTTATCTTGGATCGTTCGTTTGTACTTGGGTCGTCCGTTCGGACAAAGCGTGTTGTAAACTCTATAAATAGGGGTGTGGCATGAGTTGTAAGGGTTGTTGATTTTTGATTAAACTTGTTTGTAAGCTTTGTGCCACCCTTAAAATTGGAAGTTGAGTTTACCTCCTTTCTCCATTTTCGAATATTCAAGTGTGCTCGAATCAACGAATTTGAAGCCAATTCACGGTATCACTTGCGAGTGATCGACTTTCAAAGAATCGTAGATCATTAACGCGGTATCTTGCGAGATCAACGTATTGAAGATAGCGTGATTCCGGCATCGACAGATCAACGGATTTGAGCACCCGTCTCATCCTTGATCGTATTTCCATGGATCTGTCAATTCGTGTGGAGTTTGATCCTAGACGCTGTGCCAGCTTGGTATCAGAGCGAGATTTCCATCTTTTGGTTGGATCGCCGGAGCCTTGATCGCCATTTTGGTTGGATCGCCGACGCTAGATCGCCAGTCTTTGGTTGGATCGCTGGAGCCTTGATCGCCATCTTGGTTGGATCGCCAACGCAAGATTTCCGTCACTTAGGTCGGATCGCCAGAAAGCATTTAGGTTATCACCATTGCCGCCGACATCGTCCATTCTATTTCTGCTACCACTTTATACCGCCACCATTCACCAGAATGCCATTCAGTCCTGACCACCATTGATTTTGATCGTCGGAGTTGTTCAGATTGTCAGATCTCGTTTAGTTGCATCTATTAATCAGTCGCTGTCACTTGTCCACAATCGCCGGAACTAGTTAGATCATCAGATCTAATTCAGTCGCAATTACCATTCCGTAGACCACCAAATCTACACCATTTCCATTTAAACACCATATCAACTAAACCGTCATCGTCCAAGTTTGGATCGTTTCAGTAATTTGGACAGTACAGGCGTTTTGAAGTTTGTTCAGATTTGAAGTTCATTCCATTTTGTTTAAGAATTGATTATGCCTCCAAGACGTGTTAATCGTCCTCAAAATTTGGAAGAAATGTACCGGAGAGACGAAGCAGAACAAATGGAGAAAAGAATCAATGATAAGTTTGATGAAGGAATTGGAAGATTAGAAAAGATGATGATCGACATGAATCAAACTAGAAGAAGAGTATCTCCCGATTCAAATCATGGTGGACATCGAATTTCACCATCGAATTCGTAAAGACACAGAGGATCACCACCATCGGATCAAGAGAGAAGGAATCGTGATGATTATTCTCGTGAACCGTCCCGTAGAAGTGAAAGATATGAAGATGTTCATGACCGATATCATCATCGGTCAGTTTGTGAAGATGAAAGAAGTAGCATTCGTTACCATTCACCAAGACGAGATCGAGATCTGTTTCGTCAAACAGAAGGTCATCATAATTGGGAAACAGGGATGATGACCTAAATTCCATTATTCAAGGGAGGAATGTCTGCTGCAGAATTTTTAGATTGGTTGTCGAATGCAGAGGAAATTATAGAATTCAAGAATGTGCCAGAAAATAGAAGAGTGAAATTAGTAGCTACTTGTTTGAGGAGAAGAGCTATTGCCTGGTGGCAACAAACTAAGCTAACCCGTGAAAGAATGGGAAAACCGAAGGTTGTCACATGGGAAAAGATGAAAAGGATGATGAGAGCTACTTTCTTACCTTACAATTATCATTCCCTTATGTACCAACGTTTGCAGAACTTGAGACAAGGAACAAAATCCGTGAGTGATTATATCGATGAGTTCTATCAATTAATCGCTCGAAATGACATCTTGGAAATAAAGGAACAATTGACTGCTAGATATGTTGGGGGATAGAGGAATCAGATTCAGGATATGGTGAATATGTTCTATCCAATGACTATTGCAAAAGCTCATCAGAAAGCTCTCGCTTGGGAGAAGCAAGGAAGACGTGGAGGAGTGTTCAAAACTGTTGACAGTCAAAGCAAAGGAATTGGTAGCAATACTAATGTTACTAAGCCAATTTCAAAGCCTGTTGTCAATGACGTTGCAAAGCCAAAGGTCACCCTGATTGTTAAGTGCTTTAATTGTCAAGAAGTTGGACATAAAAGCAATGAATATCCAAAATTGAAGAAGAGAACAATGATAGCTAAAGATGTAGAAGCCGACGTTGATTATTCTCTACCACCAAAATTTGACGATGATGTTGAAAATAATGTAGAGGAAGTAGAGTCAGGAGACGAGAGAAATAGTTTAATGATGAGAAGATCGTGTATAACTCCAAAGCTCGTAGATGATTCTAGTTGGTTGCAAAATAATATTTTCCAATCTACTTACACTATTCTGAGAAAGATTTGTTGATTTGTTATTGATGCTAGTAGTTGTGACAAAATGATTTCTAAAGAAGCTGTTAAGAAGCTGGGATTGAAGACGGAGAAACATCCTGGACCTTACAAGCTTGCATGGCTAAAGAAAGGAGGAGAAGTCACAGTTGGAAAAAGAGCCTTTGTATCATTTTCCATTGGGTTGAAATACAAAGAAGAAATTTGGTGCGGCATAGTTCACATGGATGTATGCCATTTGCTTTTGGGAAAATAATGGCAGTATGATCGATCAGTTCATCACGATGGTCGAACCAACAGCTATAGTATTATGTTTGAAGGCACTAAAATCACGTTAGTTCCTAATAAGCGTGAGCAAAATGAAGTCAAAGCAGAGAAGAAGATGAAATCGACTAGTCTTTTATCTTTGAAGGAATTTGTTGAAGAAGTAGAAGAGAGTTGTGAAGTATTTATGTTGATTGGATTTGAATCTCATGAAGAGTCTGATATTTCTGCTGAAGCTGAGCCTATGCTGAAAGAGTTTGAAGATGTATTTCCTGAAGAGTTGTCGAAGGTATTACCACTACTCAGGGACATACAACATCAAATTGATTTGGTGCCAGGTGCAGTGTTGCTACATAGACCACATTACCGAATGAGTCCGAAGGAACATGAAGAGTTGAGGAGACAAGTTGAAGAGCTGGTTGAATAAGGGCGAATACGAGAGAGCCTTAGTCCTTGTGCCGTGGTTGCCTGGTTAGTTCCGAAGAAAGATGGTTCATGGAGAATGTGTATAGATAGTAGAGCTCTCAATAAGATCACTGTTCGATACTGATTTCCTATGCCGATAATAGATGATTTATTGGACCAAACTAGTGGATCTGTTATCTTCTCAAAGATTGATTTGAAGAGTGGTTATCATTAGATTCGAATTAGACCATGGGATGAATGGAAGACCGCATTCAAGACTCGTGAGGGGTTGCATGAATGGTTGATTATGCCGTTTGGTCTTTCGAATGCACCAAGTACTTTTATGAGAATCATGAATCAGATTTTCAGACCATACATTGGGAAGTTTGTTGTGGTATATTTTGATGATATTCTGATCTATAGTGCTAGCATGGAGGAGCATATACAACACTTGAAAGCAGTGTTGATGATTCTTCGTCAAGAACAATTTTATGCTGCAACAAAGAAGTGTGTCTTCATGACGCAAAGTGTTCTGTTATTAGGGTACATTGTGCCCAAGGAAGGAATATAGGTGGATCAGAATAAAATCGCTGCAACCATAGATTGGCCTCGACAAAAACTATAACGGAAGTCAAAAGCTTTCATGGATTGACATCATTCTATCGAAGGTTTATTTCACACTTTAGTAGTGTGATGGCTCCTATTACTGATTGCATGAAAGGAAAGCAGTTTATATGGACGAAGGAAGCTCAATTTTCTTTTGAGGAGATCAAGGAACTTTTGACAACCACACTAGTCCTTGTATTGCCAGATTTCCAGTTGTTATTTGAATTGCATACGGATGCATCGAAAGTTGGAATAGGAGGGGTGTTGAGTCAGATGGGTTGTTCTATTGCATATTTCAGTGAGAAGCTATCTGGAGCAAAAATGAAATACAATACATATGACATGGAGTTTTATGCTATTGTACGACCCATCAAGCATTGGAGACACTATTTGTTTCATAAGGAGTTTGTGCTATATGCTGACCATGAAGCTTTGAAGCATTTGCAAAGTCAAGATAAGATTGCTGCTAGGCACGCGTCGTGGATTGCTTATTTGCAACAATTTACATTTGTTGTAAAACACAAGTATAGAGTAACTAATCACGTAGCTGATGCTTTCAGTCGAAGGAATCATTTGCTTACAGCTATGCGAGTCGAAGTAATCTGTTTTTGATGTACTTCCAGAACTACTAACAATCGATTTATATCGCAGGTCATAGCCAAAGTCAATGAAGAAAATATGGAAGGTTATGTGCTAACCAATGGTTTCCTATTCAAAGGAAATCAATTGTGTATTCCAGATTGCAGTTTAAAGATGAAAATTGTCAAAGAATTACATGAGGAAGGACACATGGGCCGTGATCGTACATTGAAGTTGATTTCCGATTCTTACTATACTGGCCATCTATGAGGAAAGAAGTCGAGAAGTTTATACAAAGATGCCACGTTTGCCAAGTATCAAAGGGAACTGCCACTAATGCTGGATTGTATATGCCGCTACCTGTACCTACTAAGCCATGGGTAGATGTTAGTACTGATTTTGTCTTGGGATTACCGAGAATACAGCGAGGCAATGACTCCATATATGTGGTAGTAGATTTATTTTCAAAGATGGTTCATTTTATTGCTTGTAAGAAAACGGCAGATGCTGTAAATGTTGCTCAATTATTCTTCAAAGAAGTTTATCGTCTTCATGGCTTACCTGAATCCATTGTTTCAGACAGAGATAACCGCTTTCTGAGTCATTTCTGGGTCAGTCTGTGGAAAAAGATTGGAACAAAGCTGAAATTTATTAGTGCTTATCATCCGCAAACAGATGGACAGACAAAAGTAGTGAACAGATCTTTGGGGAATTTGTTGAGATGCCTTATGAAGGATAATTTGAAAAGTTGGGATGCGAAATTGTGTCAAGCTGAGTTTGCACATAATCATGTTGTCAATCGAAGTACTGGGTTCAGTCCATTTCAAATTGTCTATTCAATCGTACCGAGAGGACCCTTAGATTTGTCGACAGTTCCGCAGTAGAAAGGATTGTTAAAAGAGCCAATGATTTTGTTAATGAGTTGCTAAAATGTCACAAAGTTGTGCAGGAAAGATTGCTTAAGTCAAATACAAAGTATAAGCAATTTGCAGATTCGAAACGATGGAATGTTAACTTCAAAGAAGGAGATTTTTCGTACGCAGTGTTAACGAAAGATCATTTTCCTGTTGGAACTTACAATAATTTGAAGGCTCGAAAGATTGGTTCTATAAAAATTATGAAGAAAATTAATAATAATTCTTATCTATTGAAGCTGCTAGAAGGTGTGTATACTTCGGATGTGTTCAATGTCAAATATCTAATTCCATATTATGAAGATGAATTTACGGGCGAAGGGGAGTGTGTGAATTCGAGGACGAATTCTTGTCAACCAGCGGATGATGATGCAACGCACCATAGAAGATGCTTGCATGCGAGCTATAGGTCGTCCAGTGACTTAAGACAGTCGTTCGGTAACTTAGAACAAGAAGGAAAGAAGGATGGATCATCCATGAAATTGAGGCTTGAAGAAGTAGAGAACTGGTCGTTCCATGACTCAACAGGGTCGCTCTGGGAGGCGATGAAACATGGAAAGAAACCTCATGATCCAAAAGGATCGTTCTCCAACTTGAAGAGAAAGGGCGAGCTTAAGGAGGCAGTGTTAGATCATACGAGAACTGGGACGTTCTCTCTTGGATCACTCGCTACAGGACCTATCAAGCTTGGGTCGCTCGCTTGTGGGTCGTTCGCCCCTAGATCGCTCACTCTGGAATCGTTTGACATTGGACCGATCACCCTTGAGCCACTACGGGAAAAAGATAATAAGAGCCATTAAAGATAAGATCTTACCTGGGTCGTTCGCTCCTTTGTTGTGTAAACGAGTCGTTCGCTCTATTGTTATATCGTAGTTAAGTCGACCGCTTATCTTGGATCGTTCGTTTGTACTTGGGTCGTCCGTTCGGACAAAGCGTGTTGTAAACCCTATAAATAGGGGTGTGGCATGAGTTGTATGGGTTGTTGATTTTTGATTAAACTTGTGTGTAAGCTTTGTGCCACCCTTAAAATTGGAAGTTGAGTTTACCTCCTTTCTCCATTTTCGAATATTCAAGTGTGCTCGAATCAACGAATTTGAAGCCAATTCACGGTATCACTTGCGAGTGATCAACGTTCAAAGAATCATAGATCATTAACGCGGTATCTTGCGAGATCAACGTATTGAAGGTAACGTGATTCCGGCATCGACAGATCAGCGGAGTTGAGCACCCATCTCATCCTTGATCGTATTTCCATGGATCTGTCAATTCGTGTGGAGTTTGATCCTGGAACCTGCGCCACTAACTCTATTTTATGTTTAATTAGGGTTAATTAGAGGGTTTAGTTTCATGTTTATATGGGTTTGGAAATTAATTGTTTATGCATATAAAATTGATTGTCCTGTGGGATGATTATGATGATGATTGTGTTCTAGGTTGATTTGGGATTAAAGGTAATTGATTAGGAAGTTGAAAACGATGATTATCACATTGTTGTTGTCATTTATATTATTGTGTTAGTTGATGTAGAATTGTTGATTGGTTGGGTGATTTGAAAATTAGCATGTACTATTTATTAACTTGTTTATTGATAAGTTCATGCAAATATTTGTTGTCGTTTAGGCAAAAATATGTGTATTATATTAAAATTGCTAGCTAGAGTGTGTTAGTTGATACTAACTTAGGCAAAACACCTGTAGTATGAAGAAAGAGATCTCGAGGAATCTTCAAGGGAATGGTTAGAAGTCTTGCTTCTAACACGATGCACTTGTAATGCGGCTCCATCACAAGTCAGTAAGTTAATTGATTCAGGTTAAGTAATCATGTATTTGGTTGATGTATTTTGATGAATTTGAGTTGCTTCCCTGCGTGGAAGAGCTTAGTTGATATGCACCTTGTATATCACCTGTTGTCGACTGTACTTTATTTTATTAATAAAGTGTGTTGTAGGTCGCTACAAAAACCGGTTAGCTCTGCCAAAAAAAAAGTGTAACGACAAAAATGGGATTGAATCGTAGAAGTGCTTGCTATTCTAATGTGAATTAATTTGGTCATTGTTAAAAAAGTGTGAATGCTTTTTACACTTGAGTACCCTTCTGATGTGAATATGATTTCAATATAATGGGTGTACGTGCAGTGTTTAACCAATTATGAGTTGCGAAAAGGCAATAAATCATTGTTACATATTGTAGTGTCCTGAAATTGCGGTACAATTTGAACTGACCAAATAACACAAGTCCAACCCAAATTACACTGGAAACCAGAAAACTAATAGAAAGAAAGCAGAGGGTGAGAATAGATAAGATAGAAACTTAGAATAGAAGAAGAAGAACACACAACATCAAAGTAACACGAATCTCACAACGGAACGAATAAAATATAACATAACTTTGAAATAAAAGATTGTACTTGAATACACATATCATTATCAATGTACAACACTTACAACATAGCGGAAATAAACAATAGCTATATAAAAGCTGTTGAAGCCTCCTGCTCCATCTTTCCAAGTATATCTGTAAAATACAGACTACTTGACTTCCCGTACAAAATTAGGCACCCAAGATTTTAGGGAAAACAAAACAAAATAAACTCTGGGTCAGTCATGGGACTGGTGTGAGTAAAACAATTTAAAACAGTTTGAGCAATTAAACGATATCTCATAAGACCATGTCGTATAACAGAACGGGTTTTTCCCTTATGAGAATCCAAATCAATTTGATTTAACTTTCAAATCATTTTGAAAGAAATGATAAACTTTATATCAAAACTCTTTTGATATTATTATAATGTCTATCAACCACAATATAATAATCATCTAGCAGAACGCTTTCATCTCACGTTCCACATATATAGTATACAATCAAAACCACGAGCACTTATTGGATAATGGATTACCAACCATGACAAGGTATGGAGCCACCTTCTGATAGTGTATCTCTAGAGAGGAATACACTGGGTTCAACAAGAACATCTTGCAACCCGGCCACACATGACCGACCACTCATTTTGCTTGAGTGTATCGAATGTATATCACCAACGGTTGGGATCAGCAACCATTTCCCGAATGGGACAACATCGAATAAATTAAAGAATGAAATGAATATCTCTAGATAGGTGATAATACACACTACTTGGCAGCCAACCACTTAGCCATGCTGCCTGCCCGATTGTTGTCATTTCCCGGTTGTGAGGCTAGAGGCCACGCTTATCTCTGACAGATCACACATTTATTCACTTTGAATGTCACACCGTTATACCCGCCAAATCACAAATTGATTTCCCCAAAAATACAAAGGGTATACAACTAAGAGAAATGAATTCCTCTGCCACCAAACATAAATACGTTTGAAGATATCAACTTACGCGATCCATTAAATATACTCTGCCGAACATGCTTCCATACAGGTTGTCCTGGGTCTGGACAAACCGCAGGTACTATTCTGTAAACAGGAAAGCCTTTGCATAACTCCGCCTTCAATTATCTTCATCATATTTGATCGCAACGCTAACGCCCATACAAAGTGGTTTACAGATAACGAATCTGATCCCGGTCTCTCCGTATTGACGACGGAAAAATGGTCAAAAACTTCGATAGTCGGTGAGTTAACTATCAAAGAAAAACCCGTGTGCAAACAATGATATTATTTCCAGATGGAAATTATATCGATCAATCATCATTGAACATTTATCTCTTTAGTTTGTTTATCATTAATTTATCATTTTCCATTTCCTGTTTCCATATATTCAATATTTCTTATTTTCTAATTTTAGAAAATATACATTATTACTCATTGGAAAAACATTTTTGATTCTTACTTGGGAAACATTTCCAAAGCTCCTTCATTTGGGTTTAAACAGATGTTTAAATAAAACATCGCGATGCCAAATCAAACCATTACACTCATTAACTAAATTCACTTAACCAACCAACCCTATCAAACCTTAACCATCCCTTAGTTAAAAACGAAGCCAATCAAGTTGGGGTATAACTTCCTCTCAGGCCTTAACTGAACAACATTTCTAACTTCGAAACAGACAAGGTTCACCTTTTATACCTTTAACAAACTTCCTTACGTAACTCTCTTTCGAATAAATCTCTATTCGATAACTCTTTCCTTTGAATAAACTATATTCGATAATCTCTCTCCGAATAGCCATATTCGCTATTCAATTAACACTATTCGATTAACTCTAATCGATTTACTCTTATCAGTTAGCTCTATTTGATTAACTCTATTCTATTAACTCTATTTGATTAATTCTAATTCGATTAACTCTATTGGATTAACTCTTATCAATTTACTCCTATCAATTTACTCCTTTCGTATAAATTATATTCGAATAACTCCTTTCGAATAAACTATATTCGATTAACTCCTTTCGAATAATTAATATTCGATAACTCCTTTTGAATAACTAATATTCGATAACTCCTTTTGAATAACTAATATTCGATTAATTCTCCTCATCGAATAACTAATATTCGATAGCTCCTTTAGAATAACTAATACTCGGTTAATTCTCTTCTTCGAATAACTAATATTCGATAACTCCTTTCGAATAACTAATATTCGATTAATTCTCTTCTTCGAATAACCTTATTCGATAACTCTATCTTCGAATAAACTATATTCGATTAACTCTAATCCGACTAACTCTAATTCAATTAACTCTATTGGATTAATTCTAATTCGATTAACTCTATTCGAATAACTAATATTTGACTAACTCTTGTTCAATTAACTTTATTCAATTAACACTATTCGATTAACTCTAATCGATTAACTCTAGTTCGATTAACTCTAATCGATTGACTCCAATTCGATTTAACTCTATTCGATTTATCTCTATTCGATTTAACTCTATTCGATTTAACCCTATTCGATTTATAATCCTACTTACTTTCCAAATATTTCCTTTTATGATATCTTATTTGTTTTCTAAATAAATATTACTTTTATAATTTTATTTATTTAACAAATAAATATTCCCTTTTCAATTCTATTTGTTCAACAATTATTTCCTTTGCAATTCTATTTGTAAATGTTCTTCAAATATTCCTTTTCAATTCTATTTGTAAATGGTTTACAAATATTTCCTTTTCAATTCTATTTGTAAATGTTTTACAAATATATCATTTTCTATTCTATTTGACAAATATATCCCTCTTAAATTCTTCTTTGATTTTATAATTTTCTGTTATAAAATCCTTTTCGTTTTATATATAAAATCCATTGATTTTATATAAATAATTCATTTTCAAAATACACTTTGAAAATCCCCTTTTCTACATCCCAGTATTTCTTACGGTATTTAAAATACTAAACAACAATGATTGATATCATTCAAACACAAATAATCAACAACAGATTATATATCACATCTGAAAACAGTGAAATGAATGTTGAGGAATCCAGTTGGATTCCACCGACCTATTTCATTGCATCCACAGATGTTAAACAATACAATGAACATCAATTTCATTTCGCTATGAAATATTTTGCTAAATAGAATCAATATATATATATATATATATATATATATATGTATGTATATGTATTGTAATGACCCGTATTCTACACATCATGGGATCGTAGAATATTTATTTCTTCGCCGTATGAAGTCCTATGGTCATGTAACTTTGGGAAACATCTATTAGAGTCATTTCCCATGTTCATGATTTTTGTCGGTTTTAAATGACCTTTTTGCCCCTAGTTGGTACTGTTTTGGCCATAGCTTTTGATTGGAAAGGAATTTCGACCTGAAACCACTTCCATTTGATTCGTTTGATGGTTTCTCTTTCCGTAGAGTGGTTACATTAGCCAAACGGACTTACCGTTTGGGAGATATGGCTGAAACAAGGTTTGGAGTGTGAAAAACTGCTTAACCGGGCCAAATCGGGTGATTAGTGAGTAGGCCCATAACCCATTTCGGGATTAGGGTTATGGAAGGGCTGAAATGAGATGGAGAATCATTCCATTTCAGTTTTCTAGTCTCCACTTATCACCAAGGATCCCTAAAAATGGCCTCCAACCTCTAAATCACCTCCAAATCACCTTTAGGTTAAGGATTTGGCTTAGCAATCCCTAATCAAGAAGGATCTTCACCAAATCAACAAAGGAGCTGCTGTTTGGCATTGAAATTCGCATCAAATCAGAGAATTATTTCAGATCTTAGTTTATTTTGTGGCTAAGGTGAGTGATTTGCTTAGTTTTGCACTAATTATGGCTAATTAGGAGTGATTAGTGTTAATTAGCGAATTTAAACATGATAAAATTCTGGAAAAATATTTATAAAATTCGGAATGATGTTTTAGACCTCTGATATGAATTTGGGTTAATTTGGTTAAGATTTGCTAATCCTATCATTAGTTTCACCTAGATATGCTTAGGGGAAAATATGGGGTTTTGGGTATGTTTGATCCATTTTAACCTATTATGTTGATGTTTTGATGTTTGGGGTTGATCATGTATGTTGCTATGACTGTATGGTATGCTTTGTGATTGTTTAGAAGTGTTAGTTTGGTCAAAAGCGCCGTCGAATGGCGAAAAGCAGTCGCTGGAACGAAGTGTAGGAAATACCCCGGACCGGATCGCCCCTACCCCATGCGAACCGATCCGATTGAAGCTCGCGCCACGAGTCGACCCGATCCGCTCCACTTCGAAGGTCACGATCCGACCTGACGTCACGAGCCACTCCAAGCTCGACCGATACCACGAATGGGTGAAGCACGATCCGATGATGGCGATCCGACCATTCGCGAAGGAGGACTGCGAACCGAACCGAAGGGGGATGGTGACCACGAGTGCATCACGACCCGACCCGATGCAGCAACCGCGATCCGAATGAGCGGACGAATGGTGCGATCCGATCACCTGGAGGATCACGACCCAATCCGACGCAGGAGGCGCAACCCGATCTGAATGCCTAAGGCCGATACGATCCGATGAAGAGTGCTGAAGACCGATCCAATCCGATTCGATGGTAACGACCAATAACCCGAGATGCAAAGGTAGTCCAAATGGAAGTTAGAGCTCAGGATCCCGGAACCAGTTGGGAACCAATGAGTTCGCTTCATGGTTGGACTTTGCTGCGGGACGTGTGCTAAGGAGTTGTCGACGTTCATAACTTCGATTCACCACCAAAAGGAATGATGGGCTACTTATCAGTGCAGTAGGGTCATTACGACCTGAGGGGCAAGGTGATGGTAGCAAGACTACGTTATCAGTGCAGTATGGTCATTATGACCTGAGGGGCAAGGTGATGCGTAGTAAGACTATGAGCCAGCGCAGATGGGGTGAATAACTCCATGGGGCAAGTGGACATAGTAAGAATTGGTAAGGCTATGAGCCAGCGCAGATGGGGTGAATAACTCCATGGGGCAAAGTGGACATAGCGAAGGATTTGTGGCTACGTTATCAGTGCAGTGAAGCCATTTATGATTTCATGGGGCAAAGTGATCGTAGCAAGGAATGTTGGGTGATCGAAGTGGTGAATATCGTATGCTTTAAGCACTGAGTGAGAGATGTGAGGATGGATGCTATGCTTGATTGTTTGCCATCATTATGACATGCACACCTCCCCCACCTCCGTATCTTTATACCGTTTGATATGATACCTTAGAGTGTTGTACAGTATGTAGTGCTAACTCTTTGGTTGCAGGTCCAGGTTCAGGTATGTTTTAGTCTACCTGTTATTGTTCACTTTAGATGCTTATCGCTCATACCAGGCTTTATGTCTGACCCAGAGTTTTATGTCTCCTCTTATTACTCTGGGAGCTCACACGAGCAGACTAGAGACAGGTTAGCTGGTGATGCGCGAGTAGCTGATTCGGAGGCGGGCAGGAGGCTTCCACGTACGATATATATATACACATTCTCCCTGTGTCGTTGGTGCTCGCTACTTGGGCATTAGTAGTGTACCTCATTTATCTTACTTTGCTTTGAGACAGTTTGAAAGTTGTAATAAGCTGTATTTTGAATTTCCGCTGCTATGATGTTTAGTCCTGATTTTCAGCTTATGCACTGTCTCTCCTGTTTTATGTCAAGTATGTTATTATTATATTTTGTTCGATGCGCTGTGAGACATTCTACAGGTTCTTTGTATGTTCATTTCCTTCTTCCTTTTTCCTTCTGGCCACCCGTTCCGTGCTAACTGGACATGTGTACAGCGCACTTTTGGGGTGAATGTCGATTGGTGCGGGGCGGGCCGTCACACTTGGTATCAGAGCTCTAGGTTGCGTAGTTAACCTAGGGAAATACACTAGGGAGAGATAATACGTATATGAGAGCGCGTATTTGTGATTACTTTGGTTTTCAAAAGCTATGAATGTATATACTATTAGTAGTATAAAGATGAAGTCGCACTGCACTAGCACCACCATGGGGTCGTTAATCGTTTCCCTTTTTACAGATTAACGATGTGCCGAGACACGAGGGGTGCTGGTAGAGGGACCAACCAAGGGAATGCCGCTGACATGAGGGCTATGTTTACTAACCTCATGAGAGACATGCTTAGAGAAGTGCAAGGGACAATTCCCAATCCCGGAGTTGGTGTTGGCCCAGTAGTGCAGGCGCCTAGGGTCGATTTCGCTAAGTTGTGCAAGGATTACACTAATCTTGGTGGGAAGCCGTTCCACGGAACGGAGTCGGCCACGGATGTTCAGGACTGGATGGATAGCTGTGACCGTATCTTTGATGACTTGGGTCTTGAGGATGCGATGAAGAGAAGGCTAGTGTCTCGTCAGCTGCAAGGGCGAGCGATGAATTGGTGGAATGCCATTAGAACAGCTATTCCAGAGGACCAAGTTACTTGGGATCAGTTCAAGGCTCGCTTTAGCGAGAAGTTTATCCCAACTGCCCAGAAATCGGTGTTGTTTAAGAGGTTCTTGGAACTCAAGCAGAACGGAAGGGCAGTTTCTGATTATATTGCTGAGTTCGACACCTTGTCGAAGTATGGACTGTCTCTCATTGATACTCCTGAGAAGAAGAATGAGAAGTTCATTACTGGTCTGGATGGGTACTTGGGGGAGAGGCTTATTAACCACATCGATGAGACTTTTGAATCGATCGTGGGGAAGGCTTTGAGATCGGAGAGTCTTTACCCTAAGCCAAAGACTGAGGCTGCATCGGCAGAAGGGCCAAAGCCGCAAGTAGGCGGTGGGGGCAAGAATAACTCTCAGAATAAGAGGAAGCAGGACCAATCAAAAGGTGGCCAAAAAAAGAGCAAGAAGGATGTTGAGTGCTTCAGCCGTGGGAAGAAAGGCCATTATGCTAAGGAATGTCGGGCCAAGCCAGCGGAAAGGAAGTGCTACAACTGTGGTCAAGTGGGACATCAGAAGGATAAGTGTCCGCAACCTCTTAAGGAGAAGAAGATTGTGAAAGCATATGCTATTGATGCTGTTCCTTCTTCGTCGAATGCCCCAACTGCGGCGGAGAAAGGAAAGAATGTTGTTATTCAAGGTATGCTTTCTATTTATGATATACCAGTTCGAGTTTTGTTTGATACTGGGGCTTCCCATTCCTTCATATCTAGTGACCTGGTAGATAGGTTGGGACTGGAACCCGAGATAGTCGATAGACCTTTGATTGTGACGAACCCGATTGGTGGTTCGACTAGCCTTAGTATGATTTGCAGGAATTTGGTCTTATCGAGTCGTGGATGTATGTTTGTATGTGATTGCTTTGTTTTGGGCTTTACTGGGTATGGCATTTTATTGGGAGTCGATTGGCTCCAAAGATACGGGGTGGTGGTAGACTGTGAGGGCTTTTTGGTGATAGTGAGGGCGGATGATGGGCGGAGGGTAGTTTTTGGTAGCCTACCTAGTGATGGGGTTATGGCTAGTTTTGTAAATTCCCTCGACATCCCGCAATATGAGTTGTCAGATGTGCCCGTGGTTGGTCAGTATCCGGACGTCTTCGAGGAGGTGATCGGGCTTCCACCACACCGAGAGATTGAGTTCCGTATTGATTTAGTGAAAGATGCCAGACCTACAGTGATGCCACTTCGTCGTATGGCACCAAGGGAGCAGCGAGAGCTCGGGGTGCAAGTCAGCAATCTTTTGAAGAAGGGATTTATTAGAAGGAGTGTCTCCGAGTGGGGAGCACCAGTTGTGTTTGCCACTAAGGCAGATGGTTCCCTTCGTTTGTGTGTGGACTATCGCGAGTTGAATAAGGTGACGAGGAAGAATAAGTATCCTCTACCGCGGATAGATGATTTGTTTGATCAGCTGGAAGGAGCTAGAGTGTTCTCCCAGTTGGACCTCGCGACAGGATTTCATCAGCTTCGAGTAGCAGATGAGAGCGTTCCGAAAACGGCATTTAGGACGCCGTATGGATTTTATGAGTGGTTGGTCATGCCGTTTGGGTTGACCAATGCACCAGCCTATTTTGTGGATCTTATGAATCGAGTATTCAGAGATCAGTTGAATAAGTTTGTTCTTGTGTTCGTGGATGATATCCTTGTTTACTCAAGGACAGAGGAGGAACACAAGGGACACTTGAGGATAGTGATGGAGGTGTTGAGGAAACACCAATTGAAAGCGAAATTCTGTAAGTGTCATTTTTGGAGAAGGGAAGTAAGATTCTTGGGTCATGTTGTTTCAGAGAGTGGTATTGCCGTGGACCCTGCAAAGGTGGCTACGGTACAGGATTGGCCTACACCCAAGAATGCTACAGATGTAAGAAGTTTCTTGGGATTAGCTGGATATTATCGTAAGTTTATCCAGGACTTCTCCAAGATAGCAGCACCGTTGACTCAGTTGACTAAGAAGAATCAGTCCTTCGTCTGGGACGGAGTGTGTGAGGATGCCTTCAAAAGTCTAAAGGAGAGGTTGACGCGTGCGCCAGTGTTAGTCATTCCTAAAGGGAATGAAGAGATGACGGTATACACAGATGCTTGTGGTACCGGACTGGGTGCAGTATTGATGCAAGGAGGTAGGGTTGTAGCTTATGCTAGTCGACAGCTAAAGCCGCATGAGAAGAAGTATCCTACCCATGATTTGGAATTGGCAGCGATTGTACTTGCGCTGAAGATGTGGAGACACTATCTCTTGGGAGAAAGATTCGAGTTGTTTACCGATCATAAATCGTTAAAGTATCTCTTCTCTCAGAAAGATCTGAATCTCCGTCAGCAGAGATGGTTAGAGTTCTTGGCTTCGTATGATTTTGATATCGCATATACACCTGGGAAAGGTAATGCGGTAGCCGATGCCTTGAGTAGGAGACATGCCAGCTTAGGGGCAATGTTTCTTGAATGGAAGCAACTGGAGTATATCGCGGGGTTTGATTTCAGACCAAAGTGCGAATTGGATCCAGTTATGCTAGCTAGTTTGACGATCAGACCCACTTTGATAGAGCGGATTGGTTCTAGCCAGAGGGACGATCCTAATCTATTAGAAATCATCTCCAAGTTAGAAATGGGTATTGATGAGGAGATGAATGTGTATGGGCTTGATCGAGATGGATGGCTTCGAAAGAATGGAAGACTAGTTGTGCCCAACGTGAATGGTTTGAGAGATGAAGTGCTTAGAGAATGTCATCACTCAAAACTGACTATACATCCCGGTGGTAATAAGATGTATCGAGACATGAGACAAACTTACTACTGGGAAGGGATGAAAAGAGACGTTGGGAAGTTTATATCCAAATGCATGAAATGCCAGCTAGTTAAAGCCGAGCAAAAGAAGCCTAGTGGGTTGTTACAACCATTAGAAATTCCTGAATGGAAATGGGAGCAAGTTTCGATGGATTTCATCGATGGCTTACCAAGGACTAGATCGGGATATGATAGCATTTGGGTAATTGTAGATCGATTGACTAAGAGTGCAAGATTTATACCAGTCAAATCGACCAGGATGGCAGCCAAGTTGGCAGACTTGTATATGAAGTGGGTAGTGAGATTTCATGGAGTACCCAAAAGCATTGTGAGTGACCGAGACCCGTTGTTCACTAGTGGGTTTTGGAAGAGCTTGCAAGAGGCTCTAGGGTCAGGATTACATCTCAGTACCGCATATCATCCTCAGACCGACGGTCAGACGGAGAGGGTGAATCGCATATTGGAAGATCTCTTGAGAGCTTGTATATTGGATTTTGGTGGATCATGGGATGACCATTTGCATCTAGTAGAGTTTGCATATAATAATAGCTACCAATCCAGTATCGGTATGGCTCCATATGAAGCTTTGTACGGAAGACCGTGCAACTCACTATCATGTTGGATAGAGACTGGCGAGAAGTTTGTGCTTGGACCAGATGTGGTGAGAGAAACTTCAGATAAGATTAAGATCATTCAGCAACGAATGAAAGCTGCTCAGGATAGGCAGAAGAGTTATGCTGATAAGAGGAGAAGAGACTTGAAATTCTCCGTTGGTGACTTGGTGTTTGTCAAGATCTCTCCGTTAAAGAGCGTGATTCGATTTGGCAGGAGAGGCAAGTTGGCACCAAGATTTGTTGGGCCATTCCCTGTTCTTGAACTAGTCGGGAATTTGGCATATAGAGTTGGCTTACCAGAGAAGATGGCGGGAGTTCACAATGTATTTCATGTTTCCCAACTAAGGAAGTTCGTTCATGACTCAGATGTGACTATTTCACCTGATCAGTTAGAGGACTTCGAAGTAGAACCCGAGGCGGTTGGGAACCGCAAGCCGATTCGTATTGTGGGGTACGATACGAAGCAACTTCGAAGGAAGTCGGTGAAGCTAGTCAAGGTTCAGTGGGGCGAGAACGAGAATGATTGTACTTGGGAGACAGAGGAGAGCATTAGGAAGATGCATCCAAAACTCTTTGCCTGGTAAGATTTACTTTGCAATTTAGTTTTCCGCATGCTAGGATAGATTTGCTTTGCTTGTTTGCATGTTTGATTGTTGTTTTATGATTGATAGGCATGCGGGAACCTGTGTGTATGTTTGGATTAGGGAATTTCGGGGGCGAAATTTCTTAAGGGGGGGAGAGTGTAATGACCCGTATTCTACACATCATGGGATCGTAGAATATTTATTTCTTTCCCGTATGAAGTCCTATGGTCATGTAACTTTGGGAAACATCTATTAGAGTCATTTCCCATGTTCATGATTTTTGTCGGTTTTTAAATGACCATTTTGCCCCTAGTTGGTACTGTTTTGGCCATAACTTTTGATTGGAAAGGAATTTTGACCTGAAACCACTTCCATTTGATTCGTTTGATGGTTTCTCTTTCCGTAGAGTGGTTACATTAGCCAAACGGACTTACCGTTTGGGAGATATGGCTGAAACAAGGTTTGGAGTGTGAAAAACTGCTTAACCGGGCCAAATCGGGTGATTAGTGAGTAGGCCCATAACCCATTTCAGGATTAGGGTTATGGGAGGGCTGAAATGAGATGGAGAATCATTCCATTTCAGTTTTCTAGCCTCCACTTATCACCAAGGATCCCTAAAAATGGCCTCCAACCTCTAAATCACCTCCAAATCACCTTTAGGTTAAGGATTTGGCTTAGCAATCCCTAATCAAGAAGGATCTTCACCAAATCAACAAAGGAGCCGCTGTTTGGCGTTGAAATTCGCATCAAATCAGAGAATTATTTCAGATCTTAGTTTATTTTGTGGCTAAGGTGAGTGATTTGCTTAGTTTTGCACTAATTATGGCTAATTAGGAGTGATTAGTGTTAATTAGCGAATTTAAACATGATAAAATTCTGGAAAAATATTTATAAAATTCGGAATGATGTTTTAGACCTCTGATATGAATTTGGGTTAATTTGGTTAAGATTTGCTAATCCTATCATTAGTTTCACCTAGATATGCTTAGGGGAAAATATGGGGTTTTGGGTATGTTTGATCCATTTTAACCTATTATGTTGATGTTTTGATGTTTGGGGTTGATCATGTATGTTGCTATGACTGTATGGTATGCTTTGTGATTGTTTAGAAGTGTTAGTTTGGTCAAAAACACCGTCGAATGGCGAAAAACAGTCGCTGGAACGAAGTGCAGGAAATACCCCGGACATGATCGCCCCTACCCCATGCGAACCGATCCTATTGAAGCTCGCGCCACGAGTCGACCCGATCCGCTCCACTTCGAAGGTCACGATCCGACCTGACGTCACGATCCACTCTAAGCTCGACCGATACCACGAATGGGTGAAGCACGATCCGATGATGGCGATCCGACCATTCGCGAAGGAGGACTGCGAACCGAACCGAAGGGGGATGGTGACCACGAGTGCATCGCGACCCAACCCGATGCAGCAAGCGTGATCCGAATGAGCGGACGAATGGTGCGATCCGATCACCTGGAGGATCACGACCCGATCCGACGCAGGAGGCACGACCCGATCCGAATGCCTAAGGCCGATCCGATCCGATGAAGAGTGCTGAAGACCGATCCGATCCGATTCGATGGTAACGACCAATAACCCGAGATGCAAAGGTAGTCCAAATGGAAGTTAGAGCTCAGGATCCCGGAACCAGTTGGGAACCAATGAGTTCGCTTCATGGTTGGACTTTGCTGCGGGACGTGTGCTAAGGAGTTGTCGACGTTCATAACTTCGATTCACCACCAAAAGGAATGATGGGCTACTTATCAGTGCAGTAGGGTCATTACGACCTGAGGGGCAAGGTGATGGTAGCAAGACTACGTTATCAGTGCAGTAGGGTCATTATGACCTGAGGGGCAAGGTGATGTGTAGTAAGACTATGAGCCAGCGCAGATGGGGTGAATAACTCCATGGGGCAAGTGGACATAGTAAGAATTGGTAAGGCTATGAGCCAGCGCAGATGGGGTGAATAACTCCATGGGGCAAAGTGGACATAGCGAAGGATTTGTGGCTACGTTATCAGTGCAGTGAAGCCATTTATGACTTCATGGGGCAAAGTGATCGTAGCAAGGAATGTTGGGTGATCGAAGTGGTGAATATCGTATGCTTTAAGCACTGAGTGAGAGATGTGAGGATGGATGCTATGCTTGATTGTTTGCCATCATTATGACATGCACACCTCCCCCACCTCCGTATCTTTATACCGTTTCATATGATACCTTAGAGTGTTGTACAGTATGTAGTGCTAACTCTTTGGTTGCAGGTCCAGGTTCAGGTATGTTTTAGTCTACCTGTTATTGTTCACTTTAGATGCTTATCGCTCATACCAGGCTTTATGTCTGACCCAGAGTTTTATGTCTCCTCTTATTACTCTGGGTGCTCACACGAGCAGACTAGAGACAGGTTAGCTGGTGATGTGCGAGTAGCTGATTCGGAGGCGGGCAGGAGGCTTCCACGTATGATATATATATATACACATTCTCCCTGTGTCGTTGGTGGTCGCTACTTGGGCATTAGTAGTGTACCTCATTTATCTTACTTTGCTTTGAGACAGTTTGAAAGTTGTAATAAGCTGTATTTTGAATTTCCGCTGCTATGATGTTTAGTCCTGATTTTCAGCTTATGCACTGTCTCTCCTGTTTTATGTCAAGTATGTTATTATTATATTTTGTTCGATGCGCTGTGAGACATTCTACAGGTTCTTTGTATGTTCATTTCCTTCTTCCTTTTTCCTTCTGGCCACCCGTTCCGTGCTAACTGGACATGTGTACAGCGCACTTTTGGGGTGAATGTCGATTGGTGCGGGGCGGGCCGTCACATATATATATAGATATTTTTATATATATATATATATAACTAGATCTATAATTTCAACCAGTTACTTAGCAGTTCAACTAAACAGTCAATACACAACAATCAATCATCATTTATCAGTTCTTAAAAAAATACATTATAAAAATATAATTGATAGAGTTGGTGAGTTTTACTCACATTTCGCGTTAACCGTTAAATAACGATTTGCATCTATTGATTTAGACGGACAATTTATATTGCTATAAATTGTAACGGGCTCCAATCCACTCCCAGTCAGTTCCAGTGCGTAGCCATCATCCATGCGATCCCAAAGGATCTGACGGTTTGAAATTCTGATACAGTATGTAGAAGTTATTAATATTACAAATTTTAACTAGTATTTATTTTGTTAAATTTCATATCTATTGTAATTGGGCTCACCCACAAAATCTGTCGGCCCAACACTTCTTCATTCCCATCGAACAATGCTTCTTCCTCTTGCTAACCCGACTTCATCCAGTTTTCCTCAAAATCCCATTTCTGTGAAAACGTGTGACTTTCTCCAGTTCTTCAAAATGCCAATACTCACTTAATAAAAATTATTAAGCCTTAATCACCATTGTTAGCCTAATCCCAAGCTTATCGTTAAACCCCTTCTGCTCATCACTTTACACAGCGTCTTCCCCCTTCTAGAACTCATCGACCTCAGCCATTTCCAAGACTTCAAACTCCACCTTTTACTCGGTCTCCCCTTCATTAAAAATCCCACAAATATATCCTAATTACAATGTTACTCACGTACTGCTCCTCATTACCCTTCTTCCAACTACCAGTTCGAACGCGGCAGTGAACTCCTCCACCATTTCTGAAAGTTCCACTCCACTTTTCTCCTTAACTGCTCCATGAACTCAAGAATTGCAAATACTATTTCAATCTCCTTCGATTTCTTTATCTTCCCAAACTAATTGATCAAAGTTCGAACAGTTTTTTCCCAATGCGACTTCAGGCTTTTGTTTGAGCCACAACGTACAGGTGCGACCCCATCCGAGTTCGAATGCTCAGAAAAATTACCCAAAGGTGCGGTTTCACCTCCTGAAACCGAATTCAAACTCAACATGATTTAAAACTCCTCCAATTACCCCAAACCTTAAACCCTAACATCGCTATTCTAAAATCATCGATTGGAAACTGATGTCGAACTCAACAACATACATACCAACGTGAAGAGGAGGATTCAAGGATCACAAGTATAATGATTTATAGGATTTTCTATGATTTATTTTGAATGCAAAGAAGATTTCCTTCACTTTGGAAAAGAAATTGGTGGCGGCTTGTTTTTGACCGAGAATGAATGTATTAGGTTTAGAAAAATTAAAATGGTATTTATAGGTAATTTTAAATAATTTTATATTCGATTTTTTTATTCATCTTAAGCAAACGCTATATCTATTTATTGTTAAAAATTTCTATAATCACACATTATATTCAAAAATCATGAAACTGGGCATACAACTAGAGTTTGACATTACGGATCCAACGAAACTGGTTTCGTCGAATTCCGACTCTGTTTGCTCACACAGCGTATTTTTAACCGTCAAAATATCGATTGTTTTTCATATTAAAAATCGGTACGGCCACATACTGACTCCAAAAATCACGAAACTTGAAATCTAACAATAATTTAATATTAGGGATCCAACAAAATTAGTTTCGTCAAAAACGGAGGTCATTTGCAAAACTGGCTATTTTTAAAGCTCTAAATAACTCATTTAAATATATAAATATATTTAAAAAATAATTAAATTAAATATTTATAAATAATATTATCGTATATATATTCACTATAGAGTACCATATAGCTCCATAATAAATATATATGGATTTACAACTCGATATTCAAATCCCGGTTGAATCGATATTCAAATTATATTGAAAAAATCCTTTTATAATATAAATAAATCACTGTAAATTATAAAGGAATTCCATAGCGACTTTTTGAAAATTTGATTTGGACATAAATCAAAATCTACACAATGAAATCCCGATTTTTCTCTTCCATTAGAAAAATATACTTCTCCAGCTCCGAACGTTTCTTGTTTCACAGAAATCCGATTTAAAACGGATTCTATATATTCATTTAAAGTTTGAATCGCCAAATAGCAAACTGCCACGCCATTTCGAGCTTGATTATAATTATATTATAATTATACGTTCAAACTTCATTTAAATAATATATTCGTTATTCAAATTCAATTCCAAACTGAATTATTTATATTTTAAATTGTCTAGTTCACACCACATCGCCATTTCAGCTAATTCTGATTATTTCAGAATTTAATATATTATTTAATTATTACATTAATTAAATATTCACTATTATTTAATTTAAACGACCATTTAAATCTCTGAATCTCTATTTAAATAATTAAATTAATTAATTATTATACCGTAAAAATACGTGACATTACACATATTCTCATTGTCAAATAAATGTTATATTATTAGTAACCATATAGCACATGTAGAGTATTTAGTTTTTAATGTTGGGTTATTAATTTTGGAGCTGAAAGTTACAAAGACCAAATTAAAAAAATGCATGAAGCGAGTTCAATGTTTCATTCCCAAGTACATTGCATTAGAGGCTAAGAAATATTATAAACTTGTTTTGTTTTGGAGAAGGCAACCACAAAATCAGAAATACTTGCTCTGTTGAAGTAACAATTTTAATATAATATTGTAGCTAAATTAAAATAATTAGAATTTTATTTGTTAAAAGTGCTAGCTTATGATTTTTTTTAATAAAAAGTCGTAATTTAAAATTGGAGATAGTTGGCTAAATTTTTAACTACGTTTTAAAATTACCAGTACGTTTTAAAATTGAAACCGTAGTTAACAAATATTTGTTGAACGTATGAAAAAATATTATGTAGACGTTAAAATACAAATTATATAATGTGTTTTACTTATTTTGAACCCCTTAGAGATTTTTTGTCTCGTCCGACAAGTGTTGTATATGATCGTTATATGGATATTCGTTTTTACATAGAACGCAAATCTATATTCATTTGATACAATATTCGTTGTATTTGTCCCAGTATTGGACAAGTTACAAATATAATAACGTAAGTAATATTTTATAAATCATTTCAGTTTAAACTATTAGCAAAATTTCGATGGCACTTCATTTTTATTCCATGTATACACGCATTTGTGTATGGTACAAGGACCAAAGGGAATTGCTCCCGAAATTTTGTTGAACCATTTAACCTAAAATGATTTATAAAATATGCTTACGTTATTATATTTGTACTGCGAAGTAGGTTGACCAACCGTCAAAGTAAAAAGAAATAAACTAATAAACCGAAAACATGAAGTAGTTATAAATGAAAGTTTACAAGACTTTAATTAATATAAAGTGTTTGATCAAATTTTCTAATATATTTGTTGCAAATCAAGCGGAAAATGTTCGATTATTTTCTTGATTGTAGTTGGATGTATGAATCCCGAATCGGTATGAAAGGATCGATAAACGAACATTTTTGTAACGACGTGCAAGAATTTATTAGATTTGCTAAATCTAATAATCAAATTAACTTAGACATTCCTTGTCCGCGTAGTAAGTGCAGACATCTGAAGCATTGGAAGCCAGATGTAGTAGAAGTGCATCCGTATAAATTTGTTTTTGTGCCGAATTATTATTTATGAGATTGTCATGGAGAACTTGCTCAAGCTACGTCTAATCCTGTAGTGGCAGAGAACGATAACACAATGATGAACGATAATACAATGACGAATCATAAGTTACGTATTGTAAAAGCTTCAGTTTTGCATCGTCTAACGTCGGCTTGTGACGGATCATAAATTACGAACTGTGTCGGCTAACATTGGCTCATGTCGGTTTATATTTCCAGGTTGTTTGTCGGTTAACGACGGCTAGTAATGGTCTAGAGTTTTTTTGTTTGTGTCGGTTTGCGATGGCTTGCAACAGAAATCAAACAACTCATGACTTGCCACATGTCTTTCGAAGCCGACACCAGCCATGCAAAAGTGGTTACGATAGCCATCACTAAATTGTCTCTAGTTTGTCAGTATAGGATAAATAACGTGGTTCTTTTGTATCGGTTAGCGAAAACTCTTAACCGTTGTTGTCAGTGGCGGACCCAGCTTTGTTGTCTAGGTAGGGCCTTTTTTTTTTTTTTTGTCCCACATCACTAGAATTGAATAGGTTGAGCTGTATATACATAAACAAGTGTGCAAACAAGCAAAAGTGGCTGTAGACATGGTTGTCTGAAGCAATGTAAGGCTGCTGGCCCATTGAGTTAGGCTTCCTTCATCCTCCAAGCCCATCAGGTAGGGCAGAATCCAAAATCTTACGGGGGCTAAATGAGAAAATCCTTTTTTTCTTGTCAGTTTTCAGAATTCTAGGTGGGGCAGCGGCCCTACCTCAGGTATGTGAATAGAGTATTGTTTCGGAAATATTTGACATGCGTAGTCTTTCGTATACCCAGGATTTATACAATGAATTCTTAGGTTTCAACTTTGAATAGAATGTACTAGCAATATTAAAGCCAACAAGATCTTTAATATAAATAAATATTACCCAATTGGGCAAATAAATACACGAATTTTATTACAATTCGATTCCATGCATGCTTTTCAAATGAAAAGAAAATTAAAAGAAATGACAACATTTTCAGAATTCGAAAAAATTGGAATACATACAACAATCAAAACAAGCAACACAAACAACCAACTCAATGCACTTTCCTTAGCACCTGGGCAAATCAGCAGGAGGATGAGGTAAAGTCTCCAGAGGCCCCTCCCCATTCTTCACTACAAACGCCATTGCGAAACCCCAACTCAAATGTATATCAAGATGACAATGCATGAACCATACACCTGTTCATATAAAGTTTAAACGTATAAATATTCAAATTCTTCTTTCCTTTTAAGAAAATACATATACAAATTTACATACCAGGATTGTTTGCAGTGAACCGTATAGCAGCCCAACCACCAGTAGGCACACCAATTGTATTCATGTAAGGAGGATCGACCAAATTAAACCGGGCGCTAGACGGATTATAGTTTCCTTGCCCATACCCAATAACGTAAAAGCTGAACCCATGTAAATGCATTGGGTGGTTCTCAGTAGTAACCGTTCCAGTATCCTGCAACACAAGCTGCACGGTCTGACCATACTCAAGAACCACAACCCTAGTTCCATTTGTCGAAGCAGTATCATTTGGTGCATTGTTTGGTGCACCATTCACATATATCTTCAAGGGCTTAATGGGAAAGTTCGGCTGGTAAAACCCAGGAACGTCGAAGTAGTAAGCTTGCAGCAAAGAAAGAGGACGTCTAATGAAACTAATATTGTTCATAGATGCAGCGAAAATTCCTCCATTAGGCGCAGTGCATGTTTTGTTAGGGTTGCGTCGGTTGCACGGGTTTATGTTAAGTCCTATGGTAAAGAACAAGTTTTTATCGATGTTCAAGGGAAGACCTGTGGCATTTAGGCTACGTAGACCATCCATGTGAGACTGCACGACTTGATTGTTGTTGAAGTTCGGGAGTTGGGCTTTCTGGGAGAAGGAGTTGAGGTTGGCTCCAGAGTATTGGAAGTGCGCTATGCCGGAGAAATTTTGAAAGGCCACATTCTGGCCTGTGACATAAGGCCCGATACCCATTTCATATTTGTTGATGGATTGGTCGGCTTTTACCAAGACGTTGATGGTTTGGCCTGGCGCGATCATGATGTGGTCACGGGTGAAGGGTTTGGTGTAGTCAGCATCTGATTCTACTATGGTGAGTTGATGGTTTGCGATTGAGAAGAACATCTCTTGGTTTAGACCTGCATTTATAAGTCGAAGGAGGTATGTTTTTCCTGGCACAACTGTGATTTGGTGCACATCTGCAGGTTAAATCGCATAGATGTCAAATGAGATGTGCAGTAATAAGTAAAAATTTAAACAAGTTCACAGGATTAACTATTGAAGTGGTAAAGAAATTGCCATTTCAATGCATAACGATTGATTTTGATATTAATATGATTTTTTTTTTCAAAGAAATAGTGAGTCTATGCTCTTCCGAATGTAGGGATTGTTTTTGTTTAGTTTTTCTAATATAAAAAGAATAAAGTGAATAAAACAATTGTTAAGGAATGGTCGAATATGCTTAGTGCATATTTCATCTGTCGACCATTTATTTACAGTGTATCAGAGTAATTACCCGTGGCGGAGCAGTTGTAGCGAGGACCTGGCTTTCCGTTGATCATGAAAGCATCATTGGGAGGAGGGCCACCACCGCTACGGAGCACTGCTTTCTCAAGCTTAACCGAATCTCTAAAAAAGTACTCCTCTACATCATACAAATTACAATTTAGTTATTGGTTACATGGTATATGTATTCATTTAACTGAATCGGTAGAAAACGAAGTTAAGGTGGTGGTTGATGGTCATACCGAATATGAGAATGTGCTCTTCGTAAGGGTGGGCAAAGGGGTAAGGAACACCTTTCTTAGGGTATACAATAAGTGCACCGTGCACAGTTGCACGAAGCCATGATACGTGTGCATGCCAAAAGAACGTTCCTCTCTGTTCAACAACGGTAAATTCGTAGGTGAAGGTCTGGCCTGCCTGAATTGGACATTGAGTAATGTATGCTGGTCCATCTGCCCAGCATGAGAGCATTTGGAATATTCCATGCCTGAATAAATGTTTTGTTATTCATATAAACAGTTTTGATATGTAAATTTGAGTTATAATTTCGAAGTAGATCAAGTACTATATACCAATGTATAGTGGCATTTTGTGGAGTCTCGTTTGTGACCTTAACAATGACTCTGTCGCCTTCGTTGGCATAGACGACTGGGCCTGGTAACATGCCGTTGACTGTCACGATCTCTTTGGTTTTGCATATCTTGGTTATCTTCGTCCTTTGTATCTGTTAACAACACAACATATATTTCAAAAATTGATCAAAATTTAGTGTAATGCAAAAAATATTACCTTGAAGTCATAGAATCGAGTCGAACCACCAGAAGGCCAGTGTCTATGACTGTGTTTAGCAAGTGGATAAGCAGAGGTATTTGAACTTTGATAACTGAATAGCACAAATAATAGTCCTAGACAGAAGCTAAGACCGAAGCCAGTAGAAGACATATTCATATAAGTTCGTATATCTGTGTTCAGATGATTGAGAAAATAGAAGAGAAAATCTCCTTATAAAGAGAGGCTACAGACAGAATGATTGACCAGAATGCATAAAAATTGCTTAAGTAGATGAAAGCAGGTGTCAATGATTCTCCTAACACATTTTCGTTATCTTTTGTTTTGCTGCCTGAGTAGGAGCAGTTGCTGAAACCATTATCTAGCATTCTGTTAAATATATGACTGACTATGACCCTACATTTGAAAAAGTTTAGTTATTTCACTTTAACTATATGTTGTGATTACCAAATCCCACCATTGCGTATACAATATATCATTTATGCATAGTATATCATTTAGTTCAACTAACTAATCAGACATTTTCTCAAGTTCCAACTCTCAACTGCTCACTTTATATGTATTATGTTGGAGTTGAGAGAATTGTCTTTCTGATAGGGATATTTTCTCGGAGAAACTATTTTTATAGCTAATTCTTATAATATCGTCGTATAGTAAGAGTTTTACGTAGTTTGGTTTTGACTTGGCTTCGTGTCATATGTAAAAGAAACTAAGTCGTATGCTTTGACTTTGGTAGTCTGGCTGATATGAAAATGTGAGTCCATCTAAACAGTAACATGGGAGTATATAGGTATTATTATGTATATAATGATTCCCCTTAAATACGTGAAATGAAAGAGAGGATTTTATGTACAAAGAGGGACTGCATACTGGGTTTCTGTAATGAAAGAGTTGACCCAATTAATGAAAGTTAAAACATAAAATGTGTCCACACACACATGGTTCTTGGACATGACGTCCAGTTAGTATAGATGTATTATAAGTTACTTTCGCAAAGACGTATAAGCCCCGTCATATTGTACGTAAGAAAAATGGATTAGTTGATGTTTCCAAGATTTGATCACCACATTCAAACTGTTATAATTAAGCGCGTTAAGTGTATGTAAACTGAACAGCTGTATCGTAAGTGTTTCGAAGCTTTAAAAAGATAAAATAACGTTGTGTTCTGGAATGCATAAGTCATAGTGCAGCCTTTCATTTTCAATTTGAAACTGAAGACTCGTATTTATTTAGCCACTAATATTGCTGAAAGAAAACTCAGCCTAAATTCAGAAGCATTACATGCACAGCATATGTTTTTACCAGGGCAAGCCGTCTCCATATACAATATTAAAAAAAACCAGTTTTATTGCTCTAAAGGGTATTATGAAATTATCAAAACTTTGCCCACCTTTTGTACAATTGGAATCTCTCAGATATGCACCATACGTGGAAGCGACATGAAAATCCTATATCGGTTTGACGGGGGTATTAACATATGAACATGTTATCATACAAACCGATCTTACACTCTAAGCCCATATATTTTCTTTTGCCTTTAACATATCCTGCCCCAATATGTGATAGATCCATGGTTTCACCATTACAAGCATGAATAACTTACGTATCTGAATAATTCTTGTTACCTAGATTTAGATTTTGAAGATTGTTGGTAAGATGATTAGTTGCCCCTGAATCTGGAAACCAATCTTCAGTATTTATATCACCAGTCTTGATATTATCATCACTACTAATTGCTTGTGATGTTGAACCCTCTGCACTTGATTTTCCTTGGTAGTTTGCTTGTGCCAGATTGACATTTATGCCTCTTTGCCCATTTTGTCCTTGTTGAGCATTGTTAATATCAGTATTAAATCTGAAATAACATCTATTTATTGTATGCCCTACATTTTATTCTGTATGTGTTGTTGTTGTTGCTATTGTTGGATCTACCTCTTCCTCTGCCTCTCTTATTGGGGTTGCCTCTCTGCCCTTGTGGGTTTCCTCTGCCATAGCCAGGTACATTACTTGGTCGATTTGTGTTTCTTGAATTTGATGCTAAATTTATACTGTATTCACTCTGAATGGCTTTTCTTTGTTCTACTCTACCCTCATGTGTCAATAAAGCTGAATATACTGACAGTATATCTGGTAGGTTAGTTTGGGTTGCAATATAAGTGACAAGAGACTCATATTCTTCATCTAACCCATTTGTTAGTGTTAAGATTTGCTCACTGTCTGAAGTCTGATGTCCAATAGCCTTTAGTTTATTACATAGAGTTTTTACCTTAGAAATGTACTCATGCATGCTCAAATCACCCTTTCTTGCATTCTGAAATTCTCTTCTATGATGCATGATCCGTGTTGATGACTGTGAATTGAAAATTTGTTGAATTGTAGACCAAATTTCATGAGATGAATTGCACCCTATAACTTGTGACAACATATTTGTACTAATTGATAATAGAAGCCAAGAAGACAGTAAGTTATCTTGTTTTTTATGGTGAACAAATTCTGGGTTGCTGATCATGTTGTTTGTGCATCTGTTGTCATTGCAGGTGGTGTTGGTTTGGTTCCTTTGACATAATCTTGAAGGTCGTATCCCTTCAAGGCTGTTTCAACTTGGAATTTTCACATCAAGAAGTTGTCTTCATCGAAGGGAACTGTAATTACTTGGCTCTTCGGTTTCACTAGTGGCAAAGGAAAGGTTGGTGGTGGTCCATTGTTATCAGCCTTAGAGGTTGCTGACGATTGGTCAACGCTGCCTCCTGCCATGGTGATAGAGGATTATGAATCAAAAGTTGACGGAAATTGTATATGGCAAGGCTACTAATCAAGAATGTAGCAGCTTGTACAAGAACACTCGAGGGTAACAGGAAAAACTCAGTGGTTCTTGCTTCTTTTGAAGATTCAAGAACTGCTGAGTTATACAGTGGGTAAAAAACCAGATAACGAGATCAAAAATCTCTGATGGTCGGAAAAATGAACTCATGTAGCCGCTGTGAATTCAATTCCGACAAGGCACGACACTGTTCAAGAACTGATAAGAACAATCGCTACGCGATCAGAAAGGGATGATCTCCGGTGATGAAATTACTCTGTGGAGACCTAATAAATCATCCTCTCCTTCTGAATAGGAAATAGATGATTATAGATTGTCGTTTGGCTATTTCAGCTCTGATAACATGTAAGATTTGTATATTGTTGTAAACTTATAATTGTATTGAATACAAACTGAATAACAAAGGTATCGCTGTATATAGCGATAATAATAGTTATGTGGGCTAAACAGACACGACCCAAACATAATCAATACAGACCCAAAAGAAAATACATGGGCTTAGAGTATAAGATTAGTTTGTATGATAACATGTTCATATGTTAATAGGTTTACCACTAGGATTTTATTCTTCTGATTATAATAAAATAATTTTGGTAGAAAACAAACACGGATATACAAATGAACACAAACACAAAATATATCACCTAACCACCATTTTTATTTATTCAGAAAAATAACTTTGTTTGCACTTATGAAAAAAATCAAAAATAAACAAATTACGTACAACTGAATCAATAACCTTATTGAAAAGGAGAAAAATATATCTATATGACTAAAATATTGTTGAAGAAGAAGAGCAATGAAGAACGACGACAAATCTTTAAATCAACTAATTTCGATCACAATACTATAACCATCATATTTAATTTAATCTTGTAAGCTGCTTATATAGGAAAATAAAAGGCCTGAGCAAATATCAAAATTGCCCATCAAAAATACCAGAAATATATTCTAGAAAAAACGGTTTATAAAACAGAAAAATGTTGGCTCAGACGTCTAACCAGGTGACTATAGTCTAACTGATGAGCACTCAGGAAATTTCTCCCTTCAATTCTGACGTCTGAGCGGGAACCTCATACGTCAATTCACCAGCTCTAATCTTTTCCTACCTCTTTCAGCCGTTGTGCTCTTCCTCCTCTATCACAAAGCACTTCCATACATCGTCGTCTTCAACATATATGTGATATTATATCACAAATCACAACATTAATCATTTTCTCCCCCATAATTTACATATATTTTATACCTCTTATTTTGAATATACAGATTTAAACCTTTGGATGCTTATATAGTAACTTAAATCGTTTTTAGAATACATATGTTGATTGCTCCACCATAATATTCTATTGTTTATGTTAGGGTTCCCCGAAGATCTCTACACAATTAGATTTTAAAAGAGGGAAGAAACAAGAAAGACAAGCAAATTGCTTCCAACAAAACCTTCATTAATTCACCAATTGATTACAATAGAGAACCTAGAAAATTGAGAACATATATCTCATTCCCAAAACAAAAACAATTTTTCTCTGTTTCCAGTACAAATAATTCATCTCTAAAAAGATGCTTATATAGGCAAATAGGAAACCTAGGTCAATATCATAATTGGGCCCTAAAAGATCTCAACGTAAATCTTTCACAAAACTCAGCCAAAACAGAAAGTTCCCGATTCATACGTCTGAATTCAATTCTAGACGTCTGAAATAACAATCAGACATCTGAAATTGAAAACCAGACGTCTGAAAATGAATTCAGGAAATATCCCTGAACTCATCCAGATGTCTGGAATAAATTCCAGACGTGTGGAGATCTTTGCTACCAATTTGCATCTCCTTCAAATTTTCTTCTCCACTTCAAAGCACATGTGATTGAATATCACAAATCACAATAGTTTACATATACTTATTTAGGTTATATAGATATTCTCCGTTTCTCTATTAAAACCTTTATCAGGAAAGTCCAATGCAAAAAACTTTAAATGGAAAAAGTATGCAACTTGTAAAATCATAGACATCATATCAAATATGATATTCCTTCTGAAAAGTTTGATACTTCGAGATCAAAATAATGATCCACTAAGAGCTTCTAACAAAAACCAATGAGACAACACTTAACGAAGAAAAAGGAGTATAATACATATTTTAATATCTTATTTATCAAGAGAAGTCTGATATTTTAAATCAAAATAATATATTGTTAATCCTTTCTAAGAAAAACCCACTATGAAAAAACTTAATAAAGAAAACATAATACAATAACATATTTTATTAAAATAAGTATGATACTTATGGACTAGGATAATGTCTTATTAAAACCTTGCTAAGAAAAACTCACTGGAAAAATTTTAGTAAAGAAAAAAGAATATACTATAACAAAGTATATTTTAATGGTTTATTTCATCAAAGAGAGTGCGCTACTTTTAGATCAATATAATGTCTCGTTAAAACCTTACGAAGAAAAAACCGATGGTGAAATTCTTAGTAAAATGTAAAAGATATAATAGAATAAGACATATTTTAATAGTTTATTGCATCAATGTGAGTTCGATACATTTGTATTAATGTAGCATCAACAAAACTTTACTATGAAAAAACGATGAGTAAAATATCTTAGAAAAGAAAAAAGGGCACAATATGATGTCTTTATATATGCTCCTCCCGAGTAAGTTTGAATACATATCTTGATGATTCAAGTCAGTCACAAATACTTCTAATATACGCATGTATATAACACAACTTGGGCAAACATTAAGAAAATTTAGAGGACAATAATTATGTCTTCCCTTCTTTATACATTAAATATTTATAAATAGCTACCTTTAATACAATTTGTTTTTTCAAGATTGTTTCTTCCTAATATGACATGCGTTTTATGCACTTCATATGCAACTTTTATGAAAAAACTTCTTGTGCTTTAATTTGATTCTTCAAATCAATTTTGCATATTGTAAAAACATTTTTATTGAATTTCAAGAGTTTCATCACAATAATACTTAATATCAGAAACTAATCTACTTACCATGAATTGTATTAAGATTTTCATTACAATACCTAAAAGTAAAAAAACCAATATCCATGTTTTTTGTTGCTTTTCATTGTTTTAAACAAAATATGACCTATATTTTATGCATTATTTCAAATGCTTTTACTACATTAGATAGTTCGGTTATATCTAAATTATCATGTCTTAGACATTTAACATGTTGTGAAGATTACGTGCTTCAATAATTTTACGCTTTTTTTTCACATTATATATATGTTTCAATTATATTACAGAATACAAATCCACATTCTCACTTAGGAAAAGATTCATGACGACCAATCATATATTACTTTAATTCAATATCTTTAATCTATTTACAAACAAAAGTGCTTTATTATTCATAAATTTATCATCAATGATTATTTTATGTAACTCCGCCTGTGTAATTTTCTATGCAGCTTGTCCCAAGCTAGGGTAAAGGAGGAGGGTTGTGATAGGCGTGGCGAGCCAACGTAAAATTTTAGCCTCTCTTATGGATATGGAACCTTATGATATTTCGTTGGGACGTAACCCTCTTAGCGACGCCTACATCGAGGCTCAGATACGGTGTTAAATATGCAAGTGCTGGGTCGCCATTCTCTTTGTGGCGCGCTACACCGACGCCCCGGTGTAGTGATAAGTGAGCAAGGGTCCTCGAATTTTCCTCGGAGGATGTGAGGGGTAAGGAATCTAGTCGACGATAGTAGGGTTCGATTAGGTAGTTGGAATGTAGGGTCCTTAACAGGAAAATTAAGAGAGATAGCGGATACTATGATTAGGAGATAGGTCAACTTCCTGTGCGTTCAAGAGACTAAATAGGTGGGTCAGAAGGCAAAGGACGTGGAGAATACTGGCTTCAAATTGTGGTACACGGGAGAAGTACATAACAAGAATGGGGTAGGCATATTGACTGATAAGAACCTTCAGAATAAAGTGGCCGACGTCAGAAGACGAGGGGATAGGATCATCCTAGTTGAGCTAGTAGTTCTAAGTGAAGAAGCAAAGAGGAAACTCTGGGAAGACTTGAATGTCATGGTTAGAAATGTGCATAGTAGCGAGAAACCTTTTATAGAAGGAGACTTCAATGGCCATGTTGGCTCATATAGCGGGGGTTTTGAGCAAGTGCATGGTGGTTTTGGCTTTGGCAGTATGAAGCAAGAGGGTGAAGATATATTGAATTTCACTCTCTCTTTTGATCTCATGATTGCTAATACCTTCTTTAGAAAGAGGCAATCACATCTGATCACCTTCAGTAGTGGCTAACAGGCTAGCCAGATTGATTTTGTACTAACTAGAAAAGACAGTAAACGAGATTGTGTTGATTGCAAGGTCATACCTGGAGAATGTATCGTCTCACAACACCAACTCTTGGTATGCATGTTTCGTCTTCGGATGGTGAAGGACAAGAGAGCAAGGATTTGCAGGACGAAATGGTGGAAACTCAAAGGAGATGCTTCACGGGTGTTTAAAGATAGAGCGATGGGAGAAGGGGTTTGGAATGTAGAAGGAGAAGCAAATATCATGTGAAATGCGATGGCAACTTGCATTTGGAGAGTCGTTACTTAGGTATTTGGGATAACAAGAGGAAGCAAGTCAGAGCCCAAGGATTCGTGGTGGTGGAATGACGAGGTGCAAAAGGCTATCAAAGAGAAGAAGAAATGCTACAAATGCATGCACCATCATAGAAGCGAAGAGAACATGCACACGTACAAAGTGGCAAAGAAGACTGCAAAGAGAGAAGTGAGTGAAGCAAGGGGACGAGCGTACGAAGATTTGTATCAAAGGCTGTGTACAAAGGAGGGTGAAAAAGATGTTTACAGGATAGCTAGTCTATGCGAGAGGAGAACAAGGGACTTCAATCAGGTTAAATGCATTAAGAACGAGAATGATAGACTTTTGGTGAAGGAAGATGAGATAAAGAATAGGTAGAGAGAATACTTTGATACTCCCTCCAGTCCAAAATATAGGACGTTTTGTGAAGCTTTTTGTTTTTTAAAATATAAGACGTTTTAACCTATAATAAATTGTGTCTACTTTATTGACTTTCCATAATGTATTTCTATTGGCTCATGTGATTATGTGGCTGCTTTGGAGACCCCAACAATCACTTTTTGTACTTGAAAATAGAGAAAGTAGCTTAACTTTGCATGAAAAAAGGAGTTAACCCACCAAAAAGAAGCATTTGATTTTTTTTCTTAATACCCGTGCAAATATCCAAAATGACTTATATTTTGGATTGGAGGGAGTAAGCTTTTCAACGAAGAAAGTGATAGCTCTTCAATTGAGTTGGAAGACTTTGCCGACAACACCAATAAACATTTTGTGCGGAGATTTCAAGAAACTGAGGTAAAGGGGGTGTTGAAACGGATGAAATCCGGCAAGTCGGTAGGGCCTGATGACATTCCTATTGAGGTGTGGAGATGCTTTGGAGATGCAGGGATAACATGACTAACTAAGTTATTTAATAATATTTTCAAATCAAACAAAATGTCAGATGAGTGGAGGAGAAGCATTTTAGTTCCAATCTTTAAGAATAAAGGAGATATTCAAAGTAGCACAAACTATAGAGGAATTAAGCTTATGAGTCATACAATGAAGCTTTGGGAGAGAGTTTGCGAGCAACGTTTGAGGAGGATTACAAGTGTCTCTAGGAATCAATTTTGTTTTATGCCTGGAAGGTCAACCACTGAGGCGATTTTCTTGGTTAGGCAACTTATGGACAGATATAGGGAGCAGAAGAAAGATCTCCACATGGTTTTTATCAACTTGGAAAAGCTTATGATAGAGTGCTGAGGGGGGTTATGTGGTGGGTGCTAGAAAGGAAGAGAGTGCCATCAAAGTATATTATCCTTATCAAGGATATGTACAAGGGGTTTGTGACTAGTGTCAGGGCATGCGATGGTGAGACCAGAGACTTTCCAATTAACATACGGTTACATCAAGGTTTAGCTTTGACCCCCTATATTTTTGCATTAGTGATGGATGAGATCACAAAAGATATACAAAGGGAGATTCCTTGGTGTATGCTCTTTGCCGATGATGTTGTGCTGATTGATGAAAGTAGAATAGGGGTTAATCAATAGCTGGAGTTGTGGAGGGAGACCTTGGAATCAAAAAGTTTCAGGCTTAGCAGAACTAAAACAGAGTATATGAAGTGTGAGTTTAGCGGTGTCAGCTCAGATGACGGAGAGGTCACCCTGGCCGGTAGAGTAGTACCCAAGAAGGAATCGTTTCGATACTTAGGATCTATGCTGCAGTTTGATGGGGAGATTGATAAGGATGTTAGCTTTAGAATTCAAGCAGGATGGGTGAAATGGCGACTAACATTCTTTGTGATAGGAAGATTCCTCAGAAGCTTAAAGGAAAATTATATTGGACAACAATCAGGCCTGCAATGCTATATGGTGCAGAATGTTGGCCTACTGAGAGGCAACACGTCCAAAAGATAAGTGTAGCAGAGATGCGGATGCTGCGCTGGAGCTGTGGGCACACTAGACGAGATCGGATTAGAAATGAGGATATTCGGGAAAAACTGGGAGTTGCACCTATCGAAGAGAAGTTAGTCCAACACCGCTCGAGATGGTTTGGACATATCCAACATATACCATACGATGCACCTGTGCACGTTGGAATTATAAGACGTGCCGAAGGCCCAAAAAGAGGTAGAGGTCGACCTAAAATGACATAGGAGGAGATAATAAAGAGAGATTTAAGTAATTGGAGTATATCTGAAGAGCTGGTAGTGGATAGGAGTGCATGGAAGTTGGCAATCCATGTATCAGAACCTTAGGGTTTTTTTATTTGTGAACCTTTTTACCTTTTTTATTATTATTTTAGACTTTATTACACTTTTATTGAACTTTTTTTTAAGAAAAAACCTTTATTAGGCAACTTTTTATCTGTTGGTTATTTTAAACCCTTTTTATTTATACATTATTATCATTATTATTTATTTTATTTTATTTTAATTTTGGGTTCCATATCTAGCCAACCCCAACTTGTTTAGGATATATGGCTTTGTTGTTGTCGTTGTTGATTGTTTTATGTCAACTTTATACATGATTTACTGAGATCTTATTATTTATCATATTTTAGGTACCTAAACCACTCTATAGTTATTCAATAATAATTTCAAAGTTCTCTTTAGGAGCATTCTTCGATCTTTCTTCAAGAACATCCACTTCTTTTGTTTAGCCTCTTTATTATTTACTCCTAGAATATTTCGAAATAACTTCTCTACCACCATTTAGATGTGGTTTATCTGCAACATTAGCTCAACGGATAAGGACTTATGTCGAGGTAACAACGGGATGAGTTCGAAACCCAGAACGACATGCTAAGGGTTTACCATGTGCATACGCTAAGATCAGTCCGTATTGGGGTACCCGCGGACCAGGCCAGGTGCACTAGGTGGATTTTACGACCCCGGTCGGTTTCTCCCCAAAACAATTCAAAAAAGAAACCATTTAGATGTGGTTTATATCTTTTAATCCTTTTATTATTGAAATCTATATTAAAGAAAGTTTACTATGGATGGTATTGATAATTTATTCATACTTAATATTTTACATCATTGTATGTGTTAACAAATATTTAATCTTGATAATCAAAATGGATTAGTATCCTTTTTATTTTCTCCCTTAACGTTGATGAACATTTCCCATAATAAATAATAATAATTCTATTTCTCACTTTGATTGATTTTGATGTCGCTACTAACAAATATATCATACATACTAATCACAGGAGTCAGTTCATGATATGCATTCAGCTGATAATAATTATTTTTAGAGTTTGTTCACATTTATTGAATTAACGAACCAGGGGAATTTGATTATTACATAGAAGATACTTGAATAAATATATGACTTTATCGTTGAATTATGTCTATGTATAATATGTAACACAAACATTGTTTTAAAGAGGCCACATAGAAGATACCACAGTGAGCTGGATCATGACAGTCGTCAATCGATAGAGATACAAACTCCTAATCTTGGTACCATGACATATCATGAGGGAATCTCAAGGAGAAGCCGACGACTGTAAAACTTGATCAAGGCGGAATCATTTAACTGATGATGTCTTGACACTACAACAAAATACCCTTTTGCAACTATTAAAAAACAGTGGTAATAGGTCTACTACAGCTGGTATTCGTCGGTCTTTATATCTATAGTTGGAATAGAGCATGATTATTTTACAACTATTTTCGGCCATTGTAATACAAAATCTTTATAATTGCTCATAGCGGTTGTAAAAGAATTATCCACAATGTTTATGCTGCTGTGAAATACTTTTTTTTCAATAACTTTTATCAGTTGAAGAAGACTTAATCACAACTGTTTGTAACAATTGTGATTTAGCCTTTTAACAACTATTTTCATCAGTTATGCTAGCAGTTTACATTTGTTTGTAAAATTTGTACTAGAATCTATGATAATTAATACTAATTGTTGCAGCATTTTTTTTCTTTCTAAATTTTACATACACTCATAATTCAACTCTTCACAACTATTATTAACCATAAATATAACAATCCGAATTTTTAAGAAATAGTAATTAATTAATTAAAGAATTAATTAGTAAATTAATAAGTTGGCAAAATTTTTATAATTTAGCTATGAAAGTTGCACCATTATGTCTGTCATAATTTTTGGTCAATTTACATATATGGTTTGTAAAAATCAAAGCTAATATAGAAAATTTATGGAATATACAAGTTATAAGTATAACTTTAAAATTAATATGAAATTAATAAAAGAAGATAAATGTAAATTTTTCGTAAATGGTTGAATTTGACTATGGAACATTTTCATTGCTTCTGTTACGATTTTCTGTGTAATTTTCATGTATAACTTGTTAAGATCCGAGTTTGTATGGAAGAGTTACCGTAAAGTCAAAAAAAAATATAAGGGTCGAATCGACCTGACCCATGGCCAGGTCGACCTCAACGATGAATGGTCGACCTGCCCAATTAATGGGGCGCAAATCGTCAGCAGGCACGAGATAGTGAGCCGAATATTAATTTTGCACGTAACGTTGCTAAGTTTGTTTCTTTTGGTTGGTTTGTTTCTAAATCTTAGCTAACGTGGCTTGTTTTTATTGGTCGTGTGACGTGGCTACCTAGATTTAATTCACAAATCCAATGGCTTTAAATCCCTAACCTAGCCTATAAATAAACCTCTAGACCACACTCGTTCCTCACAACACAATTTCTTCCCTCTGGGTTCTCTCTTTTTGAGATGGACCTTACCTATTTTTTAGGGGAAATGATTTATTAAAATAAATTTTTATATATATACACGCATACACAAACACCCTTTTTGGAGAAGAGATCTACAAAGGCCATAGAGAAGTGCTTTGACCGCAGTTTGTTTGTAATTGTTTAGATTTTTTATAATTTAGGGAAATAAGTTTCTAATAGTTGTAAAGTTTTTAGTAGTTGTTCTTTACAGTTTTCTTACAATTTTTGTTTATTCTCTGTAAGTTAGTAGTTTTCTCTATGTTCCTTTCTATAAGAAATTTCTACGACTCAACCTTTTTCTTACAGTTTCATTTAATTCATATTTAAATAATATAAGATATTTTCTCAGTTTTCTTCCCCCTTTCTGCGTCTGACAGTAATTTTACAGTTTCTACGTTTATTTTTCATTATGCCCAAATCGTGCCTAAGTCCATAAATATTAGTGTACTAAAGATTGATTTAAAGCGGTTGATTTATGCGGCTTATTTAGTCTTTCTAGTTTGCGTGCGTGAAAAAGAATTAAAGTTAAATTGTGCCAAAGTAAATTAAAGGATTGGGGATAATTTACAAATAACGAACATAAAATAAAGAATTGTAATTAAAATTGGATTGCATTAAGGTAAATTAAAGTAGATTTGCTATTAAATTATGACAAGGTTGTAACTGAAAAGGACAGAACATATTTGCAAAGTAATATTTTGGTAATTTGTAAAGAAGCACATGGAAATCACAATTGACAATTTGGACTTAATTGTCGATATAATTATAAACATGAAGGTTATAGTTGAAAAAAATGATGGAAATGCTTGATATGAACTTAAAATTATGATTAAGTTGAATATACATGCACTGGTCGTTATGGTTTGTCCTAGCAGCAATAGTTTGATTCAGGAAAATAAGCGGCCTAGGTTAATAAGCATATTAGTTATGGTTCGTTCCGTCAGCATGGGACTGATTGATAAAAATAAGTGGCCAAAGAGTAATCCCTAGATCATGGGAAACCAAAATAGGGGTGCAAATTAGTATATTTATTTTCTAGAACCCGTACCGCACTACACCAGAAATGACCTTTGGTAGCATTTGTAAAACGCTACGAAAACTTTTGGTAGCGTTTTAATGAACGCTACTACAGGTTCCGCAACTAAAAGTTAAATATTTTTTAGTTGCGTTTTGATAAACGCTACTATATGGTAAGCGTAGTTGCGTTTTCCAACCGTTACTAAAGGTCTGTATGTAGGTCACGTTTTGCTTTTCTATAGCGTATATTTTATGCAATTAAAAATTCAAGTGGTACATTACATTTGTTTTAGTAGCATTTCTAAAATGCTACTAAAATGTATTGAGTGTTTTGTAACAAATTTTAAATGCTACTATATATTGTTAATGGCTTACATTATTTTCAACAACTAATTATATAATAGTCATATTAAAATCAGCAACAATCGTGTAAAAGTCTAATTTAAAACAACAATTAATCAGTCATGTAATCATCATATTAAAATAACTGAAAACACACTAGTCACTTAAGTGTTTTCCCTAATCATTTAGGTAATGGTTACTTGACAAAATCAACAAATTCATATACCCCAAGCATTCAGAAATAAATTTACACAATAAGTACTAATAAATACCATAATATATACAACAATTAAAGTCATGTTCATTGTTGTTGATGGTCTTCACTCTAGAAAAGCTAATTACCTGTAGACAATATTAATTGTTTATTATTAGAACAAGCACATAAACAATATAAACGAAAAATATCAAATGGTAACAACAGTAGATGAAATTATGCATCAAGCAGCCAAAGAAGAACAAAAAGGATCATTTATATAAATAACTTTCACGGTTCCGCAATGTTCATACAAAAGAATTTTGGTTGCTAGTATTAACAGAATTGTTGGTTCTTCCAAGATCAAGAAATGGAGTAGCTTTCTTTGTTATTTTTTCTGCTCCCACGTGATTCATGCATTAAAATACGATGCACTTGTACTCTGCAAGTCTGTAGTAGCCAAATTTATCTGGTCCATAACTATTTTTTAGTTATTATTGGTAGAAGTACCAAGAAGCCTATGGATAAAATTAATCTAACCAATACAAAACAAGTTAGTAAACCATTTTTAATTCAATACAAACATATTTACCATAGTTAGTACCTGCTATGTATGAATCTATGGTAGTGTAATAGTGTTATGCAGACCAATAACCATTATAGTATAATAGTGCATTGTATGTTTTGCATTCATAATTTCAATTCATGTTCTCAACTGATGTTAGAAAAAAAGAAAAAAAAAAGTCAAATACCTCATCGTTGAATGATTTTTATGATGAAATCTATGTGCAACGCACGACTACACGAGTTCAATTAGTTAGACAAAAAAAGAATAAACCTTTCCTGCTGCTTCGCAATATTCCACTCCATTCTCTCTACGGCTACTCATTTTGTGAAAAGAAAACACATGCATCCACTAACCCATGTCTGACTACATATATTGGAGTGGATCTGGTTATATACACAGGCGCGGACAAGCATCCTTAGATGTTGATATCCATTGGACCTAAATGGTACAGTATCCAAAATATTCCATTCCCAATTGTAGCTCCCTACTACAATAATAGTTCAACTGAGATTATCATTTAAATATGAATAGGTGGTGTAAAGGAGGAAACATTTAACATGATTAAAATCAAGTTACCTTCTCTTTTGTTTAACAGCATTTAAAGCCTTTGATATCAGACACAAATTTCTATTCAATATTATTTTTTTCACTAATGTGCCATGGACCAAACATTTCAATACAAAAGCAATATTGGGTTTTACGGATAACATCAAATAATTGGATACACGCGCGCGCGTGCGCATTCACGTCCTTCATTTCAATAACATGTTCCTAGTTAAATGTATGTTTTATCTCTTCTAAAGTGATAAAAGGTAGAATGTATATTATTTATTCGGAACATGCAATTGGAATTAGAGGTGATTTTAAGGGGAAGTTTAGCAAATAATTGCCTGCACACACAAAGGATCAATAACCCTCCACATTTTGCATTATTTGTAGTCATCCAATATCAAATAAAAAATTAAATTTAACTGTTTGATTTAAGACAGAAAAAATAAATAAATTCAACAACCCTTATAAATTCAGCTCCAAAACTGTATCCTATAATTTTAGACGTCCATTCCCATAAATACTTTATTATTTTTGTTGCATAGCACAAATATCTAAATCGGGGTGACTAGTTAAAATTAGTGTGCTCCATTGGTGCTTTATTGAAGGCAATGGTCTACTACTCCAGGACTAGATGACGTTCATTTGCTCTGCTTGGAAGTGACAACATTTAAGAATGGGGCCTTAATTAGGGCTGTCAATGGGTCGGGTTGGATCGGGTTCGGATCGAGTCAAGGCGGGTTCGGGTCAAATTTTAAACGGGTCGGGTAAACCCGTTTAACAAATGGGTCAGACATTGCCAACCCGAACCCAACCCGTTTATAAACGGGTTGACCTGACCCGACCCGCCTAACCCGTTTATCTAATCGGGTCGGGTCAGGTCAACCCGTTTGACCCGTTGACCTGTTTAATTTAGAAGTTAAAACTTAAAACAGCGGCAAGTGGGAACACAGCCCTAGGCTCTAGCAAGTAGCAACAAACAAATACTTAAACTTTGAGGCAACAACCTAGCAAGTAGCAACAAACAAATACTTAATCATCAAGCATCAATGATTCAATAGTCCAAAACAATACAATTTTTAAAACTCTAAGGCAACATACAAATATACAGTGCAATCATCAATTACAAACTAGTAATAAAGTAAACAAATAGACAATCATCAAATTGATCATACAAATTACAAATACAATACACGTAAAAGACAACTTGCAAGTAGTTTGATAGAAGATTTCCTGAAGCATTAGCACTTCGCAACATCTAAATCCTGCATGCATTGAAAACAATGGAATTACAATTCATTTCTCTTACATGCACTACGCAATATCTAAATCCTCGGAGTCGGAGCTGCTGCTTCTTTGCAGCAGCTAAGAAGCTGTCGCTTCTTAGCTTCTTAGCTGCTGCTGCAAGAAGCAGCAGCTTCTTAGCTGCTGTTGCTTTGCAGCAGCTCCGAGCTGCTGCAAAGAAGCGACAGCTTCTTAGCTGCTGCAAAGAAGCAGCAGCTCCGAGCTGCTGCAAAGAAGCAGCTAAGAAACTGCTTCTTCTTTGCAGCAGCAGCTATGAAGCTGCTGCTTCTTTGCAACATCAGCTTCTTAGCTGCTGTAAAGAAGCAGCAGCTCCGAGCTGTTGCAAAGAAGCAGCAGCTAAATAGAAATGAATGAGAAAATCCTATTTATGGAAAATAGATGCGTTCTATACTCTAGTGGCTGATGACTGTTCTTTTTTTTCGTAGGCGATGATCAAATAAAATGATGGCCTAAAAGAAAGATTTCAAAACAACATTTAAATCAAAACCTGTCTGCTACCGTCTCTTTAAACATGATGCACTTACATTTAAACTACCTGAAAGAAAGGTTCCAAAACTACATTTAAATCATTTCTGTATGAAGGATATCTACTACAAAGAAGCAGCATCTCCGAGTCCGACTCCATAAAGCTATATATACTAGCTAGTGGTAATTGAAGCTAATATAAATAGATTCACTTGCTAGTAATAGTATCTAGTACAAACTTGTGGTAATTGAAGCTAATATAAATTGTTCTTAATGCTTATGACACAACTAAAAAAAATAATGACTTCATAAAGCTATATATACATTCACTTAATAAATAATGACTTCATAAAGTTATTAAACATACCAGTTAGTTGCGGTGAAACTGATTGTTAGAAGAACACTCAGCGGTTTGAGAGTGGACGCCATCAATTTCTAAATTGCTAATGTCGTCCGTTAATTCTTCAAGATTAATAGGTATAGTAGCACCTGTCAAGTCAGGGCCGGCCCTAGGGATAGGCTGCCGAGGCAGCCGCCTAGGATAGCACGTCGAAGAGGGGCAGCAAGAGGCAGCAGGTTGGTGATCAGTGACAGTATAGAGATAATAAAATAAAAATGTTTGCCTTCAGGTGGCCTTTTAAAGAATAGGTAGTGTAGTGGCGTGCTATGGGAGTAGGAATCAAAAGGTCACAGGTTCAAGCTGCCCTTTCGCACTTCCCATTTTTACCATGTACTTCATATATACCAAATTTTTATACTGTTTTGGGGCATTTTCACCATGTAAAATTTCAAAGTTGCCTGGGGCAACCATAATAGTAGGGCCGACACTGGGTCAAGTTACTATATTTTTAGAACATCAAATTTTATATAATGAACAACAAAGTAAAAAAATTAACCTCCATCCCCAAATATCCAATCTCATGTGCATACGATGGCCTCTACAATGCTTCCAATGCGACAGTAGATATAAGAATGGATAGCACATCACGAGCCATAATAGACAATTCTGGAAATCTAAACTGGTTAGCTTTCCAATATTCAAGAATATCCAAAATTGTCTTTCTATCCAACTTTGGTTCATCCAAGTACAATTCTAATTGAGTTTTTTGTGCCGAAAATGTAAATTCTTCACCCTCAAAATTGTCAAAATTCTACATATATATACGTAAGATACGATAAACACTAGTAAATTGTGTGATAGAAGAAAGAATTTTAAAGTTTAAATGCATGGTTATATAAAATTCACCTTCATAACATCCAAGCATTCTCTAGAAACTAAGCTATCCCCTGCAAAAGATTGATTCTGGCTTTCAGAAGCGGTGTCTGCTTTTTTACATTTGCATGTAAATATCAAAAAGAGAATACAATGTATCACGAACTCTACTCATTTCTACAGGACCACCACCATAAAGTCTCTCATACGAAAACGCCACAAACTGAATCTTATATCTAGGATCTAGAATAACAGCAATATTTGGAGCCAGAAAAGAGACAAGTAACATCATAGAAGACCTTCAATAACTTACAAATTTGTTCCACCTTAACCCATTCAAATTGAGAAATAGCATGCTTATAGTTGGAATCACTGAACTGTAAATGACGGAAAGCACGCTGGTAATAAATAGCACTCTCAAGCATGAGAAACGTGGAATTCCATCTAGTAGGAACATCCTATCGTAAACCTTTCCTACAATCCAAAGAAACATGAGATATGCACTCTAGAAATTTTTGCTTCCTTGCTTGTGAACCTCTTACATATTTAACGCTCTCCCTAATTTTAGACATATATCAACTTCTTTTAACCCGTCTTGCACTATAAGATTAAGAATATGAGCACAACATCTAATGTGAAAAAAATCATCATCCATCAGCAAAGACTCCCTCGATAAAAGTTGTTCCTTTAACAAATTAACAAATACATCATTTGCACTAGCATTGTCTAAGATAATGGAAAATATCTTTCTTTCAATTCCCCAATCAGTCAACAAATTATAAAAATTTTCGGACAAAGCAATTCCAGTATGTGGAGGAGGCATGAAACTGAAATTTAAAACTCTCTTTTGGAGGACCTAATTAGCATCAACAAAATGAGCGGCTAGACAAATGTACCCATCGGTTGCAATAGAAGTCCATAAATCGGAAGTCAAACAAATTCTCCTCGAAATTGAAACTAATATGTGTCTAAGTTTCAATTTTTCCCTTTCATACATTCAATCACATCAACTCTAGCAGTATTTCTAGAAATCAACTTAATATCCGCTCAGACATAAGAAAATAATTGTCTAATTCTAGCATACTCCACAAATTGAAATGGTAGATCATACATCAATATTGACATTACCAACAATTCTCTAAATTTATCTGGATCAAATTTAGACGACCTTGTAATAAGAGAGCCCTCGGTTTGACTTAATAGCAATTGACCTAGATCCTGATTTTTGGTACAAGATTTAATATGTCATTTTAAGTTTCCAGTGCCATACATACTATCACATAAATAAGTAGCACCACATTTCATACACTTAGCTCTTTCCTTTCCGTCATTTTGCAATGGAATAATTTCAAACTTAGTCCATATCTCAGAAGTAAGCTTTCTACATCTCTTACTGATTGTTTTTTCACCTTCTATTTCTCCGTTTCCTGTTTCAACTTCTTCCATATTGACATCTTCAACTCGATCACCACTACTTGGGGTAAAAACACTCATCTCTTTTCTGCAAAACATAAGAAGAAAAAACATATACATTACTACACAATGAAAAAACAAAACATAAGAAGAAAAAACATAAACTACACATCTCTTTTCGGCAAGTATAAACATTGTATAATTTTTACAACAACTTACAACAAGAATCAAACGTTGTATAAATATTGTATAAACAGTTTACAAGTATAAATATTCTGATTGTAATGTTGTAATATTGTGAATCTATGATTGTATAAATTTTTACAAGTTTACAAGTATAAATATTGTGAATGCAGGTTTTCCCAATTGTATAGAAATAACATTAATTTTAAACACAAAATATAAATTACTATTTTAGTTTTCTAAAAGGAAATGGTATATGATAAATGATAAAGGATAAGAAAATCACATACATGATGAATATACTTGAATTAACCTTTGAAGTGTTGTTTCAGAAACTTATTACCCTAAATTATATGGTTCTTTAAGTGAAAATATATATTGTAAATTTAAAAGCATCAATATTACTTCAAGATCTGAAAACAAAACAACTGTTTTATTTTATTTCGAAACTATATCTCAATGCAAACCACTCAAAATATTAACCATCAGTTTAACACATGATTTTAAATTTGTTATATTATACCATTGTTTTCACAAAGGAATTGAATAACTCACGCTTGAGCTCTCTGTTTTCAAATATAACTAAAGACAAACATACACACATATGATCTACAGATCTAGCATATGACATATCCGCTGTATAGTTTAAAATATTACACAAAATGAAATTACACAAAATGATACACACATATGACATACCCGCTGTATAGTTTGAACAATTACATAAAATGAAATTACCTTCGCTGTGTGTGAGCCTGTGAATGTCGACTCGAGACTCGAGAGTCGTGCTGCCTGTGAGACTGTGAGTGTCGAATCGATTCGAAAGTCGTGCTTCTTGTGTTGTTGCCTTGCCGATCTGATGCGCGTTAGAGTCGAGCTCGAGAGGGAAAGTGGAAGAATCGAATAAGTTGAAGGAGCGGCTGTGGCTTGGTAGAAAGAAAACCCTAAACTGGAAGTGGCAGCTTGTTAATTGTTATCCTAGGGAAAATTGTTAATTGGTGAAATCCGTCGTATCCTAACTCCTAAGGAATGCGGCTGGGCCTGGGTCTATTAGGCATTAGTCTTCAAGAATAAACGGACTGGGCTAGGGCATGAAAATGGTTTTAATTTTCATACATCTTGGTAGTTGGGCTTGGTATTATCAATGTTTTATGTTAAACGGGTCAGGACGTGTCAACCCACGGGTTTGCGGGTCAATCCGTAACCCACCCGTTTATTAAACGGGTCAGTTATAAATGGATCGGGTTTTTTTTCGTGCGGGTTACGAGTTATGTTTGGGGTCATATACGAAATTGACGACTCTAGCCTTAATGATCAATAGTTCTAACGTCATTTTCAGTATTTCACATCCAAGGATAAACTTTGGGCTACATTAGCAAAGCCTAAGTATGTGATCCCGGTGGCTCTTGGTCAGGTGTGCGGTGTGCTGAACGTGCATGGTACATACCTACGCACATAAATGAGATGCCTTGTTTGTTAGGCCAGAAATAAAAAACACAAGTAAAAAAGCTCATTGTTATAAACTACGAATGACATATACATACACCGCAATTTGGGTTTAAACTTTGAATGAATGGTATTGAACTGTTATCAAATAGAACAGAAAGCTACTTAAAACATAGCTTAAGGAACTGACCTGCCATTTCCGTGGGACAAGCTGCTGAGAGGTTGCATATGAATCTTGATCTAGATGAGCCGCTGCAAGAACTGAAAGTACTTTTCAACCACATGGAATGTCATAACCTACAACATTATACATTCATTTTCGCATAAAAAAACTTTTTTTTAATACTATGTTGAGTTATAGAGTTAAAAGTTCATGCCTTTGTGATGCACATATCTGGTCGTCTTCTGATGAAGAAAGTTCACCACATTTCTGAATCGAAAAGCCTTGTTCATCACCTATTTCAGAATATGTAAAAGGATTATTAATTTATTCTGTGTATGTTACTGTTATACATTTTCCTACTTCAAATTTTAGAGCTTACACATTGGCTAAATTCCATTTGCTTATAATCATCCAATTCAATCCACATTGTCCTTTTTGCGTCTTGCTTGCAGCTATTTTAGAATCTTCTTCCTATAAATAAATGCATCAGAATATCAATAAATCATCAATTTTTACTACCCCCAACTCTCCAAAATGATGAATTAATGCTGAACCATATCTTGTCACCATGCATATTTCTTGCTTTCTTTTTTACATATTAAAAAAGGACTACTGATCAAAATTAAGGCAATCAAGCCAACATATTAATCATTCAGTAATCTACCAACACAAATCCCAAGATGATCAAGCCTATTTTAGTTTCATTAAGCCATACACATATTAGCAGCAAAAATAAAATATTTGCAAAAATAGATTAGTAGCAAGATATATATACAAACACCCAAGAAGTAAGAGAATATACTTGTAGAAGAAATTCAGTTTTAACTAAAATATGTCATGCGTCTTAGTCTAGAGCTAATGACTTTTGCAGGTATTGTTTCTCTAAGAGCTACATCAGTCAGTTGATATGATGTTCAGTTTTAATCAGCCCAAACTTACTTTCAAGTGAAATATAATACATAATATCCTAACTCAAGCAAAGGTTGTGAAAGCCTCCATTGCCGTGGCCCGTGGAGGCATACCAGAAGTCAAAACACTACTTTTGGCATTGCACCATTAATCTCCCTTTTTTTATGACATACACCACACTGAACTCAAGTTTTAAACATCAGTTTTAAGAAATTTCTTGCAAGATTAAAAATATCTAACATCAATTCAAATGGATAACATGTGGTTAAAAGGTAAAGAGTAGACAATCCACTTGGTGGTGATGTCATTATCTGTTACAAAAGGAGTGGTATCCTGAACTGAGGCTACATTATAATCTTGTGGGGCATCTAACCTTCTTGTTTTTCAAATTGACGTGGATGCAAATCCTGGAAATATTGGTGGTTTAGTATTGCATGACCAAAAGGAGTTTGTTGGACTAGCATTTCTGGTTCTCAAGTCTGAAGTTACCAAAAATATTGGATAAGTGATTCCAATTACAGTTGAAACCCAATTCTCAATGTTTATAAGCGAAATGAAAAATATACAGATTTTCCTAGCCTAGGCATTTCACTTCAAAAATTAGAGAATCTGGCATTGCATTCATGCATTTCTTAGTGAAAATAGAATTTCCTATCCTAGGCATTTCTTAATGCTACATTTCACTTCAAGAACTGAAAACGAATGGCGGCCCCGGGTTGGTGTGCAACAGCAGCGGAAAGGAAGATGGCGACGCGGAGTGGAGGAAGGCCATAAATTTAGTAGCCACCTCCCACTCAAATGGCCCCAGCATCCAAAAATCTAACTCAACCCAAACGAACGAGACGTCTTCCGAATCTGTCCTAAATTTTATCAAACCAAGGTAATACCAATTCAATGTTACGGTACTTTCTGTTGATTCACAAAACCTTCCTGAGCTGGAAAATAAACCATAAAACCATCGGAACTATGCAAACATGACGCAAAGTATGATTTACTAAAGAATCAATCAAATGCATTGAATATTTTCATTGGGCAGCCTTTCGTCTTTTACCAATCTATTCCTAACTTAGTGATCAGTTAGGAGGCCTAGATCAGGGAGATAAAGAAAGTATGGGCAGTGATGAAAATTAGGGAGAAGCTCCATACGTTTAATCTTTATACTGACAACATGACACAAATGCTTTCAGGCCTTTGGTATTTTCCAAAGTATTGACAGCCATGAGCACCACCACCAACTGACATGTGGAGTATCGCAGCATTAGACGTTCAAAATTTAATTTGATGAAATTATATTTCTGTTCATATTTTGATTATGTATTCACTATTCAAATGATTAAGCAATCATTCCATAAGTGTAATTCAATTAAGTGACATGCAGTGGATGACATTTAATTTAGTTTGGTTTGATGAACCCAATTTAATCATACTGTGTAGTATAATTTTGCACATTTAATTTACATAATTATAGAATTCAAGAATAACGTATTAAAATAAACATATGATTCGAATTATGTTATATGCTTAATTTACATCATTCACTACATTCATTTTATACACATGTATTACAGTTTGTTGATACTATTTTTTAATAGCCACATAATGATATAGAATCCTAGTTTCGGAAACACATCTAGTCCACCTAATACTGAAAGGGCCGTCAGTAAATGATGTAGAGCTAAAACTAACTTGACATCGGAATAATGTAGTGAAATAATGGTTCAACTATTTCTTCAAAAAAAAAAAAAAAAAATAGGCAATGTATCCATGCATTTAATAATTGTTAATTGTAGCTTTGACTTCCACCACAATTATCTATTTACTCATTAAGATACTAACAACACTTGTATAATGCATCACGTCTAATAAAAGCTCTGAAATACTCACTGTTCCATATTAAGACAGTCTAAAATTCAGTAAATAAGGTACACAATAAGAGAAACCAAAGAATTTAATGATTATATATTAACCACCAAAGAATATTTACTGGAGAGTTTGGTGTAGTTGTCAGCTTGGTGAACGAGATTGGGTAGAAGCTGTAAAAGATACGATTGAGAACTAAGAACAAAAACAACACTGATCTGTTGAAAATAAACTTGATTTTTAAGGAAACATTGATTATGTGACAAATTTTATTCTTGTATTTAGGGAAGCACAAAATAAATGGTAATAAATATTAGAGTTATCAAAATAAGATTAGAGAAGAATCTAGACTAAACAAATATGTAAAATGAAGAAAAGTCTAGAGGATCTCTCTTACATAAATTAGGATGTAATCACTCATTTGTATCTAATGAAGCATATCATGTAATCAAGTTATATTAAGTTATATCAAGCAATTAAAGTTTTTCCTTCTTCTCACAAAGAAATTATTCCTTTTTTTACAATTCATCTTCCTCCTCTAAAATTCTAACAAAGTGGTATCAAAGCTACATAAATTTTCCAACAAAGTGGTATCAGAGCCTGGTTGAAATTATGACATTTCTATTTCTTTCGACGTTTGTTCTCACAAAATAAAATTTTGAGGAATAGAGCAGTAGGAAAAAAGAGGAGCTAATCTCCAAATGTCTGTGGGAAATTGTTGAAAATGGCTACGAATGGCGTAAAGACGTCGAAAGCATGTCGCAAATGGATAAGAAAGCCTTTGCGAAATTAAAACGGAATGATTATCGTGCTCTTTCTGTGATTGCTGAGAACGTCGATGAGAAAGCTTTGAATCTCATTTTTAGAGGAAGGTGTACTAAAGATCCATGGAATCTCTTGAAAAAGGTGTACGGAATAGATGATGCAAAGATAATGAATGAAGACAAGTTGATTGATGAGAAAGATGAAAAGAAGGATAGCGAGAGTGTGAACGAGAAGGAGCAAGAGAAGAAGAAAGAAGAGATCATGCCAGAGCCTATGGAAGAAGAGATGATGGATAAGATAGAGAAGGAGAAGAAGGAGAGGAAAAAGGAGGTGCAGAAGCAAAAGAAAGCTGAGAATGTTGCCTATAAAAGGAAGGATACTGAAGTTGGGCTTGATGCACATAATACCATGAATGTTTATAAGATGGTTGAATCAAATGAAGTAGGAAAAGAAAATATAGCTAAAGTTGAAGAAAGTTTAGTGCTCATAGTCGAACAAGAGAGGAATGAATCTGATATTATTGAAGTGAGTTCAGTCATCGAGGCGAAAGAGGAGAATAAAAGTGCTAGTAAGCTATTGAAAAAGAGAGAGATTTGAAATCTATTGAAGTTGAGTTTTGCGCTAATGATGTTGGAGAAGTCACTAGTAATCGAAGAAGAAATCAAAGAGAAAGTCAAAGATGAACAAGTTGAAGAGCATACCAAAACAAATGAAGTGAAGAAAGAGAGCGTCAAAGAATTAAATATGAAAGAAAATAAAGTATATGAAGATGACGCAGATGACAAAAAGCATGAATGGAAAGCGAAAATGAAGAACAGATGAAACAAGGAGAAATTGAAGAGCTTGGTGAAAATTTGAAGCACAAACAAAATTTTGAAGAGATTTGGAAAACAAATAAAGAAATCGAATTGGTCAAAGATTGTAAAAGTGATTTTTTGAAAGAATTCAAAGACACCATATATGGCTCATTCAAAGTTTATGACACCGGACAAGATGGAAGTTAGAACACACACTTTTTGGAATGTCTTGTGTGAATGGAGGAGGACAAAATGAATGGAGCACCATTGAAAAAATTGCATCGAAGATTTTCATATTGGGAAAGAGGAAGAAACGAAAAAAGAAAATTTGGATAATTTTTTAGTCCTACCAAAGCACGTAAAATATAAAGAATTAAAATCTTGCATCAATTTGCAAAACCAAGTTTACGGGGGATGTTGAAAATAAACTTGGTTTTTAAGGAAACATTGATTATGTGACAAATTTTATTTTTGTATTTAGGGAAGCACAAAATAAATGGTAATAAATATTAGAGTTATCAAAATAAGATTAGAGAAGAATCTAGACTAAACAAATATGTAAAATGAAGAAAAGTCTAGAAAAAGAAAAGTCTAGAGGTTCTCTCTTATATAAATTAGGATGTAGTCACTCATTTGTATCAATCAAGAATAATGAAGCATATCATGTAATCAAGTTATATTAAGTAATAAAAGCAATTAAAGTTTTTGCTTCTTCTCACAAAGAAATTATTCCTCTTTTTACAATTCATCTTCCTCCTCTAAAGTTCTAACAAAGTGGTATCAGAGCTACATAAATTTTCCAACATGATCCTCAAAAACAAAATGAAAACAAAATGCAGAACTGTAATAAAGCAAGATCTAATAGTAAACAAAGCAGAACAGTAAATAGTGAAATGTAGAAAAGCAAGAATGCGGTTTAACTGAGATGCATAAGGTGCAGAAATAAAAATGAAATAAAATACAAAGTTTATTTTTGAGTGATAGTTTTTGTTAGATATAGTGACTCGTTCATTGGTTGTCCTACTCTTTAGGGATTATTAGCATATTTAGTTATAGTTTGTCCTAGTTTTATGCTGGTTTTCTTATTTTCACATTTAGGCTTGTGTATTACATATATATATATATATATATATATATATATATATATATATATATATATATATATTCCGTTGGATAATAAATAGAGTAATCTTTTGAGCTTTATTTTCATTTCTCTTATTCTCAACAATTGGTATTAGAGCCAAATTCTCATACGAGTTCTTCGATTCTGAGCGTTCCACTCCGGCGGCGGTAGTTACCATTTAAGGCTATCGTCCGCCGGGTTAGTGTTGTCCTTATCATGTCTATTAGATCATGAACAAAGTTTGATATTGCTGCTAAAGCCAGCCTAGATCTAAGCCTGTTAGAACCAGTCACCGCTGCCGTGCAGAAAGAGTCGCTAGCTCATGCTTTTGATTAATGAGAGATGCAATGGAGAAATGTTTTTTTTTAAGAGTTGCACGTTCCATATTTGTGGTCTCACAAATACATCACTACCTCAAAATGTTGGTCTCGAATTTCTGAGTATGGATCGGATTGAAGGACCTAGGAGTTCGGAGGAGGATGACGCGCTAAGGGAACTTGTCAAAATCCACGACGCTCGCAACTGGTCCATGATCGCGAAGTCCATCCCAGGCTGATCCGACAAGTCCTGCCGCCTCTGCTGGTGCAACCAACTATCGCCGCAGGTAGAGCACCGCGCATTCACAGAGGAGGAAGTTGCAGTTTGGTTTTGGGATGGTGGTCGATTGTTTGTCGCTGTGAAGTGAAGAGGCTGTTGGAATTTTATGTGAGGAGGAGATTGGGGACGGAAGTAGTTGACTGGAGTATGCAGTTTTTGGTTGATGGAGGAAATAATTTGTGTGTGTTTTGGATGAGGCTGGGATTGAATTCGAGTTGCAGTATAGTTGGAGGAACTTTGATTCGGTTTCTGATTGAAGAAGGAGGTTTCAGGTTATCGAGACAAGCAAAGAGGTGCTCACGGTGAGGCCGTGATGGTTGTCAGTGATGGACTGTAGGTGGTTAGAAATGATATTCTTGTTGTGTGGTCAGTGAAGGTAGTAGAAGCTCAGCTGTTTTGTGTGGATAATGATGTGGGGGAAGGGGTGACTGTTAATCAGTGAGTTGTGAGAGGTGATTGTGTGAAGGAGCGATACCGGGGAGTATGCTGTGATGATGTGAAGGGAATGGTGACTTGAGTGGTCGCTTGCAGGTCAGTGGTGTTTGTTGAACTGTGTATGGATGTTGGGAGTAGGGTGAAGGATGTCTGTGGTGGATGGATCGTCCGGCGGCACTGGGAAAGGAATCAGTGTTCCTGTATTGTTGACTTTGTTGAAGTAGTCTGATGGTGTGTATGACTTTGTTGACAGTTGGGTGGCTGGTGAAGTAGTGAAGTAGTGTTGATGTAATGAAGTGTTGCCATAGGTGTTGATGGAGTTGTCGAGGGAAGCTTGTATGTGTGTGAGTGGGAAGTTGATCGGCAAGGATGCTTTGTGGATGATGCTGATTTTGAGCTATGGTGCTGCAGTGTGTAGACATGTTATGGCTGTGTGTATGTGATGAAGCATGTGTTTTTTATGGTGGAAGGATGGTGGTGTATTATGGAAGGCAGTGGTTGTTGATTGTGGGGCTGAAGAGATGAAGAGTGTAATGGTTGGAGTTGACGTTGTAGTGAGGAATGTGCGAATGGGTTTGCATGGATTGTGATTCATGGCTACAGGCTCGGTAAGCATATGTGTGACAGTAGCTAGCTGGACCTTGTTTACGTGTGAAAGTCAAGTGCACGAGTTAATGTGATCATGTCAGATTAAGCATTGACCAAACATTTATAAAAAGCGGTTGCTAGGTTTGCGAGTGAAATGAAATAGACAAGCTTGAGTTCTTTTTCATCTACCTCAGATATTTTAAAGGAGAAAAGATGCCCAGATATAAAATAAAATAAAATAAAATAAAGGTTACATGTTGATTTCAGAGGATGACACAGGTTACATGTTAATCTGCAAAGCATATTTTGGATCAAATTCAAAAGGTGGTGTCCATTTTGGTGAGGAACTGTCCATTCCTTCTGTGATATATGGTTTACCTTTCAGTGTACATGGTCTAAGCTCATGTACATAGGACAACGATTTCTAATGATTTGGCTAAGAGTAAACGCACATCTCAAGCATTACCAGTTGGTATTCAGACACTGAGTGGATTTGCGGTGAAGAAGAAACGCAATGGAGTTATTAGTGAACGATTAATGGATGTTATGATGCGTGAACCAAACACTGCTATGCTTAAAAAAAAAGGAGGGTATCAGATGAGGATTTGCTGAGGTGAAGCATGTAGCAGTTGGTGATTGTAGAGGTATGGTGTTTGGAACTTGGAAGTGATGTTGTTCGGTCATCGTGATGTATGAGTGCGGTGCTAGAAATGGGTTGACTGTAAGGCATGGCTGCAGTTCAGTGTTTGTTTTGGAAGGTGGTTTGTGAGGTTGAAGATGATGGTACAGTTGAGGAGATTGTGCAGTTTGCATTGATGTTTTGAATGTGGAGAGGATTGTAATGCAGGTGATAATACCGTGATGTATGCGGGGTTGCGGAGAAGAGATGGAGCTGTTTCAGCTGCTGACAGTGGAGTATTGGTGATGTGGGCAGTGCGGAGAGTGAGGAAGTGGTTGTAAATGAAGTGAGTGGATTGTTTGTTGGAGAGATCAAGCAGTAGTTTTTGAGTGTTGGTTCTTACTGGCAATTAGAGGAAGCAGCCGGATAGAGTTCGGTAGCAAAAGTTCATTCCGTGAGAATGTAGTAAGCAGGAAATGGAGTTTGTTTAGGAGAATGTGAATGGTTCAGGTGGTTTAATTTTTTAAGGGAGGAGGTGTTAAATGACTTTTGTTTAGTTTCAAGGAGAGGCCGTGATGTCCAAAAGCAGTATGGCTTTGCTGAATTGAAGTGGCGGTTGTCTACTGTGTTGTTTGTGAGGGGATTGCTGCTGGTGTTTTAAGTAGCGAAGTGGTTCTGTGAAAGTCGCGTTGATATGAAGTTGAGGACGACGATGAGTAGAACGTCGCTTATAAGGATGGATATTCATGGAGAGCACTCGAGAACTGTTTGATAATATGCCTAAGAGAAGATAGGCATGCGTACATACACCACACTGAACTCAAATTTTAAACATCAGTTTTAAGAAATTTCTTGCAAGATTAAAAATATCTAACATCAATTCAAATGGATAACATGTGGTTAAAAGGTAAAGAGTAGACAATCCACTTGGTGGTGATGTCATTATCTGTTACAAAAGGAGTGGTATCCTGAACTGAGGCTACATTATAATCTTGTGGGGCATCTAACCTTCTTGTTTTTCAAATTGACGTGGATGCAAATCCTGGAAATATTGGTGGTTTAGTATTGCATGACCAAAAGGAGTTTGTTGGACTAGCATTTCTGGTTCTCAAGTCTGAAGTTACCAAAAATATTGGATAAGTGATTCCAATTACAGTTGAAACCCAATTCTCAATGTTTATAAGCGAAATGAAAAATATACAGATTTTCCTAGCCTAGGCATTTCACTTCAAAAATTAGAGAATCTGGCATTGCATTCATGCATTTCTTAGTGAAAATAGAATTTCCTATCCTAGGCATTTCTTAATGCTACATTTCACTTCAAGAACTGAAAACGAATGGCGGCCCCGGGTTGGTGTGCAACAGCAGCGGAAAGGAAGATGGCGACGCGGAGTGGAGGAAGGCCATAAATTTAGTAGCCACCTCCCACTCAAATGGCCCCAGCATCCAAAAATCTAAATCAACCCAAATGAACGAGACGTCTTCCGAATCTGTCCCAAATTTTATCAAATCAAGGTAATACCAATTCAACGTTACGGTACTTTCTGTTGATTCACAAAACCTTCCTGAGCTGGAAAATAAACCATAAAACGATCGGAACTATGCAAACAGGACGCAAAGTATGATTTACTAAAGAATCAATCAAATGCATTGAATATTTTCATTGGGCAACCTTTCGTCTTTTACCAATCTATTCCTAACTTAGTGATCAGTTAGGAGGCCTAGATCAGGGAGATAAAGAAAGTATGGGCAGTGATGAAAATTAGGGAGAAGCTCCATACGTTTAATCTTTATACTGACAAAATGACACAAATGCTTTCAGGCCTTTGGTATTTTCCAAAGTATTGACAGCCATGAGCACCACCACCAACTGACATGTGGAGTATCGCAGCATTAGGCGTTCAAAATTTAATTTGATGAAATCATATTTCTGTTCATATTTTGATTATGTATTCACTATTCAAATGATTAAGCAATTACATTCCATAAGTGTAATTTGATTAAGTGACATGCAGTGGATGACATTTAATTTAGTTTGGTTTGATGAACCCAATTTAATCATACTGTGTAGTATAATTCTGCACATTTAATTTACATAATTATAGAATTCAAGAATAACGTATTAAAATAAACATATGATTCGAATTATGTTATATGCTTAATTTACATCATTCACTACATTCATTTTATACACATGTATTACAGTTTGTTGATACTATTTTTTAATAACCACATAATGATATAGAATCCTAGTTTCGGAAACACATCTAGTCCACCTAATACTGAAAGGGCAGTCAGTAAATGATGTAGAGTTAAAACTAACTTGACATCGGAATAATGTAGTGAAATAATGGTTCAACTATTTCTTCAAAAATAAAAATAAATAAATAAATTAGGCAATGTATCCATGCATTTAATACTTGTTAATTGTAGCTTTGACTTCCACCACAATTATCTATTTACTGATTAAGATACTAACAACACTTGTATAATGCATCATGTCTAATAAAAGCTCTGAAATACTCACTGTTCCATATTAAGACAGCCTAAAATTCAGTAAATAAGGTACACAATAAGAGAAACCAAAGAATTTAATGATTATATATTAACCACCAAAGAATATTTACTGGAGAGTTTGGTGTAGTTGTCAGCTTGGTGAATGAGATTGGGTAGAAGCTGTAAAAGATACGATTGAGAACTAAGAACAAAAACAGCACTGATCCTCAAAAACTAAATGAAAAATAGAATGCAGAACTGTAATAAAGCAAGATATAATAGTAAACAAAGCAGAACAGTAAATAGTGAAATGTAGAAAAGCAAGAATGTAGTTTAACTGAGATGCATAAGGTGCAGAAATAAAAATGAAATAAAATGCAAAGTTTATTTTTGAGTGATAGTTTTTGTTAGAAATAACGACTCGTTCATTGGTTGTCCTACTCTTTAGGGATTATTAGCATATTTAGTTATAGTTTGTCCTAGTTTTATGATGGTTTTCTTATTTTCACATTTAGGTTTTTGTGTGTGTATATATATATATATATATATATATATATATATATATATATATATATATATATATATATATATATATATATATATATATATATATATATTCCGTTGGATAATAAATAGAGTAATCTTTTGAGCTTTATCTTCATTTCTCTTATTCTCAACCATTGGTATCAGAACCAAATTCTCATACGAGTTCTTCGATTCTGAGCGTTCCACTCCGGCGGCGGTAGTTACCATTTAAGGCTATCGTCCGCCGGGTTAGTGTCGTCCTTATCGTGTCTATTAGATCATGTACAAAGCTTGATATTGCTGCTAAAGCCAGCTGAGATCTAAGCCTGTTAGAACCAGTCACCGCTGCCATGGAGAAAGAGTCGCTAGCTCATGCTTTTGATAGTAACCGGATCAGGGGTGCTCAATGGCTGAAATACAGTTCAATGAATGGCTATGTACGGTGGCTGCAAAGAGGCTTTTGCTTCTGTTAGCAAGGATGCAGGAGCAATGTTAAAGCTTAGAAGCACACCGGATAAGAGAGAGCAGCGTAGATTAGTGATAGATGCAATGGAGAAATGTTTTTTTAAGAGTTGCACGTTCCATATTTGTGGTCTCACAAATACATCTCTACCTCAAAATGTTGGTCTTGAATTTCTGAGTATGGATCGGATTGAAGGACCTAGGAGTTCGGAGGAGGATGACGCGCTAAGGGATCTTGTCAAAATCCACGACGCTCGCAACTGGTCCATTGATCGCAAAGTCCATCCCAGGCAGATCCGGCAAGTCCTGCCGCCTCTACTGGTGCAACCAACTGTCGCCGCAGGTGGAGCACCGCGCATTCACAGAGGAGGAAGTTGCAGTTTGGTTTTGGGATGGTGGTCGATTGTTTGTCGCTGTGAAGTGAAGAGGCTGTTGGAATTTGATGTGACGAGGAGATCGGGGACAGAAGTAGTTGACTGGAGTATGCAGTTTTTGGTTGATGGAGGAAATAATTTGTGTGTTTTTCGGATGAGGCTGGGATTGAATTCGAGTTGCAGTATAGTTGGAGGAACTTTGGTTCGGTTTCTGATTGAAGAAAGAGGTTTCAGGTTATCGAGACAGGCAAAGAGGTTCTCACAGTGAGGCCATGATGGTCGTCAGTGATGGACTGTAGGTGGTTAGAAATGATATTCTTGTTGCGTGGTCAGTGAAGGTAGTAGAAGCTCAGCTGTTTTGTGTGGATAGTGATGTGGGGAAGGGGTGACTGTTAATCAGTGAGTTGTGAGAGGTGATTGTGTGAAGGAGCGATACCGGGGAGTATGCTGTGATGATGTGAAGGGAATGGTGACTTGAGTGGTCGCTTGCAGGTCAGTGGTGTTTGTTGAACTGTGTATGGATGTTGGGAGTAGGGTGAAGGATGTCTGTGGTGGATGGATCGTCCGGCGGCACTGGGAAAGGAATCAGTGTTCCTGTATTGTTGACTTTGTTGAAGTAGTCTGATGGTGTGTATGACTTTGTTGACAGTTGGGTGGCTGGTGAAGTAGTGAAGTAGTGTTGATGTAATGAAGTGTTGCCATAGGTGTTGATGGAGTTGTCGAGGGAAGCTTGTATGTGTGTGAGTGGGAAGTTGATCGGCAAGGATGCTTTGTGGATGATGCTGATTTTGAGCTATGGTGCTGCAGTGTGTAGACATGTTATGGCTGTGTGTATGTGATGAAGCATGTGTTTTTTATGGTGGAAGGATGGTGGTGTATTATGGAAGGCAGTGGTTGTTGATTGTGGGGCTGAAGAGATGAAGAGTGTAATGGTTGGAGTTGACGTTGTAGTGAGGAATCTGCGAATGGGTTTGCATGGATTGTGATTCATGGCTGTTGGAAACAATGGTTCGGCTGAGTCGTGGACTAGGTCACTTTCTTGAAGACGTTCTGGCGATCTACTCAAGGTGCAAAGTAGTTCGTACTGTTCGCCGCCGTCTCTGGGATAAAACAGCCTCCTCCTTGTTTTTTTCTATATCAGATCATTTGCACATATGAATCCGATTCAGTTTGCGCTCAAAAAAAAAAATATTACTGCTCAAGTCTATTTTTCTCTCTTATTTTTTTGTAAAAGAATAGTGGAGGAGAAGATAGAAAAAATATAAATTTTTTCTTTCTATGGAAGAGGAAAGAGGGAGTTTCTTTTTATCAGAAGAGAGCAAAGAAAAAGATTGTTCTGTTTTCTGATGGTCTTTCCTATTCTTTGTATAGACTATAAAGGAGAGTAACATAAACTACGTTAGTGGGGGGATGAATGGACCATAACCAATGCCATTATTAAAATAAAAGAAACGTTCAAAAAGTTGCAATTTTTAACATGTAAATTGCGTACGTTTCAAATGAAATGAATGACAATAAATATTGATTTATTATCATTTAATGCAATATTCAAATACCATTTCTTTTCCTTTTTGTAACAGCTCTATAAAAAATAAAAGGTCACATGCATGTATGACCGTTGCCGTTCAATTATAGTAATGGCTCATAAATACATTTACATATATGTAAATATATTATCGTTAGAGAATTTCAACGGCTTTATTACATTAATTGCATTACAATAATGGCTCAAATATACGTTACCGTTATTAACTTACAACGGTTCAATTTGTATTTATTCTTAATTAACTTTTTTTAATAAATTCATAAAATGTTCCAACAATCCCCCACTTGAATTTCTTAAAAAATATTTTTTGAGCAGTTCATTAAAAATACATAAGATTGTGCATAAGCAAAGGTGTCATCCGACTTGAGCCTTTGCATAGTGAATAAGATTCAGTTTTTACTAGAGTGACACATAGTCTTGAACTCTATTCCTGACATCAAACCACACACAACCTTTCTAGAGTGCAATCAAATAATTCCGTGCATTTATGTCCATGCACGTCTATCCCAGTTTAGTGAACGCTCTGTGAACGCTCTAGGAATCTTGCCCAAAACTCCATAGGAAACGGCCACATTTCCACATTCACATAGGTGAGTCTATCAAGAGTACTCCTGAAGGTATGTACTCCACTCCAAATAGAGTATAAATCTCATTAAGATTTTCCATTAACTCATCCTCTAATCACTTCAGGAGTACATGCTTCTTAATATATAAATTTAGCATGTTCATCTACTATCAATACACAACTTGTTTTTACCCATTGAAACTAGTTCTTGGGATCTCCAGTCATTTAGGTCGGGTTACCATTGTGTGTGATTCCACGATCTCAGGGCAATAGTCTCATTCTTTTAGAATCATTAAGGACTTTCTTTCTCGTCAGTCCTTTCGTGAAAGGATCTGCCAAATTATCATCACTTCATATGTGATGTTCTCTAACAATACTATGCATACGACTGTTATTTCTTACCATTGTAATATCGGTTCTGTCCTTCTTTCAATATTCTTCAAATTTTCATCACTATGTATGTGATGTTCTCTTACAGTATTGTACTTACGACTGTCGTCTTATACCGTTGTAATAACGGTTCTGAAATTTTTGCAATAGCCGCGGAACTATCGCAATAGATTACACCACGGTGTTGGTTTTTCCATATGGAGATCTCCACTAGCAGATTTCTGTAGTTCTCTGCTTCTTCACTATTTGTGGCTAGTGCTATTATCTCAGTCTCTATATAGTATACTGAGTCAAAATAATATGTTTCCTTGATTTTTTTCCAAGAAACAACTACTCCAGCAATGCTAAATATATATATATATATATATATATATATATATATATATATATATAGCCACTGGTCGCCTTTGAATCATCAGATTAAGTATTCCAGTCTGTATCAAAATATCCTTCAAGTATAGCTGGAAACTTTTCATAATGTAATCCAATGTTCATGATTTATTTTAGTTGTAATCCAAGGCTCATGGTTTATTTTAGGTATCTCATGACCCTCTCAATAACATGTTAATGCTCTATACTAGGTCTACCGATAAACCTGCATAATAATACACAACATTGGCAGTGTCGGGTCTAATACAATCATTGGCAAACCGAAGGCTGTCAATGATGCTCTCATAGTCATACTGTCTTACACCTTCACTAGTGTTTTTAAATAGCTTCACACTAGGATCATATGGTGTTCATGCAGGTTTACAGTCGAAGTAATTGTATTTCTTTAGAATCTTCTCAAAATAATGAGATTGATACAAAGAAATTCCTTTTTGAATCTAGTAATCTTAATACCATGGATTCCATTCGTCTAACTTAGATCTTTTATATCGACGTTGACACTTAGTAAGGATTTAACAATGTTTATGGCATGAATGTTTGACCCAAAAATAAATAGGTCATCTACATATAAACATATAATAGTACAAATGTCATTTTTAGATTTATAATAAATGCATTTGTCACTTTCATTAACTTTAAATCCATGTGGGATTATGAAGTTATCAAAATTTTCATGCCATTTCTTATGTGTTAGTTTTAAACCTTATAATGATTTATCTAATTCGCAAATTTTACGTTCTTGACCATGAACTATAAATTATTCAAATTGGCCCATATAAATTTCCCGTTTCAATTCATCATCTAAAAAATGCAATTTTTACATCCATTTTTTTTTAATTTCAAAATTATGCAAGTGAAGTAGTGCTCAAATGGATGTAGTTCTAATTACAGGAGAAATGATGCCAATAAACTATATATCTTTCCTTACATCATTTACCTATTAAATAGGCTACATATTTATCAATTGTGCCTTCATATTTTAATTTCCTTTTAAGCACTCGTTTATTTTTTTCTAGATTTACACCAAGTGATAAATTCACTAAATGTCAAGTCTTATTAGATTCGAAAGAATCTAACTCATCATTTATAGCCTCTTGCCAAAGAATTGGCATTTAAGTAAGATAGGCCTCTTGGAGGTTTTAGGGGATTCTATTTTACAGTAAAAGAACAAAAAATATGAATCAAGATCTTTTGCCTTTTTTCTCTTTCTTGATTATCATTAAGAAAACTTAACATCTATTTAGGGCGTTACAAAAGTAGGAAATTTGCAAGTCAAATTAATACCTAAATAAATGCTATTCTCGAATAGTTGAAAGCAACCCCCGCTATTAAAAGAAACCCTCACTATTAAGAGAAACCCCCACTATTTTTCTCAAATTAAAAACTATACTATATGATTCTTCATCTATACGTTCATCCAAAGGCATTTGATTATATGACTACTTAATGAATGTTCGTTATTCATTCAATAAAAATTTTCATTTAATGACATCTTTAAAAATGTATATGCATTTATTATTAAATAAATGTCATTCAATTAATGTTATTTTCTTTAACATTTTCTAAATTCGCATTTAATTAATGTCAACTTTTATTAGTGACATTTTTTAAATTTATGCATATAAAGTATGTCAAAATATTTTGACGCAAAAACTTGTTCATCAAATTAATGTCAATTCTCAATGACATTATCAAATAACATACACATTTTGTTAATGCCAAATATTTATTGACATTTCCAAATAATATATGCGTTCTATTAATGTCAGTTCTCACTGACATTTTTCAAATAACATACGCATTCTATTAATGTCAAGTTTTTAATGACATTTTCAAACAATATATGCATCAATTTATTTTGACATTTCTAAATAAATATATGCATTTCAGTAATGTCAAAATTTTAAGGACATTTTCCAAATTAGTATGCACTTAATTAATGTCAATTTATAATAAAGACATTTTCAAAATTTGCATTAAATTAGTGCTTATTCTAATGACACTTTCAAGACAAATTCCCTTTAGTTACTATTGTTCATAAATTGTAAATAACAACATCGGAACAATCATCAATAAATGTAATATGATACTAATTTTGTGTATAAGCTCATTACTTCAATTAGCTCTCATATGAAATAAATCTGAAATTCAGATTTTCTAATAAAAAGAAATCTTCCAAAATCATCATTTATGATCAAAAGTAAACAATTAATCTTATACCAATATTTAAAGTCTATTACAACTTTAAATTCACTAATTGAGTTTTATTATAATGTTAATCACTGATCAAATGTGATTACTCTCATTCATTATATCATTAAATGTTGTTTAATAACATTTATCATACAATTAAATGTTCAATTACAAACATTTTATTGCCTCATTTAAAATTCTCTAAACAAGAAGGACAAATTTCTAAATATATGCTTCTTGTAAAAGTCTTTTCCTTTTACTAATTTTACTGATTAGTAAACTATTAATATGCACCTTAATAAATCATACAAGCACTTTCACACGGTTCTCTAAAACAGTTGTTTTAGCTTAACATGAATGAATATAGCATCACAATCTTTAGTTAACAATATAATTAGATTTATATTGTTTTCTAAATCTTGATCAATCTCTGACCAAATTTATTCCATTCAAATTCAATTCCAGGACTTATAAGATTAACTATTGTTTTCCAGTAGTCTCCTAATTGATTTTTCTTAATTAGCAAGTCGATGCATAATCCAAAATAATAATAATAAACAAATTCTTTTCAAACTCAGAGAAGTTTCTCAATTATAACAGCAATATAACTGTTCATATAAAGTCATACCTTTGGAGATGATCTCAAAAGCTATTTCAAAGCTTATGTGATGCATCTCCACTAACCATTGAAAAACTGAAACTTGGATGACGGGGCAGCATCGTCAAGATTTGCAGTCGAAGCCGTTGTTTTTCGAGTATCGTCTTCTAATTGTTGGAAACAATGGTTCGGCTGAGTCGTGGACTAGGTCACTTTCTTGAAGACGTTTCGGCGATCTACTCAAGGTGCAAAGTAGTTCGTACTGTTCGCCGCCGTCTCTGGGATAAAACAGTCTCCTCCTTGTTTTTCTTTCTATATCGGATCATTTGCACATATGAATCCGATTCAGTTTGCACTCAAAAAAAAAAAATTACTGCTCAAGTTTATTTTTCTCTCTTATTTTTTTGTAAAAGAATAGTGGAGGAGAAGATAGAAAAAATATAAATTTTTTCTTTCTATGGAAGAGGAAAGAGGGAGTTTCTTTTTATCAGAAGAGAGCAAAGAAAAAGATTGTTCTGTTTTCTGATGGTCTTTCCTATTCTTTATATAGACTATAAAGGAGAGTAGCATAAACTACGTTAGTGGGGGGGGGGGGGGGGGATGAATGGACCATAACCAATGCCATTATTAAAATAAAAGAAACGTTCAAAAAGTTGCAATTTTTAACATGTAAATTGCATACGTTTCAAATGAAATGAATGGCAATAAATATTGATTTATTATCATTCAATGCAATATTCAAATACCATTTCTTTTCCTTTTTGTAACAGCTCTATAAAAAATAAAAGGTCACATGCATGTATGACCGTTGCTGTTCAATTATAGTAATGGGTCATAAATACATTTACATATATGTAAATATATTACCGTTAGAAAATTTCAACGGCTTTATTACATTAATTGCATTACAATAATGGCTCAAATATATGTTACCGTTATTAACTTACAACGGCTCAATTTGTATTTATTCTTAAATAATTTTTTTAATAAATTCATAAAATCTTCCAACAATGGCTACAGGCTTGGTAAGCATATGTGTGATAGTAGCTAGCTGGACCTTGTTTACGTGTGAAAGTCAAGTGCACGAGTTAATGTGATCATGTCAGATTAAGCATTGACCAAACATTTATAAAAAGCGGTTGCTAGGTTTGCGAGTGAAATGAAATAGACAAGCTTGAGTTCTTTTTCATCTACCTCAGATATTTTAAAGGAGAAAAGATGCCCAGATATAAAATAAAATAAAGGTTACATGTTGATTTCAGAGGATGACACAGGTTACATGTTAATCTGCAAAGCATATTTTGGATCAAATTCAAAAGGTGGTGTCCATTTTGGTGAGGAACTATCCATTCCTTCTGTGATATATGGTTTACCTTTCAGTGTACATGGTCTAAGCTCATGTACATAGGACAACGATTTCTAATGATTTGGCTGAGAGTGAACGCGCATCCCAAGCATTACCAGTTGGTATTCAGACACTGAGTGGATTTGCGGCGAAGAAGAAACAAAATGGAGTTATTAGTGAACGGTTAATGGATGTTATGATGTGTGAACTAAATACTGCTATGCTTAAAAAAAAGGAGGGTATCAGATGGGGATTTGCTGAGGTGAAGCATGTTGCAGTTGGTGATTGTAGAGGTAAATGAAAGTATGAAGAAAAGTAATGGAGATAAGGAGGAGAGATGCAGTAGAAATATGTATTATTAATTGTAACTTTTCTCATACAAGAAAGAAATACAAAGCAAGAGAATATATAATAGATTTCCCAACGTTTGGATGCTAAATTTAAGGAGCAACGGTCATGCTATAATTAAGGGACTTTCCTGTAAAGAACCAATGTTCACATGCTAAATAAAGAGCTTAAATTAAGGAGCAACGGTCATGCTATAATTAAGGAGTGATGTGTGGTTAAGTGTGAAACCAACATTAGCTCCCCTCAAACAAAACTAGGTTTTTTCAGTCTTCTTCATTCCGCCCCCGTCGCTCACTTTTAATTCCTCCTTTAGTCTTATAAAATTCTTTGTCGATAGCGGCTTTGTAAGCACATCATCTCTCTGATAATATGCTGGGATGTGGCATACCATTAACTTTCCATTTTGGGTTCGTTCTCGTACGAAATGTAGGTCTATCTCGAGGTGTTTTGATCTTGAGTGCTGAGTTGGATTGAGAGACAATGATAATGTCCCTCTATTGTCGCACCAGATGACTGATTTTCTTTTAGGCGTACAACCTAATTCGTGTAATAGTGACTCAATCCACGAGATTTCAGCGGTGGCACTAGCAAGAGCACGGTACTCCGCTTCAGTGCTTGACCTCGATGTGGTTGTCTGCTTCTTGGTGCACCATGAGACAAGATTTGTGCCAAGAAACACGCAGTATCCCGATACGGACCTTCTGTCATCAATGTCGTTAGCCCAGTCTGCGTCACTGAATCCTTGTAAGCTCATTTCTTTATCGGCAGTTATTGTTATTCCATGGTGTCTAGTTCCTTGCAGGTATCTCAACAACCTCTTGACGGCTATCCAATGTTCAGATAACGGATTTCGCATGTATTGGCTTAGTTTGTTAACGCTATAGCATATGTCTGGTCGTGTAATTGTTGCATATTGTAATGCTCCAATTATACTTCTATATTGAGTAGCATTATTAATGGCTTCACCTTTAAATTTAGATAGGCGTGAACTGCTGGTCATTGGTGTTGGTAGAGATTTAGCTTGATGCATGTTGGCCCTTTGTAAAATTTCAGCAATATAACTCTGTTGAGATAGGAACATTTCATTTTCATTTCTTTTGATTTGAATCCCTAAGAAATAATTTAATTCGCCAAGATCTTTGATGGCAAAGCTTTGGTCGAGAACTTTTATGATCCTGTTGATTTCCTGTGTGTCATTCCCTGTTATTAGCATGTCATCCACGTATACAAGGATGTATACGACATTTTCATTATCCTTTTTCATGTATAGGGAGTTGTCGGATTTTATTTGTGAGAAACCAATTCTAGATAGGGTTAGCTTTAACTTTTCATACCATGCCCTCGATGCTTGTTTGAGGCCGTATATAGCTTTGTGCAGCTTGCATACTAAATGTTTATCGCCATTGTTAACCTCATATCCCTCTGGTTGTTGCATATAGACTTCTTCAGTTAACTCACCGTTTAGGAAAGCATTATTCACGTCTAATTGCTTGATATTCCATTTTTTACACAAAGCTATAGTCATAATGATTCTAATTGTTGTGGGTTTTATGATTGGTGAAAAAGTCTTGTTAAAATCGAATCCAAACTGTTGAGCGTATCCTTTAGTGACGAGTCTGGCCTTATATTTGTCTGTGGTCCCATCTGCCTTCCTTTTTATTTTGTATGTCCATCTGCATCCTATGACGTTCTTATGAGTGGGTGGTGCAACCAAACTCCAAGTTTTATTTTTCATTAATGCCTCGTATTCGTCATTCATAGCTTGTTTCCACTTTTCAGATTTGGCTGCTTCACTATAATTTCCTGGTTCAACCTCATTCAATGATAGATTATATACCTTGGGTTTGAAAATCCCATGTTTTGATCTAGTCACAATATGATGTCCGGTTTGTGTTTCTTATGCTTGAGGTTGATGGTCTGCGTTGATTCTGTCACTGTTGCTTTCCTCGCTTTCATGTTCTTGCTGATTACTGTAAGTTTCTTCATTGTTACCATCGTCTGCGTTTGTTTGTGCAACAACCCGTATTTTTGAATAACATGTTATAACACAAATCAAGGCAAAATTAAATTGTAAAATCTGAATCAAGGGAAACGGGCTGTGCCATTGCGTTCGTCTCGGAAAAATACGCGAAATAGAGTCCGAGTTTTCGAAAATCGGAGTCCGTATGACCAAGATATGGCCTCGCGAAGTTTCACGAAAAATTCAAATTCAAAACAGATTCAAATTTCAGAAAATCAGAAGTGGCGGGAAAATTCCCGCCAGACCCAGGGGGTCGACCTGGGGGTCGACTGGGGAGTCGACCTCCCCCCCAGGTCGATTGGGGAGTCGACCCTAGGGTCGACCTCCCTGGTCGACCAGGTCGGCCTGGTGCACCTGTTTTGGCTGTTTGGACCTATTTTGGAGGCTTGTGACGGGATTTGATGGCTTGGATTGAATCTAGGGTTAATCCTATGGCTATTACTATCCTAATCTTCTATAAAAAGACCCCTAAGCCTAGCCTAAATCACCATTATTCAATCCTACAACTAAACTATGTCAAATTTGTTCCTCTCATGGCCTCCACTCTCATGCTAAAATTTCTAAGTTTATTTCTATGAGAGATTTTGAGTTCATACAAGTGTTTTCAAGCTTGTATGAGTGTTCTTAGTTTGCATTCAAGTCAAGTTGTAACATTTCTATTTCAAAGCAAGGGTTTTTATTGATTTGGCTCAAGAGTTTTTCATTTGGAGCTTGCATATTTGGGTGATTGCATAAGGGCTTCGTCTCAATCTTTATAATAACTATTTATTTGTGTCTTCATAGCATTGTAAGCCCTTTTCTACTTTCATTTTTTGAACTCTAAAGTTAAATGAATGATGCAAGTTTGGGGTTGATCATTATGATATGCAAGTTTGGTTGATCATTATATGCAAGTTTGGTTAATCATTATATGCAAGTTTGGTTGATCATTATATGCAAGTTTGGTTGATCATTATGCAAGTTATGTATGACACATGTTGCCATGTTATGCAAGTTGGGTTGATCATGTTATCATGTTATGCAAGTTTGGGTTGATCATGTTATCATGTTATGCAAGTTTGGGTTGATCATGATTATCATGTTATGCAAGTTAAACTTGAGTTTGTGAGCTTAAAGCTTCAAGCTTTATGTTAAAGGTCGCATTTTGGCAACTTGGAAGTTATCATATCCCTTATGATAACTTGCATGTGAGGCTAAATGCGAACTTCTAGCAACTTCTACATGTCATTTATCACCATGTGTCACTTATATGCTAAGTTTGGTTTTATGCATACTTTTGAAGCCTAATAATGCAATATGCAAGTATATGAACATGTGTACATTTCATATGCCACCATGTTAACTTGTGGCTTCAACACCTTTATGTCATGATTATGCCAAGTTCCCTATTTTATCCTTTATGCGTTGTTGCAATTATGTAAACGATGGGATTACGTTGGGGTTGGGTAACATTATGACATGAACATGGTTTTTATAACATGACGTGATATGTAATTATGTTTTGGAAACATAATGGACATGACACTTAGAAAATATGAGTGTGGCCAACTCGAGGTTGGGTTGAGTTTGTAGCATAAATCTACCCGGACCCGCCCGGCTTAACTAGTGGCTACAAACAATAGGACCCAATGTGAGAAGTTGGTCATGTTGTGCTCGAACCCGAGGTTAGACCAAGTTGTGGTGTAAAGCTACCCGGACCCGCCCGGCTTAACTAGTAACCACAACAAGGTCTAATGTGAGAGGTTAAAGCACATTAAGTTAATGAATGCCTCCTGATTAGGGTTAAGTCATGGTCCACTTAATACTTAACCAATTTGGGCTTGATGGGTTAATCGGGGTTAAGTCATGAACCTTGGGTACACTTAACCAATTTAATCCACGTTTGGATCGGGTTAACCACATTTAACCCGTTAAGAAACCCTAGTTGCGTGGTCCTTTTCAGCAGTAACCCTCTTGATAGTATCATAAGACCCTAGGACTATGCTAGGGTGGGGCACGATTACTGGGCTGACATGTAAGCGACCAGAACGATGGCTGTGTAGGTACGCCGGTGTAGGTCCAGGCGGACTATGGTCGTGCACATAGTCCGGCGTTGGAGAATCAGGCACGGGTACCAGTAGATCTAGACTGTGCATACTTGAATTTGTGTCTGAGGTTGACACCCTAGGACTTGATACACCCTAGGGTGTACCTAGCGCAGTTTAACTACATTTCATGTTTGGGCCGTATGACACTGACACTTGACGAGTTAGGCTTATAGGGAGCCGATCAACTAGACCGTGTAGTTGGACCTTGATTTAGGTCACCTCATGATATTGGGCCAAGCTTGGGCCAAGGGATCAATTCTTGTTTTTACTTGACATTTTGGAATGCTAGTACACCCGTGGTGCAAAACTTAACCTTGATTATGCGATGACACCTTTATTCATCTTGTTAGTTTATCATCATGCCAGTATGTTGTTATCCTTATGTTCATCTCAGCTTCTCATGCCAGTTAACTTTACTAGTTCATGGACTGATAGTAGTTAGGGCTTACCAGTCTTTTTGACTGACCTATTTTCTTTCGCCTCTTTTCTTCCGTTTCCCCCTCCCCTCAGGTCCTCAGGGTGGGAACATTGGAGCTTAGCTTGGATCTTTATAGCTTGCTTATTGGATTTGCTCATGTACGGGTTTGGACATTGAGCTAGCTATGGCTTATCACTTCACTTTGGGGATAGTACTTTATGTATTTCAGTTTTTCAGTTTATGCTTTTATCTAGACTTTGTTTTTTGGGAAATAATGACTTTGTTGTAACGTAACTATGGTTTTGAAATGCTAGTTTTATCCGCTGCTTTACTACTCTGTTTTACTTATATGTTCTGTCTTGTGATATCTGCATGCATGTTTGCCTCGTTTAACGCCCCTCCAAAGCCAATGTACTTGCAAGAGTTACCTTGGCGGAGGTGGGGTGTTACAGTTTGAGTATTGCTTGTATGTGTGTGTATGTTGCATGTGTCATGTCCCTCTTTGTTGTTGTTACTGTTTGTCTCTTGCTCCATCAGTGGTGGCATATTGATAACTTTGATTCCATGATCTTGTCTGCACTCTTCCTTTGTAGCTTGTTTATCTGCATATGGAAAGACATTTTCATCAAATATGGCATGCCTTGATATATAAATTTTTCCATTTTTGGCCAAGCATTTATAGCCCTTTTGATTTTGTGGGTAACCAATAAAAATGCATGGGCATGATCTCATGCTAAGTTTGTGCGTGTTGTAGTCCCTTAGGCATGGAAAGCATAGGCACCCAAAGTTCTTCAATATTTTATTGTATGGTTTTTCATTGAATATCATTTCATGCGGGGTTCTATTGTTCAACACTTTTGTAGGTAATTTATTTATGAGATACACATAAGTGTTGAATGCTTCATTCCAATATTTCATTGGTAATGCCCCTTGTGATAGCAATGTTAAACCAGTTTCAACTATGTGTCTGTGCTTTCTTTTGACCAAACCATTTTGTTCAGATGTGTGAGGGCAGGTTAGCCTATGTTTTATCCTCTTTTGGATGAAGAATTTTGTGAGTGGTTTGAACTTATCCCCACCATCTGTTTGTATAGCTTTTACATTGCAGTTGGTCTGTTTTTCAATAAAAGTTATAAACTGAATTATTGTGTTGCATGTTTCTGATTTGTTTTTTAGCATGTATATCCACGTGTATCTTGAATAAGCATCAACGAGGGATAAATAGTACCTATGTCCTTGGTATGAGTTTAGTGGTGCTGGTCCCCACAGATCAGCTGCGACAAGCTGGGTTTGTTGTACATGGTTTCAGACTTACTAAAAGAAAGTTTGTGACTTTTGCCAAGTTGGCAGTGTGTGCAAGTGTGTTTCACAGGTACATTTTCAAAATTAATGCCATTATTATTTAAAACATTTCTAACAGTTTCCAAACTGGGATGACCAAGTTTCATATGCCATGAATCAACTACATTATTGTTATCATCATTACATCCATTATTCCTATTATTAAGGTAATCATAATTGCTACCGCTACTGATGTCTACGTTGTTGCACCATATTTCTTTATTCAAAGCGTTCCCAGTCTTCAAGTTGCCAAATTTGTATAGGCCATCATGAAGGTCACCCTGTAGTAATATTTCTCGACTTAGGAGGTCTTTGACTAGGCAAAACTTGGGGTGAAATTCAAAGAAAACATTATTATCTTTAGTAAACTTAGAAACACTTAATAAATTTTTGTTAATAGTGGGAACTCTAAGTAAATTGTTAAGGATAAGTTGCCTTTTTCCCTGCATGGTACCTTTACCTATGTGTGTGATGTTGGCAGTGTTGCTGTTACCCATGTGCAGTGATTTCATACCTGTATAGCTTTTGCTTCCAATGTTTAAGTTCTGAAGCCTATTTGTGACATGGTGTGTGGCTCCAGAGTCTGGGTACCACTCGTCCAGTTCCTCCTCATCAATCATGTCTTCATTGCTGGTCTGACCTTTGCCTTTGTCCACAATAGCGCTTTTGTTATGATTGTCCATGGCAGCCATGTTTGCTCTTGGTGCTTGGCTGTTTTGGTCTGTTTGCGGTCCACTGTGGTCGCTATTATATCTGAAATAGCAGCGGTTCGCCATGTGTCCAATTTTTTGACAAATTTGGCACTTCACCCTGTTGTTGTTGTTGTTCCATCTGCCTCGTCCACGACCTCTCTGTGGTTGATATGCCCTCTGGGGTTGGTTTCCCCTCTGATACGGGCCTTCTTGTTTATTTGAATTACTGTTCCTATGAATTTGCTTGTTTTTAGCCGCAACATAATTTGCAGAGAAATCGCCTTGTAAGCTTTCCTTTGGTCTATTCTCCCTTCATGGGCGAGGAGTGCAGATCTGACGTACTGTAAGTCAGGTAATGTTTGTTGAGTCGCAATAACTGTAACTAATGACTTGTACTCTTCGTCTAATCCGCCGGTAATGAACAAAATTTGTTCATTGCCACTTATTTTGTGTCCTACTACATTCAGTTTGTCACATAATTTTTTTATCTTGCTTAAGTATTCTTTCATGCTCAAGTCCTCTTTCTTTAAGTTTTGTAATTCTCTTCTGTATTGCATCACACGTGCGGCTGACTGTGAGCTGAAAATCTGCTCTATAGTGGTCCATATTTCATATGATGAATTGCACCCCACGATTTGTGACAGTAGATTCGGACTAATAGATGATAGGAGCCATGACGACAGCAAATTGTCTTGTTTTTGAAAACTGGTATAGTCGGGGTTTGGTTTGGTGTTTCCCCCTTGATCAGTCATCATAATTGGTGGAATAGATAGCGTACCTTTTATGTAATCTTGTAAAACGTATCCTTTGAGTGCGATTTCAATTTGATATTTCCACAATATGTAATTATCTTCATCCAGAGATGTGGTAATAACTTGGCTTTTTGGTTTGATTAGGTTGTGCCAGTTTGGTGGAGCATCATGGCCTATGCTACCAGAGACATTGGAGGTGGCTTCGTTGTTATTTGTCATAGTTGTTCATAGGTCTGCGAGGTAGGGAACTGCAGCTAAAAACCTGAAGAAAAGAGTGGTTCGACAGACAATGGAGAAAAAAGACTTTCAGTTCAGTGTTTAAGCCTTTCGGCGGTGGTGCTCTGATACCAAAATGAAAGTATAAAGAAAAATAATGGAGATAAGGAGGAGAGATGCAGTAGAAATATGTATTATTAATTGTAAATTTCCTCATACAAGAAAGAAATACAAAGCAAGAGAATATATAATAGATTGCCCAACGTTTGGATGCTAAATTTAAGGAGCAACGGTCATGCTATAATTACGGGACTTTCCTGTAAAGACCCAATGTTCACATGCTAAATAAAGAGCTTAAATTAAGGAGCAACGGTCATGCTATAATTAAGGAGTGATGTGTGGTTAAGTGTGAAACCAACATTAGAGGTATGGTGTTTGGAACTTGGAAGTGATGTTGTTTGGTCATCGTGATGTATGAGTGTGGCGCTAGAAATAGGTTGACTGTAAGGCATGGCTGCAGTTCAGTGTTTGTTTTGAAAGGTGGTTTGTGAGGTTGAAGATGATGGTACGGTTGAGGAGATTGTGCAGTTTTCATTGATGTTTTGAATGTGGAGAGGATTGTAATGCAGGTGATAATACCGTGATGTATGCGGGGTTGCGAAGAAGAGATGGAGCTATTTCAGCTGCTGACAGTGGAGTATTGGTGATGTGGGCAGTGCAGAGAGTGAGGAAGCGGTTGTAAATGAAGTGAGTGGATTGTTTGTTGGAGAGATCAAGCAGTAGTTTTTGAGTGTTGGTTCTTACTGGCAATTAGAGGAAGCAGCCGGATAGAGTTCGGTAGCAAAAGTTCATTCCGTGAGAATGTAGTGAGCAGGAAATGGAGTTTGTTTAGGAGAATGTGAATGGTTCAGGTGGTTCAATTTTTTAAGGGAGGAGGTGTTAAATGACTTTTGGTTAGTTTCAAGGAGAGGCCATGATGTCCAAAAGCAGTATGGCTTTGCTGAATTGAAGTGGCGGTTGTCTACTGTGTTGTTTGTGAGGGGATTGTTGCTGGTGTTTTAAGTAGCGAAGTGGTTCTGTGAAAGTCGTGTTGATATGAAGTTGAGGACGACGATGAGTAGAACGTCGCTTATAAGGATGGATATTCATGGAGAGCGCTCGATAACTGTTTGATAATATGCCTAAGAGAAGATAGGCATGCCTACATGCGAAGTAGGCTGAGTGAAAAAGACTTGATTTTATGTCATCCAACAAGTAAGGAAGAAGAGCTGCGGTTCTCACTTGTTGGGGGGATGACGTATACAAGGGAAGACCCGAATGGAGAGGTCAGTGGATCCCTAACAGGAAACCAAAAGTATTTTTTGATGGTTAAAGTACTAGTCAACGTAAAACAGTTGCATGTCCAACCAGAAAGCATTGATGGTTGTGATGGAGTTAGTCTGTGCAAGACGATGAAGGAATTGAGAAGCACGTGTTCATTGTTTTGTAAACTAGATATTAGCACAACTAGTTTAAGGGAGGGTGTTAGAAATAGTGACTCATTCGTTGGTTGTCCTACTCTTTAAGGATTATTAGCATATTTAGTTATATTTTGTCCTAGTTTTATGCTGGTTTTCTTATTTTCACATTTAGGTTTGTGTATTATATATATATATATATATATATATATGTATGTATGTATGTATGTATATCTTCCGTTGGATAATAAATAGAGTAATCTTTTGAGCTTTATCTTCATTTCTCTTGTTCTCAAAAGTTTTGAAGGTTGATGATAATGTAATACAAAACAAAATGATTTTTTTAAGCACCAGAACAATACAAATGAAATGGATAAAATGAAGCGCACACAAGCCAGTGAAGCGAACAACAAAACTACTAATAGCTATATGTCAATTGTAAGATGGTATACGTGAATCATCCTTGTTAAGACTTTGTATCAAATAGAAAAAAAAACAAAGAGGAAAAACAAACTATCAAATCTACCACTTACTTGTTAAGACTGAGGATGTAGTTTGTGACATCGAAACAAAGCAAACCATCAAGCCATGATTCAATAGGATCGCCGGGTGCATACATGGTTGACTCATTAAATTCTATTTTCTTGAAGTTCCAACCTGTTATGTACACAGTAAAAAATCAATTTACACATAAGCAATGTACTTAAAACTCAATTACTGTCCTATTTAACATTAACTAACTGGGAACATGTGCACGATATAAGTTATGCAAAAATGTGCATGGGACTCCCATTCAGAGATGTACATTTCAAAACAGTTCAATTATTGCAACTTGAGATAATTGTATACATAGTAGATTACATATTTGGTGTGAGTTAGGAGTTTACATTGTTGTTTCTCGTTATTCTTGAATTAAGTCTGAATCAATATTTAGTTAAGATCGTTTACTTATGATAGCTAGCAAGAAGCCTTTGATTGAGTGTGCATGTTTCAATCACTTCATTTTTTTGTTTTTTCACAGAAACATATGTGAGTGTGTATGTGTATGATTCATTATAGAAGTTTTAAATCTACATAATCATATTCTCAGAACTGCATTCACTAAAAATAATACTAATATATCCGTAGGACAAAATATATAAATGTTCCATTCTCAAATATATGTTCATCAAACTCGTGTTATACACAGCAGATATATATACTATTGTCAACACACACATATGCATCAAAATGAAATAGCAGTATCAGTATACAACTACCTGAGCATATATTTACACTTATGTGTTCACACTACTTTGGCTTGGTCACTAATCTCTTGCCTGTAATAGTAGAGTTTTTCTCCAGCCTAGGTTTTAATACCTCCATTCCACAACGGTGCTTTTTCACCGTATAATGTAGTCCCACTTCATGCATCACATCCACAGCGCTGCACCATCTTTCTGTTTTCAGCCTCATGTGACTTTTGCAACTCCCTGCAATGCCTCCTCGAAGACTTTCCCACTCTAGCATTGTTCTCTTGCTTCCTGTGTTGTATTTTTACACATCCACTCTTACATCACGTCTCTTTTCTTTTCCAGATTTCTATGCATCCTAAAGTTTAAAATCTATTTATATATTATCTTTTATATTATATACGAAAGCACACTATTTAATTCAAGTCCTTTCGGTTCCATTTGCTTCAATAAATCAAGGTTCCACCATGTGTAACTTTGTAGACCAAACGATTGCTTTTTTCTCCATACACAAACTTTCACCCACTTCCCAAAAAAACTTCCACTTTCCTTCATCCATGCTCTTCCCCATTCTCACGAATACGAAAAAAACCCTACCTCTTTCTTTGCCTTCTCCAACCACTATAGAAAAACTCCATTCAACCACCATCCCCTTTATCATTTTTATTATTACTACATCTGATATACTGTTCGATAGAATTAATTTTAATGCTTTTAAGTTTAAGCAATTTTCTACATTAGTTTTAAAAAGGTCAGATATGTAGAATTAATAACAATTAATATTCAAATATTTTTATCTTCTATAGAGTCAAATTTTAACCAATTACATGCATCTATTTCACTCTATTATATTTATATGCATGTAAAAAATCAATTTTTAATTGGTTTTAAATTTATAGAAAGGCACAGTGTTCTTTGGAGACCTTTCGGTTCCAATTTATTAAAAAAACATATTGCCATGTGTCGCGGCACTTCAATTGTCATAAATTTATCATTACTTTTTGCTCACTACCGTTGTTTCTTAAAAGAATTCTGATCAATTTATTAATGTTTGTAGGTTATCTTAATAACTATAGGTATTTTTTAAAGGGATTCTAATGGGTTCATTAACGTTTTGTAGATTATCTTAGAATTATACATTTAAAAAAATATATCAATTTGTATGTTTGTCATTTTCTAATACTTTCACTTCCACTTAATTTTCTCACAATATCATCTCTTTTCTTTTCCAGATTTCTATGCATTAAAAGTTTAAAATCTATTTATATATTATATATTATATTATTTACAAAAGCACGCTGTTCATTTCAAGTCCTTTCGGTTCCATTTGCTTCAATAAATCAAGATTCCACCATGCGTAACTATGTAGACCAAACGGTTGCCTTTTGCTTCACACACAAACTTTCACCCGCCCCCCACAAAAACTTCCACTTTCCTTCATCCATGCTCTTCCCCATTCTCACTGGATACGAAAAAAAAAATCCTACCTCTTTCTCTGCCTTCTCTAACCACTATAGAAAAACTCCATTCAACCACCATCCCCTTTTATCTTTCCTCCTTTTCATTATCTCCTGCGCCATATGGATGAAAAGCTACCTAAACCACCAGATCTAACAGTATCTATTACTCCGTTAATCTTCTCTTCTGCACCCAAATGGTACACTACATCTAATCTTTGCTGATTCTACCGGTATTGTCTTCGGGTATGCTCTAGCTTTCGGATGTTGTTCGGCTAGCCACGATTTCTTAATTTGATTGCAAATCAAGGTAACTCATAGTATGGTACTCATTCTCATTAGTGCAATTTCTGTATATTTTATTTCTTACAATGTCTTTTGGTTATTTTTTCAAATATATGGTAGTATTTGGATGATAATAGTATACACAGTTTCACTGTAATTCAGTGTATGATAATCTATGTACAAATGAATATGGTAGTTCACATTTTGAGCTAGATTTATCATTGTTTCAACATTGCTTTGGAGGATGTGTGCAAAAGTTTAAAAGTTTAGTATACAGTAGGTAGTTATTTCTTAAAAATATACTATATTATAATCTTATATTACCTTATAGCAAGTAAAATATAACTTTGAATTATGGATTTTGATCTTCTATCGCAAAATTCTACCAAACCCTATATTTGCTTACTTCTGACGAAGTACATGACGATGTTTTTCCTTTTTATGTTTAACCAATATAATTTTAGCAAAGGTTGAGGTAAATTCTTTTTTTTAAATGAGCTGTCAAATATTTAAATGTTTATTATTTTTCGTCTTCAGCCTTCCACAACATTGATCCGTATTTGCTTTCTTTGCTGTTGGTTTGATTTCTTCACTGTAAAATGAATAAGTGTAAATTGATATTTTCATTTCTGTATTAATTGGATTTCTACGTGCAACTTAACGATTAGGGAAGTCGTGGGTTCTACATAAGTAACAGTCTTTCTTTTTCACCATCAAGGGAGAACTGGAGTACAGTGGAGCTGCTACCTTCACTACCATTCATTTTAACGTCTACATTGTGAGGTATTGCTATTAAAACATGTCTCCTTATTTTGACTCTCACCTATGTTTATTTCCCCCTTTATTTGTGAATTGCTTCATAATTTAATTAGTAAATAGTAGGAGATAAATATGGTTTTCCTACATTTATTGTTTGTTTAGATTCTTTGGCGTTGGCGGTATTGATGGGCAAGTGTATTCAAACTTTTTTTTTACTTATTGGCTTAGGCCACTATTTATCTTCTTAGCTTTGTTGTTGTTATAAATTTCATGGGTTTTGTGTATGCATGTTGGTTTATTTTCCGCTATCTTTGTCCATTTGTTTGTGATAGCTTATGCACATTGATTTATATGTCGATGCTAATTTACATATGTACAAGATTCTTCCTTGGATCCATTAGAAGAACGATTTTTTCATTGTATGTATTGATTTATATGGTGTTTATAATGCATATTTATTTTATGTATTTGAGTCTTGCAAGTTAAAAAATATGATAATTTATTTTCTCATTTTAATACAAATTATTATGTTTCGTAACTACAATAACAATGCAAAGTCAATAGCATTCCTTTGCGTGTAAGTGTCAATTATTATTATTAAATTATTATGTTAATGCATGAAAAAATTGTTATTTTTCTATCATTGGATGAATTTCACAAATTTTTTAATATTTTAACCTATCGAGGCATTTCAGTAGTTGGTCCACCATGATTTGCTTCATGTGGATATAGAGCAATTTTTTCAAATATTTTCCTCGGTTATGAACTTCCCATTTATTGTGCAGTATAGTGCAAAGGATTGGATCCTCCTTGGTAATTATATTTTGTCTCCATAATAATTTAAAACAAAAAGTAAATTGCCTTGGAAAGTTGATAGGCTCTCATAATTTTATGGTGAAACTATGACATACTGTCAATATTATGCCTGTTAGGAATGAATACGCCGTGCAAACTCCTGATTCACATAAATTTTTGTCCATATTTTGATTTATTTGTTATTTTTATAGTTGGTTACATGAGAGAAACGAACAGTTGATTTATTTGTTATTTTTAAAATTTAATTGTGAGGTACTGCTATTAAAACATGTCTCCTTATTTTGACTCTCACATATGTTTATTTCCCCCTTTATTTATGAATTGCTTCATAATTTAGTAAGTTTTCCTACAGTTCTTGTTTGTTTAGCTTCTTTGGCGTTGGTAGTATTGATGGGCAAGTGTATTCATTTTTATTTTTATTTTTTTTACTTATTGCCGTAGGCCACTATTTATCTTCTTAGCTTTGTTGTTGTTATAAATTTTCTCGGTGTTGTGTATGCACGTTGGTTTATTTTCCGCTATCTTTTTCCATTTGTTTGTGATAGCTTGTGCACATTGATTTATATGTTTGTGCTAATTTACATATGTACAAGATTCTTCCTTGGATCTAGTAGAAAAACGATTTTTCATTGTATGTATTGATTTTTTTATATGGTGTTTATAATGCATATTTATTTTACATATTTGAGTCTTGGAAGTTAAAAAATATGATAATTTATTTTCTCATTTTAATACAAATTATTATGTTTCGTAACTACAATAACAATGCAAAGTTAATAGCATTCCTTTGCATGTAAGTGTCAATTATTAAGTCAATGCATGAAAAAATTGTTATATTTCTATCATTGGATGAATTTAACAATTTTTTTAATATTATAACCTCTCGAGGTATTTCAGTAGTTGGTCCACCATGATTTGCTTCATAAGGATATAGTGCAATTTTTTCTAATATTTCCCTCAGTTACAAACTTCCCATTTATTGTGTAGTATAGTGCAAAGGATTGGGCCCTCCTTGGTAATTTGATTTTTTCTCCGTAATAATTAAAAACAAAAAGTAAATTGCCTTGGAAAGTTGATAGGATCTCATAATTTTATGGTGAAACTATGACATACTGTCAATATTATGCCTGTTAGGAATGAATACGCCGTGCAAACTCCTGATTCACATAAGTTTTTGTCCATGTGTTGATTTATTTGTTATTTTTATAGTTGGTTACATGAGAGAAATGAGCAGTTGAGCATACAACAAAGAGCATGTTTTTTTTGACAAACTTCAAATTTCCAACTTGTTACCCAAGTGCACATCTACAAGCTGTATAAAAATTAAAGCATATTTTGATATTTCCTTTAGTGTTTTGATTTATTATCCATCCTTAAAACATGGTTTTACACATGTATTTCATTGCTACGAACCATTGCTAGCTGATATACCCATCTTCAGCTAAATTTACATGTAATGTACAATCCTTTGTTTCTCCATCTTTTCATGATCCAAACCATGTCTTCTTTGTTGTTATCATTAGATTTAATATACGTGAATTGTGTTTATAATCTGTTTGCATTCCCTCTAAAATGATTAACATGTATTCGTAATTAAACATGGATCTCAACCGTCGAGAATGGCAGTACCACGGAGGTTACTGCTCATTCCACTTTTATATTATTTTTATTTATGAAATTGTATTCAAAATGTTTAACTTCAAAATTTGGAGTTGGTTGCTAGAACTTTTAACCGAACAATACTGTTTCTTACAATTATGAACCAATGTTCAACATGTGTGATGCATTCTGAAATAATATGAAAATATTTCTTTAGGTTTTTAGATATCCTTGATGTTCACAATTAGGCTCATATGAAAACATTCTTAGCTAACTTGAGTTTTAAGAAATATAATCTTTTATATATTTTTATTATTAACATAATTCTTCTGGTTTTCCCATTTTAACCACTTGAAAGTGTTAATAAATCTACCATAACCTTATTCTAAGATGGCAAGCTAACCTTCCATAAACAATGGTAGCCACCTTCGTCATAGGTTAATGGATAAGGAGTTAGTCTAAATACTACATGTTCCACTTAACATGCATGTCGCACTCCATGAAATTGATATGTATGTATGAGCTATTGAATGCTTGCTACTTCTTTCTTTGTTTGTTTCAGTAGGTTCATTGAAAATCCCATTTAATCGCCATATAACTATTTCCTTTTACCAACTTTTTTGACATAAGCATAAACTAAAACACTAGAGTTTATAGTTATATGGTATATTGATTCTTTACATAATTAACACATATTGGTTCATAGGGTAGACATTCAAATTTATGAAAATTAGACAATTGTTACAAATAACAGTGTATTCAAAAACAAAATTTTAACAATACTAGCATATGAATTGGAAAAAAATTATAATCCCACTTTTTTGAGCATTTTAAGCATTATTTTCATAGTGATGCTTTCTCAGTCATACCGAATTAATTTTTTGTTGGAATGGAACTCTTTTAACATAGCATAGGTTGCCCTTGTGAATAGATCTCAATGTTCTTTAATTTTTCATTCAAGAGTAAATTTCAAGATTAGGCTCTTGCCTGGATTATGGATCCGATTTGCAGGTGGTGACCTAATACTATATGGCTTGTGGAATGTGAAGTTCTATGTATCCCAAGTGGTAAATCATAGCGATATCCTTAATTGGTACATTAAAATCGTTTGAATTTAGATATTTCTTCATGGTGAACTAAGACTTCAAATGTACCAAACAATTTTAGTTTTTTATGTGTGAAACATTCTTCAGGTTTTATACATGATATGGTATGCATTGTTGACTATAATGCATGAATAAATAAAAACAACATACATAGGTGGTCATTAACATCCAGCCAATTATGAGCTTCTAATTTAAAGTTATATGTGTGAACAGTGACATTCTTTTCTTACTTATCATATATAGTTGAAGTATCTATATGCATACATACACCACAACAAAAGGCAGCTTAAATTGCGATGGGGGTGGGGCAACGGTTTGCGACGGCTAAAAAAGCGGTCGTCGCTAGTCTTCGCAAACCATTGCTCGATTTGCAGAAATATAACGACCGAACCATCCTCTTCCTCATTCTATTTTTCCCCCAAAAACTTTCCTAAACCCTACCCGTCGCCTCTCCTTGCTGCTCCGATTCCAAGCCTCCAAATTCGCTTCTAAGGTATTGATTTCATTCTACTATGTCTTCTAACTCTAGTTTATGCTTAATTAGGGTTAATTAGAGGCTTTGGTTGCTACTTTATATGAGTTTGCAAAATTGAATGTTTATGGATATGAAATTGGTTGTCTCGAGGGATGTTTATGATAATGGTTGTGTTGTAAGTTGATTTGGGGATAAGTGTAATTGATTAGGAGAGTAAAATCGATAAATATTACATATGTAATTGATTTAGGAGGTTGAAAACAATGATTATCACGTGTTTAATTAGACATACGATGATTGTGTTGTATGTAGAATGTGTTGTATGATGATTTGAAAATGAATGGAATTAATGTAATTGTTTAATGGTAGTAAATTGATTATTATTGAAATGGTGCAACGATGTCCCTAGTGTACATGCATGCACTGTTATGTCCGCATCGGATGCAAGAATGGTCGGTCCAAAAGAATGCACTTGCAATTGAAAAAAAATTGTTTTGTTACTATAATATTTAGTAATCAAATGTTGATTAAAAATGTTAATTCAAAATGGTTCGTAATTTAGGTTTAGATCGTTAAGAATCTTGTTAAATGTAATGAAAATCATATAACTCAACTCTTTGAATTTTTTATGAAATTAAATAATTAACTTGAAAGCTTAGTTTATCTTTCAAAAATTTAAACTAACTAAAATTAATTTTATAATTTATACATTAAACTAAAATGAATCAAAACTTACTAAAACTAATTGTCATGTTAGTTTACAAATTGAAATTATGAAAAATTATTATGTAGACGCTATATAGTCAAAGAGCGCACCTAGGCGCAAAAAGGCGTAAGGCGCAAGTAAGGGGATTTTTTGAAGTTTAAGACGCACCTTTTACTGAAGCGCAAAAAAAGCGCAAAAAGGTCCAAAGCGCAAAAGGCACGCTTTTTCATTTGACGTGTGTTTCTTGTTTTAAACTTAGGTTGAATGTGTTTTGACTAGTTATGTAAACCCCTTAGATAAATTTGGCCCCGTCCGACAAGTGTTGTATATGATCATTATATGGATATTCGTTTTTCCATAAAACGGAAATCTATATTCATCTGATACAATATTCGTTGGATTTGTCCTTGTATTGGACAAGTTACAAATATAATAACGTAACCATATTTTATAAACCATTTCAGTTTAAACGGTTAACAAAAGTTCAATGGCACTTCCTTTTTGTTCCCTGTGTACATGCATTTGTGTACGATACAGGGACCAAAGGGAAGTGCTGCCGAAATTTTGTTGAACCGGTTAACCTGAAAGGATTTATAAAATATGCTTACATTATTATATTTGTAATGGGAAGTAGGTACACCGGCCATCAAAGTAGAAAGAAATAAACAAAAAACTGAAAACATGAAGTAGTTGTAAATGAAATTTTACAAGATTTCAATTAATACAAAGTGTTTGATCGAATTTTCTAACATATTTGTTGCAAATCACGAAAATATTCGATTATTTTCGTGATCGTAGTTGGATGTATCAACCCCGTACCGATAAGAAAGGGTCGATAGAGGAACATTTTTGTAACGGTGTCCAAGAATTTATTAGATTCGCTAAATCTAATAATTGGAGTAACCTAGACATTCGATGTCCGTGTAGTAAGTGCAAACATTTGAGGCATTGGGAGCCAGATGTAGTGGAAGTATATCTATATAAATTTGGTTTTGTGTCGAATTATTACTTATGGGATCGTCATGGAGAGCTTGTTCAACCTACATCTAACCCTGTAGTGGTAGAGGACAATAGTACAATGATGAACGATAATACAACGACGAATCCGATAGAAAATATGGTGCAAGATGCAGCACGATCAATGTTTCCCACCATTGATCAAGGTGACGATGAGAATGAAAATCCTGAAGAACCAATGGCGGAAGCAAAAAAAAATTATGATTTATTGAATTCTGCTAAGAGGCCATTGTGGGAAGGGTGTACAAGCGGAACTGAATTATCTGTAACCACTGAATTCATCACTATGAAATAAAAATTCAATCTTACAGAAGCTGCATTTACAGCAGTTGTACAAACTGCAAAACATCATATGCCGCCCAATAATTTGATGTGCGATAGTCATTATAAAGTGAAAAAACTTATGTCTGCTTTTGGACTACCATATCAGAAGATAGATACATGTGTTAAAGGTTGCATGTTGCATTGGAAAGAAGACGCTTATCTTAGAAAATGCAAATTTTGCAACGAAGATAGATATAAACCAAAGAAAAAGAAAAGAAAAGAAGTTCCATATAAAAGAATGCATTATCTACCGATAACTCCCGGACTTCAATGACTGTATGCATCTTCTGCTACAGCATGTCATATGCGATGGCATAGCGTGAGAATAGCAGAAGAAGGAACTTTGATACATCCGTCTGATGTTGAACCATGGAAACACTTTGATAGGTCTTATCCTGAATTTGCTGCAGAGAGCCGTAATGTTAGGCTCAGTTTATGCACGGATGGATTTTCGCTGTTTTCTCAATTTGGTAGTAAATATTCATCATGTCCTATCATTGTTACTCCATATAACTTACCTCCATGGATGTGTATGAAAAATCCATATATGTTTCTAACGGTTGTCATCCCTAGTCCCGATGATCCGACACAAGGAATTGATGTTTATCTGCAACCGTTGATTGAAGAGTTGAAAACATTGTGGAATGAAGGGGTCGAAACATACGACATTTCAAGAAAAAGGAATTTTTGTATGTTTGCTTCTGTATTATTGAATATTAGTGATCTTCCTGCGTATGGAATGCTTTCAGGTTGGAGCACATCCGGGCGTCTAGCTTTTCCTCATTGTATGGATGAGTCACGAGCATTTTCATTAAAGTATAGGAAAAAAATGTCTTGGTCTGATTGCCATCGATGCTTTCTACATCCAAATCATAAATTTAGAACGGATAAAAAGAACTTCAAAGCTAACAGAGTAGAGAATATGCTACCGCCTAAAGTTTGGACAAGTGAAGAGATATATGAAATCGTAAGTGAGTACCCAAAGATACACGAAAATGGAAAGCAGGTTGAAATTTCAGGTAAATCAGACATTCATAATTGGTGCAAACAAAGTATATTTTGGGAGTTACCTTACTGGAAAAATCTAAAACTTCGGCATAATATTGACGTCATGCACAATAAAAAAAAAACGTTTTTGATAACGTTTTTAATACAGTTTTGAATGTAAAGGGGAAAACCAAGGACAACGCGAATTCACGACGTGATATATTACACTTCTGTAAATGGTCGGAACTTCACTTGTATGCCGAGAATAAAAAACCCAAAGCATGCTATGAGCTAGACAACAGGCAAGTAAAACTCGTGCTAAAGTGGGTGGAAGGATTACGATGTCCTGATGGGATTTCTTCTAAACTCCGTAGTTATGTGGACTTTAAAAACAGTAAATTGAGTGGGATGAAAAGCCATGATTGTTATATAATGATGGAATACTTTTTACCTGTGATTTTCAAGGAACTGTTGCCCACAAAAATATGGAGTGTTATAACAGAATTAAGTATGTTTTATAAACAACTATGTTCAACGACGTTGAAGATAGATCGTTTACGTAAGCTTCAATTAGAAATCCCTGTAATGCTCTGCAAACTTGATAAAATATTTCCACCGGTTTTTTTTAATGTAATGGAACATTTACCTATTCATCTTCCGTCCGAAGGCTCCTTCGAGGTCCTATGCAATATGGATGGATGTATCCATTTGAGAGGTAATTTTGTGTATACTCAATACTGTTGATAGATTACAACTTAGATTTTTGTACCAACATATAAATTAAATTACTCTTATTATAGGTACTTGAATCATTTGAAGAAGAAAAATCAAGCAAAAAGCTCGAGTAGAAGGTTCGATTTGCAAATCATACCTTGAAGAAGAAGCTTCATTTTTTTTCTCTCATTACTTTAGTGAAGATGTGAACTTGTCCTTCATATCTGTTCCTCGTAATAAAGAAGCCGTTGAACATGAGTCTTCTTAGACAATGTTATCTATTTTTAGACAACACGGAAGACCTGCTGGAAAATATATAGAAATATGGTTAAGCGATAAAGACTACAATGTGGCACACACATATGTTCTGTTAATTTGTGTGGAAGTTGCACCATTTGTCAAGTTATATAAAATTCATGTTCAATTCAATTATATATACATCTGTATTTATTTGTCTATATTAATAGAAAAGGAACATAACACATATTTGCAATATATACGAATCACAACATCCATCTGGTGATCACAGCAAAGAATTTGCTGGATGGTTTTCAGACTATGTAATGACCCGCATTCTACGCATCGGGAGATCGTAGAATATTTATTTCTTTCCCGTATGAAGTCGTATGGTCATGTAACCTTGGGAAACATCTATTAGAGTCATTTCCCATGTTCATAATTTTTGTCGATTTTTAAATGATCATTTTGCCCCTAGTTGGTACTGTTTTGGCCATAACTTTTGATTGGAAAGGAATTTTGACTTGAAACCACTTCCATTAGATTCGTTTGATGGTTTACCTTTCCGAAGAGTGGTCATAATAGCCAAACGGACTTACCGTTTGGGAGATATGGCTGAAATAAGGTTTGGAGGATGAAAAACTGCTTAACCGGGCCAAATCGGGTGATTAGTGAGTAGGTCCATAACCCATTTCGGGATTAGGGTTATGGGAAGGCTGAAATGAGATAGAGCATCATTCTATTTCAGTTTTCTAGCCTCCACTTATCACCAAGGAACCCAAAAAAATGGCCTCCAACCTCTAAATCACCTCCAAATCATCTTTTGGTCTAGGATTTGGCTAAGCAACCCCTAATCAAGGAAGATCTACATCAAAGCAACATTGGAAATGCTGTTTAGCATTGGGATTCACATCAAATCAGAGATTTATTTCAGATCTTAGTTTATTTGTGGCTAAGGTGAGTGATTTGCATAGTTTTACACTAATTATGGCTAGTTAAGGGTGATTAGTGTTAATTAGCGAATTTAAGCATGATAAAATTCTGGAAAAATGTTCATAAATTCCTAAATGATGTTTTAGACCTCTGATATGAATTTGGGTTAATTTGGTTAAGTTTTACTAATCCTATCATTAGTTTCACCTCAACATGCATAAGGGGAAATATGGGGCTTTGGGGTATGTTTGATCCACTTTAACCTATCATATTGATGTTTTGATGTTTGTGGTTGATTATGCATGTTTCTATGACTGTATGAAATGCTTTGTGATTGATTTCAATAGTTAGAATGGTCGAAAACGTCGTCGAATGGCGTAAACACTTGTTGGAAAAGTCTCAGAAAACAGTGCAGGTTTCGGATCAGATCGGATATGGGGCTCGGATCGGATATGTTGAACTGGGCAAGGGATTCGATCGGATCGGAACCCGACACTTGAGAAAATTGGCAAAAAGGAAGGCCATGCTAACTGAACTGGGATCGGATCGGATTAAGGAGGAGGGATCGGAGCGGATTGAGGAGGATGGATTGGATTGGAGCATGTGAAGGATGAGGAGGCGGATCGGAGCGGAAGCACGAACTGGAGGGGGATGGCACCCGACCCGACCCGAGGAGAAATACCCGACGCGAACCGTACCAGAAGAAGACCCGACCCGACTCGATGGAGGATACACGACCCGAACCGATGGCTTGAAGAGAAACCCGACCCGACCCAGTATTGACCAATAACCCGAGATGCTAAGGCAGTCCAATATGGGAAGTTAGAGCTCAGGATCCAGTTGGGAACCGATGAGTTCACTTCATGGTTGGACTTTACTGCGGGACGTGTGCTAAGGAGTTTCGACGTTCATAACTTCGATTCACCACTAAAAATGAAGGATGGGCTACTTATCAGTGCAGTAGAGTCATTGCGACTCGAGGGGCAAGGTGATGGTAGCAAGACTACGTTATCAGTGCAGTAGAGTCATTATGACTTGAGGGGCAAGGTGATGCGTAGTAAGACTATGAGCCAGCGCAGATGGGGTGAATAACTCCATGGGGCAAGTGGGCTTAGTAAAGGATTGGTAAGACTATGAGCCAGCGCAAATGGGGTGAATAACTCCATGGGGCAAGTGGACATACTAAGGATTGGTAAGGCTATGAGCCAGCGCAGATGGGGTGAATAACTCCATGGGGCAAGTGGACATAGCGAAGGATTAGTGGCTATGTTATCAGTGCAGTGAAGCCATTTATGACTTCATGGGGCAAAGTGATCGTAGCAAGGTATGTTAGGTGATCGAAGTGGTGAATATCGTATGCTTTATGCACTGAGTGAGAGATGTGAGGATGGATGCTATGTTTGATTGTTTTCCATCACTATGACATGCACACCTCCCCCACCTCCGTATCTTTACACTGTTTGATATGGCACCTTAGAGTGTTGTACAGTATGTAGTGCTAACTCTTTGGTTGCAGGTCCAGGTTCAGGTATGTTTTAGTCTGCCTGTTATTGTTCACTTTAGATGCTTATCGCTCATACCAGGCTTTATGTCTGACCCAGGGTTTTATGTCTCCTTTTACTACTCTGGGTGCTCACACGAGCAGACTAGAGATAGGTTAGCTGGTGATGCGCGAGTAGCTGATTCGGAGGCGGGCATGAGGCTTCCACGTATGAGATATAGATATTCTCCCTGTGTCGTTGGTGGTCGCTACTTGGGCATTAGTAGTGTACCCCCTTTTATCTTACTTTTGCTCTGAGACAGTTTGAAAAGTTGTAATAAGTTGTATTTTGGATTTCCGCTGCTATGATGTTTAGTTCTGGTTTTCAGCTTATGCACTGTCTCACCTGTTTTATGTCAAGTATGTTATTATTATATTTTATTCTATGCGCTGTGAGACATTCTACAGGTTCTTTGTATGTTCATTTCCTTCTTCCCATTCCTTCTGACGACCCGTTCCGTGCTAACTGGACATGTGTACAGCGCACCTTTGGAGTAAATGTCGGTTGGTGCGGGGTGGGCCGTCACACTTGGTATCAGAGCTCTAGGTTGCGTAGTTAACCTAGGGAAAGACACCAGGGAGAGATAGTACGTATATGAGAGCGCGTATTTGTGATTACTTTGGTTTTCAAAAGCTATATATGTATATACTATTAGTAGTATAAGAATGAAGTCGCATTGCACTAGCACCACTATGGGGTTATTAATCGTTTCCCTTTTTCAGATTGACGATGAGCCGAGACACGAGGGGTGCTGGTAGAGGGACCAACCAGGGGAATGCCGCTGACATGAGGGCGATGTTTACTAACTTCATGAGAGACATGCTTAGAGAAGTGCAAGGGGCAGTTCCCATTCCCGGAGTTGGTGTTGGCCCAGTAGTGCAGGCGCCTAGGGTCGATTTCGCCAAGTTGTGCAAGGATTACACTAACCTTGGCGGAAAGCCGTTCCACGGAACGGAGTCGGCAACGGATGTTCAGGACTGGATGGATAGCTGTGACTGTATCTTCGATGACTTGGGTCTTGAGGATGCGTTGAAGAGAAGGCTAGCGTCTCGTCAGCTGCAAGGGCGAGCGATGAATTGGTGGAATGCCATTAGAACAGCTACTCCAGAAGATCAAGTTACTTGGGTTCAGTTCAAGGCTCGCTTTAGCGAGAAGTTTATTCCAGCCACCCAGAAGTCAGTATTGTTCAAGAGGTTCTTGGAACTCAAGCAGAACGGAAGGGCAGTTTCTGATTACATTGCTGAGTTCGACACTTTGTCGAAGTATGGACTGTCTCTTATCGACACTCCTGAGAAGAAGAATGAGAAGTTCATCACTGGTTTGGATGGATACTTGGGGGAAAGGCTTATCAACCACATCGATGAGACTTTTGAATCGATTGTGGGGAAAGCTTCGAGATCAGAGAGTCTTTACCCCAAGTCAAAGACTTAGGCTGCATCTGCAGAAGGGCCAAAGCCGGAAGCAGGCGGTGGAGGCAAGAATAACTCTCAGAATAAGATGAAGCAGGACCAATCTAAGGGTGGCCAGAAAAAGAACAAGAAGGATGTTGAGTGCTTCAGCTGTGGAAAAAAGGGCCATTATGCTAAAGATTGTCGGGCCAAGCCAGCAGATAAGAAGTGCTTCAACTGTGGTCAAGTGGGACATTTCAAATACAAGTGTCCGCAACCTCCTAAGGAGAAGCAAATTGTGAAAGCATATGCTATTGATGTTGTTCCTTCTTCGTCGAATGCCCCGACTGCGGCGGAGAAAGGAAAGAATGTTGTTATTCAAGGTATGCTTTCTATTTATGATGCACCAGTTCGAGTTTTGTTTGATACTGGGGCTTCCCGTTCCTTCATATCTAGAGACCTGGTAGATAGGTTGGGACTGGAACCCGAGATATTCGATAGACCATTGGTTGTGACGAACCCGATTGGTGATTCGACTAGCCTTAGTATGATTTGCAGGAATTTGGTCTTATCGAGTCATAGATGTATGTTTGTTTGTGATTGCTTTGTTTTGGGCTTTACTGGGTATGGCATTATATTGGGAGTCGATTGGCTCCAAAGATACGGGGTGGTGGTAGACTGTGAGGGCTTTTTGGTGACAGTGAGGGCGGATGATGGGCGGAGGGTAGTGTTTGGTAGTCTACCTAGTGATGGGGTTATGGGTAGTTTTGTAAATTCCCTCGACATCCCGCAGGATGAGTTGTCAGATGTGCCCGTGGTTGGCCAGTATCCGGACGTCTTCGAGTAGGTGACCGGGCTTCCACCACACCGAGAGATTGAGTTCCGTATTGATTTAGTGAAAGATGCCAGACCTATAGTGATGCCACTTCGCCGTATGGCACCAAGGGAGCAGCGAGAGCTCGGGGTGAAAGTCAGCAATCTTTTGAAGAAGGGATTTATTAGAAGGAGTGTCTCCGAGTGGGGAGCACCAGTTGTGTTTGCCACTAAGGCAGATGGTTCCCTTCATTTGTGTGTGGACTATCGCGAGTTGAATAAGGTAACGAGGAAGAACAAGTATCCTCTACCGCGGATAGATGATTTGTTTGATCAACTGGAAGGAGCAAGAGTGTTGTCCCAGTTGGACCTCGCGACAGGATTTCATCAGCTTCGAGTAGCAGATAAGAGTGTTCCGAAAACGGCATTTAGGACGCCGTCTGGATTTTATGAGTGGTTGGTCATGCCATTTGGGTTGACCAATGCACTAGCCTATTTTGTGGATTTAATGAATCGAGTATTCAGAGATCAGTTGAATAAGTTTGTTCTTGTGTTCGTGGATGATATCCTTGTTTATTCAAGGATAGAGGAGGAACACAAGGGACACTTGAGGATAGTGATGGAGGTGTTGAGGAAACACCAATTGAAAGCGAAATTCTCTAAGTGTCATTTTTGGAGAAGGGAAGTGAGATTCTTGGGTCATGTTGTTTCAGAGAGTTGTATTGCCGTGGACCCTGTGAAGGTGGCTACGTTACAGGATTGGCCTACGCCCAAGAATGCAACAGATGTAAGAAGTTTCTTGGGGTTAGATGGATATTATCGTAAGTTTATCCAGGACTTCTCAAAGATAACAGCACCGTTGACTCAATTGACTAAAAAGAATCAGTCCTTCGTCTGGGACGAAGTGTGTGAGGATGCCTTCAAGAGTCTAAAGGAGAAGTTGACGCGTGCGCAGTGTTAGTCATTCCTAAAGGGAATGAAGAGATGACGGTATACACGGATGCTTGTGGTACCGGACTGGGTGCTGTATTGATGCAAGGAGGTAGGGTTGTAGCTTATGCTAGTCGACAGCTAAAGCCGCATGAGAAGAAGTATCCTACCCATGATTTGGAACTAGCAGCGATTGTGTTTGCATTGAAGATGTGGAGACATTATCTCTTGGGAGAACGATTTGAGTTGTTTACCGATCATAAATCGTTAAAGTATCTCTTCTCCCAGAAAGATCTGAATCTCCATCAGCAGAGATGGTTAGAGTTCTTGGCTTCGTATGATTTTGATATCGCATATACACCTGGGAAAGGTAATGCGGTAGCCGATGCCTTGAGTAGGAGACATGCCAGTTTAGGGGCAATGTTTCTTGAATGGAAGCAACTGGAATATATCGCGGGATTTGATTTCAGGCCAAAGTGCGAATTAGATCCAGTCATGCTAGCTAGTTTGGCGATCAGACCCACTTTGATAGAGCGGATTGGTTCCAGCTAGAGGGACGATCCTAACCTATTGGAAATCATCTCCAAGTTAGAGATGGGCATCGACAGTGAGGAGATGAATGTCTATGGGCTTGATCGAGATGGATGGCTTCGAAAGAAGGGAAGACTAGTTGTACCCAACGTAAATGGTTTGAGAGATGAAGTGCTTAGAGAATGTCATCACTCAAAACTGACTATACATCCCGGTGGTAATAAAATGTATCAAGACATGAAGCAAACCTACTACTGGGAAGGGATGAAAAGAGACGTTGGGAAGTTTATATCCAAATGCATGAATTGCCAGCTAGTTAAAGCCGAGCAAAAGAAGCCTAGTGGGTTGTTGCAACCATTAGAAATTCTTGAATGGAAATGGGAGCAAGTCTCGATGGATTTCATCGATGGCTTACCGAGGACTAGGTCGGGATATGATAGCATTTGGGTAATTGTGGATCGATTGACTAAGAGCGCAAGATTTATACCAGTCAAATCGACCAGGACGGCAACCAAGTTGGCAGAATTATATATGAAGTGGGTAATGAGATTTCATGGAGTACCCAAAAGCATTGTGAGTGACCGAGACCCGTTGTTCACTAGTGGGTTTTGGAAGAGCTTACCAGAGGCTCTAGGGTCAGGATTACATCTCAGTACCGCATATCATCCTCAGACCGACGGTCAGACGGAGAGGGTGAATCGTATATTGGAAGATCTCTTGAGAGCTTGTATATTGGATTTTGGTGGATCATGGGATGACCATTTGCATCTAGTAGAGTTTGCATATAATAATAGCTACCAATCCAGTATCGGTATGGCTCCATATGAAGCTTTGTACGGAAGACCGTGCAACTCACCATCATGTTGGATAGAGACTGGCGAGAAGTTTATGCTTGGACTAGATGTGGTGAGGGAAACTTCAGAAAAGATTAAGATCATTCAGCAAAGAATGAAAGCTGCCCAAGATAGGCAGAAGAGTTATGCTGATAAGAGGAGAAGAGACTTGAAATTCTCCGTTGGTGACTTGGTGTTTGTCAAGATTTCTCCGTTGAAGAGCGTGATACGATTTGGTAGGAGAGGTAAGTTGGCACCAAGATTTGTTGGCCCATTCCCTGTTCTTGAACTAGTCGGGAATTTGGCGTATAGAGTTGGCTTACCAGAGAAGATGGCGGGAGTTCATAATGTGCTTCATGTTTCCCAACTAAGGAAGTTCGTTCACGACTCAGATATGACTATTTCACCTGATCAGTTAGAGGACTTCGAAGTAGAACCCGAGGCGGTTGGGAACCGCAAGCCGATTCGTATTGTGGGGCACGATACGAAGCAACTTCGAAGGAAGGCGGTGAGGCTAGTCAAGGTTCAGTGGGGCGAGGACGAGAATGATTGGACTTGGGAGACAGAGGAGAGCATTAGGAAGGCATATCCAGAACTCTTTGCCTGGTAAGATTTACTTTGCAATTTACTTTTCCGCATGCTAGGGTAGATTTGTTTTGCTTGGTTGCATGTTTGATTGTTGTTTTATGAATGATAGGCATGCGGGGCCTTTGTGTGTGCTTTGATTAGGGAATTTCGGGGGCGAAATTTCTTAAGGGGGGGAGAGTGTAATGACCCGCATTCTACGCATCGGGGGATCGTAGAATATTTATTTCTTTCCCGTATGAAGTCATATGGTCATGTAACCTTGGGAAACATCTATTAGAGTCATTTCCCATGTTCATGATTTTGTAGATTTTTAAATGACCATTTTGCCCCTAGTTGGTACTGTTTTGGCCATAACTTTTGATTAGAAAAGAATTTTGACCTGAAACCACTTCCATTAGATTCGTTTGATGGTTTACCTTTCCGTAGAGTGGTCATAATAGCCAAACGGACTTACCGTTTGGGAGATATGGCTGAAATAAGGTTTGGAGGATGAAAAACTGCTTAACCGGGTCAAATCGGGTGATTAGTGAGTAGGCCCATAACCCATTTCGGGATTAGGGTTATGGGAAGGCTAAAATGAGATAGAGCATCATTCCATTTCAGTTTTCTAGCCTCCACTTATCACCAAGGAACCCTAAAAAATGGCCTCCAACCTCTAAATCACCTCCAAATCATCTTTTGGTCAAGGATTTGGCTTAGCAACCCCTAATCAAGGAAGATCTACATCAAAGCAACATTGGAGCTGCTGTTTAGCATTGGAATTCACATCAAATTAGAGATTTATTTCAGATCTTAGTTTATTTGTGGCTAAGGTGAGTGATTTGCATAGTTTTACACTAATTATGGCTAGTTAAGGGTGATTAGTGTTAATTAGCGAATTTAAGCATGATAAAATTCTGGAAAAATGTTCATAAATTCCTAAATGATGTTTTAGACCTTTGATATGAATTTGGGTTAATTTGGTTAACTTTTACTAATCCTATCATTAGTTTCACCTCAACATGCTTAAGGGGAAATATGGGGCTTTGGGGTATGTTTGATCCACTTTAACCTATCATATTGATGTTTTGATGTTTGTGGTTGATTATGCATGTTGCTATGACTATATGAAATGCTTTGTGATTGATTTCAATAGTTAGAATGGTCGAAAACGTCGTCGAATGGCGTAAACACTTGCTGGAAAAGTCTTAGATAACAGTGCAGGTTTCGGATCGGATCGGATATGGGGCTCGGATCGGATATGTTGAACTGGGCAAGGGATTCGATCGGATCGAAACCTGACACTTGAGAAAATTGGCAAAAAGGAAGGCCACGCTAACTGAACTGGGATCGGGTCGGATTAAGGAGGAGGGATCAGAGCAGATAGAGGAGGATGGATCGGATTGGAGCATGTGAAGGATGAGGAGGCGGATCGGAGCGGAAGCACGAACTGGAGGGGGATGGCACCCGACCCGACCCGAGGAGAAATACCCGACCCGAACCGTACCAGAAGAAGACCCGACCCGACTCGATGGAGGATACCCGACCCGAACCGATGGCTTGAAGAGAAACCCGACCCGACCCAGTATTGACCAATAACCCGAGATGCAAAGGTAGTCCAATATGGGAAGTTAGAGCTCAGGATCCAGTTGGGAACCGATGAGTTCACTTCATGGTTGGACTTTGCTGCGGGACGTGTGCTAAGGAGTTGCCAACGTTCATAACTTCGATTCACCACTAAAAATGAAGGATGGGCTACTTATCAGTGCAGTAGAGTCATTGCGACTCGAGGGGCAAGGTGATGGTAGCAAGACTACGCTATCAGTCTAGTAGATTCTTTATGACTTAAGGGGCAAGGTGATGCGTAGTAAGACTATGAGCCAGCGCAGATGGGGTGAATAACTCCATGGGGCAAGTGGACATAGTAAAGGATTGGTAAGACTATGAGCCAGCGCAGATGGGGTGAATAACTCCATGGGGCAAGTGGACATACTAAGGATTGGTAAGGCTATGAGCCAGCGCAGATGGGGTGAATAACTCCATGGGGCAAGTGGACATAGCGAAGGATTAGTGGTTACGTTATCAGTGCAGTGAAGCCATTTATGACTTCATGGGGCAAAGTGATCGTAGCAAGGTATGTTGGGTGATCGAAGTGGTGAGTATCGTATGCTTTATGCACTGAGTGAGAGATGTGAGGATGGATGCTATGTTTGATTGTTTGCCATCACTATGACATGCACACCTCCCCCACCTCCGTATCTTTACATTGTTTGATATGGAACCTTAGAGTGTTGTACAGTATGTAGTGCTAACTCTTTGGTTGTAGGTTCAGGTTCAGGTATGTTTTAGTCTGCCTGTTATTGTTCACTTTAGATGCTTATCGCTCATACCAGGCTTTATGTATGACCCAGAGTTTTATGTCTCCTCTTATTACTCTGGGTGTTCACACGAGCAGACTAGAGACAGGTTAGATGGTGATGTGCGAGTAGCTGATTCGGAGGCGGGCAGGAGGCTTCCATATATGAGATATAGATATTCTCCCTGTGTTGTTGGTGGTCGCTACTTGGGCATTAGTAGCGTACCCCCTTTTATCTTACTTTTGCTTTGAGACAGTTTGAAAAGTTGTAATAAGCTGTATTTTGGATTTCCGCTGCTATGATGTTTAGTTCTGGTTTTCAGCTTATGCACTGTCTCACCTGTTTTATGTCAAGTATGTTATTATTATATTTTATTCTATGCGCTGTGAGACATTCTACAGGTTCTTTGTATGTTCATTTCCTTCTTCCCTTTCCTTCTGACGACCCGTTCCATGCTAACTGGACATGTGTACAGCGCACCTTTGGAGTAAATGTCGGTTGGTGCGGGGCGGGCCGTCACAGACTATGTTCATGATCCCAAAAACTGTGTTGTTAACGAAGGATTACGACATCTTGCTATTGGACCAAAAAGAAATGTCAAGACTTATCCAATATACTTTGTCAATGGATTTAAATTCAACACCAATGATTACGGAGCTGAAAAATTAACGTATAATAGCGGTGTATTTGTCAAAGGTAGTGATGATCTAGAGGAGCATATAAAAGATTTTATGGCGTCTTAACGCAAGTTGTAGATTTGACATATTATGTTCGTCCCTTAGTGAAAATTTATCTATTCAAATGCCACTGGTTTAGCAATGTTCCTCGTTCTGGAGTTAACGTGCACAAAGATTACAAGCTAATAGAAATAAGGCATACGTCGCATTACTATAAGTATGATCCTTTCGTGTTAGCTAAGCAAGCACTACAAGTGTATTTTGCTCCGTATCCATCCTTAACAAATATAAAGCAGATTGGTGGGCTGTTTTTAAAACAAAAGCAAGATTTACATTTGATGGAAATAATATTCCAGACGAAGCAACGTATCAAGCAGATCTTGAGCCGAATACTGAAATTATAATAGAAGATGACATTGATGTCGGGTCGTTGAATGATGAAGCGAATGTTATAGTAGATGCATTTGAAAGTACTGAAGTAAATGATATAGAGTATGAGACTGAGTCTGCATCCGAAGATGATGAAGACTGATGTTATGTATTTATGTTATGTACTCTTATGAGCTATGTATCATGTTGTGTACTCTTCTGAGCTATGTAATAACAATGTTATTGTTGAATATGTATATGTGTTATGCATTGTTCTTGTCATGTACGATTTATGTAATGATAATGATGACTTATGTTAATAATTCAAGTTATTTTGTATGCATTATATGATTGTAACAGATATGTCAGATAGACGACGCTCGAGGAGTTCATCTCGGCCGACTCCTTCACCATCTCCTGCGCCAGGTGTAGGTCCTAGCAGCTCTGAGCCAGATCTGCAGCGACGTGCAGAGGTTGTTCCGAAGAGTGCTGGGTAAGTATCTAATTTATTTCAATTTAAATTAGTTAAAAATATATGGTTTATCTATGTAAACATGTACACAGCACCGGGTTTGAAATCGAGCCAGCGGATTTCATTTTAAAAGTGTCAAAGTAATCGTACACGAGTAGGATGTCTGGGACTTGGCCTCATTGGGATAGTATCCCACCCACATCAAGAACGCCATTCTAGACGATTTGCTGGTAAGTATTTATTTATTTTATTATTGGAAATTAATATATACTGTAAATAATTCAAAATAAATTTAATTTGCAGGCGATTGTCCGTGTAGAGGAGCATGACATGCAGGTTTTTTTGACACACTGGAATATTAAAATGCGAAAGAATTACTGAGAAACAATTTCTAGGGCGAAGACATCACAGAAGAAGCCTAGATGGATGGCTGACGATGTTTGGGATGGATTTCTAGCATATTGGGATACTGAAGCAGGGAAAGTAAGATATAATGAAAATAATTACTTTTATGTTGATTGCATTCTTTTATTTAATTATGTATCAAATTTAATAGGAAGTAGCAAAAAAGAATAAAGAAAATAGAGCTAAGAATCCTGGTTTACATCGCGGTGGCTCAAAATCATTCCAGCAGCATAGGAGAGAACTGGTATAAATTTGAAATAGTTTTTAGCATATGTTCAAGTAAAAATTGAGTGCATATCATTCATTTTTATTTTTAGTAATTTTATTACTGTATATATACTCAGATGGCAAAGTATAGAAGGGAGCCTACGATGGCAGAGGTTTTCAGGCATACTCATGCGGTGGAGCATACTGATGACGAAGGGAACGTGACATATGATTGGGCGGACGACAAGGTTGCGGGCGTAATGGTAAATATACTTATTAATAATTAAAATATTTCATATTCGTTCATATCACATTATATTATTAAATTATATGACATTTGTATTGAAATTATATTGGTATTGTAGGAGAGATATGATGCTGAGTCAGCTAGAGTGACTCAGGCCAGTGGACGAGATGAGCTTATAGTTGCAGAGTGCAATCGTATTTGGGATGCTATTATTCAGCCGCCTAGTCGTAACAGGCGATACGGCTTCGGCAATCAGGAGGTACCTTTTTTAATTTAAGTTTACATTTAAAGTGTATTCAATTAACATGCATTCTTTTGCCTTCTTTTTATATTAACATGTTAAATTAACATTATAAATATAGAAGCTTTAAATTGACATGTGTATTGATCTTCAAAGTCCATGTATATATTACAAGTCCATTTACAAATGTGAACTTGAATTATTTCGCAGGCTATTGATTTTCAACGAGGATATAGAAAGTCCATGGAGCAGGAGGCTATAGCTCAGTTGAAGGAGCAACTGGAAGAGATGAACGATTGGAGAAGAAGCCAGCTGGCTCAGGAGATAGACGAGCGCATTGCATGCTATTATGACGAGCATGGATCGATGCCAGACGAGGACGATGGTGGGGATGCTACAAGCGAAGAAGAAGAAGATAACGAGTAGTTTGTTTGTTCTTGTGCTTGGGTATGTATATACACTTACTTTTTTATTTGCTTTATGTACGTACGATGATATTTGATGACGGTAGGGTCTGGTTTGATGTATTTTGATGTTTTGTGATGATGGGACGATGATATATGGTGTGATATTGTTTTTTGGATGTATGACGATGGTATGTTATGGTATTGTGATGAATTTAGTAATGTTTTGGATATATTGTGTGTTGTAGTTATATTTATGAGTGTGTATTGATGATTTTGGAATGATATTGATGGATTGGTAGTGGATTGGTTTTGATGTTGAGGCTTGATGGAAAGGTATGGCTGTGTATTGCAGAAAAAGGGTTCTAGATTTGCGACGGCTGGCGACATCAATTTGGTCATTATTTTGCGTCGGCTAGCGACGGCTAACAACGCCATATAGCGACGGCTTGTTGGACATCATTAGCAACGATTTAGCAACGGCTTGCAATGGCTTCCCGGCAAAAAAAACCACCTGCCCACTCATGATGCCACGTGGCAAGTATCCGTTGCAAGCCGTTGCTAAATGAGTGACGGAACCGTCGCTTTTTCCGTCACTTTTTTTTGCTCGCGACGACATTTATAGCGACGACAAATAGCGACGGCTAGCGACGGCTTGCATTGGCCGCCAACGGCTATTTGCCGTCGCTATTCACTGTTCATCTTGTAGTGCACAAATATTTATTTATTTATGCACATATAAATATATGTTTATTTATGTTTGGTGATTGCAAGTTTGAGATATAATTAAGCTTCTAAGGACGAAATATTTTGAGAAGTTTAATACTTGCTTATATTATGAATGCCTTGATTATCTAAATTGCAAGGCAGTTTCTTGCATGGAGGCAATTATTATCATGAAGCATGGGCCCATGAGGATGTTTGCCTAGATTATTTTTAAAAAGGTATGTAAAAGGGGTCGGATCAGGTCTAATGAAGGCAAGTTTAACTATAAATTAATGATGTTTTTTCATATTGCTTAGATAATATGGTTACCTATATTGTATGTTTGTGTTTTGGTATATTTATTTGTTAACCTCTATACAAATAAATTGCTATTGTGAAGCATAATTTGCATTGTTAACATATGAATGATTTTATTCATTATTAACAATTTTTTTTGTAAAACACATGACTTTAAAAAAAAATCAAGGACCAGAAGAAGTACTTCAATTAATCTACTGTCATAACTGTATCTTTACTATTTTGTTCTCAACGGAGATACATAAGCATGAGCTGGGCATAATTAAGGGTTCATCATATCAAACTATTCCTATTGTTCTAAATGCTTTTGGTTTAGTTATATTTTAGCAATATCTTGATTCATGTCATTACAGGAAATGATTTATAACTTGAGACGAGGAATATAAGTTAATTCAAGTTCCAACTTTCTTCCATTTTTCTTGAATTAAATATATGCTATTATAATTTTGTGGCAATCAATGCTATGAAAAACATGGTATAATCAATGTGGAATACTTTCTGTGAAGGTTATTTATCTGTAGCATTTTCATTTCTCATTGAGTTAAACAAAGAATAACTTAAGTCCGTACTCTCAATTTAACAGTTTGGCAAATTTTTGCTTCTTGAATAATTCGCTTCTTGCTCATAATTTTTTTTCCCTTTTCATTTTTTTTTAATGTCAAAATTTAGATTCTTATTAAAAAAATTATAACATAATCTTCATGCTCATAGTTACATAAGTTCCCATACACGTATTTTTTATTTTTGGTTAGTTCTGTCGCCTAAAATCAAATACATCTACGCACTCTTTATACTTCCGAAGAAATATTATAAAAATACATTACTGATTTGACACTTCTTTACGACTATACAAACAAATACAATGAAACTACGTTTATTTTGCTCTGCCCGTGTGCGGAGCATGGGTGCACACTAGTATATATATAATCCTTAGACCAAGTCAAACCCTTATTCCTCTTTTCCCTGGTCAAAACTCCAAGCCGACATCATTTTTTCATAAACGTGAGAATTCCCCAATTGAAAAACCAATATAAATCCAAGTCATATCCCTAAAATCTCTAAACTCATGTATTGGTAATCCTTAAGCCTTCCTCTTCAATTCTGTGTAAGTACTGTGAGGTTCGAACTCTGATTGTCCGCTGCGAAAAATTCCAGCGATGGTTAGGGTTTAGGAAATCATTGGATTTGAGGTTTGATCCGCGAAATGGAGTTCATATTTGGGGTAAGGAGATCAATTAGAGGTTGTTAATAAATTTTTGCACTACAACAAAAAGAATATACTACAACAGTAATTTTACAACTGTCAGAAATTGTCAGTTGTAATAGATGTTTTTTACAACTATTTTATGTAGACAGCTGTGATAGATTTGTTTTCAACAACTCTTTTATTCAGCCAGTTGTAATAGATGCCTATTACAACTGTTTTTTTGGCCACTTGTAATAGATACCTATTTTTGACAACCATTTCCTTTTCTCTGTTGTAATATACGTATTTTACATCTGCTTCTGGCAGTCGTAAAAGATCTTCGTTTTTAACAACTCCTCTTTTTTTAGTTGTAATAGATATCTATTACAACTCTTGTTGACAGTTGTAAATGTTGTTCTATTTCTAACAACTCATACTTATGTCAGCTGTAATACATGCCTATTTCATCTAATTTTTTTTGTCGAAGATGTTTGTTTTTAACAACACTTTTAATTTGTCATTTAGGATACAAGACTATTAAAATTTTCCGTTTTATCTGTCTTATAGTTATACTTAAACAATAATACTTAATAATTAATATTAAGAATTAATAAATAATATTTAATACTTAATAGTTAACTTTTAGTAATTAATAATTCATCACTAGAAACTAATAATACCATTTTCGAGTTTTCTAGAAAATTAAAAGGATAATATTATACAAAAGTATACTTATTCAATAGTTATAATTGGTAATTATATTAATATTAATATACAAAATAATGATAAATAATAATTACTACGTAATATTGATTGTTTAATAATACTTAATATTAGATATTAAGGAACATAATCATTAAAAAGAATAATAATTTATAAAACTATTAAATAATTAATTTTATTAGTTAACACTAAGAAGTAATATTTAATATTTTGTAATTATAGTTGACATTCATATTCGATGTTTAAAAGGAATAATCAATAAATAATAAATTATTTTGGTTATTTAATAATTAATATCAAATAAATTAAAATTGGAATTAATAGTTTTATTTACTATTCAATATTTTGTTAAAAAAATTAAAATTTCTAAAATAATTTGGTCATAACTAATATCCAATAATTTAAGATGGTAGTTTAAAATAATAGTTTACAAATGTAAACTTAGATAGGTACTTATTTATGATTAGTAACTAATGATACTTCATGAGTTTAGAATTTGAGATGACGGACATTGGACTCATGTCATACTATCTTGGAATTCAAGTAATTCAGTGTGAGTATTGTATATTTATTTCTCAGGAATCATATGCAAATGAAATATTAAAGAAATTCAACATTGATGGATGCAAACATGTAAATACACCAGTAGAATGTGGTACAAAACTCTCAAAATGTATACAAGAAGAGATGGTGGATCCCACCCTATTCAACAACATGGTTGGTTGTTTGAGATACTTAACATGCACAAGGCCAGATATACTTTATGCTGTGGGCCTTATTAGTCGTTACATGGAAGCTCCTACTACATTGCATTTGAAGACGGCGAAAAGAATTCTTTGATATATTAAAGGTACCGCTAATTTTGGGTTATTATATTCAGATTCTAATAATTTCAAGTTGATTGGTTACAATAATATTGATTGGGCTGGAGACGTTGATGACCGTAAAAGTACAATTGGATTTGCTTTTTTTATGGGAGACACGACATTTACTTGAAGCTCAAAAAAGCAACCAATTGTCACATTATCAACTTGTGAATCGGAGTATGTTGCTGCTTAGATTGTGTATGTCATGCAATTTGGCTTCGAGAGTTATTAAAGGAATTGCACATGTCACATAATAATGAAATGGAGATATGAATGGATAACAAGTCAGCCATATCACTTACCAAGAATCCTGTTTTCCATAATCGAAGTTCACATTTTGACACACGATACCATTTTATTCGAGAAAAGAATGCCAAAAAGGAGATACAAGCGAAGTTCATCAATTCAAAGGACTAAGTTGCAAATATCTTCATAAAAGCATTGAAGCATGATGATTTTAAAAGATTGCGAGACATTCTTGGAGTTCAAAAATCAAGCTTACGGGGGAATATTGGAAATAATCTTGGATTTTCAGGAAATAATTAATTGTATTGATAAATTAGCAATTGTATTAATGAATGGAATAAATTAAGGAAAAATCTAGAATTCCTATTTTAGAGATTCTAGGTAATGCTTTCTTAGAATACTCTAAAGAATGCAGTGCATTATAAAAGCAATGTAATCAAGCTGATGTATGTAAAAAATCAAAGTTTGTAATCAAAAGACAAGCAATAAAAATTATTTCCTCCTCATTAAAATATATTCTCTTAAAAATTCTTTCTTCTTAAAATTCCTAACAGTGGTATCAGAGCAATAAAAAATTTCCTAATAGAAACTAGGAATCACTACATCGTTATTGCAAGCATGTAGTCTTGTGGGAGCTTTGGATTTGACAATTTTGTATTTAGTGAAGATTCCAAGAGTCTCCACGAATTGTAGTTCTATGTGCACTTTCCTCTACTGCAAACTTGGCTGCACTATCAAATGATATTTTAAAACAATTGACAGGAGAGGAAACCAATGCCACCTCAACCAGATGACGTTAGATGGTTCAAGCCTATAGAGCTATGGTCAAAATGTGGTCGTTGTGGCCATATCAAGGAACCTTTCAGTACCCATGGGTAATGAAATGTGTGTACCATGGAGTGGTTGCACAGCATGATATGGTGTGCATGATCTTGTACAAGCTATCTTTCCCCAAGTGGCCAGAACAGCGATTTCCACTGATATGAAATGAGATGATGTAGCATATTCATCCCTTAAATGGTAGAAAAGTATGATGGATATTGGGACTGAAGCTTATGGTTCATATGAGTATTTGCATGAATTCAATCTGGTCATTTACGGATTAGCTGCAACATTTATTTCTATCCCTATTTTATAGGGATGTAAAATTTTGATGTTTTTTGAATGTATAATTTTTTTCTTTATTTTTTATGCTATTTTATGGGATTTTATATATTGGAAGGTGACAGCGTTTTTATTTTGAAAAAAAAGATTCTAGGAGTCTGAAATGGTTTGTAAAGGCCGATTTGGTTGGTTGTGATTTTGCCATGGCTGGAGTCCCCGTTATTCTTTTCACTTATGTAAGTTGATACATTGTAATTACAGATCATGTCCTCGATTAAAGTGTACTCCAGAAAATGAATTCTTCTTTTGGTTAAAATTGGAACATTTCAAAAATTATTTTGGGGAGTTACTCTAAAATTTTCTTGTAATTTGCAGCTGCTACACGTAATAGGAACAAAAAAATTACCTGTTTGTTATGAGGTAGGTGCAAGAAAGTTTGGATTTGCCAGCGTTGAGTCTCTCTTTGTTGTTCAACTGATCGTCCTTATAGGGTGATTTTCTGTATTTTTGTTTGTTGTATGTACAGTCGTATATACTGCAACTTTCTATCTGATTTTTATGACAAGGCAATTCAGCATCTGTCCAAGGAGCAACTACATAACAAATGTTTTTTAATCTTTGAAGGCCACTTCAAGGTTCGGTAAGGACAGAACGAAGTGTTTTGGATTTGAGTCCAGGATATAAGGAAGAGTATCTAATAAACAAAGCTACTAAGATAAGCATTTTTATCTGATAGGCTAATTATCATATAATTCACATGTCATAAGATCATAGTTGACCAACTTTTGTAATATATGCAAATATGATATCACAGTAATCATGCTTCTTAAATCTATCTTAAATTCATAAAATTCTCATTGAAATGGAGGAATTTTTGGATAAAACCAAATTTGTAAGAGTCCAACTACTTAATTCAAGTTGTCGATTATTTGATAGAAAAGGAGAATTAATCTCGATTTTTTACTTGAACTGATGGTTCTAAATAAATTTATAACTAAAAATTATACAGATGAAATTATTAAATAGATAGTAATAAAGTTATATTTAGATCAAGCAGTAATAAACTTATGATAAAAACCCTTTCCCTTATCTAGTCATTACTGTTCCTTCATAATAACTAGCAATAAATTTTTGATATGGTTCAACAATGATGGTTAGACAAACTTTTTTGGCATTAGCAAATCATCAGCATGCAGGTTATATCGTCAATTATAGGATGATATCAGATTCGTAATAACAAAAGGTATATGGATTTTGTGAATTGAGGATCACAGGCTGTGGAAGGCATCTTTTTAGGGATTGAAGCTTCATTAGAAGGCTTGGAACGAGGATAACTGTATATAGTACAAATAATGGGGAATTCGTTAATGTATGATGCATCATACGCATGTCAGCATCTAATGATAATGAATAAAACTATTATTACTCACAGATAATCAGGCGGGCCATTGCTGCATCGTTTAGTCCTAGCCAAAAATATAGGCAGCACGGATGAATTGAAACTGAAGGAGATTAAAAATGGTGAGATCTATTTCTTTGAATATTAGAATTGCACTGTTCAGGAATTTGAACTAGAATCGCAGGGAGGCTATCAACGATAGATATGCTTGGATTTACGGTGCATTGGAAACATGATAAGTAACTAATATTTCTTTGCCCATTTTATCTTTTATATTTAGTTTAGCTTACTAAGCACAAACATGAATGTTTTGTGTTCAATTTTAAATGTTCATGTTTTTTGTTTGTAGTCACATCAAAGTAGCAACAAGCACTTGGGACGGCAGTTTATTGGCATAAAGAGTTTATTTCTTTTGGTTAGTACTTATATGTATTTTTATTGGTATATGTTGTAGATTTAGTTATGTTTGTAATGAAGTTATTAATTCATAATTGGCGTAGACTTAATTGTTTTCGATAGTTATGAATGTGAATGGTCTATGTTGTTTTATATAACTTAAACGATTGTGGTCGTTTATTAATGAAATATTGGTTTTAAAATATCATGTAATTTATTGTTAATAGTCGATGTGAAGATTTAAATTATATTTGTATGTAGTAGTTACATAAATATATACTATATTTATCATTATAAATAAGTCTTTTGCAACAGCTAAAAGTTGTTGTAAAATGACATATAACAACAGTTACCGACACTTGTGATAAACTTAGCAATAACTGCAAATAGCTGTTGTAAAAAAGACTTTTATAACTGTTAAAGACAGTTGTAAGCATGTTTTTACAGGTGCTATGAGGAGTTGTAGAAGGAATCTTTTACAACTGTCAAAAACAGTTGTGAAATATTCCTGCTTTATTACCACTTTGGATATAAAAGACTGATGGGCGTCATTTGTAATAGACCTATTACAACTGTTTTTGGCAGTTGCAAAAAGTAATTTTGTTGTAGTGTTGGCAGGTTTCGTGTCTGAAACTGTCGCACCCTGTAGCAACGACGAGAGGAATGGCCGGACGACGCGACATGGGGAGGACCATCGAACTGAGGGTGAAGGTGTGAGATCGACGAAGGCTTCGACGTGGAGTGCAATGGTGTTTTCAGGTTGTGTGTTAGACAAGTAACAAAGGAGATATGGGTGAACAAATTTTGGCAATGGCGGTAATGGGAGAATACAACAGGCGACAGGATTTTAGATAGGAAGATGTATTAGTTTTGGCTAATACGTAATTAATTAAAAGGGTAACTAGATTAAAATATAATTAATGATTTTAATTGTCTATTTTAATTCGATTAGACCTTGTAATAATGATAAATATTTCATACGTTATCAGAATTGGACAAACCTAGAACCGTTGGAATCATAACAACGAACACTACAACATGGAACTGACCAGAACGAAAACGGAGCTACTTGGAATTTTAGATAAAATTAAATGCCCAGTTTAATTTTATTAAAATAAAATCCTTCAATAAAAGATTGACGGAGTGGAAACTAATGGTAAGAACTCCTTCTCACTCAATATTTTACCATGTAGTTATTTATTTTTAGAGTTCAACACAAGAATACCCATAAATCACATATTATTAGAAGCGATGTATGGATATTAGCGACACACGCATTTCATACTCCGCTATGGCCGCTTGTGGAGCCGTAAATGGCATTGGGTAGTTGAGTATTTATTTATATGGACGATTTGGTGATTTGTGTAATGTGATTGTGATGATTAACATATTAAAAGAATGTTAATATTATTATGGTAGTTGAAACTAAAATTATAAATATCCACTTATAATTTAAACAGTAAAAATGGGAACACCGATTTAAGTGATATTGATTGGGACGATAATTTTTACACATTGACCAAGTGCACAAATAATAATCAGTATTTGTTGTTTGAAAACCCCACATGCGTATTAGGATGATATTTGACATACACTAATCCAAATATTTAGTTGTATGTCAATCGCTGGGTTGACAGGCTGTGACGAACGTTATTTATTTATTTTAATGCTTATACAGTTGTAGAATGCACTCTGGATGATGTTTGAATGTTTAACGATTATTTATCGTTATTGTTAAATGCATGAGATGTATGAAATCCATATAACTGAAATTATATGATAATTGATTGAGTCGTATTTCGATTTAGAATATGAACGAATATTTTAAAATAATATTCAGTGAAGATTTAAATTATTATTTTGATTTTTGATTTTGGATGGACACAAAAATATTGAAATATATGAAACGGTGTTAAATAGTTAAATGCCATTTTAACTCGAACGAGTTTATCGATCGATTTTATAATGAATACGAAAAGAAAATGGATTTCAAAATCAGACATTTTGAAAGTGTTATCATTTTAATATTATAATGATATGGAATATTTAATTTTGATTAAAAATTGAAAATGAAGTTAAAATCATTTTGAAATGAATTTACAAATGATTTATAAAATACGTTTTATATGAAATCGATGAAATATATATTATATATATAATGACTTGAATAGAAAACGCCGCGCAACAACCATTCGTGAATTTCGACCACTAACTTCAAACGGAAGTAACGGGAGATCCAACCGTAGGATTATACTAAAACCGGAACAGTCGGGTTTGTATCGAAAAGAACTTTTCAACGATAATAAAAGATTTAAAATATAATGGTTGGATTTGGAAATATGTCCAAATCAATTTCAGAAAAGGTCGCTATGAATGCAGTTCGGTGGCCATTATTGGAAACCGACTGTATGGGCTTAATAAAATTACTAAAAATATGGGAAATTTATGTAAAATCATAATAAATGATTTAGAAAGATTTTGGATGAAAATTTCCAAGTTGAAAAAGATAAAAATATATTTTTATCGAAATGAACTAGTTAATAACTAGACTAATAATCCAATTATTTTTAGAAAATATAAATTGGATTGAAAATGAGTTTTATAATAACCAGAATTTTTCCAACGTATGGAATAGTTTTGAATGGAAGTAATCTTTGGAATATTTCAGTATTGGATTCCTTGATTACATGGATATTGTTGAGGAATTTGGGAGATACATATATTGTTATTCCCAATACGATATCCGTTAGCTTCAGAATTTGATATTGAATATAAGTCGTTATTATTTTCTATTCAGAGTCTTGTATTTAATATCAAATTGGATTTTGGGTTTGTCGTGAATGGTGTTTTCGACAACACTATTCCTAAACCCAATTGAGAAAAGAATAAATCTTTTAAATAAGATTTAGAGAAGTTTGCCAATTAATTAATATTTAATTCGTATTGAATTGAAAATGGATTTTCAGGTTCATCGTAAACAGTGTTTTAAATGACATTTGTTTTTTAACCCAATTTGCAGTGAAGATATGATTTGGAATTTATAAATCTTTTTATTAAGATTTAAGGGAAATTTTCCAAAGTAAAGTTTTCCAATTTAATATATTAAATTGCAATTGAATGGAATTCGATTTGGTAATAATCGAGATGAGCTTCTGTAAAGGAAGACCGTTATTATATATGGAATTTAAAAGGCTTGGACATTATTCCATTTATATTATTAGTCTGATATAGAAATTTATATCGATTATACATTAATCTGTTTTCCATGAAAATTCCATGGTTAATGGAAGATTATTTGGGTTTATCGTGAACTTTGTTTTAAAGGCCATTGATTCTTTAACCCGAGTAAAGGTAGTAATTATTTCTTAAAGTTGAATAATCATTACGTAATGATTTTTGAGATTAAAGCTGAACTAGAGTTTTAATGAATGTTTAAGTAGATTAAAATGAGAATGGGATAACTAAATTTATTGAATGCATGAAATGATCAAGAATGGAGTACCACCAGTTTTACTCCAGGCGATAGTTAAATCTTTAATTAGGTTGAACGTGAAATGGCAATTAATTTTGCCAATAACACAGTGGATGTTAGATATGGAGTACTACTAGTTTTGCTCCATAGGGTGAATAGGTTGGGATTGGGATTAACAAATAAATGATTACTTCGGTATGACTCGATAATCCCAAATAATTTTTTAAACCTTAATTTGGTTTAGAATTGTTAAAGGATAAAATATTTTTTTTTTGAAATTGATATCCAAAGGAAGATTATAGAAATAGTTTAAATGAACTTATCTTTGATAAAATTAATGGGAACATTTCCCTAAAAATGTGAATATTTAAATAAAAGAATATTCTGATTTGGAATGAGGCGTACGATGTGTTTTTATAGCACTTGATTGTAAGATACGCGAATTATTCATAAAAACCGGGTTTAACCCATTCTGAATAATTGACACGACGACTAAAAGTCGATGATGAAGACGGTGGTTGAAGACCAGAGATCTTCACATCGTTTGGATGATTATCGATGTCTTGATTGGGCTATACACCCAAGACAAGGTAATAAGCGGTGATCTTCTAGACGTACTTGGAGATCAACCGGATATGCGAGGACCTCTCTCCTGTATTGGACATATGGGATGAGGAATAAGGTGCCTCCGGTTTCGTTCAGACCCAAAATGGACTAGTAAATGGATTCGTGTCTGACATTGGATTTCGTTCTGTGTTGATTGATTTCTATTAAATATATATATGTTTGGTGGCGGAGAATTTATTCTCTTGCTTAACACCCTTCTCTGAGACGTAGGAGCTTAGATGTTATATATTGATAGACATCAGTTGCATGGCATGAATTGTCAATGTGGCATGCTAAGATGCAAATGATCAAGGCTTTTGTTGAAAAGTAGAGTCTTGTGGACGATGATCAAAGCACAGCTTTAATTAGCATAGCTTTGTGTAGCGTTAATTCACGAGCTTCAAACCCCGGTATGAACCAGAAACGGGATGAGGGACCGTAGGGAGGGAGTGCATTTTTTTCTTGTTAGGAGTGATGTCATGGTATGGAGCCCAGACATCTTACTTATGTGGATGTTAGCAAGCGAGGCACCTCGGATTTGAGTCCCTAGTGGCACTTGATGGTCGACATACTAACCAGATTTTATGTCCCATAGGGCAGGGAAACATATTGTTTAGGAATAAATAATCCACTAAAGTAAGTGTGGATCGGCTCTGCCGCTCCCAGAGCTCACCTGAGTCTGAGTCCTGAGGCGTCGGCTAGAGTGTCTCAAATTCGGTAAGGAAGATCCCTTGACTTGGTTCATGATGGAAATCCAAATTCCAATACGACATTGTGCGGTTTTGATTGTAAAATTAGTATGGCGACATAACATATGGTACCTATGCCGTCTATGATTGATACATTCATATTGAAAAGTGTTTTAAACATCTAGACACTAATAATAATATCATATGATTTTTATTTTGTTCATATCAAGTATATTTGGCCATTATAAGGTAAAACTCTATCCTTCGGCTTGCGTTGCATTGTGTGATGGGACCTGAGTCTTATAATGGCTTCATTTTTCCTTTTAGCATTGTGTTGTTTTGTTTATGGTATTCTTGGGAGGAAACCCATTCCGTGCTATATGGCGTGGTCCTTTGATTTACCCAACTTTAAAATAAAGTTAATAACTTTTTTAGTTCTCACAGCAGTCCCATGACTGGCTCGGAGTTTATTGTTTCTACCTAAACTCTTGGTGCCCATATTTTCCACAAAGGTAGCTAGTAGTTTTGGTTTTTGCGGATACTTCTTTTCACAAGCTCCTGGATTACAGCTGGAGCTATATTCGGAAAGCTTTGTATCCGTATATCTCTTTCAATTGTGGTTGTAGATGATTTCTGCTATACATTTTATTTATGTATATATTTTTCCACTTTTATGTAATTAAATCTCTGATATTATTCTCCACTGTATATTATTTATTGGTTCTCTGATATTCTTGTACTCTGATGTAAATTGTTGTAATAGCAGTGAAATGTTCTCATGTTTGTGTTCTGATGCGTCGTGTTCTCAAAGAAATCCGGGCTTTCCCGATAGGGGAAGTTTGGGTCGTCTCAATTACCGTTGAAGATCATGTTTTTCTTTCTTTTTGATATACTTAATTTTATGACTGCCTATTTGTCATAATCCAAATATGTACCTGAGTAAGGAAATTGCCTATTTGTATACTTTGAATTTAAGCTAAGATTATATGAGACACATGTTTGATTTTAAACCTATCTTGTGTAAAGTATTGTTTTATAACGACAAGTTATTGAAAAACAAATGTTTCCACTGTTTTTGTTTTATGACTTGTGAATATTAGTCTCAATGATTTCTTTCTTTGTACCTACATCACTCCACATTCCTTAATATGACCTTATTGCAGAATATGAAAGGCTGAGGGGTGTTTCATTTGGTATCAGAGCTCAAGGTTACAGGATTTCAAAAATTATATTAAAACTAAAGTATTTTTCCAATGAAAAATAGTTTTCAAAAATAAAAAGTAATTTTGAAAATAAAAAGTTTTACAAAAATCCCCTTAAGTCCATATTGTTCCCTTGTGTTGTTGTCCCCTACCTTCATTGAGTTATCTATAGAAAACCTATCTAAGATCATATACGTATATTAGGACCATAAATCTTTATAGATTGGAGTTTTAATTCGTGGATAAACTGTTTATGGTCAATTATTTGTGAATTCTTTATAAAACCATATTTAGGAGATAAACTAGTTACTTGACATATATTAGGTAGGACCAATTATGGATAAGGTAATATTAGAGGCTAAGGATTGCGAAATGACCTAAGAAGTATTATCATAAGTATCCGGGAAGGTATTATTAGCTTTGAAAAGGAAACAGTTGACGTAGACACTATGCCGAGAGTGTCATAGGGAAGGTCTTGAACAAAAGGATCAAGTAACGTAAATGAGTAAAGTTTGATGAAAGAAGAGTTATCTATCTCTATTCTTTCTAGTTTACCTATTTTGTTTGATATAAGGAGTAACCATTCTTTTGTCTTTGATTCAATAGTTGGAGGTGGCTACATGGAGCATAGCCACGGTGATATGAGCCATGTAGCTCATTTGTATTTGGTCTAATGAAACCGTCCTTTGCAGATATAGTAAATCCTTGTGTATGCATTAGTGACGCTAGTTGATTGTATGCAGTTAGGCTCTTTTCTAGGCCTAGTAGTACTTTCTAAACCCTATAGGAGGACCGACAATGTTACATACAATAATTGAGGTTTGAAACTAGAGTTTCTAGTTATGGGGAATTCTTTGGGAATTTTCGGGCATGTGTTGTTTTTGGGTTTAGATTGGTCAACCATATAATTAGTCATCTCATATTTCAACACTAGTAGCAGAGTTCGACTTGTATGCTTACATTCTTAGATTTTCGAGATATGAAAATTTTGAGAACGGCTTGAATAGCCAAATATTGGGCTATTTTGACTGTAAGAGGAGGGTTCACAAGGTAGGATATGTAGCTGATGAACTCTGAGATTTCTTACGACCCAATGAGTCAATTATGTTGATTTTTTTATCATCTTTAGTGCATCTCTAGTTGTTATCAATTAAGTTCCTATTATGCTATATTTTTTGAATGTTGGAAGAGGTTAGAAGGTTGCCTCCTAGAAAAGAGACAGGTTTTCGTATTTATATTTATAATAATGCTAACCATGTTGCCTTACCAGTAAACCACATAATTTTAAGGGAAAGATGAGAGTATAGTTTCATATCTATTGTTGGTAGCTTTTCTAGATATAGAGTGATGCTTATAACATTACTCGGTACTGGTTTGCAGCTTAGACATGTTAACTATATGGTGAGCCATTTCGTATATTGAGAGGAGGATGGTTACCAGGGGGTACACATGGTAGACACACCATATGATTAATCTATGAAGAATCAATTGAAGTGGATTATTTTACACCTTAGACCTATCTTTAGGTAGGTTGAGTTTGGTGCTTGTGATAGGAGCTTTCCTGCATGTGTTTTGAGGAAGTCATTGGGCTTCAATCGCAGTAGAAATATTACGGGAAAACAAATAAAGGAACTTTTGGAAAAGATCGGTAGGAGTACGCATTCTTGGATGAGAGACATCACTCGTGTTTGTTGCAAAGACCAATAGTTCCTTTGGCTCTGTAATGATTATAAGTAAATTGTTTCAGTAGAATCATTACTCTTCACCTTATGAAGATTGTCTCTTTGGTTATTTAGAGCGAGCCAGTTCTTCCCACAGTAAGATATATTTGCTAGTGATTTACATGAGGTTTCGAGTAGTGGAGAGGGTTAGAGATGGATTTGTTCATTGAACAACTAATGAAATTACTACAAAACATGTCATTTACACTAGTTGTTTAACCCCTGTTATTTTGGTTCTATAATTGGTGCAAATGCAAACGACGCAAAAAACATTTTTTTGCACCGATTTTTAAAATCGATGCAATTTTTTTACATGATTGCCAATAGGAACTGGTGCAAAAGATGAGTTTTTGCACCGGATTTCACCAAGAAACAATGCAAAAAATGCTCAAAAAGCTTATTTTTTGCATCGATTGTTTTGTACAACCGGTGCAAGAGATGAAAATGTAGCATCGGTTGTTGGTTGTTAAAAACGACTGATGCAAAAAAATAACATTTAGCTTAAAAAAATTATTGCATCGTTTGTTCCTTACAACTGGTGCAAAATGATGATTTTTTGCAAAAGCCCCTCGTTAATTGTCGAAATTTTGAAACGCACTATTATTACAATTATACATATACATCAATTTTATGACCATTTAAAGTAAAAATGATTGACAAACAAATTGAATATGATGTTAAACCAAATACACACACATATACACATATAATTGAATTACAGTGTTCATTAATACAATATTAGTGATTCATGTATTTGTTTTAGTAATATAATTCACATTTTCAATACAATAATCACAAAGAAATAACATGTTCCACAATTTTCAGATAAAGTCCTTCAATTGCTTTCCGTGTTGTTTCTGAATCTTCAATGCTATTGTGTTTGTTTGGTGCAGAAACATTGAAATCAGCTCAAAATCATTTTCCTCTGACCTCCTTGATGCCATTGCAAGAATTCCTGAAATTTTAAATTTATAGTTAATTAATTTCACATTTACATATGATTGAAAATTGATGTTTCTACGATATTACATTAACATCGAACTAATGAAGTGCAACTAGAGTTGGTTGTGTGAATGAGAACCATTTATATACTAGTTATAAAGTATGAACGAAAAGCTCAATGCACATAATACCATGTATGGGGCATACGGGGATGGTAGAAGTTCAAAGTAGGCTAACCATATGTTTGTGTTAAGTAAAAACAACTAATTACCTATAAACAATACAGGTTATTTTATGCTTAGGTACGTTTTTAGTAATACTATAAACTTAAAAGGTTATTTATTAGTGTATACAAGTAACATGTACAATTTACAGAAACTGAGTAAAAACTTCACTTCCTATATTGGAAGATATGTATCACAAATACCACCCATCCATATTAACTAGCTTTAAAACAAGCACCAAAATATCTTCCCTCGAAACCATACCTTTCACTATTTGACTCATCAATATCTTCATTAGAATCAACAGAGGTGATGGAGACATCTGGCTTGAGCTGCGTAGACTGAAGTAATGGAGGCATGGCAACATTCATATATGGAAAAAAAATCTTGACCTAAGTACTTGCAAAGTCTAGCCCAAGCCTGTTTTCATAAGCAAAGAACCTTTTTGAAAAAGGAAAAAAGCCATGAAATTTACATTGCTTTAGGACATGTAAACAATTTACCAACATACCTGTAGCATATAGCTTGTAATAGGGTCATATATTTCCATTCGAGTTCCTTGTAGCTACATCAGAACTTCCATGACCTACAGCAAGAAACAATGTGAAGTTTAAGGAAGAACAACATGTTTCATTTAGATTCTTAACAACAATAACCTGGTAACTAATGTAACTTTTCACAAGCATGCACTAATTAATATGATGGGGGGGAATATACTATTATGTGAATTATGCTAAAAGGACAAGATAAATTTATGTAATTTCCTCACCAGATTAGCATCATGCCTAAATATGTTCTTCCCCACTTCCATGCCAACTAGACTGATGCACTCCATTGATTTTGAATGAAACATACGATTAGATTTTTCAGTTGTGTTAATCAGAATATATTTTAGGTAAGGCATGACAACATCGTAGTACTTCTGAAAGTCTCTTATACAATTGGGATAATGAAATGATTAGAATAATCCTAGACGTATACCTTGCTAGCACTGCATTTCCATATGATACCTGAGATGAATCTGCAACTGATGCCAAAGCCGCCAAGGCTCCGTCTTGCCCCATTTTCTTCCCATTCCGATGAAAAAAAACAATCATTATTATACTTCAACATAAGACAGACTTACCTCACGCCAAAAACTAAAATGAGCATATACTTGTAATAGTACGTGTAATTTGCTAACGATTCCATATCAGTATGGCATCAAAATATCTGGTGTGCAATTATCACTGAAATTTAGGACAGCTGAAGTAGCAAGTGCCTGACAAAATATTCATACCTTGTTAAACGATATGATAATTGTGTTAGGATTGTCGTGCATGTTGTTAAGGTAGGAACAACAATTTGAATAAAATAGTCCTACATCACGAAATAAATTGAAGGAGTGGAGTACAAATATGAGTTGGTGGGAACGTAACAACAAAGATTTCTGTTGTTACAAGGATGTGTGTGCCAACTCATATGCGTGCGCTCTATGTAGGAGGATGAGGTTTTGTTTCAACCATCATTACATAACAGTGGTATCAGAGCCGAAGGTTACGGACTGGGCCATGTAGGCAAGGTAGTGCTCTCAAAAGTTATTCGTAGGATGCGAGTCGGGGGGAGACTGTTAGGATTGCCTTGCATGTTGTTAAGGTAGGAATGGTGTTTTGAATAAATAGTCCCACATCATGTAATAAATTGAATAAGTATAGTACACATATGAGTTGGTAGACACGTAACATCAAGGGATCCTGTTTTTACAAGGATATGTGTGCCAACTCATGTGCGTGTCCCCTATGTAGAAGGAAGGGTGGCTTTGTTCTGACCATTGTTACATAACAAATCGATGGTAAGTCATGACACAAAAGAACACCCATTGTTCAAACATGAAAATATGACTTTCATGAATGATTCAACTATAGTTTTAATCACTTTCATGAATTTTTGTTGATTTCAATAGAGCCGAAACATATACAAAACATCTATTCTTTAACCTTCCCCTCTGAATAGTTAGATACACACCAAATGGAAAACTTTTAGCTGCCAGCATGCTCTGATGCCTCGATCGCCGAAAAACTTAATATTTAGCTTATATCAAAGTATTTTTTCTACCTCATAACCAATCTAGCTTTCTCATTCACCTTATCTTCATTAGGATAACACTCTCAGTTCCCATATCTTTCAGTTGATTTCCTTCCTTATACAACTTGTAAGCTTCAGTTTTAGATCAAGGAGGTCCACTTATTCTTCGTCATCAATGGTGACAGCGACTTCCTCAAGCATGATAATTGGAGAATTCTAAGCTTCGATATCTTTATCATCATTTTAACTGGCCATGTAATTTTCATCTCCCTTATGTTGTTCAGTGTCTTGCCATTTGTCGATAGAGAGAGGAGAAAGGAGGCTTGCTAAATAAACGGAACAAAGGAGAATTCAAGTTTTTACTCAGCAATGAATTGAAACGGATATCCAATAGTAGATGTACTGATTAGATTCAATCCAGAAAGAAGAAAGTAATTTAATATTTCAAGATAACTTTTACACCTTACAGTCTAACTCTAAAATAGCAATCATAATTGAGACAACTTCTTCAAATATTTCTCATTCAAAGAAATCAAATTTTCCTTAAAATTACAAAATACCAAGTAAGTATGGACTCATAAACCAATTAACAAAATAGTAATAACTATGGATTTGAAAATACCAAAAATAAGTGAATAGGATAGTACTTATCCATGACTTAAGAGCATTTTTGATGAATTCTAGAAATGACCATATATAAGATCAAACCTAAGTATTACGCTGTCTCCATCTCTAGTTTTTCCATTAGTAACAATAGTTTCTTCAGGAAGCCCAAGTTTTTTTGAGGTTGCAGTAGAAACAAGAATTTTCTTCATATCCATTTACATTGATGACTGGTAGTGCCAAATTCTTTGGATATAGACAATTTGTAATTATTGTTGATTTGTGAAGAGGTTTAGATTAAGGATTAAAGAACTTTTTGGAGATGTATACTTTTTGGAGATGAGATAATTAATATTGAATCGGAGATGAGGTGATTTAGATTGAATTGGAAACCAATGATTTAGGATTTAGAGGAATCAACGAGGGAAAATTTTAATTAACGAAAACAGCGTGCATTGAAATAATTTGGCCAAACCACTAAATAATTTAAATGTTGGTTTTTAATGTGTTTCTCCTTTTGTTTCGAAGAGATGTCGCACATGAGCATCTGAACATCTAAAGTTGCTTTTCTGTCTGAAGAGATATACTTGAGAAAGCATAATATTTGCACCGGTTGAACATATAACTGGTGCAGGTAAAGTTATTTGTTTCTCCATATTTGCATCAGCTTTCAATTAAAACTGAAGCAAATGTTATTTCCCAATCCTATTGTTTTTTCTATACCAAATTCACTGGTTTGTTATCCTAGAACCAGAACAAAAAATAGTATTTACACCGATTGTTGACACAACTAGTTAAAATGAGGCGAGGCAACAAGTATGATTTGTAGTAGGATGGATTTAAGAGCTGCTGTCATACCTTTTGGACTAGCTTGTTCCTAGGTCTAATTATTGATTGGTGTGGTGTGATGATTTGAGAAGCTTTGTAGTAAGTTGGTAATGGTCTGTGTAGATGACATGTTGGTCCAACCAAAGATGATAATGGATAAATTTGATTTTAGATAAAGAATTCGGTACCTTATAAGCACATGGATCCAAGACCAAGCTCTGTTGGAGTAACTTTTAGAAGGTAAGGAATTTCCTTGATTAGTGGATATTATGAAAAAGTTATTGATGATTTTTCCACGATACAAATTTTTTTGACCTACCTCATCGAGGAAAGTTTACCTTTTGTAGACGCACATTGAGAAGCTATATTTTTTTAGAATTCTGACTAATACGTTGGTATCAGTTATGTTTAGTAACATTAGTAGAGGATCCACAAGAGTAGTTACCTTGAAATAACCACCAATAATTTTTTAGTTTGGTTATAGGAACGTCACCTATTATAAGGAAGGTTTGAAACTAATGACCCTAGATTGTTGATTTGTTGTCCCTGTAAGAATTTGGAACTCAAGACAATAGAGGTTAACTAATTTCGAGTGTTTGATGATCTGGTTTTTTCTTGTGCTCTATAAAAATAAGAACGTAGTTGATGTTAAATTCTACACTTTCATACTATATATCTTGGTGTGGAAGCATTATAAGTACATGTAGCTTCTATTGAATTACTAAGTCTGTCATGGTAGGATCTCTAGGAACTAAGACTAAGTCTAAGCATTGCGGTCATAATCTGAAAAGTTTTAACTCGGAAGTATATCCTAAAATTTAGATAGGATATGAAGATGAATTTCACCATTAGTTATGATCCAATGATCAAGAGTTTGGTCTTCATCAAGGTTATGTCATTTGGGCATGCGATAAGAATTCTAAGAATTCCGTTTGAAGAAAATGAATTATAAGGATAAGTTGGTACCTAATTATAAGAATCAAGTTGATATAATAGATCTTTATATGATCACCAGACCAAAGTAAACATTAAGTTTAGCTGGTGGATAAGCAATTGAATGTTTATGTAAAAATGATATAAATATTTCAAATGTATTAATGATAGGATGAATAATAATGTCCTAAGAAGAGAATTTTTTTAAGGAGGGTACTTTGAAGAGAAAAGTAAACTTTAGGTCCGCTTTGAGTCTAAACTCCATATATATGGTTTCAGAAATAGTAAAGGCCTAATAAGTTTTATTAGAAAATTCATATTTTTGGGAATTTCATGAGAATAACTACATACATATGTTTTGAAAAGAAATTAATTTGTAACTCTTGGATAATAAGTGTTCTTGCTAAAAAATTTCAAATAAGATTTAAAAAGATAAAAATAAAGTGTGGAAAACTATATATATATATATACATATATATAAAGTTAAAGAAGAAGTGCATCCTTATAGGATTGGACAATATAAGTAGAACAAATAGAGGAATACATCACCGCAAAGGTAAAGACTTGAAATTGAAATATGGATATGGTAAAAGTGAGTCTACTTGGAAGGTAGAGCAGACTCTAGAATTTTAAAACCAAGTTATGGCGTCTTAGCCGTATTAAACTAGTTTAAAGAAAAAGAGGAAACAAACATAAAACTTGGAAGATAAGTGGATAACTTAATTGGAAGGTTTCTTCCTTAAGTATTTAGGATGGGTAAGACGATAGAGCTCTCCAGTGGATTTGTGTAGGACGAATCAATCATTGTAAGTGAAATTATCCAGATTGGTAGTTTGAAGAAAAAGTATGAGTCACTAGTGAGTCATCATATGATAATGCATTATTAAATTCAACTATAAAATCTTTTATCTCATAAAGAGAACTTCTAGTTATAGCAGATTGTGTCTTTGAAGAATTCAAATTTTTTCCCCTTGTTCTTTTGACGAACGTTTCCTTCTAGACATTATGTCATTAACTTTTTCCTTTAATTAAGATGGTTCTTTTAATTATCCTTGGGAAAGGTAGATCTTAGGATTAAGCCTATGAATCGTAGGACCGATTTGAAACATGTTATGTATAATGTAGGCAAGTGTTTGCAGTGGATTCATATATACACACTAAGCACCATTAGTGATCGGCTAACTAGGGCACCATCATATGTATATGGATGTGTGCGCATATTTACTTTATTTCCATGGTTAAAATAATGGATGATTATCAAATGGTTTTTACATATGAATGATATTTAAAGCAAGCATATAGAACTATCTATTGCCATTAGGATTTTTTTTTCATATGTACGGATACATTGCATAAGCATAATTACGTAAAAATGTCAATTGAATTGGTAGACGCTTATTTTTTGCATTAGTTAGAGACATATACATTACACTGTTGCATAGCTACACAAATAGCATTAGAAAACTTAAGGACAATGGATGCGAACGGATGATGTGAGTATATGGTTGTAGATATTTGTATGAAAATATTTATATCATTCTTCTGACCTTGGAAATTTCGAGGATGAAATTGTTTAAGGAAGGGAAAATGTAATAACTTAGTTTTTTAAGACACGATAATTAATTAATAAAATAATGATTTGGCAAAATTATCAAAATTTAACTGCGGAAGTTACACCATTATTCCATGGTTATTTTTTGATCAATTTACATACGAAGTTTGTAAAATTAGAGCTAATATGAAATAGATACAAAATAGACAAGTTACAAGTTAATTTTGAAATTAATAAAAGAAGCTAAAAAGAAATTTTTATCAAATAACCTAATTTGACTATGGACTATTTTCCATTGCATCAGATACGATTTTCTAGGTTATTTTCATATATAAGTTGTCAAGATCTGAGTTCGTATGGAAAGTTATCATAAAATCAAAATTAAAAGAAAAAATAAATTTAAATATATAAGGGTCGGGTCGACCTAATCTAGAGCCAGGTCGATCTGGGCGACAGACCCTCCCTATTAATAGAGCGCAAATCGTACCCATGCACAAGGCAGTTAGCCAAATGTTGTTTTTGCATGTAACGTTGTTGAGTTGGCTTCTTTTGATTGGTTTGTTTTTAAATCATTGCCGACCTGGCTTGTTTTTGTTGGTCGTGTAACATGGCTGGCCAAGATTTAATCCATAAATCCAACGACCTAAGATCCCGAATATATTCTATAAATAGATCTCTAGATCACAATCATTCCTCACAACACAATCTCTTTTCCTCTGGGTTCTCTCTTTTTGAGATGGACCTGGCTTAAATTTTTAGGGGAAAGATTTATTAAAGTAACACCCTTTTTTGAGACACGATCTATAGAGACCACAGAGGAGCGCTTTGACTATGATAAGTTTGTACTTATTTAAATTTTTGATAATTTTGGAAAATTGGGTTTCTAATAGTTGTAAAGTTTTATGTAGTTTTTCTTTATAGTTCTCTTACAGTTTTTGTTTATTCTAAGTAAGTTAGAAGTTTTCTGTAATCTTTTTGTAACATATTTCTACAGTTTTTTGGTCTTTTTCTTACAGTTTCATTTAATTCATATTTAAATACTTAATTAAATATTAGGAATTAAGTGAAACGGATTGCGCCATTGTATTCATCGTATGAAGGAGTTATTAAGCTTAGAAGTTTGTTTACATATAAGATATATGTATATATATAATCGGTTTAGAATTCAAATCAGTTCAAAAATTAAGGCAGGAAGACCACGCGGGAAATCATCCTGTTAGGGGTCGACCCACAACCTTAGGGTCGACCCACCAAAGATCCATCCAGGTTCATTTCTGAACCTAGACTTGTTTCTGAATGAGATTCGTTGGCGTAAGGCTATAAATAGGACCTCATTTCTATTGTTTAATACATCAAGAACAGTGGAGACAACGAGATGCTACCCCAACTTGGATTGAATTAGCCTACTTTTCTTCAACAACAACTTATACACATACAAGAAATTCTTTTGCAACATCTGCTAGTTATTCTCCTTTCTTTAGATCCAATCTCTGTGAGTTCATGTTATTTTTAGATATAAGCATTTAACAAGTAATCCTGACATGTATATAAATCTGGATATAAACATTTAACAAGTATTCCTGATATAACCGAGAGGGTAAATAGAGTTCAGGAGGATCCTTTGAGGCTGTGTATCCTAGACTTCGAAGGGACTTGGGTCTTCCATTGGTTGAGTTCGCCTACAACAACAATTATTAGGCTAGTATTGGCATTTCACCCTTCGAAGCATTGTACGGACGACCTTGTAGATCACCGACCTGTTGGTGGGAGACTACAGATAGGCTTCTACTTGGACCCGAGATGATTAGAGAAACTTCATAAAAGATTGATCTTATCCGCAGACGCATGAAGATAGCTCAGGCTAACAGAAGTTATATGCAGATAAGAAAAGGACCGATATTGAGTTTAAGGTGGGAGACGTGGTATTCATCAAAGTATCACCTTTAAGGAATGTGGTTCGCTTTGGATCTGAAGGGAAGTTGGTGCTAAGGTTTGTAGGGTCATTTCCCATTGTGGAAAGGATAGCTCAAATGGCTTATAAGGTGAAGCTACCAGAGTGATTAGCGGGTGTTCATGATGTTTTCCATGTTTCTCATTTACGGAAGTGTCTACATGATACCGCAAAAGTAGTATAGTAGACTATGCTTGAGGAAGTAGAGGTAGAACGGGAGGCGACAATTAGATGAGTTCCTACCTATATTATTGGATCAGAGGTTAAGAAGCTTCGCAACTGAGAGGTCAAGTTGATGAAAGTTCAATGGGTAGAAGACCACAAGGATGCAACTTGGGACACTGAAGACAAGATCCGTGCTTCATACCCTTTTCTTTTCAAGGGTATGTTCCTAACTTCTTTTTTCCAAAGCTTTTATTCGCACTTGCTTCTGTCATTCAAGTATATCCTATCGATCGAATCTTCGACCTTTAGGTAGGGAACCAATGGATGTAAACATGTGTTTGAGACATGTTATGTTTGATGGACGCAAGTGGATGCAAGTGTTTTCTAGTGGTTGCTTGTGGATGCATATACACACACACTAGGCACTAGATCAGCTCAATCACTCTCATACTGCATATGGATGTGTGTGCATTTTTTCTTTTGTGGATGGAAATGGATGTATCATCATATGTATGTTGCATTTGGACGGATGATTGTGCACACATATATCATTTACATGATATACTAGGACTATTTGCATACATGTTGGATTCATGACACTAACATACATTGCATTAAGGAGGTTGACTGAATCAGTAGACTGACTGATTTTTTGCATTAGTATAAAGAGACATACACACACCTTTGCATATGTTCATATAAGCATTAGAAATCTTTAAGGACAATGAATGTCTGTGATTGGTGGATGAGTAGATGGTTGATGGATGTTAGCTAGGATATACATTCTTCTTAACTTGGTGATTTCGAGGACAAAATCCTTTAAGTAAGGGAGAATGTAACACCCCGTAATTTCAATAAGAACACTATAATAATAAAGTAAATAATACTTGATTAAATATTACGAATTAATGAAATTGACTGCACCAATGCGTTCGTCTCGGAATTCTACTTAAGACAGACTCCAAGTTTGCGTAAACCGGACATCGTATTAAGGAGTTATTAAGCTTAGAAGTTAGTTTCCGTATAAGATATATATATATATATACATATATATGTATGTATGTATGTATGTATGTATGTATGTATGTATGTATGTATGTATAAAATCAGTCCAAAATTCAAAATAGTTCAAAATCGAGGCGGGAAGACCACGTGGGAAATTATCCCGTTGGGGGTCGACCCACTCAAGGATGTGTCAACCCTAGGGTTGACCTGGGATCGACCCACCGGAGATACATCCAGGTTCATTTCTGAACTTGGACTTGTTTCTGAATGAGATTCGTTGGCGTAATGCTATAAATAGGACCCCATTTCTGTTGTTTTATATATAAAAAATAATGGAGACAATGAGATGTTGCCCCCAACTTGATTGAATTAGCCTACTTTTCTTCAACAACAGCTTATACGCAAACAAGAAATTCTTCTGCAGCATCTACTAGTTATTCTATGTTCTTTAGATCCAGTCTCTGTGAGTTCATGTTATTTTTAGATATAAACATTTAACAAGTAATCCTGACATGTCTATAGATCTAGATCTAAACCTGTGCCTGTTAAGAATCTGATTCATACCTCTGCCATTACATGTACCCCTGATCTACTGTTCAGTTCTTATATGCCTATTTCTGATATGCCTATTTATGTTATCTTGTGCCTACTCTATTATTATGCCTATTTCTTTTCTTCTCTCTCCCTCTTTCCCTTTTTATTTTTATAGCCAGACTACCTTCGAGCCAAGGCCTATCGTTGAAACATGCGAACAAACGAAACTGGGAATGGTTGGGAATGATAAATTGGGGAATAATTTGTATTTTGAACTATGACACACGACTAAAATTTGGGGCTTATCTTATACTGTGAATTATGACTTGAGTGTTGGGGCATGTAAAAACCTATAGGCTTAATAAGCAGAACATGTAATGAAACCATAATACTTAACCAGTTTTGTGTGGGGTTATATGAACTTGTTAAATAGTAGGGGTTATGTAAACTTGTTTGAATCAGTGGGGTTAAGTAAATATGCTAAATTAGGGGGGTAATATAAACCCGATAAACTTAACCTGTCTTATATGTTGGGGTTATGCGGGCTTGTTAAACTGTTAGGCATAACCTGTCAAAATCCTAGTAGTGGGGATGCAGGCTTAGGGGTGGCTTGTATTATCTGTAGCGTGGGACCCGTATCAGTCAGTAACCCATTCTGGTATCAAAAGAGGGGCCCCGAACTATGTAGGGGTCAGGGCAGGCTTACTGAGCTGATTATAAAAGGTTCATATGGGTGGAGGTGTTCTGATGCCGCATTCCAACGGAGTCAAATGCATGCATGGGTCTGGCTTGCTCGGGAAAATAAGACGCTATAACACCAGTAAATATGGCTGTGTTTATCGGGGTTACCAGTTTAATAAGTGATGCATCCTACCGTGGGGCCGACATAGGGTTTTTAAGGGATAAGGAACCAATCGATTGGGGTAGTAATTAAGGTACATCTAGTCCTGCCTGTTTAAGTACCTGTTATTATTGTTTGGAAGTAACACCCGCTATTTCTATTTGGGTACCTAATATTACCATTTGGGATAAAACCCGTTACTGGAAGTACACCTAAGTCTACCATTATGTTTCTGTTGGGATCATTCATATTTGTTATATTAGTATTTGTGCAGAGAAAAGTATTTGAGAAGCGTAATCCGTTCAGTTCATCCTTCTTATCCTGTTCAGGTTGTTGTACCTATCATATGATACTGTTATCTCTCATTTAGTTTATATGTCAGTCATGATGCTTTTACTTATTTATATGCTAAAAGTAACTGGACTCGCCAAACTTTATGTATGAACCGTTTTCTTTTCTTTTCTCATTCGTCCTCCCCCCAAGGTTCTCAGGGTAGGAGTGCTCAGGATTGATTAAGATTCTCTCTACTGTTTCTGCTTGGAGTTTGGATTTGCTTCGATGTACCGCTTGGACTATTTGTCCACTCTGTTATGGCTCTTTTTGGGGACTATGATTTTATATTATTGTACTCTGATGGCTTTAGTACAAGGCAGATACTTTTATTTGATGTAGTTGGTTTTCAGTATTTCAGACTAACGTTGTAACTGGATTTTGGACCATGATGTTTTTTGTTGGCAAATAAAGTTTTAAATTTCCGCTGCTATTTTTATATATATCTGTCTTGTGATGATTCTGTTTTTGTTTACCTATAATGCTTCACGAAACTTAATGCATTCTGTTAAAGAGTGACAATAACGGACGTGGGATGTCACAGATATCTTCTTAGTCTTCTTCCCCTTTTCTACATCTGACAGTAATTTTTTAGTTTATATACTTATTTTTGATTATGTCCAAAAGGCAGCTAAATCTATGAATAATAACATTTTGGTTATTGATTTAAAGCGAGTGATTTATGCGACTAATTAGCTCTTTTATTTTTCATCCACGAAAAATAGAATTAAAGTAAAAGTGGGTTAAAGGATTGGGGCTAAATTTACAGATAATGAACATAAAATATTGAACTGTAATTAAAAAAAGATTGAACCAAAATATGCAAATTAAAGTAGATTTGCTATTAAATTATAACACGGATTGTAATTGAAAAAGAATAAACCTATTTGCAACATAATATTCTGATAATATTATAAACACATATGGAAATCATAATTGATAGGTTAGACTTAATTGCAAATACAATTATAAACACGAAGGTAATAATCGAAAGAAATGACGGAAATGCTTATTATTGACATGAACTTTAAATTGGGGTTAAGTTAAATATACATGTACTGGTTATGATCCATTTTAGCAGTAATACACCGACTCGAGAAAATAAGAGATTTAGGTTAATTTACATATTAATTGTGGTCGATTCTAACAGCATAGGGCTGATTGAGGAAAATAAGCAGCTAAAGAGTAAGCCCTAGATCACGGGGAAAGTATGCAGGGCCGCAAATTAGTATATTTGTTTATTAGGACCTATACATGTAGTATTTCCTTTTAAGTTTATCACTGATGGTCTCACAAATGATGGATGGTGGAGCCTGGGCACGCTTATGCTGATTTGGGTAAGTAAGCGGTCAACAAAGATAGAGCCGTGTGTTTGGTGCCTTCCGGCAGTGCAATGAGCATGCATGTGTACGAATGAGGAAAAATAAGTCACTACTATGACTAAAAAAGATTTTTTATGTCGTTACTGGTGGCTCAAGTCGGATAAAACCCAAGATCTACAGTGGCATAAGCTACCATGTAAGATGGTAGATTAGCAGTTGATCAATTGTAGTTTAGGAAAATATCCTGATTATGTTTACCACACTAAGTAATTGAGAAAGTGTAAACGATCAGAACAGTTGAACTAAATGAACAATCTAATAAATATATACTCATATAGTTCAGTATATTTCTTCGTATATTATTTCAGCATGTTCACCTTTGTAGTATGCATGAACACTTAACATGTCTGGCACTATATCTATAATTGAGCATATCTTTCCTCTACTAGTAGACCAAATCCTCTTTGTTTCCTTTTCTTTTCCCTAAGTAGGCTTACGCAGCAGGGCGTTTTAATAAATTTCATAAAATTATAATTAAAACCAATATTTCATTAATAATAACTGCTATCATTTAAATTATTCAAAACATCACGAACCATTCACATTCACAATAATCGAAAACAATTCAAGTTTACATCATATTTGAATTCATAACACCATTACAAAAATAACTAACCCATAACATATATCAAAAAAGTACATACTAATAAAAAAATAAGATCCTTAGGCCAATGGGTCTAGAATCTTCACCTCATATCACGCTATCAGCTCTCGTTGCCTTCCAATATCTTAATGTATATACACGATTTGGCCTATCTCCATTTCGGTAGTTTTGGTTCCTTGGTACATAAAAGAACCATTCTTTGTTAAGACGGCGGCTAATGCTACAGTTTTATTTAATTTTCAGTTGTTGTTAGAATAAATATAAATAATTAACCTAAACTACGCATGTTTACATGGAAACTATAAATGAAAAAAATTGTCAGAGAGTCATCTAATGTAAATTACCTAATTCATTGGTAGAATGATGCAAGTACTTTCCTACTAACATAAAAAATACTAATGAAACAGCTTATTTTACATAGAAAAGATAAGTTGTTTATGAAAGAAATTCTCTATTAATCAATAATAAAAACATAATGTTCTATTAATAGCTAGGCACATAAAATCATATTGCTGCTTATGCGACCAAAAGAACTAAAATAGCATATATATTTTTTCTGTTTGCCATAAACAAAATATAAATACTTTAATAATATTCATTGCTAATGGTAGCTATATATCCAACAAGAATCATACCTGGTAGTCCATGTACTGGTTTATACGCAAACTTGTTTTCAGTCTAACATAGATAGAGAAGTTTAGAGTTATGAGCTCAAGAAAACAAACTTTGGTTGATAGACAATCCGCCTATTTTGGTTTCATTTCAAGTACTAAACCCAGCTTGTAAATGAATATAATCAAAAAAGAAACATTTTTTCGAAAAGCTAATTCGATTAGTGAAAATATGGTTAACCTTAATAAAAGGCGCACTGGAACAATCACTGTAAAAATAATATTTGACAAATAAATATTTTTTGCATATACTAAAACATTTGTAGATGAATCAGTTGTATATTATTATAGATACCGCCAATTAAAATATAGAATCAATATGTAAAGCAAGTTCCAGAAGAAAGTTGCCTTGCTTTCACCTTAGATATTCTCCAATTTCCAAAATGAAGCTCTCCTATAATAAAGGAACAAAAAATAGAAAATAAAATGAGATAAAACAAGTATTTTAATTATACTTTAATAAAGCTAGGTAACACCCTACCTATTCATCTTTCAACAAAATTGCAAAGTTTGTAGACAACTCGCCAGATGGCTTTTAGCATCGCCAACAACCATCTGGTTGAGAAAACTGTTATATAGGTTGGCAAGCTTACTTTGAGTAAATTTAATCTCACACTTCTCTTGATTGGTTATACATTAACATACTTCTTTTGATTGGTTATACATTAACGCAGTTCCATGTTTACAATGAATTATAAAGGATAAATAGGCTCATAGCATTGCTCCTTAAGGAATTTAATGAAACTCACCTAGTTTTTTAGGGATTGTTTTTATTTATGATTTTTACACCTTTTCAATTTTAATTTTTGTAAACCTGGATTCCAGTAATATGCAACTAATTGCTAGACAAAACGAGGAGAATCCCATGAAATCATATATACATATCCAAAATATTAATCAAAGGCTCAATGCTTCCAAAAATATTTATACACAAAAGTTGCTTTTTCGAAAATTGCATGTGTACAGTGCGGTTTGAAATCAGCATAGTTTGAATCTTGTTTATTTAAAAATACACATAATGGAAACTAACTCTATTAAAAAATTGTGCATTAATATGTGACACTTTCAAAATTAGTTTTTTAATAGGAACTGTTTGATTCAGGTCCAGTTTAGTTTTCAAATACCAAAAAAACTCCTTGTTTTAAAACTTCATAAAAAATTAGGTCCTTGATTTTCGAAAATCATCAAAAAAACAACATAAACGATGTAAAAATTTACCAAACTTAAATATATAATTCAACACATAATCATCCTCAAAATCATGCAAGAAAACTACAAAAAAATGATTTAAAACAAAAAATAAATAAAAATATTCACGTAACAGTGAATTTCAGCAATTTTTCTACACTATACCACAACAGTTATTTCAAAAACATACAGGTGTTCACACAATTTTTGTTAATTGGCTTCAAAATTTTAAATTCAAAACATACACTTGTTAAAACATCGAAGTATTGTAGAAAATTTATTAGAATTTTTTTAAAATTGCATACAGATGAAATATCATTCATCTCTAGTAAATTGCTGAAAAAGATGCAATAATTTACAAAATTTGTAGAGATATCTGCAACTTTTCCACCTAGTACACTGTACTACAAAAGAGTTACATATATGTCTACAACTATTTATAATAATTGCAGACATTGCTACAACTATTCTTCCGTCTTTTAATACATACACTACACTGTGTGAATAATTGTAGAAATGCTTGTAATTATTCATAAAAATTGCTGATATTTGAGATTTTTTTTTTGTAGAATCTTTCCATGAATATTTACATTTTTTTTTATACAGTAGCAGAAAAAAACACAAAAGTATGATGCTATAGTAAAATAGGAACCTGATTTATGTACAAAGTTACAGAAGGAGTCGCTTTCAATTAAGTTTCAAAATAAGGATGTATTCCTAATTTCCACTAATCTTTACTAATAATACAAATACTTCAGGAATGGTGATGCTTAGTTGAACTTCCCGGCTTACCCATTAGTATAATAACAAAACAACCAAAAAGGAAAAAGGTTGGCAGGCTTATGTGTAATTTTCCCTTCCCACACCCATGTTCTGATCCCACTTCACCAACTTTCCCACCATTTTAACTCCCGTTAGTGGCACGCTCTCATCCACTTCCCCAAAACAAAATCAATGCAACATCGGCAGAAAGGCATGGAAGGTATCAATTTTAGCAAAACCACCACAACATAATCGATGACCCTGAACCGTCCTACAAGATCTGCATCAAAATTGGTACTATACGCCATCCAGACAAGCCGATTTTACCTCTCTTAGTTTCAGATCCCTTCACTTCATCCGGATGTCCATCAGTTCGATTGTTCACAGGTATATGTAATTAATTTGAATTTCTTTATGCTTTTGTTTGTTTAAGCTTCATTCGTTTCTTTTCCTATGTCAGACAGCGTTCAAAAAGGAAATATCTTAGTAGGCCAGTTGTGACGACCACCCATAACCTTTGCACTAAACAAGGGAAATAATGCGCTGAAAGGTGTACCAGACAGCTATGGACGATCATCAAGGTATGATAACACAAGCGAAACCTGTTGTAACTGACATCACAAAGATAAAATATAATAGAACATATACAATAGGTATTAATAGTGAAGCGGAAAATATCAAACTTCCATAATAACTAGAAAGTAATATCCATACGCATGGATAGCAATAATAGTGTTTATACAAATTTGGCTCACTACAACACTCAGAGAAGAATAACAAACAGCGGAAATCCAAATACTATATAGTAGGTAAGATAATACACCAGCCTCCTGCTTGCCTCCAAACTGCAACATCGTCCTCACTAAGTTATCACCTACCACCAAGTCTGCCCATCTAACAATCGGATGAACGACCCATGGTAATAAGAGGGAAACAAAAAACCTTGAGTCAGACAATAGTTTTAGTGAGCGATAAAACATCTAACTAACATCATCAATAAAGTATATGAGAATGGGTAAATAAACTAACTAATTTACCCACAACACCAGAGAATAACTCAACTCCTGTCTTCCCCACATCGGACAATGATAGCCTTTACATCAAACATTTCAACCATTTAACCATAGAAAACAGAATAACCATTCATTCATGGCAATAAGAAGCAACCAACAATAGCACTCATAGCATCCAGATTATATATCTCAAATAAACCACCCTAATCGAATTCAACATCCCTCAAGCACAAGCCCTAAAGTTCTAACCAAAACCCCAAACACCATACGAAAAAATGTGTCTAGGCCATACACGACGCCCAGGGTACTCGACCATACGACGAAATCGTGTAACTCCTGCTTTGAGCCTGCTAGAACCTACGATAACGATAATTCCTAGCCCTTCGGTATCTCTAGTCGTCATTGACGGCGTCCATCCAACCATTTCCGACAAGCTCAGGACACTTTTGAGTTGTCATCACACCCGTTGCATTACGACCAACAACGAACACTTCACATCACTTTGGCATTCTCCATTGAATTCACCACGAAGTTATCACATCACTAAATCAACCACGGCATTTGAAAGTGCATTGCACGGCGGCATGGGTTCGGGCACTTTTGCCCGACTTTTTTTTAAAAAGCCCTTTTTGTTCAAAACTTGGCCGTACCCGAAAAATAATTTTTTTCAGAAATGACCTTGTGCAACCGACCCACCCAAACCTTCATCAGAAGCACGACCGACCGACCCATCATGATCGACCCAACCGAACTTACACGACCGATCCAATGTAAAGAGGCATGACCGACCCACTTTGAAGCCACCTGACTGATCCACCACAGCACGCCTGATCGACCGACCCCTTTCCTCAAGACCGACCGACCCATCAACTCGAATATGACGATTATCACTAAAAATTTGCAATTTTCACCAAAATCATGATAAATGAACATATGAACTAAATTATGGTTCTAACTTGTATAAACATATGAAAATATATGGAAATTACCGGTTTTAGATTGCTAAATTAGATCCTATGGCGATTCATATGAAAATAGATTTGCTACGATGTAGATATAAGGAAAACGACTTGAGAATGATGAAATTATGTGCATACAACTCATATACTTGATTATATCAATGTAAGAGATGTATATCACTCACCAATTCTCCTAAACAAGCTTAAAGCAATGAAATATGATTCCGAACAGCGAAGAATTTGATCCAAACTCTTCAATTTGATGATATCTCTCTCTTGGATTTGCGTAGATCTAGCTTCAAATGATGTAGATCATCAATTCTCTAAGCTTTAACGGTGGAAAGGTGAAGAGAATGGAGGGATGGAGTAACTCTAGCTCTCCCAAATGAGAGAATGGAGAAAGTAAACTATTCTCCATGCCTCCTATCCCTTATTTACAGCCTCTACCAGCCCACTAATAGGCCTCCCCAAATCAGCCCATTATGGCTTTAAAACCTAATCAACCAACTGCTAAACCTTAAAACAGATATTCCTCCCAAACCATTAAACCAAATCTTTAATGTGACCAATCTACGGAAAAAGAATCATCATTTCCTTTTCAATGGCACAGGTCTCAACACCAGATTCGATCTGAGTCAAAAGTTATTCCCTGTACAATACTGACATGGGTAAAATGGTTACAAACAAAATTGGTAAAAATTATAGATATGTCCCACATTCCCATAAGCAACATATTAAAATATGAAAATGATCAAACCCTCGGCGAATAAAATAAAAATGTTTTACGATCCTCCGATACGTAAAATGCGGGTTGTTATACCAGTGTTCACCAGTTGCCTCTTTATAAGGTTTGTATGTACTATTTTCTTTTGCTTTTTGCATTGATAAGTTTATAATTGGTTTGGATCTACATCGACCTTTTGTGTTTTTTAAGTTTATTTTGCCTTTTCTATTGGTCAATTGCCAACCATGTCGATTTCACCTCTCTTGATTTCAGATCCCTTCAGTTCATCTTCCTGCCTATCGGTACAAATGTCTCCAGGTATTTGTAATTGATTTGATAAGTTTTTACTTTCTACTTTGTTGTAATTTCGTATATTGATGCTATATATATGGGGTAGCAACTCTTGCTTAAATAGTTTGACAACAAAATACTGAAGATGCATAAAAATGAAACATATATTATTTACTGACTTGATAAGTTTCTTACCTGCTACTTTGTTCTAACTGACTTGAAACTCAACATACAGTGTTCAAAATGTATATAACCATGAATGCTCAATTCATATGTATTTAGCTTCATTCGAAATTATGATTTGTGTTAACATCCCCAAAATGTATTTGTTCAGTCACTGTGCATCATACAAGTTAGAATTTATTTGTAGAACCCGTAGTGTCTGGACAGCAAATTTGGTCAAGTTATGTTTTGGACACGTATGACATGTCCAAAACTCAACCAGGCAATTTGCCTATGTTCCTTGATGGAGCAAAAGCCAACCTTCGTTTTTTTTTACTTTTTATTTAAATTAGTTTAACCTCTAATTTTTTATTGTCCTTCTTAACTATCACATTTACTTAATTAATTACTCCGTTTGATGCCACAAATGCATGTCCCACTTAATTATTCCGATGATGGTAGTCTTTCTTAAACTTCGAATCTGATGCAAGCTTTCATCAGGATGCTTTGCTTGCAGTAGATAGTGATGGTAACTTTTTGTATAACCTTTTTTAAATTGGAACAACTACTACACCACTCATTCTAATCCACTTTTCACAACACTACCGTCTTTTGAAAAGAATAAACAGTTTTATCTGAACTAGCTAATTAATAGTACAGCTAATTTAGAACATAAAATCATATGTGTGCATTAGATTTGCATACCCTGAGTCAGTTTTATTCATTAAAAAACCAATATCTGGAGTACAAACATTTGCTTTGAGATAGATTGAAGTACTTTCCGGTCATCACTAAAAAAAATTATTTTTTTAACAACCATATTGAAAGAAAACTGAAAATTTGCAAGTAAACACGAGAATTTGTTTTGAATGATTCTACAAATATCTACGTAGTTGTAAATATTGTTCTATAAGTCGAAAATTATTAGCTTGAAATCACCTTAAGTACCGTCATTTCAAAATTGCATTAGAGAGATATAAAGTAAACACAGTCGTACATTTGCCTGCTGATGGTATTGTTCCATGCATCTGTAGGAATTGATATGCTACCCAAGATGTTGCTATAAATAAGTTTTCATAGCTACAAGTGATCACAACTCATAATTCATTGTTCATGTCTGTGCCGATAAAAACTAGTTACTTTCAGGACACCCCTTTAAAATGGGCATCTTAATTGTTGTCTTGAAATGATATCTTTTTTCCTTCTGAAAATTAGTCGTTTAAGTAAATTTTGTAGTAGTATTTGTTATTCATGTTTAGTGCATCTCAATTTGTTTATGTCCACCCTTTTTTTCTTTTCAATAAATACCCACAGTAAGTAATTCACTGTTTGTAAGACAAGTCTAAATATGCATTAGTTAGCAGACACTTTGGGTATGCTCTTGACCAAACGTGAAAGGAATTATGTTTGCCTTAACTGCACAATTCCTTATTTAATTTACAGAATTTTATATACACTAAGAATACTACTCAATTTTAAATAAAATTGTTTCTTGGTGTTCAACAATTAATTGGTCAATTGCGTTTGAAGCCGATGAGGCCAATTTGTGCTCGAAAAATATAGTATTGACTTTAGTCCTATTTGTGCATACTATTTCTGTTTGGTATTCGATGTATTTAGGAATTCTTGTTACAAGCAGGTGTACTCAATAAGTACCCCCATATAGTGCAGCACTAATGCTGCATAGATGCAAATAGTCTTTATTTAAAGAGTTGCTCCTGTTCTTTCTTCTTTAACAATTGGTATTAACTTCTAATATAAATTATATAAAATGATATTTTGCAAAATATTATGATATGGAATCCAAATCTTAAGAGCATGTATTTAATAATAATTTATGATGGTTTTGTGAATGAACTTCAGGTTCAAAATGATTGTAAATATGAAAACAGTGGATAATCATTAAGGACTTACATGTGGACTACAAACTGAAAAGTATGTTATCTGAACTCAGTTAGCTTATTCTGTTGTTTATTCCTATCACATTTTACCATCGTTTTTTCACCATTATCTCTTTAATTATTTGAACTCAGTTAGCTTATTCTATTACGGTCTTTTGATAATGCAACAGAAGTGTTTGATTGCTATTTTCTGAGATGAAAGGAAGGTAAGTATAGTTCGATTCATTTGTATAAGTTCTTCGTGTATTCTAGCTAGGGAAGTGAGTTGTAGAGTTACCATGAGATAATCGTATGAACTTTTGTATGGCGCAAAAAAGGAATCTAAATTGTTAAATCTATATGCAATTACCAATTTCCAGTTGGCACATAAGCAGTATAAATATTCATTGATCTCTTAATCCTTTATCTCAAATATTGAAAATTTAATATACTTCTAAATTCTAATGTTAGCTTTACAAATGTGCACATTCAGCTACCATATACAAACACTTGATTCATTCTAAGCCCATCCCATTATTCACCCAGTGTAGGATATCCAAGTTGATTGTGTGCAACCGTCATATAAACTCAACAGAACTAATGAGGAAGAAGGTGGAGATGGAGAGGAGGAGATGCAAGAATAAGTACCAGATGATGAGCTAGAGCTTAAAGGGAATGATGCAAAAATGGACAGTGGAGCTAAGGGTCCTAAGGACGGTTGTCAGTATGTGGCTGAGATTTAGTATAAGAGGATGCAGCCAGGGCCTATGGTAGGGCCACCATTGAGTTTTAGTTCACGCTAAACTCAGTTTTGGGTTTCCAGAATGGCAAGTTTGCATTTAAAGTTCTCAATTAAGATATTCATGAAGTCGCACATAATTACTTAATATTTTTTTAGTTTTAAAAGTTGTATGTTAGTGTTAATGAGGATGGAAATAAAAATATATTTGGCATTATCTCTTTTCTTCTTCTTTGTACGTATTATGAATATGATGCGTAAATGAATAGAAAAAAAGGAATATTGTTTCGTCTGCATATAACAGGATTCACATTCTGTAGATAATATTATCAATTTGAAACCTGACAAAGGGTACCAAACATTCTTAGTGCTTTAAATTTTGTAAAAAAAAGTTATGCATATGTACAACCTAACAAAGGGTACCATCCACTACTGTACGATTATTTAATTTCCTGCATGTTTAGGGTCCTTTGATTTTGAACGGGAAGGGGCATTTGGAAGGGGCATTTGAAGGGGCATTGTTGGGAATGGGTAATGTGTTCTTTTTACGAAAGGGGCATTTTGGAAGGGGCAAAGTTATTATTTTATTATTTTTTATATATTGTTTTTAATTGTTTGTGTTTGTGTGTGTTTATTGTTGAACAGAATAGTAGAACACAGAATACAAATTGCAGAATACAAAATTACTGAATGCCTCTTGCAGAATTTAAATTGCAGATTACAAAAGCCAGTATAATGCATTACAACACCATTTAAAAAAAACATCACAACACAATCATAAGCCATAACACATTCATAAAATAAAACAACACAACTACAACACCCACATAAAAGAAAACATCACATCTTTCCAGCCCTCAGCTGCGTAACAAAATAAATAACACAAGCTCTAAGTTGTTCGGGCTTGCCGAGCAGAGAATAAAATGGGTTGGGGACCAATCTGTCATGTTAGACATAATAACCGACACCTCCCAATCCTGATAGTCATCCTCCTCACGGTGTACAGACATGCATAAACCGATAAGCTCGTCTCGGTCCATGCACGAAGGAGCTGAACGAGAAAGGCCAGGACCAAACCTAACCGGCCAATGAGTCTGATGACTCGAGATCTCCACATTATCGCCACGAATGATATCGCCAAAGAGCTGAGCCTCTTGCAGATGAACTGGTGGAGCATCCAGAATTGCGTACGGACATCTATCGGTACGCATGCATCCTGCAAACATGGAGTCCAACTCCTTGAATCGTGCCGGAGACCTACTCTTGAACTTGCGCATCGGTATTGGCACCAACGCCTACCAATCATCCGTTCCTGTGACTGTATCCAATTGCTCATCCCATCCCCCTCCACCAAACTGTAGCAATATGTTCCACGGAGCCCAATCTCTTTTCATGTTGTCAAATTTGTTCTTCATTTGACTAGCGTTGTAGTCCAACCTGGTCCACTCGTTAAACGCCTGTGCAATCACCTGGTACCGTCCTCCAACATTATGTGTACGGGAATTGAGATGTTCCATGCACACATCGATGAAAGTGTTCGTCGTATCGTTGTTCCATTCGGCAATGGAACGAGTAGACGAAGACTGACTTGCGGCCATTCTGGAAAAGAAAAAACCAAAATCATTACGAATAAAATATATATGGGAGTAAAGAAGCAAAAAAATACAAATATAAAAGCAAAAACCTGAGAAGATCGACGAGTAGATGGTGATTGGAGCTGAAATTTTCGGATTTGGTGTTGTTTTAGTGATGGAAGGGGAATGAAATGGAGGAAATATATAGGGAGAGGGAAAGAAATCGGCTATTCTGGAAATTTCGTGGCGTTAGACGTGCGTCCGACGCATAGGACGCGAAAGACACATTTTCAACCGTTCGTCTTAAAGGGGCAAAAGTGTGGGACCCACCTTGGACGCGTCAGACGCGTCCGACGCAGACGTGAACATTAACTGGCCAGTTAACAAATCAAACGCTACCTTAATCTCTTCACTTTTTCCCTATTGTTGGTCTACCGAAGATGGTACTCTACACGTTTTAAAAGTGTTTGGTGGTCTTTAGTCTTATTTCTCCACCCATCTTTGCACAAAACCCACTTTTGCTTAAGGTATTTATACACACGTCCAACGGACGTGCCTTTGTACTGGTTAATATATAGGCAAGTATAGAAAATGCATATATTTAAGATTATATTCATATAAATATGTATATAAAGCTATCTAGTATCTGAAACTGGTCTATAATCAAAAACTATATGAGTGTAGGTATATATACAGTAAGAAACAAATTAACAACAAGTTTGAAAACGTTTGTAAGCAATAGAAAGATTTCAGTAATTTGTAAACTTCTGATGATGACTTGGAATTAGAATTTACTTCTTATGTTTACTTGCTTACAAAAACATTCACAAATAATCATGAACCGAGGAAAAGTCCTTTATTGCCAAAGTAAATATAACACTACGTACAAGAAAAACAGAGATTAGCGACAGATTTTTAGCAGCGGAAAATTCCATCGCTAATTAGCGGCGGATTTCCTTGGGCTTTGCAAGAGAAAATATTCTGGATTTTATATGCCATCTTATTATAAATTATTACCGTCGAATACAAATTTTGTCGCTAAATCAATGGAAATTGCAGCTCTTTACCGTCATATAATATTTGACGCTAAATTCCGTTGCTAATAGAGTCGGATTACCGTCGACATAATTTTGAAGCTATTTTCCTGCAGTTTTCCAAGAGATTTGAAACGAACTTTTATATTTTTTATCTATTTAATGTTTTAAATTTGTAGTATTACTTAGTAATTAATTGGTAAATTTAAATTTTAAATAATTAATGTTAATAATACATTAGTAATTAATAATAAATAATAACTATTATAAGTAAATAAAATTCAATAGTTAACATTGATTTTTTTTTTTGAAAATTAATGCTGATTAATTATTAATTACTATATAAGATAAATAAGAGGTAATAGTAATTAATAAAATACAATGTTGTTCGATGTTTATTAAATTTGTTTTGATAATCAATGATTATTTAGTAGTTTTTAATACGATTAATTAAATTAATATCAAGAAATTATTAATACATATTAAAGAATTTCGAAATTAAATAAATAATTAGTAATTAAGAAAAACAAAATGGTCAAAGTTTAAAAATAAGAAGTTAAATAAATATTAAAGAATTCAAAATTCAAAAAATTCAAACACTACCACACAAGTTATTTTTTTCATGTATATTAATAATAAATATTTAATTAGTGATTAATTACAGCTGAGCATGAGATTTAAGTAGTACACTTATCTCTAATATATTGTGAGACAACACTTTTTCAGTTTATAAAGATCAGAATTTAAACTGTAAGATTATATATACATATATAATATCATGTTCTTTATAATGGTGTATAATGTGATTTCAGTATACATGTTTCCTAAATTCAATAAGTATTGCAATTATCTCTAATATAATATGAGACAACACATCCTCGGTTTATACAATTCAAAGTTATATATATATAATGTATGTATTTATATATATATATACACATACATAACATATATATATATATATACATACATTATATATGTCATTTTTTATTTTTTTATTTCTTTATGAATTTTCAGAATTCTTTACTTGGTCATATAAGATAATTCTTTACTTGGTCATATAAGTATATAATAGTTATTATAAATTAATATCTACTATTAATAATTATAATCTATAATTAATAATAAATATTTAATTAGTGATTAATTACAGCTGAGCATAAGTTATGGTCAAAATATAACATTAATAATATGTTAACATTAATAATATGTATAATACGATTAAAATATAACATCAATTAACGTTAATACCATCCGCACATCAGTTAACGTTAATACCATCCGCAACAGGTCTATTATCCGAACTTAGAACTAAACATTTTCTTTCATTTCGTTCCGCCTTTCTTGCCACATCGCTCTTCAGCTTTCATCGCGCCGCCTTCTTCGTCTCGCACCGCCCTCTTTGTCGCGCCACCCTTTTCGTCGCGCCGCCTCTCTCCAGGTAGTGAAGTTTTTCAGAGTTTAATTATTTTCGTGGATTTTGTTAATTCTTGGGTTTTAGGTCTAAATCAGGGTTTTATCATGTTGTAGATCTAACGATTTTACTGCCCAGTTCAATTATTGCCTCTGCTTGTAATGTTTTAGGTTCAAATTAGGGTTTTAGGTCTAATGATTTTGTCATGTTGTCATGTTATAGGTCTGAATCTAGGGTTTAGGTATCCTATTTTCATGTCTTGTTATTCATTGCCTACATCATGCTGCTATTTACGGCATCCATGTTAAAATTTATACCTGTACGACTATCGCTTCGCCTTGTTCCGAAGACCTGCTGTATGTTGGTGTTACTATGTTGCTTGCATGCATCCCCATTTTGATACTGGTCTGCATAATCCAGTTTGTCATTTAGGAAAAGAATACCTGAACTGAACTTAGGAAATTTGTCATGGTGACTATTTACATGTATGGATCAGATGTCTTTTACCTTCAGATTTTAGATGTCCATCCTACCTCTTAATATACATTGTACATGCATGATTTCCTTGCTGAAATTACTTCATGCATGCTGCTTATAATCATTGTGCCTTGCCACTATGTGATAAGCTCCACCCTGAATATGGACATAAATTGCAAATGAATTGTCATTCATTTTAATACATTGAACTACCTTATGAACTATCCATACATATATTTCCCCATGTTTATTTGACAAAGAAGATATTAGAATGCTAGAAACTGTATACATAGAAGAAAAGCTCACTTGTATACTGTCTATATGTTGGTTGCGTAACCCGTGATGTCACCAGACCCGGTCCTTACGGTAGAAATCTTGTTGCCTTGTTTGTTGGGCACATTGACCTTTGTTATTAACATATACCTAATTGCACTCTTTTGAGCGTCATCTCCTTTAGTAATATACACTTAAGGAAAACATACGAAAATACTGGGAATGAAGGGTTAACATAGTATTTACTGATATACTTCATGTCTTGCATCCTTCATATACCTATGTTTGGACCAGAATGCCTTGCATCCGTCATGTCTTTTATAAACAGTATTTACTGATATACTTCATATAAGACACACAGTTAAAACACCATATAGGTATAACCTAACTATTAAAATTTTTCCTATTATGTATTGATCACATGCATTATGTAGTTTTTTCCTATTATGCATTTTCTGTGCTTATGTTTTTTCCTATTATGTATTGATCACTAATGCCTTGCATCCGTGCTTATGTTTTTTCCTATTATGTATTGATCACATGCATTAATTTTTTTTCTTGTAAAGATCACATGTAGTTTTGACATTTATACATTAGTGCAAAATTAAAAGTTAAAATGGATTACATAAGGGATCATAATTGGATGTATAAGCGGAAAGATGGACGCGGTGTAATGTTGGAGGATTTTTTCAAGGGTATAGATGTATTTGTTGATTTTGCATCTAGAGAGTTTGGAAATCAAGAAATTCGATGTCCTTGTCAAAAATGTAAAAATGAAGCTCTTAGGGAAGGTGATACCGTTAAATTCCATTTGTGCAAATATGGATTTGTGCTTGGTTATGAGTTATGGAGATTTCATGGAGAAGTTAGTGGTGCTACCAGCAATAACGACGATGGAAATAGTAATTGGGATAATGATGATAATTATTTCCAAGAGAATAGGATGGAAGCCATGGTTTATGATGCTGGAGGTTCACTCCTTCACAACATGTCTGAGAGAGATTCAAATGTGGAGGAACCCCCTAATGCAGAGGCGAAGAATTTTTTTGATTTGTTACGTGCTGCGAAGCGACCTTTATGGGATGGTTATGAAACCCATACAGAGTTATCTGCAACTGCTAGATATATTGCAATCAAAGCAAAATATAATAGTTCCAAAAACGAATTTGATGAGTATATTAAAATCAGTAAGGAAATGTAGCCTCCTGATAATGTCTTGGGTGATAGTTTTTACAAGATGAAGAAGTTGGTGACTGCATTTGGTTTGCCATATTAAAAAATAGATGCATGTCGAAATGGTTGTATATTGTTCTGGAAAGATGACAATGAGCTTAGAACTTGCAAATATTGTTCCGCTGAAAGATACAAAGCAAAGAAAAATAAAACAAAAGATGTCCCATACTCAAGGTTGCACTACATGCCGCTTATTCCTAGGTTACAAAGGATGTATGCGTCTATGGCTACTGCATCGCACATGAGATGGCATGCTACTCGGAATTATAGTGATGGATTGTTATGTCATCCTTCAGACGGAGAAGCATGGAAGTATTTTGATAGAACATATCTTGACTTTGCGAAAGAGACACGTAATGTTAGATTAGGCATGTGCACGGATGGATTTGCGCCGTTTGACCAATCTGATAAATAATATTCTTCTTGGCCGGTTATTTTGACGCCTGATAATTTGCCACCATGGATGTGCATAAAAAATCCTTATATGTTCTTAACTCTTATAATTCTTGGGCCTAGAGATCCCAAACAAGGAATAGACGTATATTTGCAACCACTAATTGATGAGTTGAATCTCCTTTGGAATGGAGTTCTTACGTATGACATGTCAATGAAGAATAATTTTATCATGCGTGCATCTTTGTTATGGACCGTTAGTGACTTCCCAGCTTATGGTATGCTCTCTGGTTGGAGTACGTCTGGTAGATTAGCATGTCCGTATTGCATGGAGTGGACATCGTCATTTCATTTGGCTAATGGAAGCAAAATGACTTGGTTCAATTGTCATCGTTGTTTTTTAGATTTCGTTCATCCATGTAGACGAAACAAGAAAGATTTTCAATGAAACAGAGTCGTTACCGATCCAGCACCGCCGATGTTGTCTAGTGAAGAAATTTATGAACGCGTGCAATATTTTCCAAAAATATATAATAATCCAAATGGGTTAAATTTCAACATTGAAGGCAAAGGTTTGAGTCATAATTGGTGTAAACAAAGCATATTATGGGAATTGTTATATTGGAAAAATCTACTAATTCGTCATAATATTGATGTCATGCATATGAAAAAAATGTTTTTGAAAATGTATTCAATACAATTCTCAATGTCAAAGGTAAAACTAAGGACGATTTGAGATCAAAACGTGATATACGACTTTACTGCAAACGTCCCGAACTTGAGCTTGGTGAAGATGATAGTAACTTTAAACCTAAAGCATGTTATGAGCTAAGTCGGGATAGTTGTAAAATTCTATTGAAGTGGGTAGAGAATCTACAATTACCGGATGGTATTGCTTCAAATTTACGTAGATGTGTTGATTTGAGTAGCTTGAGAATGAACGGAATGAAAACCCATGATTGCCATTTATTTTTGGAGAATCTTTTTCCAGTTGCTTTCAAAGAGTTGCTTCCGCATAAAGTTTGGTGTGCTATAACGGAGCTTAGTCTATTTTACAAGGAGTTATGCACAACAACACAAAAATTGGACCGAATTGAGAAGCTTGAAAAGATCATACCAGAACTAATTTGCAAATTGGAGATGATATTTCCCCCTGGTTTGTTTAATGTAATGGAGCATCTTCCGATATATCTTCCTTGCGAAGCTAGAATGCGGGGACCTGTTCAATATGGGTGGATGTATCCGTTTGAAAGGTTATTTTATAAAACTCATATCATATTAGTACATATTATATATTTTCAAATTTTTTTACACATGACACTTTAGGTTTATAAGACACTTGAAGAAAAAAGTGACTAATAAGGCATGCTTGGAAGGATCAATTTGTAGTGCCTACATCATGGAAGAGGCGACAACATTCTTTTCTTATTATTTTGAGGATCATGTAAAGAAAATGAATACAACTATCTCACGCAATGATGTTAGTCCAGACGAATTTTTCAATGATCGTTCATTATCCGTGTTCAAAAAAGAAGGACGTCCCTATGGTGGTTGGAAAAAACATTAGTTTACTAATGAAGAATACTGCTCGAAATTACGTTCTTCTTAACTGCAAAGAAGTAGAACCTTATATAAGGTGAATTTTGGTAGCATTCAATGATTTTAATTTCAAAATTTAAGTATCTAACTCACTTTAGTGCTCTTGTAGAATGTTTGAGGAGATGAATCATGCTATTCCACGAGCATCAAATTTTAGTGATTGGTTTCTCAATTATGTAAGATTAATATAACAAAATTCAGCTACTTTTTATTTGAAAACGTATCAAATATACTTATGTATATATTAATTTATGTTTATTATAATAGGTATGTGATCCTGTTAATAAAGTCACAGATAAACGATTAAAGTTTATTGCATTTGGACCTCAAAAAGAAGTGAGGAAATGCAAAGTATTATTCGTGAACGGGTATAAATTTCAAACTGAGGAGTATGGATATGGAAAATCAACTTATAATTGTGGTGTATGTGTTAAAGGCAGCAATGACCCAGAAACGCATATGCAAGACTATTATGGTATTTTGAAGGACATTTATGAGCTGACTTACTCTATCAATCCGGAGCAATAAAAACTTTCCTATTCAAATGTCATTGGTTTGACAATACACCTAAAATTGGAATTAATGTGCATCCTTTGTACAATCTCATTGAAATAAATCATAAGTCCAAGTATAAGACCTATGATCCGTTTATTCTAGCAACACAAGCAATTCAGGTCTATTATGTAGCATATCCATCTGAAAGGAGAAACAAAAATGATTGGTGGGCTTTGCTTAAAACGAAAGCTAGGTATACGTTTGATGAAAACATCTTGAATGATCAAGCTTATCAAGAAGACATCGATCATATCGTTGAATTCACCATGGACAGAGAAGGTGACATTGGACCTCTTAATGACGGCGTTCAGGTCACGGAAGTTTTTGATACGGATGTAGAAGATGATAATATAATTGTAGACCTTGAGAGTGAAAATGAAAGCTCAGAAGATGATGAATTAGATGTTGATGGAGAATGATAGTTGATAAGTCTGTTAACATTTGTGACTCAGAAATTTGATGTTTTGATTGTTTTCATTTCTCTACTTATTCAGTAAACCATTGTTATCATTTTTAGTAAACCATTGTTGTCATTTTTCTGTTTTTCTACTTCTGTGATCTCGAACATCTGCATGACACGATATTTATGAATTGCGGCAATGTGCCAAATTGTAATCTCGAACATCTGTAAAAATAGGGGCTTACAAAACTGCTAGTAATTTTTATTTATGCCTCACCGATAAAAATTATTCATTGTAAAATTGTTTCCTCGAACATCTGCTAGTAATTTTGAGGTAAATGTCAATGCCAATTAGTCCATTCGTATGGCAGCTGCTGCCTTTTTCTCTTAGTTCAACCGATAAATTCAAATTTGAACAGTTGCTGCCATTGTCGATGTTGAGGAGTTCATAGTATGAATTTTTGTTTAGTTGCAGCTATTAACTTTGATATCACCCTAAGAACAATTGGGCACTCATTTCTTTGTCGCCAATATCAAGTTTGTTGTCACATTGGTATGGACTATTGAGTGCATGATCTTAAATATGATGCTTATCCATATATCTATTATTTGCGATTACCTGTTATATAGTCTCATGTAGATTTTACCAAGATACCGAGGTAGTGGTTTGTTTCTTTTATCCTATCAGGTTAATACATAATCAAATGTCTACTTGCAATGACATTTTGCTGTTATGTTACATGCTTATTGACATGTTTGTGTACATAGGTTGTTCATTTCTGTAATGAATTTACCTTAATCAATTTTAGTTCATCTCTTTTCTTTTTATATCCAAGGTGAGATTTTACCTCACATGACTATCCCAACATGCACTGAGGCCATGTACTGATTTGAATTGAATTGCTAAATAATTAGTTTGATAGGTAAAGAATAAATTAGTTTATAATTTCAATTCTAGAAACCGTGTGTTGCCGATATGGCTGGGCACAAATACACACATATATACATTGTATAGAAACTCCTTGTTTGAATTAGCTAGCACTTTCGTCTGTTACAAGAAGTAGGACATGTCCTTGCTCTAAAAAAAAATTAAGCAAGTGCCTATTCCTTTTGCCTTGAAAGAAAGTTGACAACACTTTATTTTTGTATATGAATATTTGTGTGCACCTGCGCCTTAACCCATGCTAATGCTTTGCGTTGGAAAATAGCCTCATGCTGTCTTTGATTTCATGACCTACACAATATGCTTATTTTATTTTTCCAAACTTAAACAAATTCATGTGTTTTAATAACTTCAACAAATTCATGTACAGTAGGTTTCGTCTTATATGTATGCTTTTAGAGTATTACCTGACATTTTTCTATATACAGTAACTGTAATATAAAATTTTGTAGCTTCACATTAACATGTATGCATGCATTTAACATTATATATGTATTTCACTTGGTAGCTAGCTTACATTATATATGTATTTCACTTTGTAGCTAGCTTTGTATATAGCATGTATACATATAAGTGCAAGTTTACTTTCTCTTTCACTCTGTAGCTAGCTAGTTTTGAATATAGCATATAACTTAATTTTCTATTCATAATTCAAAGTATCACTGTTCCTTTCATGTGCTATGCTCTTAACACAATTAGTGTAAATGATTTTGTTGAAACGCTCAGTTAAAAGTAATGCAATGATGTACAAAATTATGAGTTTAAAATTTTATTTTTGTCGGTATCGATAATGAATATAATTGTAATGTTAAGTAAATTTATGATATTTATAAAGACTGTTTATGTGTGGAATATAATCACTGTGTATGTGTAGTATATTATGACAGTTTTTCTATTTCTGTTTTTTTTATAAGATAATGCATGTTTATATTATGACTGTTTTTTCTGGTTTTATAATATGACTGTTTCTAAATATAATGCCTATTTTTAAATATTTCATGCATGATTGACAGATATGGTTGGCGCTACACGTGGACATTCGTATGTTTCCCAGGAACACGAGCAAGGAAAAGTGAGAGGACGAGGACGGGGAAATCCTCTACTTATTCAGTCAACTCTACCACCTAGTCATACCATTAAACCATATCCACAAAGTAAAATAAAAAATGATCAGTCGGCATCACTGCGTCCTCGCTGCCCTACACGGCTTTCATCACAACATACTTCTTTCCAACCTGTATCCCCGCTGCAAAGTCAACTATCTACTTCGCAGTCTCCGCAGCCTATTCCTTTGCATGGTGCTCCTCCACAAACGGATCGACAATCTACTTCTCCAAATCCTTCTCCGCAGCCTAATCCATTGCATGGTGCTTTTCCACAGCTTAATCGGCAATCTACTACTCCGCCGTCTTCATCACAGCCTTCTTCGCAGCTTGATTCTCTGCATGGTGCTTCACAGCTTAATCGGCAGTCTACTACTCCGCATTCTTCATCACAGCCTTCTTCGCAGCATGATCCTCTGCATGGTGCTTCACAGCTTAATCGGCAGTCTACCAATCTGCAGTCTTCATCACAGCATTCTCCGCACCTTAATCGGCAATCTACTTCTTCGCAGCCGTCTCTGCACCTTAATCGGCAATCTACTTCTTCGCAGCCGTCTTCGCAGCTTAATCGGCAATCTACTTCTTCGCAGCCATCTCCGCAGCACGGTGCTTCTCCGCAACCCAGTCCTCTACCAATAACGCAAACTGGTGCTTCTCCGCAGCATGCTAACTTTGATGCTCAGCATAACTCTCAACCCAGTCCACAAAACATTACGAATGAGCATAGCCGTGCATGTTCGCCGACAACACATGATGGTGCAACAATCCCCACAGCAAAGTCGATTAATACAGTTGGTCATATCGAACTTCGACTTATAGAAGCAAAAGATAAGTAAGTGCTTTGCAGTGATTTGTATTTTACTTTTATTTGACTTGCATTATGATAACATAGAATATATTCTATACAGCACTCTTTCAATGCATCCTTCCAGTGAACTATCGAGGAGGATGACTGCGTCTTTTCGTCAGCGTTTAGCTGGTTTTTGGCCCACTTTTGGAAAGATACCGTCAAACTACAAGGATCTTCTTTTTGATGATTTTTTGGTAAGATTTGACATCTATTATGAGTACTAATAGTTTCTGGTATTGGCAGTTCTTTCTTTTTTTTCTAGTATTCATGAAATTGTAGCTTACTGTAATGTGCATTTAGTGTCATTGACAGATGTTGTAGCCCTGATTAAAGCGTATTTTAAATTTGCTCATAGGATCATATAAATACATAATTTATTTTTTATTTTTTCTAACCAATAATAAACTACTAAACATTAATGAATTTAGCATCAATACTATAAATGGAAGGTTTGATAAATAATTTGACGTTGTCTATCACTTATATAACATCTGACATGATATGCTTGCATATTCTTCTAGCATATTCTTTTACACATGCAAGGAAATGGTCTTTAAATGATTTTATGCTTGTGTATGGTCCCTATAAAAAATGATTATTTATTTAGAAAATATTTGTTAATAAAATATTTGTTTAGAAAATATATGCTACTTAATTAGCTTGATTTGTTAAAATGTCAACTCAAAATAAGATGAATTTATAACTGTTGAATTTACGTCTTTTTATATCAATCACTATTAATGAGTGCGCATTTGAGGAGTGTTGAATTTAGAGTTGGTTTAATGTTAATAGCTAGTTAAAGGACCAGTAGTGAAAACAATGCTAATGGCTTAGAGATTAATGTGCATAATAGGATATATAATTTCTTGTTTACCCAGTTATATGTTTAGTCTGCAGTAGAAAAATTGTTAAAGTCCAGTCCAGAGAAAAATATGTGTTGATTCGGTCCAACCATTTCATATGTCGAATAATATTTATCTAAGTATTGAGTTGGTCGATAAACTATAAAAATAGTTAATATTGTTAGTGGTTGCGAAAGTTGATATCTTTTAACTTTAAAACGGTGTTTCACTTTCATCGTGTTATAAATACTATTGGTCAACTTCATATCGAGTTAATGATAGTGGAATAGTAATATAAATATAAACTTTAGTCATACTGATAGAATTTAATTTTAGTATTTTGGGAAAGTATAAACTTTAGTTTGTTGGGCATCATTCGTATGTCATAAATTCAATTCATCATTTCTATAATTTTCATTCAATGAATACTGCATGTCTTCACTTGCTAATATGAATTATCATAATTTCTAATTCAAAGATAAGCATCCTACATTTTTTTAATTAGGGTCCAAGTCTGCTTCTACATTAAGGCATACTGGTAAATATTAGTTAACTAAATTTATTAAGGTCGTTTAGTTTTGACAAAATAGTATGTAGTTATAGGCATATAGTATTTTTCTTTTAGCTAGTTTCGAGGCCATAACAACATCATTTTCTTAGGCAATGCAGTGCAGATTTATGTCTGGTTTATCTGTAACATATTGAATAATCTATAAAATACTAAAAAAATTATGGGCGAACACAGCATAACGTGAACCTGTTTTGTGATGAATCAAGAACTTCAACCCTAAAAAACCAACACATATAATTGTCTAAATTAACATCCAGTTTTAGATTTACATTTAGTTCTAAGTTTTAGTATTGATTCCAGTAGATTTTGGTTTCATGTTTGAGTCTCGGTTTGATAAAATAGTAGTTTTGCTGTGTACTTAAATTGTTAGTTTTGGCTTCATCATATGCTAATTTTCGCTTACATTGTTTCTAAATATTGGGCTGAAATTAAACATATCATATACATATTGCAGGGTCAAGTGTATGGTTACGAACCTTATCCAATAGAGACCATACGAAAGCTCTGGAAGACGAAGGCTAGCAAACGATATTCCGATATGGTTAGCGATATGAAAGAAAAGAATGCTAAACCAATCTTTATGAGTCAAGCAATTTGGGAGCAGTGGCTTCAGCACTGGAATCGTCCAGAAGTTAAGGATAGATCAAAGAAATCTTCTACAAATAGAAACTCTAATCCTACTTTGCATTGTTGTGGATCTATTTCTATCCAGGAGCATGCTGTAAAATTGGTAAAATTTTTGTGTCATGTAACTCTATTTATTTTAGCATTATGACAAATAAAACTGCCACTATTAACATACAAAATAAATTATATAGACCAAAGATTATGGTAGGCCTCCTCGTATGCTTGAAGTATTTGAATGTACTTATGTCAAGGCGGCAGCGCGTTATAGCACCGACTCCTCTTCACATTCTTAGATAGATCCTAAAGCAGCTAATTTTTATGTATGTAACTATTTTTTTAAGTAAAAGTTGTTGAGGATATATTTTAAAAATCTTTTAAAAAATTATTTCTTAACAGGACAATTTGATGAAAGCTTGCGCGGAGCATCTAAACGAACTTCGAGAGATAGCCGGTGAAGACGTCGGAGAATTGCCCCCGGTGACAGTGGATAGCTTATTTGAATCGCTTGTAGTGCCAAATGCAAAAAAACGTACTTATCCCATTGGGAATTTGGAGGTACTTAATTGCTGTTTTTTCCTTACTGTCTCTTTTTCTTACTGTCTAATTGGTGTCTTTTTTCTTACTATCTTGGTGTCATTTATGTATGGCTGTATACTGTTATAGTGGGTTCTACTAAGTACATTGTTGTGTCAAACTATTGTGTGTTAGCTGTAGCATCAGTTATTATTGCACCAGGTTCAATTTCTTAATTAGACTGGTGGCCTATAGAAAAAATAGGCATAGAAGGTAACTATTGATAACTGGATTTGAGTAATTATGTTTTAAGTGTAAGCACTGATCACTGGACCCAAATGATTCTTCCATTTTGTAATTAAAATCACATTCTTTCAAGAATTTAATTGCAAAATAAAGAAAGTCAAGACCTCTTAATTGGTTGGGTCTCCAAAGGACCATGATGCTTTAGTTCTAGGTGATTTCATCCCATACCAAATATTCCAGAGTAATTTTATTACTCGAGTCTATCCTTTTGCATGTGCTCATTATTGTCTACACCATGAACGCGCGCTGTTCACATTTTCTCCTTGGTCATTGCAATTTTTGTCCATGTCTTCATTGCTGTGTATTTCCATTGTTTGCATGTGTCATATTCACATTTCCATTGTAGAAACACCCGCATCCTATTTTCACGTCTTGCTATTCATTGCCTACATCATGCTGCTATTTATGGCATCCATGTTAAAATTTATACCTGTACGACTATCGCTTCGCCTTGTTCCGAAGACCTGTTGTATGTTGGTGTTACTATGTTTCTTGCATGCATCCCCATTTTGATACTGCTCTGCATATTTCAGTTTGTCATTTAGGAAAAGAACACCTGAACTGAACTTAGGAAATTTGTCATGGTGACTATTTACATGTATGGATCAGATGTCTTTTATCTGCAGATTTTAGATGTCCATCCTACCTCTTAATATACATTGTACATGCATGATTTCCTTACTGAAATTACTTCATGCATGCTGCTTATTATCATTGTGCCTTGCCACTGTGTGAAAAGCTCCACCCTGAATATGGACATAAATTGCAAATGAACTGTCATTCATTTTAATACATTGAACTACCTTATGAACTATCCATACATATATTTCCCCATGTTTATTTGACAAAGAGGATATTAGAATGCTAGAAACTGTATACATAGAAGAAAAGCTCACTTGTATACTGTCTATATGTTGGTTGTGTAACCCGTGATGTCACCAGACCCGGTCCTTACGTCTCAGAGAAGGGCGTTAAGCAAAAGAATAAATTCTCCGCCGCCAAACAGATGTATATTTAATAGAAATCAATCAACACAGAATAAAATCCAATGTCAGACACACAATCCATTTACAAGTCTGTTCTGGGTCTGAACGAAACCGGAGGCACTTTCCTCGCATATCCATCCATCTCCAAGTACGTCTCGACGACCACCAACTATTTCCATCCTCTTAGGTGTACTGCCCAATCAGGATCGTCAGTAGTTATCCAAACGATGTGAAGACTTCCGGTCTTCAACCACCGTCTTCATCTTCGACATATCGTCGAATCGGTTATTCAGAATGGGTATAAACCCGGCCTTTCTGAACAACCCGCGTATATTAAAACAAATGTTACACAAACACAACATACGCCTTATTCCAATTCAGAATATTCTTTTATTCACAAAATCACATTTTTAGGGAAAGGTTCCCATTAATTTTATTCAAGATAAATTCTTTCAAATTTATCCTTTAATCTTCCTTTGGATGTCATTTCAAACCAAATTGTGGTTTTTCAAACCAGTCGAGATTAGCGAACCACATCGAAGTAATTATTTATTTTATTTCCCAATCCCAACCTATTCATCCCATGAAGCAAAACTGGTAATACTCCATATCTAACACCACGGTGTTATCGGTAAAATTAATCACCATTTCACGTTCAAATCTAATTAAAGATTTAACTATCGCTTGGGAGCAAAACTGGCGATACTCCATTCTCGCCCATTTTCTAAATTTGATAATTTAGATTATAGACTCACATTTCAATCTAATTACAGATTCGTTAAAACTCCTTTTACTGGGTTAAAGAACTAGGTGTTATTTAAAACACAGTTCACGACAAACCCAAATCACATTCTATTTATTATCGGGTTAAAGAACTAGTGTTATCTAAAACACCGTTCACGATAAACCCATTTCAAATCCAATCAAATATATTAGAAATTCCGATTATTTAAAACCCCTTTTTAAATCTAATTTATTTATTTAAAAATAATTGGGTTTTAAATTTAGTTCAAAACTAGTTCATTTCGATAAAAATCTATTTTTATCTTTTCAAACATGGAGTTTTTCACCCCAATTTTTCTCAAATCATTTCTTATGAGTTTACACAAATTATTTATATTTTTAATAATTTTATCAAGGCCCGTACAGTCGATTTCCATCAACGGCCATCGAACTGCACTTACATCGACCTTTTTCAAATTTGATTTGGACGTATCTCCAAATCCAACCGTTAGATTTTGAATTTCAAATAATCGTTAGAAAGCTCTTTTCGATACGAACCCAACAGTTCCGGTTTGAGGGGAATCCGACGGTCGGATCTCCCGTAATGTCCGTTTGAAATAAATGGTCGAAATTCACGAACTGCCGCGGCGCGTTGTATTCAGGCCATCATATTAAATATTTTGTCGATTTCTAATTAAAAACGAATTTTATAAATAGTTTTGAATTCGTTTCAAAAAAAAATTTCTACCTTTATTTCAAATTCAAATCAAAATTGAATTTTCTATTATAAATCCTTTTTACTTTCATTTCTACTTGATTCCAATCCAAATCGATTTTAATTCGATTCGAATTCATTTCGTTTTCAATTCAATTTGAATTCAATTCGTTTTCTATTCATTTTGAATTCAATTCGTTTTCTATTCATTTTGAATTCAATTCGGTTTCTATTCATTTCATTTCAAAATCGTTTTCTATTCATTTCAAAATCGTTTTCTATTCAATTCATTTCGAAATCGTTTTCTATTCAATTCATTTCGAAATCGTTTTCAATTTAATTCATTTCGAAATCGTTTTCTATTCAATTCATTTCGAAATCGTTTTCTATTCAATTCATTTCGAAATCGTTTTCAATTCAATTCATTTCGAAATCGTTTTCAATTCAATTCATTTCGAAATCGTTTTCAATTCATTTCGAAATCGTTTTATATTCATTTCAAAATTGTTTTATATTCATTTTAAAAAGAATAAATCGATATAAATATCGTTCACGTCAAAATGGCGTCAATCTATCAACATGGCTTCATATATTTCTATTTTCCAATATTCTATTTCAAATATTTCTTTTTCAAATATTCTATTCAACTAATGAGTATTTATTTTTGTCAACACACGACTAATCTCAACGAATGAGTACTGTCCACGTGTGACTATTTTTGTTAAATTATTTCGTTCAACACATGACTAATCTCAACGGATGAGTACAGTCAACACATGAACCTTTATTTTATAGAGATAAAGATATAAATTTTATTATTAAAATATTTCGTTCAACACATGACTAATCTCAACGAATGAGTACAGTCAACACATGAACCTTTATTTTATAGAGATAAAGATATAAATTTTATTATTAAAATATTTCGTTCAACACATGACTAATCTCAACGGATGAGTACAGTCAACAGATGAACCTTTATTTTATATTGTCCTTTATTTATTAAATGGGAATGAGGCCCAATCAATCACAATATAAAATTAATTATATGGATTTTCATACAACACATGTATATAATAGCATTGAAAAATAATCAACCATCAACCAAAGTGCACTACACTGTATAAGCATCAAATATAGATATCTAACGCTTATAACAGCCTGTCAATCAATCGATCGACATATTTAATCAATCAGGATGAGTGAACTTCATATTTCATCCCAACACCCGTGTGGGGTTTCAAACAATCAAACACAGATTTTATTTGTGCAGTTGGGCGATGTGTAAAATTTATCGACCCAATCAATATCAGTCAAATCAGTGTATATAAACAAATCGGTCGATTTGTTTATAAATATTTATTTATTCACTTTCACATTAAAAATTATATTTTTAACGATAAAACATTTTATTTCAACACATGACTTTCTATTCAATTCATTCTTTAAATAAAATGATATTTTATTTTTCTAACTTATTTTAGAAAATTTCGGCGGCATAACGGCACGATACTAGAAACGGGACGAGGCCTAGCCTTATCCCCGGTCTAGTGAAGGCCCACGCCATTCACACATCAATCAAATTTACCAAACAACCAAATTCAAATCAAATCATCTAACCAATTTATGCAACCAAACAAACAAGTCCATGGTCTGTGGACGATTGTTGGGGGTGCTACTAAGCACCGTCTGCATCCTAGTATATATATAGAACTAGAAAAGAAATTGAAAGGTGAGAAATTCTCACCGATAGCTATCCAATCATCTTGACTCTTCTTTGATAGAAATCTTCATCGTTATCGCATTTTTGTCGCTTTCGTTGCCCGTAGCCACTACATATGTAAAAATCGAATTTTTTCTTCGTTATTCAATATATAGAAATCGAATTTTTTTTCTTTGCTACTCAATATATAAAAATCGAATTTTTACTTTGCTACTATATAGATAAAAATTATATTTTTACTTTGTTATTCTCTATATAAAGGTCTCGCCTTTTTAAACATATCATTATAAAAATTACATTTTTATTTTTCTACACAGATAAAAATGGTATTTTTAATATTCCTATCATGTAAAAATTATATTTTTAATTCTCTACATAAACAAAATTCATATTTTTACATCTTCTATATAGTAAAGACTATATTTTTAATACTTTAAAAAAATATAAAAATCATATTTTTATATCTCTTTCACAATAAAGATCGAATTTTTATTATCTATACTATATAAAAATTATATTTTTAGCCTTTCTATAATATAAAAATATCGCCTTTTCAACTATAAAAATCTAATCTTTTCTATTTTAAAAATCAAATCTTTTCTATTTTAAAAATCATATCTTTATAACATAAAAATCCTATCTTTACAGTCACTTCCTATATTTAAAAATCAAACTTTTTCTAATCTAAAAAAAATCAAATCTTTTCTAATCATAAGCAAATGAAAAATAAAACTGAAAAGAAAATCAAAACTTTCAAGTAAAAACCATATCTTCCTATGACTTGCAGGTTTATCATAGGAATGTAAATTAAATAATAAACAATAAAGAAAATAAAGCAAATAAATAAAACTAAAATTAAACTTACAGCGGGGGGGGGGGGTCTTCCTGCGTCGTCGGAGGATGGTGGGGGGCGCGGGGGGTGGAGGAAGTAAGGGGAAGGGGTTTCAGCGCGTCGTAGGGGGTCGGGGGTTTCAATCGGAGAAGAGGGGCTCGCATCGGAGGAGGCGACGGCCACCTGAGGAGGAGGGGGCTTGGACGCTTGCGGGGAGGAGGTCGGCGACGATGGCGAAGCGCTGGAGGGAGGGCGAGGGTCCACGAAGGCGTCGGGTTTTTTTTTATTTCGTTTTGGATCTGATAAAGGAGAGAGAGTAAAGGGTAGAGAGGTTATAAAGGGAATTTAATTATTTATTTTATTTAATTTTCTATATGAAGTTGACTTTTTATTTGAAATCGAAACGAGACCCACCGACTGTCGTCCCTAGCGTTTTACCCCCATTCCGCACAAAATGGGATATGCTGCGTTAGCTGATTCGATCGTTTGAATCAGTTTCCGTTGAATTTACCTTTAAATCACTATATTGAATTTTAAACGTACATTTCAAATTACCGGGGTCACATACTAACTTTAAAAATTCCAGAAAAATATTTTCTAGCTTCGTATTAACGATACGTTCCTAACAAAACTAGTTTCGTCGAATTGCGAGACAGTTAGAAAAATGACCATTTTCCAATCGATTAAAATCAACTGAAACTGGTCAAACGTGTTTTCCTTTGCCACGCTCACATATTGATTCGAAAAATTATGAAATTTAAAACCTAGCAATAATTTGATATCACGGACCCAACAAAAGTGATTTCTTCAAAATCCGAGGTCGTTTGCAAAATGTCTATTTTTAAGGGCCTGAATTCCATAGCGACTATTCAGAATTTTCAACTGGACCTATCTTTTGATTCCCGTTATGAAATTTCGATTTTTCGGATTCGTTGGAAAGATATCTTCAAATAGATCCTATCATTTTTGGTTTCACTAAGATCCGGATTGTTTTGCACTCGGTACATTCAATTGAAGTTTAAAATTGAATTATCGAACTACCACGCCATTTTCAATTCTATTTATAATTATATATAATTATTTATATTCTAACGACGACGTATATAATATATACGTTCGAATTATATTCAAAATAAATTTCTCGTCGATATTATTTAAAATAATTCATTTTAAATATTCAAAATTCGTCAAAATTACCAAAATAAAAATTTTAAACTGGCCCAGATTTTCCGGGTTATTACAATCTCCCCCACTTAAAACTTTTCGTCCCCGAAAAGGAACAAAGTTGAAAGTGGTTTGATTCATCAACTCTACGTTCGATCTAGCTTCCATTCTCCAACTTTTCAGTTTCTGAGAATTTTCAAAAATTTGGCTAACACCCTAAATTTTCGAAAAAATTCGCCATAACATCCCCTGCACCGGGAGCCACGGGAAAATCCCGAAATTGCCATATATGCCTTCTGATCTCAAATAGAAAAAGAAAAAGCCAAGCGGCTAGCCAATAGGCTCATAAAATCATCATCACCCAAACAAAACAGTAAATTATGTAGTAAACATGTACCTATTTGTCGGGCAAACAAATTTTATTCTATGCTCTAGCCTCCTTGCTATGACCTGTTCAATGTAAGTACATGTATGTGCAAGCAAATGTGACCAATTTTCAATATAATTCAATATTTGGTTCAATTAGGCATAATGGTTCAAAATTATCAAACAAATAAACAAACAACACAATCATCAATCAATTAGTGGATTTAACGTTTCAAATTCATAATTTGATACATATATACAAAAATCATGTTTTCGATGCCAATTCACAATAATGTGTTCTGGCTGTATAAGTTTTTGGTTCTCACACCAGTCTAATGGAAATATATAGTTATCACACCTTCAAAACACGAAAATAAATACTGGTGATGGCGCGCCATCATCAGAATCATGTCCGGGCGACTAGAGTGTGACTCTATATCTATCTAATATATTAAAACTTCGAATATACGTTCATGACGCGTATATGCAAAACCTTTATATATTGGATTGTCCAAATCAAAGTAAATAAATAATCAAATACGTAGAATTGATTTAAATTTTCAAAACAAAAATTGTTTTCATTTGAAAAATATACTCTTCACACCCGTTCTAGGATTCTACTGATCCTATCTCTAACGAGTCATTCTAATTGGATATTACTAATCCAATATCTGATGAATTCTTTCGTATGGTTCTAATGTGTCTTGTTCTCGAGCTCTGTAAACCAAAGCTCTGATACCAAATGAAGTGACCCGAATTTCCCCGGTCTCCGAAAAGATGAGAAAGAACGAATTACTGTGAGGACAAGACAAATTAGAACACAGACGGAAGAACATTTCATTGCTATTACAACAATTACATCAGATACAAGAATATACAGAGTATAAATGAATAAATTACATAGCAGCGGAAAAATAATACGAAGCACAACTGAAGGTGATATACGGATACAGAGCTTTCCGGATATCATTCCAGCTGTAAACCAGGATCCTGTGAATATAAATCTGCAAAACCAAAACTACTAGCTGCCCGCGCAGAAAATAGGGGCACCCAGAGTTTAGGTTAAAACAATAAACTCCAGGTCAGTCATGTGACTGGTGTGAGAACTAAAACAGTTATTAATCGTTATTTTCAAAGAGAGTAATTCAAGGGACCACGCCGTATAACACGGAACGGGTTTCCTCCCAAGAATACCAGTGCATAGAATAAACAGCGCAATGCTTTTTCGAAAAATGAAGCTATTATAAGACCCAGGTCCCATCACACAATGCAACGCAAGCCGGAGGATAGAGTTTTCCCTTATAATAGCCAAACAAGCTTGGTACGTTTAAAACAAATCATTTGATACTATAATAAGTGTATAGTGTCAAAACAATTTCAATCATAAATATAAATCATAGACGGCATAACATCCCATGCTACTATGTCGCCATACTAGTTCTACAATTAAAACCGCAATACACGTATTGGAAATTGGATTTCCGTCATGAGTCGAGGCAAGGGGCAAGCTCCTCTCCGCGTTCGAGACACTCTAGCAAATGTCTCAGGACTACACACTCTGGGCAATCCTGGGATCCTCCAAGGCCGGTCCTCACTTACGTTAGAGGATTAATTATGCCTGAACACACGTTTCCCGGTCCTTACAGACCTATAATCGAGGCGCCTCGCATTCCAACAACCACATAGGTGAAAAGTATATAAATGTCAGGGCTGGTAAGTCACTGACACCACCATAGCTAGAAAGAAACGTCATGCACTCCTTGGGTCCTCATCCCATTTTTGACTCATACCGAGGTGTGAGGCTCGCGAATTCATGTTATACACAAAGCTACGCCACAGAGGCCGTGCTTTGATCATCAACCACAAGACTTTGCTTTTCAACAGAAGCCTTGATCATTGCATCTTAGCGTGCCACACAGGCAATACATGCCATGCGACTGATGTCCATCGATATACAACCTCTGAGCTCGTACGTCTCAGAGAAGGGCGTTAAGCAAAAGAATAAATTCTCCGCCGCCAAACAGATGTATATTTAATAGAAATCAATCAACATAGAATAAAATCCAATGTCAGACACACAATCCATTTACAAGTCCGTTCTGGGTCTGAACGAAACCGGAGGCACTTTCCTCGCATATCCATCCATCTCCAAGTACGTCTGGACGACCACCAACTATTTCCATCCTCTTGGGTGTACTGCCCAATCAGGATCGTCAGTAGTTATCCAAACGATGTGAAGACTTCCGGTCTTCAACCACCGTCTTCATCTTCGACATATCGTCGAATCGGTTATTCAGAATGGGTATAAACCCGGCCTTTCCGAACAACCCGCGTATATTAAAACAAATGTTACACAAACACAACATACGCCTCATTCCAATTCAGAATATTCTTTTATTCACAAAATCACATTTTTAGGGAAAGGTTCCCATTAATTTTATCCAAGATAAATTCTTTCAAATTTATCCTTTAATCTTCCTTTGGATGTCATTTCAAACCAAATTGTGGTTTTTCAAACTAGTCGAGATTAGCGAACCACATCGAAGTAATTATTTATTTTATTTCCCAATCCCAACCTATTCATCCCATGAAGCAAAACTGGTAATACTCCATATCTAGCACCACGGTGTTATCGGTAAAATTAATCACCATTTCACGTTCAAATCTAATTAAAGATTTAACTATCGCTTAGGAGCAAAACTGGCGAAACTCTATTCTCGCTCATTTTCTAAATTTGATAATTTAGATTATAGACTCACATTTCAATCTAATTACAGATTCGTTAAAACTCCTTTTACTGGGTTAAAGAACTAGGTGTTATTTAAAACACAGTTCACGACAAACCCAAATCACATTCTATTTATTATCGGGTTAAAGAACTAGTGTTATTTAAAACACCGTTCACGATAAACCCATTTCAAATCCAATCAAATATATTAGAAATTCCGATTATTTAAAACCCCTTTTTAAATCTAATTTATTTATTTAAAAATAACTGGGTTTTAAATTTAGTTCAAAACTAGTTCATTTCGATAAAAATCTATTTTTATCTTTTCAAACATGGAGTTTTTCACCCCAATTTTTCTCAAATCATTTCTTATGATTTTACACAAATTATTTATATTTTTAATAATTTTATCAAGGCCCGTACAGTCGATTTCCATCAACGGCCATCGAACTGCACTTACAGCGACCTTTTTCAAATTTGATTTGGACGTATCTCCAAATCCAACCGTTAGATTTTGAATTTCAAATATTCGTTAGAAAGCTCTTTTCGATACGAACCCAACGGTTCCGGTTTTAGGAGAATCCGACGGTCGGATCTCCCGTAATGTCCGTTTGAAATAAATGGTCGAAATTCACGAACTACCGCGGCGCGGCGCATTCTATTCAGGCTATCATATTATATATTTTGTCGATTTCTAATTAAAAACGAATTTTATAAATAGTTTTGAATTCGCTTCAAAAACGATTTCTACCTTTATTTCAAATTCAAATCAAAATTGAATTTTCTATTATAAATCCTTTTTACTTTCATTTCTACTTGATTCCAATCCAAATCGATTTTAATTCGATTCAAATTCATTTCGTTTTCAATTCAATTTGAATTCAATTCGTTTTCTATTCATTTTGAATTCAATTCGTTTTCTATTCATTTTGAATTCAATTCGGTTTCTATTCATTTCATTTCGAAATCGTTTTCTATTCATTTCAAAATCGTTTTCTATTCAATTCATTTCGAAATCGTTTTCTATTCAATTCATTTCGAAATCGTTTTCAATTTAATTCATTTCGAAATCGTTTTCTATTCAATTCATTTCGAAATCGTTTTCAATTCAATTCATTTCGAAATCGTTTTCAATTCAATTCATTTCGAAATCGTTTTCAATTCAATTCATTTCGAAATCGTTTTATATTCATTTCGAAATCGTTTTATATTCATTTTAAAATGAATAAATCGATATAAATATCGTTCACGTCAAAATGGCGTCAATCTATCAACACGGCTTCATATATTTCTATTTTCCAATATTCTATTTCAAATATTTCTTTTTCAAATATTCTATTCAACTAATGAGTATTTATTTTTGTCAACACACGACTAATCTCAACGAATGAGTACCGTCCATGTGTGACTATTTTTGTTAAATTATTTCGTTCAACACATGACTAATCTCAACGGATGAGTACAGTCAACACATGAACCTTTATTTTATAGAGATAAAGATATAAATTTTATTATTAAAATATTTCGTTCAACACATGACTAATCTCAACGAATGAGTACAGTCAACACATGAACCTTTATTTTATAGAGATAAAGATATAAATTTTATTATTAAAATATTTCGTTCAACACATGACTAATATCAACGGATGAGTATAGTCAACACATGAACCTTTATTTTATATTGTCCTTTATTTTCTAAATGGGAATGAGGCCCAATCAATCACCATATAAAATTAATTATATGGATTTTCATACAACACATGTATATAATAGCATTGAAAAATAATCAACCATCAACCAAAGTGCACTACACTGTATAAGCATCAAATATAGATATCTAACGCTTATAACAGCCTGTCAATCAATCGATCGACATATTTAATCAATCAGGATGAGTGAACTTCATATTTCATCCCAACACCCGTGTGGGGTTTCAAACAATCAAACACAGATTTTATTTGTGCAGTTGGGCGATGTGTAAAATTTATCGACCCAATCAATATCAGTCAAATCAGTGTATATAAACAAATCGGCCGATTTGTTTATAAATATTTATTTATTCACTTTCACATTAAAAATTATATTTTTAACGATAAAACATTTTATTTCAACACATGACTTTCTATTCAGTTCATTCTTTAAATAAAATGATATTTTATTTTTCTAACTTATTTTAGAAAATTTCGGCGGCATAACGGCACGATACTAGAAACGGGACGAGGCCTAGCCTTATCCCTGGTCTAGTGAAGGCCCACGCCATTCACACATCAATCAAATTTACCAAACAACCAAATTCAAATCAAATCATCTAACCAATTTATGCAACCAAACAAACAAGTCCATGGTCTGTGGACGATTGTTGGGTGCTACTAAGCACCGTTTGCATCCTAGTATATATATAGAATTAGAAAAGAAATTGAAAGGTGAGAAATTCTCACCGATAGCTATCCAATCATCTTGACTCTTCTTTGATAGAAATCTTCATCGTTATCGCATTTTTGTCGCTTTCGTTGCCCGTAGCCACTACATATGTAAAAATCGAATTTTTTCTTCGTTATTCAATATATAGAAATCGAATTTTTTTCTTTGCTACTCAATATATAAAAATCGAATTTTTACTTTGCTACTATATAGATAAAAATTATATATTTACTTTGTTATTCTCTATATAAAGGTCTCGCCTTTTTAAACATATCATTATAAAAATTACATTTTTATTTTTCTACACAGATAAAAATGGTATTTTTAATATTCCTATCATGTAAAAATTATATTTTTAATTCTCTACATAAACAAAATTCATATTTTTACATCTTCTATATAGTAAAGACTATATTTTTAATACTTTAAAAAAAATCATATTTTTATATCTCTTTCACAATAAAGATCGAATTCTTATTATCTATACTATATAAAAATAATATTTTTAGCCTTTCTATAATATAAAAATATCACCTTTTCAACTATAAAAATCTAATCTTTTCTATTTTAAAAATCATATCTTTATAACATAAAAATCCTATCTTTACAGTCACTTCCTATATTTAAAAATCAAACCTTTTCTAATCTAAAAAAAATCTAATCTTTTCTAATCATAAGCAAATGAAAAATAAAACTGAAAAGAAAATCAAAACTTTCAAGTAAAAACCATATCTTCCTATGACTTGCAGGTTTATCATAGGAATGTAAATTAAATAATAAACAATAAAGAAAATAAAGCAAATAAATAAATAAATAAAACTAAAATTAAACTTACAGCGGGGGGGGGGGGTGGGGGGGGGGGGTCTTCCTACGTTGTCGGAGGATGGTGGGGGGCGCGGGGGGGTGGAGGAAGTAAGGGGAAGGGGTTTCAGCGCGTCGCAGGGGGTCGGGGGTTTCAATCGGAGAAGAGGGGCTCGCATCGGAGGAGGCGACGGCCACCTGAGGAGGAGGGGGCTTGGACGCTTGCGGGGAGGAGGTCGGCGACGATGGCGAAGCGCTGGAGGAAGGGCTAGGGTCCACGAAGGCGTCGGTTTTTTTTTTTTTTCGTTTTGGATCTGATAAAGGAGAGAGAGTAAAGGGTAGAGAGGTTATAAAGGGAATTTAATTATTTATTTTACTTAATTTTCTATATGAAGTTGACTTTTTATTTGAAATCGAAACGAGACCCACCGACTGTCGTCCCTAGTGTTTTACCCCCATTCCGCAAACAATGGGATATGCTGCGTAAGCTGATTCGATCGTTTGAATCAGTTTCCGTTGAATTTACCTTTAAATCACTATATTGAATTTTAAACGTACATTTCAAATTACCGGGGTCACATACTAACTTTAAAAATTCCAGAAAAATATTTTCTAGCTTCGTATTGACGATACAGTCCTAAAAAAACTAGTTTCGTCGAATTCCGAGACCGTTAGAAAAATGGCCATTTTTCAGTCGATTAAAATCAACTAAAACTGGTCAAACGCGTTTTCCTTTGCCACGCTCACATATTGATTCGAAAAATTATGAAATTTAAAACCTAGCAATAATTTGACATCACGGACCCAACAAAAGTGGTTTCTTCGAAATCCGAGGTCGTTTGCAAAATGTCTATTTTTAAGGGCTTGAATTCCATAGCGAGTATTCAGAATTTTCAACTGGACCTATCTTTTGATTCCCGTTATGAAATTTCGATTTTTCGGATTCGTTGGAAAGATATCTTCAAATAGATCCTATCATTTTTGGTTTCACTAAGATCCGGATTGTTTTGCACCCGGTACATTCAATTGAAGTTTAAAATTGAATTATCGAACTACCGCGCCATTTTCAATTCTATTTATAATTATATATAATTATTTATATTCCAACGACGACGTATATAATATATACGTTCGAATTATATTCAAAATAAATTTCTCGTCGATATTATTTAAAATAATTCATTTTAAATATTCAAAATTCGTCAAAATTGCCAAAATAAAAATTTTAAACTGGCCCATATTTTCCAGATTATTACATTAATGGAAAAGGTGCTGTGGTATTTTGAGTATGAGAACAGCAGATCTTTTGAAATAATCACGAATGCTTTATAATGTACCTATGCAAGAGTTTTGGCCAGTAATTAAATCTCTTCTAAACTAGTTTCACTATTGAAAATCACAATGTTACAATGTTTCTTGTCATTGCACGACCCATCCCTAGGTCTGTGAAAATGGACTTACTCCTAACCGAGCATTTGTTGCAATGTTATGTTTGAAACTGAATATCTTTATCTTAACTCGGCATAACTCAGTATTTACGGATACCTGCATTGATGTATCAACAACGAAGCTGTGGCTCCAAAAAAATTAAATTCAATATGAATTACATAACTCAGCATGCAGTCGACTTCTTTTCCCTTTGTACAAATTTTGCTAGCGTCATTTTGTGGACCCTGAAAGGTTGCGTTGATCAATCATAATAAGTATTATTTATAAGGATATTTTCTGGTGTGCGCAACGCAAGCACATATAAAACCCATTATATTTAAAATTTTAACCAGCTTGATTAAAAAAAACGAGGATCACACCACCCTAGCTTCACTGTTTGATAAACTGTTTGGTCTGCAATCAGAGTTCAAAGCCTGTTGTACTCAGGTTATGCATGTTTTAGTTCTATATTGTTGTGCTATAACTATTACTTTTTTCCAGTTTGGCGCACATATTAGGGTAAGTTACCATGTATAACTGCTGCATGTAAATTTGCTGACTTATGTTGTGTAATCTAGTTAACTAAGTAGGAAGGTAACATAATTGTAGTTGGGTAATTAAGGGTTTCAATCATAGAATGCACCTGTTGAAGATAATGAACGGACTTTATACTTTAGGTATTATCAGTCAAGCAAAGAATTAATATGCAGAGAACTGTCTAATGCTTGTTAGGAAATGTGTATACTTATACCGTTGAACAGTCACTGTATGCTTTACGAAAATTTTGCTGGTGGATTGCATCTTTTGCATAAAACAATGGGTCTGGACTAAAAGTATTAAAACTTTATTACCCTGCAGTTTTGCATCCTCGTCAAACTAAAAGTATTAATGCCTTAATGTCATTTTTACAATGCAGTTTCCATCGTCTTCTCAGCAATCAAAACGTCAGCTTGTTAACAATGAAGATGACGTCCACGAGCTACAAAAAGCTGTCGAGGAGATGCGCATCGAACTTGAGAGTGAGAGAGCAGAACGAGCAAGCTCTCAAAACAACAGATGGCAGATAAGGAGGCCTTTGAAGCACAACTGGCAAAGGTGATGGTAATACTCAAGGGCCAAGAAAGAGTTTCACGTTCGCCTTCGCGATCTGTGTCTCGTTCGTTGGCTCCTTCACCAGAGTCATCTATGTAGCTTGATTGGTATGTTATGACTTGTTTTGTAGGGATGTGGTTGTAACACAACTATGGATATGTTTGTTATTTTGGTAGTTATGGGTTTTAGTACTGTTGTGATGGTCATGGGTTGTATGTGGTTTAACGTTCACACCAGCTGAATAATTTTGTTGTTCATAATTCAGCTTGGTGCACGAAATGAAGGATTGTGGATGTTTTTTATGTGATATGCTAATATTATCTACGTTGTGTTGTTTCTTAAGAATATTATTTTTACGTGGATGACAATTTTATACTATTTTTCGCTCGCTTTTAATATCAGTATTTGTAACTGAATAAGCAGTATAAAATTAATTTGGAAAGTTGGTACAGCAGGACGGTAAAAAGAGTTAATGCCATATCAGAAAGGGAATACCGACGTATTAGTATCGAAGCAGAAAATCTAAAAAATGCGTTCCAAACGTTCCGTCGTAAATTCGACACTGATTTGAAAGATTTTACCGTCAAATTACTAACAAAAAATAATAAAAGGAAACTTACACCAATTTATTTCCGTCGCTAAACCTTGCTGAATAGTAATGGCTTACCGACAAAAAAAAAAAAGAGTAAGATTTTTGATCAAAACTTTTTGTCGCGGATCCCTGGGTAATTAGTAAGGGTTTACCGACAGATTTTATAAAATAATTTTTTGTACTAAATTAATAATCCGTCGGTAAATCGCCGGTATATAAATAAAAATAAAAATAAAAGTAAATTTATTTTTGTTATAAAATTAGTAAAGTGACAGTAAATTGTCGAAACATTCATGTTAAATTCCGTCGTAAAATCTGACACAAATACCGTCAAGGTTTTTGTCGACAGACGCGTTATGTAGGAAATCCGTCGCTAATACCTGTTTAGCGACGAATTTGCACCGAATTCTGCCGCTGCTAATCTCGGTTTTTCTTGTAGTTACACACTTCAAGAGTCTCAAATCTCCCTTAAAATCGGTCTGAAGCCAAAAAAAATCACGAACATTATTTCTTTTTTTTTGTTAGAAAAGAACGAAATCCTCTTTATACACAATAAAAACTCTCCATTTACATTCTTATCATACATAAAGAACCGTATATGTTGGCAAAGCTTGAAAACTAGTGCCCAAACGGGACAATAAAATAAAATTGAAGTGATAATCTAAAAAATAACAAGAGGATATATATCCCCAGAGTTTTATTTATGCAGGGCAAAAGATAGTCAAATTAATATCTTCTACCAATTTCTATGTCATTAAGAAGTGGACTTGAATCTCTGATCTGAAAATTGTTTCTGTTTTCAGATGAAGCGGCAACCATAGCAATCTCAGTCGTACCTGAATCAAGTATCAGATGATTATGATCACTGGCAGGTGCTTCGTTGTTAGTCTCTGAATTCCCTGGCAACATATTAGAGCATGCATGTAGACCCCAACCATCAACATGATAAGGGAGGGAAGAACTGCAAGTAGCATATAGAAGCAACCACAACCACTGTACCTAAAAGGCCTCCAGTAAATACACCATGCCAGTAGTCATCAACTCGAGAAACAGCTACAAGGGATGCAGCGAGTAAGGAAGAAAAACTAAGAAAAGTTTTGCAGCATGGCCCTTTTGATCAAACACTCGATTTTTCCTGCTAAATAGCATGCAAGAAATACTAAACCTACAAATGACCATGAGGAATGTCTACTTGGAAAACTTTTGTGCCCTTCCTTTATATCAGCCTTTTCCCCATGACATATAACACCTATAGTAATCTTGATAGAAATACTAAGCATCTTTTCTATCAGCGAAATAATGCCGGAAAAATTCAAGCTGTGGCTGACCAACAATATCCTTGATTGCATCATTCATTACAACAGTTATAAGAATAGAAAACAAAAGGCCCAAAATTGCATAATGCAAGTCATAAACATGTATCTTCTTGAAATAGATGCCAAGAAAGATTATGAAAGGTAGTAAAATTGCATTAACAGAACAGCCTAAAATGGTATTGTATTTCCTATAAATGGATATCTAATATCTGCCATCATGTATTTGCCTACAGATTGATGAAACGGATCTATAATATTAAGCAGTCCATTTGTAATAATTAGAAGTAGCAAGATAAGCTAGTCATGCATGTGGAATCTCGCTACTTTTGCTTCATGACACCTTACTATGTGAGCACCTAACTAAATATCTGTCATCCGATCCTATTCACGCTCTTCAGCCTAGCCACAAGCAAAGAATACCTCAATCTCCATAACATATGTTAAAAAATATGTTGATAAGCTAAAAAGGGACCGTACATTTTAAGAGGAACACACTGTGAAAATAAGAAAGGAAAAATAGGATTGAGAACAAAAGAAGAGAATATATTGCGCTCATCTTTAGCTTAATTGCATCTTTTAAAACCATATATTTCGAGTTATGCTACAATACCCAAAAAAGTTTTTGTCAAAAAGTAAGAAATAGGGGTAAATCCGGAATTCAGGGTGATATGCATTTAATTCAGAGGGGTATTTGTGTAATTCAGGGGGTGTGCCTCCTATTTTCTTGTCTCTGGTGTATTTTTTGACAAAAACCGTTTTTGTCATAGTAGCATTTTTGGTATATTTCATACAACTTTAGCTTCATCTAATGTATCTGCAATTTCATCATAAATTGCATCCTAATTTACAGATTCAAAACTTATTTCATACCGCTTTTCAAAATCCAAATTCCACAGACTAAATCCCTTAAATTACTACCTACAAACCCTATCTTCGGAAAATCCCATAGACATTTAGCATATTTTGAAGCATCGTTTAAAAAAAACAGGGTATAAACTGACAATCAACAACTTCAAGAGATATCAAAATTTTAATTAAACTAAAATTATTTTATACTTTATGTAATTTGCCTAACTATGATTAATAGCATGATTAATAAAAATTGGAGCAACAACCATAACTAACCTGGTTTATTCGATGGAGAATACACCTGGGGTCCAGCTGATACTTCCATGATTGACAACATTCCTCTTTCCATCTTCGGTTCAAGGCCGCGTACCATCTACTGAGCATTTTCGAATTCGAGTTGGCAGGTTCGTCTTCAAGTTCGAGTTGGACTTTATGGAATTGGTTGTCGAATTGGATCATGAAATTATCTTATGGGTTTGGGTACGAATTTAAGGATTTGGTTTTGAAGAATGTTAGAGCACTCCCGCTAGTTGAGTTGCAATTCGAGTGGGAAACCAACGTTTAAAAATGGCACTCCTCTCACCGTTCGTTCCAGCGGTCGGTGGGAGTAAAAAAAAAATTATTTTTTTATATTAAATTCCTTTATATTAAATTCCTTAAACGATTTTCTGAAAACTATTTAAAGGTATTTTTTCTTTTTGGTTGACAACACCTTATACGGTTTTCTGAAAACCATTTAAAACCTAAACGGTTTTCAAAAAACCGTTTAAGGATCGGCGGCCTAAATTACAAACAACGACAATTCTCATTTCAAATCTCTCCCCACCTCCGAACTCAGTACTCACACTGCTGGAACACGATTTTGCAAATTAAAGTGTCGATCCTCCCCATTTCAGCCCATATCGACACTGCTGGGAGTACTCTTACAGTGAATATTTTGGATAAAATTGTAGATTTAAGAGATTGGAACCAAAATTTAAATGTTTAGAGCCAAAAAATGTTTATTATGACTTGAGTTTCATTTCTTTTGAACTAGGCTATAAAGTGAACATAAAAGTCACAGTTTTGAATTTTAGTAACCTGAGCTAAATAGCTTTTTTTTTTAAATTACTAAATGGATGTACCGTTGTTAAACATTTTGAACTATCTTAGTTTTTATTGTATTTAAATTTTACTAAACAATGACAACACTCATTTATAATTTTTTATATTAACTTAAATATTAATATTAACTTCTAAATTTATGTCAATTTAAGTAATAATTTAATATAGATTTAAAAATACTTAAACGAATTAAAATAGCAATATCAACGATTGTTATTAATAATAATTAATTAATTAATTCACAAAAAACATCTCTTTTAAATATAAAATATAAATTAATTACTAGAATTTTTATATTAAATACTAATTAACAATAATTATTAATCAATTATCAGTTATTTATTGTAATAAATTTACTAATTAATTACTTTAATTAGTAAAGATCATTTCATATTTCAAACTAATTATTCATTATTCCCAATAATTTATTATCATTATTATTATTACTAGATTAATAATTATTAAGTATTGAATATTACTTCTTATTTATTAAACACTACTTATTAAATAAATATTAAACATTAAATAATGGTTATTAAATAATAATTATTTATTCTAATTTTCAAACAAAATAATTATTAATTACTTTTTTGGAAAAGAAATAATTATTAATTATTTAATATTATTTATATGTATCAATTGCTAAATATAATTAATAAATATTAACTATGATTTAGTAGTTTTTAATAAATAGCTATAAGAATTTGTTAAATATAAAAAAATGTGTGATAATAATTAGCAATTATAAATTGCTAAAAATTTGTTATTAATTATTGAATATTACTTTAGTTATTTAATATTAGAATATTTATTATTTATTTAATTTAACTGATAAATATTAACAATAATTTACTAATTATTGGTAATTTACTAATTATTAATAGTTAAAAATTATAATTGTTAAATATAATAAAATACTTATTAATAGTAACTAGTAAAAATACTATTGAAAATAAGTTTAGGAAACTTTCTAAGAAAACTTCATGCATAACACGGCTTGTCTTTTATCCAAAAGTGGGGACTAGGTCTCCGATATTTTTCTTTCGCCGCTATCTATATTGAAATAATTTCTTCGATCACAATCGATTCCACTTTTCTTTTCCTTAATTCCTCCTAGCTTTCCTTCTTGTTGTTTAGAATGAGCTCGCCTCATCACTGCCCTCATCCCCCTCTTTAATTTTTGTCCTTTATCGGATCAACTTGAGCAATTTACTTCTGTGCGATTTCAATGTTTATCGCATCCTCTTCCGTCACGGTCTTCCCATACTCTCTGCCTTACTATGCTAGTCTGAATCCCCTTCGAGCACCCATGCTTACCTCAAACACTGTTCCAACTCATGCTTCTTTATTGTTTGTTTGGGATGTAATTGGCTCAAAAAATTTAACGAGCATGGTTTATTCTTGTGTTGTTCCATTTGGGTGTGTTTTCTCTCCAGAGTAGCTCGGGATTAATGTGGTTTTGTAGCCTGTAGAGGCATGGCTACTACATTTAGTAGTTACTAGTTAACGTTTTATGGAGGTTGATCTCGTTGGAGATAATCTAGGATTTGGTTCAGATGAATGATATTTGGGATTGGTGGTATGCTTTTGTGTGGTGAGTTTTGGTTATTAGTTGGATTGTCTTGAGTTTGATTATGCCTTAGCATTCCCCAGGAGATTTATTTGCAACAATGAGGATTGCTTCTTGGCGTTTACTCACAACTCAGATTCTACTCCCGCGTAGCTTAAGTTTTTTCACTGCAATAGTCGCCTTGGTTTATATTATGCAATATATGTTTGGTTACTATCTTTGGAAGGTGTAATGGAAAGTGCTATGCTGCAGAAAGCAAGGTGTGGTAAAGAGAAAGCTCTTTTAGTCTGTTGTGTTTTGCTTGATAGATTATGGAGAAGTTGAGTGATTATGTTATTCGAGGTTTTTTAGCATGATAAGTGGGTTTTCGCCATCTTTGTTATAAAGTTAGCCTTTGCTACCTGTTTTATTTAATTGTAATATGTAATTCACATCTGTTTTGGTGTACGTCAGTACTTAGTTGTTTGATTTTGGCATATGTCCATGTTAGCTTTTTTGGCATTTTGTAGATGATGCTAAGAGTGCTACCTGCGTAGAGTTTTAAGTCATGTAATGGTGGATGAATCCCTCATTTAATCGTATGTTTTAGTGGTCTAGACATTTGGTTTAGCTCCTATTATATTAGCTAGGATAGTTGAAGTGGTCGGTACACTTTAGAAACCGTATGTAGTAGTTAGCCATTTTGTATATCTCCGGTACTTATCTCAATTTATTATTTTTTGTAATAAAAAGTGTTACGGATCACTATAAAAAACGGTAGTCCTTTTCAAAAAAAAAAGTTTATTACTAGATATTTGATGTTATTTATTAATTGGCAAAGAAGAAGAGCGTTAAAACAGACATATACTACAATTGGCAAACAAGAAGAGTGTTAAAACAAAGATCTTCTACAACTGAAAAAAAGAGTTGTAATAGATACTTATTACAATTGGAAAACAAGAAGAGTTGTTAAAAATAGACCTCTTTTACAATTGACAAAAAGAATTGAATTGGAAAAAATGAAGAGTTGTTAAAAATAAGTGTCTATTACAACTGACCAAGAAGAACGGTCGTAACCGGCATCTATTAAAACTTTAAAAATAAAATAGTTGTTGAAAACTAATCTATTACAACTTTGTGAATATAAAAAATTGTGAAAAACCTCTATTACAACTAATATTTTGTGATAATTGTAAAATTACAGTGGTAATAGGAATTTTTTGTTGTAGTGATGAATGTTGATTCACAAGTTTTTTAATTCACGACAAGGAAGAAAAGAAGATCATAGGAAGAGTGAATTAGTATGATTATTTATTTGTGATTTAAGTGTGTTAAAATTTGTTAAAATCTATCCTCAAATATCACAAAACAATCAAGCACAAAATCATATATATATATATATATATATATATATATATATATGGTGGCACACAGTCAACTGGACTGTGCGTTTTTGCACAGACCAGTCGATTGGTGGATTCCACTAGTCGACTGGTATGCACAAATATGCACAGCCCAGTGCAAGTGTATACGAATATATATATATATATAAGGAGATTTCATGAGAACCCCAAATAGTATAACAACCCTTTAGCCCCCCGATTTCCACCACAAATTCTCGTTTTTTTCAAATACCAGTTGACTGGTCATTTTTCACCAGTCGACTGATCCGAACCTAAAGGTCATATTTCTGAAAAGACATATTCTTTCATGAAGAGTTGTGATCTAGTTTCAACAGAAATGATTGCTTCTTTTCAATGGAACTTATCATGAACGATTGCTACTCTTCAAATATTATTTGTATATCACAAACCACCGATTATTGTCTAAATTCTGATCTTATTTTTTATACTCTCTTGCATTCTAAAAGCATTCAAAATCATTCTTATTGCTTTGAATCGCTGATTCTATTTCATATTTCTCGATTCAAAAAGTAATTTGATTCTTTTAAATCTTCACAAAAACATCAAATATCCGAGGATAAGATTATAGGAAGAGTGTACTCAAATTGTGACTAATCCTAGTTACTTAGAACATATATTAAAGTCAAAGCTTTTGTTGTGTTGTTGAAGTCCTGTTCGGCTGCTCAAGCAAGAAATCCCGTTCGGTTGCTCAGGTCACCATTCTGCTGCTTGGGTGTGTTGTAAACTTGTTCCTCCTGGTAAAGTGAGGGTGTTGCTAGTGAAAATCCAGAAGGAGTCTGGGACTGGACGTAGGACGGTGCTCCGAACTAGTATAAAAATTCCTGTTGTCATTTATTTTTATTTACTGCATTCACTTACTGCTTATCTGTGATATTGTTATGTTTAATTTATTAAATATTTACTTGCATAACTATTGCATAGCATATCACATTATCTAAGCTTCTGCGTATACAGTTGTGTCCATATTACTCGATCCTACTCTGGCACTTTTTTCATTTGGTATCAGAGCAGGACAACTTATAACTATAAAAGGGTTTTTTGATACTCGGTAATATGGATAACAACACGAACACTCACACCAACAATAACACAAGTTTTATAGAAGGTTAATCCACTGCACGACCTCCACTTTTCACTGGCATGAACTATAATTACTAGGAAATACATATGAGAATATATATTCAAGCAAATGGATTTGATACTTGGAATACTACATAAAATGAATATACTATTCCAATTACAAATATTTCTGAGTGGTCAAATTCACAAAAAGATGATGCTACTTCAAATGCAAAAGCAATGAATATGTTGCATTGTGCCTTGGATAGAAATGAGTTTAACCGGATTTGAATGTGCAATACTGCATACGAAATTTGGCGAACACTCAAAATAACACACGAAGGAACTAGCAAGGTTAAAAAAGCACGATATCCATGCTTAAAAATCAATTTCAGAATTTCAAAATGAATGAAAACGAATTTATTGAAGAAGCTAATGATCTTTCAACCATGAAACCAGAAGAGTTAATAGAAAACCTTATGTCGTATGAAGTTAATCTGTAGACAAAACAAGTTCATGCACATGATAAAAAAAAACTTAGCTTTTCATGCTGAAAAAGATGAATCAGATTCAGATGAAGAAGAAGACTTAGCCTTCATTGCCAAAAATTTCAGAATTTTTTTGAAATACAAGAAAGGATTCAAGAGCAATGGAACGAAAAATAACAACAAAGTATCTTCATCAGCAATTTAACGCTACGGTTGTCACAAGAAAGGACATTACCAGAAAGATTGTCCAGAACAGAAAAAGGAGAAACGCCAAAACAAGCAAGTAAAATCCAAAAGACGAGCTTTTTCTGTAACTTCGATGACTCGAATTTTTCATCTTTAGAAAGTGATAGTGAAAGTGATAACGAACAAGCTAACATGTGCTTCATGGCTAAAGAAACCGAGGTTAGTGATTTTACTTCCGAAGATATGATAGAAATAAATACAGAAATAGTAGAATCTTGAAATAATTTCAAAAGAAAGTTTAAACAAGCTAATGAAGATCAGAAAAAGGCAAAATTTGAAAGAGATTTATTAAAAGATGAAAAGACATATTAGAAGATGAAATTAGAAAACTTCAAAAATCTCTATCTAACGCAAATTCACAACTTTTCTTATTGAGTCAAGAAATTGAAACTCAAAAAGAAAAGAATAATCTGCTTATTTCTAAAAATCATGAATTGAAAACTAGGATTAGTTAATAGAATCAAATAATTCTAGCCTAAAAATTATATTAGATGATATAGCTAAAAATATCACTAATTTTAATAAAGGCAGAGAAAATTTAACTAATATTATAGAAAATTCTGAAGCTATATCTAGTAAGAAAGGTCTAGGATATATTCAAAAAACCTAATATTTTAAAGAAATTGAATAGAAAGAAACATAAAAAGGGCAAGTCATTAACAACTTCAACAAGGAAAAATGTTTCTAAAACTGTTAGTATATGGGTTCCTAAAACAAATAATCATTTGATTAGGAATAAATATAAAAAAACATTCTTAGAAACTATTCATAATAATAAGGATTATATTTTTAAAAGGGACACTGAACCCTCTTGGGTTTGGTTTCCTAAGATCTAACTCTTAGGACCCTAACGGAGGAAGTGAGTACCAATGTCATAACATATTTTTGTAGGTCCCACTCAAGAAAAGAGGAAAATCGATACTCGATAGTGGTTGCTCAAAACATATGACAGGAGACAAAGAAACGCTAATGGATATTATCTACTCAAAAGGAGGAACTGTCGCATTTAGAGATAATTCCAAAAGATATATCATCGGCAAAAGGCGATGTGAGCAATTACGGTACATCTAACTTACCACTTATATTTGATGTTTTTTAATTAAGAATTTAAAACATAATTTGTTAAGTATTAGCCAGTTATGCAATAAGGGTTTCAAAACATCATTTTTTGAAAATAAAAGGAAATAAAGATAAACATATTTATATTTTGAATATGAAAATTAGTAATAATCCAATTATGTGCTTATTATCCAAAGAAAATGATCCTTGGTTATGGCACAAGAGATTTGTCACATAAATTTTGAACCATTAATTAAATTTCAAAAAATGAAATCGTAAAAGTTTTACCCAAAATGTAATTTGAAACTGAAAATTTATGCTATGCTTGTCAACTAGGAAAATTAACAAAATCATCGTTTAAATCTAAAAAGGTCATTTCAACATTACAATCGTTAGAATTACTACATATGGATTTATTTTGAGCCAACTCAAATTCAATCCATAAGTCACAGTAGATACGTGTTTGTAATAGTTGATGATTTTTCTAGGTATACCTAGACGATATTTTTGGAAAATAAAAGTGATATTTTTATTATGTGAAAATTAGGGAGGCATCCCTATTATACTTTCATATTGTAAAGCCGGTCCCTGTCAAAGTTTCATTGTAAATCCAGTCCCTATTTTCTAGAAACAAAGAAATTATTGTTGATATGTCAACAACTTTTATAAATAATTGCTGATATGTCAGCAACTTTCGTTGGTAAAGTTTCATTGTAAATCCTCCCCCCGTTTTCCAGAAACAAATGAAAAATATTGCTGAAATGTCAGCAACTTTCAGCAACTTTTATAAATATTTGCTTATATGTCAGCAACTTTTATACAATGTAAAAAAAAGTGAAAAAATATAATTGAAATGTTAGCAACTTTTGCAAATAATTAACGATATGTCAGCAACTTTTATACCATGTACAGAAAAGTCGCTGATATGTCAGCAATTTTTATGAAATGTTGTTGATATCTCTGCATCAATCAAGGATAAAAAACAGGGACCTAATTTACATTGAAATTTAGTGAAGGTCTTTTCGTGTATTTTAAACCTAAATAAGGACCTATGCCAAAAGTACTGTTTGATTATTTTAAAATGTTTGTTAAACAAATTCAAATTTTAAAAGATTTGAAAATTAAGAATATATGAAGTGATCATGGAGGGAATCCAAAAATGATTTTTTTTTTTATATTGTAAAAAGAAAGGAATTTTTCATAATTTCTCGTTTCCTAGAACTCCACAATAAAATGGAGTTGTAGAACAAAAAACCGAACGTTACAGGAATCTGCTAGAACGTTGTTGAATGGAAGTTCGTTACCAATACATTTCTGGGCAGAAGTAGTCATAATAGCCTGTTATGTTTTGAATCGTGTTTCCATTTGACCACTTAAGAAAAATACTCCATATGAAATTTCTAACGATAGAAAGCCAAATATTTCATATTTTAAAGTTTTCGGTATAAAATATTTTATTTTAAATACTAAAGATCAGCTTGGTAAATTCGATTTGAAATCCGACGAAGGTATTTTTCTAGGATATTCCGAATGAAGCAACACTTATCGTATTTTTAATAAAAGGACAAATAAAATAGAAGAATCACTTCATGTTTCTTTCGATGAATATTATATTCAAAATTCTTATAATACTAAAGTTTTGAAAAGTAGAAATTCTCAAGATGAAGATAATATAATTTATAGTTCTAGAGAAGATGAAAACGTTATTCATAACAATATAAATGAAAATATCATTGAAAATCAAAATATTCTTGAAAATGACAATCAAACTGAAAATATGATTGCAAAAAATAGAAATGGTAAAAATGAAAACATTGTTCAAAATAATGACGAAATAAGATCTCCACCAAGAATATTATGAGAAAATCCATCTCAAGATATTATTGGTGAAATAAATTCAAAAATAGAACTAGAAGTCAATTAAATCTAGTAAGTCACATTGCTTTTTTATCCAATATTGAAATTAAAAATCCAAAAGAAGCGTCTTCTGACGAAAACTGGATTATCACTATGCAAGAAGAATTAAATCAGTTTGAACGCAATGAAGTATTGAAATTAGTTCTGAGATCAAGTGATCAAGATGTTATAGGTACAAAATGGGTTTAAAAAAATAAAGCAGACGAGTTGGGAAATATAACAAGAAATAAAGCTAGACTTGTCGCTCTGGGATATCATCAGGAAGAAGGAATAAACTATGAAGAAACGTTTGCACCGGTCGCTAGATTGGAAGCAATACGTATCTTATTAGTCTATGCTTCTATCATAATCTTAAATTATATCAAATGGACATAAAAAGTGCATTTTTGAATGTATATATAAAAGAAAGAGTTTATGTTGAACAAAAACCCTTGTTTACACATGAAAAATACCATGATCATGTTTATAAATTGAAAAAGGCTTTGTACGGTTTAAAGCAAGCACCCCATGCTTGGTATGAATGCCTTAAAAATTATTTAATCAGTTCAGGATTTCAAATTGGAAAGGTTTATCAAACGTTATTTACAAAACGTGATAATAAATATATTTTAATAATTAAAATTTATGTAGACGACATTATTTTTGGTTCTACTAATGAAAAATTATGTCAATAATTTTCAGAAATTATGACTAGCGAATTTGAAACGTTTCGTATGGGAGAATTATCATATTTTTTATTTACAAATTAAGCAACTACATAACGGTATTTTTATAAATCAAGAAAAATATTGCAAATAAAGCGTTTGGTATGGAAAATACGTCAAGTAAACCAACTCCCATGAGTACTAAAACACATTTATAAAAAGATGAAAATGGTAAAGATGTTGATCAGAAATTATATCATAGTATGATATGGTCATTATTATATTTAACAGCTCATCGACCGGATATAATGATGTGTGTTTATGTGCTCGATTTCAAGCCAATCCCAAAGAATCACACTTACAAACAGTTAAACGTATATTGCGTTATCAAAGCAACACCAAATATTTTGGACTTTTCTATCTGAAAGATTGTTCCTTTGAATTAGCGTCGTATAGTGATGCTGATTTTGGAGCATCATGGATGGATTTAAAAAGTACAAGTGGAACTTTTCATTTTATTGGAAAATCACTAATATCTTGATTTAGCAAGAAACAAAATTGCATCTCACTATCTATGTGCGAAGATGAATACATATCAACAACATTGGCTTGTGCTCAAGTAATATACATACAACAAACACTTAAAGATTTTAATGTAAATTTAAATAATTCAACTATTTATTATGACAACACAAGTGAAATAAATTTATCTAAAAATCTGGTAAACCATTCGAGAACTAAACATATAGATAGAAGACATTATTTTTTACATGATAACATTGAAAAAGTAATAATAAACTTAAACTTCTTAAATTCTGAAAATCAAATACCCGATATTTTTACTAAACCATTACCTGAAAACACATTTATTAAACGCAGAAGAGAACTTGGAATTGTTTCATATAAAAATTTATAAATTTTATACGTAAAATTAAAAAATTCACAAAAATAATATTTTTTGCATCGGCTAGGTCTTGAACTCTGGTGCTTTCGTAGGTAGCTGAATATACTTGCCATTTGGCTATGTAATGTTTCTTGTTTAACTTAGAATATGGATTAATATTATATTTCAAGCTACTGTAGTCACTAGTTTTTAAATTAACTAACTAATAAACTATTTTTACCTACATCCAACAATCGTAATTCCCAATCATCCAATCATTTTCTGCAGCTGATAATAAGGAATCTCAGCTATATAAACACTTGAACTTTCCTATTTCAAATATTAGTTCCGTATTATTATTCAGAAACAACAAGTTATGTCGAGTACTAACAGATCATCATCTTCAAACAATTCTCAAAATAAATCAAATCAGAAACAATCTTCCGAATCCATTCAAATTGTTTCTTCTAACCCGGAAAAACAACCTGAAACAAAATGGGATAACAATCATATAGGTTATACACTGAATTCGAAGAAGAAAAACGTCATTTATTTGTTTCTCCAAAAATATAAGATCGATGAAATACACCACTATCAGCAACAACAACTTGATTTATAACGGGAACCTTACTTTGAGAAAAAGGTGATAGCAAGGCGATTAAGCTTTCTAGAGCAAATGGCGATACGAGTGTGTGGAAAACAAACGGTACCTGAACCACATCATTATCCATTATCCACCACTCCAGAACAACCTACATCTTCCTGGAGCCTATGGAAAAACACTCCAACTCGTCCTCCATATAGTCCAAATTCTTGAGATAGAAATTATACGACAAACGAGGGGTCTAAAAATGAAACTCCTAAGAAGAAATCGACGTCTCGGACTCTGATTAAATAATTGTCATTTGTTTTTGGAATAACAATGCATTGGCTAAAATGCATGGAAAATTGTTTTTGAATTTGTTGTTGCTTCAATGAAATAAACATTTTCTTACATCTCTTTAGTATAACATGATAAAACGATATAAATAATAAACTTAAGCTAATATATTACACACACACAGATATATATATATAACATTGTACACAAATTAATATATATATATATGATGTGTCCAGGAATTACCTGGATACAGCACCAGTTAATTGGTGACATATGAACCAGTCGAGTGGTAAGTCCCAAGAGGCAAAAAAAATTGTCGTGTCCTGTAAACTCCCCACCAAACCCCCTATTTCCTCATTAATTTAAAAATTCCAGCCCTTCAAACAAAAATCCCTATATCTCCATCAACAAAAAAACTAATTTTTATCCCCTAATTAAAAAAAAAGGCTCCTCCCACTAAGAAACCTAAAGAGTCTCTTCCTTAACCCAAAAGCCAACCAATTCACATATTGCAAAATGAATTTACAATGAAATAGAAATTGAAAGATGGCACAAAATGGAGAAAATCAAGTTCCTAGAAGGTGTATTTGTTAAATTTTCGGATTTCAATTCATATGGGCTACAAAGTTTGGCTAAAAGAGGAAGACTTGAATCCTTAATGGACTACGAGAAGAAAAATCTGAATATTAATGTTTTTATGGTAAAAAAATTTCTTGCTAATATAAATTAGGATCATCAATCACCTATAAATCCCGAAAATTGAGTTTCGAGTTTGTTTTGTGGAAAACCGGTATTCTTTTCCATAGAAAGAATTATCCATATTTTGAATTCACCAACCGACGGCATACCGCTTGAAGATTTAAGTTGTGAGATTCATGTTCATGATGAAGTGAGTCATTTCATTTTAGACGGTGACTTGGATGGCACAAAAACTAAGGGATTACTCCTATGTGGTAGGTTGCTCCATCATGCTTTAACACGTACTATTTTACCGAGAACCTACACGTTTGATTTAGTCTACACCAAAACATTTCGAGATTTGTACGCGGTCTACGATGACGTACAAATCAATTGGAATAAATTAATCATGGATGAGCTATTGACATTTAATCAAGGAGCTATGTGATATATTTACTACAGAGAATATAATATGCGATTACTTGCTAATGTTGAAATTCTCGAACTAGCTTCAGAAAAGATAGATGTGAAGTTTTTAGATAGTAAGAACTTGAAAATGATGAAATTGCCTCCACCAAGCGTTAGCATCATGAGTTTAGACGAATGGAAGAAAAGAGAGAAGGGTCAATCGTCCACTACCCCTATTCAACCAAGACTGGAAGATGTTCGTCTCATTACTCCATCTCAAACTACTAGAGAGGCTATCGATGTGGTTGCCCGGAATCAACTTTTGCTTGAAACTCTCCTTAAATGAATGGACAAAAAGGTGGATAAGAAATTTGCTAAAATAAAATATTTTCTTGGAAATATTTGGAATGTTGTTTCGTGCTTGACTTTTACTTTCTCTCAAGCTCAATATCCAGGAAAGAGGCATGCACCATCATTCACTTGGTCCACTTCCGAAAGCACTAATTCTGACACTATTTGATATGGTGTTATGGTAGCTAGGGCTGCACAAAGTACGGGTTGGATCGGGTTGGACCAAATACTTCATCCCGACCCACATAAGTATGGGTTTAAGGTAGTTCAACCTGTATCCAACCCTATATGAGGTTGGATATGGAGTGGGTTGAAGTATGGATTGGGTTGGGTTTAGTAGGGTTGGGTTGGGTTGCTTGAATATAAAAAAAATGAGAATATGAAGATTTTAAAAAAATATTAAAATATTCAACGAAATATACCAGATTTCAGCTAGCATAATGCATTAAAAACAACCGGTTCATTATAAGACATATTTTATTAAAATTTCATTGTAAAACACATCATATGAAATTAATTACTACATAGACAATGAGTTTTTCATTTTAAAATACATTAAAATGGTCTTTAAAATATATTTTCTAATTCTATCTAGTTTCGATTGCCATGAAATATGCTTTTTTGTACATTTACTATGGAATATATAAGCCTTATTCTAAATTTTAAGCGGGCTGATATTAAATTAGTTTTTGATATAGGGTTGGGTTGGGTAGGGTTAAAATAAGGTTGGGTTGAACAAAATATCAAACCTAACCCGTATACAGTATGGGTTACAAATTGTAACTCATATCCGACCTGAATAGGATGGATTGGTTTGGGTTTATGTGGGTTGGGTCGGGTTGGTGGGTTGGGCGGATTGGATATAGGTTATATGCAGCCCTAATGGTAGTAACTATTTCTATTTCTATGAACTATTAGAGGCTTGTATTAAATAGCCTGGCTTGCTCTTTGAACACTACTTATTATTTTGGCTTGTGAACATTAACTAATATGAGTGACAACCCCAATTTCAACAGGCCGATTTTTTTTTCAAAATTCCAATCTAGCGAAACTCGGATTGGTTTGCTTTGGTATCCTGCAGAAAAGACAGAGACATAAAATATGTCAGAGCTCAAAAAATATCTCATAGCGGAATGGATAAAATATAGTATAATCAAAACATAGCCTTACCGTATTATTAATATTGCCAAACCAGTATCCAAAGCTATCATGTCTCTGCCACAAATCTAACTTGCGAGTATGTTATGAAGAGAGGGTCAGAATACAAGTTCTGGTGACTGGATTTAAACTATACACTTTGGATAATCCTACATATATCGTTCAATCATATTATCTTGTTTATTAGATTACTTGGGTTAACATCACTCAAGGCTTACACACGTCGCACCCAATTACTTCCTAGTGGATTAACCTAATACAGTATATATGTAGTTACCCCCAATATTAAGGTACACCCTATGGTACCCCACTCGCACGGTCTCCACTGTAATACTATCGAAATATACGCAGTCCCTCATCATATGCCGTAGTGACGTACGGATAACAATATTGCGTTCTGCATATACCTGTCATTACTATGTCATGTAAACGTACGGACTGCCACCCTTATTCGAGTCAGAATTCATACCGGAGTGATGCCCTCAAGTCTACGATACACCACCCAGAGCCGACATGCATGTATCTAGACTGCCCACCATACGTATCTTCAATTGTAGCTCGATGCCTCAATCGCACGTTCTCAATGTGCACTGATTTCCATGACAGGGCGATACAAGAAACACGAAACTCAGACGGGAGCTTTTCCATATCTGTACAGGCCCATCTTTAAGAGCCTCTACAGATATTCCTAGGGTTTGTTTTCACAGTGGTTATGGCCCCACCTAGGCCCCTCCCTCAACTAGTAAAGACTACAAGAGTTAAGCGACGTGCCCCTAACAACAAATAATCTAAACGTCCATTTGGCATCTCCCCTCAACCACCGTATCCCGAAAGCAAAAGGTGAATGGTTTCTTGGGTTTAGCTCTAGTCTTTTCGCATCCCACTCGCTGTCGATGACGAGTATCCGACGATCCACTATTTTGTTGGTCCTGACCTCGTCTCGCGTTGTGGAAACGGCCGAATCACCCTGGTGTCGTTGTGTCGCAACATTCTGACTATATAGCTACTTCTGCAGTCAAGGCCTACCCACCTGGTAGTTACGCGCAGACCCAACCTCTGCGAGCACAGCCTCAGACATCTGCCACCGCACAGAGGACTACTAGGAGCACCTTACGTACCTCAGGAAGTCGTGTGCTTCCCCTTCCAGTCCTTCGGAGCTGTCAGAACAATCAGATGAATGTGCGCTCCCCTTGTGCCTTATAACACCTCGATGATCTACCCCGTTAGGTTATTCACCCTCAAATGTACGGACTGGTCCAAGCGCCTCACTTTAATATGTTATTAGACTCCATGTCTAAACATTCTTTTACGCGCTTGCCTTACCTCACCAGGTTTCCATTTAACTTGGTTATTCCCTTTCATATTGAATTCTTATTCAAATTACCAGGTTTCGCTTGCTTATTAATTTCAGTCATATAACTTAACCCATTTAAATTTATTAATAAGCCCACAACATTTTATTCTCTAGATTGTGGCCCAAGGTCTGTAATCCACAATCCCTTCTTTATTCTTGTTTGATTTCATTATTACTACAACATGTTTTACTTGATATGTAATTAAGTATATCTCAATTCACATGTTTTATATTTAACATGTCAGTCATTATTTATGATTAAATATAACTTATTTCATAAGTTTTCCTCATTCTTTCTCATTTAATCATAATTCCCTTTTACATTGTCAATAGAACTTATCGTTGTTTACTTATTAACTTAGTTTTATTAACTAAGGCCCATTAATAAGTTTCTCTACCCATTTATTATAGCCTATGTTATAATTTCCTCTTGTCCCTAGGACAAGTCTAAACATGCTATTCTTACCAGCGGGTTTCAAACCTCCAAGTTTACGGATTACTTAATTTATAATTAAGTACAATATATTTTCCCCTTTTCTTAACTGGTTTCAGGTTTCCCCTTTTCTGATTACTTAATTTACAATTAAGTGTCCCTTATCTCATTTCACCAGTAATCCAATTTACTTATTAGTTTATTATGCATGTCTAAATTCTATCATTTCTACAAGTTATGCTTACCCTAAAAGGTGTCTTTAATTACATAACTTTATTATTTCTATCGGTTATGTATACCACTCGGTGTCTTTAATTACATAACCTTATTGGGTTAAGTTTATAGACCTATATGTAAATGTTACCTACCCCCTCAGATTTACTTAACCCACCCACTGTTCAACCAATTTTTCTTAACCCCAATTTTAGTTTATATTCATACAATCCCTATGGATTCAACCAGGTTAAGTATTTAAGATTTATTACAACATTTTCATTTCTGGTTATAGTATGCTAGACCTCCCACATGAAGCCTTCCATTTGTGGATGTTGGATATGCCGGGCGGGTCCGGACAGACTTATTCCACAAATTGGGCTTAACCTCGGGTCTGAGCACGTCTCTTATTTGTACACTTAGACCTCTCACATTAGATTCAACACTTGTGGTCGTTGGATATGGCGGTCCGGCAAACTTCCACATCAAGTGCAATCTAACCTCGTGTCATAAGTGTAGTTATAGTTTCTAATTACTGTAATTCTAGGCATTTCATCATTACCCAATTAATTATACGTATGTCTTTATAGGTGCTCATGCCCATTTACCCAATTATACTCATGATATATTATATGTCCAAATTCATATTCATTATTCAAATTATGCCAATTCATATTTTACATATGATCCCATTTTCACCCAATCATTTTTTTATACTTATGATCCAATTTAAGATCTTTAAGCATAATTTGGTCAATGTCCCAAATCCATATTTATTTATTCAATTCTATGTTAACATGAATCCGTATAATCATATACTAACTCCAATTATTCCTTGTATATAATTGGGACAAATTTACATGTAAACTTTTTAGTACTCCAACTAATCCAATATATGAATTTTTCCCACATGTTCAAATTAATATTATAACATGTAAATATCCCAACTTTTAGACTGATTCAATATATGAATTATTCATATTAACAATTTGACGTTATATCATGCTAATCATTCCCACATGTCATCTACACCACTTTAATCATTATGCATATGTTTAGGCATCTTAACATATCATATTCCAATTTGTCATAATGTGGAATGCTAAACAGTAATATACAATTACCAAAATAATATGGCTTAAATCCACTCACCTCATAAGCTTTCCAAATGTTGGATCTAGTCCAGATCTAATCTTCCATGATTTTACCTTAATTGAATTCAGAACCTAATAATCATGGATTTACTATTTTTACTAAAAGAGAAAAAGAAAAGGAGGAAAAATTGAATAGATTGGATCTGGAACGTTACCTTGCTTTTCACGTAATTTTGAACCCTAAAAAAACATCATTCTCTTCCCTCCAGATCTTAATTTAAGATTTTCTAATTTATAAATCTAAAATTCTGAATATATTTGAGGAGAGAGAGAGAGAGTAATGGCAGAGCTCTAGCGTAGCCGCCAAATTATGAGGTTTAGGGTTAGGTCTAAGGTCTTATTTATAGGGGAAGCGGAGAAACATGGTCCCTCAAATTCAAAATTAAAACATCAGAACCATCCACATCGTTAGAAGGTTCCAGAACCGTGGTGGGGTCCTCTTTTTTGCCCCCTAAATCTCCTGCTCGTGCAATTTGATTTTTGAACCTATTTTTCAAAATTTCTGGATAACTTTATTATATACATATATATATACATATAATCCCCTTATATGTATACAAACTTCTAATGCTCATAACTTCTTCATACGATGTCCGTTTTACGCAAACCAGGTGTCTATCTTGGCCAAAATTTCGAGATGGACGCAATGGTGCAGTCTATTTTACTTAATTCTGAATATTAAATTAACTTATTTATATTTTATTATCTTAAAAATGCGGGGTGTTACAGTATGTGCTTATGAACTCTTGTATGTTCCTTATCATGCTATTTGATCTTTTTAATCGATGAAAGAGGGGGAGAAAAGATAAGTACACTAATAAATTGTTGCAGGAAAAGTATAGCCATACACTCAGGGAGAAAAATTCAAATACATCATATATCTAGGGGGAGAAATAAAAATTTCAATAAGAGATTGCAAGAGGTTGCCATTAATCAAAAAAGGGGAAGAATCACAAGTTTTTTGATTCATGACAAGAAAGAAAAGAAGATCAAAGGAAGAGTGATTTAGTATGATTATTTATTTGTGATTTAGATGTGTTAAAATTTGTTAAAATCTATCCTCAAATATCACAAAACATAGAAGCTCAAAATCACGAATAGATATAAATATATAATGGAACACAGTTAACTGGACTGTGCATTTTTGTACGGACCAATCGGCTGGTGTGCACAAAAATGCTTAGCCCGGTGCAAGTGTGTACCAATATATATATATATATACACACACACACACACATTTTTTCAAATACCAGTTGACTGGTCATTTTTCACTCGTCGATTGATCTGAACCTAACGTTCATATTTCTGAAAGGACATCTTCTTTTATGAGGAGTCATGATCCGATTTCAACAAAAAATGTTGTTTCTTTTCAATGAAACTTTTCATGAATGATTGCTACTCTTCAAATATTATTTATACACCACAAACTTCACTCTTCAAATCATTGATTCTTGTCTAAAATTCTAATCTTATTTTCTATACTCTCTTGCATTCTAAAAGCATTCAAAATCATTCTTATTGCTTTAAATCGCTGATTCTATTTCATATTTATCGATTCAAAAAGCAATTTGCTTCCATTAAATCTTCACAAACACATCAAACATTTGAGGATAAGATTGTAGGAAGGGTGTACTCAAATCGTGACTAATCCGTGTTGCTTAGAGCACATATTAAAGTCAAAGCTTTTGTTGTGTTCTTGAAGCCCTATATTGCTGCTCAAGAACGAAATCCTGTCCAGTTGCTCGGTTCCCCATTTTGCTACTCAAATGTATTTTAAACATGTTCCTCCATGTGAAGTAAGAGTGTTGCTAGTGAAAATCCAGAAGGAGTCTGGGACTGGACGTAGGACGGTGCTCCGAACCAATAAAAAATAAATCCTGTTGTCGTTTATTTTTATTTACTCCATTCACTTACTACTTATATGTGATGTCGTTATATTTAATTTATTAAATATTTGCTTACATAACTATTGCATAATATATCACATTATCTAACCTTCCGCGTATACACTTGAGTCTGTATTACTCATTCCTATTCTAGCACCTTTTTCATTTGCTGAATGTATAAGGCAATTCAACATGCCTACAATAAGCGCTTACTCGAGTGAAATTAAGCCCTAATTCTAAAGTATGAATGATATATGGTCTCTGCTTATGTCACTAACCTATTAAAGTGTAAGTACTTTTCTATTTTCCTTGAAGGCGTGACTCTTATATAGTTCTCTCACTTTCGTCATGATTAATATCAACATTCAACCAACTTTCCAAATAATTAATGCACTAATTCTATACGCCTACCACTAGAAGTATGTCATGTTCATTTCAAAGAGCTGGAGAGTCGTTGAAGGATTTTCTAGAGAGATTACATAATGCTTTAAGGAGATTAATAATCTAAAAAAATAAAGAGTCCTAACAGCATTCAGTCGAGGCATTCACCCTGATTCAAACTTCGTTGATTAGCTTGAAACCAAGCCTCTTATTATGCTGGAACACTTTTATGATCAAGAAAATCAATGGCTGTGTAGGAGACGCGAAGAAATAGAGAAAGTGAAGGATATCCCATTTAAAGAAGGAAAAATCGATGTAGAACGATGTTGGAATCAAGCTGACCCAAAATCGATAAAGTCAATATTAATATTCAGAATAAGCCAAAGTAAGATAGCACTGGTGTCGATGGGATGCGATAAGAAGGAATTAAAGAAGTGAAAGAGTTTTCCATCTTGCAACAATTATACTTCACTTAACACTCAATTTGAGACCGTATATTTGAAGTCCTATAATACAAACCAATACCAAAAGCCAAATGCTTGTGGGTCAACGAAGAGGGGAAAACAATCAAGAAAGTATTGCAGATTTCATGAGATGCTCGACCATAACACACCAACGATTATCGTCATCTCAGACATACCATAAAGATGCTTATTAAAGAGAAATATTGGAGCAGTATATAAAAGTCCCACGAAATGGGGTACCTAGTCCTTCTGAACCCAACCAAGGAAATCGAGACTAGAGCTACCAATCAAAAAAATAATGGGGAATTGCTATTAACACTATTTGTGGCTATCCCCATCCAATCGAAACAAACTAGAGTTAGATGAAGGAGTACGTCAATTTAGTCAAGAATATGAAATATGAAGAGTGCTTTGCTATAGACGAGGGCGACCTGACCAAATAGCAATGGACAAGACCGTTGACATCATCTTCAAGAAAAGATAAGTTGATTGGGTTAGTGCCCTAACCATGGATCCTCTTATTATTTCAACTGTGATCGATCTAGATCTTGTCGGGGATGACTTGATTGGCTGTGAGAATTCCATCAATGTACTCATTAATAAAGCCTATGACCAAATGAGACTAAAATCCAAAGACTTAAAGCCATGCACTGCCAAAATCCACTGCTTTAATGGAACTACAAATGAACCATTGGGATTTGTCGATCTACTAATTGAGCTTGGCAATGGTAACTGCCAAAAAGTGTCGATCATCACCTTTGTTATCATTGATATTTACTCACCATATAATGTCTTCTTAGGTCAATCAGCCCTAACCATATTGCAAATCTTCTTGCCATAATGGTGTTTTCTTATGAAGTTTCCTACATATAATGGTGTCAGCATCATCAAAGGCGACCAAGTCACTGGGTAAGCCTGTTTTATGGTGGAATGAAGAGGTGCTCAATGTCAAGAAAAAGCCAATGGTATAAAGACTTCTCTCTACATCAAAAATCCTGATGCATACCAACCAATGCTCGAGAATGGTTGAGGAAACACAACCATCATTTCCAAGAGATTGACCAAGAAACGATGAAGAATCCAAATACCAAAGAGTTAAACCTACTGAGTAAACCATCGATCTCCTGTCATTTACATGTACTCTGGCTATAACCAAATACCAATTCACGTACCTAACCAAGAATGCATTAGCTTCATCACTGACTTGGGGCAACACTACTATGTTATCATGCCTTTTGGGTCTAAAAAATTTGTGTTACCTTTTACTAAATTATTAACAAGATGTTCAAATATCCATGGAATTATATATTTACGACATGCTCCTGAAGTCTCAATAGTAGAACGAGTACACGGACTTCTTAGCAGAGATGTTAAGTGTTCTCCATAAGTACAAGATGATACCTAATCCCTTAAAGTTCTCTTTCAGCGTTGCATCAGGAATTTCTTTTGGGTTTCATTGTCGGTTCTTATAGGATTGAAATTAACCCCAAGAAAATTAAAGCTATTAGAAAGTTCAGAGTTTTAAAGAATATTAAGGACATTCAAATGCTTAATTGGAAGGTTATCGTCGCAAGTCGACTCATCTCTCGAGCTATCGGTAGATGCATTCCCTTCTTTGACTTGCTAAAAATGGGACAAAGAAACTTCGCTTGGATGAAAGATTGCATTGATGCATTCCAAGAACATGTGAATCACTTGGGTAGACCTCATATTTTTTCAAAACCCATGGGTCACGAGAATCTATTCATTTTCCTAGCTATATTTGTGCATGATATCAATTCTACACTGGTGCGTGAAGGAGAATCATATCTAGATGTTTGTCTTACATCGGTAAGAAATTAACGGGTACGAAAAAAATTACACCAAACTTGAAAAGATTGCCTGCTACTTGCTACTCTCCTCCAGAAAGCTCCATCCATACTTACAAGCTCATCATATCAAAGTTTATACTGACCAGTCACAATGTTATTAGGTCTTACAATGACTTGAGGCGTCTAGAAGACTATTGAAATAAAACATCAAACTGAGCTACTACAACCACACTTACATCTCTCGAAGAGCCATCCAAGGACAAGCACTGGTGGACTTCAACGCTGAATTTACTAATCCTGACGACTCACTGTAGAACAATGAGCTATAAACCATCTAGTGGAAATCGTATATAAGGATGGATCAGCTATCGATCAATGTTCAGGCACTGGAGTTGTACTAATAAACTAATAAATCCTGACGAACACACGATTTGTGATGCCTAAAAACTAGCCTTCCCTACCATCCATGATTGTAGGACTCAAAGTTGCCAAAGAATTATGGCTAAAAGTGATTCAAATATTTTTAAATTCCAAGATGGTTGTATGACAAGTATGAAAGGAGTTTCAACATAAAGGATCATGACTGGCGCCTTAACTTACTTAGGTGGACGGACAACTCAATGACTTCAAGCACCCATATTCCTTAGGATCATAACGAGAAAGAAGACTCTTTAGTCAAAACAACCATTTTTGCAGATGCACAACTCATGGGATTAGTCCTAACCGAAATACTAGAAGTTTTGATTATTGATTGGATAGAAGATGGTTGCATATTAACAATAGAGCCCAAGGAGGAGTCATGAATGGCCAATATATAACTATTTACAATGAGGAATCCTCTCAGAAAGATGAAATGAAAAATGATCACTCCTTTGAAAAGCATCAGGCTTCATCATTCAAGAAGGAATGCTATGCCGAAGAGGATTTATCCATTCCGCTACTTTAGTGTGAAGCCCACGACGATGACAAACAACGTATAGTACACAAATGAGAGTGCGCTGACCACGCCATAGGACAAACTCTAACAAAGAAAATACTTCCCTATGACTATTTTGGGATGACCATTAATCGAGATGTTGTTGATTAGACATGACGCAATGATAAGTGTTAGAGGTCTGCTCAAATTCCTAAAGCCCCATCAACGAAACTTACTCAAATGGCCGGTCCATGGTCATAAACAATTATAGTATGGATATCATTGGCACATTACATATGTCTAAAGATGATAAGAGATATGCCATCATCTCTATTGATTACTTCATAAAATGAGCTGAACCAAATCCCATGACGACAATATTAACCAAAAAAGTAATCAACTTTAGGGCCTAGAACATCATACGTCTTTTTTTCTCCAAAATCACCACTAGTGGAAATGAAACCCAATTCAATAGCTCCGAATTCAAGGACTTCTGTCAATGATATTTGTATTGAAAAGCGATCTGCAGTAATTGCTCATTTGCAATTTGATGGACAAGTTGAAGCAGTAAATAAAGTTATAAAGTCTATCTTGGAGAAGAATTTCAAAAAAATGGAGACAAGTGGGTAGATGAACTTCCATCAGCCTTATAGGCATAAAGTACTATCAATAAGTCAATGATCAATGACACTCCATTCGTCCTTGTCTATGGCTTTGAAGCCATCATCCCAGATGAATTGGAAGTCCATTCTCATTGATTTACCTACTGTGATCTGAAAATTGATAGATATCTCATTCTAGATTTTTTAGACATGATAGATAAAAAATGTAAAGAGGTTGGTCTGAGAGCAGCCGCACACTGACATAGAGTTGTCTGATATTACAACTCCATATTGCGATCAAGAAACTTTGAAATCATCGAGCTCATCCTGGAAAGAATCTACCTATGAGGACCATTATAGGATCTAGACAGAAAGAACCTTATGGCATCATTCAGAGGCTTGTAGGTGGTACATTTAAGCTAACATTCATTAATGGCACCAAGTTACCAAGAGTTTGGATTAGCGAGCATTTATGAAGCTATTTCACTTAGCCTTTACTTTGCAAGATTTAATTCAAATAGTAATTTGTTTTCAAGCTATGTAATAATGCAGACGTTGCCCAGTTTCGTTTAGTTTTAATGAAGGCTCTTGGTTTCTAGTGTTATTGATGCCTTTTATCATGCATAGTATGCTAGTTGTGATATGATCGACTTACATATACCAACAAAAAATAATAAAATAATGGTGCTTTAGAGATTAGCTAGACTGATTCACTTAGAGTCCATGATCAGACTTCCTAAATACAGAGATGAATCAAATGTCCACCACTAACTCTCGCTCATGTTTCGACAAGCAAAGTATAAATCAAAGGGTAGGTGTGAACCGACCACCTACTCACTGACTCGGACCTTGGAAAAAGGGCATAGTCAAGTATAAATAATCTAAATTCTCACGAATCAAGTGTCCGACCACTAACCCTTGTGTTTGGTCATTTGGAAAACCAAACCAAGCCTAAGAGAATATGATACCGAACATTCTTTTAGACAAATCTAACCCATACTAATGATGGGAGAGTATAAAGGACTAACAAAATTGACAACTCAAACCCAATTTATTGATGGCTAAGTATAAATCCAAAGGACGAGAGCCAATACCCATGCCAACCCTATCGCACTATGATAAGAGGCAGGAGTGTAAACGTAGGGCTGATCACGACGTCTAAACTCTAATTCCACACGACTAGAGACCATAATAGAAAGGAGACATTAAGAGTGGCACTTCCTACAAAGTACCACACGACCTAAAGCCACAGTCGAAAGGTGGTTTTTGGGATGGTCGATCCAACTAATGCTCAAAATTAAGATTGGTCAACCAAAGCTAAGTATAACGACAAGTGACTAAATACAAGTACATTGAATGGAAAAAGTAAAAACTCGAACACTTAAACAATGTAACATTAAATAAATTGAAAATAAACTTTTATTCACAACTAAGATTTAAAAAATATGTACAATTTTCATGTCAAACTAACGAAAAGAGAGGGCCTCGCTATGGTAGCATAAATCTTGCCTGTAAAGATTAAAAAAAAGCTATGTAAAAGGAAAAAAATCTACCCATCAATGTCTCACTCAACCTTATTAGAATTCTTTGGCAACTTGCTTTTAAAGCCTTTCCTTTTCCTCTTCTTGGATCTCCTCCCACTCCTACCCTTGCCGCGGTTCTTAGGCGTAGACTTAGGCAATATGAAGTTGACTTCAAAACTTCCCACTAGTATCATGCTTTTTTCCTTTTTATCTAGGATAATCAGGCAGGAACAATGCAAGAGGATTAAGAGTAAGATTGGCTTTTTATTTTATGGTGGCAAGCTGTGCTTCTTAATTTTCAAAAAATCCTTAAGCTGAGCTCATCAGTCTTTCAATTTCACCTACATGCATGACTTGTAACGACCCGCATTCTACGTATCGGAGGATCGGATAATATTTATTTTATTTTCATATGAAGTCGTATGGTCGTGTAACTTTGGGAGACGACTATTGGGGTCATTTCCCATGTTCACGATTTTTGCCGAATTTTAATTGACCGTTTTGCCATTGGCGAATCTTTTTTTCCTTATAACTTTTGATTCGCAAAGAGTTTTGACCTGAAACCGTTGCCATTGGATTTGGATGACGGTTTACCTTTCCGTAGAGTGGTCACATTAATCAAACAGACTTACCGTTTGGGAGATATGGCTGAAACAAGGTTTGGAAGGTTAAAAATTGCTTAAGCGGGCTTAATAGGGTAATTAGTGGATGAGCCCATAACTCATTTCGGGATTAGAGTTATGGGGAGGCTGAAATGAGTTAGGAAATCATCTCATTTCATTTTCTTAGCCGCCACTTTCATTTCTTCAAACCTAGTAATGGCCTCCACCTTCTAAACTACCTCTTAATTACTTTCTAATCCAATATTAAGCTAATCAACATCAAATCAAGGCAAATTAACATCAAATTGGAGGTAGAGTTGCTGTGTTGCATTGGAATTTGAACCAAATCAGAGATATCTTCAGACCTAAGATTCATTTGTGGCTAAGGTGAGTGATTTGCATGCTTTTTTACTAATTACGGCTAATTAGGGGTGATTAGTGATAATAAGCGAAATTATGCATCATAAAAATCTAGAAAAATATGTAGAAATTCTAAAATATTATTTTATGCCTCGGTTGAAAATTTGGGTTAATTTGGATTAAGTTTGCTAATCCTATAGTTAAAACATGGTTAAGGGGATTAAGGGGAAATTCATAGTTTTGGGCATATTTGATCTAAAATAACTCATGTGATTGATGTTTTAATGTTTTTGATTGATCCTATGTGTTATTACAGCTATTCGGAATGTTTTATGATTGTTTAGTGAAGTTAGAATGGTCGAAAACGCCGGCGTGTAGTGTAAATAGCTTGCTGGAACAGTGCAGGGAAGTACGGCTCGTAACCATGGTTCTTGACATAGGCATCACGACCCGACCTGGATGAAGCTCACGAACCGCGAACCTGTTGACACCCACGAGCCGAACCGTGAAGTATCTCGAACCGACCCATTGCCTCGAACCGAAGTGCACGAGCCGATGGCCAGGAGGAAGCCACGAACCGATGCCACGACCCTGAGTGCCATTCACAAATCGACCAAGAGTGTCATCGACGAACCGACCCGATCTAAATGGGGCATCCCAACCGATCCGAACTGATTGCTCCATCACGACCTGAGTGAGACACACAAACTGGTTACCCCTGAACCGAAGTATGAGCGCGAATGGAAGCTTGGAGTCACGAATCGAACCGAGGATAGGACCTAACCGAACCGGAAGAGACCAAAACCCGAGATGCAAAGGAAGTCCAAATGGGAAGTTATTACTCAGGATCCAGATGGGAACCAACGAGTTAACTTCAAGAGTTGGACTTTGTTGTGGGACATGTACAAAGGGGTTATCGATATCCATAGCTTTGGTTCACCACTGAGAGACGGATTAGTGGCTATGGATCAGTGCAATGGGGTCACTAAGACTCCCAAGGGCAAAGTGATCGTAGCATGGCTATGGATCTATGCAATGGGACCATTAGGACTCCCAAGGGAAAGGTGATCGTAGCAAAGGATTGTCGACTATAGACCAGCGCAATTGGGTCATTAAGACTCCCAAGGGTAAAGTGGTCATAGTAAAGGATTTGGTGATCAAAGTGGTGGATACCATATGCTTTACGCACCGAGTGAGAGATGTAAGGATGATTGCTATGTCTGATGTTTGCTATCACCATGACATGCACACTCCCATTTTACACTTTATGTTATTGTTACCTTAGAGTACTGTACATCTTGTTGTGCTAACTCTTTGGTTGCAAGACCAGGTCCAAGTCCAGGTCCAGGTATGGTTATTTATACCTATTATTGTTTTACTTTGCTGCTATCACTCATACTAGAATTTTGTCTGACCCAGAGTTTTATGTCTCTTCTTATTACTATAGGTGCTCCTAAACGAGCAGACTAGAGACAGGTTAGGTGGTATGCACGAGTAGCTGTCTGGAGATGAGCAGAAGGCTTCCACGTACTATTTTCATACATTTTCCCTGTGTTGTTAATGGTCACTGCTTTGGGCATTCGTAGGGTACCTTTTCTATTTTGCTTTAGAGACAATATTTTGAGTTGTAATAATGATGGTTTGGATCATAAGCTATATTTTGGATTCCGCTGCTATGATAGTTTAGTTTTCAGCTTATGCACTATCTCACCTGTTTTATGTCAAGTATGTTATTATTATATTTTATTCCATGTGCTGTGAGATATACTACATGTTCTTTGGTGATTCATAGTTTCAAATCTGTTTCTTTTGACGACTGTCCCGTGCTAGTTGGGCATTGGCACAACGCATTTCGGGGAAATGTCGGCTTGTCCGGGGCGGGCCATCACACTTGGTATCAGAGCCTAGGTTGCGTAGTTAACCTAGGGAAAGACATCATGGAGAGATAGTATACGTATATGAGAGTGCGTATTTGTGATATTTTGGTTATCAAAAACTATATATATACACACACTATTAGTGCATCTAAGGATGAAGTCGCACTGCACTGGCACCACTATGGAGATGGTTAATCGTTTTCTCTTTACAGATTGAACGATGAGTCGATATGCGAGGAGTACAGGTTCAGGGGCCAATGATAGAAATGTCCCTGATATGAGGACAATATTTACTACCTTCATGCGAGAGATGCTTAGGGATGTTCAGGGAGTAGTTTCTAATGCTGCTAACGGTGGTGGTACAATGGTGCAGGCGCCTGGAGCCGATTTCGCGAAGCTTAACAAGGATTATACTAGTCTTGGTGGGAAGCCGTTCCACGGAACGGAATCGGCTATGGAGGTTCAAGATTGGCTTAATAGTTGTGAGCGCATCTTCGAGGATTTGGGGGTCAATGATGCAATGAAGAAGAAGCTAACATCGCGTCAACTTCAAGGACGGGCTATGAATTGGTGGAATGCTATAAAAGCAGCTACTGCTGAGGATCAAGTTACTTGGAATTAGTTTAAGACTCGCTTCAGTGATAAGTTTATTCCATCTACTCAGAAATCAGAATTGTTCAGGAAGTTTTTGGAACTTAAGTAGAATGGTAGGGCAGTCTCGGAGTATATTACTGAATTCGATACCTTATCGAAGTATGTATTATCTCTTATTGACACTGTCGAGAAGAAGAACGAGAAGTTCATAACTGGATTAGATGAGTACTTGGGGGAAAGGATGATATATCATATAGATGAGACATTCGAGTCTATTGTGGGAAAGGCACTGAGATCTGAGAGTCTTTAGCCTAAGTCGAAAACCGAGGTTGCTGTTACATCTGCTGGGGAGCCAAAGCCGCAGGCAAGCGGTGGAGGGAATAATAATTCGCAGAATAAGAGGAAACAAAACCAAGCTAAGGGTGGTTAGAAGAAGAATAAGAAAGATGTTGAGTGCTATAATTGTGGCAAGAAGGCCACTATGCCAAAGATTGACAAGCAAAGCCGGACAGGAAGTGCTTCAGTTGCAGCCAAGTGGGACATCACAAGGACAAATGTCCACAACCTCCTAAAGAGAAGTAGATCGTGAAAGTATATGCTATCAACTTTGTTCCTTCTTCGTCGAATACCCCAACTGCGGCGGAGAAAGGAAAGGGTGTCGTCATTCAAGGTATGCTTTCCATTTACGATGTTCCTGTTTGAGTACTGTTTGATACCGGGGCTTCCCATTCCTTCATATCTAGTGACCTGGTAGATAGGTTGGGATTGGAACCCGAGATTGTCGATAGACCTTTAGTTGTGACGAACCCGATCGGTGGTTCGAATAGCCTTAGCATGATTTGTCGTAATTTGGTCTTGTCGAGTCAAGGATGTATGTTTATGATTGCTTTGTTTTCGGCTTTACTGGGTTTAGCATTATTTTTGGAGTTAATTGGATCCAAAGGTATGGGGTGGTGGTGGACTATGAGGGGTCTTCGGTGACCATTGAAGCAGATGATGGGCAGGGGGTACTGTTTGGTTGCCTACCCAGTGATGGGGTGATGGATAGTTTTCTAAATTCCCTCGACATCCTGCATGACGAGTTGTCAGATGTGCTTATTGCTGGCGAGTATCCGGGCATCTTCGGGGAAGTGACCGGACTTCCACCGCACCAAGAGATCTAGTTTCGAATTGATTTAGTGAAAGATGGCAGACTTATAGTGATGCCACTTCGTTCCCTTGGCATATGTGTAGACTACCGCTAGTTGAACAAGGTGACGAGGAAGAATAAGTATCCTCTTCCGCGGATAGACAAATTTTTTGATCAGTTGAACGAAGCGAGAGTGTTCTCCCAGTTAGATCTCGTGACAGGTTTTCATCAGCTCCGAGTGGCAGTTGAAAGTATACCTAAAACGACATTTCGAATGCCGTCTGGATTCTATGAGTGGTTGGTCATGCCACTCGGGTTGACCAATGCACCAGCATATTTTGTGGATCTTATGAATAAGGTATTCAGGGATCAATTGAATAAGTTTGTTCTTGTGTTCGTGGACGATATCTTAGTTTATTCGAGGACGGAGGAAGAACACAAGGAACATTTGAGGATAGTGATGGAGTTGTTGAGGAAAAACCAATTGAAAGCGGAATTTTCTAAATGTCACTTCCAGAGGAGGGAAGTGAGGTTCTTGGGCCATGTTGTTTCTGAGAATGGTATTGTCGTGGACCCTGCGAAGGTAGCTACGGTGCAAGTTTGGTCTACGCCTAAGAATGCAACAGACGTAAGAAGTTTCTTGGGGTTAGCTGGATATTATCATAAGTTTATCCACGACTTCTCCAAAATAACAGCACCGTTAACTCAGTTGACCAAGAAGAATCAAGCTTTTGCTTGGGACGGATGGTGTGAGAATGCATTTAAGAGTCTAAAGGAAATGTTGACATGCGCACCAGTGTTAGTCATTCCTAAGGAGAATGAAGAGATGACGGTATACACGGATGCCTGTGGTACCAGACTAGGTGCCGTACTGATGCAAGGAGGTAGGGTTGTAGCTTATGCTAGTCGGCAACTAAAACCGCATGAGAAAAGATATCCTACCCATGATTTGGAATTGGCAGCGATCGTGTTCGCGTTAAAGATGTGGAGACACTATCTCTTGGGAGAAAGATTCGAGTTGTTTACTGATCATAAGTCGTTGAAGTATCTTTTCTCTCTGAAGGATTTAAATCTTCGTCAGTAGAGATGGTTAGAGTTCTTGGTTTCATATGATTTCAATACCGCATACGCACCCGGGAAGGGCAATGCGGTAGCTGATGCATTGAGTAGGAGACATGCCAGTTTGGGGGATATGTTTGTGGAATGGAAGCAACTAGAATATATTGCGGGACATGATTTCAGACCTAGGTGCAAATTGGATCTAGAGATGTTAGCAAGTTTGACGGTCAGGCCGACTTTGATTGAGCGGATTAGTTCCAGTCAGAGGGACAATCCTAACCTATTGTAAATCATCTCCAAGTTACAGATGGGTATCGACGGTGAGGAGATGAATGAGTATGGACTTGATCAGGAAGGATAGCTCCGGAAGAATGGGAGACTAGTTGTACCCAATGTTAATGGATTGAGAGATGAAGTGCTTAGAGAATGTCATCACTTGAAACTGACTATACACCCAGGTGGTAACAAAATGTATCGAGACATGAATCAGACCTACTACTGGGAAGGGATGAAGAGAGACGTTGGGAAGTTTATATCCAAGTGCATGAATTGTCAGTTAGTTAAAGCTTAGCAAAAGAAGCCTACTGGTTTGTTACAACCATTGGAAATTCCCGAATGGAAATGGGAACAAGTCTCGATGGATTCATCGACGGTTTACCAAGGACTAGATCAGGTCATGATAGTATTTGGGTGATTGTAGATCGATTGACCAAAAGTGCAAGGTTTATACCAATCAAGTCGAATAGAACGACAGCTAAGTTAGCAGAACTGTATGTAAAGTGGATAGTGAGATTTCATGGAGTACCCAAAGGTATCGTGAGTGACCGAGATCCATTATTTACTAGTGGGTTTTGGAAGAGCTTACAAGAGGCTTTAGGGTCAGAATTACATCTCAGTACCGCGTACCATCCTCAAACAGATAGTCAAACAGAAAGGGTGAATCATGTATTAGAGGATCTCTTGAGGGCTTGTATTTGGAGTTTGGAGGGTCATGGGATGACCATTTACATCTGGTTGAATACTAATAATAGTTATCAATCCAGTATTGGTATGGCTCCATTTGAAGCTTTGTACAGAAGACCGTGCAATTCACCATCATGTTTGTTAGAAACCAATGAGAAATTTGTGCTTGGGCTAGATGTAATAAAAGGAACTTCAGATAAAATCAAGGTTATCCAACAACGAATGAAGGCTGCCCAAGATAGGCAGAAGAGTTATGCTGATAAAAGACGAAGAGAATTGAAGTTCTCCGTTAGCTATCTGGTATTCGTCAAGATCTCTCCATTAAAGAGTGTGATTCATTTTGGCAGGAGAGGTAAGTTGGCACCAAGGTTTGTTGGTCCATTTCCAGTTCTCGAGCAAGTGGGGAATTTAGCGTATAAAGTTGGGTTACCAAACAAGATGGCGGGAGTGCACAACATATTTCATGTTTCACAGTTAAGGAAGTTCGTGCACGATTATGATATGACTATTTCACCAGATCAGTTGGATGATATCGAAGTGGAACCTGAGGCAGTTGGGAGCCACAGAACGATTCGTATTGTCAGACATGATACGAAGTAACTTCGGAAGAAGACGGTGATACTAGTGAAAGTCCAGTGGAGTGATAATGATCATGATTGCACTTGGGAAACAGAGGAGAGATAAGGAAGTCATATCCAGAATTCTTTGCCTGGTAAGTTTCTAATCATGAGATAATTATTCTCTTGTTAGTAAACCGCATTCTAGGATAAGCTTGTTGTGTATGTTTGATTGTTTGTAAATGGTTGATAGGCATGCAGGACACCATTGTATGTTTCTTGGTTAAGGAATTTCGAGGGCGAAATTTCTTAAGAGGGGGAAAGTGTAACGACCTGCATTCTACGTATCAGAGGATCATAGAATATTTATTTTATTTTCATATGAAGTCATATGGTCGTGTAACTTCGGGAGACGACTATAGGGTCATTTCCCATATTCACGATTTTTCCTAATTATAAATGATCATTTGGCCCCTGGCGAATCTTGTTTCGCCTATAACTTTTGATTGGTAAAGAGTTTTGATCTGAAACCACTTCCATTGGATTTAAATGATGGTTTACCTTTCTGTAGAGTGGTCACATTAATCAAACAGACTTACCGTTTGGGAGATATGGCTGAGACAAGGTTTGAAAGGTGAACAACTGCTTAAGCGGGCTTAATAAGGTAATTGGTGGATGGGCCCATAGCCCATTTCGGGATTTGGGTTATGGGGAGGCTAAAATGAGTTAGGAAACCATCTTATTTCATTTTCTTAGCTGCCACTTTCATTTCTTCAAACCTAGTAATGGCCTCCACCTTCTAAACTACCTCCTAATCACTTTCTAATCCAATATTAAGCTAATCAACATCAAATCAAGGCAAATTAACATCAAATTGGAGGTAGAGCTGATGTTTTGCATTGGGATTCGAACCAAATCAGAGATAGTTTCAGATCTAAGATTCATTTGTGGCTAAGGTGAGTGATTTTCATGCTTTTTCACTAATTACGGCTAATTAGGGGTGACTAGTGATAATTAGCGAAATTATGCATCATAAAAATCTAGAAAATATGTAGAAATTCTAAAATATTATTTTATGTCTTTGTTGAAAATTTGGGTTAATTTGGATTAAATTTGCTAATCCTATATTTAAAACATGGTTAACGGGATTAAGGGGAAATCATAGTTTTGTGCATGTTTGATCTAAAATAACTCATATGATTGATGTTTTAATGTATTTGATTGATCCTATGTGTTGTTACTGCTGTTTGGAATGTTTTATGATTATTTAGTGAAGTTAGAATGGTTGAAAATGCCATCTTGTGGCGTAAATAGCTTGCTGGAACACTGTAGGGAAGTACAGCTCGTGACCATGGTTTGTGACATAGGCATCACGACCGGACCCGGATGAAGCTCACGAACCGCGAACCTGTAGACACCCACAAGCTGAACCGTGAAATATCTCGAACCGGCCCGTTGCCTCAAACCTAAGTGCACGAGCCGATGGCCAGGAGGAAGCCACGAACCGGTGCCACGACCCGGAGTGCCATTCACGAACCGACCCTGAGTGTCATCGACGAATCGACCCGATCCGAAGGAGGCATCATGACCGATCCAAACTGATTGCTCCATCACGACCCCAGTGAGACCCACGAACCGATTACCCCCGAACCGAAGTATGATCGTGAACAGAAGCTTGGAGTCACGAATCGAACCAAGGACAGGACCGAACCGAACTGGAAGAGACCAAAAACCGAGATGCAAAGGAAGTCCAAATGGGAAGTTATTACTCAGGATCTAGATGGGAACCAACGAGTTAACTTCGAGAGTTGGACTTTGCTGCAGGACATGTGCAAAGGGGTTATCGGTATCCGTAGCTTTGGTTCACCACTGAGAGACATATTAGTGGCTATGGATTAGTGCAATGGGGTCATTAAGACTCCTAAGGGCAAAGTAGTCGTAGGATGGCTATGGATCAGTGCAATGGGGCCATTAGGACTCCCAAGAGCAAGGTGATCGTAGCAAAGGATATCAACTATGGACCAATGCAATGGGGTCATTAAGACTCCCAAGGGCAAAGTGGTCATAGTAAAGGATTTGGTGATCAAAGTGGTGGATACCGTATGCTTTACGCACTGAGTGAGAGATGTGAGGATGATTGCTATGTTTGATGTTTGCTATTACCATGACATGCACACTCCCATTTTACACTTTATGTTAGTGTTACCTTAGAGTACTGTACATCTTATTGTGCTAACTCTTTGGTTGCAGGTCTAGGTATTGTTATTTACACCTGTTATTGTTTTACTTTTCTGTTATCGCTCATACCAGAATTTCGTCTGACCCAGAGTTTTATATCACTTCTTATTACTCTGGGTGCTCCTAAACGAGCAGACTAGCGACAGGTTAGGTGGTATGCACGAGTAGTTGTACGGAGACGAGCAGGAGGCTTCCACGTACTATTTTGCATACATTCTCCCTGTGTTGTTGCTGGTCACTGCTTTGGGCATTAGTAGTGTACCTTTTCTATTTTGCTTTAGAGACAATATTTTGAAGTTGTAGTAATGATGGTTTGGATCATAAGCTGTATTTTGGATTCCGCTGCTATGATGGTTTAGTTTTCAGCTTATGCACTGTCTCACCTGTTTTATGTCAAATATGTTATTATTATATTTTATTCCATGCGTTGTGAGATATACTACAGGTACTTTGGTGATTCATAGTTTCAATTCTTTTTCTTTTGGCGACCGTCCAGTGCTAGTCAGGCATTGGCACAGTGCATTTCGGGGGAATGTCAGCTTGTCCGGGGCGGGCCGTCACATGACTTCTCCGGCTCTTTATCTAGCTCTGCACCCTCGTGTCAGTCTTCAACTGAGATGCAGTCACCTCTTCATCCCATTAAGTCTCCTTTCTTGGAAAGATGACTGTCGCCACTTGAGATGAGGAAGCCGGCGTGATCATAACTTTAGTTGGAGGTTTTCTAGACTTAGTGCTTACAGCAGAAAGGCCTATCATGATTAGATTCTTAGTATCCTCTGAGGATCTAAAGGAAATCCTATTTTCCTGCTCACAAGCAATAAGCACTTTTCTGAAAGTAGCAAAAACTATACATATACCTTTGGTGCTATGCTCCTCGCCTTCTTGTCGAGTATTAGGAGCCGACATAGGCTGGGTCGCAAGACTAGGTAGCTCGAGATCATACTTTGGGTCAGTGGATATTGGTGGAGAAAAGGACGTGCCTAGAATAAATGATGGCATTATGAGACTCTAAGTGGAAGTGTCATAACTCGACAACGGGCCGACCGAGCCAGCTTCATGCGTTACTTCAACACTTTTACTTATCTTTTCCCTTCTCCCATGTTTTCTGAGCTGCTTTATCTTCCACCACTTTCTCTTTGAGAATGCGTCAACCCTCCTCCAAGGCTCTCAGCTCATCTCCACTCATATATTTCCTAATCAATAGCACCTCATCGACAAAGTCGCTCTTGGACAAATATATTTCATCTTCAATAAAGCACTTCTAAGAGTCGACGAGCATTATTGGATGGTTTTTAGCTAAGACAAATTTGAAAGCTGAGAATATGAGCATAAACATCAATATAAAGGGATCGAATTCCTTCCTTTCTTCTTTAGCCTCACCAACCTTGGCCAAGAAGTTCCTTGATTTTCCCTTCATACTTAAGTCCAGATTCCAAGACCTCATCACAGGCAGAGTAAGTGACTTCCTCAGCCGTCACCTTGACCTTTTCCACCGCATCAATCTTATATGTAAGATCAAATACTTCTTTGGAAAGAGCCTATTTCTCTTGTTTCAATTTCTCATTCTCTCTTGAGATAGCTTTATTGTCATCCTCTAAAGAAGTAGTCTTTAAAGACATGTGGTTTACATCTCTTTAGATTGGTTTTTCGATACATTGGTTTTCTTCTTAAGCTCCTCAATTTTCTGCTCTGGCTTTGCTAGCTAAACTTTACAATTGGATACTTCATCATCTAATTGTTTAATCTTATCCTTGTCCAAACCAGCCTCAAGCTTCTTGTTTGAAGTATCATGCTCTACTTCCATAATAGTTTCAAAAAGTTTCTCCACCAGTTGATTCATTGCTCAATGTTGGAAATGTGCATCAAATACCTAGATCCACCGTGTCTTTATCCATTTCAAAAGGAATCGGATGGATATTTGAAAAAAAATTGCCTATCAAGATGAATCTTCAAGAATTTGAATTTCATGGTTTTCCCTTGAGGTATGGGACTCATTTTAGGAGTCGCTATAGCTTGAGTTGATTTCTTCTTGTATTTTTCAGCACAATAGTACTTCTTCGGAACATCTGAAACCCACTTGGTGCAAATACGACCAATATGAACTAGCGATGGAGGAACCAAAGAGGTAATTGGTAGAGTAACTCTTGATTATTCACTTCCTTTAGACCTTATATATCGACTTGATGATTTCTCATGTTCCATGCAGGATGGAGACGGCAACTAAGGGCGGTATGCAATATTGGAAATACGAGATTCTTTTCCCATATAATCTATGCTAATCATGGCATAGTATTGCAGTTCAGAGTGGTGCTTAGGATACCACAAACATTGCCTCCCAATTTGCGACAGTAATTTATCTATCTTTACATATCAGTTGCATAAAGAAAAGGACTTGAATAAAAATGAGTTAACTATTACATAATCAAGTGTTGTGTCATGAGACATTTGTATTGTATACATCCCAGTGTCTCTTTAATGGATCAATTTTTGTCACTTTATTGATGGATTAATCTCTTTAGCACTCCTGGATACCACAACTCTCCAAATCTTGGAAAGAAGCTATCTACATAGACATTCTCAAAACTAGACGTTGTGGTTTCGAGCACGAAATTATTGAATCCTTTGAACAACTCACGGAGTGTAACCTTATTTATTTACCGTTATGGAGGAAGATGTAGGCATAGAAGCCTGCCCCTTCTTAAATTTTACAACCATAGAGGATCGTAGGTAAGTTGCAGAACTTCCTCCTGTTCGGCATCACAACTGCCAGCCACTTCTCTACATTCGATGTCACCCTTATCCCATTATAGTTCTACTTTCTTGAGCGGTGTACGATTGGATGAACATTGCCACCACCTTCTCCTTCTTCATCTCATCCCATCTCAATTGTGACCTCCTCTTCCTCACTGTCAACGCGACCAATTTTGCAATCGTCATCTAGTAAACTTCAAGTATGGAGGAGGTAACAAGAAATCAAAAGCTTTTTATCTCAATGTATCACATTTATGGTCTTCAAAGTCTCCACAATATTATATAATTTTGACCTATAGGCCTTGGAGGATTGTTGGAACAATTCAAATACCATATCAGCTTAGAGCTTATGACTTTTTTTAGCATAAAGACGAATAAATGATTTAGTACGACACTTACGTCCTTTAATATAATTCCTTGCGCTACTGGTAGGACAATATAGATAGAACTAACCATGTTTAAAGTTTTTGAGTTTGTTTCATGCCCTTATAACGATGCAGTATGAGGTAAAGGCTCCAGTGAGTCGAAGATGGTGCAATTCTCCTTCATTTGAAGTTATAGATATATCGTATGTATTCCCCTGTTGCCTTATGAAATGTATTCTCTATCAAAAGCATGTATAATCCTAACAAAAATGCATAGCTATATGGATGCGACTATGTGGAAGCCAATCAAAAATAATAAAGCATCTCCTGGATTAACAAGTCAAATAATGGAATACGTCCAACCGAGCACATATATCTATTACAAATTGGGTATTTCTATGGGGATATATAAGCCCTATCTTCATGGTTTGAAACCCTCACTTCTTCGAATAGGATATTGCGCCTAGTGCAAATTCTCTTCAGCATTGGAACACTGGTTCATGATTCCACCGAGTCAATCTGGTCCTTCGATACGTCTACCTCTTTTAATTTATCCAGATCCAGAGGTATTATTTCTACATCTACCTCTCCAGCCACTTGAAAGTCCGCATTTTGGTCCACTTGATAGTTGCTGAAGGCCGATCGGGAATCATTGCTGAACTAAACTCAGTATCATAATAGTTGTGTGTAGTAGTTCCCGTGGTTCCGTCGGTCCCAATAGCCTTGATGCGATCAGTGCATGTTAGAATTATTTGACATGAAACTCATTAAATAATTATAATTAGCACAATTAACTTGTACCCCTATGTTCTTAGCGTAAACTAGTGCAGTATTGTGCATGTGCATGAGATTCAGAAATTCTATTACAAGTAAAGAAAGATTTAGATTTCGAATGGAGCAACCATCGCCAATGATCATCTCACCCACCTTTGGATCGATGGTTGTGAAGTTCTATCGAGTTTCAGGATTGAATATCGGCATTAGAAGTCATTTATTTTCAAATATATATCCAAATGCACAAAGTATTTGCTCTATTACTATGTGCAAAATCTACATTCATATGCAAGTTGGATAGTACATGTGTATGTTTGTGTTCTACAGTTTACATTCGCATGGAGAAAGGAGAAAAAATTATTAAGTACATGGATCACTCCTGATCCTTGCCACGCAAACATTTCACCCTTCCCGCCTCCATGTTGAGTTTACAACCGATCTGATCTTTAATTTTCTCTCTCCTCCCTTCTATATCTTCCTATTTTGATCCCTCCTTCCTTCTTTCCTCCCCTTCATATTGATCCCTCCTTCCTTATTTCCTCTTCTTTATATTGATCCCTCCTTTATCTTATTCTCTTTCTTCATCTCAAATTCAACAATCAATCTTGCATTCTCTCTTATTCATCTTCACAGATGCACCTTTGTATTCTTGGAGAGGGTGACTTAATTTGGAGGTGAGGAACAATAATAAAATGATAGTCAAGTGATAGTTTGGTGTTTGGGGTAGTGGAAAGGTCCAGTAGGTGTTTGATTTATTATGGAATCTGATGTTGTAAGGGAGAAGAAAGGATTACAACTTAATTCGTAACTAAGCAAAGTAAGGAAACGAAAGAGAGTAGGAAGTACTTATGTAGGGTGACTTCCCATATTTCTTACCTTCTTGTAGAAAATTTCTCCAAGTACCGAATCGATACTGACCTCTATCCAAAGGATTGATGTCGATCTCTATTAAAAAAAGTTCAATATACATCTGCGTAAAACTATATGTTGATGTATGCGTGTTTCTTTACATATTTCATACATGTGTATTTCCAAGTGCATTATGCAACATCACGTACGTGTGTATGAGTGTGTGTACGACTCTACCTGACAAAAACCTATTTACGTTCACATGTACTTAGGAGCCGGTGACTGGCATCTAACTTCTTGGCTCAATAGAAGTTACAGATGTTTACCTGCAAATTCTAGAGAGAGCTCTAGTAAAGGTTGTTGAATTTTTACAACTCAAATAACTCACTCAACCGAATCTAGAAAAGTGGGATGTCGACATACTGTGGTCACACACTTACACTATCAAGAATCAAACAAGTGTTTCATCTACTTACAAACAACATATCTCTTGCATAAATAGCTTATTAGAAGGATAAGAACATATATGAAAAGCTATATGGAGTCCATTCCAACAACCATAATTAATCTCGACTAAAAGCATATCGTGTTTTCCATAAGAAGTACTTTATGGGGAAAATATTACGTAGCCTTTGTGTTTGGAGTCTTTCAGCTATCCAAACTAGCATGAATTAACGATTATCGAGGCGAACTATTATAATGATGATCCAAGATCCAGACATTATTAACAGACAACATCTTGAGATAATAGTCAAAATTACTCAGTAGAACAACATTTTTGAACTCATCAAGTGAGGATCGAGTCAAATCTATGCTTTAGATCAGTATAGCTACGTAATGAATTAGATGAAAATTTAAGTTCATTTAGCATCACGCTATATCTCACAAATAACGGGGAATTGCAAGAACCGTCACCAAAACTAAGAAGCTAGCATCAGAGAGGAGCTTCGCTAGGATCCACAGACAAATTACTCAACAAGATGGATTGGTATTAGTCCCTTCCTAGGGGTCAGTACCAATCTGTATCTTTGCACATTGATGGGTTATGCTTCTTATATTGAATGACCTATGGTCCATGACTTAATCAGAGATTTTTATGATCGATCTCCATCTATAAAAAGTAACTGCCTAAGAGAAATGGATCTTTAAACTTTTTGTTTACATGAGTATTGTAGAAGCTCCAGATCCTTATTGATCTAAATCTTGTAAAATCGTAAATTCAACAATGAAGTGATTGAAACTCTTAAGTGGACATAGGTCATTCACTGCCAAACCACTATCAACCGATGCCTTTTCTTTTCTATTCGTTTATGGCTATTTAATTTTAATTTTTTTTTACTTCTTCATTTTAATTCTCTTCTAGAGCTCTTGGGTGTTTGTACCAACTTTTAGTGCAAATAGGTGATATACTAGATATAATATTTTTGTGGATATATTTTTAAATAATGTTTTAGGATTGTAATAGCAAAATTTTATGTCAATAGTCCACTTGTGGAATATTATAGTAGTACATATTGTAATAACCCGGAAATCCGAGCCAATTTAAAAATTTTATTTTTGCAATTTTAGTGAATTTTGAATATTTAAAATGAATTATTTTAAATAATAATGACGAGAAATTTATTTTGAATAGAATTAGAACGTGTATATTTATATATCTCGACGTTAGAATATAAATATTTTATTTTAATTATAAAAGGAATTGAAAATGGCGCGGTAGTTCGATAATTCGATTTCAAAGTTCAAATGAATGTACAGGATTCAAAATAAACCGGATTTTAGTGAAAGCAAAAATATTTGAATCTAATTGAGAATATCTTTCCAACGGATCAGAAAAATCAAAATTTCATAGCGGGAATCAAAAGATATGTCCAGTTGAAATTTCAGAATAGTCGCTATGGAATTCTGGCCCTTAAAAATGGAAATTTTGCAAACGACCTCGGTTTTCGACGAAAACACTTTTGTTGGGTCCGGGATGTCAAGTTATTACTAGATTACAAAACTCGTAATTTTTCGAATCAATATGTGAGCGTGGCAAAGGAAAACACGTTTGACCAGTTTCAGTTGATTTTAATCGACTGGAAAATGGCCATTTTTCAAACGGTCTTAGAATTCGATGAAATTAGTTTTGTTAGGACCGTATCGTCAATACGAAGCTAGAAAATACTTTTCCGAGAATTTTTAGAGTTCGTATGTGGCCCCAATAAATTGAAATGTACGTTCAAATTCAATATATAGATTTATATTTTGATTTTGACGAAAACTGATCAAAACGATCGAATCAGCTTACGATACGTATCCCATTGTGTTCGGAATGGGGGTAATTAGCTAGGGATGACAGTCGGTGGGTTCGATTCCAAGTCCGAAATGAAAAGTTGCTTTTAGGGAATTTAAAATATAATTATATATATAATGGTCAAACCCTTGATAGCTCCCTCCCCATTAGTCAAACCCGCCCCCCATAACCCGTCGTTCATTTCAAATAAAAAAAGAAAGGGAAAGGGGGGAAATCGCGCAACCGCCGTCGCTCCAGGGTCCAGCCACCTCCGCCGAGGTCGCTTCCCCCCCCCCTCGGCCAACCACCACCTCGCGCCTTTCCCCCCTCTCAGCGGATGCTCTCCCCCACGCCCTCAGCTCGAAAACCACTACCCCCATTTCGATTAAAAAACCCTAGCGCTACCCCCTTTCCCCTGAAGCCGCCTCCGACCACACCCCCACCGCGCCGACCATCTCAGCCCCCCCCCCAACTTGTGACGACGGTGAACACCTCCCCCTTCGCTGAAAATCAAAAAAAGGTGAGTTTTTTATGTTATTTTATTTATTTAGTTTAAATACATTTTAGGGATTAAGTAAAATCAGTTTTATAGCTATTAGGCCAAGGATAAACACATATGATTTTTATTTATGTAGTTAGGGTATAAAAAAATGATTTTTATATAATAGAAATAATAAATATACGATTTATATATAATAGAAATAATAAAGATACGATTTTTATATAGTAGAAATAATAAAGATGCGATTTTTGTAAAAGTAGAAAGATATGATTTTTGAAAATATAAAGTAGTGATTTTTGTGTATAGAGATTTGATGTAGAAATATGGTTTTTATGTATATAGTTTCAAAATAAAAATATAATTTTATATAGAAGATAGCGTTATAAAAATATGATCTTTATTATATGAACACCGGTATAAAAATAGAATTTTTATCTATATAGTAGCGATGTAAAAATAGAATTTTTATACTTGTTAAAATCAGTTTTTATACTTGTTAAAATCAGTTTTTATACTTGTTAAAAATTCAGTTTTTATACTTGTTAAAATCAGTTTTTATACTTGGTAAAAATTCAGTTTTTATACTTGTTAAAATTTAGTTTTTATACTTAGTAAAATTCAGTTTTTATACTTAGCAAATCAGTTTTATATTTAGCATTATTTTTAAATCAGATTTTAATATAAAAATGGCATTGTTTCTTTGAAATAAAAATATGAAGTAGTCATATAAAGATTCGATTTTTATATGAGTAGCGTATTAAAAATAATATTTTTATATAATAGAGAATATAAAAATATGATTTTTATTTAGATGAAGTGATAAAAATATGATTTTTATCTATTTGAATGAAGCGATAAAGACGTGATTTTTAATATAAGCAGCGTAGAGAAGACTGCGTTGGAATGTCAGGCTAATCTCAACGGTTCTGAAATTCAGAAATAAAACTGGCGGAGTGGATCCCTCGGTGAGAACTCCTCGCTTTTATTTTTATTTCTAGTTTGAAAAATATACTAGGATGCAGCTGGTATTTAGTAGCACCCGACACCCGTCGTCCACAGACCATGGATGACTTGTTTGTTTGATTACTATGTTGTGAAATTTGATTGTGTGTTGTGGATTGAAATAAAATATTTTATAGTGGAAAATATTTTATAGTTAAAAATATGATTTTTAACGTGTATATAAAATAAATAGTAATAAACAAATTGAACAATTTGTTTATATACACTGATTTGACTGATATTGATTGGGACGATAAATTTTACACATCGCCCAACTGCACGAATAAAATCTGTGTTTGTTGATTTGAAACCCCACACGGGTATTGCAATGAAATATGAGATACACTAATCCCAATAATTAGTTGTATGTCGATCGATTGATTGACAGACTATGTAAGCGTTGAATATTTATATTCAATGCTTATACAGTGTAGAATGCACTCTGGATGATGGATTGCTGTTTTCGTTATTGTTGTACACATTTGTTGTGTGAAATCCATATAATCACATTATATGGTAATTGACTGTGTCTGATTCCAGTTCAGAATTATCGAATATTTTAAAATAATATTCAGTGAATATTGAAATGTGAAGCTGTGTTAAGTAGTAAAACGCCATTTTAACACGAATGGGAATTTTGTCGATTTTATTCATTTTACAATGAATATCGAAAGTGATTTCAAAATCTGATATTTCGAAAAGAATTGAAATTCGAATTAAATTGAAAAGAATTGAAATTTGAATTAAATTGAAAAGAATTGAAATTCGACTTAAATTGAAAAGAATTGAAATTCAACTTAAATTGAAAAGAATTGAAATTCGAATTAAATTGAAAATAATTGAAATTCGAATTAAATTGAAAAGAACTGAAATTCGAATTAAATTGAAAAGTATTAAAATTCGAATTAAATTGAAAAGAATTGAAATTCGAATTAAATTGATATGAATTGAAATTCGAATTAAATTAATATGAACAGAAATTCGAATTAAATTGAAAAGAATTGAAATTCGAATTAAACTGAATAGAATTGAAATTCGAATTAGATTGAAATAGAATTGAAATCGTTTTGAATTGAATTTAAAACGTATTGAAATTGAACTAAAATCGATTTGAATTCAAACCAATTTGAATTGAAATCGATTTGAATTGAAATCGAGTTGAAATGAATTTAAAATGAATTTATATTGGAAAATTCAATTTTGATTTGAATTTGAGATGGAAGTTGAAATCGTTTTGAAAACGAATTTAAAACGATTTATAAAATACGTTTTAAAAGGAAATCGACGAAATATAATATATATATTGTATATATATAATGGCCTGAATAGAACGCGTCGCGCTGCGGTAGTTCGTGAATTTCGACCGTTGACTTCGAATGGATATTACGGGGGATCCGACCGTCGGATTCTCCTAAAACTGGAACCGTTGGGTTCGTATCGAAAAGAGCTTTCTAACGAATATTAGAAATTAGAAATCTAATGGTTGGATTTGGAATTATGTCCAAATCTAATTTGGAAAAGGTCGTTGTAAGTGCAGTTCGATGGCCGTCGATAGAAATCGATTGTACGGGCCTTGATAAAATTATTAAAAATAGTAATAATTTGTGTAAAATCATAAGAAATGATTTGGGAAGAACTGGGATGAAAAATTCTCTATTTGAAGGGATAAAATATATTTTTATCGAAATGAACTAGTTTTGAACTAGAATAATAATTTATTTATTTTTAAAATAAATAAAGTGGATTTGAAAGGGTTTTGAAAATAACCAGAATTTCCAATAATTGAAGTGGAAATGGAATTGAATCGAACTTGTCTTTGGAATATTTCGATGTTGGATTTCGTGATGATACTGATATTGTTATGGGAATTTGAAAGATATATTAATATCGTTATTTCCAATACGATATTTGCTGGTCGTAGAATTTGATATTGAATATAAGCCGATATATTTTCTATTCAGAGCCTTGTATTTAATATCAAATGTGATTTGGGTTTGTCGCGAATGGTGTCTTCATTAACACTATCCCTAAACCAAGTTGAGAAAAAGATTAAATCTTTTTATTTGGATTTAATGAAGTATACCAATTAAATAATATTTAATTGGAATTGAATTGAAATTGATTTTTGGGTTTATCGTGAACGGTGTTTTAAATAACATTTGTTCTTTAACCCGATAATTAATGGAATGTGATTTGGGTTGTCGTGAATGGTATCTTTAATAATACTGTTCTTAGACCCAACGGAGTTAAGAAAATCAGAAACTAACTGGAGATTAGTTAAGTTGAATGGTTTCTTAGGTATTGATCTGATGTTGGTTTCGGCCTTCGGGGTTAATACTTAGAGAATTGCTCACTTGCTATTTTACGGTTAGGGACTGATTGAAATGTGATGTGATTTTGGGGTTTATCGTGAACCGTGTTTCAAATGACATCGGTTCTTTAACCCAGTTAAAGATTAAAACTAAGTGGAGTATTAATGAATCTTTAATTAGATTGAAAAGATCGAGAATGGAGTATCACCAGTTTTGCTCCAGGCGATAGTTAAATCTTTAATTAGATTTGAACGTGAAATGGTAATTGAATTTACCGATAACACCATGGTGTTAGATATGAAGTATTACCAGTTTTACTTCATGGGATGAATAGGTTGGGATTGGGAAATTAAAACAAATGATTACTCCGGTAAGGTTCGTTAATCCCGGCTAGTTTGGATAAACCATAACTTGGTTTGAATTGATATTCAAAAGAAGATTAAAGAATAAATTTGAGGAATTTATCTTTGATAAAATTAATGGGAACCTATCCCTAAGAATGTGAAATTTAGCAACTAACTGAAGATTAGTTAAGATGAATGGTTTCTTGGGTATTGATCTGATGTTGGTTTCGGCCTTCGGGGTTAATACTTAGGGAATTGCTCATTTGCTAATTTACGGTTAGTGAATGATGAATTGGAATGAGGCGTATGTTGTGTTTGTGTAACACTTGTTTATTATATATGCGAGTTATTCGGAAAGACCGGGTTTATCCCATTCTGAATAACTGATACGACGATAAGTCGAAGGTGAGACGGTGGTTGAAGACAGGAGGTCTTCACGTCATTTGGATAATTACTGATGATCTTGATTGGGCCATACACCCAAGAGGAGGGAATCAGTTAGTGATTGTCCAGACGTACTTGGAGATCGATGGATATGCGGGGTACTAGGTGCCTCTGGTTTCGTTCAGACCCAGAACGAACTTGTAAATGGACTATGTGTCTGACATTGGATATCATTCCGTGTGATTGATGGATATCGGTTGCATGGAGTGGTTTGCCTGTGTGGCATGCTAAGAGGCATATGATCAAGGCTTCTGTTGAAAAGCAGAGTCCTGTGGTTGATGATCAAAGCACGGCCTGTGTGGCATAGCTTTGTGTAACGTTGATTCGCGAGCCTCACACCCCAGTTGTGAACTAGAAACGGGAGAAGGACCTCAGGGAGGACATGCGTTTCTTTCTAGTTAGAAGTGGCATCAGCGGTTTTACACGCCCTAACGAGTTTTACTTATGTGGTTGTTGCGGTTGCGAGGCGCCTCGGATATATCGGTGACTATGTGGAGCCGATGGAAACGTAGTGTTCAGGCATAATAATCCACATCGGTGGACCGACCCTGACGATCCAAGGCTTGTCTGCGCGCTTGCCTGAGGGGCGGACTAGAGGCTCTCGAATTCGGTGAGGACTATCTTTTGCCTCGGTTCACAGAAGGAAACCCAATTTCCAATAAATCACAATTGCGGTTTTGATTGTATACCTATATATGGCGACATAGTGGTATGGGGCATTCATGCCGCCTATGATTGATATTTATGATTGTATATAAAATCAGAAACTAACTGGAAACGAGCTAAGGTGGTGGTTTCCTGGGTATTGGTCTGATGTTGGTTTCGGCCTTCGGGGTTAATACTTAGGGAATCGTTCTCTTACTAATTTACGGTTGGAGTCTGATTAAGAATTAAAAGATTAAATTTAGCATATCAAGCATCCTTTGGCTATTATAAGGTAAAACCCTATCCTCCGGCTTGTATTGCATTGTGTGATGGGACCTGGGTCTTATAATAGCTTCATTGTCCTTTATTTAGCATTGCGCTGTTGTTTTATGCACTAGTATTCTTGGGAGGAAACCCGTTCCGTGTTATACAGCGTGGTCCCTTGATTTACCTAACTTCAAAATAAAGATTAATAACTGTTTTAGTTCTTACACCAGTTACATGACTGACCTAGAGTTTATTGTTTTAACCTAAACTCTGGGTGCCCTTATTTTGACAGGGGCAGCTAGTAGTTTTGGTTTTGCAGATTTATATTCACAGGATCCTGATTTACAGCTGGAACGATACTCGGAAAGCTTTGTATCCGTGTATTACTTCTAGTTATGTATTGTATTATTTTCCGTTGCTATGTAATGTATTGTAATCTCTGATATTTTATAATGTGTAATATTGATTTATACTCTGTATATTCTTGTAATCTGATGGAATTGTTGTAATAAGCAATGAAATGTTCTTCTGTTTGCGTTCTATTGTGTGTTGTTCTCGAAGTATCCGGGCTTTCCTTACCGAGGAAGTTACGGGTCCTTACAGTTGGTATCAGAGCTTTGGTTTACAAAGCTCGAGAACAAGGCACATTAGAACCATACGAAAGAATTCATCAGAGATTGGATTAGTAATATCCAAAAAGAATGACTCGTTAGAGATAGGATCAGTAGTATCCTAGAACGAGTGTGAAGAGTAGTGTTTTTGAAATAAAAGTGAAAACAATTTTTTTTTGAAAAAATTAAATCAACTATTCGTATTTGATTATTTATTTTATATTATATTGAATTTGGACAATGCAGTATATAAAGATTTTGCGTATACGTCTGATCCGTGTGTATTCGAAGTTTTAATATACTGGATAGATATAGAATCACACTCTAGTCGCCCGGGGATGATACTGATAATTGTGATCACATTACCAGTGTTTATATTCGAGTTTCGAAAGTGGGATTTCTATATATTTCCAATTGACTGGTGTGAGAACCAAAATTAGATGGGGATTATTTGTTGTGATTTGGCATCAAAAATCTTATTTTTGGACTATGTATCAAAGACATGAATTTGAAATGATAATCAACTAATTGATTGCTGATTGTGTTGTTTGATTAATTAAATATTGAACCTTTAGCCAAATTGAATCAAATAGTGAGTTGTATTGAAAATTTATCGCATATGCATGCATGTACATTTACTTACATTGAACAGGTCATAGCAAGGAGGCTAGAGAAGAGGAATAAAATTGTTTGCCCGACAAATAGGTACATGTTTATTGTATTTCTTGGGTTTGGATGATTTTATGAGCCGATTGGCTAGCCGCTTGGCTTTTTCTTTTTCTTTTGGATTGAAGAAGGCCATGGGAGGCTATATGAAATATCCTGAAGTCCCCGGTGCAGGGTAGGTTATGGCGAAATTTTTCGAAAATTTTGGGTGTTAGCCAAATTTTTGAAAATTTTGAAAAGTTCTTAGAAACTGAAAAGTTGAAGAACTTAAGCCGTAATGAAAATAATGAAAGTTGGGTTGATTAGTTAAACAACTTTCGACTTCGTTCCTTTTCGGGGACGAAAAGTTTTAGGTGGGGGAGATTGTAATAACCCGGAAATCCGAGCCAATTTAAAATTTTTATTTATGCAATTTTAGTGAATTTTGAATATTTTAAATAATAACGACGAGAAATTTATTTTGAATAGAAATAGAACGTGTATATTTATATAGCTCGACGTTAGAATATAAATATTTTGTTTTAATTATAAAAGGAATTGAAAATGGCGCGGTAGTTCGATAATTCGATTTCAAAGTTCAAATGAATGTACAGGATTCAAAATAAACCGGATTTTAGTGAAACCAAAAATATTTGAATCTAATTGAGAATATCTCTCCAACGAATCAGAAAAATCAAAATTTCATAGCGGGAATCAAAAGATATGTCCAGTTGAAATTTCAGAATAGTTGCTATGGAATTCTAGCCCTTAAAAATTGAAATTTTGCAAACGACCTCGGTTTTCGACGAAACCACTTTTGTTGGGTCCGGGATGTCAAGTTATTACTTGATTCCAAAATTCGTAATTTTTCGAATCAATATGTGAGCGTGGCAAAGAAAAATGCATTTGACCAGTTTCAGTTGATTTTAATCGACTGGAAAATGGCCATTTTTTCAAACGGTCTTAGAATTCGATGAAATTAGTTTTGTTAGGACCGTATCATCAATACGAAGCTAGAAAATATTTTTCGGGAATTTTTAGAGTTCGTATGTGGCCCCAATAAATTGAAATGTGCGTTCAAATTCAATATATAGATTTATATTTTGATTTTGACGAAAACTGATCTAACGATCGAATCAGCTTATGATACATATCCCATTGTGTTCGGAATGTGGGTAATTATCTTGGGACGACAGTCGGTGGGTTCGATTCCAAGTTCGAAATGAAAAGTTGCTTTTAGGGAATTTAAAATATAATTATATATATAATGGTCAAACCCTTGATAGCTCCCTCCCCATTAGTCAAACCCGCCCCCTATAACCCGTCGTTCATTTCAAATAAAAAAAGAAGGAAAAAGGGAAATCACGCAGCCGTCGTCGCTCCAGGGTCCAGCCACCTCCGCCGTGGTCGCTTCCACCCCCCCCCCTCGGCCAACCACCACCTCGCGCCTTTCCCCCTTCTCAGCCGACGCTCTCCCCCACGCCCCCAGCCCGAAAACCACCACCCCCATTTCGATTTAAAAACCCTAGCGCCTACCCCCTTTCCCCTGAAGTCGCCTCCGACCACACCCCCACCGCGCCGACCATCTCCGCCCCCCTAACCTGTGACGACGGTGAGCACCTCCCCCTTCGCTGAAAATCAAAAAAAGTGAGCTTTTTATGTTATTTTGTTTATTTATTTAGTTTAAATACATTTTAGGGATTAAGTAAAATCAGTTTTATAGTTATTAGGCCATTGATAAACACATATGATTTTTATTTATGTAGTTAGGGTATAAAAAAATGATTTTTATATAGTAGAAATAATAAAGATACGATTTTTACATAGTAGAAATAATAAAGATGCGATTTTTGCAAAAGTAGAAAGATATGATTTTTGAAAATATAAAGTAGTGATTTTTGTGTATAGATATTTGATGTAGAAATATGGTTTTTATGTATATAGTTTCAAAATAAAAATATAATTTTATATAGAAGATAGCGTTATAAAAATATGATCTTTATTATATGAACACCGGTATAAAAATAGAATTTTTATCTATATAGTAGCGATGTAAAAATAGAATTTTTATACTTATTAAAATCAGTTTTTATACTTGTTAAAAATTCAGTTTTTATACTTGTTAAAATCAGTTTTTATACTTGGTAAAAATTCAGTTTTTATACTTGTTAAAATTTAGTTTTTATACTTAGTAAAATTTAGTTTTTATACTTAGCAAATCAGTTTTATATTTAGCATTATTTTTAAATCAGATTTTAATAAAAAATGGCATTATTTCTATGAAATAAAAATATGAAGTAGTCATATAAAGATTCGATTTTTATATGAGTAACGTATTAAAAATAAGATTTTTATATAATAGAGAATATAAAAATATGATTTTTATTTTAGACGAAGCGATAAAAATATGATTTTTATCTATTTGAATGAAGCGATAAAAACATGATTTTTAATATGAGCAGCATAGAGAAGACTGCGTTGGAATGTCAGGCTAATCTCGTCGGTTCTGAAATTCAGAAATAAAACTGGCGGAGTGGATCCCTCGGTGAGAACTCCTCACTTTTATTTTTATTTCTAGTTTGAAAAATATACTAGGATGCAGACGGTGTTTAGTAGCACCCGATACCCGTCGTCCACAGACCATGGATGACTTGTTTGTTTGATTTCTGTGTTGTGAAATTTGATTGTGTGTTGTGGAATGAAATAAAATATTTTATAGTGGAAAATATTTTATAGTTAAAAATATGATTTTTAACGTGTATATAAAATAAATAGTAATAAACAAATCAGACGATTTGTTTATATACACTAATTTGACTGATATTGATTGGGACGATAAATTTTACACATCGCCCAACTGCAAAAATAAAATCTGTGTTTGTTGATTTGAAACCCCACATGGGTATTGGGATGAAATATGACATACACTAATCCCAATAATTAGTTGTATGTGATCGATTGATTGACAGGCTGTGTAAGCGTTGAATATTTATGTTCAATGCTTATACAGTGTAGAATGCACTCTGGATGATGGATTGCTGTTTTCATTATTGTTATACACATTTGTTGTGTGAAATCCATATAATCACATTATATGGTAATTAACTGTGTCTGATTCCAGTTCAGAATTATCGAATATTTTAAAATAATATTCAGTGAATATTGAAATGTGAAGCCGTGTTAAGTAGTTAAACGCCATTTTAACATGAACGGGAATTTTGTCGATTTTATTCATTTTACAATGAATATCGAAAGTGATTTCAAAATCTGATATTTTGAAGAAAAAAATTGAAATTCGAATTAAATTGAAAAGAATTGAAATTCGAATTAAATTGAAAAAAATTGAAATTCGAATTAAATTGAAAAAATTTGAAATTCGAGTTAAACTGAAAAGAATTGAAATTCGAATTAAATTGAAAAGAATTGAAATTCGAAAAATTGAAAAGAATTGAAATTCGAATTAAATTGATATGAATTGAAATTTGAATTAAATTGATATGAATTGAAATTCGAATTAAATTGAAAAGAATTGAAATTCGAATTAAACTGAATAGAATTGAAATTCGACTTAGATTGAAATAGAATTGAAATCATTTTGAATTGAATTTAAAAAGTAATGAAATTGAACTAAAATTGATTTGAATTGAAACCGATTTGAATTGAAATCGATTTGAATTGAAATCGATTTGAATTGAAATCGATTTGAAATGAATTTAAAACGAATTTATATTGGAAAATTCAATTTTGATTTGAATTTGAGATGGAAGTAGAAATCGTTTTGAAAACGAATTTAAAACGATTTATAAAATACGTTTTAAAAGGAAATCGACGAAATATATAATATATATATATTATATAATGGCCTGAATAGAACGCGCCATGCCGCGGCAGTTCGTGAATTTCGACCATTGACTTCGAATGGATATTACGGGAGATCCGACTGTCGGGTTCTCCTAAAACCAGAACCGTTGGGTTCGTATCGAAAAGAGCTTTCTAACGAATATTAGAAATTAGAAATCTAATGGTTGGATTTGGAGTTATGTCCAAATCAAATTTGGAAAAGGTCGCTGTAAGTGCAGTTCGATGGCCGTTGATGGAAATCGACTGTACGGGCCTTGATAAAATTATTAAAAATAGTAATAATTTGTGTAAAATCATAAGAAATGATTTGGGAAGAACTGGGATGAAAAATTCTCTATTTGAAGGGATAAAAATATATTTTTATCGAAATGAACTAGTTTTGAACTAGAATAATAATTTATTTATTTTTAAAATAAATAAAGTGGATTTGAAAGGGTTTTGAAAATAACCAGAATTTCCCATAATTGAAGTGGAAATGGATTTGAATCGAAATTGTCTTTGGAATATTTCGATGTTGGATTTCATGATGATACAGATATTGTTATGGGAATTTGAAAGATATATTAATATCATTATTTCCAATACGGTATTTGTTGGTCGTAGAATTTGATATTGAATATAAGCCAATATATTTTCTATTCAGAGCCTTGTATTTAATATCAAATGTGATTTGGGTTTGTCGTAAATGGTGTCTTCGTTAACACTGTCCTTAAACCCAGTTGAGAAAAAGATTAAATCTTTTTATTTGGATTTAATGAAGTATACCAACTAAATAATATTTAATTGGAATTGAATTGAAATTGATTTTTGGGTTTATCGTGAACGGTGTTTTAAATAACATTTGTTCTTTAACCCGATAATTAATGGAATGTGATTTGGGTTGTCATGAATGGTATCTTTAATAATACTATTCTTAGACCCAACGGAGTTAAAAAAATCAGAAACTAACTGGAGATTAGTTAAGTTGAATGGTTTCTTAGGTATTGATCTGATGTTGGTTTCGGCCTTCGGGGTTAATACTTAGGGAATTGCTCACTTGCTATTTTACGGTTAGGGACTGATTGAAATATGATGTGGTTTTGGGGTTTATCGTGAACCGTGTTTTAAATAACATCGGTTCTTTAACCCAGTTAAAGATTAAAACTAAGTGGACTTTTAATGAATCTTTAATTAGATTGAAAAGATCGAGAATGGAGTATCACCGGTTTTGCTCCAGGCGATAGTTAAATATTTAATTAGATTTGAACGTGAAATGGTAATTAAATTTACCAGTAACACCATGGTGTTAGATATGAAGTATTACCAGTTTTACTTCATGGGATGAATAGGTTGGGATTGGGAAATTAAAACAAATGATTACTCCGGTAAGGTTCGTTAATCCCGGCTAGTTTGGATAAACCATAATTTGGTTTGAATTGATATTCAAAAGAAGATTAAAGAATAAATTTGAGGAATTTATCTTTGATAAAATTAATGGGAACCTATCCCTAAGAATGTGAAATTTAGCAACTAACTGAAGATTAGTTAAAATGAATGGTTTCTTGGGTATTGATCTGATGTTGGTTTCGGCCTTCGGGGTTAATACTTAGGGAATTGCTCACTTGCTAATTTACGGTTAGTGAATGATGAATTGGATTGAGGCGTATGTTGTGTTTGTGTAACACTTGTTTATTATATACGCGAGTTATTCAGAAAGATTGGGTTTATCCCATTCTGAATAACTGATACGACGATAAGTCGAAGTTGAAGACGGTGGTTGAAGACCGGAGGTCTTGACGTCGATTGGATAATTGCCGATGATCTTGATTGCGCCGTACACCCAAGAGGAGGGAATCAGTTAGTGATCGTCCAGACGTACTTGGAGATCGATGGATATGCGGGGTACTAGGTGCCTCCTGTTTCGTTCAGACCCAGAACGAACTTGTAAATGGACTTTGTGTCTGACATTGAATATCATTCTGTGTGATTGATGGATATCAGTTGCATGGAGTGGTTTTCCTGTGTGGCATGCTAAGATGCATATGATCAAGGCTTCTATTGAAAAGCAGAGTCTTGTGGTTGATGATCAAAGCACGACTTGTGTGGCATAGCTTTGTGTAACGTTGATTCGCGAGCCTCACACCCCGGTTGTGAACCAGAAACGGGAGAAGGACCTCAGGGAGGACATGCGTTTCTTTCTAGTTATAAGTGGCGTCAGTGGTTTTACACGCCCTGACGAGTTTGAATTATGTGGTTGTTGTGGTTGCGAGGCGCCTCAGATATATCGGTGACTATGTGGAGCCGATGGAGTCATTTGTTGGCTCATTTACGCCCCCAAAGGGCGGGGAAACGTAGTGTTCAGGCATAATAATCCACATCGGTGGACCGACCCTGATGATCCAAGGCTTGTCTGTGCGCTTGCCTGAGGGGCGGACTAGAGGCTCTCGAATTCGGTGAGGACTATCTTTTGCCTCGGTTCACAGAAGGAAACCCAATTTCCAATACGTGACAATTGCGGTTTTGATTGTATACCTATATATGGCGACAAAGTGGTATGGGGCATTCATGCCGCATATGATTGATATTTATGATTGTATATAAAATCAGAAACTAACCGGAAACGAGCTAAGATGGGTGGTTTCCTGGGTATTGGTCTGATGTTGGTTTCGGCCTTCGGGTTAATACTTAGGGAATCGTTCTCCTACTAATTTACGGTTGGAGTCTGATTAAGAATTAAAAGATTAAATTTAGCATATCAAGCATCCTTTGGCTATTATAAGGTAAACCCCTATCCTTCGGCTTGTGTTGCATTGTGTGATGGGACCTGGGTCTTATAATTGCTTCATTGTCCTTTATTTAGCATTGCGTTGTTGTTTTATGCACTGGTATTCTTGGGAGGAAACCCATTCCGTGTTATACGGCGTGGTCCCTTGATTTACCTAACTTCAAAATAAAGATTAATAATTGTTTTAGTTCTCACACCAGTCACATGACTGACCTGGAGTTTATTGTTTTAACCTAAACTCTGGGTGCCCTTATTTTGACACGGGCAGCTAGTAGTTTTGGTTTTGCAGATTTATATTCATAGGATCCTGATTTACAGCTGGAACGATATTTGGAAAGCTCTGTATCCGTGTATTACTTCTAGTTGTGTATTGTATTATTTTCCGCTGCTATGTAATGTATTGTAATCTCTAATATTTTATAATGTGTAATATTGATTTATACTCTGTATATTCTTGTAATCTGATGGAATTGTTGTAATAAGCAATGAAATGTTCTTCTGTTTGCGTTCTATTGTGTGTTGTTCTCGAAGTATCCGGGCTTTCCTTACGGGGGAAGTTACGGGTCCTTACACATATATTCTTTATCAGATATATTTTATTAAAAAAATTAGAGATATTTTACCATCACTTACTCTGGAGTGTTATGTTTTTCTTTTACATGTACTAAATATACAGTGCTTTTGGAAAGTTGTAACAACACATATTATCATTTTCTTCATAAATTACATATTACAACCTTCAAAATAACATAAAATATTATTGCTAGTTTTCTTATTGTGACCTGTCTTCAAATGTCTTATTAAATTTTGTATTTAGCAAGAAAATTAGATGTGCCAAATAAAAATTAGATGTAAGAGATAAAGCCACTACTTCTACAGTGCAGTATTGTTGTATGAGATCTTTTTTAGATGAACTATTACCATTACTTTTAAACTTTAATATAACATTACTTTAAGGAACATAACGTACACTAGAACAAAATTTAGCTATTGTGTTGCCTTATTTGCATTGGTTTCTTAACGACCATATCAATTGGTCTGTGAAAGAAGTAAAGATATTTAAAAAAAATAATCTATGATAGTGTAACAACCCTGAATTTTGGTGTAAATTTAAAAATTTATTTTAACTAATTTTAATGGGTTTCGATATTTAAAATAATAATGATTAAAAAATTATTTAAATCAAAGTTAGGATGAATAATTTAATTTTAATTATAAAAGGAGTTAGAAATAATGCGGTAGTTTGAAAAGTCAAATCTGAACTTTGACTGACTGTACAGGATACAGAATAAAACAGATTTTAGTGAAACCAAAAATATTAGAATCTCTTTTAAAATATCTTTCCAAGAATCCGAAAAATCGAAATTTTATAGCGGGAATCAAAAGTTATGCCTAGTTTAAATTTCAGAATAGTCGCTGTAGGATTTTTTTTTTTTAATATTAAAAATAGTCATTTTTCAAACGACTTCTGTTTTCGACGAAACCAGTTTTGTTGGATTCGGAATGTCAAATTATTGCTAAGTTTAATTTTTCATAATTTTTAGAATTAATTTGTGATCGTGGCAAAAAGATTTTAGTTTGGTCAATTTCGGTCAATTTTAATCGACTTGAAAAAAGCCATTTTTCAAATAGGCTCAGAATTGAACGAAATTAATTTTCTAGGTTCGCAGCGTCAAAACATAGATACATATATTTTTTGGGAATTTTCGGAGTTAATTTGTGGCCCTGGTGAATTTATTCGTATGGTTGAATTAAAAATAAAAGTAAAAATATTTTAAAATAAAGAAAACTGGGTCAAGACAGTCGTTTGGGCCTGCGGGACATAGCTAGATGAGTCGGGAATAGGGGTTAATAGGTAAGAACGACAGTCGTTGGGCTGAAATCAGACAAAGTTGTTAAATGGGCCTTAATTGGGTTAATTAGTGAATTAAATATTATATATATTCCTTAATCCTCAACCCTAATCCTTCCCTACCAAACGTAGCCGCCATCCCCTCTTCTTCGTGGCCATAAAGCTTCGATTTTCATCTCTTAATCTCTCAAACCTCTCACTAAAATCAAACACTTCTTTTGAACTAATTGTAGAGATTTTCAAGGGCTTTAATTCCATAAGGTGGTGATTGGATTTAGACAAGTGATTTGGCCGGAATCCTCTCCCTAACACGCGGACAAACACCCCCGCCGCCCCCTGTAGGGCCCACCGTGGCCACCCATACTTCCGACGCACCAAGCCCTCTCCTCCCTCTCCGATATGCCACATCCCGATCGTCTTCAAGCCCCACCAATCTCGAGTTATTTTCAACCCTAGTTTGGAAGCCTATGGGTTCATATGACGGCTTGGTTTGGAAGGAGGAGGAAGGTTGACTTTTTCAACCTTTAATTATCTAATTACTTTAATTCAAATTTGACCGATCTTAATTTAATCATAACAAATGTGCACGAACTCGAAATTGAACGATTTCAGGTGCGCCACGATCGTGAGATCGAGATCTTCGCGATGAAACTGACTAGACCTGATTCTGAGGAAGTTGAATTTTTGACAAATTTTGGATCTGAACAGCGCAGAACTCAATAACGATGTGAGATTTCTATTTTTGAAAATTTAGTTTTATTCCTTGTTGATTGAATTTCATAAATACATGTTTATATAATCGTATCTGAGATTGTTGTACTTAAATTTTATTGTTTGTGATTGGTGACTGATTGTACTGTTCGTATGTGATAGATCTGGTTTTGTAAATCCCAAATTCCTTTTTTTGTTCATAGATTAAAATCAAAATTGATTGTTTGTTATTGTATGTGATGGTTGTAATTAAAGTTGTAGATCTGAATTTTATTTTGAATTAGTGTATAAAAAGTTTTAATCCTTTTTTTGAAATTGAAAAGTTTCCACCTTTGCTTGTAAATAAAAAGGAATTAACTTTTGGTTAAAATAAAAGATTTTACTTTTGTTTAAATTAAAAAAAAGGTTTACTTTTGTTTATATGAACAGAGATTTCAACTTTGTAATTCAAAGTTGTAACCTTGTTTGTAACTCGAAGTTGTAACTTTGTTTTGTTAAATAAGTGTTGTAACTTGGTTTGTTAATCAAAAACTTTTCATTTTCTTTGTTTTTATAAATAAAAAGATGTTAACTTTATTAATAAAAAGATTGCAACTTTATTGTAACTTTGTTAATAAAAAGGGTATGACTTTGTTGTGTAAATTTAAAATATATATATATATATATAAATATTCTTTTATTATGTTGTAATGCAAGAACACAAACAAAAGATTTCAAACATTATTTACATTGTTTGTAAAAAAAAAAGAGAAGCGACAATATTTACATTTGTTTTGTAAATAGAAATTGACATTTGTTTGTAAAGCATGAAATTCACTTTTGTTTGTAAGTAGATGAAATTCACTTTTGTTTGTAAATATAATGAAAAGAAATTACCTTTGTGTATTAATGAGTAGAAATCACTTTTGTTTATTAATGAAAAGTTTCATTTTTGTGTATAATGAAAATAAGACAAAAAGTTTCATTTTTGTGTATAATGAAAATAAGACAAAAAGTTTCATTTTTGTGTGTAATGAAAATAAGAACAAAAGTATCATTTTTGTTAAAAAGAAAATAATGACATTAACGTTGATTTTAGTTGAAATAATAAAAATTACATTTTTCATTGATTTTAGTTGGAAGAAAAAAATTACAAGACATCATTTTGTCATTATTTTGTAAATATACAAAGACATCATTTTGTCATTATTTGTAAATGTACAAAATTATCATTTTTGTCTTTGTTTTGTTAAATGTAAAAAGATAATTTGTTTGTTTATAAAAAGAAATTTACATCTTGTTAGAAAATGAATATTTACACCGTCATGTGTTAATTAGAAATGACATTATTTACACCGTCATGTGTTAATTAGAAATGACATTATTTACACCGTTATGTATTAAATTAGAAATGACATTATTTGCACTGTTATGTATTGAAGTAGAAATGACGTTATGTGTTAAATTAGAAATGAACATGATTGACACCGCAAATAAATAAAAAAATTAATTACATTTTTATGTTATTAAAAAGATAAGGTTTTGTCATTAAAATAAGAATTACATTTTAATGTAATTAAACAGAAGAATTTGACGTTAAAATCAAAATTACATTTTTAATGTAATTTAAAAAGATAGAATTTTTCACCTAATGTAATTACATTTTTTATGTAATTAAAAGGGGAGAATTTTACATTGTAAATTAAAAGACAAAATTTGACATGTGTTAATTACAATTTACATTGTAATTAAAAAGGAGATTTTACATTGTAATTAAAAGATAGGAATTTTACATTATAATGTTAATTACAATTTACATCGTAATTAAAAAGGTGATTTTACATTGTAATTAAAAGATAGGAATTTTACATTATAATGTTAATTACAATTTACAATGTACTTAAAAAGGAGATTTTACCGTGTAATTAAAAGAGTAGAATTCAACATTGAATTAGAATTTACATTTTTCTATTGTAAATAAAAGAAATAAAAGGAAGAATTCATCATGGAAGGAAAAGTTACATTTTTAATGTAATTTAGATTAAAAAAAGGAAAAGTTACATTTTTAATGTAATTTAGATTAAAAAGAAAAGTTACATTTTTAATGTAATTAAGATTAAAAAGAAAAGTTACATTTTTAATGTAATTAGATTAAAAAGAAAATTTACATTTTTAATGTAATTAGATTAAAAAGAAAATTTGCATTTTTATGCATTAGATTAAGAAGTGAAATTTACGTTTTAATGTAAATAGATTTTCATTAAAAGAATTTAGATGTGAAATTTACAGAATAAAGAAGAAAATTACATTTTTATGTAATTGGATTTTCATTAAAAAGATTAAAGATATGGAATTTACATTTTTATGTAAATAGGTTTTCAATGAAAGACATGACGATGGAAATTTACATTTTAATGAATTTGATTTCATTAAAAAGATTAAAGATATAAAATTTACATTTTCATGTGAAAAGATTAAAACACAAGATCATCATTTTGTTTGTGTAGAAAAGATTGACACAAAATTATCATTTTAGTTTTGCATTGAAAGATATAAACAAAATTATTATTTTTGTTTTGCGTTGAAAGAATAACTATAACAACCCATATTTTCAATAAACTGTTATAACATAAATCGAGGCAGAATTAAATTCAAAAATCAGAATCAGGGGAAACGGGCTATGCCATTGCGATCGTCTCGGAAAAATACGCGAAATAGAGTCCGAGTTTTCGAAAATCGGAGTCCGTATGACCCAGTTAAGGCCCATTGAAGTTTTCAGAAATTTCCATGCTAAAGACAGATTTAAATTTCAAATTAAAATCAGGGATTTGGGCTAATCAGGGGTAGGCGGGAAAATTCCCGCCAGGGGGCCCATGTCGACAGGCATGTCGACAGGGCACCCAGGGTGTCGACTGCCCTGTCGACAGCCCTGTCGACAGGGGGTGCCCAGGCAGCCCAGCCTGGTGCACCATTTCTGATTTGGGTTGGGTCAAGTGGCTTGGTTCTGGAGAATTCTAAGATCTGACGGGCCAAACCTAATCTAGGGTTAATCCTAGGGCCTAAAACACTCTAATTCTCTATAAATATACCCCTAATCCTACCCTAAAGCCTCATTAATCAATCTTGCAACTAAATTATGCCAAATTGAAACCTCAAATGGCCTCCATCTAAAATCCCTAGCCTCCACCTCCCTCAAAGTTTAATCCTATGATGATATGATGATCATACAACCTTTTCTATGTTGTATGAATGCTTAATAACTTGCATACTTCATTAAGTAGCAAGTTTGATTTGCTAAAGTTTGTGTTTTTGGGATTTTGCAAAAGGGTTTTCTTATTTGAGGCTTTGTTTTGGTTTTTAAAAAGGGCTTCTTCATCTTATTTGGCGGATTTGTGGCTTGTTTATATTTGTAAGCCCTCTTACCTTCACTTTACAAACTTTAAAGTTAATGTTTGGTGAAAGTTGAGATTTATGTGAGTTTAGTTGATTATGCATGCTTATGCGAACTCACTATGTCAAGTTTTATATGATTCATAAGTTATGCATGCTTATGCGAACTCACTATGTCAAGTTTTATATGATTCATAAGTTATGCATGCTTATGCGAACTCACTATGTCATGTTTTATGTGATTCATAAGTTATGCATGCATATGCGAGATTTCTATGCCATGTTTTACATGTTTCACAAGTTATGCATGCTTATGCGAGCTTATTATGTCATGTTCTACATGTTTCATGGGTTATGCATGTTTATGCAAGATCATCTTACCATATTATGCAAGTTTAATGGATTATGCATGTTCATCTTACCATGTTATGCAAGTTTAATGGATTATGCATGTTCACCTTACCATGTTATGCATATTTAATAAGCTATGCATGTTTATGCGAATCCACCATGACATGATTTACAAGTTTAACATGTATGCATGTTTATTATGACATGTGAAGTTCACCATGTATGTTATGCCAAGTTACCTTTATACCCTTATACGTTATGACGAATATGTAAGCGATATAATGACGTTGGGAGGGTTTGGGTAAACTTAAAAAAAATACATGAAACTAAAAGATTGGGAATTTACCTATTAAGTTAGGTCTACCCCTTGGGAATTTACCTATTAAGTTAGGTCTACCCAAGTATATGTTAACTTGTAAATATGTTTTGAAGTGGACATGACATTAGATAACATGATATGGCCAACTCGAGGTTAGACCTAGTTGTGGCGTAAATCTTCCCAGGTAACCACAACGGGGGGTCTAATGTGGGTAGTTGGTCATGTTGCACCATAAGACCCGAGGTTAGACCTAGACGTGGTGTAAATCTTCCCAGGTAACCACGGATGTCTAATGTGAGAGGTTGGGTGCGTTAAGTAATTAATGCCTCATGATTAGGGTTAGGTCATGGCCCACTAAATACTTAACCAATAATGGGGATGCGAGGATTAGATGGGGGTAAGTGGTTACACTTAGCTAATCTAATCCAGGTTTAGTGAGGGATTAAAACCACACTTAACCCTCTTAGAAACCCTAGCAACGTGGTCTGTTCCAGCAGTAATCCCAGTTTGGTATCACTACAACCCTATAGCTAGGTTAGGGCGGGGCACGATTACTGGACTGATGTAAGCGACCAAAGCGACGGCTGAGTGGTACAGCGGTGCGGGTCCGGCGGGCTACGGACGTGCACGTAGTCCGATGTTGGACAAACTCGAGGCACGGGTACCAGTAGGCTTAGACTGTGCACTATTGCTTAGGTGTCTGGGGTTGACACCCGAGGGCTTGATACACCCAAGGGTGGACCCAGCGCAGTCTGACTACATCCATATGGGCCGTATGGACACCAACACACGACGTGTTAGGTTTATAGGGAGCCGATCGACTAGACCGTTGGGCTGGGCCTTATACTAAGGTCACTTCATGTTATTGGGCCAAAGTTTGGGCTAAGGGATCAAGATTTGTTTTGTGGGTTTGCTAGTACACTGTGGTGCAAAGATTAATCTCGTCTATGTGATGTCACCTTTATCTGTTGCCAGAATGTTCCTCTCAGTTTCCATCATACTGTTAACTTTATTAGTTTATAGATTGATCGTAGTAGGGCTTACCAGTCTTTTTGACTGACCTGTTTTCTTTCGCTTCTTTTCTTCCGTTTCCCCCCCCCCCCCACAGGTTCTCAGGGAGGGACTACATCCGCTTAGTGGATCTTCGACTTGCTTGTTGGATAGCTCATGTATGGATCTGAGCTAGCTGTGGCTTATCTTTTATTTCTGGGGATTAGTACTGATGTTTTATGTATTTGGTTATCACGTTTCTAGACTGGAGTTGTATTTTGGATCATGACATTTTGATATTATGTACTTGACTATGTGGGTTTTTCTGTGATGATGATGGGTTTTTATCTGCTACCGCTGCTTTACTTATATTTATTTTTATATACTCTGTCTTGCTATATCTCTGTGCATGTTTACCTTCACAATAACGCCCCTCCAAAGCTAGTACATTCTAAGGAGTGATCCTAGTGGAGGTGGGGTGTTACATTTGGTATCAGAGCACAAGGTTAACAAGATTGAACAAAAACTTTTGAAAAAAAAAAAAACCCTTTTCGAAAAACTATTTTCAAAAACCTACTAAGTATTTTCCAAAATAAAGTCTAGAGTATTTTAAGGCTAATCCCCAAAAAGCCATCAGCGTTATCCTTCGTTCCCTTGACCTAATCTTATCTTATCTCTTGTTTCAGTATGGCTGAGAATCTTGACATCCCAGATGGAGTGAACGTACCACTCTGGTATAGGAGACTCCTAGAAGCTAGGGCGGCTGCTGGTCCCGCCAACCCTACTCCCACTCCCCCTCCTGTGGTTGAGAATCCTACCCCTAATATCCCTCCTCCGGTGGTCCCTGCTCCCCCTCCTCCAGCAGCTAATATTCCCCCTCCCGTTGCTAATGTTCCTCCTCCTCCCGTTGCTGAGGCTCCTCTTCCTCCCCCTCCCCCTCAGCACCCTCAGATTGAGTTTACAAAGGTGTGTAAAGACTTCAAAGCAATGGGGGGCAGGAATTTTCTAGGCACAGAATCTTTCGTTGAAGCTAGGAATTGGCTGAAGGACACGGAGGACTTGTTTGCCATTTTTGGAATAGATGACGAGAGGAAGATCTTATTGACTGTATGGCTTCTGAAGGATGAGGCGGCCTATTGGTGGGAGGTCACCAATGGGACGAGGCCCGTTGAGACTTGGGCCGATTTGAGGGCTAGATTTGTGACCAAGTTTCTATCTTCAGCTGAAGCAAATTTACAAATGGAGAAGTTCATTGCACTAAAACAAGGGGAAATGTCTGTCAAGGAGTATGTGAACAAGTTCAATCAGCTGGCCCGCTTTGGTTTGGATCTAGTAAACACCCCGGAGAAGAAGGCTCTTCGATTTGCCAGAGGATTGAATGAGCCGCTACAGGGCTTGGCAATGTCACATATTCCGCATGGAGCCACTTTCGAGAGTTTGGTCAATATGGCTCTGCTTCAGGGAGAGGGAAAGAAGGAAGTCAAGTCAGGCGATACTCAGGCAAAGAAGGCTGATTCTCAAGGCAAAGGCAACCAAGGTCAAAGCAGTCAAGGAAATCAGAATAAGAATAAGAAGGGCAACAACAAAGGCAAGGGGAAGTGCAATTACTGTGGCATAGCTGGGCATTTTGCTAAAGATTGCAGGAAGAAGAAAAGGAAGCTTAATGGTGGATGTTTTTCTTGTGGAGAGGCTGGGCACTTCAGCAAAGACTGCCCAAAGAAGAAAGGACAGGCTGGATCTTCAGGAGGGCAAGTTCATGCTCTCAATGCCGCTTCAGTTCCCGAGAGAGGTAGTGTTTCTGTTGAGAACCTTGTTTATATCTCTGATCTTCCGGTACGTACCTTGTTTGATTCCGGTGCATCACATAGCTTTATTTCATCTGATCTTGTTGATAGTTTGCACCTCAGTACTAGCTTAGTGGATGATCCCGTTTGTGTTTCGAATCCCATTGGGGGTTCTGCTCATCTATCCATGGTATGTGAGGATCTAAGGATCTCTATACTCAGCGTTGAGTTCTTGTGTAGTGCGTATATTTTAGGTTTCAGGGGATATGGATTGATCTTGGGCATGGATTGGCTGTCTAGATATGGAGCCATTCTGGATTGTGAGCATAGGGTTGTAAGGCTTGTGACTCGCCTGGGCAACACCTTAGAGATTTCATGCAATCCGAAGAATCCCGTCATGTTATGCTATCTAGAATCTCTCGACTCATCAGAGGAGGCCCTTCAGTCTGTAAGGGTGGTCCGAGATTATCCAGATGTGTTTGAAGAAGTTAAGGGGTTGCCCCCTAAACGAGAGATTGACTTTCGCATCTACCTGGTAGATAATGCTAAGCCTGTTTCTTTGCCCGTTCGGCATATGGCTCCGCGTGAGAGACGGGAGTTGAGCAAACAAGTGAAAGAATTGCTTGAGAAGGGCTTCATCAGAAGGAGTATATCCGAATGGGGAGCGCCTGTGGTGTTTGCAACTAAGGCAGATGGCTCTCTCCGACTCTGTGTGGATTATAGAGAGTTGAATAAGCTAACTAAGAAGAACCGACACCCGTTACCAAGAATCGATGATCTCTTTGATCAACTTGTTGGTGCTTCTGTTTTCTCTCAGCTTGACCTTGCTACGGGTTTCCATCAGCTCAGAGTGGCTGAAGACAGTATAGACAAGACTGCATTCAGAACTCCAGACGGATTCTTTGAATGGCTTGTTATGCCATTCGGTTTGACAAATGCACCCGCATATTTTGTGGATTTGATGAGTAGGGTGTTTCGGGAGTTTTTGAATAAGTTTGTCGTGGTCTTTGTTGATGACATTCTGGTCTTCTCCAAGGATGAGGAAGAGCATGCGAGGCACCTAGTAGAGGTGATGGATACACTCAGAGCACACCAGTTAAAAGCTAAGTTCTCCAAGTGCCACTTTTGGAGAAGGGAAGTCAGATTTCTTGGGCATATCGTATCCAAGCAAGGCTTAGCGGTAGATCCCGCTAAGGTGGTTGCAGTTCAGGATTGGAAGACGCCAAGGAATGCAACCGAGGTGAGAAGCTTTCTGGGTCTTGCGGGTTTCTATCGGAAGTTCATTAAAGACTTCGCAAAGATATCCGCTCCTCTTACTAAGTTGACGAAGAAGAACTTAGTCTTTGCTTGGGATATGGATTGTGAGCTCGCTTTTCAGAGACTCAAAAGAGCCCTTACCTCCGCACCAGTTCTGGCCTTACCCGATGGGGGTAAGATATTTACCGTGTACACTGATGCTTGTGGCACGGGATTGGGTGCCGTTCTGATGCAAGAGGGCAGAGTGATATGCTTTGGTGGAAGGCAACTGAAGGTGCATGAGAGGAACTATCCCACTCATGATCTAGAGCTAGCAGCGATTGTATATGCGCTCAAAGCATGGCGTCATTATCTTCTGGGAGAGAGATTCGAGCTATACACCGATCATAAGTCTTTGAAGTATCTCTTTTCGCAGAAAGATCTGAACTTAAGACAGCAAAGATGGATGGAATTTTTGGCTTCCTATGATTTTGAGATATCCTATACCCCTGGCAAGGGGAATGTTGTAGCGGATGCGTTGAGTAGGAAAAGGTTGACACTAAGTCCTCTGTTTGTTGAGATGAAGAATTTAGAGTTCTTAGCGACCTTTGATTTCTCTTTGGCAATGGAGTCGGTGACCGGTTCCTTGGCATCTTTAGAGCTCAGGCCTACCCTCCTAGATCAAGTTGGGGCTTCGCAAAAGGAAGACCCTCAGATAATTGAGATCTTGGATAAGCTGGTTCGAGGGGAGACATCTAGTCACCTTGCTCGATATTCTATAGACGATAGGGGTTGGCTGAGGAGAGATGGAAGGCTCTGTGTCCCGATGGTGGAAGACTTGGTGAGGAAAGTTCTCGAGGAAGCACATCGCTCCAAGATGACCATACATCCAGGGGGTGATAAGATGTATAAGGACATGAAGCGCGTTTTCTTCTGGCCCGGAATGAAAAAGGATGTGGCGGGGTTTGTCTCGAGATGTGTTATTTGTCAAAGAGTAAAAGCTGAGTCGAAGAAGCCCGGTGGGCTATTACATCCGCTAGAAGTCCCGCTATGGAAGTGGGAGAGCATTTCTATGGACTTTATTGATGGGCTTCCAAGGTCCAGGAAGGGGAACACGAGCATATGGGTTATTGTGGATAGGCTCACGAAGAGTGCTCACTTTATTCCAGTAAAGAGCAAAAGGACCGCATCTGGACTAGCATCAGTATACCTTCGTGAGGTAGTACGACTACATGGAGTCCCTTCCAGCATAGTCAGTGACCGAGACCCCATCTTTACTAGTCAATTCTGGAACGGCTTACAGGAGGCTATGGGCACGAGGTTGAACCAGAGTACGGCCTATCACCCACAAACAGACGGCCAGACAGAAAGGGTGAATAGGGTACTTGAGGACTTGTTGAGGCTTTGCATTCTAGATTTTGGTGGTGCTTGGGAAGACCATCTCCCTCTTGTCGAGTTTGCATACAACAACAGTTATCAGGCGAGCATAGGGATGGCACCCTTTGAGGCTTTATATGGGAGGCCGTGCAAGTCACCTACATGTTGGTGGGAATCCACGGATAAGCTTATACTTGGACCCGACATGATTAGGGATACATCCGAGAAGGTTGAGTTGATTAGAAGACGGATGAAAGCGGCCCAAGACCGGCAGAAATCCTATGCTGACAGGCGAAGGTCCGAATTGGAGTTTGAGGTTGGGGACAAGGTTTTCGTGAAGGTTTCTCCTTTGCGGAATGTGGTCCGATTTGGAGCTGTTGGGAAGCTAGCACCGAGATTTGTTGGACCCTTCCCCATCATTGAGAGAATTGGGAAGATGGCATACAGAGTGCAATTGCCCGAGAAGTTGTCCGGAGTGCATAATGTCTTTCATGTCTCGCATCTCCGAAAGTGCCTGCATGAGTCCGCTGAGGTGGTTGAGCCTAGCATGCTTGAAGACGTGGAGGTAGAGAAAGAAGCAACTTTAAGGAAAGCTCCGATTCGTATCTTGGGGACAGAGACCAAGAAGCTAAGGAATCGTGAGGTCAGATTGGTGAAGGTGCAATGGGGTGAAGCCGAAGAGGACGCAACTTGGGAAACCGAGGAGAGGATGCGTGGGCTTTATCCATTCCTTTTTGAGGGTACACTCTCAATCTCTTCCCTTTGTTAGTATATCTTTCTCTTTGCAATCCATATCTATCTAGTTATCGTGCTAAGCTTGTCATGAGAACCTTAGGTAGAAACCCTTTGGATGAAACATGTGTTTGAAGCATGTTATGGTTGACGATTGCAAGTGGTTGCAAGTGTTTGCAGGTGGTTACTCGTGGATGCATGATACACATTAGGCACTAGATCGGCTCACACACTCCTCATATTGCATGTGCATGGGTGTTTATGCATATTCTTGGATGAAATTTGTATGCAATCACATGGATGTTGCATATGGATGTATGATTGAGCACGCATGTAGTTATTATACATTATGTTAGGGATTTGCATACATATGGATACATTTCACTAACATATTTTGCATTGATCGTTGCATTAGATAAGTACATATACACACACTTTTGCATATGTTCATACAGCATTTAGAATCCTTTAAGGACAATGGTTGCTCGTGGATGATGTTTTGAGTAGATGGATGTTGGATGGTAGGATATGTTCTTCCTAACTCGAAGATTTCGGGGACGAAATCCTTTAAGAAGGGGAGAATATAACAACCCATATTTTCAATAAACTGTTATAACATAAATCGAGGCAGAATTAAATTCAAAAATCAGAATCAGGGGAAACGGGCTATGCCATTGCGATCGTCTCGGAAAAATACGCGAAATAGAGTCCGAGTTTTCGAAAATCGGAGTCCGTATGACCCAGTTAAGGCCCATTGAAGTTTTCAGAAATTTCCATGCTAAAGACAGATTTAAATTTCAAATTAAAATCAGGGATTTGGGCTAATCAGGGGTAGGCGGGAAAATTCCCGCCAGGGGGCCCATGTCGACAGGCATGTCGACAGGGCACCCAGGGTGTCGACTGCCCTGTCGACAGCCCTGTCGACAGGGGGTGCCCAGGCAGCCCAGCCTGGTGCACCATTTCTGATTTGGGTTGGGTCAAGTGGCTTGGTTCTGGAGAATTCTAAGATCTGACGGGCCAAACCTAATCTAGGGTTAATCCTAGGGCCTAAAACACTCTAATTCTCTATAAATATACCCCTAATCCTATCCTAAAGCCTCATTAATCAATCTTGCAACTAAATTATGCCAAATTGAAACCTCAAATGGCCTCCATCTAAAATCCCTAGCCTCCACCTCCCTCAAAGTTTAATCCTATGATGATATGATGATCATACAACCTTTTCTATGTTGTATGAATGCTTAATAACTTGCATACTTCATTAAGTAGCAAGTTTGATTTGCTAAAGTTTGTGTTTTTGGGATTTTGCAAAAGGGTTTTCTTATTTGAGGCTTTGTTTTGGTTTTTAAAAAGGGCTTCTTCATCTTATTTGGCGGATTTGTGGCTTGTTTATATTTGTAAGCCCTCTTACCTTCACTTTACAAACTTTAAAGTTAATGTTTGGTGAAAGTTGAGATTTATGTGAGTTTAGTTGATTATGCATGCTTATGCGAACTCACTATGTCAAGTTTTATATGATTCATAAGTTATGCATGCTTATGCGAACTCACTATGTCAAGTTTTATATGATTCATAAGTTATGCATGCTTATGCGAACTCACTATGTCATGTTTTATGTGATTCATAAGTTATGCATGCATATGCGAGATTTCTATGCCATGTTTTACATGTTTCACAAGTTATGCATGCTTATGCGAGCTTATTATGTCATGTTCTACATGTTTCATGGGTTATGCATGTTTATGCAAGATCATCTTACCATATTATGCAAGTTTAATGGATTATGCATGTTCATCTTACCATGTTATGCAAGTTTAATGGATTATGCATGTTCACCTTACCATGTTATGCATATTTAATAAGCTATGCATGTTTATGCGAATCCACCATGACATGATTTACAAGTTTAACATGTATGCATGTTTATTATGACATGTGAAGTTCACCATGTATGTTATGCCAAGTTACCTTTATACCCTTATACGTTATGACGAATATGTAAGCGATATAATGACGTTGGGAGGGTTTGGGTAAACTTAAAAAAAATACATGAAACTAAAAGATTGGGAATTTACCTATTAAGTTAGGTCTACCCCTTGGGAATTTACCTATTAAGTTAGGTCTACCCAAGTATATGTTAACTTGTAAATATGTTTTGAAGTGGACATGACATTAGATAACATGATATGGCCAACTCGAGGTTAGACCTAGTTGTGGCGTAAATCTTCCCAGGTAACCACAACGGGGGGTCTAATGTGGGTAGTTGGTCATGTTGCACCATAAGACCCGAGGTTAGACCTAGACGTGGTGTAAATCTTCCCAGGTAACCACGGATGTCTAATGTGAGAGGTTGGGTGCGTTAAGTAATTAATGCCTCATGATTAGGGTTAGGTCATGGCCCACTAAATACTTAACCAATAATGGGGATGCGAGGATTAGATGGGGGTAAGTGGTTACACTTAGCTAATCTAATCCAGGTTTAGTGAGGGATTAAAACCACACTTAACCCTCTTAGAAACCCTAGCAACGTGGTCTGTTCCAGCAGTAATCCCAGTTTGGTATCACTACAACCCTATAGCTAGGTTAGGGCGGGGCACGATTACTGGACTGATGTAAGCGACCAAAGCGACGGCTGAGTGGTACAGCGGTGCGGGTCCGGCGGGCTACGGACGTGCACGTAGTCCGATGTTGGACAAACTCGAGGCACGGGTACCAGTAGGCTTAGACTGTGCACTATTGCTTAGGTGTCTGGGGTTGACACCCGAGGGCTTGATACACCCAAGGGTGGACCCAGCGCAGTCTGACTACATCCATATGGGCCGTATGGACACCAACACACGACGTGTTAGGTTTATAGGGAGCCGATCGACTAGACCGTTGGGCTGGGCCTTATACTAAGGTCACTTCATGTTATTGGGCCAAAGTTTGGGCTAAGGGATCAAGATTTGTTTTGTGGGTTTGCTAGTACACTGTGGTGCAAAGATTAATCTCGTCTATGTGATGTCACCTTTATCTGTTGCCAGAATGTTCCTCTCAGTTTCCATCATACTGTTAACTTTATTAGTTTATAGATTGATCATAGTAGGGCTTACCAGTCTTTTTGACTGACCTGTTTTCTTTCGCTTCTTTTCTTCCGTTTCCCCCCCCCCCCCCCACAGGTTCTCAGGGAGGGACTACATCCGCTTAGTGGATCTTCGACTTGCTTGTTGGATAGCTCATGTATGGATCTGAGCTAGCTGTGGCTTATCTTTTATTTCTGGGGATTAGTACTGATGTTTTATGTATTTGGTTATCACGTTTCTAGACTGGAGTTGTATTTTGGATCATGACATTTTGATATTATGTACTTGACTATGTGGGTTTTTCTGTGATGATGATGGGTTTTTATCTGCTACCGCTGCTTTACTTATATTTATTTTTATATACTCTGTCTTGCTATATCTCTGTGCATGTTTACCTTCACAATAACGCCCCTCCAAAGCTAGTACATTCTAAGGAGTGATCCTAGTGGAGGTGGGGTGTTACAATAACAGAGCTATTTTTTTTTACATTGGAATTAAACAAACAAAAATATATTCACTTTTGTAGAATTGAGGTTGACACCAAAATATAATACATTTTTGTTAGAAAATTTAAAAGACACAAAAATCTTCATTTTTGTTAAATTGGAATGATACACGAAAAATACATTTTTGTGTGAATTGGAGGGTAAAAGTAAAATATACATTGTTATGTTTAGGATGTGTATGTGAATTAAAATAAAATAAACATTATTGTGTGTTATGTTATATATCAAAATGTTTTGAAACCAAATGTTCTATACTTGTTTTGATAATCACAATAATGAAATGGACGAAGGAATTATATTTATATATAATTATATATATATAAATTAAAAGTAAGCGAATCCAGCGTGGTAATTCGCGTTTTGGAATTGTACTTTTAATTGATTATATCAAAATATCCGACCGTCGGATTTTCCCAAATCTGAAACCGTTAGGTTCGCCTTGGGAAGATCTTTCCAATGATATGAATTGTGTTAAAATTCAACAGTTAGATTTAGAGAAATGAGTAAAACAAATTTGGGTGAAAACAACGCCAAGGTCGTCTATTGACTTGAAGCATCGTTAAATAAAATTCAATTATATTTATATAAATAAAAATAGAGATTAATCGTTATAAACTAATGTTAACGATATGATTTGAAATGATATATACACGAGAATCATTTGAAAGGTCCGAGTTCAATCTCATTTCAAATGATTATTTGTCAATCTAAGTCAAAGAGTTGAAGACGGTGATTGAAGACCGACGATCGTCACGTCTAATGGATGAGTTACCATTGACGCCCATGATTGGAGTAGCTACCTTGAAGGGGCTACAATGATGGTTGTCCAGACTACTTGTTGGTTGTTCGGATATGCAAGGTATAAGCTGCCTCCGATTTCGTTCAGACCCAGAACGGAATTGGAAATGGATTGTATGTCTGACGTTGTATTCCTTTATACGGTATTCTTTGATCTCTACTAAATATATATCTGTTTGGTGTTTAACACCCTTCTCTGAGACGTACGAGCTTAGAGGTTATACATTGGTAGGAATCAATGGTATGGTATGGATTGACAATGTGGCATGCTAAGATGCATGAATCAAGGTTTTTGTTGAAAGCAGGCCTTGTGGATGATGATCAAAGCACAGCTTGAAAATCATAGCTTTGTGTATTACGTAGCTTCACGAGCCTCACACCCCGATTGAGTCTAAAATGGAGCAAGGGAACGCAGAGAGAGCATCACGTTTCTTTCTAGCTAGAAGTGGTGTCATGGTATGGAGCCCAGACATTTTACTTATGTGGATGATGGAATGAGGCGTCTCAGATATTAGGTCCTATAGGACCGGGAAACGTGTGTTCAGGAATAACTAATCCGCAAAATCGTATGTGTGGACCGGCCCTGCAGCTTTCCAAGGGTTCGCTGCGGGGGATCCTGAGGCATTAGCTAGAGTGTCTCGAATCGGTAAGGGGATCGTTCCTAGCCTTGACTCATAATGGAAACCCAATTCTCAATACCACCCTACAGACTTGATTGTATTACTAATATGGAGGCATAGTATATGGTAGCTATGCTTCCTAGGATTGATACTTTTACTTTGAAATGTTTTTGAAACATATACACACTAATAATAACATCAAATTCGTTTTTATCATACCAAGCATGTTTAGTCATCATAAGGTAAAACTCTATCCTCTGGTTTGTGTTGCATTGTGTAATGGGACTTGAGTCTTATGGTGATTCCATTTTTCTAAAAAGCATTGCGTTGTTTAACAATTTACTTTAATTTATGCACCGGCAATCCATTGGAATAAAACTCGTTCCGCGTGGCGTGGTCCTTGGATTTGCCTTATTGCTATTAGTTATATTAGTTAAGAATTCTTACACCTGTCCCATGACTGACTCGTAGTTTGTTTCACTTTGCAAACTCGGGTGCCCTCTTTTCCACACGGGCAGTCGAGTAGCTTTTTGCAGATATTTATCTCTTGAGCAGGATTCTGGATCGAAGCCTAAAGCTATGTCCAGAGCATAGAAGTCTTCCGCTGTTTATTGTATTTAATTTTCTGTAATTTATCTTCCGCTGTAATTTTATTCGATGTACTCTGATATGTTCTGTACTCTGATGTAACATTATTGTAATGTTTATAAAAGTCTGTTATTATTGTTCTAATGTGTTGTATTCCCAGAGTTAACGTATGCGGGAATTGAACAGTCTTAGTTGATTTTGCGATCGATTGGATCCGGGCAAACCCCAAGCCGTTACAGTTGGTATCAGAGCTCTGGTTAGCTCAAATCTTTGGGGCACAACTCGTTAATATTGAACAAAAGACTCATCAGAGATTGGATTAGTAATATCCAATAAGAATACTCATTAGAGATAGGATCAGTAGTATCCTAGAATGAGAAAATTCATTAGAGATGGGGTTAGTAATGCCCTAGAATGAGTTGAGAGTACCCAGTTTATAATTAACGTATTTTTGAATATATATAATCCGATCTTTGGAAATATGATTTTTGAATACATAAAGTTATATATTTTAAAAGTTAATCAAGAAATAAAATTATTTAAGATAGGATACTTAAACAACTTTTTAGCCTCGTTCCTTTTCGAGGAAGAAAAGTTTTTAAGTGGGGGAGACTGTAACAACCCTGAATTTTAGGGTAAATTTAAAAATTTATTTTAACTAATTTTAATGGGTTTTGATATTTAAAATAATTTATTTAAAATAATAATGATTAAAATTTATTTAAATCGAAGTTCGGATGAATAAATTAATTTTAATTATAAAAGGAGTTAGAAATAGCGCGGTAGTTTGAAAAGTCAAATTTGAACTTTGACTGACTGTACAGGATACAGAATAAAAGGGATTTTAGTGAAACCAAAAATATTAGAATCTCTTCTAAAATATCTTTCTAAGAATCCGAAAAATCAAAAATTTATAGCGGGAATCAAAAGTTATGCCTAGTTTAAATTTCAGAATAGTCGCTGTAGGATTTATATATATTTTTTAATATTAAAAATAGTCATTTTTCAAACGACTTCTGTTTTCGACGAAACCACTTTTGTTGGATTCGGAATGTCAAATTATTGCTAAGTTTAATTTTTCATAATTTGTAGAATTAATTTGTGATCGTGGCAAAAAGATTTTAGTTTGGTCAATTTCGGTCAATTTTAATCGACTTGAAAAAAGCCATTTTTCAAATAGGCTCAGAATTGAACGAAATTAATTTTCTAGGTTCGCAGCGTCAAAACATAGATACATATATTTTTCGGGAATTTTCGGAGTTAATTTGTGGTCCGGTGAATTTATTCGTACGGTTGAATTAAAAATAAAAGTAAAAATATTTTAAAATAAAGAAAACTGGGTCAAGACAGGCGTTTGGGCCTGCGGGACATAGCTAGATGAGTCCGGAATAGGGGTTAATAGGTAAGAACGACAGTCGTTGGGCTGAAATCAGACAAAGTTGTTAAACGGGCCTTAATTGGGTTAATTAGTGAATTAAATATTATATATATTCCTTAATCCTCAACCCTAATCCTTCCCTACCAAACGCAGCCGCCATCCCCTCTTCTTCATGGCCATAAAGCTTCGATTTTCATCTCTTAATCTCTCAAACCTCTCACTAAAATCAAACACTTCTTTTGAACTAAAGCCCTTGAAAATCTCTCAAACCTCTCACTAAAATCAAACACTTCTTTTGAACTAATTGTAGAGATTTTCAAGGGCTTTAATTCCATAAGGTGGTGGTTGGATTTAGACAAGTGATTTGGCCGGAATCCTCTCCCTAACCCGCAGACAAACACCCCCGCCGCCCCCTGTAGGGCCCACCGCGGCCACCCATACTTCCGACGCACCAAGCCCTCTCCTCCCTCTCCGATATGCCACCTCCCGATCGTCTTCAAGCCTCACCAATCTCGAGTTATTTTCAACCCTAGTTTGGAAGCCTATGGGTTCATATGACGGCTTGGTTTGGAAGGAGGAGGAAGGTTGACTTTTTCAACCTTTAATTATCTAATTACTTTAATTCAAATTTGACCGATCTTAATTTAATCATAACAAATGCGTACGAACTCGAAATTGAACGATTTCAGGTGCGCCACGATCGTGAGACCGAGATCTTCGCGATGAAACTAACTAGACCTGATTCCGAGGAAGTTGAATTTTTGACAAATTTTGGATCTGAACAGCGCAGAACTCAATAACGTTGTGAGATTTCTATTTTTGAAAATTTAATTTTATTCCTTGTTGATTGAATTTCATAAATACATGTTTATATAATCGTATCCGAGATTGTTGTACTTAAATTTTATTGTTTGTGATTGGTGACTGATTGTACTGTGCGTATGTGATAGATCTGGTTTTGTAAAACCAGAATTCCCTTTTTTTGTTTATAGATTAAAATCAAAATTGATTGTTTGTGATTGTATCTGATGGTTGTAATTAAAGTTGCAGATCTGAATTTTATTTTGAATTAGTGTATAAAAAGTTTTAATCCTTGTTTTGAAATTGAAAAGTTTCCACCTTTGTTTGTAAATAAAAAGGAATTAACTTTTGGTTAAATTAAAGGATTTTACTTTTGTTTAAATTAAAAAAAGAGTTTACTTTTGTTTATATGAACAAAGATTTCAACTTTGTAATTCAAAGTTGTAACCTTGTTTGTAACTCAAAGTTGTAACTTTGTTTTGTTAAATAAATGTTGTAACTTGGTTTGTTAATCAAAAACTTTTCATTTTCATTGTTTTTATAAATAAAAAGATGTTAACTTTATTAATAAAAAGATTGCAACTTTATTGTAACTTTGTTAATAAAAAGGGTATGACTTTGTTGTATAAATTTAAATATATATATATATATATTCTTTTATTATGTTGTAATGCAAGAACACAAACAAAAGAATTCAAACATTATTTACATTGTTTGTAAAAAAAAAAAAAGAAGTGACAATATTTACATTTGTTTTGTAAATAGAAATTGACATTTGTTTATAAAGCATGAAATTCACTTTTGTTTGTAAGTAGATGAAATTCACTTTTGTTTGTAAATATAATGAAAATAAATTACCTTTGTGTATTAACGAATAGAAATCACTTTTGTTTATTAATGAAAAGCTTCATTTTTGTGTATAATGAAAATAAGACAAAAATTCATTTTTGTGTATAATGAAAATAAGACAAAAAGTTTCATTTTTGTGTGTAATGAAAATAAGAACAAAAGTATCATTTTTGTTAAAAAGAAAGTAATGACATTAACGTTGATTTTAGTTGAAATAATAAAAATTACATTTTTCATTGATTTTAGTTGGAAGAAAAAAAATTACAAGACATCATTTTGTCATTATTTTGTAAATATACAAAGACATCATTTTGTCATTATTTGTAAATGTACAAAGTTATCATTTTTGTCTTTGTTTTGTTAAATGTAAAAAGATAATTTTTTTGTTTATAAAAAGTAATTTACATCTTATTAGAAAATGAATATTTACACCGTCATGTGTTAATTAGAAATGACATTATTTACACCGTCATGTGTTAATTAGAAATGACATTATTTACACTGGCATGTGTTAATTAGAAATGACATTATTTACACCGTTATGTATTAAATTAGAAATGACATTATTTGCACTGTTATGTATTAAAGTAGAAATGACGTTATGTGTTAAATTAGAAATTGACATGATTGACACCGCAAATAAATAAAAAAATTAATTACATTTTTATGTAATTAAAAAGATAAGGTTTTGTCATTAAAATAAGAATTACATTTTAATGTAATTAAACAGAAGAATTTGACGTTAAAATCAAATTTTCATTTTTAATGTAATTTAAAAAGATAGAATTTTTCACCGTAATGTTAATTAAATTTTTAATGTAATTAAAAGGGGAGAATTTTACATTGTAAATTATAAGACAAAATTTGACATGTAATGTTAATTACAATTTACATTGTAATTAAAAATTAGATTTTACATTGTAATTAAAAGATAGGAATTTTACATTATAATGTTAATTACAATTTACATCGTAATTAAAAAGGAGATTTTACATTGTAATTAAAAGATAGGAATTTTACATTATAATGTTAATTACAATTTACATTGTAATTAAAAAGGAGATTTTACAGTGTAATTAAAAGAGTAGAATTCAACATTGAATTAGGATTTACATTTTTCTAATGTAAATAAAAGAAATAAAAGGAAGAATTCATCATGGAATGAAAAGTTACATTTTTAATGTAATTTAGATTAAAAAAAGGAAAAGTTACATTTTTAATGTAATTTAGATTAAAAAGAAAAGTTACATTTTTAATGTAATTAAGATTAAAAATAAAAGTTACATATTTAATGTAATTAGATTAAAAAGAAATTTTCCTTTTTTAATGTAACTAGATTAAAAAGAAAATTTACATTTTTATGTATTAGATTAAGAAGTGAAATTTACATTTTAATGTAAATAGATTTTCATTAAAAGAATTTAGAAGTGAATTTTACAGAATTAAGAAGAAAAATACATTTGTATGTAATTGGATTTTCATTAAAAAGATTAAAGATATGGAATTTACATTTTTATGTAAATAGGTTTTCAATGAAAGTCATGATGATGGAAATTTACATTTTAATGAATTTGATTTCATTAAAAAGGTTAAATATATGAAATTTACATTTTCATGTGAAAAGATTAAAACACAAGATCATCGTTTTGTTTGTTTAGAAAAGATTGACACAAAATTATCATTTTAGTTTTGCATTGAAAGATATAAACAAAATTATTATTTTTGTTTTGCGTTGAAAGAATAACTAATCTATTATTTTTGTTACATAGGAATTAAACAAACAAAAATATATTCATTTTTGTAGAATTGAGGTTGACACCAAAATATATTACATTTTTGTTAGAAAATTTAGAAGACACAAAAATCTTCATTTTTGTTAAATTGGAATGATACACGAAAAATACATTTTTGTGTGAATTGGAGGGTAAAAGAAAAATATACATTGTTATGTTTAGGATGTGTATGTGAATTAAAATAAATTAAACATTATTGTGTGTTATGTTATATATCAAAATGTTATGAAACCAAATGTTCTTTACTTGTTTTGATAATAACAATAATGAAATGGACGAAGGAATTATATTTATATATAATTATTTAAATATATAAATTAAAAGTAAGCGAATCGAGCTAGTAATTCGCGTTTTGGAATTGTACTTTTAATTGATTATACCGAAATATCCGACCGTCGGATTTCCCAAATCTGAAACCGTTAGGTTCGCCTTGGGAAGATCTTTCCAACAATATGAATTGTGTTAAAATTCAACGGTTAGATTTAGAGAAATGTGTAAAACAAATTTGGGTGAAAACAGCGCCAAGGTCGCCTATTGACTTGAGCGTCCTAAAATAAAATTCAATTATATTTATATAAATAAAAATAGAGATTAATCGTTATAAACTAATATTAACGATAAGAAATGATTTGAAATGATATATACGCGAGAATCATTTGAAAGGTCCGAGTTCAATCTCATTTCAAATGATTATTCATCGATCTAAGTCAAAGAGTTGAAGACGGTGATTGAAGACCGACGATCTTCACGTCGAATGGATGAGTTACCATTGACGCCCATGATTGGAGTAGCTACCTTGAAGGGGCTACAATGGTGGCCGTTCAGACTACTTGTTGGTTGTTCGGATATGCGAGGTATAAGCTGCCTCCAGTTTCGTTCAAACCCAGAATGGACTTGGAAATGGATTGTATGTCTGACGTTGTATTCCTTTATACGGTATTCGTTGATCTCTGCTAAATATATATCTGTTTGGTGTTTAACACCCTTCTCTGAAACGTACGAGCTTAGAGGTTATATATTGGTAGGAATCAATGGTATGGTATGGATTGATAATGTGGCATGCTAAGATGCATGGATCAAGGTTTTTGTTGAAAAGCAGGCCTTGTGGATGATGATCAAAGCACATCTTCAAAATCTAGCTTTGTGTATTACGTAGCTTCACGAGCCTCACACCCCGGTTAAGTCTAAAACGGAGCAAGGGAACGCAGGGAGAGCAGCATGTTTCTTTCTAGTTAGAAGTGGTGTCATGGTATGGATGTAACAACCCGAAAATCTGGGCCAGTTTAAAATTTTTATTTTGGCAATTTTAATGAATTTTGAACATTTAAAATGGGTTATTTTAAATAATATCGACGAGAAATTTATTTTGAATATAATTAGAACGTATATATTATAAACGTCGTCGTTAGAATATAAATAATTATGTATAATTATAAAAGGAATTGAAAATGGCGCGGTAGTTCGATAATTCGATTTCAAACTTCAATTGAATGTGCCGGGTGCAAAACAATCCGAATTTTAGTGAAACCAAAAACATTAGGATCTAATTGAGAATATCTTTCCAACGAATCCGAAAAATTGAAATTTCATAGCGGGAATCAAAAGATATGTCCATTTGAAAATTCTGAATAGTCGCTATGGAATTCAGGCCCTTAAAAATAGACATTTTGCAAACGACCTCGGATTTCAACGAAACCACTTTTGTTGGGTCCGTGATGTCAAATTATTGCTAGGTTTTAAATTTCATAATTTTTCGAATCAGTATGTGAGCGTGGCAAAGGAAAACGCGTTTGACCAGTTTTAGTTGATTTTAATCGACTGGAAAATGGCCATTTTTCCAACAATCTCAGAATTCGACGAAACTAGTTTTGTTAGGACCGTATCGTCAATATGAAGCTAGAAAATATTTTTCGAGAATTTTTAGAGTTAGTATGTGACCCCGGTAAAATGAAATGCACGTTCAAATTCAATATATAGAGTTATATGTTGATTTTGATGAAAACTGATCGAAATGATCGAATCAGCCTACGATACATATCCCATTGTGTTCGGAATGGAGGTAATACGCTATGGACGACAAGCGGTGGGCCTCGTTTCGAGGTCGAAATAAAAAGTACCTTTTTAGAAATTAAATAATTAAAAATAAAATTTCCTCTCTCTCTCTTCCTTTACCTTCTCTGCCCCCCCCCCCCCCCCCCGTTCGATTTAAAATCAGAAGAAAAAAAAGAAAAAGAAAGAGAAGGACGGGGAGGAGCCGCGCTCCCCCCAGGTGGTGCGCCGTCCACCGCGCCCCCTTTCTCCCTCCACCTCTTCTTCCTCTTCCTCCTCCTCCTCCCGCGTGCGAGACCCCCTGCCCTGTAGCCGCCACCACCCAAAACCCTAGCCCCTGGCCACCGTTCGAACCCCTTCCGCCGCCACATGCCCCTCCTCCGCCTCTTCTTCTCCTTCTCCAGTCAAAGACCGACGGTGAACCCCCCCACCCTCCTCCTTCAATAAAAAAAGTGAGTTTTACTCTTTTTATTTATTTAGCTTTATGTAATTAGTTTAATTAACTTTGTATATTAATAAAAATCTGATTTTTATATAGGTAAGATAGTGAAAATATCATCTTTATATATGTAGCAAAATAAAAATGTGATTTTTATAGTGATGAAATTGAAAAGGTAAAATCTTTATATGTGAAAAGGCGAAATCTTTATATGTGAAAAGACGAAATCTTTATATGTGAAAAGGCGAAATCCTTATATTTGAAAAGGCGAAATCTTTATATAGAGTATAGCGCGATAAAAATATAATCCTTGTTATATGAACACCGTTATAAAAATAGAATTTTTATCTATATAGTAGCGGTGTAAAAATAGAATTTTTATCTATATAGTAACGATGTAAAAATAGAATTTTTATCTATATAGTAGCGGTGTAAAAATAGAATTTTTATCTATATAGTAACGATGTAAAAATAGAATTTTTATCTATATAGTAATGATGTAAAAATAGAATTTTTTATCTATATAGTAACGATGTAAAAATAGAATTTTTATCTATATAGTAACGATGTAAAAATAGAATTTTTATCTATATAGAAGCGATGTAAAAATAGAATTTTTATCCATATGGAGCAATTATAAAAATATGATTTTTATATATTGAATAGCGAAGTAAAAATATGATTTTTATATATTGAATAGAGAAGTAAAAATAGGATTTTTATATATTGAATAGCGAAGTAAAAATTCGATTTTTATGTATTGAATAGTAAAGTAAAAATTCGATTTTTACATATGTAGAGAATACGGGCAACGAAGATGACAAAAAGGCGAGAGCGACGAAGATTTCTATAAATGAAGTGTCGTGGAGTTGGGATAGCTATTGGTGAGAACTTCTCACTCTAAATTTCTTTTTCTAGTTATATATATATATACTAGGATGCAGACGGTGCTTAGCCGCACCCGACACCCGTCATCCACAGACCATGGATGGCTTGTTTGTTTGATTGATGTGTTGTGAAATTTGTTTGTATTGTTGATGTGAAATCGATAATAAATTGAAGATGGTTGAAATAAATATATTATCATTGAAAATATAATTTTTAACGTGAATGAGAATAAATAAATATTTATAAACAAATTGGTCGATTTGTTTATATACACTGATTTGACTGATATTGATTGGGATGATAAATTTTACAAATCGCCCAACTGCACGAATAAAAATATGCGTTTGTTGATTTGAAACCCCACACGGGTGTTGGGATGATATTTGGCGTACACTAATCCCAATTATTTAATTGTATGTCGATCGATTGGTCGACAGGCTGTGTAAGCGTCGATTATTTATATTTGATGCTTGTGCAGTTGTGTGGTGCACCCTGGATGATGGTTGATTGTTTGTCATTGCTATTATATACATGTGTTGTGTGGAATCCATATAATTAACATTATATGGTGATTGATTGGGCCTCATTCCAATCGGGAAAATAATGAATATTATAAAAGGGAATTCATGTGTTGAATATAGAAATAGTCATGTGTTGACTATGTTCATGTGTTGAATAAATATTTTAAATAATAAAAATTACATCTTTATCATATTTACAATTAGAATCTACTTCACGGTGGAGTCTAATTAAAATCAAACGATAGATACCATGATTTTATAAAATATTTTACATAACAAAAATAGTCGTGTGTTGAAAGAAATATAGATTCGTGTGTTGAATAGAATATATATTCATTTGTTGAATAGAATAACGAAGTTTTTGAAAAATATAAAGCCGTGTTGATTAGAGATGCGCTATTTTGACGTGAACGATATTTATATCGATTTTATTCGTTTTATAATGAATATTGAAAAGTGATTTCAAAATTTAATATTTTGAAATGAAATTCAAATTAAATTAGATAAAAATTCAAATTGAAATTTTATTGAATCAATTTGAAATGAATTCGAATTGAATAGAAAGTGAATTTGAATTGAATAGAAATGAATTCAAATTGAATTAAATTGAAATTGAATTAAAAACGAATTGAAATCGTTTTGAATCAAATTTAAAACGAACAAAAATTGAATTGAAATCAATTTGAAATGAATTCGAATTGAATTGAAATCAAATCGATTTGGAATTGAAGATGAAGTTGAAATTGTTTTTGAAACGAATTTAAAACGATTTATAAAATACGTTTTAAAAGGAAATCGACGAAATATATAATATAATATATATTATATATATATATATAATGGCCTGAATAGAACGCGCCACGCCGCGGCAGTTCGTCAATTTCGACCATTGACTTCGAATTGACGTTGCGGGAGATCCGACCGTCGGATTCTCCTAAAACCGGAACCGTTGGGTTCGTATCGAAAAGAGCTTTCCAATGAATAGTAGAAATTTGAAATCTAACGGTTGGATTTGGAATTTTGTCCAAATCAAATTTGGAAAAGGTCGCTGTAAGTGCAGTTCGATGGCCGTTGATGGAAATCGACTGTACGAGCCTTGATAAAATTAATAAAAATATCTATAATTTGTGAAAAAACATAAGAAATGATTTGGGAAAAATTGGGCTGGAAAATTCCATATTTGAAAAGATAAAAATAGATTTTTATCGAAATGAACTAGTTTTGAACTAGAATTAAAATCAATTTATTTTTGAAATAAATAAATTGAATTTGAATGTGATTTTAAAAATAATCAATATTCCCAATACGTGAATTGGACTGGAGTTGAATTGAAATTATCTACGGAATATTCCGATGTTGGATTTCGTGACTATACAGATATTGTTATGGGAATTTGAAAGATATATTTTATATCGTTATTTCCAATACGATATTTGTTGGTTTCAGGATTTGATATTGAATATAAGCCGGTATATCTTCTATTCAGAGCCTTGTATTTAATATCAAATGTGATTTGGGTTTGTCGTGAATCGTGTTATAGATGACATTGGTTCTTTAACCCAGTTAAAGGCAAGATGTTGATTTTTGAAAAGATTAAAACTAAGTAGAGTTTTAATGAATCTTTAATTAGATTAAAAGGTGAATTGATAATTTAAATTATCAAATCTGAAAGGTGATCGAGAGTGGAGTACCACCAGTTTTTCTCCAATGCGATAGTTAAATCTTTAATTAGATTTTAACGTGAAATGGTAATTAATTTTACCAATAACACCGTGGTGTTAGGAATGGAGTATCACCAGTTCTGCTCCATGGGATATATAGGTTGGGATTGGGAAATAAAATAAATAATTACTTCGGTGTGGTTCGCTAATCCCGACTAGTTTGAAATGATATCCAAAGGAAGATCAAAGAATAAATTTAGAAGAATTTATCTTGGATAAAATTAATGGGAACCTTTCCCTAAGAATGTGATTTTGTGAATAAAAGAATATTCTGAATTGGAATGAGGCGTTTGTTGTGTTTGTATAACAGTTGTTTATCATATACGTGGGTTATTCAGAAAGGCCGGGGTTATACCCATTCTGAATAACCGATTCGACGAGATGTCGAAGAGGAAGACGATGGTTGAAGACCGGAAGTCTTCACATCGTTTGGGTGATTACTGATGATCTCGATTGGGCTGTACACCCAAGATGAGGGAAACAGTTGGTGATCGTCCAGACGTACTTGGAGATGGATGGATATGCGAGGAAAGTGCCTCCGGTTTCGTTCAGGCCCAGAACGAACTTGTAAATGGATTGTGTGTCTGACATTGGATTTTATTCTGTGTTGATTGATTTCTATTAAATATACATCTGTTTGGCGGTGGAGAATTTATTCTCTTGCTTAACGCCCTTCTCTGAGACGTACGAGCTCAGAGGTTGTATATCGATGGACATCAGTCGCATGGAGTGAATTGCCAGTGTGGCACGCGTAAGTGGCAATTGATCAAGGCTTCTGTTGAAAAGCAAAGTCTTGTGGTTGATGATCAAGCACAACCTGTGTGGCGCAACTTTGTGTATAACGTGAATTCGCGAGCCCCACACCTCGGTATGAGTCAAAAACGGGATAGTGACTGCAGGGAGAGCACGATGTTTCTTTCTAGCTAGGGTGGTGTCAGTGACCTACCAGCCCTGACATTTATATACTTTTCACCTGTGTGGTTGTTGGATACGAGGCGCCTTGGATATAGGTCTGTAAGGACCGGGAAACGTGTGTTCAGGAATAATTAATCCTCCAAACTTAGGTAAGGACCGGCCCTGAAGATCCAAGGATCAGAGTGTGGTCCTGGGACATTTGCTAGAGTATCTCGAATCGGAGAGGAGCTTGCCCCTTGCCTCGACTCATGATGGAATCCAATTTCCAATACGTGTGTTTCGGTTTTATTTGTAGAGCCTAGTATGGCGACATAGTAGATGGTAGTTATGCCGCCTATGATTGATACTTATGATTGAAACTGTTTTGACACTATACACCTATAATAGTATCAAATAATGTGTTTTAAACGTATCAAGCATGCTTTGGCTGTTATAAGGTAAAAACCCTATCCTCCGGCTTGCGTTGCATTGTGTGATGGGACCTGGGTCTTATAACAGCTTCATTTTTCTTTATTTAGCATTGCGCTGTTTGTTTTATGCACTGGTATTCTTGGGAGGAAACCCGTTCCGTGTTATACGGCATGGTCCCTTGATATACCCAACTTTAAAAATAAAGATTAATAACTGTTTTAGTTCTCACACCAGTCACATGACTGACCTGGAGTTTATTGTTTTAACCTAAACTCTAGGTGCCCTTATTTTCGACACGGGCAGCTTGTAGTTTTGGTTTTGCAGATTTATATCCACAGGGTCCTGATTTACAGCTGGAACGATGCTCGGAAAGCTCTATATCCGTGTATCACTTTCAGTTGTGTTTTGTATATTTTTCCGCTGCTGTGTAATTTATTATAATCACTGATATTTATCGAATGTAATTTATTCACTTATACTCTGTATATTCTTGTATCTGATGGAATTGTTGTAATAACAATGAAATGTTCTTCCGTTGGCGTCCTTTTGTGTGTTGTTCTCAAAGTATCCGCTCTTTCCTTCACGGGGAAGTTACGGGTTCTTACAGTTGGTATCAGAGCTTTGGTTTACAGAGCTCGAGAACAAGACACATTAGAACCGAACGAAAGAATTCATCAGATATTGGATTAGTAATATCCAATTAGAATGACTCGTTAGAGATAGGATCAGTAGTATCCTAGAACGAGTGTGAAGAGTATATTTTTCAAACGAAAACAACTTTGTTTTGAAAATTTAAACCATTTTATACGTATTTAATTATTTATTTATTTTGAATTTGGATAATCGAGTATATAAAGATTTCGCGTATACGCGTCATGAACGTATATTCGAAGTTTTAATATACTGGATAGATATAGAATCACATCCTAGACACCCGGAGATGGTTCTGATGATTGATATATCATCATCAGAATTTGTGTTCGTGTTTCGAAGGTGTGATTTCTATATATTTCCATTAGAATGGTGTGTGAACCAAAACTTATATAGATAGATTCATTTGTTGTGAATTGGCATCAAAAACATGATTTCTGCATATGTATCAAAATTATGAATTTGAAACTTTAATTCACTAATTGATTGATGTTTGTGTTGTTTGTTTATTTGTTTGATAATTTTGAACCATTTAGCCTAATTGAATCAAATATTGAATTGTATTGAAAATTGGTTGCATTTGCTTGCATATACATGTACTTACATTGAACAAGTCATAGCAAGGAGGTTAGAGGAGAGAATAAAATTTGTTTGCCCGACAAATAGGTACATGTTTACTATAATTTACTGTTTTGTTTGGGTGATGATGATTTTATGAGCCGATTGGCTAGCTGCTTGGCTTTTTCTTTTTCTTTTTGAGATCAGAAGGCCTATATGGCAATTTCGGGATTTTCCCGTAGCTACCGGTGCAGGGGAGGTTATGGCGAAATTTTTCGAAAATTTAGGGTGTTAGCCAAATTTTTGAAGAATTTGAAAATTCTCAGAAACTGAAAAGTTGGAGAATGGAAGCCAGATCGAACGTAGAGTTGATTAATCAAACCACTTTCGGCTTTGTTCCTTTTCGGGGATGAAAAGTTTTAAGTGGGGGAGATTGTAACAACCCGAAAATCTGGGCCAGTTTAAAATTTTTATTTTGGCAATTTTAATGAATTTTGAACATTTAAAATGGGTTATTTTAAATAATATCGACGAGAAATTTATTTTGAATATAATTAGAACGTATATATTATATACGTCGTCGTTAGAATATAAATAATTATATATAACTATAAAAGGAATTGAAAATGGCACGGTAGTTCGATAATTCGATTTCAAACTTCAATTGAATGTGCCGGGTGCAAAACAATCCGGATTTTAGTGAAACCAAAAACATTAGGATCTAATTGAGAATATCTTTCCAACGAATCCGAAAAATTGAAATTTCATAGCGGGAATCAAAAGATATGTCCAGTTGAAAATTCTGAATAGTCGCTATGGAATTCAGGCCCTTAAAAATAGACATTTTGCAAACGACCTCGGATTTCATCGAAACCACTTTTGTTGGGTCCGTGATGTCAAATTATTGCTAGGTTTTAAATTTCATAATTTTTCGAATCAGTATGTGAGCGTGGCAAAGGAAAACGCGTTTGACCAGTTTTAGTTGATTTTAATCGACTGGAAAATGGCCATTTTTCCAGCGATCTCAGAATTCGACGAAACTAATTTTGTTAGGACCGTATCGTCAATACGAAGCTAGAAAATATTTTTCGAGAATTTTTAGAGTTAGTATGTGACCCCGGTAAAATGAAATGCGCGTTCAAATTCAATATATAGAGTCATATGTTGATTTTGACGAAAACTGATCGAAACGATCGAATCAGCCTACGATACATATATCATTGTGTTCGGAATGGGGGTAATACGCTATGGACGACAGGCGGTGGGCCTCGTTTCGAGGTCGAAATAAAAAGTACCTTTTTAGAAATTAAATAATTAAAAATAAAATTTCCTCTCTCTCTCTTCCTTTACCTTCTCTGCCCCCCCCCCCCCCCACCCGCCCCCCCGTTCGATTTAAAATCAGAAGAAGAAAAAAAGAGAAGGACGGGGAGGAGCCGCGCTCCCCCCAGGTGGCGCGCCGTCCACCGCGCCCCCTTTCTCCCTCCCCATCTTCTTCCTCTTCCTCTTCCTCTTCCTCTTCCTCTTCCTCCTCCTCCTCCCTCGTGCGAGACCCCCTGCCCTGTAGCCGCCACCACCCAAAACCCTAGCCCCTGGTCACCGTTCGAACCCCTTCCGCCGCCACATGCCCCTCCTCCGCCTCTTCTTCTCCTTCTCCAGTCAGAGACCGACGGTGAACCCCTCCCCCCTCCTCCTTCGATAAAAAAAGTGAGTTTTACTCTTTTTATTTATTTAGCTTTATGTAATTAGTTTAATTAACTTTTTATATTAATAAAAATATGATTTTTATATAGGTAAGATAGTGAAAATATCATCTTTATATATGTAGCAAAATAAAAATGTGATTTTTATAGTGATGAAATTGAAAAGGTAAAATCTTTATATGTGAAAAGGCGAAATCTTTATATGTGAAAAGACGAAATCTTTATATGTGAAAAGGCGAAATCCTTATATTTGAAAAGGCGAAATCTTTATATAGAGTATAGCGCGATAAAAATATAATCCTTGTTATATGAACACCGTTATAAAAATAGAATTTTTATCTATATAGTAGAGGTGTAAAAATAGAATTTTTATCTATATAGTAACGATGTAAAAATAGAATTTTTATCTATATAGTAGCGGTGTAAAAATAGAATTTTTATCTATATAGTAACGATGTAAAAATACAATTTTTATCTATATAGTAACGATGTAAAAATAGATTTTTTTTTATCTATATAGTAACGATGTAAAAATAGAATTTTTATCTATATAGTAACGATGTAAAAATAGAATTTTTATCTATATAGAAGCGATGTAAAAATAGAATTTTTATCCATATGGAGCAATTATAAAAATATGATTTTTATATATTGAATAGCGAAGTAAAAATATGATTTTTATATATTGAATAGCGAAATAAAAATAGGATTTTTATATATTGAATAGCGAAGTAAAAATTCGATTTTTATGCATTGAATAGTAAAGTAAAAAATCGATTTTTACATATGTAGAGAATACGGGCAACGAAGATGACAAAAAGGCGAGAGCGACGAAGATTTCTATAAATAAAGTGTCGTGGAGTTGGGATAGCTATTGGTGAGAACTTCTCACTCTAAATTTTTTTTTCTTGTTATATATATATATATATATATGTACTAGGATGCAGACGGTGCTTAGCAGCACCCGACACCCGTCATCCACAGACCATGGATGGCTTGTTTGTTTGATTGATGTGTTGTGAAATTTGTTTGTATTGTTGATGTGAAATCGATAATAAATTAAAGATGGTTGAAATAAATATATTATCGTTGAAAATATAATTTTTAACGTGAATGAGAATAAATAAATATTTATAAACAAATTGGCCGATTTGTTAATATACACTGATTTGACTGATATTGATTGGGATGATAAATTTTACACATCGCCCAACTGCACGAATAAAAATATGTGTTTGTTGATTTGAAACCCCACACGGGTGTTGGGATGATATTTGGCGTACACTAATCCCAATTATTTAATTGTATGTCGATTGATTGGTCGATAGGCTATGTAAGCGTCGATTATTTATATTTGATGCTTATGCAGTTGTGTGGTGCACCCTGGATGATGGTTGATTGTTTGTCATTGCTATTATATACATGTGTTGTGTGGAATCCATATAATTAACATTATATGTGATTGATTGGGCCTCATTCCAATCGGGAAAATAATGAATATTATAAAAGGGAATTCATGTGTTGAATATAAAAATAGTCATGTGTTGACGATGTTCATGTGTTGAATAAATATTTTAAATAATAAAAATTACATCTTTATCATATTTACAATTAGAATCTACTTCACGGTGGAGTCTAATTAAAATCAAACGATAGATACCATGATTTTATAATATATTTTACATAACAAAAATAGTCGTGTGTTGAAAGAAATATAGATTCATGTGTTGAATAGAATATATATTCATTTGTTGAATAGAATAACGAAGTTTTTGAAAAATATAAAGCCGTGTTGATTAGAGACGCGCTATTTTGACGTGAACGATATTTATATCGATTTTATTCGTTTTATAATGAATATTGAAAAGTGATTTCAAAATTTAATATTTTGAAATGAAATTCAAATTAAATTAGATAAAAATTCAAATTGAAATTTTATTGAATCAATTTGAAATGAATTCGAATTGAATAGAAAGTGAATTTGAATTCGAATTGAATAGAAATGAATTCAAATTGAATTAAATTGAAATTGAATTAAAAACGAATTGAAATTGTTTTGAATCAAATTTAAAACGAACTGAAATTGAATTGAAATCAATTTGAAATGAATTCGAATTGAATTGAAATCAAATCGATTTGAAATTGAAGATGAAGTTGAAATTGTTTTTGAAACGAATTTAAAACGATTTATAAAATTCGTTTTAAAAGGAAATCGACGAAATATATAATATATATATATATTATATATATAATGGCCTGAATAGAACGCGCCGCGCCGCGGCAGTTCGTGAATTTCGACCATTGACTTCGAATTGACGTTGCGGGAGATCCGACCGTCAGATTCTCCTAAAACCGGAACCGTTGGGTTCGTATCGAAAAGAGCTTTCCATTAAATATTAGAAATTTGAAATCTAACGGTTGGATTTGGAATTTTGTCTAAATCAAATTTGGAAAAGGTCGCTGTAAGTGCAGTTCGATGGCCGTTGATGGAAATCGACTGTACGGGCCTTGATAAAATTAATAAAAATATCTATAATTTGTGAAAAATCATAAGAAATGATTTGGGAAAAATTGGGCTGGAAAATTCCATATTTGAAAAGATAAAAATAGATTTTTATCGAAATGAACTAGTTTTGAACTAGAATTAAAATCAATTTATTTTTGAAATAAATAAATTGAATTTGAATGTGATTTTAAAAATAATCAATATTCCCAATACGTGAATTGGACTGGAGTTGAATCGAAATTATCTTCGGAATATTTCGATGTTGGATTTCGTGACTATACAGATATTGTTATGGGAATTTGAAAGATATATTTTATATCGTTATTTCCAATACGATATTTGTTGGTTTCAGGATTTGATATTGAATATAAGCCGGTATATCTTCTATTCAGAGCCTTGTATTTAATATCAAATGTGATTTGGGTTTGTCGTGAATCGTGTTATAGATGACATTGGTTCTTTAACCCAGTTAAAGGCAAGATGTTGATTTTTGAAAAGATTAAAACTAAGTAGAGTTTTAATGAATTTTTAATTAGACTAAAAGGTGAATTGATAATATAAATTATCAAATCTGAAAGGTGATCGAGAGTGGAGTACCACCAGTTTTGCTCCAATGCGATAGTCAAATCTTTAATTAGATTTGAACGTGAAATGGTAATTAATTTTACCGATAACACCGTGGTGTTAGGAATGGAGTATCACCAGTTCTGCTCCATGGGATATATAGGTTGGGATTGGGAAATAAAATAAATAATTACTTCGGTGTGGTTCGCTAATCCCTACTAGTTTGAAATGATATCCAAAGGAAGATCAAAGAATAAATTTAGAAGAATTTATCTTGGATAAAATTAATGGGAACCTTTCCCTAAGAATGTGATTTTGTGAATAAAAGAATATTCTGAATTGGAATGAGGCGTTTGTTGTGTTTGTATAACAGTTGTTTATCATATACGTGGGTTATTCAGAAAGGCCGGGGTTATACCCACTCTGAATAACCGATTCGACGAGATGTCGAAGAGGAAGACGGTGGTTGAAGACCGGAAGTCTTCACATCGTTTGGGTGATTACTGATGATCTCGATTGGTCTGTACACCCAAGATGAGGGAAACAGTTGGTGATCGTCCAGACGTACTTGGAGATGGATGGATATGCGAGGAAAGTGCCTCCGGTTTCGTTCAGACCCAGAACGAACTTGTAAATGGATTATGTGTCTGACATTGGATTTTATTCTGTGTTGATTGATTTCTATTAAATATACATCTGTTTGGCGGCGGATTATTTATTCTCTTGCTTAACGCCCTTCTCTGAGACGTACGAGCTCAGAGGTTGTATATCGATGGACATCAGTCGCATGGAGTGAATTGCCAGTGTGGCACGCGTAAGTGGCAATTGATCAAGGCTTCTGTTGAAAAGCAAAGTCTTGTGGTTGATGATCAAAGCACGGCCTGTGTGGCGCAGCTTTGTGTATAACGTGAATTCGCGAGCCTCACACCTCGGTATGAGTCAAAAACGGGATAGTGACTGCAGGGAGAGCACGACGTTTCTTTCTAGCTAGGGTGGTGTCAGTGACCTACCAGCCCTGACATTTATATACTTTTCACCTGTGTGGTTGTTGGATACGAGGCACCTCGGATATAGGTCTGTAAGGACCGGGAAACGTGTGTTCAGGAATAATTAATCCTCCAAAGTTAGGTGAGGACCGGCCCTGAAGATCCAAGGATCAGAGTGGGGTCCTGGGACATTTGCTAGAGTGTCTCTAATCGGAGAGGAGCTTGCCCCTTGCCTCGACTCATGATGGAATCCAATTTCCAATATGTGTGTTTCAGTTTTATTTGTAGAGCCTAGTATGGCGACATAGTAGATGGTAGTTATGCCGCCTATGATTGATACTTATGATTGAAACTGTTTTGACACTATACACCTATAATAGTATCAAATAATGTGTTTTAAACGTATCAAGCATGCTTTGGCTGTTATACGGTAAAAACCCTATCCTCCGGCTTGCGTTGCATTGTGTGATGGGACCTGGGTCTTATAACAGCTTCATTTTTCTTTATTTAGCATTGCGCTGTTTGTTTTTTGCACTGGTATTCTTTGGAGGAAACCCGTTCCGTGTTATACGGCGTGGTCCCTTGATTTACCTAACTTTAAAAATAAAGATTAATAACTGTTTTAGTTCTCACACCAGTCACATGACTGACCTGGAGTTTATTGTTTTAACCTAAATTCTGGGTGCCCTTATTTTCGACATGGGTAGCTAGTAGTTTTGGTTTTGCAGATTTATATCCACAGGGTCCTGATTTACAGCTGGAACGATGCTCGAAAAGCTCTGTATCCGTGTATCACTTTCAGTTGTGTTTTGTATATTTTTCCGCTGCTGTGTAATTTATTGTAATCTCTGATATTTATCGAATGTAATTTATTCACTTATACTTTGTATATTCTTGTATCTGATGGAATTGTTGTAATAACAATGAAATGTTCTTCCGTTTGCGTCCTTTTGTGTGTTGTTCTCAAAGTATCCGCTCTTTCCTTCACGGGGAAGTTACGGGTTCTTACAATGGAGCCCAGACATTTTACTTATGTGGATGATGGAATGAGGCGCCTCGGATATTAGGTCCTATAGGACTGGAAAACGTGTGTTCAGGAATAACTAATCCGTAAAATTGTATGTGTGGACCTGCCCTGCAGCTTTCCAAGGGTTCACTGCGGGGGATCCTGAGACATTAGCTAGAGTGTCTCGATTCGGTAAGGAGATCGTTCCTAGCCTTGACTCATGATGGAAACCCAATTCCTAATACGACCCTACGGACTTGATTGTATTACTAGTATGGAGGCATAGTATATGGTAGCTATGCTTCCTAGGATTGATACATTTACTTTGAAATGTTTTTGAAACATATACACACTAATAATAATATCAAATTCATTTTTATCGTACCAAGCATGTTTAATCATCATAAGGTAAAACTCTATCCTCTGGTTTGCGTTGCATTGCGTGATGGGACTTGAGTCTTATGATGATTCCATTTTTCTAAAAGCATTGTGTTGTTTAACGATTTACTTTAATTTATGCACCGGCAATCCATTGGAATAAAACTCGTTCCGCGTTAGCGGCGTGGTCCTTGGATTTGCCTTATTGCTATTAGTTATATTAGTTAAGAATTCTCACACCAGTCCCATGACTGACTCGTAGTTTGTTTCACTTTGCAAACTCGGGTGCCCTCTTTTCCACACGGGCAGTCGAGTAGCTTTTTGCAGATATTTATCTCTTGAGCATGATTCTGGATCGAAACCTAAAGCTGTGTCCAGAGCATAGAAGTCTTCCGCTGTTTATTGTATTTAATTTTCTGTAATTTATCTTCCGTTGTAATTTTATTCGATGTACTTTGATATGTTATGTACTCTGATGTAACATTATTGTAAAGTTTATAAAAGTCTGCTGTTATTGTTCTAATGTGTTGTATTCTCAGAGTTAACGTATGCGGGAATTGAACGGTCTTAGTCAATTTTGCGATCGATTAGGTCCGGGCAAACCCCGAGCCGTTACAGATAGTTGTCATTTGAAACTATAGCAAAAGCATAAGGAGAGTGCTTTTGTTAGAATTTATCTTAATGGATCTTATCCATGAAGATCAATAATCATAATATTGATTGGGGTGTAATAGATCGGATCTTAGAATAATAGGGTATTATATATATCATATCTTAAAACAATACGATTTTTATACTTTATAGATTAATATCAAAAAGAACATACATTGACTATGATGAGAGCATATCAGTATCCACAAATTACTATAATTGAGTTTCTCCCTCTTGGCTTCTTTAGATCTTGAGAAAGCTTTTGTGATGGAGGAAAAGACTTTTTATTATCAGGCAAAGAGAGGGCCAATCCCAAGGTTATATATATATCCACCATCAGGACATTTGGAATTTACCTTTCTATCCTTTCAATTAATTGTTAAACAACATGAAATCATACTTACTTAATATTGGACCATTAATTGTAAATATGCTACAACCATAATAACACGTTCTATTGAACGTGGGCGTGAGGACTGAAAAGTCCAACATTCTCCCACTTAGCTAAATTACCTTTATGTGTCATATAGTCTAATGATGTACATAATTGCGCATAATATATAATAATCCATTATGATATTGGTTACATCATAAAGTCATAATCAATTATAAAATCAATAAGGATCATAGCAGTTGTACGTCAACTTGTCGACACATTCCCTTCTATGTAACAAAATACTAATCAAATACTCAGAACGACACATTTGATAAGATATTCAATAATGGTCTAACTATAATGTCTTATGAACAGCTAAAATTTTTCTTACTTAATGCATTTATGTATATATACTAGTCATAGGAAACAAGACTCATAAAGTTATATCAGAAACCAAATAACCCAAATGAACTCAAAATGTCGACCGTAAAAATAAAAGTAAGAAAATAAAATGGTATTAACGATGCCACCCCATAATCCCCATCCTTTAAACATGTCCAGTAAATTTTTTAGGGGGTAATCATTTTGTTAACGAATATGCATTCATAAGATTTGTGCTAATATGCTTGATTGACATCCTTTGTTTCTGAACATCCTCCTTAACGACAAAGTATTTCATTTCCATATGCTTAGCACCCTTAAAATACTTACCATTTTTGGAGAATAAAACTACTGCAAAACTATCACAATAAAATTTCAATGGGTTGGAGATAGTGTCAACAATTCCAAGTCATGAAATAAAGTTCAACAACCATAAACCATGAACCGTAGCCTAAAAGCATGCTACAAACTCATCTTCCTCAAGGGATGCAACAATGATAGTCCGCTTCACACTCTTCCATGAAATTGTTCCTCCAATTAGGAGGAACAAGTAGCCAAAAATGAATTTTCTTATGTCCATGCATCCAACAAAATCTAAATCTGAATATCCAATCACCTCAGGGTGATCAGATCTCCTATAAGTGAGTATATAATTTTTAGTTCCTTGCACATACCTCAATACTTTCTTTGTAGCTTTACAGGGATATATTCCTGGATTACTTTGATGCCTTCATTCATTCCAATAGCGAAACTTATGTCCAGTTTGGTACAAGTCTATGCTTACAAAAAATCTTCTAACAATAGATGCATAAGGAAATTGTTCCATTTCTTTGCATCCCAATTCATTCTTTGGGCATTGCTTGAGACTAAGTTTATCATCATCTACATACGACACCAAAATTATTAGCTTACTCCAACTGATATTCAGATATATGCATTGATCAACAATGTTTTCTTTAAACCCAAAGGATGTGATATTATCATTGAACTTAGGATACCATTGTCGAGAAGCTTGTTTGAGTCTGTATGTTGACTTAAGTTTACACCCCATACGTTCTTTCTCATCAAACACAAAACCTTCTGGTTTGTCGATAAAGACTTCCTCATCTAAATTCCCATCTAGAATAGTGGTTTTGACATCCATCTGATGGAAGTCTAAATCGTAATGAGGTACATTGCCAAAATAATTCTTAACGGGTCCTTTTTAGAGATAGAAGAAAATGTATCTTTGTAATCAACACTAACGTTTTGAGTAAAACCTTTGGCAACAAGTCTGGCCTTATGTCTTTCAATATTTCCATTCAAAGTTACGCTTGGTCTTAAAGACAGAGGTACTCGCACCCTTACTTCTTATATCTCCACTTTACATGGTTCCAAACTCCCACCAACATCACCATTTTCCATAAACCCAACATTACTAGTTTTAGTTCGTGTTGTGGTTAAGACAATAAAATCGATACCCTTTAGACTTTTCCATATAAACAATGAAGAAACTACTGATCATTTTCGTGTATAGATTATTTTCGTGTGGATTATAGATCCTTACTTCAGCTGGACAACCCCAACACATGAAGATGCCTTAAACTAGGTTTCCATCCCGCCCATAGTTCAAAAGGTGCCTGAGGAACTGCCTTACTAGGTACCCTGTTTAGCAAATATACAACGGTCTTTAAAGCATTCATCCACAATGATTTGGGTAAAGACGAATTGCTTAACATAATCCTAACCATGTTTATCAAAATATGATTATGCCTTTCTACAACACCATTTTGCTGTGTTTTTCCTGGCATAGTGTATTGAACACAAATGCTACAACTTTCTAAGAACTTAGAAAAGGGACCAGGGCATTGTCCACTTTCATTATATCTACCATAATACTCACCATCTCTGTCGGATCTAATGATTTTCACCTTTCTATCTAATTGTCTTTCAACACATTGATAAATACCTCTAAGGTATGTACCGATTGGGACTTTTCATGCAAAAAATAGATATCCATAACATGGAAAATCATCAATAAGGGTGATAAAACACTTTTCTCCACCAAGTGAAGGAACATCAAAAGGCCCGCAAATATCAATGTGTATAATTTCAAGGAATTGTGAGCTTCTTGTATCTGCTTTCTTAAGTGTGTGCTTCGTGTGCTTTATCTTAATGCACTCCATGCAAACCCTAAGTTCAATAAAATACAAATTTGGTAGAATTTCATTCTTTACTAACCTTTCAATTCTTTCCTTAGATATATGACCTGAATGTTTATGCCACAGGTAATCAAATGACTCATTAGAGAAATCACGATTAGTACCAACATTATGACGCATAGTTAATAAAGTTTCAATTAAAAGATTATCAAATTTTATTTTGTATAAACCAGCACACTTAATACCAAATCCAATCAAAAAAAATTGTTCAAACAAACTGAAGCATTCATTTCCAAAACTAAAAAAAATAACCAACCTTATCAAGTTTGGGTAATGATAATAAATTGCGATAAATTGCGATAAATTTAGAGAACATGAAATATTTGAAAGAGATTTAAATGATGCCCAGTGTCTAAAATCAAATCATAAGTCCCAATAGCTTCAACTGGAGCATTTACTCTATTTCCCCTAAAGATGAACTTCTCATTTTGGCTTGTGGTTTGGGTCATAAGAAATCCGTTCATCGTATTTGTAACATGATTGGTACAACCAAAATCATTCCCCCAAGTTTTTTTTGAGGCAAAAGGTAGTGAAACTCTAGAGAGTTTCACGCCATATTTAAATATGCCATAAACTTACAAAGTAGCTATTACAAACCAAAAACAACTTGCGTAACAGCAAGACTAAAGCCACAACACACACTGCATCGCAACAGCCAAGCAGCTATATACAACATACACTGCAAGTACAACAAACAACAGCTAAACAAAATACAACACACGCTGCATTACACAACACCAAGCCTGAAAGCTATTGCAACCACCTGCTGTGCTCTCTATTGCCAAAGCAATCTTCAAGCAAATCAGTAAACTGCCAATACTCTACTCCTGCCCAAGTATTGAAAAACTTTAATACTTGAAAAAGAATAGAATTAGATGATTTAGCAATGTTGTTAAAGCATCTATTATTCCTCTCACGCCACATGACCCAACAGAATGGAAAATTTATGAAGGCTAAGTCATTTATGCTGCAATTATTCCAGAACGTATGTTGGTCACGAATAGCATCTCTCCATCTCAAATCAATACCCAACTGCACCAAAGATTTACTCCACATGTAAAAAGCCACATCACAATCACAAAAAATATGCACACAGTCTTCCACCATTTCTCCATAGAATAAGCATTTTTCTTCAATATTTAAGTACTTTCTTTTGAGTATGCTTCTAGTATTAAGTTTGCCATGCATTATCGTCCACATATGAAATCTCACCTTCAGTGGAATTTTCTTATGATTCCACATATTTTCAAAATCACATAGTTTCCTCCCCGAAAAATTCAATAGCTTATAACAATTATTAACTGAAAACTTTAACTTGTCACCCCATTCAGCTATATCATTTTCATTATTCAAATGCACACTCTCCAGTAACTTGAACAAAACAAACAGTTGCCTTAAAGCTCTTCCTTCAATGATGCGATTAAAATTCAGTTTCCATTTAAAGCCCATCAACTCATCGTCATAAACATCAGCTACCCAAGCAAGCTTGTCACTCGAAATCTCAAACAAGCTATCAAATTCAGACGCCAATGGAATTGGCAATAACCATCTATCAAGCCAAAAGGAACAATTCCTCCCATTATTAATCTTGACATTAATATTAGCTCTGAAAACATGAGCAAAACTGAGGATACCCTTCCAGAAAGAAGAAGGACGAGTAACATCTTCATGCAAAGAAAAAACTCCATTATAATAAGTATTGGATATCCACTCACACCATAAAGCATTCTTATGAGACACCATACTCCATAACCATTTGCATAATAAAGCACAGTTCATTTTCTTCAAGTTAACCACTCCTAAACCTCCCTGAATTCTCGATTCACACGCTTGATCCCATGCAACTAAACAAGTAACAACACTCGAACCACTCTTTCCTGACCAAAGAAAGCTTCTTCTAATACTGTCGATTCTATTTAATACCCAATGAGGAAGTTTATAAAATGATAACCAGTATGAAGCGGTCGCTGATAAGACTGAATTCACTAAAATTAATCTGCCTGCTTTAGATAATGAATTACCCTTCCATCTAGATAACCTTAAATCCACTTTACTTATTAAAGGTAACCAATCATCTTTCAAAAGTTTTCCAGGTCTAATACATAATCCAAGGTAATTAATGGGAAATGAACCAAGTTTACAATTTAACATATCTGCAATATCATTACCCAATTCATCGTGTACTCCCACTGTAATTACAAAGCTCTTACGGAAGTTAATTCGAAGACCAGAAAAGCTTTCAAATGCATAAAGAATGAATTTTAAAGTGGCAATGTACTTACATTCAGGGCTACTAAAGATTATTGTATCATCTGCATAATGCAAAGAAGAAATGCCACCTGAAATGAAATCATTACCAAAGCCCCTTAATAAGTCATTCTCACAACTTACTCTCAGAATTTGAGAAAAGACATCAACCGCCAGATCAAACAGCAAAGGAGACAATGGATCGCCTTGCCTCAAACCTCTTTTAGAACTAATCATCTTTCCTGCAGTCCCATTAACAAAAATATTAGCTTTGTTAGCTAAAAAAATGCTATTGATCCAAGAAATCCATTTGGACCCAAATCCTCTAGCCCTCAGCAAATCAAGAATAAAATTCCAATCAACAGTATCAAATGCTTTTGCAAAATCCAGCTTCAGAATAACACAAGGAATTGAGTTATGGGAACAATGAGAAACCACTTCTTGCACCAAAGCCGCACCCTCCAGAATGTATCTACCCTTTATGAAAGCAGTTTGTGATCTGTCAATTAAATCATTCATCACTAATTTGAGCCTATTAGCTAGCACTTTAGTAATCAGCTTATAGGTGCAATTAAGCAAACTGATAGGCCTGTAGTCCGCAGGAGAAGTATAACCTTCTTTTTTAGGAATAAGCACCACATTTGCATAGCTTATTTTTTCAAAATCAATAGTGCCATTTTCCAAGTCTCTAAAAAGCTTGAGTATATCATCCTTCAATCAGCTCCAATATTTCTTGAAGAAAAAATTGGGAAACCCATCAGGACCAGGAGCCTTCTCATTTGGCATGTCATTTAAAGCACTCAAAATCTCTTCTTCAGAAAAAATATTGTCCAGATTAGATAGATCAATATTATTTGGATACAAGAGGTCCTATTGTGCATCAATTCTCTTTTCATTACAGGACCCAAAAATCCCTTTATAATATTCAGTGAAAATCTTGTTTAGCTCCATTTGATCACTAACTTCAACACCATTCTGCTCAATGCTACTAATCAAATTAGTTCTTGTTCTTCCATTAGCAATGCGATGAAAGTAACCAGTATTTTTATCTCCCTCCTTCACCCATTGATCTTTGGATCTTTGCTTCCAATATATTTCCTCTTGATCAATTAATTTCAATAATTCTTTCTCTTTATCTTTCAACAAACAGTTTTCAACAGAAGTTAGGGAGTGTTGTTCTGCAGTAATATTTAAATTCAGAATTACATTCTCTAAGTCATCTTTCTTCCTTTTGATAGATCCGAATACTTCCTTATTCCACTTTTTAAGAAAACCTCTCAACAATTTCAACTTTCTGCATAAAGAGCCAGCAGCATTATCTGAACAAGAAAATTCAGACCATTTTGGCATAATTAGATCATCAAAACCTTCTTCCAAACACCACATTTTCTCAAATCTGAACATAGCTCTTCTCTTTTCACCATCACCAGAATCAAATATAATAGGGCAATGATCAGAAATTAATGAGACATGTCCTCTTTGAGAAGACAAAGGATGAAGATCTTCAAAAGCAGGATTAATAAAAAACCTGTCAAGCTTCACCAAAGTTGGATCATCTCTACCACTACTCCAAGTGAATTTTCTATTAGAAAGAGGCAGATCAATCAAGTTGCAATTACGTACAAAGTCACCAAACTCTTCCATGTCTTCTCCATAATTCTCCATGTTTCTATTTCTTTCAAAGTGAAAACGAGTAACATTAAAGTCAAGGCCAATCAGCCAAGGGCCTTGAACAGCAGCTTCGAAAGACATGCATTCATCCCATAACAGCCTCCTCTCCTCTCTGGAATGCAGACCATATACATTTGATAAGAAATAAGTCACTCCTGAACTTTTTAGACACAGAGCTACATGTAAACAATGAATCCCTTTGCATTTAAGCTTAAGCTCCCATCTATTACAGTTCCAACCCACCAGCAAACCACCAGCACTTCCAATAGCATTCAAAAAACTCCAACCATCCAAGAAAGTACCTCCCACAGACACAAAATGAAAATTGTCATGACTAGCAATTTTAGTCTCTTGTAAAAAAACAATATCAGTGTCTAAAGATGCAAGTAAATTCTTAACCCTAAGGCATTTTTTGGGTTTGCCTAAACCATGAACATTCCATGAGACAATAATCATTTAATCAAATTCACTCTCTCTAATTCTTTCTTTCTAAAATCAGTAATATCATTCACAGCATCTTTAAGAGAAAAACCAGACTTAACAGCAAGTTCGTATAACTGATCATTAGATAAAGAGTTAAGAACAGTAGCTGAAAAAACACTACCTTCCGCTGGATGATCAGTTCTCCTTGCACTTCGCCTAATCATAGTGATTCCTGATGAACTGGCCACCTCCTTTCCTTTCCTGGACTTTGTTTGATACCCAGCAACTTCCACCTGTCTAGCATTGTCACCAAGCTCTGTAGAGACATCCACATCCAGAACATTCTCCACATTCTCCAAATTATAATTAGACACATCAACTACATGAACATTGGCCTCCTCCACATGAACATTACCGACCCCATACTCCTCATCGTTCTCTGAATTTATCCCCTCATTGTCATTTAAATCAGCAAGAACAGAAAAAGGATTAGATGAGGATGTCCCCACATTATCAGAAACATCTGATTTCCTCAAATTACACTTCGATTTGCATACCTTCAAAAGACCATCTCTATCCTTACGAAACACCCAATTACAAAAATTAGAAGGCACAAAAGAGCTATTACCATCCCCCAAAAATCTTTCAACCTCAACTTCATGATACGAATTCCTATTAAACAGCCTAATCAAAGAAGGCAGAGAGATTGGAGATGAAACCATTACCTCCACAAGAAGATAAATGAAATCAGGAGTGTCCCAAACATCGTCTTGCAACTTTATAACTCTCCCAATTTTAGATAAGATAATCCTTACCATTCTTAGATTCCTGAAAATCAGAGGCAGGTTCTTCAAAGTGATCCACAAATTAACCTCCTCCTTCGGGCGAGAAGAACCATAGTTCAAACTCCAAGGCCTAACATGCAGAGTTCCCCGTTCATTCAAGATAGTGTAGAAATCGCCTTCAAAGAAATTCTTGAGAAACTTAGCAAGAAAGACATTCCCATACTTCTTCACCTTCCACTCCCAAGCATGCAAGTATTTAAACTCTTTTCTCAACGCCTGTTCAATATGCATGATCGAAAAATCTCCTAAGAAGATCGAAATAGTAGCCCAAGAACCAAAGAGTTGAAAATCATCATCAACAACAAAAGGGGAAAGATTAATTTCATTACCAGTCACCATATTTTTAAAATTTCTCCTCTCCGTCTTTCCCGAATTGTTTAAATTTGAATTACACTGGAAACCTTTATGCCCTGTTTTCTTGCATTTGAAACAAACGATTGGATTTCGACAATTTTTGATCCAATGGCCCAGATCGCCACACCGAAAACATTTTTTGCGCGATTTAACATCACTAAGATTTTCAGAATACGAATGGACATAGCGCGCAGATGATGATGAAGTTTTAACCTCGATTCTTGAAACTGGATTTAATAATACTTCTTTGAACGTTGGCACATGATATTCAGATGAGGTGTTATGTGGAGCACGCGCAGAAATTAGATCCGATTGAATAATGGACGATGCTGATTTCACCCAATTCTTGACGCCATTGAAGAATGCTTGAGAGGAAGCAGACGCCATTAGCGATACGATTAGTTAATGGATGATTCCATTCCCCCAAGTTTTATGAGGAACTTTATCAAAATTAGATTTAGAACATACTAAAGCATTAAGCTTATCCTTCTTTTCAAACTATACCTTACGCTTCAGGCAATCCATTTGATAATGTCAAGTCTTTTTACAAAACCGACACATATTGAAACACCCCACCTCTGTTAAGGTCACTCACATAGGGAATGCCTTAACTTCGGTGGAGCATTATAGGTAAAAGATGCAGATAAATTACAAGACAGACAAACAAAGAAGCGGAAAATTAAAGTCATTTTATTAACAATGTGGTTCAGTCAAGCTTTTACAACAGTTGTCTCAATCATACTTAAAAGTATTACATAGAACTTTTGTCTTGATTTAAAAACTTCCAAGTATAAAAGAAGCATAAAAATAACAATGATATTCCCCAATAAAGCATGAACCAGCCATAGTAGTGGAAGAGAGAGTCTAAAGCAAAACATCGACTATCTATGAGCTTGAAAAGAGAACTGAGCTAAGTGGTAACATTTCCTCCCTGTGAACCCGAGGGGGGGGGGGGGACGGAAGAAAAGAGGCAAAACAAAACTAGGTCAGACATAAGTCTGGTAAGTCCAGTGACTTTCAACGTATAAACAGGCAAAAACATCATGACATGAATAAACTGAATATAAGACAATACCTTAATAACAAGGATAACAAGATAACATACGATTAGTATAGATATGATAAGGCAAGATAAACTGAATGCGCTTCTACTCTTTCTCTGCTTCGCTACTACCTTGTTATTCTAATTTTTATATATATCTCTGCACCACCTAACTAGTGTCCCAACCAGTAATCTGTATAAAATGATAATATAATCATGTGATCCCAATCACCGCAATTGTGGTAGCCTTCAGGTGTACATCTATTATGAGGATTCCACCTCAATCTTCCTAATTGATATGAATGTGTTAGATGTACCCTTACTACCCTATCGATCGGCTCCTTACTCTTCCTTGTGTTTGTGTCAATCGGCCCTCTCTTATGTGTAGATACCCTGTGTTGGTCCACCATATGGTGTATCAATCCTTATGATAACAACCCGACACGATTAAAGATGCACAGTGTATAACTACTAGTACCCAGTGCCTGCTTTTTCCCACTCCGGAGTACGTGCACGCCCGTAAACCGTCGGAACCTAAATTGACGTACTCCTTGCCACTGTTTTGACCGCTTATAATCAGCCCAGTAATTGTGCCCCACCCTGCCTAGTTTCAGGGGACCATGATACATCAATGTGGGTTACTGCTGAAATGGGTCCCCATCACTAGGGTTTCTTATTGGTTAAGTTTGTGGGCCTATATATACAAATATTACTCACCTTCACGAGATGTTCTTAACCCTCCCACCAATTCTAGCATGTTTACTTAACGGTTAAGTTTGTAGGCCTATATGTACTAATATTACCCACCTACACGAGATGTACTTAACCCTCCCATCGATTCAAGCATGTTTATTTAACGGTTAAGTTTGTGCGCCTATATGTACTAATATTACCCACCTACACAAGATGTACTTAACCATCCCATCGATTCAAGCATGTTTATTTAACGGTTAAGTTGTGGGCCTATATTTACTAATATTACCCACCAGCCCAATATGTACTTAACCCTCCCGCACATTATGTCGTATTGGTTAAGTGTTGTTCATTCATGTTAACTTAACCCACCCATTCATCATATCATGTTGGTTAAGTGTTCCTATTAACTTAACCCCCTAACTTATCAGATTGGTTAAGTGTTTCCTATTAACTTAACCCGTTCGTTCATCAAGTTATATTGGTCAAGTGTTTCTTGTTAACTTAACCCCACGTGTTCATCATGTTGTAATGGTTAAGTGTCATCAATCAATATCAAGTTAACTTAACCCACCCACTTGTCATATTACTTTGGTTAAGTGTTGCCTTCTTGTTTTAACTTAACCTTACCACAAATCAAGTTATATTGGTTAAGTGTTGCCCTCTTGTTTTAACTTAACCTTACCACAAACCAAGTTATATTGGTTAAGTGTTTCTTATTACTTAACCATACCCATTCATCATGCTATACTGGTTAATTGTTTCCTATTAACTTAACCCTAGTCATTCGTGTTATATTGGTTAAGTGCTCTCATTACTTAACCCTAGTCATTCATGTTTTATTGGTGAAGTGTTCCTATGGACTTAACCCTAGTCGTCCATCTTGCTCATTAGCATTAATTGATTTATTAATGCACCAACCTCTCACATTAGATATGTGTTGTTGCGGTTACTGGATGTGCCGGGCAGTTTCGGGCAGTTTTACACCACAACTCAATCTAACCTCGGGTTTTTCTTGGGCATGATGCACTAACCTCTCACATTAGATAGGTGTTGTTGTGGTTACTGGATGTGCCGGGCGGTTCCAGGCAGTTTTACACCATAACTCAATCTAACCTCGGGTTAGGCATATTCATCTTTAGTTTACACATTTACCATATATATACCCAAAATCTAGATTTTATATGCTAATTACCAAATCAATAGTTAGGAAAAATCTAGATTTAACGTTCCAATTTACATTTTCACCTAATCTAGGTTTAATGCTCAAGTTACCCCAAATTCACAACAGTAACAATTATGCCCAAAACTTAATTTATATGCCAATTTCATATTTTGTTGTTCAAGCCAATTCTAGGTTCAATATGTCAAATTACATATTCCATATTTCATGTCAAATTATCCCAAATTACATCTTAACAGTCATGCCATACTACATGTTTCAAATTATGCCAAACAATGTTAATTTCATGTTATACCCAATTACCCCGGCATTCATAACGTACGTATTTCGAGATTTAACTCAAGATTCATAAAATAAGGGGAGAAGCAAGATGGGACATCATAAGGATGGGCATAGTCATATGATGATAAGAACTATTTGTCCAATAAACTTGATGTACTAAAAAGACAAGTTTTTGCATAGAATACATCGCAGGCATATAGATGTGATATGAATCATGAATCATGTGACGGCCCGCCCCGCGCCAGCTGACATTTCCTCCGAAACGCGTTGTGCCAATGCCCAACTAGCACGGGATGGTCGCCAAAGAAAGGAAAAAGGATGTTGAAACTTAGCAAAGAACCTGTAGAATGTCTCACAACGCATGAAATAAAATATAATAATAACATACTTGACATAAAACAGGGGAGACAGTGCATAATCTGAAACTAGTCCATAATCATCATAGCAGCGAAAATCCAAACACAGCTTATGATCCAATACCATTATTACAACTTTGCAAAATACTGTCTCTAAAAAAAAAAAAAAAGAGGCACACTACTAATGCCCAAAGTAGTGACCAGCAGCGACACAGGGAGAATATCTACGTATATCATACGTGGGAGCCTCTTGCTCGTCTCCGGTACAGCTACTCGTGCATACCACCTAACATGTCTCTAGTCTGCTCGTTTAAGAGCACCTAAAGTAATAAGAAGAGAAATAAAACTCAGGGTCAGAAAAAATTCTGGTATGAGCTGTAAGCAGCTAAACTGAACAATAATAGGTATACTAAACCATACTTGAACTTGGACCTGCAACCAAAGAGTTAGCACAACATAACGCTCAATACTCTAAGGTGCCACTAACATAAGGTGTAAAAATACGGGGGGTGGGGTGTGCATGTCATAGTGATGGCAAACAATCAAGCATAGCAACCATCCTCACATCTCTCACTCAGTGCGTAAAGCATACGATATCTACCGCTTTGACCACCCCATGCCTTGCTATGATCACTCTACCCCCATGGAGTCGTAATGACACCACTTCACTGATCCATAGCAACTAATCCTTTGCTATGTTTACTCTGCCCCCATGGATTCATAATGGCTCCACTGCACTGGCTCATAGCCTTGCTACGATCACGCTGCCCCATGAAGTCATAACAACTTCATTGCACTGATCCGTAGCCAATATCCATCTTTCCGTGGTGAGTCAAAGCTATAGACGTCGATAACCCCTTAGCACACATCCCGCAGCAAAGTCCAATCATGTAGTTAACTCGTTGCTTCCCAACTGGGTCCTGAGTATAAGCTTCCCATTTGGACTACCTTTGCATCTCGGGTTTTGGTCTCCTTCGGATCGGTTCTTCACTTCACTTTGCTTCGGATCGTGCTCCTTAAGGTGATTCGGATCGGTCATGGTTGCCTTCCTCCCGTTCGCGAACTCCAAGTCGTCTCGTGGTCATCACATCGGATCGGATCGGCATTCCCTACCGGTTCGGCTAGGGACATCCTTCCTCCTTCGGTTCGGATAGTGTGCTCCCCTCCATGTTGGGTCGGATAGCTACACGTACGAGCGGATCGGGGGTGCTTCACGAGTGGTTGGTGATCCAGGCAGGTGAGCGGCTCGGGTCGAGCTTCCATCACCGGTTCGTGGTACATGCTTCGTGAGTGGGGAGGGCGATCCGATAGGGTCGGTTCGTGACACATGGGGGAGATCCGATCAGGTCTCTGTATTTTTCCTGCACTTTGTCCAGTGAGTTGTTTACGCCATTCGACGGCGTTTTCGACCAATCTAACACATCTAGACAATCACAAAGCATACCACACGGTCATAGAAACTTATGGAATTGACCACAAACACCAAAACAATACTTTGATAGGTTAAAACGGATCAAACATATCCAAAACCCATATTTTCCCCTTAAGCATGGTTAAGCATAACTAATGATAGAATTAGCAAAACATAACCAAATTACCCCAAATTTCTATCAGAGCCCTAAAATAATATTTTATAATTTATAAATATATTTCCAGAATTTAATCATGTAAGATTTCATTAATTATCACTAAACACCCTAATTAACTGTAATTAGTGAGGAACTTATGCAAATCACTCGCCTTTGCCGCAATTAAAACTTTAGATCTGAAATAATCTCTGTTATGGTACTGATTCCAAAGCAATACAACAGCTTTATCCCTAATCCTATGCTAATCCTCTTCAATTTGATGTAGATTGGGCTAATCCTTTATTAGAGAGTGATTTGGGATGATTCTAGATGTTGAAGGCCATTGTTTGGGCTTCCAAGATGTATGCGCAGCTGGAAAGTGACTAAAAACCGAAATCCCTAACCCTAACAGCCCTTAAATACTCCAAATCCCGAAACTCCCCACTGAGCCTAGTTGTTAATTACCCAATTAAGCCCGGTTAAGCTGTTTTTCACCTTCTAAACATTAATTCAGCCATATCTCCCAAACAGTAAGTCCGTTTGGCTATTGTGACCACTCTACGAAAAGGTAAACCATCATCCGAATCTAATGGAAGTGGTTTCAGGTCAAAACTCCTTTCCAATCAAAAGTTATGGCCGAAACAAGATCAGCTAGGGGCAAAACTGTCATTTAAAAATCGGCAAAAATCATGAATATGGAAAATGACCCAAATAGTTGTCTCCTAAAGTTACATGACCATATGACTTCGTATGTGAAAGAAATAAATATTCTACGATCCTTCGATGCGTAGAATGCGGGTCATTACATTCTCCCCCCTTAAGAAATTTTGTCCCCGAAATTCCTTAACCCAAAGCATACAAAGGATCCCGCATGCCTATCAATCACTTACAAACAATCAAACATGAAAAACAACAAACAAGCCTATCCTAGCATGCGGAAAGACTAAATCGAAACTGAAATCTTACCAGGCAAAGAGTTCTGGATACGTCTTCCGAATGTTCTCCTCTGTCTCCCAAGTACAGTCATTTTCATTCTCGCCCCACTGAACTTTGACTAGATTCACTACTTTCCTTCGAAGTTTCTTCGTATCGTGCTTGACAATACGAATCGGCTTGCGGTTCCCAACCACCTCGGGTTCTACTTCGATATCATCCAACTGATCAGGTGAAATAGCCACATCAGGGTCGTGCACAAATTTCCTTAACTGGGAAACGTGAAATACGTTATGAACTTCTGCCATCTTCTCTTGTAATTCAATTTTATATGCCAAATTCCCAATTTGCTGAAGAACTGGGAATTGACCAACAAATCTTGGTGTTAACTTGCCTCTCCTGCCAAATCGAATCACGCTCTTTAACGGAGAAATCTTGACAGACACTAAGTCGCCAATGGAGAATTTTAATTCTCTTCTCCTCTTATCAGCATAACTCTTCTGCCTATCTTGGGAAACCTTCATTATTTGTCGGATGATCTTAATCTTGTCTGAGGTTTCTCTTATCACATCTGGTCCAAGCACATACTTCTCACCGGTTTCTAACCAACATGACGGCGAGTTGCACGGTCTTCCGTACAAAGCTTCAAATGGAGCCATACCGATACTGGATTGATAACTATTATTATATGCAAACTCTACTAGATGCAAATGGTCATCCCATGATCCACCAAAATCCAACATATGCTCTCAAGAGATCCTCCAATATACGATTCACCCGCTCTGTCTGACCGTCGGTTTGAGTATGGTATGCGGTACTGAGATGTAATTCTGATCCCAACGCCTCTTGTAAGCTCTTCCAAAATTCACTAGTAAACAACGGATCTCGGTCACTTACAATGCCTTTGGGTATTCCATGAAATCTCACTACCCACTTCATATACAGTTCAGCTAATTTAGCTGCCATTCTACTCGACTTGATAGGTATAAACCTAGCACTTTTGGTCAATCGGTCCACAATCACCCAAATGCTATCATTGCCCGATCTGGTCCTTGATAACCATTAATGAAATCCATTGAGACTTGTTCCCATTTCCATTTCGGAATTTCTAATGGTTGTAACAAACCACTTGGTTTCTTTTTTCAGCCTTAACTAACTGGCAATTCATGCATTTTTGATATAAACTTTCCAACGTCTCTTTTCATCCCTTCCCAATAGTAGGCCTGCTTCATATCTCGATACATTTTATTACCACCGGGATGTATAGTCAGTTTTGAGTGATGACATTCTCTAAGCACTTCATCCCTCAATCTATTGACATTGGGTACAATCAGTCTTCCATTCTTTCTAAGCCATCCATCTCGATCAAGCCCATACTTATTCATCTCTTCGTCAATTCCCATCTCTAACTTTGAGATGATTTCCAATAGGTTAGGATCATCCCTCTGACTGGAACCAATCTGTTCAATCAAAGTGGGTCTGATTGTCAAACTCGCTAACATTTCTGGATCCAATTCGCACTTTGGTCTAAAATTATACCCTGCGATGTACTCCAGTTGCTTCCATTCTAGAAACATAGCCCCTAAACTGGCATGTCTTCTACTCAATGCATCAGCTACCGCATTGCCCTTTCCTGGTGTATATGCGATATCGAAATCGTAGGAAGCCGAGAATTCTAACCATCTTTGCTGTCGGAGATTTAGATCCTTCTGAGAGAAAAGATACTTTAATGATTTATGATCGGTAAATAGCTCAAATCTTTCTCCCAAGAGATAATGTCTCCACATCTTCAATGCGAACACGATTGCTGCTAATTCCAAATCGTGGGTAGGATATCTCTTCTCATGCGGTTTCAGTTGCCGACTTGCATAAGCTACAAACCTACCTCCTTGCATCAATACAACACCCAGTCCGGTACCACAAGCACCCATGTATACCGTCATCTCTTCATTCCCCTTAGGAATGACTAACACTGGTGCGCAAGTTAACTTTTCCTTTAGACTCTTGAATGCATTCTCACACCTTTCGTCCTAGACGAAAGCTTGATTCTTCTTGGTCAAATGAGTCAACGGTGCCGCTATTTTGGAGAAGTCTTGGATAAACTTACGATAATATCCAGCTAACCCCAAGAAACTTCTTATGTCTGTTGCATTCTTGGGCGTAGACCAATCTTGTACCATAGCCACCTTCGCAGGGCCCACAGCAATACCATTCTCTGAGCCAAAGAATCTCACTTCTCTCCTCCAGAAGTGACACTTAGAAAACTTTGCTTTCAATTGGTGTTTTCTCAACACCTCCATCAATACTCTCAAATGTTCCTTGTGTTCTTCCTCTGTCCTTGAATAAACAAGTATGTCGTCCATGAACACAAGAACAAACTTATTCAACTGATCTCTGAATACCCTATTCATGAGATCCATAAAAATATGCTGGTGCATTGGTCAACCCAAATGGCATAACCAACCACTCATAAAATCCAGATGGCGTCCGAAAGACAATTTTAGCTATACTCTCAGCTTCCACCCTAAGCTGATGAAAACCTGTCGCGAGATCCAACTGGGAGAACACTCTCGTGCCACTTAACTGATCAAACAAATCATCTATCGACGATAGACGATACTTATTCTTCCTCGTCACCTTATTTAGCTCGCGGTAGTCTACACACAATCGAAGGGAACTATTTGACTTGGTAGCAAACACAACTGGTGCTCCCCACTCAGAAACACTTCTTCTGATAAATCCCTTCTTCAAAAGATCGTTCACTTGCCCCCCGAGCTCTCGCTGCTCCCTTGGTGCCATATGACGAAGTGGCATCACTATAGGTCTGTCATCTTTCACTAAATCAATACGGAACTCAATCTCTCGGTGTGGTGGAAGTCCGGTCACTTCCTTGAAGATGTCCAGATACTGGCCAGCCACGGGCACATCTGACAACTCATCATGCGGGATGTCGAGGGAATTTAGAAAACTAGTCATCACCCCATCACTGGGTAGACCACCAAACACTACCCTCCACCCATCATCCGCTCTAACTGTCACCAAAAAGCTCTCACAGTCTACCACCACCTCGTATCTTTGGAGCCAATCGACTCCCAAAATAATGCCAAACCCAGTAAAGCCCAAAACAAAGCAATCACAAAAAAACATGTATCCATGACTCGATAAGACCACATTATGGCAAATTATGCTAAGGCTAGTCGAACCACCAATCGGGTTCGTCATTATTAAAGGTCTATCGACAATCTCGGGCTCCAATCCCAACCTATCTACCTGGTCACTGGATATGAAGGAACGGGAAGCCCGGGTATCTAACAACACTCTAACTGGAACATCATAAACAAAAAGCATACCTTGAATAACAACATTCTTTCCTTTCTCCGCCGCGGTTGGGGCATTCGACGAAGAAGGAACAACATTGATAGCATATGCTTTCACAATCTGCTTCTCTTAGGGGGCTGCAGACACTTATCCTTGAGATGCCCCACTTGGCCACAGTTAAAGCTCTTCCTATCCGCTGGCTTGGTCCGACAATCTTTGGCATAGTGGCCCTTCTTACCACAGCTGAAGCACTCAACTTCCTTCTTATTTTTCTTTTTCTGGCCATCCTTGGTTTGATTCTGCTTTCTCTTATTCTGAGAACCATTCTTGCCTCCATCGCTTGCTTGCGGCTTTGGCTCTTCTGCAGATGCAACCTCAGTCTTCGACTTAGGGTATAGGCTCTCTGATCTCAAAGCTTTTCCCGCAATCAATTCAAACGTCTCATCGATGCGGTTAATAAGCCTTTCCCCCAGGTATCCATCCAACCTAGTTATAAACTTCTCGTTCTTCTTCTCGGCAGTGTCAATGAGGGATAGTCCATACTTCGATAAAGTAACGAACTCAGCAATATACACCATTCTGCTTAAGTTCCAAAAATTTCCTAAACAATTCTGATTTCTGAGCAGCTGGGATAAACTTATCGCTAAAGCGGGTCTTGAACTGATCCCAAGTAACTTGATCCTCTGGAGTAGCTGCCTTAATAGCATTCCACCAATTCATAGCCCGTCCTTGCAGCTGACGGGATGCTAGCTTTTTCTTCATGGCATCCTCGATACCCAAGTCTTCGAAGATACGTTCACAGCTATCCAACCAATCCTGTACTTCTGTGGCCGATTCCGTTCTGTGGAACAGCTTTCCGCCAAGACTAGTGTAATCCTTGCATAGCTTGGCGAAATCGGCCGTAGGTACCTGCACCTCTGCACCTCCACCATTTGCAGCATTGGGAGGGGTTGCTCTCTGAACATCCCTAAGCATCTCTCTCATGAAATTAGTGAACATCGTCCTCATATTAGGAGCATTCCCATTATTAGCTCCTCTACCAGTACCCCTCGTATATCGGCTCATCGTTCAATCTGTAAAGAGAAACGATTAACCATCTTCTTTGTGGTGTCAGTGCAGTGTGACTTCATCCTTAGCTATAATAATAGTATATATATAGCTTTTGAAAACCAAAATAATCACAAATACGCGCTCTCATATACGTATACTATCTCTCCCTGGTGTCCTTCCCTAGGTTAACTACGCAATCTAGAGCTCTGATACCAAGTGTGACGGCCCACCCCGCACCAGCCGACATTTCCTTCATAAAGCGTTGTGCTAATGCCCAACTAGCACGAGATGGTCGCCAAAGAAAGGAAAAAGAATGGAGAAACTTAACAAAGAACCTGAAGAATGTCTCACAACGCATGGAATAAAATATAATAATAACATACTTGACATAAAACAGGGGAGACAGTGCATAAGCTGAAACTAATCCATAATCATCATAGCAGCGGAAATCCAAACACAACTTATGATCCAATACCATTATTACAACTTTGCAAAATACTGTCTCTAAAGAAAAAAGAAAGAGGTACACTACTAATGCCCAAAGTAGTGACCAGCAGCGACACGGAGAATATCTACGTATATCATATGTGGTAGCCTCCTGCTCGTCTCCGGTACAGCTACTCGTGCATACCACCTAACCTGTCTCTAGTCTGCCCGTTTAAGAAGCACCTAAAGTAATAAGAAGAGAAATAAAACTCTGGGTCAGACAAAAGTCTGGTATGAGAGATAAGCAGCTAAACAGAACAATAACAGGTATACTAAACCATACCTGAACCTGGACCTGCAACCAAAGAGTTAGCACAACATACCGCTCAATACTCTAAGGTTCCACTAACATAAGGTGTAAAGATACGGGGGGGGGTGGGGTGTGCATGTCATAGTGATGGAAAACAATCAAGCATAGCAACCATCCTCACATCTCTCACTCAGTGCGTAAAGCATACGATATCTACCACTTAGACCACCCCATGCCTTGCTATAATCACTCTGCCCCATGGAGTCGTAATGACACCACTGCACTGATCCATAGCCACTAATCCTTTGCTATGTCCACTCTGCCCCATGGATTCATAATGGCTCCACTGCACTGGCTCATAGCCTTGCTACGATCACTCTGCCACGTGAAGTCATAACAACTTAACTGCATTGATCCGTAGCCAATATCCGTCTTTCCATGGTGAGTCAAAGCTATAGACGTCGATAACCCCTTAGCGCACGTCCCGCAGCAAAGTGCAATCATGAAGTTAACTCGTTGGTTCCCAACTAGATCCTGAGTATAAGCTTCCCATTTGGACTACCTTTGCATCTCGGGTTTGGTCTCCTACGGATCGGTTCGGTTCTTCACTTCACTTTGCTTCAGATCATGCTCCTTAAGGTGGTTCAGATCGGTCATGGTTGCCTTCCTCCCATTCGCGAACTCCAAGTCGGCTCGTGGTCATCACATCGGATCGGTTCGGCCTCCCCTACCGGTTTGGGTCGGGACATCCTTCCTCCTTCGGTTCGGATCGTGTGCTCCCCTCCAGGTCGGGTCGGATAGCTACACGTGCGAGTGATTCGTGATCCAGGCAGGCGAGCGGTTCGGGTCGAGCTTCCATCACCGGTTCGTGGTACATGCTTCGCGAGTGGGGAGGGAGATCCGATCGGGTCGGTTCGTGACACATGGGGGAGATCCGATCCGGTCTCTGTATTTTTCCTGCACTTTGTCCAGCGAGTTGTTTATGCCATTCGACGACGTTTTCGACCAATCTAACACTTTTAGACAATCACAAAGCATACCATACAGTCATAGCAACTTATAGAATTGATCACAAACACCAAAACAATACTTTGATAGGTTAAAACGGATCAAACATATCCAAAACCCATATTTCCCCTTAAGCATGGTTAAGCATAACTAATGATAGAATTAGCAAAACATAACCAAATTACCCCAAATTTCTATCAGAGCCCTAAACTAATATTTTAGAATTTATAAATATTTTTCCATAATTTAATCATGTAAGATTTCATTAATTATCACTAATCACCCTAATTAACTATAATTAGTGAGGAACTTTTGCAAATCACTCACCTTTGCCACAATTAAAACTTTAGATCTGAAATAATCTCTGTTATGGTACTGATCCCAAAGCAATACAGCAGCATTATCCCCAATCATATGCTAATCCTCTTCAATTTGATGTAGATTGGGCTAATCCTTGATTAGAGAGTGATTTGGGATGATTCTAGATGTTGGAGGCCATTGCTAGGGCTTCTAAGATGTATGTAGTTGCTGGAAATTGACTAAAAACCGAAATCCCTAACCCTAACAGCCCTTAAATACTCCAAATCCCGAAATTCCCACTGGGCCTAGCTGTTAAATACCCAATTAAACCCGGTTAAGCTGTTTTTCATCTTCTAAACCTTAATTCAGCCATATCTCCCAAACGGTAAGTCCGTTTGGCTAATGTGACCACTCTATGGAAAGGTAAACCATCATCCGGATCTAATGGAAGTGGTTTCGGGTCAAAACTCCTTTCCAATCAAATGTTATGGCCGAAACAAGATCAGTTAGGGGCAAAACGGTCATTTAAAAATCGGCAAAAATCATGAACATGCAAAATGAGCCCAATAGTTGTCTCCCAAAGTTACATGACCATACAACTTTGTATGTGAAAGAAATAAATATTCTATGATCCTTCGATTGGTAGAATGCAGATCGTTACAAATCATCACAGGCATATAGGTTTGACAAGAATTATATCATGAACTTAAAAAGGATTACGATTCCGATATACAACAAGGAGAGATATGATTGGACCAATTTCATAATCAAAAATTGATTCCCAAAGATATATATATATATATACACATATACATATATATATATATATATATATGTCCCAATTTTGGATCTTAAACCACAACCTATGTTATGCCTTACATATTTACAGTTCAATTTACGCCCCAAATTCCCAAGTCATATGTCCAATACTTTTTGCCTCGAATCTCAAGTCATATGTTCGATACACTTTATGTTTTTGAATACAACATGTGTTATGTCCCCAAATCAGTTACAACTCAATTATGCCCAATTATACACAATTTAATACTTTTCCCAATTTTAGCGCTAGTCATATCCAAATCATATATTACGCCCAATTTTAGCGCTGGCCATGTTCAAGTCATATATTATGCCCAATTTTATTTCCAACGTACGTTCATCTCTTATGAGATTTGGCTCAGGCTCGCAGTAGCCTGACTATAAATCAAAAAGGGAAGAAGGAAAGAAGAGATGAAGCATGGACATAATATTATCAATGATGAGATAGATCCAATGGGCATAGAAATCTAGATAGAAAAGGGCATAATCTCAGATTCAGATTTATTACAATGTCAGAATCATAATTAACTTTTATTTCTGAAAAGTAATGTGAACTTACAACAAAAGAACAGTCTTGTTTTCGGTGATCTGTATTCTGGAACTGAATAGCTCTCTCCCTTGAAGTAGACTATCGATTCTCTAATTTAGATTTGATTCTTAGAAAATAGTTGTTGAAGTCGTTGAATTAGCTTTTGAATCTCTACTAGAATTCTAACTTGATTCTACGAAGAACTTGAGCAGCATAACCCCGTCTTTGATTTATTTTGATATGAACTAGGGTAGAGTATAGGCGTAATGAAGTTGTGTAGAGAAAACTGTAGCCTTAGGGGTGTTTATATAGCATAGGGATCAATGAATCTGGTCAGAACGGGCATCTAAATGTAGAAAAACGAATCTATCCTCGGATCTGGAAATAGGGAGGAGGTCGACCCTCATGACGACCCCATGGTTGACCTGCCTACCCAGGTCGACCTGGTTCCTGGGCGGGAAATTTCTCGTCTAGCCCGGGTGTGTGATTTGAATTTCGAATTTGAATTTTTGAACCTGAGTTGTTTCAATTTATTTAAATTCCTGAAACTTCTGAAGGTCATAACTTCTTCATACGAAGTCCGATTTACGCAAAATCGGGCTCTATCTCAAGAAGAATTCCGAGACGAACGCAATGGCGTAAACCATTTCCCTTAATTCTTCTCTTAAAAATTAAGTATACTTTAATTTGTTAGTTTAATATTCTCAGAAAATACGGGGTGTTACATTCTCCCCTCCTTAAAGGATTTCATCCCCGAAATCTCTAAGTTAAGAAGAATGCATATTGTAATGTCCCGGATTTCTTGAACAACTTTGTAATCTAAATCTTACTGATAATTAAATTCAATTAGAAAATATTTAATTTGAATATTACAGATAATTTTGAATAATTGTTAGTTTATAATCCTGTGTATGTTTTTAACTTGTGATCTATACACATAAGTAAATGTTGTTTCGACATTTTTATTTGCATTTTTTTTAAAAAACAATCTTGTTTTAGTATATGTAAAAATATATTTGCTTAAGTAAGATTTGACTTTTAATATTTGAGAGAATTTAGATCAATTCTTTTTGTAAAAATCTTAGCTATATACATGAGCACATATATTCTTATGATCTTTAGTGTGTGTATATATGTGTGTGTATATATATATATATATATATATATATATATATATATATATATATATATATATATATATATATATATATATATGGATATATATAAATCAAGGCAGTATCTTTTGTCTTAAGCATATGAAACATTTTATTTCTTCACATATGTACATATAAGGTTAGAACACATCATATAACAATTTTAATGGAAGAAAATCAAAATCATATGCAATGAAAATATTGTTCTGCACATTCTTTGCCACTTATACCCATGCAGTACATAAACACATTTTATGATCAAATCAAACCTTATTAGCATGGACTGGTTGCTTGAAAATGAGGAATAACTATTAGTGTATATGAATCAATAGCCTGCGGACCTATAATCTAAACATTTAATAAAAACATGTGTTGTAACAACATGTATTGATATTGGAAAACATAAAAGAATATGGGCATTTGATATATTGAGTTAATTATCAGGCAAGTATGCCATGAAAACTCATGAAAGAACATGGACCGTACCTATACCTATATTTGTACCTCAGATTGTTTCAGCAGTGCTGTGAAGCATTGTTAACATCAAATCTTCAATCAAGAACAAGGTGCACAGCAACAGCTAACCTCTATTTTTCCTATGTCTAATCTGTTCATCCCCAAGCTATAATTCTTTCCATCAATCAATACACACAAACCTGTATTGTTCATTCTTCCGATATACAACACAGCTATATATCCTTGATCTATCACTTTAAATTAGCCAACAAAAACATCTGCAAAACATAGCTATTCTTCCCTGTCATGTATGCAAGGGTGTGTTGTCTTTCCATCAATCATAGCCACAGTATCTATTGCATCCCATCTGCTGTGTATATTAATTTCACATGCATCTTCAATCAAATATAGTGACAACCTGTGCTTTTAAGTCAGAGAAAAAAAAAAAAAACTGGTTACTTGAGAACTAAGCACCATTTTTATGAACTTTCCTGCATGTGCTCTATACAAAACTTTTGTACTTATGTTGCCTGGCCGTATACGCCTTGAAGTGGAGATTTAGACTTGAGAAGTGCCTCACAAGATTCTTCTTTCAAATCTATATGCACGGTTATGATATGATTCTTTCCAATCAACACATTTTGTGCACAACTACTAGAAACCATAGCTGTGTCTACTCTATTATTTCATTTCATGTGATTTAAAGTCATTCACTATTTTATTCATATTATTCACCTATAAATATGTAACTGGAGCACACACAATCCATTCATATACCACTCAAACCGAACAACAATGGAATCTGTTGCGAGAACCCAGGAAGAACAGGGAACATATTGTGAGTAAATTTTTCTTTACTAATTTTTATATGTTAGGTAAATAAATATATCTATGAATTCATGCATTCAACTCTGCTTGCCGCAAACTGAAATGATCAAACTTGGTAAATGAAAACAATGGCCAAAATGGTGGATCAACCTTGTGAGAGTTAAACTCTTGGTCTCCAAATTCTAGTACTGTCTGACGGAGAGAAACTTTTTAAATGTCCTTGGGTATATGTCCATGGAAACAATTTGATCTACACTTCGGATCAGATCTGGAATGAAGAAACTAGGGAAAACAGAATAGATGCCTATAAACAAAACATGTAAACTATGTTTATTTTATTCAAATTACCTCCTAGCTGTCAAAAACCCAAGAATTAAAACCTTACAGTGTTTTATAAATGGTGTTGAACACCAAAGTTGTTCGGATAAGTCTAAGGGTTATTATAAAAATAGTTTTACCTCAAAATTTTATATGTATTTACATGTATATTCAAGATACAAAAGAAAGTTTTAAAATCCAATTTTTCAGTCGTTGCAAAATGTAAAACCAGGTAGCTAAAGATGTCTGTATATACAAATGGTGAATTTTAAAACAGCGGTCCAGATTTTTAGTGCTGTACATTGCGAGTTCTGATTTTTTAAGGTTTTGGGTAAAAAAATTTAGTTCGTGAAGTAGGGTTGATGAAATCGAAAACTTTTAATGGGGGAGCTGCGTTGGGTGTAGGAGAAGGCACGGACGGAGTTCGGCGAATTCCGGTGGTTGGAGGTGATGGGACGAGGTGATTTTGGGGTTTGGGTCAGTATTTGGGTACTGGGATTTGAGTACGTCGTGAGTGTTATTAAGTGGATCGAGTTCCACGATGTTGGGTTTGGAGGTAGTCTAGAGGTCCGGGAATGGATCGTTGGTGGTGCAGGGGGGGGGGGGGGGGGGGGATTCACGTGCTCGGAAGCGATCTGGAGAGGTCAAGTTTGTGACCACCTGTAGTGGTATTTGTTCGGTGATAATGGATAAAAGGAGTTTTTGCGAAGAAGAAGATCTGGAGGCATGGTGATCGATCAGAAGCAATCAGGGGTGTTGATGGGACAAGTGGATGGTGGCACGACTGCCGCTCGAGGGCCAGACCGTTTGTGCATGTGCACGGTTGCGGTTGTACACATCTGTGTACATTATGTGGTGAAATTCTTTGGGATGTTTTACTAGAGCTTGTGAAAGAAAGGGAGTGGAAGGCTTGGGCGATCAGAAAGGTGAACGGATCAAAGTGTAGTTGGGTACTTGTGTGCCTGGAGTGTTTTTCCTTGAAAATCATGCTACGCAAATTGGTTAATGCATACACCTGGGCTTGGCCCATTAGTGAGAAATACAAAATAATAAAGGGGAAGAAAGTTTTAAAGCTTAAATATATTTAGTGTGGGCTGATTTGTTTTGTGTTCGGCCATTACAAATAAATCTTAAAAGAAGAAGAATGTTTTTCGGTCATAATTCCACAGGTAAAAGAATATAAATTATATATATATAACATACATATATGTGTGAACGTATAATTTTAAACCAATGTTTCAAATAGTTTGGGGTTCGCGTGAGTATATTGGAGTCAATCCATGTGATATGAACGCGACTCGATATAAATTATCAAGTTCCAAACAGTTCGAGTTAAAATGAAATTAATTTTTTTAATACTAAGTATTGTTTAAATTTAAATCGAGCCTAAATTTAATTGTGAACTGAATTGACATGTAAACTACTAACCATTATTGATCTCTAAATACGGAAAGCACTAAATTGAATGTTCAATTAATTGATGGATTCATTAAGTTCTTATAATTACGTTAAGCATTTATATTAACATCGGTTGGTGGAAATGAACAACGTTCCATTAGAAAATTGAATTGACTGAATTATTTGGACACCATGCTAGCAAAAATAAACACCGTTCTGCTATTATCTCAGTTTGAAATATTCAATCAGTTAATATAAAATGTTGAGATATTATATTATTAGTGGATAATATTGAATTGTAGTTATATGATTGTTTAATGACTAGAGTGTCGACTATTATAAGAACTGTTGTTACCATTGGATCTGTTAAGTCATATTTCTGTAAGGTAAATCAGAAATTAACTTAAGATTTGTAATTGGATATAAATTGTTTAAAAATACAATTAAATGAATTATTAATCATAGTATTAATTAATTTAAAAAGAGAAGATTAATTGTAATTAGTTAATCGTTTGTTTAGTGTAAATCAACTGTTTAAATGGGAATTGATTTATTAAATTAATTTGTTTCAATTAGTTTAATAGAAGAGGTTTTTATTAAATGGTGGTTTGAAAACTTGAAATGCTTAAATTAACAGATTGGACAGGAAAATGGTATAATTAGATGGCAATATAAATTTAAATAAACTACCCAAGATGTTATGTTTTAACTTAATAAATCTTTTAATTAAGTAAGTAAGGAAGGTAATTTAATTATAAAAGGATAAAGAAATCAAGTTGGTTTATTTGGATTAAATTCCTTAATTAATATTTAAGTTAAATTAATGGTTCATGACAACAAAATTGTTTTGCAATGGTCTAAGATTTTAAAATCAATTTGGATTTGCAAATTAGGGTTTGTCGAGTAATTTGAATATCGAACTTGTACGAATCTTGACGATGAGAATGATCTCAACTCAAGGTATGAGAGGTAATTAAAATACCCCAACTTGAACGATTTTGCTATTATCCGATAGATCCTATTAGTTTGTGTTCAGAATGGGTGTTAGAGTTGAATATCGTTCCTGCTATGGAAACAGATATTTGAGGACGAGATTATCACTTAAGTTTTTCTAAGTTAGTTAATACTTATGTATCCAAATAAATACACACAAAGCTAATATTTGAATATAAATAATTAAAGATTGTGTAAATAAGGCTTAGTAGATACAATGGGAATTAATCTATTCATTTTTTTTTTATGTTTGATAGTTAAATCACCGACTATCAAATCTGGACCTTTTCGTTATCGTTTTCGAAGAGACCGGAATATAAATTCCACTTCGATTCTATATATGTTTCAAGTCAGAGATTATTAAAGACAAAATCAAAGATGGGGTTTATACAAGGGTTGTTCTGTTTATAGGATTCGGTTTGTCCAGTCCTAGGACAACTTGTATGGACGAATGTCTGACAGAGTACACCCAATAGATCGCGTATGCTGATCTCTCCAAACGTATTACGTTGGGTGGTAGAGGAATTCGTTTCTCTTAGCTTTATACCCATGGTATTTTTGGGAAAACAATTTGTGATTTGGCGGGTTTGACGATGTGGCACTCCAAGTGAATGAAGACGCGTTATATCCAAGGGTAAGTTCAACCTCAAGCCTCACAACCGGGAAATGACAAAAAATCGGGCAGGCGGCATGGCTATGTGGGTCGCTCCCATTAGGGAGTATGATCACCGATCTAGAGAAATTCATTTCTTTCTTTAATCTATCGATGCTGTCCCTTTTCGGGAACGGTTGCTGATCCCAACCGTTGGTGATATACATTCGATACACTCAAGCGAAATGGGTGGTCAGTCATGTGTGGGCCGGGTTGCAAGACATTCTTGTTGAACCCAGTGTATCCCCCTCTAGAGATATACTATTGGCAGGTGGTTCCATACCTTGTCATAGTCGGAATCCAATCTCCAATAAGCGCCCGTGGTTTTGATTGCATACTACATATGTGGACCGTGAGATGCAAGCGTTCCGCTACATTGATATTTATTTGTATTTAGACATTATTATAATATCAGAATAAGATATTGATTTCAAAATGTTTTGGGTTATCGTAAGGAAAAAGCCGTCCATGTTTATGTGTGGATCGGTCTTATGATTATCTTTTCTTTCAAAATGTTTTTGAAAGTTAAACAAGTGTATAGGTACTCATAAGTGAAAACTGGTTCCATTTTTACGGCGTGGTCTTATGAGATATCCTTTATCAAACCAAGTTGTTTAAAAATCGTTTACTCATACCAGTCCCATGACTGACCAGAGTTTATTTTTCTTGTTTTCCCTAAACTCTTGGGTGCCCAAATTTGTACGGGCAGTCCAATAGTTCAGGATTTTTCAGATTTATCTGGAGGAGCTTGGAGCAGGGGCTTCAACGTTAGATGTTTAGAGTCTATTCCGTTGCGTTGTGTATCTGATGTACTCTGATGATGTATGTTAGTTCAAGTACATATTGTATTTCAAAATTAATTATTTATATTCTATTTCATTCCGCTGCGATTGTGAGATTCGTTGTTTTTGTTTAGTTCTATCTCCTATCTCTTTTCTAATTTTCTACCCTTCTAATTCTCATCCTCTAACTTCATTTAATTAATGATTCATATTTTCGTGCAAATTGGGTTGGACGTGAGTTGTATTCAGTCAGCTCGAATGGTACTGATTTGCGGGTCGTTACACATATCCTAATATCCAACATCCATCTACTCAACCATTCAATCACAGGCGTCCATTGTCCTTAAAAAGACTTCTAATGCTTTCATGATCATATGCATAGGGTGTACATGTCCTTATCTAATGCAAAATCAGGCGGTTTACTGATTCAGTTGACCTCCTAAATGCGGATTATGTTGGTGTCATTAGTCCATCATGTATGCAATTATTCCTTATCGTACTTTATAACTTCTACATGAGTGCACAGTCATTCATACAAATGCAACGTCCATATGATAACACATCAAGTTTCAATCCATAAAAGTTCACTTATGCATATGCAATATGAAAGTGACTGAGTCGATCTAGTGCCTAATGTGTGTATATGCATCCACGAGCAACCGCTAGCAAACACTTGCAACCACTTGCATCCACCAAACATAATACGTCCCAAACACATGTTTACATCCATTAGATTCTACCTAAGGATCGTGGATAGGACCGAGAGGATATACTTAAAAGATAAACACTAGCATGCAAATAAACTTTACAGAAAAAGAGGAATCAAGGATACACTCTTAAAAAGGGTATGATGCGCGTATCTAGTCTTCAGTCTTCTAAGTCGCATCTTCTTGAGCTTCGCTTCATTGTGCTCTGACTGTCTTGACTTCACGATTGCGAAGCTTTATTGACCTCCATTTACAAAGATCACTGGTAAAGATAGGACCTCGATCACTTACTATGCTAGAGGGTATCCAATGTAGCCGAACTATCTTTCCAAGATAAACCGGTGTTAACCATGACACCATTTATTTCTCACGCAAACCATCCTAGTCGAACTCGACGTCCCTCAAGAACAAGATCTAAAGGCCTAAACCAATATCAGACAAGCACCCAAGGAATACCTCCTTGGAATTTTGGACGATCTATGTGAGATGACACTAGCAAAACAACCAAACAATTGAGCACTTAACCGACTCTGGCTATCCTCGCCAATCTTGTTCCAAAACTATCGTTGATTGCATAACTAGCTTTGCATTGTCAACTAAACATATGTGGAAGTCTATCTCGCGTTTTAGGGGGCAAACCCCTCACCTAATCAAAAACATATGCGTGCTCATGGACTACTATAACGGATCGCAAATCATCGATAGATGCATCAAGTGATTCTAGATAGCCAAGAAAAACTGATCCCTTAGGATCACACGAAATCTCGAGGGTATTCCCGAGGCAAGTCGAAAGTCTAACTACCCTCCTTTCACAATTACTAGCTAACCAATCCATGCCTAGAATCAACCCATATCCCATGAACCCAAAAACATAAGCATTACACTTAGACTCAATACTTAATATAGTTATTCTCAAACCCTTACAAACCAAAGATAAACGAGCCGAACCACCAATTGGATTTGAGACAATAATGGGATCTTCTACTATACAGGTACTAAGGTGCAGAGACTCAACTTATGGAAGCAGACATAAACAGCGCTAAAATCAAAAAGAGTACTAACAGGATGATCCAAAAAGGAAAAACTAAACTCTTTCAACAGAAACCTTACTACCTCTCTCTTAGGTATGCTAGCGGTGAGAGCATGCATTTGCTCTCCTAAAAATCCTGTCATTTGTTCTTGCCCTTGTCCTTAATTATACGACCTGTTATACCATAATAAAGATACTTCCTCTTGTCTTAGGTTTTACTATTCTTTCCTTTTTACCTCGTTTGTGAACCAAGTATATATCCATGAGTTCCTCATTCTTAGGTTGTGCTCCTTAGCCAAACTCCCTCATTCTCATCTTTGCCATCCTTGTGTAACTTGTTGACAAGTCTCTTGAAAGCTGCCTCCATCGCATGGAAAATCCTACAAAGCTCGAAAGAAAATTATCCGTAGGTGAAACTACTGTGGCTATAGATGGAAGTTGGGCGCTTATTTTCCCTTTGACAAGTGTCGTAGTCTCGTCAAGCCTACAGAACCATAACACGATGAGGTTACCTCGCAGAAAGCTAGGAGCCCCGAAGACTCAGGAAAGAAGTAAACAAGGATTCAAACAGAGAATCAAAAGATAGTGCACATGGCTCTAGGGAATATGCCTTTAAAACAAAACTTTTCTTTCGAAAATTCTTCTTTTAAAACCGTTTTGAAAATAATTTTTCAAATCTATTATCTGATCCGGTAACCTTCAGCTTTGTTACCAAGTGAAACACCCCACATCCGTTAAGGTCACTCACATAGGGAATGCCTTAACTTCGGTGGAGCATTATAGGTAAAAGATGCAGATAAATTACAAGACAGACAAACAAAGCAGCGGAAAATTAAAATCATTTTATTAACAATGTGGTTCAGTCAAGCTTTTACAACAGTTGTCTCAATCATACTAAAAATATTACATAGAACTTCTATCTTGATTTAAAAACTTCCAAGTATAAAAGAAGCATAAAAATAACAATGATATTCCCTAATAAAGCATGAACCAGCCATAGCAGTGGAAGAGAGAGTCTAAAGCAAAACATCGACTATCTTCGAGCTTGAAAAGAGAACTGAGCTAAGTGGTGACATTTCCCCCGTGTGAACCCCAAGGGGAGGGGGGACGAAAGAAAAGAGGCGAAACAAAACTAGGTCAGACATAAGTCTGGTAAGTCCAGTGACTTTCAGCATATAAACAGGCAAAAACATCATGACATGAATAAACTGAATATAAGACAATACCTTGATAACAAGGATAACAAGATAACATACGATTAGTATAGATATGATAAGGCAAGATAAACTGAATGCGCTTCTACTCTTTCTCTGCTTCGCTACTACCTTGTTATTCTAATTTTTATATATATCTCTGCACCACCTAACTAGTGTCCCAACTAGTAATCTGTATAAAATGATAATATAATCACGTGATCCCAATCACCGCAATTGTGCTATCCTTCAGGTGTACATCTATTATGAGGATTCCACCTCAATCTGCCAAATTGCCATGAATGTGTTAGATGTACCCTTACTACCCTATCGATCGGCTCCTTACTCTTCCTTGTGTCTGTGTCAATCGGCCCTCTCTTATGTGTAGATACCCTGTGCTGGTCCCACCATATGGTGTATCAATCCTTATGATAGCAAACCGACACGATTAAAGATGCACAGTGTATAACTACTGGTACCAAGTGCCTGCTTTTTCCCACTCCGGAGTACGTGCACACCCGTAAACCGTCTGAACCTACACTGACATACCCCCTGCCGTTATTTTGACTGCTTATAATCAGTCCAGTAATCGTGCCCCACCCTGCCTAGTTTCAGGGTACCATGATACATCAATGTGGGTTACTGCTGAAATGGGTCCCCGTTACTAGGGTTTCTTATTGGTTAAGTTTGTGGGCCTATATATACAAATATTACCCACGTTCACGAGATGTACTTAACCCTCCCACCGATTCTAGCATGTTTACTTAATGGTTAAGTTTGTGGGCCTATGTTTACTAATATTATCCACCTACACGAGATGTACTTAACCCTCCCATCGATTCAAGCATGTTTATTTAACAGTTAAGTTTGTGGGCCTATATGTGCTAATATTACCCACCTACACGAGATGTACTTAACCCTCCCATCGATTCAAGCATGTTTATTTAACAGTTAAGTTTGCGGGCCTATATTTACTAATATTACCCACCATCCCAATATGTACTTAACCCTCCCGCACATTATGTCGTATTGGTTAAGTGTTGTCCATTCATGTTAACTTAACCCACTCATTCATCATGTCATGTTGGTTAAGTGTTCCTATTAACTTAACCCCCCTCACTTATCAGATTGGTTAAGTGTTTCCTATTAACTTAACCCATTCGTTCATCAAGTTATATTGGTCAAGTGTTTCTTGTTAACTTAACCCCACATGTTCATCATGTTGTATTGGTTAAGTGTCATCAATCAATTTCAAGTTAACTTAACCCACCTACTTGTCATATTACTTAACCCACCTACTTGTCATATTACTTTGGTTAAGTGTTGCCTTCTTGTTTTAACTTAACCTTACCACAAATCAAGTTATATTGGTTAAGTGTTGCACTCTTGTTTTAACATAACCTTACCACAAACCAAGTTATATTGGTTAAGTGTTTCTTATTACTTAACCCTACCCATTCATCATGCTATACTGGTTAAGTGTTTCCTATTAACTTAACCCTAGTCATTCATGTTATATTGGTTAAGTGCTCTCATTACTTAACCCTAATCATTCGTGTTTTATTGGTTAAGTGTTCCTATGGACTTAACCCTAGTCGTCCATCTTGTTCATTAGCATTAATTGATTTATTAATGCACCAACCTCTCACATATATTAGATATGTGTTGTTGCGGTTATTGGATGTGCCGGGTGGTTCCGGGCAGTTTTACACCACAACTCAATCTAACCTCGGGTTTTTCTTGGGCATGATGCACTAACCTCTCACATTAGATAGGTGATGTTGTGGTTACTGGATGTGCCGGGCGGTTCCGGGCAGTTTTACACCATAACTCAATCTAACCTCGGGTTAGGCATATTCATCTTTAATTTACACATTTACCATATATATACCCAAATCTAGATTTTACATGCTAATTATCAAATCAATAGTTAGGCCAAATCTAGATTTAACGTTCCAATTTACATTTTTCGCCCAATCTAGATTTAATGCTCAAGTTACCCCAAATTCGCAACAATAACAATTAAGCCCAAAACTTGATTTATATGCCAATTTCATACTTTGTCGTTCATGCCAATTCTAGGTTCAATATGTCAAATTACATATTCCATATATCATGTCAAATTACCCTAAATTGCATCTTAACAGTCATGCCATACTACATGTTCCAAATTATACCAAACAATATCAATTTCATGTTATACCCAATTACCGCTGCATTCATAACGTACGTATTACGGGATTTGATTCAAGATTCATAAAATAATGGGAGAAGCAAGATGTGACATCGTAAGGATGGGCATAGTCATATGATGATAAGAACTATTGGTCCAATAAACTTGATGTACTAAAAAGACAAGTTTTTGCGTAGAATACATCGCAGGCATATAGATATGATATGAATATCATCATGAATCATCACAGGCATATAGGTTTGACAAGAATTATATTATGAACTTAAAAAGGATTACAATTCCGATATACAATAAGGAGAGATACGATTGGACCAATTTCATAATCAAAAATTGATTCCCAAAGATATATATATATATATATATATATATATGACCCAATTTTTGATCTTAAACCACAACCTATGCTATGCCTTACATATTTACAGTTCAATTTACGCCCCATATTCCCAAGATATATGTCCAATACTTTATGCCTCAAATCTCAAGTCATATGTTCGATACACTTTATTTTTTTGAATACAACATATGCTATGTCCTCAAATCAATTACAACTCAATTATGCCCAATTATACACAATTTAATACTTTCCCAATTTTAGCGCTAGTCATGTCCAAATCATATATTACGTCGAATTTTAGCGCTGGCCATGTTCAAGTCATGTATTATGCCAAATTTTATTTCCAACGTACATTCATCTCTTATGAGATTTGGCTCAGGCTCGCAGTAGCCAGGATATAAATCAAAAAAGGAAGAAGGAAAGAAGAGATGAAGCATGGACATAATATTATCAATGAGATAGATCCAGTAGATATAGAAAGATAGATAGAAATAGGCATAATCTCAGATTCAAATTTATTACAATGCCAGAATCACAATTAACTTTTATTTCTGAAAAGTAACGTGATTACAACAAAAGAATGGTCTTGTTTTCTAGGATCTGTATTCTGAAACTGAATAGCACTCCTTTGAAGTAGACAGTCGATTCTCTAATTTAGATTTGATTCTAAGAAAATAGTTGTTGAAGTCGTTGAATTAGCTTTTGAATCTCTACTAGAATTCTAACTTGATTCTACGAAGAACTTGAGCAGCATAACCCCGTCTTTGATTTATTTTGATATGAATTAGGGTAGAGTATAGGCGTAATGAAGTTTTGTAGAGAAAACTGTAGCCTTAGGGGTGTTTATATAGCATAGGGATCAAAGAATCTGGTCAGAACGTGCGTCTAAATGCTGAAAAAAGATTTTGTCCTTAGATCTGGAAATAGGGGGGAGGTCGGCCCCCAGGTCGACCCCATGGTCGGCCTACCTACCCAGGTCGACCCCCTGGTCGACCTGGGTCCTGGGCGGGAAATTTCCCGCCCAGCCCGGTTGTGTGATTTGAATTTCCGAACCTGAGCTGTTTTAATTTATTTAAATTCCTGAAACTTCTGAAGGCCATAACTTCTTCATATGAAGTCCGATTTACGCAAAATCGGACTCTATCTCAAGCAAAATTCCAAGACGAACGCAACGGCGTAACTTGTTTCCCTTAATTCTTCTCTTAAAAGTTAAGTATACTTTAATTTGTTAGTTTAATATTCTCAGAAAATACGGGGTGTTACACTTATCCTTGCTTGGTTCCTTCTTGTGGATTTGGACTTATGCTTGATTAGTCTTTAATAGTCCTTGGTTGACCTTTCCATTCTTCTTCCATGATTTCTTTCCATCTCTTTTATGACCGGCGGGTTGGCTGAATGATCACCTGATTTCTTAAGCCTTGCTTCCTCTTGAATAAGCATACTTTATAATCCATGTACGTTCCATTTATCCTTTGAATTGTTATAATTCTCATGAAATGTACCATAATTCGAAGGTAAGGAATTAAGGATAAATGTTAATAGGAAATTTTCATTCATTTCCATCCCCATGGTCTTCAATTTTTCTATTATGTTTCTCATTTTGACTACATGCTCATGCATGGTACGAGAACCATTGAACTTCATATTGGTTAACATAGCCATTAGGGTCCCAGCAAGTGACTTTTCAGCCGAGTCAGATTGAGATCCTTCTTCCACTTACTTCATAAATCCCTTATCACTTTTCGTTTTCTTAAATGTGAACTAGATGTTTGTTAGCACAAAAAATAACCCAGACAGATCGAGATTGAGAACCGAAGTGAAGGAGTGTGAGAACGGTGGCACTGCGAAGGAGATAGTGTTAAGCTTTCGACTATATACTTTTGAAATGTAAGAAGGAAAAGGTAATTTCCTTTCAGACCAGGAAACCCTTTTTGGTCTTAACTGAAAGGGCATTAACTTCAGACCTGTTCGCCCTACGAGAAAGAATGATAGAAGTAAACCAAGGACGAAACATCATAAGAAACAAAAAGGAACAAAGAACCATAAACAAACAAATTTGTAATAGATACAGGCACTCGATCGTATTCTGAAAGGCTTATCTTCTTAAACAAAGACAATAGCAAAACAAGCCCATTCCCTAAGGATGTCAAAAGGAAAGGAAAACAACATAGAAAAAGCCCATCGAAAGGGTGAGATGCCAGAGAAAGAGCCTTCAGACCTAACAAGAATATTGATTATGTTGGAAAGATTCTAATTCAGAGATAGCTGCAACTATAGGCTGGGAGCCCACATAAGCCTATACCTCTCACAACTAATCAGAATGTAACCGAAGGGGTATATCCTAAAAATATTGATGAAATAGGATAGCCAATAGGAAGCCTTTGGATGACCCTCAGGGAATCCTATGAAACAGTGACTGGATAAAACCTCTGAAGCTGAAGAGAAGCCAATCCGCACCTATAAATAGGACCCCAGAAGAGCAAGATCGGACTGTCAATTCATTTCCAAAATATGTAGTTATAAATCGTGGGATGAAACCCTAATTTGTAAATCAACTTAGAGGAAAAGAGTTTGTAATATCGCATATATGTTCAATAAAGAGGAAACTTGTGTTATTAACGTGATTATGAGAAATCTTGTTCAATTTAGTATATTATTGTTATCATTCGCTAACATTGCACGTATGATGTGTGAGCTACATGGATAATTAGATTCTTGTTCAAACTGTTACCTTGACCATCATTAGGATCCTTAGATCATAGGGGCAATGACCGTCCTTAGTCTATCAACCTTATAGGTAAGCCAAAATTGTGCTAGAGTCCCCTTTACTAAATAACCAATCAGACCGATATGTTCGTCCAGGGTTTTGAGTATATTGCTATTTCCCAACTTGGTCTTTGAAAAACTAGTGAAAAACTATCATTCGACAGTCGTTTCAAGAAGGATCAACCTCTGTGGAACCACTCTTACAATCCTTTAACTCTCGGGTAGCCCGATCCAAAGTTACCAAAACTGTATCCATCATTGAAGGGGTCCCACGCAATGGAACCTAACAACTAACCTTTATTTGAGAAAACTAAAAGGAACTTCTACCATGCACTAAGAAATTTTAAGGAGTTAGTTTATGAAAGGATGGGCCTTCCACTTACAATTAAAGAGAAATTCAAGGCATGTTTTTCTATTTACAAGGAAGTTACCTTTGGAATCTTACGGAAGTACTTCGATGAGAATCTTAAAACAAAGACGATTTTCAAGTTTAGTTCATTCCTTCTGAAGATTGGGAATTCTACGGTCAGAATCTTTCTTTGGAGTGTTAACTATAAATTTGGCTAACAATTTTAGCACTATAAGGTGGGCTTGAACGTCCGTCCCTATTTCTTTCTCCAAGTATTATTAATGTTTATTCTTAAAAGGAAAGAAATCAATAGGAAATAAGCATATAAGAACTCTTAATGGATTAGAAAGGATCAGGGAAGCCTCAAACATTGCTAAGTACAAATCAAAAGATAAGGGTTATAAACAGAGTGAAAATCATGACGAAGTAAGTGAATATTCCCATAGGACGATGTATGAACCCAATACGGATATATGGACACCTCTATAGTCCAGTAGAAAGAAAGAGGTTGTGGTTTCTTTTATTTGTGTACATAAGTATTACTAGGAAAATTAGGAGAAAGGTTAAATCTACCTCTGAAGGAAAAAAGGATGTTAAATTTGATACGACGGTCCCCCAACATGGATATCAAATCAACCAAATCGAAACAAGGGACTTCCAAGTCATTCCAAAGGAAGTATTTTATGTGGATTTGAGTTTCATAAGGAACAAATGCTGTGAATGAAAGCCCAAAATAAGATTAATCAAAAGAGAATAAGGGTTTATGACTCAAGAAGAATAGGAATGAACCCATCTCTAGGACGGTTAGCCTCACCTTTTGGAAATCGAAACAATACGTTATTCCATCAAATAAAGATGGATATACAAACTTTCTCATGAAGCTCAATCTTTGAGGAAGAAACAACAAAGGATTATGAGGCCTTCTCTCAAAAATGGCAAGATATTATGGCTAGGCCCAGAGAAAATCGGTACTTATATCAAGCAGGTTGGCATAAAAGTGTCATCAACAAACTTTCTTCACAATGCCCCTCCGCAATTGAATCGAAGTGGAAAATATCTGAAGATGGTATGGAATTATAGCCAAAAGGAAGGAAATTGGAAGTTAAGCCTATAAGGAAAAAGGAAAAAACCCAATACAATAATGGAATACAAGTTAACCACTTCAAGAGAGAATATCTTTTTGTTAACAAATGAGGAACTTGACCACTAACCAACAATAAAGAAAGGAATAAAATATGAACGGAATAAAGGGGCAGTTATTGCTATATCACCTAATGAATGGACAGGAAACTAATCGGTGCAGGGCAGTTAAGATGAAGATAGACCATCTGTGTAGGTAAGGAAAATTGTGGAAGTATCTTACGAATTGAAAACTATTTTTCGGAGCAAAATCTAGTTATAAATAAAGAACCTTTGCAAAGAATTAAGAGTTCCGTTAAATCGATGCTAAGAATAAGAATTTCTACTTGGTTGGGGAAGAGATACCCCCGTTCTACAATGGATTAATTTAGAAATACTTGGGTATATCCTAGGTCCTTCCCTTGAAAGGGGAAGAGGGTAAGACTAGGGAATCGTGCGCCTAGCTCCAAGCCTAAGGTATCCTATGGCGCCTTTTAGAGGGAGGAGGGTAAGTCATCATCTATGCCCAAGGGTCAGAGTGATGCACCGTAGCCCTTAGCCATGCCCGAAGGCTAGGTTAAGGCACCCTCTAGAGGAGGGACATGTAAGCCTGGGGACATTTTACTAGCTCCAAAGGAAGACCGCTCTGCCTATGATCATTACATGATCAAGCCATGCCTCTGCTTCGACATAAGCACACACTACCTCTGTTTATATCCTATCCCAAAGAAGGGATCAAAGGCTCTGAAGGAGCATTTAAGTACGCCAAGCCTGTGCTTTAGAGAGATGCTTATGATGACCAAAAATAAAGTAAAACTAAAAGCTCTTTCATAACCAAACTGGAAGAGGACATTTCGTGTTTTCCTTAAATAATCCAAAGATGGCTCCATTAAAATCGCAAAAAAGGATATTTCGAACTTCTATTATCCTATTACCTGAATATGGGTTTCCTAACCCAAAAGAGGCTCCACTTATTTCATAAGGTAATCTCCGAACTTCTATCATTACCCAAATTTGGATTTCCTAAGACAAAGGAGGCTACGCTTATTTCATAAGGTAATCTTTGAGCTTCTGTTATCCCCTACAAAAATTTGGGTTTCCTTAGATGGAGGAAGCTCCATTAAAAATAATCTTTGGATTTCTTTTATAATTATTCCCAAATCTGGGTTTCCTAAAATAGTAGCAACCTCCTTTCGTGTAATGGCTTCTGAACTCATACTATCTTAATACCCAAACACAGGTCACAAGTTACAATGATGAGAAAAAGTCTTTATACACTTCCAAAAGATGGGTTCTAGACTTCTACTTAATCTAGTTTTCTAAGTTCCAAAGACAAGAAAAGTATTATGGCCTTCCCAAAGGTAGATCCCTCGGTTTGCTCATATTTCTGACCTATAAAAGTCATAAGGGACTTCACATGATTTACACCTAAAAGGTATATCTCTAAACATTATTTATGTCAATATTAAAGTAAGAGTTTCTAATTTCTAAACTTAAAGAATCATTAAAGGATATTTCACTTCATTTATGAAACACGTTGTCGTGGGTGTGATTAAAAAATGTGATTAGCAGGTAGGTTGCATACATATGGGACATGCTTCATAGCCAACCCGTGAAGGATTAAAGAAAATAATCATAAGTTCACAGATATGCAAATGTCATAAATACAAGTAAATAAGTATTTGTGTGCAAACATTAAAGTCTCTTAAAAATTTCCATCAAATCCCCTAACAACACTGGATGAGAAGTATATTTTAAACTAATCTAAAGCAATCTTTTGAGCGATGTCTCTTTTTCTCCAACTTTGTCAGCATCATCAATAAAGAAAATTTGAGTTTTGAATGCCCTTTTGTAAGCTTTATTAGTCCTAGTAAGAAGCTTGTTTGCACTCCCATATTCAGCATTTTGTTTTTAAAGGTTATATAATCTTTCTTTCTAAAATTTGGCTTACTCCACATATTCGTAAATATGTCTATTGGAGTTCTATTTCACTGTACATTTGAAGTAATTCCAAACTTTGGATTTAGCCATTTTAACCCTTTCTTTTACAAGTTCGCTATCAAGGCCCTTTGTGTAACACCCCACCTCCACTAGGATCACTCCTTAGAATGTACTAGCTTTGGAGGGGCGTTATTGTGAAGGTAAGCATGCACAGAGATATAGCAAGACAGAGTATATAAAAATAAATATAAGTAAAGCAGCGGTAGCAGATAAAAACCCATCATCACAGAAACCACATAGTCAAGTACATAATATCAAAATGTCATGATCCAAAATACAACTCCAGTCTAGATACGTGATAACAAAATACATAGTAAACATCAGTACTAATCCCCAGAAATAAAAGATAAGCCACAGCTAGCTCAGATCCATACATGAGCTATCCAACAAGCAAGTCAAAGGTCCACTAAGCAGATGCAGTCCCTCCCTGAGAACCTGTGGGGGGGGGGGGGGAACGGAAGAAAGGAAGCGAAAGAAAACAGGTCAGTCAAAAAGACTGGTAAGCCCTACTACGATCAATCTATAAACTAATAAAGTTAACAGTATGATGGAAACTGAGAGGAACATTCTGGCAACAGATAAGGTGACATCACATAGACGAGATTAATCTTTGCACCACAGTGTACTAGCAAACCCACAAAACAAATCTTGATCCCTTAGCCCAAACTTTGGCCCAATACATGAAGTGACCTTAGTATAAGGCCCAGCCCAACGGTCTAGTCGATCGGCTCCCTATAAACCTAACACGTCGTGTGTTGGTGTCCATACGGCCCACATGGATGTAGTCAGACTGCGCTGGGTCCACCCTTGGGTGTATCAAGCCCTCGGGTGTCAACCCCAGACACCTAAGCAATAATGCACAGTCTAAGCCTACTGGTACCCGTGCCTCGAGTTTGTCCAACATCGGACTACGTGCACGTCCGTAGCCCGCCGGACCCGCACCGCTGTACCACTCAGCCGTCGTTTTGGTCGCTTACATCAGTCCAGTAATCGTGCCCCGCCCTAACCTAGCTATAGGGTTGTAGTGATACCAAACTGGGATTACTGCTGGAACAGACCACGTTGCTAGGGTTTCTAAGAGGGTTAACTGTGGTTTTAACCCCTCACTAATCCCGGATTAGATTAGCTAAGTGTAACCACTTATCCCCATCTAATCCTCGCATCCCCATTTTTGGTTATGTATTAGTGGGCCATGACTTAACCCTAATCATGAGGCATTAATTACTTAACGCACCCAACCTCTCACATTAGACATCCGTGGTTACCTGGGAAGATTTACACCACGTCTAGGTCTAACCTCGGGTCTTATGGTGCAACATGACCAACTACCCACATTAGACCCCACGTTGTGGTTACCTGGGAAGATTTACACCACAACTAGGTCTAACCTCGAGTTGGCCATATCATGTTGTCTAATGTCATGTCCACTTCAAAACATACTTACAAGTTAACATATACTTGGGTAGACCTAACTTAATAGGTAAATTCCCAAGGGGTAGACCTAACTTAATAGGTAAATTCCCAATCTTTTAGTTTCATGTATTTTTAAGTTTACCCAAACCCTCCCAACGTCATTATCTCGCTTACATATTCGTCATAACGTATAAGGGTATAAAAGGTAACTTGGCATAACATACATGGTGGATTTCACATGTCATAATAAACATGCATACATGTTAAACTTGCAAATCATGTCATGATGAATTCGCATAAACATGCATAGCTTATTAAATATGCATAACATGGTAAGGTGAACATGCATAATCCATTTAACTTGCATAACATGGTAAGATGAGCTTGCATAGGCATGCATAATCCATTAAACTTGCATAACATGGTAAGATGAACATGCATAATCCATTAAACTTGCCTAACATGGTAAGGTGATCTTGCATAAACATGCATAACCCATGAAACACGTAGAACATGACATAATAAGCTCGCATAAGCATGCATAACTTGTGAAACATGTAAAACATGGCATAGAAATCTTGCATATGCATGCATAACTTATGAAACATGTAGAACATGACATAGTGAGTTCGCATAAGCATGCATAATCAACTAAACTCACACAAATCTCAACTTTCACCAAACATTAACTTTAAAGTTTGTAAAGTGAAGGTAAGAGGGCTTACGAATATAAACAAGCCACAAATCCACCAAATAAGATGAAGAAGCCCTTTTAAAAATCAAAACAAAGCCTCAAATAAGAAAACCCTTTTGCAAAATCCCAAAAACACAAACTTTAGCAAATCAAACTTGCATCTTAATGAAGTATGCAAGTTATTAAGCATTCATACAACATAGAAAAGGTTGTATGATCATCATATCATCATAGGATTAAACTTTGAGGAAGGTGGAGGCTAGGTTTTAGGTGGAGGCCATTTGAGGATTCAAATTGACATAGTTTTGTTGCAAGATTGATTAATGAGGCTTTAGGGTAGGATTAGGGGTATATTTATAGAGAATTAGAGTGTTTTAGGCCCTAGGATTAACCCTAGATTAGGTTTGGCCCGTCAGATCTCAGAATTCTCTAGAACCAAGCCACATGACCCAACCCAAATCAGAAATGGTGCACCAGGCTGAACTGCCTGGGCACCCCCTGTCGACAGGGCTGTCGACAGGGCAGTCGACACCCTGGGTGCCCTGTCGACATGCCTGTCGACATGGGCCCCCTGGCGGGAATTTTCCCGCCTAACCCAGATTAGCCCTAATCCCTGTTTTTTAATTTGAAATTTAAATCTGTTTTTAGCATAGAAGTTTCTGAAAACTTCAATGGGCCTTAACCGGGTCATACGGACTCCGATTTTCGAAAACTCGGACTCTATTTCGCGTATTTTTCCGAGACGAACGCAATGGCATAGCCCGTTTCCCCTGATTCTGATTTTTGAATTAAATTCTGCCTCGATTTATGTTATAACAGTTTATTGAAAATACGAGTTGTTATATTCTCCCCTCCTTAAAGGATTTCGTCCCCGAAATCTTCAAGTTAGGAAGAACATATCCTACCATCCAACATCCATCTACTCAAAACATCATCCACGAGCAACCATTGTCCTTAAAGGATTCTAAATGCTGTATGAAAATATGCAAAAGTGTGTGTATATGCACCTATCTAATGCAATGATCAATGCAAAATATGTTAGTGAAATGTATCCATATGTATGCAAATCCCTATAATGTATAATGTCTATATGCGTGCTCAACCATACACCCATATGCAACATCCATGTGATTGCATACAAAGTTCATCCAAGAATTAAGCATAAACACTCATGCACATGCAATATGAGGAGTGTGTGAGCCGATCTAGTGCCTAATGTGTATCATGCATCCACGAGTAACCACTTGCAAACACTTGCAACCACTTGCAACCATCAACCATAACATGCTTCAAACACATGTTTCATCCAAAGGGTTTCTGCCTAAGGTTCTCATGACAAGCTTAGCACGATAACTAGATAAATATGGATTAGCAAAGAGAAAGATATATTAACAAAGGAAAGAGATTGAGAGTGTACCCTCAAACAGGAATGGATAAAGCCCACGCATCTTCTCCTCGGTTTCCCAAGTTGCGTCCTCTTCGGCTTCACCCCATTGAACTTTCACCAATCTGACCTCCCGATTCCTTAGCTTCTTGGTCTCTGTCCCCAAGATACGAATCGGAGCTTTCCTTAAAGTTGCTTCTTTCTCTACTTCCACATCTTCTAGCATGCTAGGTTCAACCACCTCCGCGGACTCATGCAGGCACTTTCGGAGATGCGAGACATGAAAGACATTATGCACTCCGGACAACTTCTCGGGCAATTGCACTCTATAAGCCATCTTCCCAATTCTCTCAATGATGGGGAAGGGTCCAACAAATCTCGGTGCTAGCTTCCCGACAGCTCCAAATCGGACCACATTCCGCAAAGGAGAAACCTTCACGAAAACCTTGTCCCCAACCTCAAACTCCAATTCGGACCTTCGCCTGTCAGCATAGGATTTCTGCCGGTCTTGGGCCGCTTTCATCCGTCTTCTAATCAACTCCACCTTCTCGGATGTATCCCTAATCATGTCGGGTCCAAGTATAAGCTTATCCGTGGATTCCCACCAACATGTAGGTGACTTGCACGGCCTCCCATATAAAGCCTCAAAGGGTGCCATCCCTATGCTCGCCTGATAACTGTTATTATAAGCAAATTCTACAAGAGGAAGGTGGTCTTCCCAAGTACCACCAAAATCCAAGATGCAAAGTCTCAACAAGTCCTCAAGCACTCGATTCACCCTTTCGGTCTGGCCATCCGTCTGTGGGTGATAGGCCGTACTCAGGTTCAACTTCGTGCCCATAGCCTCCTGCAAGCTGTTCCAGAATTGACTAGTAAAGATGGGGTCTCGGTCACTGACTATGCTGGAAGGGACTCCATGTAGTCGCACTATCTCACGAAGATATACTGATGCTAGTCCAGATGCTGTCCTTTTGCTCTTTACTGGGATAAAGTGAGCACTCTTCGTGAGCCTATCCACAATAACCCATATGCTCGTATTCCCCTTCCTGGACCTTGGAAGCCCATCAATAAAGTCCATAGAAATGCTCTCCCACTTCCATAGCGGGACCTCTAGCGGATGTAATAGCCCACCGGGCTTCTTCGACTCAGCTTTTACTCTCTGACAAATAACACATCTCGAGACAAACTCCGCCACATCCTTTTTCATTCCGGGCCAGAAGAAAACGCGCTTCACGTCCTTATACATCTTATCACCCCCTGGATGTATGGTCATCTTGGAGCGATGTGCTTCCTCGAGAACTTTCCTCACCAAGCCTTCTACCATCGGAACACAAAGCCTTCCTTCTCTCCTCAGCCAACCCCTATCGTCTATAGAATATCGAGCAAGGTGACTAGATGTCTCCCCTCGAACCAGCTTATCCAAGATCTCAATTATCTGAGGGTCTTCCTTTTGCGAAGCCCCAACTTGATCTAGGAGGGTAGGCCTGAGCTCTAAAGATGCCAAGGAACCGGTCACCGACCCCATTGCCAAAGAGAAATCAAAGGTCGCTAAGAACTCTAAATTCTTCATCTCAACAAACAGAGGACTTAGTGTCAACCTTTTCCTACTCAACGCATCCGCTACAACATTCCCTTTGCCAGGGGTATAGGATATCTCAAAATCATAGGAAGCCAAAAATTCCATCCATCTCTGCTGTCTTAAGTTCAGATCTTTCTGCGAAAAGAGATACTTCAAAGACTTATGATCGGTGTATAGCTCGAATCTCTCTCCCAGAAGATAATGACGCCATGCTTTGAGCGCATATACAATCGCTGCTAGCTCTAGATCATGAGTGGGATAGTTCCTCTCGTGCACCTTCAGTTGCCTTCCACCAAAGCATATCACTCTGCCCTCTTGCATCAGAACGGCACCCAATCCCGTGCCACAAGCATCAGTGTACACGGTAAATATCTTACCCCCATCGGGTAAGGCCAGAACTGGTGCGGAGGTAAGGGCTCTTTTGAGTCTCTGAAAAGCGAGCTCACAATCCATATCCCAAGCAAAGACTAAGTTCTTCTTCGTCAACTTAGTAAGAGGAGCGGATATCTTTGCGAAGTCTTTAATGAACTTCCGATAGAAACCCGCAAGACCCAGAAAGCTTCTCACCTCGGTTGCATTCCTTGGAGTCTTCCAATCCTGAACTGCAACCACCTTAGCGGGATCCACCGCTAAGCCTTGCTTGGATACGATATGCCCAAGAAATCTGACTTCCCTTCTCCAAAAGTGGCACTTGGAGAACTTGGCTTTTAACTGGTGTGCTCTGAGTGTATCCATCACCTCTACTAGGTGCCTCGCATGCTCTTCCTCATCCTTGGAGAAGACCAGAATGTCATCAACAAAGACCACGACAAACTTATTCAAAAACTCCCGAAACACCCTACTCATCAAATCCACAAAATATGCGGGTGCATTTGTCAAACCGAATGGCATAACAAGCCATTCAAAGAATCCGTCTGGAGTTCTGAATGCAGTCTTGTCTATACTGTCTTCAGCCACTCTGAGCTGATGGAAACCCGTAGCAAGGTCAAGCTGAGAGAAAACAGAAGCACCAACAAGTTGATCAAAGAGATCATCGATTCTTGGTAACGGGTGTCGGTTCTTCTTAGTTAGCTTATTCAACTCTCTATAATCCACACAGAGTCGGAGAGAGCCATCTGCCTTAGTTGCAAACACCACAGGCGCTCCCCATTCGGATATACTCCTTCTGATGAAGCCCTTCTCAAGCAATTCTTTCACTTGTTTGCTCAACTCCCGTCTCTCACGCGGAGCCATATGCCGAACGGGCAAAGAAACAGGCTTAGCATTATCTACCAAGTAGATGCGAAAGTCAATCTCTCGTTTAGGGGGCAACCCCTTAACTTCTTCAAACACATCTGGATAATCTCGGACCACCCTTACAGACTGAAGGGCCTCCTCTGATGAGTCGAGAGATTCTAGATAGCATAACATGACGGGATTCTTCGGATTGCATGAAATCTCTAAGGTGTTGCCCAGGCGAGTCACAAGCCTTACAACCCTATGCTCACAATCCAGAATGGCTCCATATCTAGACAGCCAATCCATGCCCAAGATCAATCCGTATCCCCTGAAACCTAGAACATACGCACTACACAAGAACTCAACGCTGAGTATAGAGATCCTTAGATCCCCACATATCATAGATAGATGAGAAGAACCCCCAATGGGATTCGAAACACATACGGGATCATCCACTAAGCTAGTACTGAGGTGCAAGCTATCAACAAGATCAGATGAAATAAAGCTATGTGATGCACCGGAATCAAACAAGGTACGTACCGGAAGATCAGAGATATAAACAAGGTTCTCAACAGAAACACTACCTCTCTCGGGAACTGAAGCGGCATTGAGAGCATGAACTTGCCCTCCTGAAGATCCAGCCGGTCCTTTCTTCTTTGGGCAGTCTTTGCTGAAGTGCCCAGCCTCTCCACAAGAAAAGCATCCACCATTAAGCTTCCTTTTCTTCTTCCTGCAATCTTTAGCAAAATGCCCAGCTATGCCACAGTAATTGCACTTCCCCTTGCCTTTGTTGTTGCCCTTCTTGTTCTTATTCTGATTTCCTTGACTGCTTTGACCTTGGTTGCCCTTGCCTTGAGAATCAGCCTTCTTTGCCTGAGTATCGCCTGACTTGACTTCCTTCTTTCCCTCTCCCTGAAGCAGAGCCATATTGACCAAACTCTCGAAAGTGGCTCCATGCGGAATATGTGACATTGCCAAGCCCTGTAGCGGCTCATTCAATCCTCTGGCAAATCGAAGAGCCTTCTTCTCCGGGGTGTTTACTATATCCAAACCAAAGCGGGCCAGCTGATTAAACTTGTTCACATACTCCTTGATCGACATATCACCTTGCTTTAATGAAATGAACTTCTCCATTTGTAAATTTGCTTCAGCTGAAGATAGAAACTTGGTCACAAATCTAGCCCTCAAATCGGCCCAAGTCTCAACGGGCCTCGTCCCATTGGTGACCTCCCACCAATAGGCCGCCTCATCCTTCAAGAGCCATACAGTCAATAAGATCTTCCTCTCGTCATCTATTCCAAAAATGGCAAACAAGTCCTCCGTGTCCTTCAGCCAATTCCTAGCTTCAACGAAAGATTCTGTGCCTAGAAAATTCTTGCCCCCCATTGCTTTGAAGTCTTTACACACCTTTGTAAACTCAATCTGAGGGTGCTGAGGGGGAGGGGGAGGAAGAGGAGCCTCAGCAACGGGAGGAGGAGGAACATTAGCAACGGGAGGGGGAATATTAGCTGCTGGAGGAGGGGGAGCAGGGACCACCGGAGGAGGGATATTAGGGGTAGGATTCTCAACCACAGGAGGGGGAGTGGGAGTAGGGTTGGCGGGACCAGCAGCCGCCCTAGCTTCTAGGAGTCTCCTATACCAGAGTGGTACGTTCACTCCATCTGGGATGTCAAGATTCTCAGCCATACTGAACCAAGAGATAAGATAAGATTAGGTCAAGGGAACGAAGGATAACGCTGATGGCTTTTTGGGGATTAGCCTTAAAATACTCTAGACTTTATTTTGGAAAATACTTAGTAGGTTTTTTGAAAATAGTTTTTCGAAAAGGGTTTTTTTTTTTCTTTTTTTTTTTCAAAAGTTTTTGTTCAATCTTGTTAACCTTGTGCTCTGATACCAAATGTAACACCCCACCTCCACTAGGATCACTCCTTAGAATGTACTAGCTTTGGAGGGGCGTTATTGTGAAGGTAAGCATGCACAGAGATATAGCAAGACAGAGTATATAAAAATAAATATAAGTAAAGCAGCGGTAGCAGATAAAAACCCATCATCACAGAAAACCCACATAGTCAAGTACATAATATCAAAATGTCATGATCCAAAATACAACTCCAGTCTAGATACGTGATAACAAAATACATAGTAAACATCAGTACTAATCCCCAGAAATAAAAGATAAGCCACAGCTAGCTCAGATCCATACATGAGCTATCCAACAAGCAAGTCAAAGGTCCACTAAGCAGATGCAGTCCCTCCCTGAGAACCTGTGGGGGGGGGGGGGGAACGGAAGAAAGGAAGCGAAAGAAAACAGGTCAGTCAAAAAGACTGGTAAGCCCTACTACGATCAATCTATAAACTAATAAAGTTAACAGTATGATGGAAACTGAGAGGAACATTCTGGCAACAGATAAGGTGACATCACATAGACGAGATTAATCTTTGCACCACAGTGTACTAGCAAACCCACAAAACAAATCTTGATCCCTTAGCCCAAACTTTGGCCCAATACATGAAGTGACCTTAGTATAAGGCCCAGCCCAACGGTCTAGTCGATCGGCTCCCTATAAACCTAACACGTCGTGTGTTGGTGTCCATACGGCCCACATGGATGTAGTCAGACTGCGCTGGGTCCACCCTTGGGTGTATCAAGCCCTCGGGTGTCAACCCCAGACACCTAAGCAATAATGCACAGTCTAAGCCTACTGGTACCCGTGCCTCGAGTTTGTCCAACATCGGACTACGTGCACGTCCGTAGCCCGCCGGACCCGCACCGCTGTACCACTCAGCCGTCGTTTTGGTCGCTTACATCAGTCCAGTAATCGTGCCCCGCCCTAACCTAGCTATAGGGTTGTAGTGATACCAAACTGGGATTACTGCTGGAACAGACCACGTTGCTAGGGTTTCTAAGAGGGTTAACTGTGGTTTTAACCCCTCACTAATCCCGGATTAGATTAGCTAAGTGTAACCACTTATCCCCATCTAATCCTCGCATCCCCATTTTTGGTTATGTATTAGTGGGCCATGACTTAACCCTAATCATGAGGCATTAATTACTTAACGCACCCAACCTCTCACATTAGACATCCGTGGTTACCTGGGAAGATTTACACCACGTCTAGGTCTAACCTCGGGTCTTATGGTGCAACATGACCAACTACCCACATTAGACCCCACGTTGTGGTTACCTGGGAAGATTTACACCACAACTAGGTCTAACCTCGAGTTGGCCATATCATGTTGTCTAATGTCATGTCCACTTCAAAACATACTTACAAGTTAACATATACTTGGGTAGACCTAACTTAATAGGTAAATTCCCAAGGGGTAGACCTAACTTAATAGGTAAATTCCCAATCTTTTAGTTTCATGTATTTTTAAGTTTACCCAAACCCTCCCAACGTCATTATCTCGCTTACATATTCGTCATAACGTATAAGGGTATAAAAGGTAACTTGGCATAACATACATGGTGGATTTCACATGTCATAATAAACATGCATACATGTTAAACTTGCAAATCATGTCATGATGAATTCGCATAAACATGCATAGCTTATTAAATATGCATAACATGGTAAGGTGAACATGCATAATCCATTTAACTTGCATAACATGGTAAGATGAGCTTGCATAGGCATGCATAATCCATTAAACTTGCATAACATGGTAAGATGAACATGCATAATCCATTAAACTTGCCTAACATGGTAAGGTGATCTTGCATAAACATGCATAACCCATGAAACACGTAGAACATGACATAATAAGCTCGCATAAGCATGCATAACTTGTGAAACATGTAAAACATGGCATAGAAATCTTGCATATGCATGCATAACTTATGAAACATGTAGAACATGACATAGTGAGTTCGCATAAGCATGCATAATCAACTAAACTCACACAAATCTCAACTTTCACCAAACATTAACTTTAAAGTTTGTAAAGTGAAGGTAAGAGGGCTTACGAATATAAACAAGCCACAAATCCACCAAATAAGATGAAGAAGCCCTTTTAAAAATCAAAACAAAGCCTCAAATAAGAAAACCCTTTTGCAAAATCCCAAAAACACAAACTTTAGCAAATCAAACTTGCATCTTAATGAAGTATGCAAGTTATTAAGCATTCATACAACATAGAAAAGGTTGTATGATCATCATATCATCATAGGATTAAACTTTGAGGAAGGTGGAGGCTAGGTTTTAGGTGGAGGCCATTTGAGGATTCAAATTGACATAGTTTTGTTGCAAGATTGATTAATGAGGCTTTAGGGTAGGATTAGGGGTATATTTATAGAGAATTAGAGTGTTTTAGGCCCTAGGATTAACCCTAGATTAGGTTTGGCCCGTCAGATCTCAGAATTCTCTAGAACCAAGCCACATGACCCAACCCAAATCAGAAATGGTGCACCAGGCTGAACTGCCTGGGCACCCCCTGTCGACAGGGCTGTCGACAGGGCAGTCGACACCCTGGGTGCCCTGTCGACATGCCTGTCGACATGGGCCCCCTGGCGGGAATTTTCCCGCCTAACCCAGATTAGCCCTAATCCCTGTTTTTTAATTTGAAATTTAAATCTGTTTTTAGCATAGAAGTTTCTGAAAACTTCAATGGGCCTTAACCGGGTCATACGGACTCCGATTTTCGAAAACTCGGACTCTATTTCGCGTATTTTTCCGAGACGAACGCAATGGCATAGCCCGTTTCCCCTGATTCTGATTTTTGAATTAAATTCTGCCTCGATTTATGTTATAACAGTTTATTGAAAATACGGGTTGTTATACTTTGGCAGATTCATAGAATAAGAAAAATGCTCTACTACTACTTTTTGAGATCTTGTAATTTGACAGGAGATGTCAAAAAAAAGCATCGGAAAATAAAGGGAGCTATCATTTAACATAAATTCCAAAGAATTGTAGGAGGCCTGAAAATTTTCTAGCTGAAAGGTCAAATCATAGACTTGCTCTCAAAGAAACCCTGTATGTCTATCAAAATCCAATGTAGGATTGGCCTTCACCGAATTCTTTGTGACTAATAAGTCCTTTTATTATTGAACAAGCCACCATTATAGCTCTCTCTTATCATCTCAAAGACTCTGGATGATAATCATTTGCTCTTGAAACTTTTTGAACCATGTGAAGAAAAGGAATTATCGTAAACTTTGAAAGATTCGAAAATCCCTAAGCCTCTTCATCCCCAACATTAGGTGTAGCAAGGCTAAAAGATGCCTTCGAAGAACAAGGTATGGATGCAGAGGGTCTGGCAAATATTAAAATTAGATATCATTTATTTAACACATAACACATAAGATGAAAATTTGGTTCCACTCAATGGTAAGTAAGACAATTACAAAGACAACAACAAAATCTCAAGATAATTCATACAAAATCGAATTCTTTAGCATTTCTATAATACATTTGTCTCTGTTTTAAGTGATTTTGTCGGAGAAAAGATCAAGGGGAAATATGGAGACCTTTGGAAAGGTCCACGTGAGTCTCGGGTGAGGGTCATGTCCATACTCCCTGAAATACCTATGGTGGAAGCGTTGAAGTAAACTTCTACTAAGGACACCAAGGAGTACAAAATCCTCCTTTTTGTAACAACAATACACCTCTCAAAGGAAGCCAAGCAGAAAGTCCCTTTCTTCAATTAACATCTGAATTAGTGTCATTAACTCTTTATTTTAGTCATAAAGCTTTTTATTCCAAAGGCGGTGTAACGACCCGCATTCTACGCATCGAAGGATCGTAGAATATTTATTTCTTTTTCATATGAGGTCGTATGGTCGTGTAACTTTGGGGAACGACTATTGGGGTCATTTCCTATGTTCACCATTTTTGCCGATTTTTAAATGACTGTTTTGCCCCTGGCGGATCTTGTTTCTCCTATAACTTTTGATTGGTAAAGAGTTTTGACCTGAAACCACTTCCATTAGATCCCGGTGATGGTTTACCTTTCCGTAGATTGGTCACACTTGTCAAACGGACTTACCATTTGGGAGATATGGCTGAATTAAGGTATAGAAGGTGAAAAACATCTTAATTGAGCTTAACCGGGTAATTAGCAGCTACGCCCATTGGGGGATTTCGGCAGTAGAGCTATATGAGGGCTGATTAGGGTTAGAGAAACCTTTTCTTTGTCATTTTCCAGCCACCACTTACCTCTCTTCAACCCTAAAAATGGCCTCCACTTTCTAAATTCATCCCAAATCACCGTTTAATCGCGTATTAGCTTAATCTACACCAAATCAAGGAAGTCTAGTGGATAATCAGGGTTGGGGCTACTGTTAAGCATTGGAATTAGACCTATAATAGTAGCAAAGTTCATATCTAAGATTAATTTGTGGCCAAGGTGAGTGATTTGCATTGTTTTTCACTAATTACGGCTAATTAGGGGTGATTAGTGATAATTATCGAAATTATGGCTCAGAAAAATCTTGAAAATTTTGTAAAATTCTTAAATATTATTTTAGGACTCTGATAAAAATTTGGATTAATTTGGATATTTGCTAATCCTATCATCAGTTATTGTTAAACATGAGTTAGGGAAAAACTATGGATTTTGGGTATGTTTGATCTATGTTAGCTTATTATGCTGTTGCCTTGATGTTTATGGTTGATTATACATGTTGCTATTACTGTTTGGAATATTTATGATTGACTGGTGAAGTTAGATTGGTCGAAATCGCCGTCGTATGGCATAATCACTTGCTGGAAAAGTCGCAGGAAACAGTGCAGGAAACCGGATCGGATCACCCTACCCCGACCCGTTCGTGACATGCACACCCCCTCCCCAAAAACCGCTCCTCCGAACTGCTGCACCACGAGCTAGTGCATTGACCCCGAACCGCTTGGAGATCCAGATCCGACCAGGAGCTCATGAACAGTTCACATCTGAAGCCCCCCGACCCGAACCAGAGCACACCACGAGCCCGAACCAGTGATGAAGGCCCGACCCGAACTGGAGCTTCATCCAAAACCGATCCGACTGGGAGCCTTCCACGAGCCGACATGATGACCACGAGCTGGAGGAGAATCACGAACCGGTGAGGAGGTGCTACTAACCGAACCACCAGGAAAGGATAGTTACGACCGAACTGAATCAAAGATGAGAAGGAGGACTGAACCAATCCGAAGGAGACCAAAACCCGAGATGCAAAGTTGGTCCAAATAGGAAGTACAACTCAGGATCCAGTTGGGAACCAATGAGTTAACTTCATGAGTTGGGCTTTGCTGCGGGACATATGCTAAGGGGTTATCGACGTTCATAACTTTTATTCACCAGCAAGACGGATGTTAGGCTACGGATCAGTGCAGTAGGGTAGTTATTACTCCATGGTGCAGAGTGATCATAGCATGGCTATGAGCCAGTGCAGTGGAGTCGTCATGACTTCATGGGGCAGAGTGGACATAACAACGGATTAGTGGCTATGGATTAGTGCAGTGGAGCCATCATGACTCCATGGGGCAGAGTGATCATAGCAAAGGATTTGGGTGGTCAAAGCGGTGGATATAGTATGCTTTACGCACTGAGTGGGAGATGTAAGGACGGTTGTTATGCTTGATTGTTTGACATCATTATGACATGCACGCCCCTCCCCCGTATCTTTACACCATATGTTAGTGTCACCTTAGAGTATTGTACATCTTGTGTGCTAACTCTTTGGTTGCAGGTCTAGGCTCAGATATGGTTATGTATACCTGTTATTGTTCTATTTTGCTGCTTATCGCACATACCAGACTTTTGTCTGACCCACAGTTTTATGTCTCTTCTTATTACTCTGGGTGCTCTTAAACGGGCAGACTAGTGACATGTTAGGTGGTATGCACGAGTAGCTGTATCGGAGACGAGCAGGAGGCTTCCACGTATAATATATATAGATATTCTCCCTGTGTTGTTGCTAGTCACTACTTTGGGCATTAGTAGTGCACCTTTTTCTTTGCTCTAGAGATAGTATGTTGGAGTTGTATTAAGCTGTATCTTGAATTTCCGCTGCCATGATGATTATGGTTTAATTTTCAGCTTATGCACTGCCTCGCCTGTTTTATGTTAAGTATGTTATTATTATATTTTATTCCATGCGCTGTGAGACATTCTACAGGTTTCTTATTAGTTCACCATTAAGTTTCCTTTCTTCCGACGACTGTCCCGTGTTAGTTGGACGTTAGCACAACGCATTTCGAGAGAAATGTCAGCTGGTCCGGGGCGGGCCATCATAGGCGGGCCCTACTTAAGCAAGGACCAGAATCGTTACTTTTAAAATACATTAGGGAAGAGGCACCCCTATCAGGCTCTAAATATCTGCCAGGTAAGTCGTTATAATCTTTCATTTGTTTATTTAACTTTGACCGTAATTTTATTATCTCTGCTTGCATGTTATTAATTGTATCGCTAAGTGATAAAGGACGTCTTCGGTTGATCTAAAGATAGGAAGTTATCACATTATTTAACCACTAGAAACAAAGCAAAGTAAATTATGGGAAAGCAAGGTCATACCTAGAAAGGGGGAACTGAAAAAGGCGCCTTGAACCAACATCTGTGATCTCTACATTCCTGGAAGTAGTAAAGGGTTTTGCAGAATCGGCAGGTTTTAAAAGATCTTTCCCCTGGCTGTAGAGGTTTCCTCATCAACATCAGAAACCCTTTCTTGCTTAGAAGGGTGACCATCGCTATCGATGCTCTCACCGGCGCCTTTACCATCAGATGAAGTGATGGGATCATCAGGACCACTCCGGGATTCCCTTCCATCACTACCTTTATTATAATTATCAGAGGAATTATCTAACGCGTCGTCCGAAACCTCATCCTTACCCTTGTCATCATCAGAATCATCTTTACCAATGTTGGGTATTTCAAAGGAGAGGAGCTCCTCGACTTCTGTAAGTACCCTTTGAGGAGAACGCTCTCCTTTACTCTTAAGGTCATTTACCTTTTGATGAAAGCTACTCATCAACTCCGAACGAAAATTGGGAAGATAAGGCTAGAATATGTATCCTTATTCTTAGAATAGTTGGATATGAGCATATCCGAGACCATATTATCCTAAATCTCGCCCAAAGAATAGCTTAAAATTTTGTCAACTCTCCTTTTCACATTAATGAAAGCAGCAAGGACCTTCAGAAGTGATCCTTTTCTCCTAGTTGCCTCCTTCTTTAGTGAAGCAAAAAGAGAAGCATACTTGTAGCCTAACTAGGGGTAAGCAATATTCGGTTAGAACTAAATTAAAAGATCAAACCGGTTTTGTTCGGTCGGTTCGGTTTGGAAACTAAATCGGTTTGAATTCGGTTTGTAAAATAATTTAGTTTGGTTATTGGTTTAACCAAATTAACTGAACTTTTACCATATTATCTAATTTTATGTTATTGTCATACTTTAAACAATTGATTTAGTGGTAAAATACAAAAATATATTTGTTAAATATAAGTCAAATTTTGTTATAAACATAAAATTTAATGAACAAATTTCTCCAAACATATATTTATATTTTTTCTTTAGGTGAATTAATTATTTAAACAATAAGATACCTTCAAGTTCGGTTAAATTAGTTACCGACTGAATTAACCGAAATTATTTCGGTTCGGTTTTGAAAATTTTTGGTTCTAATTCGGTTTAATTTTTTTACCCCAATGCCAACTGAACCGAGCGAACGCTCTCCCCTAAGCCTAAGTCCTAAAGATCTTTCTTGGACTTCTATAATTCAACACGTAAACTTGAATTCTAAGTCAAAAGAAGTTGCATTGAATCCTCCCATTATGAGAGAGGAGCTTTCATAAGCTCATGCTCTTGAAGGGCCTCGTCTTTCACAGAAGATAAAACCATGTCCATAGAATTCAAAGTTTGGTTTTCCCGCTTGATAGAGAGTAACTCGACAAAGTTTCATTAAGAAGAAAACCATTGCATTATCAGTAAAAAATTAAGAGGGGTTAGGAGAAAGAAGTGGGACTACAAAAAGAAAAATAATGCTAGAAGGCAAGGATTACCGATATGTTATGAGCCTCAACCATTTTTTGCTCCTACAAAGCATTAGGAGGAAGCGAAGAAGCCGCAAATGAGGAAGAGTCCACCACCTCTTTTACTACGTTCAGAAAGGGAATTTCACATGTAGAACTAGGTAATGGACCCTCAACTGAAGTTGCTGGAATAAGAACACTAGGAGGAGGCCCTAGCGACCTAAGAATCTCACCCCAAGAGGGAGAAAATGGAAGTGGTAGAGAAATTTACGGAGTAAACCTATTAGAATAAGAAATTGGAGCATAACCTATGGAGGGTTGGCAAGTTGGAACCTGTGGTGGAGTAGGAGTTATGGGGGTTTCGTTGTCGCATCTTAAAGTTGTCATCCAGATCAAATTAGTAACTTTGGTTCTCTTCTGATTCTCCACTTGAGTTTTAGAAAACTTTTGCAATGTCGCTTCTTCGATATTATAAATATTCTTTGTAAACCACACTTTCAAGAAGGAGAAGAGGTCAGTCCAGCAAGGAAGCAGCATCCTAAGTACCTAAGGCTAACAGTAAAGAAAAAGAAAAATTCAATAAAAAGGATATTTCATTAAGAATTTTTTTGGACCTTACCGGCTAAGTCACGGGTGATAGGCAATTAAAGGGAAAAGCTTTCAGCTTCGCCCCTCGCAAGGTAGCATATGCCAAATTGCTTCTGATGCATTACTAGAGGATGTCTGAGGATTTTATGGCCCTTCGGGAGAATGGGATGTTAAGCAAAAAGACTAAGAGTCAACAGAGAATTCCTCTCCCTAGTAATGAAGAGACCTTCATCATCTATTTCACAACCAAGTCAACTTCAGCAAATGAAGTCTTTGGTACAACACATAAAGATCAAAAATCACAATTCATGAATAGAAAGGGGAGGATAAGCCATGTTACATTATGGGATTGAACCATAGAAAGGAGGAGAAAGATTACTTGGCTAAGCAAAGGTACCAAATATACCGAAAGGATACTTAATAAAGAAAAACCGATGTTTCCATTCCTTGGACTGTTTAATACTATCTTTAACCAATAATGGAAAAGGATTAGACCTAAATTTGGGAATTTATTTGGCTAAGCTTTTAAAAGACTACTAAAGTAGGATCAAGTAATATGGAACTGAGTGTATATGTAGAAGTCTTGATAGTGTGATATAATTTACTTGATATAGATATGCAAGTAAATATTCAATGAGAAAAACTATGTAAACTAATATCATAGATAAGAATAATAAATACAGTAAATAAAAATATTGACACCAGGAATTTTTATACTGGTTCGAGCACCGTCCTACGTCCAGTCTGAGTCTCCTTCTAGAATTTCAACTATACAATAACCCTCAGTTAGCCCGGAGGAATAGGTCTTTACATCACCTGAGCAGCGGAACAGGGACCTGAGCAGCAAAATAGGTTTTCGCCTCAGCAGCCGAAGATGGCTTGACACGCCTGAGCAGTATTACCTGACTTCTCATAGTAAAAAGAAACTTGTAGACTATATGTGTTCTTTGATAACACAGGTTGTCTTTTTATAGTACACCTTTCCTATAACTTCTCCTCGGGTATACCTATGTATAGTTTAATTGTAAGAAGGTAAGGAAGAAAGATATTGTTTGAATATTTGGGACTGAAAGTGCATTCAAGCAAAATTTCAGAATGCAAAAAATAGAGTATTTGAAATATATAGATAGATCAGATTAGAATGAGAAAGGTGAGTTTTGTTTTATGTTATATCATCTATATATAATGGCTTAATAGTTGTAACTTATGGTGAACAGATTCAATGAAACGTGGTGTCTAAATCTTTTAATATAAGGTCGTATCTCTTCACGAAAAATGGTGACTTTTCAGAAAATATTGACGTTATTAAAATTCATTCAATTGAAGTTCTAAGTCAATCAAAAAAAAGATTCAAACATGTATATATATTGTGCATTTGTGAATATTGCACAAAATTGTGTAGGTCAGTCGACTAACCTAGTAAATTTTTTACATTATGCACAAATTCCAGTGTATATATATAAATATAAAATGAAGTTAAATGTATATATACACACGTTCTTTGAGGAGAGATTTTAATAAGTTTAACCTATGACTCAAGACTCGATATTATTTGTGCACTAGCTTGAGATCTTGTTGTTGTATATTCTCTTTTTGTCGCCTTACTTGTTGTTCTTCGTATCATGGATCAAAACTGTGACTTAATAAGCTTCGCCAGAGGGATTAAATATTGAAGAGAAGTAATGTCGAGAGAAAAGCCCCTAAATTCCCGAAAAAGAATTTCTAGTCCAAAGATGTATGAATAAACATTTTGAGATAGCTGAATTGTAGAATTCCCCAAATAATGAATAAAATTATGAAGGAGTAAACCTCCATGCCAAATATGGATAGCAGAATAAGCATAAAACCCTTCAGGGGAATGTCGATAGTACCTTCATCCATGGAGGGAATAGCCTAGTTTCCTTGGATTCCAAATCTTCCAAAATTGAGTTAACCACATCTTGAGATGAAACGAAGGAATGCATCTTAGTCATGGTGACCTTCAAAAGGGCATCCTCCATGGCTTGTTTAGGAGATTCATTCTCGCTTGTGGCAGGATCCTTTAAATCAGGCCGCCTGATCGATTTCTTCATGTTCGGCATAATAAATGTTAAGTGAGTCGTTTTTACTCATTATATACAACACGACAAGCAAAGAGTAAAACTATAATAATCTAAGACTTTTCACTTCAGCAAAAAGTACTTGAATGATTGAGCAAACGAAAGAGGACTTTCTGGGAAGAAACGAAAATTATAGTCCTGGAGATTGATTAAATAGCCTTTTCATAAAATATGGGCTCTACTATCTCGAAAAAAATTAGCAACATCTCAAACTCCATCATTCTAATTTTGAAATCGGAGTTCGAATTACAGATAATTTTCTTAAGATGTTTAAAAAGCGCTTGATTCAACCTTGAAATGGTTATAGAAAGGTCAAAATAAGGAAAAAGGAAGAACTAATCAATCCTCAAGACCCGAATATTGAAATTATATTAAGTTACCACCTCTGTTTAGGATAAATGTACTTAAGCGGCCTGAAGTACTTTAAAAAACTTTGATACTGGTGCCAAAATCCTTTTTTATGGAGGAAAGCAAGAATAAAATAAGAGAACGAGGCTATTTATAAGAAGTGCACCTCCTTACTTTATGGAATCATATCAGATCAGAATGGAAAAATGATAATACCAAAAGGTGGGAAAAGTTGAATCGTCCACAAAAGCAAAACACCAGTTGGAATGATTGGCTTGGAAAGTCAAGAACACACCTTTACTAGGAGGAAAAAAATTAGCACCAAAAATAACCGAAGTAGATCGAGAATGAGAAAGAGTTAAAGGAGTGTGAGAACTAGTGGCATTCCAAAGGAGATAGTTCTAAGCTTCCGACAGTATCCTTTTGAAATGTAAGAAAGAAGGAAAATGGGATTTCCTTTCAGACCAGGAGCCCCTTTTGGTCTTAACCAAAAGTGCATTAACATTAGACCTGTTGACCCTACGAGAAAGAATGATAGAAGGAAACCAAGGACGAATCAATAAAAGAAACAAAGAAGGAACTAAGAACCATAAACAGAAAGTTTTGTAACATACAAGGGCCCTCGATCATACTTCAGAAGGCTCATCTTCTATAAACAATGATACTGTCAATACAAGCCTGTTCCCGAAGGATGTCAAAAGGGAAGTAAAAGAGCAAAGGAAAATCCCACCTAAATGGTAGGATGTCGGGGAAAGAGCCCCTAGAACTAACAAAAATATTTACTATGTCGCAAAAGATGCTAATTCGAAGATAGCTGCTATTGTAAGTTGAGAGTCTGCATACACCTATGCCTTTGGCGGCTAATTAGACTGCGACTAAAGAGGTATGTCCTGAATATATTGATGAAATAGGGTAGCCGATGTTAAAAACGTCTTTGCATGACCCTCAAGGAATCCTATGAAACGGTGACTGGACAAGACCACTGAAGCTGAAGAGAAGCCAATCTGCACCTATAAATTGGACACTAGAAGACCAAGATCGAACAATCAATTCATTTTCAAAAAAATTTACTCATAAATTGCAGGTTGAAACCCTGATTTGTAAAACAATTTGGGTAAAAAGAGTTTTCAATGTCACATATCTTTAATAGAAAGGAAATATGTAGCAATTAAGGTAATTATGAGAAATCTTGTTCAGTTAAGTATATTATTGTCATCATTCACTGACATTGCAGGTAAAATGTGAGAGCTACATGGTAATTAGAACATTGTTCAAACCCTCACCTTTGACCATCGTTAGAAACCTTAGATCATAAGGATAATGACCATCTTTAATCTATTAACATACCGGTAAACCAAAATTATACTAAGGTTCCCTTTACTAAATAACAAGCCAGACCCATGTATTCATCCAGGGTTATGAGTATATTCCTACTACCCCGCTTGGTCTTTGAGAAACTAGTGAAAACCTATCATTCCGCGGTCGTTTTAAGAACATCAATCTCTCTGGAACCACTCTTATGATCCTTGAACTCTCAGATAGTCCGATTCGAAATTATTGAAACCGCATCCATCCCCGAAAGGGTCCCACCAAATGGAACCTAACAACTAACCTTTGTTCGAGAAATCCCAAAGGAACTACTACCATGCACTAGGGAAATTCTAAGGATATACTTTATGAAAGGATGGGCCTCCCACTTAAAAATTAAAGTGAAATTCATGGTATGTTTTGCTTTTTGTAGGAATTTACCTTTGGAATCTTTGAGAACCTTGAAATGAAAGAGATTTTTAATTTTAGTTCATTTCTTTTGAAAATTGGGAATTCTACGGTCAGACTTTGTCTTCGGGGGTGTTAATCATAAATTTAGCTAACAATGTTTTTTTCCTACAACATTTCACATAAAAAATAAGGCTTAACATGTTAGATCTTTCCCAAGCTTTATGGAAATATCTTTTCTCGGTAATACTAGCATCAGTGAGATCATCATGCATGTCACTTAAGAGCGCCAAATCAAGATCTAGAACACCAAGGTGAAAACTCAATTTGTTCAGACCATTCAATGAAGTTAAGTAACAAACTTGGCTCGCAAATGAAGAAAGGCAGGAACAATTGCTGCAGTTACATTAATATATGCTTACACATCATTGATTTGGGTAATGAACTTAAACGATAATACTGATTCAATCATAAAATCAACATAATATATCTATTGGAGCTACCTTTAGGCAAAATGCCAATATAAAATAAAGATAATTGATGTTTAATTAGAAATTTCATGTAACTATATATATTGGAGCAACTTTTGGGCAAAGCGTAAAACCTATAATAAACATAATTGATGTTTAATTAGAAATTTCATGTAACTATATATAATGTTCATGTATTATAAAATGAATAATCAACCTTTGAGTGATCCAAAAACATTTTATAATTAAGAACCTCAATACACTCATGATAAAATTTTCAAATTTCATAATATTATGTAATTCAAAAGCATCACATAAACATGAGTAATTGAATTTATGCAAATTTGATATCTTAGTACTTCTAATCTGACCGCTTTGGTGGATAACAAATTAACATTATAAAGATATCAAAATAGCAAGATGAAAAACATGAGATTCCAGTTTATATTATATGACATGAATAATAAGAATATGCTGTAGACTTAAAAATTAATTTAGTGTAATCAATCATCATCATCATCAAAAAAAGTGCTAAAACATATAATACATACTACATATTTTGATATATCAATTAAAATTTATAGTACCGACAGTGGAGGATGTGATCCATTTGATCGAAAACATCAGAAATAATATATATGTTTATAAGCCATGGGTATATAACAAAAAATATATTATACATCTACATACAACATAATATCAATTATAGATCTAGACTAGATCATAAAGTAGTGGATGAAATTAACAAATCATAATTGAAAAATCACAAGTTCAACAACCATGCTCTGATACTAATGTTAGAATTAATGGGCCTTATTCATGCAGAATAATCATAGTATTGATTGAGGCATGATAGATCGGATCTTAGAATAATAGGGCATGATAGATTAGATCCTAGAACAATATGATTTTAACACTTTATAGAATCAAATAAAAATAACATACCTTCATCCATGATACATAGGAGCATAGCGGTAATAAATCACTAGAATTGAGTTTCTCCCTCTTAATCTCTTTAGGTTTTAGGAAAGCTTTTGTGATAGAGAAAAAGACTTTTCGTTGTCCAAAAGAGAAAGTGCCAATCCCTAAGGTTTTATAAATATATATATGTATGTGTGTGTGTGTATATAGTATCGGGATATTTGGACTTTACCTTTCTATTTTTTTGTTAATTGTTAATCAATAGGAAATCATGTTTACTTAAAATTAGATCATTAATTGTAAATATACTAGAGTCACAATAACACATTCAATAGAACGTGCGCGTAAGGCTTGAAGAGTACAACAACTTATTCGTGTTTGTTATGGGTTTATCCATGGAAAAAGACGGTAAGTCATTACATTAGTCGACACCTCTATGCTGCATCCCTGAAAGTATTGGATATCTTTGGCTTTGCATTGATAAAACAATTTGGTTTTCATTCAAGAAAAGAGACAAACCCTAGATTCGATCAAAACTATTATGGGTTAACATTGAAAAACAATGAACTATCGTCGATTGTCATCCCATATCCATTTCCGCTTGGGTATAAGAAAAAAATAAACCATAGATGCGATCAAACTGTCATCAGTTATTGTCCCTAGATCCGTTATCGCTTAGCCTTGTACTATTCCTCATCCATCTTCAATCAATATTCTAGAAGTGCTAGTTGAAGGCAGAAGAAGAATTGAAGGTGTTTGTATAAATCATCTTGGAGAAGATATTTCAACAAACACCATGGCACGAAGCAGGAAAGCTCTAACTGTCACCATCCAATTATCACCGAAGACCAATGAGTAGGTTACGGATGACGTGGAAGGCCACTTGACCATGATCGAAGCACAGGATTGGGTGTCCATATGCACACATGCACAGGATTGAGTGTGCATGTGCACAACAGGATGAATTATGTAATTGTGGGCTTGTTTGTTTGTTAAAGCCTGTTTATAAAACTATTCCTATAAACACTAGAATACAGTACGATATGGATGTGTTTGATTTCATTGAGAAGTTTTTCTCTCAAACTACTTTCACTATATCCAATTTTCCATTAATAAGATCAAACATTCAAAGCCTGTGTTCACTGGTTTTTTGTCAACCAATCACTCATTTCTCAACCTTTTCTTGTATTCATGTCTGCATTGTTTTCTGTAAGAAATCATTCTATATCAAAGATATCAAATATTACCACTCGAAGCATGTCTAAACAACCTGGGGCTAACACATTGGTATCAGAGCCAGACAACTTAGAATTACGGCAGTGTTTAGATGATGTAAGGGAGGATAACTCAGGTAATACTGATGATGAATACACTATGGAAGGATCAAGATAGGATGGCATCAACACTCAAACAACTATAGACATCTGTGACTTGCAAGAATCACATCAAGAATTGAACAACAAAGTAGATCTCATGCAAGAGACTCTTAACAGTATCACCAAAGGTTTTAAGGAAATGAGAATCCATCAACATAATCAAAGAAATCCTTACATTCTCCTGCACATCGTAATCCTCTTAGACAGAAGCAAGATTCATCGACCATCACTCATTCAAGCCCATCACACCATAAAAACCATCCTCAAAACCCTAGCAGAAATATTACCACTGCCGTTGTGAATTCCCAAAATCGTCCAAGACTTCTTCAAAACACTGTTATTAAACTTGATTTCCCTATGTACAATGGTGACAGTGAAGTGGTTGAATAGCTCAACCAAGTCGAGAACCTCTTCCAGTATCATAACACTCCAGAAAACGAATGTGTGCCCACTTGTTCTTTCCACTTGAGGGAAGATGCTAGAAAATGTATAATTGGCTCACCAAGAAACTCAAGAATTAAGAGTCATGGAGTGTGTTTAAAGATGTATTGCTTGTGAGGTTTGCACCAGAAGAATTTTTAAAACCCTATGGAGCCATTTCTAACCTCAAGCAAACTACAACGGTTGCATCTTATCTATCACAAAATGAACATCTACAAGGATTGTGTGAAGCGTTATCTAATCAATTTATGTTGGAGAAATTTGTGGATGGACTGAAGGAAGAAATTAAATATAACATGTTGGCTTACATCCTGTAGACTTCAAACAAGTCGTGAGTTTAGCAAAGGTTTTTGAATACAAGAGGTTAAATAAAAGAAAACTTAAGAGCAGAAATTCTCTAAGAAGAACACAAACGCCAAGATAAATAAGAAAGAAGCTACCAATAAAGAGGTCAATGCCAAAATGAAGGGTCTTTCTCCCCAAGAAATAATAAACAGAAGGAGGAAGAATCTGTGCTTCGTCTGTAATGAAAAAAGGCACCCTGGGTATCAATGCAAAATTAAATTGGTTTACATAATGGAAGGAATTATGTCAATGTAAACCGGGGATGGTGAATAATTGTTAGATGAAGCAGGTGAAGCACAAAATCCAGTAGTGTTAGAACCAATTGTTCCTGCCACTCATAGTTTCCTTAATATAAAGTTATCTAAAAAATTGAATCTGAGTATAAAAGATACTCCAGAGTACACAGTACAAGTTGCAAATAGGGAAAGGCTTCATGACAAAGGAATGTGTGAAGGGGTAATTTTCAAATGTCAAGGTTGTACCATGGCTATCGATTTACTGATAGTACCACTTGAAGGTTGTCAAATTATCTTAGGTGCTTAATGGATAAAGGATTTAGGTAAGGTAACATTTAATTTTGCTCAGCTACAGATTAAGTTTTACTGGAAGGGAAAGAATTATGTTTGGCATGGAATTAGAACAAGTAAAAAAGTGGTAAATAGTAAAGCCATATTAAAAGAAAGTTCACAATGCCAAGAGTCACTATTGTTGTGCTCACAAGAAATCAAATGCAATACTCCAGAAAATGAAACCCAAATTCCAGAAGAAATACAAGCAACATTATCTAAGCTTCCAGACGTTCTTTCTCCACATCAATGCCTACCACCACCACGTGAATGTATCAAAAAATACCTTTAATGCCTTCATCAGAACCAATATGCTTACGCCCTTACAAACATTCTTACCATATTAAGAACATGTTAGAGAAATTAGTAAAAGAAATGCTCAAAGGAGGAATAATCAGACCCAACACAAGTGATACTCCTCCCCTGTTGTCATGGTTAGAAAGAAGGATGGCTTTTAGAGGATGTGCATCGATTTCGGATCCCTTAACAAACAAACTGTTAAGGACAAGTATCTAATCCCTCTAATTGATGATCTATTAGATGAGTTATATGTTTTTTCACAAAATTAGATTTGTGATCGGGTTACCACCAAATTAGAATGCATTCAAATGATATTCACAAAACTGCTTTTAAAATTCATGGAGGTCACTGTTAATTTATGGTTATGCCTTTCAGCTTATCTAATGCACCTTCCACTTTTCAAGCACTTATAAATAATATCATTAAGCCTTATTTAAGAAAATTCTTGTTAGTTTTCTTTGACGATACCCTAGTATATAGCCAGACTTGGTCTGAGCATATTCAGCATGCATGTTTAACCTTGCAGGTACTCAGAGATAACCAGCTGGTCATAAGTTAACCAAATGCTCATTTGCACAAAATTAGATTGCTTACCTGGGTCGTATTATCGCGAAAAATGTCAAGCAGTGGATTTAGAGAAAATTCATGCAGTTAAAGATTGGCCTCAACTAAAAAATGTCAAAGGATTAAGGTGTTTCCTTGGTCCTACACAGTACCATCGAAAATTTATAAGACATTATAGGTTAATGGCTAAACCCCTTACCGGTGTATTGAAAAAGAATTCCTTTCAGTGGAATGCAAAGGCTACAACAACATTTGGAAAACTAAAGAACTGCCTACTTAATCCACCCATCTTAACTGTTCCTGATTTCAATAAAGAATTTGTAGTCGAGTATGATGCTAGTGGGGTAGGAATCAAGGATGTGTTAACACAAGAAGGAAGACCAATTGCATACCTTAGTCAAGCACTCAATGGAAAAACTTCTTGTTATCTACATATTAGAAAGAATTACTTACAGTTTTGCTAGCAACAAAGAAGTGGACGCAGTACTTGTTAGGCAGACAGTTCATTATCAAAACAGATCATCAAAGTTTGAGACACTTATTATCTCAATGGCTAACCATAGGAATTCAAGGACAATGGTTAGCTAAGCTCCATGGTTTTTATTATAAAGTAGAATATAAAAAAGGAAAAGAGAATAATGCAGTTGATTCTCTATCTTGCCTACCTGAAGAGAAAAATGAAATTAATTCCACTTATCCCTGTAATGTTGTAACTACCCTAGAAGGAAGCTGGTTGAAAAAACTCTAAAAGTAATTAGAGAAATCTATTACCTATCAAGATATAAAGGCAAGATACCGGGATGGCAAACTGAATCACAGATACAGTATGACTGATCAACTGTTGTACTACAAAAACAATCTCTTTTTAGCACATGATTTCCAAGACATCAAATGGAATTTATTATTGAAGCATCACTCTACCTCTCTAGGAGGACATGCAAGTTCTAAGAAGACAAGGCAAATAATAAAGCAAGTGTTTTACTGGAGAGGAATAAAGGCAGATGTCGAGAAATTAGTGAGGGAATGCGAAACATCCAGAGAAATAATCATAAAAACATTTCCAGTCTAGGATTGTTACAACCACTTCTAGTACCAGAAGCAATATGGAGAGATATCTCTAGGGATTTTATAATAGGTTTTCCAAAAATCAACAAGTATACAACAATTTTTGTGGTAGTGGATCGATTGTCAAAGTATGCCCATTTTTTCCCATTGCAACACCCTTATACCACATCACAAATAGCTCAAATATTTTTTCATGGGGTTGTCTAGTTACATGACATGCCACACAACATAGTTTTAAACAAAGATGCGGTATTTACTAATGCCTTTTGGCAAGAGTTGATGAAGCTTCAAGGATGTACATTAAAATTGAGTTTGTCGTATCATCCTCAATCGGATGGCCAAATCGAAGCTATTAATAAAATTCTTGAATGATACCTTCGTTGCTTCGTATGTCATAAATCGCAAGAATGGTCAAGGTGGTTAACAATACCTAAATATTGGTACAATACTAGTTGGAAAAGCTCCATTAATATGACTCTATACTTAGCTGTATATGGTAATGCACCACCAACTTTATTAACATATGTACTAAAAACTGCCCGAATACCCCAGATAGAGCAAGAACTTTATTCAAGAGATATTGTTTTGCAACTACTCAAGGATATTTTAGAACTCACCCAAGAACGTATGAAAAGATATGCCGATAGTAGAAGAACCGAAAGGCAGTTCAAGGAAGGGGACTGGGTATATCTTAAATTGCAACCATATAGGAAAATCACAGTGAGCAATAAAAAGACTACTAAGCTATCTCCAAAGTTTTATGGCCCATACAAGATTATCAGAAAAATCAGTGAAATTGCTTATGAATTCGAACTACCCAGTGAAGCAATAATACACCCAATATTCCATGTGTCTCAACCGAAAAGAAAGGTAGGTCAAGGAGTTATCATTTAGCAAAGTAATCCTAGTTTCATTGAAGAATTAGTGGATGAACCCGAACATATATTGGATAGACGTATTTTTCCAAGAAATAATAGGGCTATTGTTCAAGTGTTAGTGAAATGGAAGCAATGAAGTGAAGAAGAAGCAACGTGGGAAGACTATTGGCCATTGGTGAAGATATTTCCTACATTTGACCTTTAAACAAGGTCAAATTTTGAAGGGGGAGTGTAATTCCCCAGCCATCTTCAATCAATATTCTGAAAGCACTAGTTGAAGGTAGGAGAAGAATTGAAGGTGTTTGCATAAATCAGCTTGGAGAAGACATTTCAACAAACACCATGGCACGAAGCAGGAAAGCTCTAACTGTCACCATCCAGTCAGTCATCACCGAAGACCAATGAGTAGGTTAGGTATGACATGGGAGTCCACCAGATCGAAGCCATGCTCACTGGACCATGATCGAAGCACACGGTTGGGTGTGCACGTGCACACATGCACAATCATACAACATGTTGAATTAAGTAAATGTGTGCTTGTTTGTTTGTTAAAGCCTGTTTATAAAACCATTCCTACAAATACTGGAATACAGTATGATATGGGTGTGTTGAATTTAGTTGATAATTTTTCTCTCAAACTACTTTCATTGTTTCTAGTTTTCCATTAATAAGATCAAACATTTCGAAGACTGTGTTCACTAGTTTTCTGTTAACCAATCACCCATTTCTCAACCTTTTCTTGTATTCATTTCTGCATTTTTTTCCTGTAAGAAATCGTTCTTCATCAAAGATGTCAAATATGACCACTTGAAGCATGTTTAAACAGCTTGGGGCTAACACTTTGCATCTACTTATCCACGGCCGCCTATCTAATTCTAGGTACATTTTGTTAGTCATTTGCTGAGTTGTCTTCTAATAGGTTGTGTGTAATAGTTTTTTTTTTTGGAGCTTCAACTCAGATTGCATGAAATTCATTGTAGTTTGACATATTGCAAGTGGATTTTGATTAGTGTTGTAATTTCTTTTCTTTTTGGAACTCCTCTTTCTGCATTTAACCTTTGTGTACAAATTTTATGTGTAATTAATTTTCTCATCATTTTTTGTTATTATGACTAACCAACGTTTATCGTTTTAATTAAAGGTTGTGATAATTCCAGTTTCCCAAGTTGTATGAAGGTTCAATAACATGGAAGTAACTAATCATATCTTTGTTACATGTTCCTGTAACATCATATTATCAATTTAAATATGCGACTTAAATAGTAAATGTAATATGATTTAGTGTAAACGAGCATTGAAAGTAGAAATTTGGAAAAATCCTTGTTATCTAACTTATTACACCATCACCCACCTCTTCACAACAAGTATTGTAAGAGACACCCTTGTAGTTAAATTTAATGAAAACTTGCATGTTTCACTGCAAATATTTGCAATTTTGGTGCAAATATTGGCACTAAAAATTGTAAATTTTCATTAAAGTAATTTTCTTAAAATAATTTTAGCAAAGCATATATTTCTTTCTGTAATTATGATACAGATTGAAGATGTAATATTGGGAAGAAAACATTTGAAAATTTATTTCAGAATCGATAGATACCAAATGATGTACGTACCGATATTTATAAGTATACATTCATTAGATATGGGCTTTAGTTAACAGGCCCATATATTTACAAATATGAAAGGCGGATAATAGTTTGGGCTTCAGTAATGTGTTGTATACTGAACTCGATATAAATGAGATGTTGTAACCCTAACATAAACCGACTTTGTCATTTACTTTATTTCGGCTCCTCTAATCAATATTAGGGTTTTTCTTCAATGGTGATTTCTACTTCGAATCTCTGACTATCTCCTCTTTAAAACACAAATTAATGACAAATGCATCATCCTTTTCATGCTTTGACTTGGATCTGCTCTTTTGAGTTGAATCTTTCATGAGTTGGTCACTAATTTGTTGTAATTTGTGAGATTTAGCTTTCAAGCTTTGCCCTTTCCATTGATCTCTAAAATCTTTGGTGTTGGAGCTTTTGATTTTGACACTTGCTTGAGTATTTCCACCACTGAAGTCTATGACTTTTAGATCTGCTCGAAATTGGCGAAGTTCAAGTATGATAGAGCCTTTGTCAAGGTATCTGCATGCTGGTAAGTGGAAGGTACGTGCCTTACTTGAATATTTCCTTTCTGAACTTGTCCCCCTACGAAATGTTGATTTATTTTAATATTATTAGATCTAGAATGATGTACTGGGTTAGATGACATATAAACTGCACTCTGATTGTCACACCATAATATTGATTTTCCTGTTGAGATGTTTAGTTCTGAAAGTTATGATCTTAACCACATCATTTTTGCTGTTGCATTTGCGATGCTTCTGTACTTTGCCTCTGTACTTGATCTAAATATTGTTGTCTATTTATTAGAGCACCATGAAACTATATTATCACCAATGTATATGCAATATCCAATAGTTGATTTCTGTCATCTAGGTTTGAAGCCCAGTCAGCATCTATGAAGACCATTATGTTGAAGTTTTTGATTGCTTTCATTGTAAGTCCATAGTTTATGGTTTCTATCAAGTATCTCGGTATCCTCTTCACCACCCTCCAGTGAGTATCCAAGGGATTCTGCATAAATTGACAGACTTTGTTAACAATGAACACAGTATCAGGTCTAGTGATAGTTGCATACTATAAAGCACCAACTACACATCTATATTGTTTTATATTATATATGGGTTCTCCCCTGTGTTTAGAATAATGTTGACTAATGATCATTAGTGTTGCTTACCCTTTAGCATCAGTCATCTGTGTCTTTTCAAGTAGCTCTGCCCTACTTTTTCTTTGAGATAGTACAATCTCTGTTTAACTGCATCACAACTGTATTGATTTCTTCAGTGTTATTACTTGTAATAATAAGATCATCAACATATATTAAAATTTATATAGTAGAGTTATTGCTAATTTTGATAAATAAAGAGTTATCTGATTTGGCAGATATGAAATTCAATGCATGCAATGTATTTCTTAATCTATCAAAACCAGACTCTGGGAGCTTATTTCAATCCATATATATATAGCCTTGTTGATCCTGCACACACAATCTGATTTCTGATTGTATCCTTGTGGTTGCTCCATATACACTTCTTCTTCTAGTATGCCATTCAAAAAGGCATTGTTGAGATCTAATTTTCTGAGTTTCCATCCTTTGCTTACTGCAATAGTGAGAACAACTATAATGGTTAGTGTCTTAACTACTGGTGAGAAAGTCTCTTTGTAATCAAAATCTTGTTGTTGTGTGAATCCTTTAGCCACTAATCTTGCTTTATATATGTCTATGGGTATGGAAACATCAGGCTTTCTTTTAATTTTGTATGTCCACTTGCATCCAATGATATTTTTATTCTCTGATACTTTGACCAATTTCCATGTTTGATTTTGTATGAGGGCTTGATATTCAACATCCATTGCTGCTCTCCAGTTGTCGTCAGTCTTAGCTTGATCATAGCTAGTTGGTTCATCAATTAGAGTGACAACAATGTACAATTTGGGTTTAAAAATCCCACTTTTTGAATCTTGAGATCGTTGGATGTGTGGATGTCATTTGATTTTGAGTGCAAGGTTGGTCACTTTCACTAGTGCTTTGATTTTCATCTTCAGATTCTCTACTTTGATGATCATTAATACCTTGGTTTTGACTTTCTGTTTCAGGTGAAAAATTGTGTAGAATAGGTGACTGAACAAAATCATTGAGTGGTGTTGTCCTTTCATTAACTCTCACAGCTTCATCTACACTTAATAAATCTGAATATGCAGGTAATGGAAGTATAGAAATTCTATTATCACACACTTTACATGTGATTTTAATATTCTCAGATTGATATGGGAATGTTTCTTCCCTGAGTACAACATGTCTACTTATGAATACTCTTCCATTTTGATCTAAACATTTATAACCTTTCTGATTTTGAGCATACCCTATAAAGATACAAGGTTTAGATCTAAATTCAATTTTGTGTCTATTATATGGTCTTAAATATGAATAACAAAGACATCCAAAAAATCTTAAATAATTGTAGTCTGGTTTAACATTCATTAGTGTTTCAAGTAGATTAATTCCTTTTAATACTTTTGTTGGCAATCTGTTAATTAGATAAACAGCAGTACTGAAGGATTTAGGCCAAAACTTTAGTGGCATTTTAGCTTATGCTGATAATGTTAAACTAGTCTCAACTACATGCCTGTGTTTTCTTTCAGCTAGACCATTTTGCTCAGAAGTGCAAGGACATGTTGTTCAATGAATTATTCCTCTTTTCAAAAAATAATCTTTTAAAAATTTATTTTCTGTACCACCATCAGATTGAATGATTTTAACTTGTGAGTTTGTCAGTTTTTCCACTTGAGTTATAAAATGCACGACAATATAATGAGTTTCATATTTGGATTTCATGAAATATATCCATGTAAATCTACTAAATGCATCTAAAAATGATATGTAATACTTATATCCATAATATAAACTGATTGGTGCAGGACCCCATAAATCAGTGGCAATCATATAAGGGGTTCTGCGTACTTAGCATCTGAGTTACTGAAAGGTAATTTAGGACCTTGACCCATTTGGCAATAAGTACATACATGAGGTAAAGATACATCTTCAAATTTAATATAGTTTTCAGCAAGAATCTGTTTAACAGTACAAGTACTGGGATGACCCAGATTATTATGCCATGAATTAAAGACATTGTTCTTTCTTTCACAACTAATTTCATTGTGATTACACAGTAAGTTTTTCTTCATATTGTTGCAGTTGTTTTGACTGAATTTGTATGGTCCCTTTACCTCATTGCACTGCAATAAATTATTTCTAGTAAATATGTCCCTAACCAAGCAATAATTTGGATAGAATTCAAAATATACTTGATTATCATATGCAAATTAAGACACACTTAGAAGACTTTTCCTTACATGGGGGACTCTAAGTAATTTATTTAAAATGAGATGTTTATTTCCAGCTATATAACCACTACCAATATGAGTAATGTTGATAGGCTTACCATTTCCCATGAACATAGATTGATTACCTTGAAATTTTTGCATCCCAAGTTTAAATTGTCTGAATTGTTAGTTAGATGATTTGTAGCCTCTGAATCTGAATACCAGCTATCATCATTGATATGCTCCAATCTTGCAACTTCTGTTTGACCAGCAGATTAGTTGTCATTTTGAGTATTTTAGTCATGTTGCACTTGTGCCACATTTGCATTGGGGTTCCCATTTCTTTGATTGCCTGATGATTGAGTTGGTATAAAAAAGTTATTAAATCTGAAAAAACATTTAAATGCAGTGTAGCCAACTCTTTCACATATTTAACATTTAGGTCGATTACCACTGTTGTTGTTTCTACCTTTTCCCTTAGATCTGCCACTAAAACCACCTCTTTGAGTTTAAGTGTTGATTCTTGGATCTTTATTTTTGTTACTACTGGCAAGATTAATGTTTATTTCAGTTTCTTCTGCTCTTTTTCTTTCCAATCTTGCTTCATGTGCTAGTAGAATAGAATGAACATCATACATTGGTGGTGTTATTCTATAAGATGATATTATTGCTTCTGCTGCTTCATACTCGTTACAGAGGCCATTAAGAATAGTTAACAATTATTCATTTTTAGGAACTTTTTGACCTGCAATTTCGAGTAGATCACAAATTGTTCTGACTTTGGCTAAATGCTCTTATACTGCTGTTGTCCTTTCTTAAGTTGCGTAGTTGTCTTCTATAGTGCATAATTTTGGCAGATAATTTGGAATTGATTTGTTTCTCAGCATTGACCTAGATTTCATTAGCATAATTGCATCCAACCACTTATGACAAAAGATTATTGCTTATTGATGACAATAACCAAGCACTGATGAGCCTATGTTGTTTGTGATGTTTGGTATATTTTTCATTGATGATTAATTTGTTTTCTTGATCTGTGATAAACTTTGGTGGTATTTGCAGGGTACCATATAGATGTCCCTCAAGGCCATATCCTTCAATGGCAGTTTCAGTTTGAAATTTTTACAATAAGTAGTTGTTTTCTTCTAGTTTAATAGTGATAAGTTGGCTTTGCGGACTTATCACTATTTTAACTGGTTGATCAACTATAGAGATTTGAGGTGTCGGTTGATTCGAAGAGGTTGTCTGATTATGTGATGCAGTGGATCCAATAGTAGGAGTTGAATCACCCATGATGCTAAAACTTGAACAAATGGTTCAGAAATGAAGAACAGTGATAAATTGAAGATTGATCACCTTTTTGATGCCGAAAACTTTAGAATTCACTTTTGGTAATCTGCAAACAATTGTCTATCAGATGATGATAAGTTTCTGATGATTGACTATGGTAAGGCAATTTCTTGAACTGATTTCTTGATGGCAGAATATGATTTTCTTTGATTTTCACCGATCTGGCTTATATGATTCAGATTTGTTGCAGCCAATCAATAGATTTGGCGAGGCACTAATCTAATGATTAGTCAACTCTCAAATAATGAGCTTTCAACTCAGATGAGAGGATTAAACCCAAATGATGAAGATACTCTGATGGGTTTATACTTTTTATCCCAATAACTAGATCGATTATTTAATATTGCTGTAAAGCTTGTAGCTCTGATACCACAAAAGAATTTTAGAAAAGTGTAATTTGAATTTTTTAATTATGATACAGATTAAAAAATGTAATATTGGATAGAAAACATTTGAAACTTTATTTCAGAATCAATAGATACCAAATGATGTACAAATCAGTATTTATAAGTATACATTCATCAGATATGGGATTTTGTTGACAAGCCTATATATTTACAAATATGAAAGGCGGATAGCAGGTTGGGCTTCAGTAATGTGTTGTATACTGAACCCAATATAAATGAGATGTTGTAACATTAACATCAGCCGACTTTGTCATTTATTTTATTTGTTCTGCAAAACTATTTTTAGTACCAGATGGAAGTGTGATGTGAAACTAAAGTTTAAAAGGACGTTTGACAGAACTTTCCTATATAAAAATTGGTAATGTAATCTCATTTGCCTAGCTCTTGTCTCTTAAAACATTCTTTGGAACTTTATGTACAGTGTAATTGATGTTATGAATGCCTCCATCAAAAATTAATTTCATGACCTGTACAGGATTTGCCGATCAAGAAGAAGTACCTTGTAACTTTCACAGTTGGTGCTGAGCAAAAAAAAGAGAGTATGAATGTCGCAGTGCAAAAGATAATTATTATAACTTACCTATACATACTACATTTATAGCGAAATGAGAGAAAATATTTATTTGGTTATGTGTTGCAACAGTTTTCTGAAAATTTTACAATATTATAATTCCATTTTGATAGACAAAGTAGTGAATGGAATGAATTTGGGTGGTCAAATAGAACAATTCATATAACTTGTTGATGTAATAGGCCGTTGTTTTACATTTGTTTATAGACTAATATCCTAATCTAATGCGCATTTGATCTCTCCAAATTATGGGGGTCTCAAGTCTAAGAGCATCTCCAACAGCCTTCAATTCATACTCTGAATTGAAGAGATTTTGCTAAAATGGTCCCCAGCAGATGTTGGGGATCGTAATATTTAGCAAAATGTTACGAGGCCAATTCTAAATTCTAAATTGGTTCCGCACGCCGAATTAATCGGCTTGTCATTAAACGTGCCGATTTTTCGATGCGCGCCAACAAAATCGACGTGCGTAATGATGAGCCGATTAATTCGACACGGCTTCCCTTAACATTTTAATTTTATTTTTTTTACCTATCCTAGCTCATATTTTAATATGATGAAATAAAATCGTTATTATATTCGTAGAAAACAGTTATGTTTAGTAAGACCGAAATAATGGCTGGTTAATAACACGTACAAATATAATAGAATGCGAGTGATAAAATAAAAACTAGAACACCATTGCTGCATAAATTCGTACAAGCATAAAATAAAACAAAAGTTCGGACAAGCAAACTTCATAACTAGGTATCGCCATAGTGGTTCCATAAATGATTTATAAGATCTTTTTGTAGCCGATTATGGAGTTATGCATCTCTAAACATAATCTGACGATCCAAATGAATGTTGAATTCCTCTTCTGTTAGTTATGTGTTTTGTCGGAATACTTCGGGTGCTAGTGAAGCACCTTTGTATTCATAATAACATTGCCCTTCATCCATATCTTGTTCATCTTCTATAATCATGTTGTATAGAACAATGAAGATAAACATGATTGTAGACATCTTTTTCCTAGACCGCAACCGACATATATTACTTATCATTGCAAATCTAGATTATAAAACACCGAATGCTCATTGTACATCTTTTCTTTGTCCCTCCTGCATTGCCGCAAATTTAGCTTGTTTAGGAGTCAATGGATTTGGACATGTTTTAACAATGGTGCTCCATTTTGGTTAAATGCCATCACCTAGGTAATAGCCATGGTTGTAAGTATTTTGGCCCAGGGTAAATGTTAAAGGAGGAACCTGGCCTTGAGTAAGATCATTGAACAGATGAGATCTTTCTATAACATTTAAGTCATTATTCGAACCAGGGATTCTAAAGAAAGCGTGCCATATCCACAAATTGTACGATGCTACAACTTCCAAAATGATGGTTGGTCACCTTTCCATGCCATTGTATGCACCTTGTAATCCCTTAGGGCAGTTCTTCCATTCCCAATGCATACAGTCCAGACTTCCTAACATGCCCGGCCATCCCCTGCTTTCGTGTATCTCTCTGATTCGCAATATATCTGCCTCATTCAGATACCTTAAGTATTCTTCTCTATAGACTTCCACTACAGCTTGACAAAAATTTTCAAGTGTTTCAAATGTCATGCTCTCTGTTATTCGGTATGCATCATCCAGTGCATCAGCAGAAGTGTCATAAGCTAACATTCTCATAACGGCCGTCATTTTCTGTTCAACGGATAGCCCCTGTGTCTTTGATGCATTTTATTCGTACTTAAAGTAATCATTTTTACCTTGAATACCCACCAATATCCAAAGAAATAGGTTTCTCCACATCCTGTATCTTCTACGAAACATAATCTTGCATCAGAAACATATGGTATTTAGCTTGATTTTGGTTTATAAACTTCCTTCCAGGAACCGATCCCCCTCGAGTTATGGATGATGAACCGTAGGCTTCATGGTATAAGTCTCGTATTTCATGTAATTCTTCTGCTTCCTCTTGAAGGATTTCTTCTTCCTCTGAATCGCTATCAAAATCCATCATGCATTTCATAAAATAGGAATCCATTTTTTTGTGAATATGTTTAGGTATGAGATATGGTTTGAAATGTTGTTATTGTATATATAAGGTATGAGGTCTTGATTTTTGTATAGCTTTATTATTTTATGTGTTCCTTTATTAAATTGTGTGCATCTTTATTGGTTGGAGTGTGCTTTTGTTGGTAACAGTGTATTGGCGTTGTGTTGTGTGCAGTTTTATGGGTTTTAGTGTCCCTTTGTCGATATGTGTGCAAAGGCAGTGCTCCTTTATTGGTACGAGTGCTTTTTTATTGGTACGAGTGCCCCTTTATTGATAACTAGTGCTCCTTAATGGATAACTATGTTAGTCAAGTGTGTAGTGTGCAACTTAATAGAATCATCAAGTTATATACCCAAGGAATTAAACAAGTAGGGTTGCCCCTAATAAATAATCGTTGCAATGTACAGTGGTACAATAAACAAGAAAGTGATATTTGCAGAATCAGACAAAGACTTTGTGGATATATTGTTCATCTTTCTAACTATACCTATTGGTAAAGTTATTCAAATAAAATGTGCATGTAAAGAAAAGTGGAAACAGTGACGTTAAGGGTTGTCTCCTATTTATTAATAAACAAAGTTCAAAAGTTTATATTTAAATATAATTAAAATGAGCTCGCCGCAATGCGACAGTTCATAATTTAACGTTTCGAATTTCAATTCAGTATAGAGAACTCAATTTAAGTCGAAATTCTTTGGAACAATAATCGTCAGAACCGATTGGATAATAGTTTTCTAATGGAAGAGAAAAATATGGATTTCGACTTATAGATTTTGGGTTATGTAAAAAACAAGTTTCTAGTAAAACAGCGCCATAATCGTTTAAAAACCATAACGGTTTATTTAATAAAATCGAAATATTTTAAGTTAATGAGTCAAGCGGCCAGGGTCGTCCAGTTTCTTTAGATCGATATATGGACGAATGAGAATTTCAAACAGTTATATATAAATATAAAAGAGTAGTTAGGGTCGTATAGTTTCTTTAGATTGATATATGGACGAATGAGATTGAAGTTCAAACAGTTATATATAAATATATATGAATAATTACTTAAAGGGTCCATTACACAAAACATCATAAAATATGGTTGCCAACATGAAGATAACAAAGTGTAGTACAACGTGCATCAACGTGACATAAGAACATGATAAAACATGAAAAAATAACATAAAGTCCAGTACATCAAGTCATACACATATATATATCATGATAACCGTAAGCAAAATATCATCATCACGATCCTCATGAAAGTCAACCTGAATTGGCAGCATCATCATGCTCAGACTCCTCACCATCCTCCTCCATGTCATCCTCTCTATAATATGGAATAACGTCGTCATCATCACTACCCCATGCTCGATTCAACGTGCGTGACCGACCCTGTGTTTCCAAAGCCCCAACCGAACGACCGAGCCCTGTGTTTCCAAAGCCCCAACCGAACGACCGAGCCCTGTGTCCGACCCCTTGGCTTGACGGCCTGAACACTTCATTGCATAAGGTGACGAACCATGGAACGACCGACCACGTCTTCATGTGCACGACCGACCAGCTAGCTCAAGCCAATGCTATGCTCGACCGTCCCCTCCTCTTGTACTACACATTTTACTACACGCTCGACACATGGCCTGTACAGCACCAAACCAAGTCCAATTTCGACCAAAACTTTGCCAAATGATATAATCGACGAAATGTACTCGTCTAATCCATCCAACACAACCATAGGCATGTTATGAGATCACTTATAACATGGATATGACAATTTCGTCAAAATCATACAATTTGCACCAAAATCACAATAATTGAACATATGATCTAAATTGTTGATCTAACTTGCATAAACATATGAAATAGCATAGGAATTACCGGTTTAAACTTGCAAAATTAGATCATAGGGTTATTCATATGAAAATGAACTTACCAAGGTGTAGATCTATGAGAAAATGCTTGAATTTGATGAAAAACATGACCAAACATTCATATACTTGATTGGATCCATGTGAGAGTTGCATATCACTCATCAATTCTCCAAAACAAGCTAAAAGCAATGAATTAAGATTCCGGACAGCGAGGAATTGGATCCAAACTCCTTGATTCAATGAACTCGCCCTCGGAACGATGTAGATCTAGCCTCAAATGGTGTAGATCTTTGATTTCCAAAGCTCTAATGATGTAAAGATGGAGAAACGGAGGAATGAAGGATCCCTTGGCTCTTCAAATGAGAGAATAGGAAAAGTAAACTATTTCCCATACCTCCCACCCCTTATTTATAGCCTTCCACCTGCCCACTAATTGGCCTCTTCAAATCAGTCCATTATGGCTTAAAAACCTGAACAACCAACTATTAAACATTAAAACAACGATTCCTCCCAAATCGTTAACCAAATTGTTAATGTAACCACTCTACGAAAAGACAATCATCATTTCCTTTCCAATGGCAAAGGTCTCACCACCTGATTCGACCTGAATCAAAAGTTATGCCAGGTACAAGACAAACAAGGGCAAAATGGTCACAAACAAAATTGGTAAAATTATGTGATGTGCACGTAAAAATGCACATTTATATTCACATATTTATTCTTGTTTAGTTGAATAAATGAACATTTTTGGGTATTTTATATGATCAAATCCTGTTTTAAATATTTCCAAAACCATCACTTATTTTGGGAAGAAGTGGTCACTTGTGCATGTTTTAATTTGTGAAATCTTTTACTTGTTCCTTGTATCTCTTGTAGTAATTTTGGAGCTAAAAGGATATATACACATGAAAAGATGAGGAAAAGCATGCATTTACACAGAAGGAGGCAAGGAATTAATTCATGTTATGGATAGTGGAGGCCCACACCTTTCAAGTAGCCCACTTTCTCTTAAGCTTCATATTAAAGACTAATTGAATGAGAAAAAGGCCCATTCTACATGACTTATTAGTGGCAAATGGCAACTAGGAGCTTCATGAATGGGCATTTCAGGGATTCCCAAAGAAAGTGATTAGGATTTTAGGGATTTTTGATCACATATATATATACCCCTTTGTTTCATGTATTGGAGGATCTCCTTTTTTTGCATATGAAAGTGAAAGTGATCAAATAAATAAAAATGACTTCCAAGCCTATTTCTTTTATATCTCTCTTATGTCTCTTTTAATTTCTATGCTCTACTTTATGTTAGTAGTTTAGATTTTCTTTTCTGCAAGTAGTGTAATTTTATTTTATGCAATTAGTTAGTAGTTAATATCTTGTCTTCATTATTTACTCTCTATTTTTGTTGTTCTTCAATGTTGAAATCTATTTGTGTTGAAATAATCACACAGATGAGGAGCTAAACCCCTACAACTTAGGGGTGATGAAGCTCTCTAATCATACAGATTCAACATAGTTTATTTTTCATGATCTCTATTTGTGCTTATTAAAGAATGGATGTTTAGTGTATTTTGTTAATCAAGCTTGGTTTTAATGATCTATGCCTCTAATTAATAAAGGATAGATCATGCTTGATCAAATGACACAACAAAATTTGCATCTTCAACCATATATGATTTTGGAAAAAAGAGGAAGTTTTAATCAACATTTGATATTCTACATTACTAACTAATAGTAAATAGAGTATTCTTAAAATTGATGTTGCTTTCAACTTATTGTCTTTTTCATGAGAATTGAATAGTGAATTAGATTTGTGCTATAATTTGATGACTTATGTTGTGCTAATTAATAGCATAAATATGTCATACTTATAATAAACACAACAACTAATCTCACTTACAACCAAACAAAAAGAGATCATAACTTCGTCATGTCAATTTGTGTGATCTAGAGAATGAAAACACCTCTAAATTGCTCTTAACCAATAATTTCATTCTCAACTTAGTCATTAGTTTTGTTAAATTTTAGTTAACACATTTTAAAGTTTGGTTTAATTTGATTGAATTAATTAAAATTATTTCTTTCCTTGTGGATCAACTCGTACTCGCTAAGTACTACAAATGTACCCCGTGCGCTTGCGGTTTATTACGCTTCGCGACGATTTTCTAATTCATAGAATATTCGTCATCGAACATGTTTTGGCACCGTAACCGGGGAAGGTAATTAATTTTGATTTTATTTTTCGGATTAATTTTGCTGTTTTTCTTTAAAAAAAAAGTGTTTGGTTTATTTTTTTTATTTTTTCCTTCTATTTTCTTGTATATATTGAAAGAAAATTTTTGTTTAGGTGATTTGGTATTATTTATTGGTACTAAATCTGAAAACAAGAGAAAAATAATAATTATTCTTGCCGTTTTTTCCCCATCAATTTCTTGTCGTGTATTTTCTCAACTTTCTTTCCCTTTTTTTCAATTTCCTTTCCAATTTATTTCTATAATCTATCTTTCCTTTTGTTTACATTTTATTTCCAAAAACTAAAAAAATCTTACCAAATTTTTTTTCCTTCTTTTTTATTTAAAAGAAATCTTACCAAATTCAGACACTCTGGTATTGTTCTCTTGTCCCTTGTTTTTATTTAATTGCATTGTTGTTTGTTTGCATTAAAAAATATCCAAAAACAAAATAAAAATTCATTTGTAGTTGCATCATTGATTCACGTTTAATTTCTGTTTTGCGTTCATCTTTTTTTTAAGGACATCATTATATTTTGACAAATTGGTTTATTTCTAACGAATTGTTTCTCGGTGTCTAGACTACAGCAGAGTAATAACTGATTATAAATATTATGGTGATTATATTATATCGTTTGTTCCTCTGAAGGTACATAAACCTTCAGCTGCATTGCTAGGGTGATTCCTGGTGCATCGATAACTCCTGTCCGTTAACTGGCTAGGAAATCTTTTGTTGAAATTAATCTAACCATCATTATATAATTTTAGAAAATTTGTAAATAAGTAATTTGCATTCATATAGTTGCATTAGGTTCATGCATATATAAAAAAATACAAAAAAAAAACAATTTTCTTTTGTGAATATTTCATTTTCTCATACCAAAAAAAAGGAAAAAAAGAATTCTTGAAAATGTCCCAATTTCCTTATCCTCACGAATTTTACAATAGTTGTGAAAATCAATATAATCCATATAATTTTACACCAAATTCAAATGGATATTTTAATAATAAATATTGTACGAACAATTTTCAAAATAATTCGGATTTTGCACCACAAAATTTTCAAACTAACGATCAGCCCTCAACTCTTGAAACAAAAATTGAATATATACTTGAAATGAGCATACAAAAAAATCAAAAAATAAATGAATGGTGTAATTCATATTTTTGCAACAATTCGAGTCAAAGTTTTCAAAATAATCAAAATTCGAATTCATTTCCAAATTCAAACGATTTTGATTATAACCCCAGCCAAATCAATTTCGAACTCCAAAATGAATTTCAAATTCAAAATGGAATGTGAATCACTTTACAAATGATTTTAGCAATGGGAATAATTTCAATTGTGGTGCAACTGAAATTTTTTGTTCTTAGCAATTTCAAATTGAAAAATCTCATGTAAATAATTATAAATTTGATTTTGTTGATCAAAGGAATGAAATTCACGATAATCACACGAGTTTGTTGTTTTAAGACTACTTGAATTTTCATGATAAACAAAATAATCAAATCTAAATGTGTAACGATTCAAATAAAATTCCACCTATGCCCACAATCGAAGATCTTCAACTAACGACTTTTGAAATTGATGAAAATATTAATGAAGTTGTTGAAAGCTTTGTGGTTGATTTGAATTAAAATTCTCTTGAAATCGAAGACGTCAATCTTCAATTTGATCTTCTTCTCTCAGAATCTAAAAGGCTTGAAAATTTAGCAACTTTAGATTGTCAACTTGACAAAAATGATGAAGCTGTTAACAATTGTTTAAGTGAGGACGACTTTGATGAGCGAAAAACTTCTTGAACTGATTGACGATAATATTGTTGGGTCTGAAACTGAAAATAAAACATTTGAAAACATTGAAATTCTTGGAGATGAAAACAATGAGACTGCTGAATGTGATCGTAAACACAATGACGATTTTTCTGGAACTATTGAAACCTCTTGCAACTTGATCATTTCAACTGAACCTCACTTTGATCTCTTGTTTTTCAATGATAAATTTCTACAGTATATGAATTTTTTCTGGAATAACTCGGTTTTTGAGAAAACACAAGTTCGAAATTTACTGAAAATTCATTTGTTTGGTTTTGACTTTAGGTTTACGAATGTATCTTTAGTTAATAAAATTTCAAATATCAAAGCAAAACCGAACAGTATTTCTCAAAACAAGTGTGGAGCTGAGAGTGATGCTTACGTCTCTCAGTTAATACATCATCTAAACAAATCAAACTTTGTTTTTGAAACTTTTACTGAACCCCGGATTGATGACCTCTCTTTAGTTGCTACAAAAATTCAATTCGATTTTAGGATCAACTGTAAGCTCAAAATTTTAAGATTAGCAACTCAAATTTTGGAAAAACACTTATTTTTTCGAATCTGACATGTAATATACAATCCTTCATAATTTGGTTTTTTGTGCTTAAGCTGTGTCTCATAATCTTAATGAGGCTGATCCATTGGTCCCTCGTGGACTGGTTCATCTATTCAATGACTGCATATTTTCTACATGCACATTTGGTAAGTCACACTAACCTTCTTTTGCATATATGTAAATATTTTCTTCCGTTCGCTCATTGTGTCATGCATTGACTGTGGGGACACAGTCGAAATCAGGTGTGGGGGGCTCATTTTCATTCTGTCTTGCATAGTTTAAGTTTGCATTTTTTTTCCTTTTTCTTAAGAAAAGAGTTTCGTGCTTTTATTTACTTTTAAATAAGACATGATGGAGTTATTAGTATACAATTTTGGTTGTTCGATTAAAATGTTTGGAGATTTACTTCTCTTAACGGATAACGGAAGAAAAGTTTGAATTATGAGCAAATTTTGTGTAACTGGTATATAGGGAAATTCATAGGTGATGAGTATGAAATGTTTTCTGAATTGTAATCCGATTAAATGAATGGTTGATTTAGACTACTTGCGATAACATTTTATATCTTTTAAGTGAAGTTGCGCTAAGATATTCTCGCTTAACTCTCTCTCTTATGTAAAAAAAAGAAGAAAAAAAGAATAAAAAAAACGTATATAATAATCCAAGGGTATCGAACATTGCATGTAAATATAGCGTTGGTGTGCAAACCCGACAAGCTCTGTCCCAACTCTCATGTCAGTCCATGAGGCAGTGCATGGGTAGGATACCTTGGTCTCATTTTATGAGTTGGACACCTAAGGATTATCGGCATCTTGTTGACAAAGTCGGCGTCGGTCTGCACAATTCGCTAAGCTATATCCCAAACTCTCATGGTTGGCATATCTTGGTCTTTTCGGTTAGGTGTTTGTAAATAGTAATAATGTAAATAATTTGTAATAAAAAGAAGGTAAGCACTTGAATTCCAAGCATTATCTTCACTTATTCGACCTAACTTGTTAACCAAAATGAAATTGAGATGCCATTTTACGACTGTTGATATCGATTATAGAATTCATTTCATACTTGCATTATGTTTCTACCAAAACAACTGGCCAAGCTAGAGGAGTTTGTGATGATGGCCTAACTTTTGTTTGAAGTTTTGATTAGTAAAGGACTCAAATTTCATAGTGACGACACAAATTTGCGTTAACTCATTCATGTAATATTCAAAAGTAAATTATCCATTCGTAAATATTCCTTTAAAAGCTTGCATTCATCTTGTAAATATTTTCTAGTCTTGCATTTTGTAAATATTTTTTGCGTTCAACTTTTGGATTTTGTGGGTAGTATCCGCTGCAAACCCTCACGAGATGACACTCGTCCTACTGGGGTCACCTAGAGGTTTAATGGCTTGTTGCATATGCTCAATGCAATCATGCTCTCTACGAAAACGGATTTAGCTAAGTTTTTACTTTATTCGGGGACGAATAAAAAGATAAGTATGGGAGTATTTGATATGCACGTAAAAATGCACATTTATATTCACATATTTATTCTTGTTTAGTTGAATAAATGAACATTTTTGGGTATTTTATATGATCAAACCATGTTTTAAATATTTTCAAAATCATCACTTATTTTGGGAAGAAGTGGTCACTTGTGAATGTTTTAATTTGTGAAATCTTTTACTTGTTCCCTATATCTCTTGTAGGAATTTTGGAGCTAAAAGCATATATACACATGAAGAGATGAGGGAAAGCATGCATTTACACAGAAGGAGGCAAAGAATTAATTCATTTTATGGATAGTGGAGGCCCACACCTTTCAACTAGCCCACTTGCTCTTAAGCTTCATATTAAAGACTAATTGAATGGGACAAAAGGCTCGTTCTACATGACTTATTAGTGGCTAATGGCAATTAAGAGCTCCATGAATGGGTATTTCGGGGATTCCCAAGGAAAGTGATTAGGGTTTTAGGGTTTTTTGATCATATATATATATATATATATATATATATATATATATATATATATATATATATATATATACCCATTTGTTTCATGTATTGGAGGATCTCCTTTTTTTGCATATGAAAGTGAAAGTGATCAAATAAATAAAAATGGCTTTCAAGCCTATTTCTTTTATATCTCTCTTATGTCTCTTTTAATTTCTATGCTCTACTTTATGTTAGTAGTTTAGATTTTCTTTTCTACAAGCTATGTAATTTTATGCAATTAGTTAGTAATTAATATTTTGTCTTCATTATTTACTCTCTGTTTTTGTTGTTCTTCAATGTTGAAATCTATTTATGTTGAAATAATCACACAAATGAGGAGCTAAACCCCTACAATTTAGGGGTGATGAAGCTCTCTAATCACATAGGTTCAACATAGTTTATTTTTCATGATCTTTATTTGTGCTTATTAAAGAATGGATGTTTAGTATATTTTTTTTAATCATGCTTGGTTTTGATGATCTAAGCCTCTAATTAATAAAGGATAGATCATGCTTGATTAAATGACACAACAAAATTTGCCTGTTCATCTATATATAATTTTGGCAAAAGAGGAAGTGTTAATCAACATTTGATATTCTCTATTACTAACTAATAGTAAATATAGTATTCTTAAAATTGATGTTGCTTTCAACTAGTTGCCTTTTTCTTGAGAATTGAATAGTGAATTAGATTTGTGTTATAGTTTGATGACTTATGTTATGTTAATTAATAGCATAAATATGTCATACTTATGATAAACACAATAAATAATCTCACTTATGACCAAACAAAAAGAGATCATAACTTCATCATGTTGATTTGTGTGATCTAGAGAGTGAAAAAACCTCTAAATCGTTCTTAACCAATAGTTTCATTCTCAACCTAGTCATTAGTTTTGTTAAATTTTAGTTAACACATTTTAAAGTTTGGTTTAATTTGATTTAATTTAATTAAAATTATTTCTTTCTCTGTGGATCGACTTGTACTCGCTAACGTACTACAAGTGTACGTCGTGCACTTGCAGTTTATTACACTTTACGACGATTTCCTAGTTCATAGAATATTTGTCGTCGAATATTATGGACATGTCTCACATCTCCATAAGCAACATATTAAAATATGAGAATGATCCAACCCTCAGGGAATAAAATAAAAATATTTTACGATCCTCTGATACGTTAAATGTGGGCTGTTACATTCTTCCATCTTACGAATTTCACCCCCGAAATTCCAAGCAAACACTAGCAACCACAACAATTCCACAAGCCTATCATCCATGAGAAGCCGATTCTATCATCCAAACTAGCAACCATCAAGCCATGCATCCATAGCATTATCCTAGCATGCAGATTCTATCAAACAATAACAAGATACAACGATGATACGATATCAAAGGGTCCTACCGACGAAGAGTTCTGGATGATTCGCCTTCATGCTCTCTTCAGTCTCCCACGTACAATCGTCACCATCTTCACTCCACTGTACCTGGACTAGCTTAACCGTCTTCCTCCGAAGTTGTTTCATGTCATTCCCCACAACTCGAAGTGGCTTACGATGTCTCGCAACTACGGTCTCTTCTAGTTCTTCGTACTGCTCTGGAGATACCACGACATTCGAATCATGCATGAACTTCCGTAGAAATGATACATGGAACACATTATGCACATTTGACATCTTCTCGGGTAACTCCAATCTACATGCGAGCTTTCCAATTCGCTCGACTGTCGGAAATGGTCCAATGAACCTAGAATCTAACTTTCCTTTATTTCCAAATCGAACCACATGCTACAAAGGCGAAATCTTCACGAAAACGATGTCTCCCACGTCGAAGTCCAAATCCTTATCGATGCTTATCAGCATAGCTCTTCTGACGATCTTGAGCTGCCTTCATTGAACAATCTCGATACAATTTGAGGTTTCTCTAATCACCTCTGGTCCAAATATCAACTTATCTCCAGTTTGCGGGCTGGAGAATTACATGGTCGACCATACAATGCCTCGTATGGTGCCATCCCGATGCGCGATTGGTAGTTATTATTATATGCAAACTCAACTAAATGTAGATGGCCTTCCCATGATCCTCCAAAGTCTAACACATGAGCCTTAGGAGATCTTCCAAAACTCAGTTAACCCTCTCGGTTTGACCATCGGTTTGGGGATGGTAAGCCGTACTTAGGCACAAATCGGTTCCCAACGCTTCCTGCGAACTCCTCCAAAATCCACTTGTGAACAATGGATCTTGGTCACTCACTATGCTCTTTAGATACCATGGAATCTAACTATCCATTTCACATAAAGTTCAACCAACTTCGATGTCGTCCTAGTTGACTTGACAGGAATGAACCTTGCACTTTTGGTCAAGTGATTCACGATAACCCAAATCCCTTCATTTCCTGCCCTCGTCCTTGGTAATCCGCCGATAAAATCCATCGATATCTGCTCCCACTTCCACGTAGGGACTTCCAATGGCTTAAGCAAACCACTCGGCTTCTTCTATTTAGTTTTCACCAACTGACAGTTTATTCACTTGGAAATGAACTTTCCAATATCTCTTTTCATCAATTCACAGTAGTAGACTCGCTTCATGTTGATACATCTTATTGCCATCGGGATGAATTGTCAACTTCGAGTGATGACATTCCCTCAGAATCTTATCTCTCAGTCTGTTGATACCAGAAACAACTAATCGCCTTTGCTTTCGAAGCCAACCTTCTAGATCGACTACGAACTCGTTATCCTATGGTTTCAGTTTTTGGATAAACTCGAAAAGCTGTACATCTCACTTTTGGCTCTTGCCAATCCTTTCGATAAGAGTAGGTCTTATTAACAAGATTGCCAACATTTCAGGTTCCAATTCACACCTTGTCCTGAAATCAAACCTTGCCAAATACTCAAGGCTCTTCCATTCCGTAAACATCGCTCCCAAACTTGCGTTTCTTCGACTCTACGCATTTGCAACTGTGTTACCTTTACCAGGAGTGTAGGCTATACCAAAATGGTATGATTCCAAAAACTCTAACCAACGTTGTTGCCGAAGATTCAATTTCTTTTGAGAGAAAAGATACTTCAACGGCTTGTGATCCATAAACAACTCGAATCGAACTCCCAACAAATAATGTCTCCACTTCTTTAGAGCAAAGACAATCGCCACCAACTCCAAATCATGAGTTGGATAATTCCTTTCATGCGGCTTTATCTGTCGACTCGTGTAGTCTACAACCTTATCCTTCTGCATCAGCACTACTCCAAGTCCAGTGCCACATGCATCGGTATATACCACCATCTCTTCATTCCCATTTGGAATGGTCAACATAGGAGCACTGCTTAGTCTCACCTTCAGGATTCCAAAAGCTTTCTCACACTTTGCATCCCATGTGAACACTTGGTTTTTCTTTGTCAATCATGTCAACGGTGCAGCTACCTTGGAGAAATCTTGATAAACCGTCGCTAATAACCAGCCAACCCATGGAAGCTTCTCACATCTGTCACATTCTTAGATCTATCCCAGTCTTCAATTGCTGCCTATTTAGCGGGGTTAACGCTATCCCATTAGTGGAAACAACATGGCCTAAGAACTTCACTTCACCCTTCCAGAAGTGGCACTTCGAAAACTTAGCTTTCAGCTGATGCTTTCGCAAGATTTCCAACACAACTCTCAAGTGCGTCAGATGTTCTTCCTCGTTCCGAGAGTAAACTAGAATAACATCCACGAACACAAGCACGAACTTGTTCAACTGATCTCTGAAAACTCTATTCATAAGATTCACAAAATACGCTGGCGCTTTAGTCAACCCGAATGACATCACTAACTATTCGAAGAAATCGGATGGTGTCCTAAAGGCAGTCTTTGGCACACTATCCTTTGCCATCCTTAACTGGTGAAATCCCGTTTCCAAATCCATCTGAGAAAACACTTTGGCCTTGTGAAGTAGATCGAACAAGTCATCAATCCTTGGCAACAGATACTTGTTCTTCTTCGTCACCTTGTACAGCTCACGATAGTCCGCACACAATCTTAACGAGCCATCTGCCTTGGTAGCAAACGCTACTAGTGCGCCTCACTCGGAAAAACTTCTCCGAATGAATCCCTTTCTTAGAAGGTCACAAACTTGCACCTCCAACTCTCACTGTTCCTTGGGCGCCATCCGCCTAAGAGGCATAACGATTGGTCTAGCACCCTCGACCAAATCGATCCTAAACTCATTCTCATGATGCGGAGGCAAACCTTTGACCTCGTCAAAGACATCTTCATACTCATTAGTGATCAACACAGATGACAAGTCTTCCTGTGGAATCACAAGCGAATATAGATAGCTTACGAAGTCCCCGTCTTCGAGCTTGCATCTAATCAATACCTTTTGCCCTTCCACATCCCCGACTCTCACCTCTAGCTTCTCGCAATTCACCCTTGCCGCATACCTGTTGAGCCAATCCATGCCCAAGATGATCCCAAACCTAGCGAAGTTAAGAACAAAGCAATCACACACCAAAAAACAACCATGACTCAACAACATTAGACTATGACAAATCATGCAAAGATTGGACGAACCCCCAACTGGATTAGTCACTACGAATGGTCTATCACAAATCTCGGGTTCCAAACCCAAGTGGCACACAAGCTCATTACAAATGAATGAATGTGATGCTCCAGTATCAAACAAAACTCGAACTGAATCACCTAGGACAGATAGAGTACCTTATACGACGACACCCTTTCCTTTCTCCTTTGCAGTAGGAGCTCTCAAAGAAGTTGGTATGGCTTCCAAAGCATAAGCCTACATAACCTGGCTCCCTTTAGTCGGTTCTGGATAGTCCTTCTTGAGATGCCCATTCTTGCCACAATCGTGACACTTCTTCTCAACCTTCGGATTCTTGCAATTATTATCAAAATGGACTTTCTGTTGCTAGTTAAAGCAAACCACCTCACTCTTAGGCTTCTTCTGGCCATTCTTTCTTTTCAGCTGTTGGTGCTTCCTCTTCTTATTATTACCACCCTGTTGTCGTTTCTAAGCTTCTGTGGTTGCAGTGCAACATTTTCTTGCTTAGGAAACAAGATCTCAGGGCGAACAGCTTTTTCCGCGAGCTTCTCAAATGAATCATCAAGGTGATCCACCAACGGTCTTATTATGTAGGCATATAGACCCATGACGAACTTCTTGTTCTTCTGATAGGGTGTATCAATGTATGAACGAGCATATCTGGACAAGGCTTCAGAGTCAGAAATGTAGTCAAGCACAGGACGACCATTCTGCTTCAATTCCACAAATTTCTTGAATAGAGAAGATTTCTGAGCTGTGGAGATAAACTTTGCCTTAAACATAGCCTGAAATTGTTCCCTTGAAATCTCTTCCTCTTGAGTCTCAAGTGTAACGGAATTCCACCATTCCATGGACTTGCCTTGCAGCTGCTTTGATGCAAACTTCCTCTTGGTTGCATCTTCTAATCCCAAGTCTCCAAAGATACAAACACAATAATCCATCCACCTATGAACCTCTTCAGCTGGCTCAGTTCCTTTGAATGGTTTTCCTCTTAGAGATGTAAAGTCCTTGCATAGCTTTGCGAAATCCACAACCCTAGGCAACTGAACACCTACATCCACCGTAGCTGCCATTGAAGCGGGCACCCTTCGCATGAATGCCTCCGTCATGGCTTCAAACATGGTAGGGTAGTCTGTTTCATCGCTATTCCCCCTCCAGTATTAGCTTCCCTAGCAGCATGTCTTGATGCTCGTCTACTCATTCTAAATATGCAATTTAGAATAATTAGCCACTTTCAAGAAAACTGCTAAAGGAATACAACCGCTCCTACTATATATGCTAATATTTATATAGTAAGCATCCAGTTTAAATCTACAAGTATGTCTATCATAGGTAATTACGTCTTAGAACTTTTGCTAGAATAGTTAACCAGAGCTATGATACCAAATGTCACGACTGCCCACAACCCCCGCGCTAAACAAGAAGAATAATATGCTGAAAGACGTGCCAGGCATCTATGGACGATCATCATGGTATGATAACACAATCGAAACCTGTCGTAAATCCCACAATGCAAGGTTAAAATATAATAGAATATATACAACATGTATTAATAGTGAGGCAGAAAACACTGGACTTTCATAACGACTAGAAAGTAATACCCATATACTTGAATTACAACAATAGAGTTTGTACAAATTGCCTCACTACAGCACTCAGAGAATAACAAACCGTGGAAATTCAAATACTATATAGTAGAAAGATAGTATGCCAGCTTCCTTCTCGCCTCTGAACAGCTACATCGTCCTCACTAAGCAATCACCTATCACCTACCACCTAGTCTGCCCATCCAAAACAGATGAACAACCCAAGGTAATAAGAGGGAAAGATAAAACCTTGAGTCAGACAACAGTCTTAGTGAGCGATAAAACATCTAACAAACAACATCAATGAAGTATATGAGAATGAATCGAACTAATCTACCAACAACACCATAGAAGAACCCAACTTCTGTCTTACCCACATCGGACAGTGATAACCTTTACATCAAACAATTCAACCATTCGTCCATGGAAACCAGAACACCCATTCAATCATGGTAAATTACTCATGACATCCAAATTATATATCTCATGTAAACCATCCTAATCGAATTCAACATCCCTCAAGCACAAGCCCCAGAGGCCTAAACCAATATCAAACAAGCACCCAAGGAACATCTCCTTCGACGTTGGACGGTCTACATGAGACGGTACAAACGGAGCAACAATCATCCATGACTAACTCTGGATATCACCGCCAATCTTGCTTTGAAACCATCATTAATCGTATGACGGCCCATCATGACTACCATATGTCAAGGGCTAATGGTAACCCCAGTCTAGCAAGAACTCCATACGCCATCATGACTCGTGTGTTTTTCTTCTCAAATCTCGACAACTATGCCCTTCACGACTACCCAAGGTACGAGGCCCTTCATGACTGCCCAAAGTACCCCTGCTTTGAGTCTGCTAGAACTTACGATAACGATAATCTCTCGGCCTTCGCATCTCTAGCCATCAACTCTGATGACCATCCATTTTCTCAAGTCCCCCTTGAGTATCCATTATCTAAGATCTCAAAACACCCTTGAGTCGTATTCCCATTTGATGCTTTACATTAATCATCGAATTTATCACACCACTTCGAACATCCTCATTTGGACTCTCGTCGAAGTCACCCTCACCATCGAACCAAACAACTTCAATATAGTCTATAGCATCCACACACATTTTCTAAAGAAACAAATCACAACACTCATGTGATTCACTATAGCATTTAGAAGCGCTGCTAAATCTCTTCAATTCATATCCGACCGACCATGCTAGAGACCAACGACCCCCCTGCATCAGAAATGACCACATGCCATCAAGGATCGACCGACCCCACCGCATCAAAACCGACCTCATGCCATCAAGGACCGACCGACCCCTCACTTGCTCAAACCAATGCTTGCTCGACCCTACCAGGCCGACATCCCCTTCTATTCAAGCCCATTCTTGACCCAACATGCGCGACTGACCCTGTCTCCGAAGCCCCAACCGAATGGCCGAGCCCTGTGCGCGACCCCTTGGCTTGACGACCCGAACACTTCATTGCATAAGGTGGCCAACCATGGAGCGACTGACCCCACTCCAGGCGCACGACTGACCGGATAGTTCGAGCCCATGCTATGCTCGAATGACCCCTCCTCCTGTACTACACATTGGACTACATGTTGTACTACACGCTCGACCCGTGGCCTGTACAGCCCCAAACCAAGTCCAATTTTGACGAAAACTTCACCAAATGATATATTCGACGAAATATACTCGTTTAATCCATCCAATACAACCATAGGCACGTTATGAGATCACTAACAACATGAATATGACAATTTCATTAAAATCATACAATTTTCACCAAAGTCACAATAATTGAACATATGATCTAAATTGTGGATATAACTTACATAAATATATGAAATAACATAGGAATTACCAGTTTAAACTTGCTAAATTAGATCATGGGGTTATTCATATGAAAATGAACTTACCAAGGTGTAGATCTATGAGAAAATGCTTGAATTTGATGAAAAACATGACCAAACATTCATATACTTGATTGAATCCATGTGAGAGATGCATATCACTCACCAATTCTCCAAAACAAGCTAAAAACACTGAATTAAGATTCCGGACAGCAAGGAATTGGATCCAAACTCCTTGAATAGATCTAGCGTCAAATGGTGTAGATCTTTGATTTCCTAAGCTCTAATAGTGGAAAGTGGAGAAATGGAGGATCCCTTGGCTCTTCCAAATGAGAGAATGGGAAAGTAAACTGTTTCCCATACCTCCCACCCCCTATTTATAGCCTTCCAGCAGCTCACTAATGGGCCTCTACAAATCAACCCATTATGGCTAAAAAAACATGAACAACCAACTGTTAAACCTTAAAATAGCGATTCCTCCCAAACCGCTAAGCCAAATCTTTAATGTTACCACTCTATGGAAAGGCAATCATTATTTCCTTTCCAATGGCACAGGTCTCACCACCTGATTCGACCTGAGTCAAAAGTTATACCCTATAGAAGACTGATAGAGACAAAACTGTCACAAACAAAATTGGTAAAAATTATGGACATGTCTTACATCCCCATAAGTAACAATTAAAATATGAGAATGATCCAACCTTCAGTGAATAAAACAAAAATATTTTATGATCCTTCGATACGTAAAATGTGGGCTGTTACAAGCTGTGTCGTCCATTTGAGGTCGAACTGTATGTCTCCTGATCTTCGTCACGCGTGGCGGCTTCCCGACATCTTGACCAATAAAATAAAAAATAAAAAATGAGGTTTTTGGGAGATGATGTGGAGGTAAGGCCTAGCGCGCAGTATTTATAGACGCACTAGGAGCGCACACCGATTTTATCGTTGCGTGAACCTCACGTGCCTATAAAATCAGTGCGCGTTGGATTTATAAACGCACGCCGATAAAATCGGCGCGCGTCTATTAAGCATTTCAACAGAAATCACCTTGAATCTTATGGGTTGTAATATTACGACCCATAAGTCTGTTGGGGATGCTCTAATGCGCATTAGTTTACAGGTTGTAGTTTTACATTTTTTTTTAATTTTTGTGTGTGAAAAGATCTTGATGACGGCCTATGTACATGTATATTTAACACTAAAAGTACACGAGGTATTTCTAAATATCAATAAATAATTTGTATTGAATTTGAATGTAAATAGTCGTATACACTACATTCAGTGATGTGGTATAGCAACTAATAAAGATATCAAATTAAAAAACTTTTTTTTTGGAAATGGGTAAACCGCCTCGTTAAAAACCTAAACTAATGCTCAGTGTAAGCACTAGCTAGGAAAAAAAGAGTGCAGCATTTTATTGACAACGAATCAATAAAAAATGTACAAAAATCCAAGTACAAAGGGCATATAAACAATTGATCAACAAGAGCCCAACCCAAATTCAAAACAAGAGATAAACATGACGAAGAAGAAACCGACCTGTCAGCAAAAACCTTAGAACTTGAGAAACCCATGTGACCGCTCCACGTGAGCATATTAGTAGACAAGCAGTCGAAGTAAAATAACTCCACTTGAACCCTTATTTCCCAAATTAGAGAAAAGTAAAACCTACTGTTGCGTCGCCAAGAACATTTCGAACAAAATCGATGGGAGTTAACCTTCGTCGTTGAGCTCGATACCCCACTTTTGTAGAATCCTCGTGTCTACGAGCTGCTGGACGCCTCTTCTAGACTTACGAAGTAAGTAATTAATATCCAGATTTATACATTCCCATCGTTGAAACTTATCTCTTCGTTGATTAGTGTGGATTCTTTCGTTTCTTTCCTTCAAGATATGGTAGATTGTAGTTGCTATGCTGCAAAAAGCGACGTCTTAAATGAAACCCTTATGTTGATATGCCGATTTGAGACAGAGCAGCTCGTTCTCCAGTAGTAACGGTTCTACGGTCGATGGTGGAAGTCCAAGATTAAATCTGCAGTGAATCCACAAATAAGATGCATAGGAAGACTGAAAAAACAGGTGATCCCTATCCTCTAAATTTACAAAACATAACACATAGTTAGGATTAACCTCACACCCCCACAAAATCATCTTGTCTTTAGTACTCAAACGGTTAAGCATTGCTTTATACGAACATAAAGAAATTTTAGGACTATTTATGTAATGCCACATTACTTTGCACCAGTCAAGCTCTGGTAAATGTTCTCTAGCAATGTACCACACTGAATAAAAAGAGAAATCATTCAGTTAATCATTCCAACTCCAGAAATATTGGTCATAAGAATGATGAATCGTGACCTTTCTGATCTTGTCTGACACCAGTCTAGTTGCTAGCTGATTATTAGTGTTGAACTTATCATTGTGTATAACACTACTTACCAGTAAATCTTCACCTCCACAAATACTTAGATAATCCCATCCTAGCAAATTAACTAGAATGTCGCTGTTTATCCAAGGACCGTACCATAACTTAGAGTCAATCCCATTAACTATACACCTATTAATGCATTGAAGTCCTAGTTTTCTGTGTTTTAGAATTGATTTCCAAGTACAAGAGCTATTAGAATCGCATTTCATAACCCAGAAATGTTCGTCAGCACAATGTCTACTCGTCATCCATTTTTTCCACAAGCTTTCCCCATTTACAAAATGCCATAACAATTTAAGGGCCGCAGTTGTCTTAATATCTTTAAAATTCCACAGACCTACACCCCCTTAATTTAGGTGTACATAAAGTATCCCACGTTATTTTATGAGATTTCCCAGCCCAGATGAAGTTAGAACACAAACTGTTAATCTTCCCAATGGTAGCTGGCGGTAATTGATATGTCAACATCCAATACAAAACCATTGGCATAATGACAGACCAAATTAGTTCCACGCTTCTCGGCATAGATAAAAGCATGTAATCCCAGCTATCCATTCTTTTTCTAATTTTATTAAAAAGTTGACCACAATCAGCAAAATTCAAGTAATTAGTAGACAACGGGATCCGCAAATATTTAAAAGGTAGCCTTCCTTCCTTCATGACAAGCATCTATAGAACTTGTGCTTTATTACTAACCCCTTTACTGAAAAAAAAACATTAGATTTGACAATGTTCAGCTTAAGACCTAAAATCCTTTTGTTTTCTTTAACACATTTTATTTTGGCCTTAGAAAAAATCATCAGATCATCAACGTAAATTAAATGTGTGATAATAGGATCATTTTTTTAGATAGGCTCCACTATTTTCATACTTCCTGCCTTAAACATAAGGATGGAAAAGTATTCCATAGCAATACAAAAGAGATAAGGTGATAGCGGATCCTCCTGTCGTAAACCTCTATTACTCAGAATAAAACCTTTCGGACTCCCATGAATTAAAATAGAGAAAGTTGGGGTGATAATGCAAGATCGAATAACACGAAAAATGATTCTAGGGAAACCCATCATAACTAACATATGACAAATAAACTCCCTATTAATCATGTCATACACTTTTTGATGATCAATCTTAATGCACAATTTGTTACTACCATTTCGATTAAAAATTCTTATAAGTTCATGAGCCAAAGAATGTTTTCAGTTATGTACCTACTCGGGATGAAAGCCGACTGATTACCTGAAATAAGATGCCTTAGATAAGGTTTTAATCTATTGCAAATCACTTTGGAAATAATTTTATACAGCACACTACAACATGAATTAGGCCTGAAATCAATGATACTAGAAGGTTTGTCAATTTTGGGAATGAGAGTGATAAAAGCATGATTGATACCTTTAGCCAATTTACCCGTTCTGAAAACCTCTTGGATCATATCTAGCATGATATCACAAAGATTAACCCAATGTATTTTGAATTTTTTTGCAAAGAACCCATCAGGTCCAGGACTTTTATCATCTTGGATGGAGAAGACTACCTTGCGGACTTCCTCCATACTTATACTTGAAGATAGGTGATTACGCCCTCTTTCATTAATAATGGTTTTACAATCTATATACTGAAAAGAATTATGACATGAAGCATTAGACATAAAAATATCTGAAAAGTACTTTATTGCCTCATTTTCTATGTAATCTTCATTGTGTTTAAGCTCTTCATTTTCCATAAACACTTTGCCATAGTTATTGATGTGCTTCCTAAGTGACATTTTTGCATGAATTTTTTTAATAAACAAGTCCCCTTCATTAAGCCAGGATATTTTAGACTTTTGACAGTTTTTAATGTATTGATTGATGCTTTGCTCCTTCTACCTAGTATAGGCTGCTTTAAGGCTGTCAAAAATATTATGATCACTAGGGAAATCATCCAACTCTTTCAAAATATCCCTAAAATTTTCTTCCATTTGCTTTAGGGTATCATCATCTTTAATTCTTTGACAATTCCATTTCTTCATAAGGATTTTGTATTCTTTCAAAAATAATTGGAATCTGTGCAGTTTTTTTCCTTCCCGGAAACAAAAATACAATTTTTCAAAAGCGGCAATAAAATAGTCCTAATAACATTCATTCAAGTGCCAAGAATTTATATATCTGAATGGTATATTCTTAATAACTCTATTTTCCATCCTGAAATTTATACAAATTGGTATGTTATCGCTCATAGGATTAGCATATCCATAAACATATATATATATATATCCGGGATCACTTCCAACAAACTGTAATTGTAGAACACCTTATCAATTTTAGTCGAACACCTTTTTTCTCCAAGTAAATTTAAAACCTGTGATGCTAAGTTCTTGAAGACCAGAGCTAGTAATGCAATCTATAAGACCCGACATGTATATAAAAGGGACAGCAGTGCCTCCCTTTTTGTCACTTAGGGAAGTAACATTATTAAAATCACCCAAAACTATCCACGGCACATTCACCTGTGTAGCTTCCTAGAAATCTCGGCCCAAAGTTTTTCTCTGTTTAGTAAGAAATTACTAGCGTAGATAAAGGTCATTCTACATTTGAAACCCCTTGTATTCTCAGCTAAAATGGACATATGTTGATAAGATTTAAATTCTACCTGAATTGACCATACATTAGTGTCCTACACAACAATGATTCTACCCTTGTTACCGCAGTCGTTGTTGTCCACCAATGACCATTTTGTTTGCAAAAAGGTTCTCAGCTTCCTAAACTTATCATCAGATAGTTTGTTTTCTAACAGGCCAATAATAGACGGCCTGAATTTGTTAAGGAACTTGACCACTTCGGACAATTTGTTCGGAGCGTTCAACCCCCTAACATTCCATGCAACAATGTTCATTTTATTTTGCTTTAGCTCCTTGTCGTTACTTTAGGAGGAGCAAAAGAGTTTGAGCTATTACCTTTCTTTTTAATATTATTGTACAGTGCATCCATTTCCTCATAAAATTTTTTGTTGCTCTCTACATACGCATATACATCAATGTCTTTCTCTGGGGGATCATCTTGTTTATCAAGGACTGCAATATGGTTAACCAAGTCTTCATCTTATGATTCTTCCCAATTTCCCACATGCCCTTCCTCTGTATCCTCGGCGCTGGTGTTAGTAACAGTCTCAGTCAGATTCATAAACGCACCAGAAGGGTTATTCTGTATTATAGCAATGTTTATAAATTCACTCTCCTTTTGTACTAGCATTTCAAACCTGTCTTGAATTATCAGCACATTTATCACTTGGTTATTTACTTCAGATTGTAAAGCATTATTTTCTCCTGCGTCTGTATTAATAACATTGTTATTAATAACGTCTGTATTATTATTGGGGAAGGTTACATTATTTTGTACTGCATCTGTAAAGTCTTCAGAAGACATGTCAATGATATTCTCTCGCATACATGCCATTCAAGTGTTATGTTTAGTTGTAGTATTTGCGTCCATATCTCCTCTATCTGAAATATCCACATCCCCTTGACCAATATCATCAGCTGATACAGTAGTATCCCCATTCTGAGTCATCGTTCTAAGTACCAAAACCTCTTCTAATTTTTTTTACACTGTTCAGTCGAGTGACCAAACACCCTGCAGTTTCTACAACAAATAGGCTTGTAAAGATAATCAACTTTCACCTTTAATTCCTCTCCCATATGCAGAACGACATCAACTTCGCCAGGGAAATCAGAACAAGCATACATTTCAATTAGAATTTTTGCAAAAGCCACTCTAGATTCATTGGCCGTTATTTTATCCATTTTAATTGGCCTTCCCAAAACACTTGCTATGGCACTTAAAGCTTCTTTATCCCACATTTCTAATTCAAGATTAGACAGCTCGACCCATAGAGGCATGGAAGTAAATAAATCTTTTTAAACCTCATTCCAGCCTCCCGATTTTTCAAAATAATCACTGCATTATCGACCAAATAAGGGCCTCCTTTAAGAATATTATCACAATCAACTGAATTTTCAAAGCGAATTATGAAAAAACCATTTTCTTTTGAGAGTAAAGCAAAGTTTCCAATCGGTTTCCACATGCATTCAATACTTTTTTTCCAGATGTATATGATAAGGTCGAGAGCCGTACACATAAAAAATAATTGAATTCTTCCATTTATCAGCTGATCTAGATAAAGATCTCTCTGAAACACAGGCCTTTTCCTTGTTATTGACTACCAAAGGTTTAATATATGTTAGATCCACGTAATTATTTTTTGTTTGACCAGTACCCCAGTAGCTGCCTTGATCCACGACATAGATCGACCAGCCAAAACATCAGCTTGGACAGATCTCCAATTTTGATCATAGAATTTTGAATTGTCGCTTTTCACGCGTTGGACCAGCGATGCTCTAGATTTAGATCGAACATCCGTTCCCCCAAAATCTGTAGCTCTAGGCTGATGAACTGCGATAGGAGCAGTATTTCGGGTTGTTTGAAACCCTACCTCTGACCAGAAAGTTTGTGGGTTAAAACAGCACCCCTTCCTCTATATCTGCCCATTTGAGAAGTCGACATAGACACATGTGAGCATTCAGATTGGTTTCCAAGAACCCTAGGTATACCTGTAGATCGTGATCCCATTTGTTCTCTCATCCGTGAAGATTCGTCAGGCCCTACCTCCATGATTTCTTTTCCGGCTCTTCGATTATGGGATGGATCAAGAGGGCGGCCTTCATCGTTAGTCCATCCAGATCTGGTAGCATCAATCATTAGTTTAGAAGAGAGGCCCTTCCTCCATGTTTTTATGATTTATGATCGAAATAAATAATTGATTTTGAAAGAAAACAAATTAAAAAAATAGTAGGACATGATGGATATTTTATTAATTTACTGTTAAGTAAAATCAGGAAAAATAATAATCTCAGATGTGTTCACTTATATGAAATCCATGCGTAATATAAACACAGTGGATCATTATTCAATATAATCTCAAATATCTTCACTTATATGGATTTGATCTTATACGTTCTATAGATTTTATTACAACTGCCTTGATATGTGAGAAAGGGAGACCATGTTCGATGAAGAGAGATTCAACATAAGTTTGGTGAAAACAAATTTTGATTTTTGAATAATGGTAAAAACGTTTAAGATAATTTTTGTAAATGTTTATTAGTAGTTAGTTTGCATCCAGTATCCATATAAATATAACACACCAAGTTTCACTTATGGAAGATGAAATGTCGTTTTTATAGGCCATTAGAAAAAAAATTGGTACTTACGAAATTATTTCCATTAAAAAACAAATTTTTGTTACTTAAGAAATTATTTTCATTTATTGTTAATTAATTTATAGCGATAGACTCTCTCTCTCTCTCTCTCTCTCTCTCTCTCTATATATATATATATATAGAGAGAGAGAGAGAGAGTATATATATAGAGAGAGAGTAGGGTTCTGCTACATCTCTTATATTGCACGTGAACTCCCCCCTTAATCTCCACCATCCATTCCCCCATTCATTCTCTCTCTTCCCACTAATAAATAATATTGAAACAGAAAGAGAGAGAATGGATGCGGAAATGGGTGGTGGAGATTAAGGGGGAGAGTTCACGTGTAATATAAGAGGTGTAGCGGAACCCTCCTCATATATATATATATATATATATATATATATTTGAAAATTGGTTCTCTTTATTATGAAACCAAAATAAAACCGCCTTTACGTGCCTCGTTAAAACCCAGCAATCCCCCTAATCTAAATGGGTGCCTTACCGGCAAAAAGAGTACACGTAACTTTGGTATAACATCTCTTCATTACATCTACAACACAGAAAAAAGTCTGATAAAAAACAAACATAATACGGAATTAAAACAGAAACCCTCTTCGGCCCAATAGTCTGCTTCTTTGAACATTCAAACCTCGCTCAAACTTTCATCAAACACTTCAACTACCCCGCATCAAACAGCTCAATTCCCCATCGCTCCAGAATTAAAACATTTCTCGAATTTCTAGCCGTTTTACTTCCATTGTTTCGGATTAAGTACTGAATTTCCCATTCAATTTGCATTAACTTTGTTGTTGAGTGAGTGCTTCGATTTTGAAAAATCCTTTGGTTCCTCTCCTTCCATATAAAATAAAGTGCAGTAGTAAACGATGCACAAGCCAAATCATGAATTTGATCCTGTTTTCCGAAACTTGAATGGAGAAATTTAGCTTCATTTCTCAGATCTACTACTCCACTTAAAGGTAGCATCAGTTTCTGCCTTAAAGAAATCCAGATATATGCAGCATAGTCACATTCAAAGAAGAGATGGTTTACTGATTCTGGATGATTATTACACAAAGGAAATGAGGTATCTGGTATATTGCCATGGTGAATGATCCTATCTTTGGTATTAAGCCTTCCCATAACAGCAAGGTAAGCAATGAATGACATCTTTTTACTATTCTTTTTATGCCAAATCACAAAGTACAGTATGTCACTTTCTTCATGTATTCTTATATAATTCCAACTTTTATGAAATGTAAATTGTCCTCCTTCACACCATTCATAGAAATCTTGTCTGTGATTCATATGGGTATTAATATGATTTATTTCTTGAATAAGTTCTCGGGTAGCAGGATGAATTTCTGGCACAAGCACACCATTTCTTATAATAGAATTAACTTTGATTTCACCATCACCAATCATAGAAACTCCGTGATACCCCAACAAGTCAACTAAACATTGACAATTAATCCATGGATCATACCATAAAGAAGTTTCTGAACCATTAGAAATCACTTTATTAAACAATTGTTTAGAATGAGTTCGAAGCCTTAACAATGATTTCCATGTTGATGAAGCATTATTATCATAAGCCGTAGTCCAAAAATGCTTGTTTCTTGAATATCTACTATACATCCATTTACTTCAGTGCGAATTGTTTGAAAGATAGTTCCATAACAATTTAATACAACCTGCTTTTTTTGAGATCAGATAAATTTTTCAAACCAATACCCCCTTCTAATTTTGGCTTGCACAAATTTTTCCACGAGACTTTATGCGCTGTTCCACCCCGGAAAAAATTAGAACAAATTGATTCCAGTTTGTCAAAAGTATATACTGAAATTTGATAAATGAACAACCAATAAAGGATGATATGAGTCACTACTGTATTAATCAATTCTGCATTACCAGCAAAACTTAAATACTTTGCTTCCCAATCTTGGATTTTACTTTGAACACGATGAATCAAAGAATTACATTCAAAATAGTGTAAAAAATAGTTAGATGACAATGGAACACCAAGGTACTTAATAGGTAGAGACCCCTGATAAAATCCCAGAATATTTAAGATCTCACCTGAATTATTTGTACTAACCCTGAAAAACACTTTTTTTTGGTGCATTAACATTCAGCCCTGCATGAAACTTTAACTTCTGAAAAATGGAGCTTAAAGTATATGCATTTTTGTAGAAGATTTCCCAAAAATCATCAAGTCATCTGCATAAAGCAGATGTGTAATTATAGGTTAAGCCTGATCACATGATTGAAAATCCTTTTTCATTGTAGCTTGATCCATTAAAAAGGTGAAATACTGCATGGAAATGACAAAAAGATACGGTGATAATGGATCACCCTGCCTAACCCCCCTTGAAGATGTAATGAATCCCTTGGGAATTCCTTGAATGAGGATTGAAAATGTTGCCGTATACATGCATTAAAAAATAAGATTGATAAAATTAGTGGGAAAATTCATTCAAGACATTAAGTAGCAAATAAATTCCCTATTAACAATGTCATAAGCTTTTTGCAAGTCTACTTTAACACACATTTTTGGCATTCCTTTCTTTTTAAAATCTCTAAGCATTTCATGAGCTAATAAGATATTTTCCCCTATATATCTCCCTTTTATAAAGGCACTCTGATTTTCTGATATTAAAAACGGCAAGAAAGGTTTCAATCTATTACAGAGGACTTTGAAAAAAATCTTGTAATTAACATTACAACAAGATATTGGACAGAAATGAGAGATCTCAGTGGGTTTATCAGACTTAGGAATTAGGGAGATAAAGGTATGATTAAGAGCTTTAGGTAATTTACCTGATATGAAAACATTAGAAATTGCAGCCAGCATATCATCCTTTATAATTTCCCAGTGAATCTTCATAAATTTTGCATTTATACCATCTGACCCTGGGCTAGAATCATCGTGAATTGAAAATAAAGCTTCTGTATTTCTGCTTAATCCACTTGCTTCATTAAGAATTTCTGACCTTGCTCATTTATATAGGAAATGGGTTGAAACTCTGGAAACCTTTGAGATGAAACACCATTGAACATATTAGAAAAATAGTTGGCCTCTTGTTCAATTTCTTCTGGTTTACATAAAAGAATTCCTTGTTGATCAATCAAATCCCTAATGTGATTGAAAAATCTTCTGTTTGGCATTCTAGCATAAAAGAATTTCGAACTAGTATCTCTTTCTTACAACCAGGAAATTTTAGATTGTTGTCTCAAACCATTAACATGAATCTTTTGTAAATTCTGAAATTCTTTCCTTACATGTAAATCATTCTCATATACCAGAATGTCCTCTGGATTTTGATCAGCAACAATTTCTAATTGAGAAGCAAGTAATTCAGCTTGTTTCAAATTTGCATCATTTTTATCTCTTAACTTATTCTACCTTTTCAGTTTTGTTTTGCAGTTTTTCAATTTTTGAAGAAATTGATAACTTTGAAAACCCCATACTGCTGCATTTAAACCATTTGAAATTGCTTCATTATATCCAGGAAGAAGATGCCAATCATTTTTATAACAAAATGGAAAGCCTTTTACTGAAGGAGTAGGAACCAAATCAAGCAAAATTGGATTATGATCACTTGAGCATTGTGAAAGAGATAGAGCTTTCAAATGAAGAAATTGCTGAATACAAGAGTTATTAACCAGAATCTTATCAATTTTCGTAGCTATACCTTTTCTACGCCATGTGAAGGTAAATCCAAAAGGTTTAATCTCATTTAAATTTGTTTGTAGTACAAATTTCTGGAATTCCTTTAATTGATATTAAGGAATAGAGAGACCACCTTTTTTATCTTTTGGGGATAATGCATTATTGAAGTCACCCATTAATATCCATGCCTTTATCACCAATTTTGCTTCATCAACCAATATATTCCAAAGATTTTATTTGTCCACAATCGAGTTACTAGCATAAATCAAAGAAAAGGTCATAGAGAATCCACCTTTATTTGAAGCATCCACTGTCACATGTTGAAAAGAGCTAGCTATCATTGTCAAATCCCACACATTAGAGTCCTATAATAATAGAATATGTCCTTTAGAAACTGCAAAATCATTAGTACAGTACTTCCAAGAAACCGGTAAAAGAGAATTAAAAAAATCTAGGTTAGATCTAGCTAACTTTGTTTCTACTAAACCAACAATTGTTGATTTAGTATGAGTCAAGAGTGAGAGTACATCCTTCATACGGGAGATAGTACTCATACCGCTGACATTCCAAGACACCGTTGTCATTTAATAATAACACTGCTCCTTGTACATCTTTTAGGAGGATCCATAGTGCTCTGAGAAATTGCTGAATTATTCTTTTGCATATAATCTGAATTTTTATTAATATAGGCTGAAACATCAATTTGTTTTCCTTTGTCAGGGTCTTTTTCAGGTTGTTTTCCTTCAATTTCATCTGCTCTATGATTCAAAGTATCAGGCAATAAATCTTTAGGAAACTTTGAGTTTAGAAAATCCAGATTATCAAACGGTTCAATAGCTTTTTCAGACTCATTAGCTTCATTATGAACAATAGGAATGTTCTCTGTTTTTGATTCATTTTGCATCACATTAGTTGCATCAGAACCTTTAGGAGAAGCTGGTCTTGTAAATTGATGATCTGAATTTTCTTCATTAAATTCATATTCAGATTCATTCTGCATCCATCTAGGATTAGTTGCTACATCATGTTCGTATTCATCATGGCCAAACATCTTGCATTTTAAACACTTTAAAGGAACAAATTCATACTCAACAGCAATTTCAACTTTCTAACTAGTGTATAATAAAATAGTGATTTCAGTCTTTAATTCTGTTTGATTTTCTAACTTAACTCTCGCATATTTTGTAAAACGTTTTTCAGCAGTGTTAGCATCAATGATCAAAGAGTTTGATATAAAGCTAGCTACCATTTGAATCACAGATTTAGTCCATAACTCCATAGGTAGTCCATGAAACCTTACCCAATTTCTATATTTTATCACTCTGTTTACTTGAGAAATCATAACTTGGAGACTAAGCATCTACCAATAATAAACGCCCAAAATAGGAATATGTAGATCCTTCTAAAATCCGAGAAAAGTCATCTACATTATCAAATTGAACATCAAAAAAATACTGAGGAGTTATATGAACATTAAAACTTCCCTCTGGTCTCCATACTTTCTGAATATAATCCTTCAACATAAAAATAGAAAGCTTAAAATGCACCAGAATTAGAGCGATCGTATTGATCCATGCTAGATCTGATTCATTAAAAATCTAATCGGGAATAAAAACACATACTGATGTTGGTTTTACAAAAGTGAGATTTCGATCCTTCAGACTTTGTGATGTCGAGCTAGTTGCGAGTTAATGATTGGATTTGATTGTGGATTTGGTTGAGGAGGATTCGAGGAAGAAGATGGATTGAATTTTGTGGAGGGAAAATCAGATCTGGATTGGGGAAGACGCAATGATTTTTCATTGGTTGTTTCCGCCATTACTGAACAAAAACCGTTAGAATACACACACACACACATACACACACACAAACAAACAATACATATACACTAGGGATGAGCATGGTGCGACTTGGTGCTGTTTTGACATAAAACCGCACTCGGAACCGCTAGGGTGCAGTTTTCAAAAGTAAGATCCGGAACCGAACCAAGAACCGTTGGTGCGGTTCGATTTTAGAAGTACAGTTTTGGTTTTTAAAAGTGCGGTTTCGGTTTTGAAACCAATTAATAAAAAAAGCGTTATTCCCTAACCAGTCAGCATGAACATAACATTATCACACATAAACATAACTTAGTCACAGTAATCAATATCTGCTCAGAAATGTAACATGCGATAAATACAACCTTGTCCATTTCTCAATCCAAGTAAATTATATTTTTTTTTTATGTTTGTAGCTGAAGTGGAGTAAAATGTAAACATTTAAATGGATACAAGACAAAGTGTTGTTGGAATGCAAGTAGCGAAGGCTTGAAAAAGATACAAGACAAAGTGCTGTTGGAATGCAAGCATTCATAAACTATATCGATACGGTTTCGTAGTTTGAGAAAAGATAAAAAAAGAAACCGAACCATACTAATGGTGCGGTTTCATTGGTTTTGCAGTTTTATCTCGGTGCGGTTTTTAGCGGTTTCAGTTTGTAATCGATTTTCCTGCTCATCTCTAATATACACATACATATACACGAAGATTTGACATAAATTTAAGAATACAAAATATCAACTATTGGATTGCCTTGTGATTTCCATCTTTCATTTAAAGACAAATTGATCCAACGGCTAATTTTTTTTTTTAATGGGGTTAGATCTTTGTGTTATAATAGCCACTTGCTATGTATATGTAATCAAATTTGCTAAGATACTACATTCAAACGCACAATTACGCTTATGCATAGGATACCAATAAACACAGGCCCGACCCTGGGCATAGGCGGGCTAGGCGGCCGCCAAGGGACTCGGACCTGGGTGGAGGAGGAGGACAGGGAAGGGGGCCTCAAATATTCGTGTTTTGGATAACTAAAATTGATGCGCATATCAACTGAGAAAAGGTGCCTAGCCACTGAAATTTTTCGCCTAGGGCCCTAGCCAACTCAGGGCCGACACTAAATACACATACCAACTTAATGAAAGGGGAATGAGTGGAAGATTCAAATTATTACACAACCATAAATACGTGGCTTAAAGAAAATACAAAACATCATCCATTTACATATCGAGCTCCATCATTGTAAAAAGCTTGTCCACTAATGTAAGCGGCAGCCAGTAGACACAGAAATACAGCTAAAGTTGCGACCTCTTCAGCTGTACCATTGCGTCCTAGAGGTGTGCTTGCAGCTTCCCACTTTGCATTTCCATCACTCTGCATATACTGGTCTCTTATTTGTTAGCATATAACAATAGATACATAAATGTACCTGGGCCTCTCTGCATGCAAATACATTAAGGTACCTATCTGCATTTATCTTTCCAATAAGTTGTCTATCTTGCCAAATCTTTAGATATCAAAAGGATATGTGCGCATCCTTTGGATTAACAATGATGACTGTAACGTTCATTTTTAACAGCTAAAGTGTGAAATCTTTGTACATGGCATATAGTTGTATGTGTCTAGTGAGTTCAAGTTTAAGATACAAAATTGTATGTTACATATCAAAGTACACATAAGAATTAAATAGTTCTAGATTAGATGATTTAGGGATATATCACTGCTCCGTATAAATTATAAATTACATCTAAAAAGGTATATTTTAGTCCAATGTAGAGACGGTTAAGATGCACAAATTAAGAGTTAGATTTAAAATACATTTTTAGAGGAAGGTCAAGTGGAGATGTATGAGTTAAGAGTTATTTTAATTTATTTTTAAAATTTAACAACTATAACTATTGTCATTCGACTTCAACTTTAATGACTCCGTATACTTTTCTCTTCATATGCTTTTATTTTCATTCGACTAACTCATTTTCAATTACAAAATAAATAAATATCCATGAGTTTCAATACTAACCATTCTCCTTCTGTTTAGCAAGCTGATCTTTAGCTGTTTTTTCTCATGTTTACATGCAAATCGATTATTTTACCCAAACAAATAATTATCAACTTCCTGTGATATTTTCCCTCATCTTTTTACCTAATTTTTTATGCCTTTTAACCAATGCCAATTTTCTTTTTCAAATCTATGTGTAACACCCCATACTTTTAGTAGCCAAATATTTAATTAGTTTATTATTTTAAATATTATAGTTGGAATATTAATGAGTTTTTAATATTGTATGCGTAATGTTAAATTTATATTTAATTTAAAATGATCTTGAAATGGCATGGTAGTTCGTAATATTGAGTTTTGAACTTCAACTGAATATACAGAATCCGTTTTAAGTCGGAATTCCGTGAAACAAGCAATGTTTGAATCTAGTTAATGATAATTTTCTAATGAAAACAAAAAAAATCTAGATTTCATGTTATAGATTGTTAGTTGTGTTCAAATAAAATTTTAAAATATTTGCTATGAAAATCTTTAATAAACGATAACATTTATTTAATAATTTATAAGGGTTTTTAATATAATTTGGATACCATCTTGACTAGAAAGTGATGATATTGAGTTGTAAAATCCATATTGTTTATATTTGAAGCTATAGATATATTCTCATTTGGATATTTACGATAATAATAATTTATTATTATTTAATTGAATTAATTTGGAATTACTTTATATTTATTCGATATATTATAAGCATAAAAAAATAGTTATTTTGCAAACGGTATCGATTTTTGATGAAATTAGTTTCATTGGAATCATAACGTTAAATTATTGTATGATAGTAAATTTCGTTGCAAACCAATGTCGTATGTGACTTCGGTAACTATGACGACCCCATTTCCCGTACAGACGGTGGCAAGGGTAATCTTTGGAATATAACACAGAAACAGATAATAGCAGAACAGAATTAAATAAATACACCAGATAATGTACAATAGAATACACTGGATAAACGTAATCATCAGAGTTACACAGTATACAGGATCTTACTTAGTACAAATACAGTTCAGCTATACATAAATGTCTACAACGGAAAACAAATAAAATATGTACAATAGGAGTTGATCAGCATAAAGTAGATAAAGAATAGAATCCATCTTCAGCTCCATCTATCCAGAGAAAGCCAGCTAAAACCTGAACACAAGGCAGCCCGTGTAGAAAAAGGGGCACCCGAGTTTGAAAGTGAAACAAACTACGAGTCAGTCATGGGACTGGTATGAGAAATCTACTCAACACATTTATAATATGGCTAATCACAGGACCACGCCACTTTCGTGGAACGGGTTTACTCCATTGGATTGCCAGTGCTTTAAAACAAATCATTCTTTTAAACATCGCAATGCTTTTTATAAAAATGAAGCCATTATAAGACTCAGTTCCCATCACACAATGCAACGCAAACCGGAGGATAGAGTTTTTACCTTATAACGGCCAAAATATGCTTGGTACGAATAAAACAAAAGCATTTGATATTATTGCTAGTGTTATATGTTTTGAAAAACAATTTCAAATCATAACTATCAATCATAGGCGACATTAATGCCCCATACCACTATGTCGCCATATATAGGTATACAATCAAAACCGCACGATGTCGTATTTGGAAATTGGATTTCCGTCCTGAACCAAGGCAAAAGATAGTCCTTACCGAATTCGAGACTGTCTAGCCCGAGTCTCAGGCACAGCCGCAACCGTACCGTGGATCGTCAGGGCCGGTCCACACGAAGTGGATTATAATGCCTGAACAATGCGTTTCTCCGCCCTTTGGGGCGTAAGTGAGCGAACGAATGACTCCATCGGACCCGGATCGTCCGATCTAACCGAGGCGCCTCGCAATAGTAACAACCACATAAGTCAAACTCGTCAGGGCGTGTAAAACCACTGACGCCACTTCTAGCTAGAAAGAAAACACACGTCCCCCTTGAGGTCCTTCTCCCGTTTCTGGTTCATACCAGGGTGTGAGGCTCGCGAATTCACGTTATATACAAAGCTACGCCACACAAGCGGTGCTTTGATCATCACCACAAGACTTTACTTTTCAACAGAAGCCCTGATCACTGCATCTTAGCATGCCACACAGGCAATTCATACCGTGCAACTGATGGCTATCAATCACACAGAATAAATTCCAATGTCAGACACACTGTCCATTTGCAAGTCCGTTCTGGGTCTGAATGAAACCGGAGGCACTATATACCTCGCAAACCCATCGATCACTACGTACGTCTGGACGATCACCACTCATTATCCATATTTCGGGATGCCTCCCAATCAGGACCTCGGTTACCATCCAAACGAGGTGAAGATCTCCGGTCTTCGACCGCTGTCTTTATCTTCGATTTCTTATCGTCGATTCAGTTGTTCAGAATGGGATAAACCCAGTCTTTCTGAGCAACTCGTGTATATAATAATCAAGTGCAACACTAACATACACACGCATCATTTCAATTCATTAGTCACTAACCGTCAATCAGTAAGAGAACGATTTCCCAAATATTAACCCCGAAGGCCGAAACCAACATCAGATCAACACCCAGGAAACCATTCGACTTAGCCAACCTTCAGTTAGTATCTAAATTTCACATCCATATCGTTTATAATATTTTATAACGATTTATCGCTATTTTTATTTATTTTAAAATAGCCAATTTATTCAAAACGACGCTTCGGGCCATAACGTGGCCGTGGCACTATTTTTCTACAGATTTGATTTAAACATATCTGAAAATCTAACCGTTGGATCTTCACAAAATTTACATCATTAGAAAGATCTTTTCAAAATGAATCCAACGGTTCTAGTTTCGGGAAAATCCGATGATCGGATCTCCCAGTACAATCGTTTGAAGTTTCGATTTCAAAATACGAACTGCAGCGTCGTTATTCGATTTAATATAATTATATATATATATAAATATAATCGATTCTGGCACTGTTTTTCTTCAGATTTGAATTAAACATTCCAGACAATCCAACCGTTGGATTTTTACAAAGTTGCTGCCGTTGGAAAGATATTTCCAAAGCGAACCCAATGGTTGCGATTTCGGGAAAATCCGATGGTCGGATCTCCCAGTATAATCGTTTGAAATCACGGTTTCAAAATACGAACTGCAGCTTCGTTTTTTGATATATTTCAATTCTATTTAAATATGTATATATATATCTATTCTTCGATTTCAAAACTATATTCTTTTCATACATTTGATAAAAATGATATTTTTATCTAACTGTCTTCTATTTCAACACTTCACTATTTTTAACTATTCATTTATATAATAAAAATGTGAATTTTATTATAAAACAATTCATTTCAAAACACGATTATTTTCTATAGTTCATATAGGTGATAAAATAGGATTTTTATTATAAAACCATTTATTTCAAAACACGACTATTTTATATAGTTTATATAGATGATAAAAATATGATTTTTATTATAAAACAATTTATTTCAAAATATGAATACCACTCAACACATGAATTTCAATTCAACGAATGAATTTCGATTCAACACATGAAGGTTTTCTATAGTTGGTATATATAGATAAAAGGGTGATTTTTATATTTAAAAGTCGAATATCATTCAACACATGAATTTCAATTCAACGAATGAATATCGATTCAACACATGAAGGTTTTCTATATTTTGTACATGTCGATAAAAAGGTGATTTTTATATTTAAAACACGAATACCATTCAACACATGAATTTCAATTCAACGAATGAATATCGATTCAACACATGAAGGTTTTCTATAGTTTATATATGTAGAGTAAAAATGTGATTTTTATTGTTAAAACAATTTATTCAAAACATGATTACCATTCGACACATGAATATGATTCAACGAATGAATTTCTATTCAACACATGAAGGTTTTCTATTCGACAGATGAATATAATTTCAACACGGGAAAATAATTCTAACACATGAATATTATTCAAAATTTCGGCAGCATAACGGCAGGGTAGTTAAAACCGGGACCGTCCCTTGTTTGGCTCCTCGCTCTACCTTAAAACCTCGCGGTTTTTGGCAATGGGGATTCATGCATCTAGTTCGCACGCAGGCGGCATGTATATTTATTTCATTTCCACAAACTAATCCTATGTGGTTTCAACCAAATATTTCTCAAGCACAAACGGGTATTTTTCAACCACAATCAATCTATATCAACCACAGCCAATTTCAATCAATCAATAGACGTTCAACTTTTTGAAATGTTCAAAACTAGGGATCCAATTTTCAGCGAATCCGCGTAGTATTACGACGATCGGAGGGCGCTACGTCGAAGAGGCCGGAGGGGCGCACCCGCGCCTGGGAGGGGGACCACTTCGGTGGTCCCTGCTGATGGTGGCGGCGGCCTGAAGTGATGAACTTCAGGGCGTCGGATCTCCGTGACCGCTCGACGATGGGGGCTAAGACCTGGTCGGATTTGAAGAGGGGAGGGAGGCAAACAAAATCCCTAACTGGAGGCGAGGCTGAAGATGATAGGAGCGGTTGGGAATCGATGGGGAAGTCGAGAGCTTTTTCCACCGTCGAGGGTTGAAGGGGGAGCGGGTTTCGGAGTCAACGCGGGGAGAGAGAAGGAGTGAGCTGACCAATCAATTTTTTTTTTTATATATATTTTTAAATCTCGAAAATACCCTCTTTCACACACGAACCCCAATCCAAACCCAACGACTGTCGTCCCTAGCGTTTTACCCCCATTCCGAACACAATGGGGTATGTTTCGTAGGCCCATTCGACTGTTTCAGTTAGTTTCCATTCAAATCAAAATATAAAACATTCAATATTTGATTTGAACGTACATTTCAATTTGCCAGGGCAACAAACTGATTCGAAAAATTCCAAAAAAATAAATCTAGCTATGTTTTGACGATACGGTCCCAACAAAACTAGTTTCGTCGAATTCTGAGACCGTTTGCAAAAAGGCCCATTTCTGGTCGATCCAATTTAACTGTAATTGACCAAAACACGTTTTCCTTTGCCACGCTCACATACTAGCTTCAAAAATTATGAAATTTGAAACCTAGCAATAACTTCACATCCCGGATCCAACAAAAGTTATTTCGTCGAATTTCGAGGTCGTTTGCAAAATGGCCAATTTCACGGGCTATATAAATTCCATAGCGACCTTTCTGAAAATTCATTTGGCCATAACATTTGCTTTTCGCTATGAAACTTCGATTTTTCAGATTCGTTAGAAAGGTATTCACTAATAGATTTAAATATTTTTGGTTTCACTCAAATCTGTTTTGTTTTGCACCCGGTACAGTCCGACAAAGTTTGAATTCAATTTTTGAAACTGCAGCGCCATTTCAGGCCTTGTTTATAATTAGAATTAATTATATTCGTTTTCAAACGTCGATTCAAACTCACTTTTCATTGCTCTTATTTAAAATATTTATTTTAAATATTTAAAATCCATTATTTTAGCCAATTTAAAATTTTTAAATTGGTTCAGATTTTCCGGGTCGTTACAATCTCCCCCACTTAAAATTTTTCATCCCCGAAAAGGAACAAAGTGGTAAGTGGTTTGATTAATCAACTCTACGTTCAATCCGGCTTCAATCCTCCAACTTTCCAGTTTCTGAGAATTTTCAAATTCTTCAAAAATTTGGCTAATACCCGGAATTTTCGAAAAATTTCGCCATAACCTCATTTGTACGGGGAGAGGTTTGGAAATTTATTGGGCCGTATTAGGTACCCAATAAATCCTAATAAGCATACACATATTTATAGTGATATATTCTGGGGTTTGCAGGGGAGCGTGTATTGATAATAACTCCAGAGAATAAATTCTCGTCACCCTGTCAAATCCTGAGGGAGTGTGTATTTTAAATGCTCCAGAGGATAAATCCTCGTCACCTCGTCCCGTGTGGGAAATAAATAGTCCATGAGCTGTATCTAATAACTAGAGAGACGTGATTATTGTCAACTCCAGACCCGTGTGGGGTTTTTATTAATCTGGCAATTTTATCGTTACAATTTAAATAGTCCATATCAGTCATCAGTTCAACCTGTAAAATATAGTCATCGCCAAACAAGCCTCTCGCTCGTATGGTAAATCTTCCACCTCGTCACACAAGCTCCAAATGCTTATGTGGTATATGATGAAGTATGCCTATCTTCAGAAGTATGCCATGCAGTGTAGTTCAAAATTAGTTGTTACTATCCTATGGCGATATTTATTATTTCACACAGAACAACCAGCACTCCGCATCCAATGGCATTCACAGGAGTTGATATAATAATATTTCGCATCCAACTCATTAAGGTTTACCTATTTGTCGGGCACGCAAATAAAATCTTTACTCAACAGCTATCCATTTACCTGTTCAAACATATATAATGCACATGTATATATTTCTATCTATTTTCTAATTAGTTCAATGTGTGATTAAATCGAATAAATTCTACCATTCATTATATTATTGATTAAATTAACAATCGTTTTAATAATTTTAATTAATCAAATCTACTATCACACAACACAAACAACAATCAAATTGTTTTTAACTTTTCAAAATCATACAAATCAATTTCTATATTCTTTTAAAATCATTCAGACTATAGAATTAAAAGTGCACATCCATGGAAAGAAAATAACAACAGAGTAGAGAACTAATTAGTAATGCAAAGTATGGTAAATGTACCTTGCACCGGAGTCAATCAGAGATATCCACTCGGCATCTAGGATAGGCTTTCTGAATGCTCTCCTCAGTTTCCTAAGTACAATCTCGCGGATCTCCACTCCATTGCACTTTGACTAAGTGAACTTTCTTGTTCCTCAGCTCTTTGGTTTCTTTGCCGATGATCTTGAGCGACTCTCGTCTCACAGCTAATTCTGGAGTAATTTCAATATCCTGTTGAGCTACTTCTTCCACGATCAAGTCTGGATCATGAATGTGCTTTCGAAGTTGAGATATGTGAAATACATCATGAACTCCAGACAACCAATCAGGCAATTTAACCCTATAAGCGAGAGTTCCGATCCGTTCCAGAATAGGAAACGGACCAATGAATTTGGGCGCCAACTTCCCAGTTTTACCGAACCGGATAACTCCTCTTATCGGAGATACTTTCAAATATACATAGTCGCCAACATCAAATGATATATCCCTTCTTCTCCTATCGGCATAGCTCTTTTGTCAGCTTTGAGCGGCAAGTAATCGCTTCTTAATAAAGTCGACTTTGTCGGCAGCTTCTCGGAACATATCTGGCCCCAACACAAGTCTATTACCGGGTTCGACCCAACAAGCAGGAGATCGACACGGTCTACCATATAATGCTTCGAATGGCGACATTGTCAGGCTCGCCTGGTAGCTGTTATTATATGAGAATTCAGCCAAATGCAGATGATCTTCCCATGTTCCACCAAAATCTAGAACACAAGCCCGTAATAGATCTTCTAAAATATGATTCACCCTCTCAGTCTGACCATCTGTCTGAGGATGATAGGCGGTGCTCAAGTTCAGTTTTGTTCCCAGCTCTACTTGAAATGCCTCCCAGAATTTACTAGTGAATATTGTATCTCTATCACTGACTATACTGAGCGGCACTCCATGTAGTCTAACTATTTCCTTGAAATATATCTACGCCAGACTCTGAGCAGTTCTGTTTGATCTGACAGGTATGAAATGGGCGGTCTTCGTGAAGCGATCTACGATCACCCAAATACTGTCATTTCCTGTTCTGGTTCTGGGCAAACCATCAATGAAGTCCATGGAAATATATTCCCACTTCCAGCCTGGAACGTCTAGCGGTTGTAATAATTCAGCCAGTTTCTGTTGGTTGCTTTTGACTAGCTGGCAAGTAGGGCATCGGCTAACATATATTGAAACGTCCCTTTTCATAGACTTCCACCAGAATGTTCGCTTGAGATCGTTATACATTTTGGCTACACCAGGATGGATACTCAGCTTGGACTTGTGACACTTGTCTAACATTTCCCTTTTTAGCTCGGGGATGCCAGGAACACAAATCCTTCCTTTCAGTCTCAGGATTCCGTCGTTATCTACTTGAAAACACGAGGGTTCGCCTTTCTGAATCCTTTTGATCATATCCTTAATAAAGTTATCCTCCTTCTGAAGAATAGATATTTTGTCAACCAAGGAAGTCGTAATAATAAAGCTGGCGATCATTACATTCTTTCGGCTCAGCGCATCGGCCACGACATTGGCTTTCCCTAGAGTGTATAGAATCTCAAAGTCATATGCTGCAAGAAACTCCAGCCAACGTTGCTGCCTCAGATTCAAGTCCTTCTAGGTGAACAGATACTTCAGTGACTGATGGTCTGTATACAACTCGAATTTCTCACCCAGAAGATAGTGTCTCCAGATTTTCAAAGAGAATATTATAGCCAATAACTCAAGATCATGAGTTACGTAGTTCTTTTCGTGCGGTTTTAACTGACGGCTAGCATACGCAATCACTTGACCTCGTTGCGTTAACACTTCTCCAAGGCCTTCTCTAGAAGCGTCAGTCCAGACTTTCAAATCCTCATTGCCATCTATTATTGTTAACACTGGAGCAGTTGTCAGTTTCAGCTTCAGCTCTTGGAAAGCTTCCTCACATACCGGAGTCCAATTGAATCTCGAATGTTTCTTCGTCAGTTTCGTTAAAGAACTAGATGTCTTTGCGAAATCCTTAATGAATTTCCGATAATAACTGGCTAACCTGAGAAAACTTCTAACTTCTGTTAGCGTACGAAGCTGTTTCCAATTCTGAATAGCAGTGATTTTACTGGGATCCACTGCAATTCCTTCTTTTGACACTACGTGGCCAAGAAATTTGACTTCTTCTTGCCAGAATATACATTTGGAAAACTTTGCTTTCAACACATTCTTTCTGAGAATTTCTAACACCTGTTCCAAATGTTTTTCGTGCTCGCTTTCTGACTTAGAGAAGATAAGAATATCATCAATGAAAACCATAACAAATTTTCTGTTCATTAGATCGACGAAATAGGCTGGAGCGTTACATAAGCCGAACGACATTACTAACCACTCGTAGAATAAGTCTGGACCTCTGAATGTTGTCATTGGAACACACTCTTCGGCAATTCAAAGCTGATGGAAGCCTGTAGCTAGGTCCATCCTTGAAAACACTTGTGCGCCATTTAATCGATCCAACAAATCATCAATCTGTGGCAATGGATATTTGTTCTTTATGGTCTGCTTGTTCAAATCACGATAATCCACACATAGCCATAGAGTACCGTCTGATTTTGGGACAAACACCACTGCTGCTCCCCAATCAGAGAAACTAGGCCTGATCAGACCCTTCTATACTAGCTATCGTGTTTGATTGTCAAGCTCTTCTTTCTCCTTCAAGGACATTCTTCGAATAGCGTGAACTACCGGCCTTGCATTCGGAATCAAAACAATTTTGAAATCAATTTCTCTTTGCGGAGGTAAGCGAACAACTTCTTCGAACACATCCGCATAGTTCTTGACGATAGGAATGTCTTTGATGAGGTCAGGAATATTCTCTGTGACTTCAGGGATATTTTCTATTTGGACTGGAGAAACATCAAGAGCCGCCCAAAAGTCTTTTCTATTAGCATTCTGACCTTCACAGGGAATGGTTATATAATCACCTGATTTAATCTTCGCCTTAACGACTCTGTCGGCGCATTTAACCTCAGCTTCATATTTGGTCAACCAGTCTAACCCCAAGATAAGATCAAACTCTTTAAAATTCATGACGACCGCGATGGTAGGAAACCGATAACGAGAAAAAGAAACCGGCACTCCACAAACCCAACTGAGATCAATGGAGCCCCAAACCGGATTCTGGACAGTCATTGGTTCCTTAAGCTTCTTCAAATTCGAATCCAGCTTCTTAGCTGCATTCTTGGCAATGAAGCTTCATGACGCGCCTGTGTCAAACAGTACTTTAACTGGAATATCTTTGACAGTTAGCGTGCCTTCTAAAACATCTGGCCTCTCTTGAGCAGACGAAGATGCAGGCACTTCGGCTATTTCATTTACCTGAGCTTCCTTGGTTGTTTTTAATAGCCGACACTCTTGTTTTACATGACCAAACCGATGGCATTGATTGAATCTTTTACTTTCCTGGAGCTTCTTGCCGGATTTAAACCCATCCTCCTTTCGTTTCTTCGAGGATTTACACTTTCTGGTCAGATGCCCCTGTTTATTGCAGTTAGAGCATGTGGCAGTTGTTACTGGTTCCTTCTTAGATTTAGCCCTTTTTCTCTTGGCACTGGGCTTCTTACTGACCTCAGACCTCGTACTGGCTTCAGGAATATCAGTTTCAGACTCCACTTTGTTACTCGAGCTGACTTCCTCTTCGTCGCGTAACATACCTTTCTTATGGAGATCTTCATACTGATAAGCCATATAAATCATTTCAGAAAAAGGGAGCTTCACATTCCTCATCACACTATTCTGATATTTTCTTTGTAGGCCATGAATAAATCTCAGATTCTTCCCCTTTGGATCTTGAATCATATGAGGAGCAAAGTGCGAAAGTTCGTTGAATTTCTTATGATATTCTGGGATGGTCATATCTCCTTGTATCAGATAAGAGAATTCATCACATAATTGCTCAGTCACTTCAGGAGGAGTAAATCTTCCTAGGAAAATCTCTTTGAATCTGTCCCAGGTGATATCACCTTCTGGATTATCTTTTATGATTGTTTCCCACCAGATTAAAGCTTCTTCTTTGAGCGCCCAAGATGCTACTAATCTTTTCTGATCATCTTTCCACTGGAAACGCTCAAATATTCTTTCTGCAGAGCTCACCTAAGCTTGAGTGTGAATAATAGATTCATTGCCCGAGAATTATGCTCCACCCATATTTCGATATCTCTTAAATAGAGCCTCTAGATCTGGTTCTGCATTTCTTCTATTTCTGACACTCACTTTCTATTACTTCTGCAAACAGCAGATCAAGTGTCAGGTCAACAGAAAAGATATTTCAAAATATAGAGACAAATACTTGAATGTAAATGTGTATACTGGGGTGTATTTCATTCTGCTTTACTCATACTAGGATATTACTGATCCTATCTGTATAGAGTTACCCATCCTAGAACACCACTGGTTCTATTTTTGACGAGTTCGTTAATATGTTATATTCCAGCACTAAGCTTAACCAAAGCTCTGATACCACGTTGTGATGACCCCATTTCCCGTACAGACGGTGGCAAGGGTAATATTTGGAATATAACACAGAAACAGATAATAGCAGAACAGAATTAAATAAATACACCAGATAATGTACAATAGAATACACTGGATAAACGTAATCATCAGAGTTACACAGTATACAGGATCTTACTTAGTACAAATACAGTTCAGCTATACATAAATGCCTACAGCGGAAAACAAACAAAATATGTACAATAGGAGCTGAACAGCATAAAATAGATAAAGAATAGAATCCATCTTCAGCTCCAGCTATCCAGAGAAAGCCAGCTAAAAGGTGAACACAAGGCTGCCCGTGTAGAAAAAGGGGCACCCGAGTTTGAAAGTGAAACAAACTACGAGTCACTCATGGGACTGGTATGAGAAATCTACTCAACACATTTATAATATGGCTAATCACAGGACCACGCCACTTTCGTGGAACGGGTTTATCCATTGGATTGCCAGTGCTTTAAAACAAATCGTTCTCTTAAACATCGCAATGCTTTTTATAAAAATGAAGCCATTATAAGACTCAGTTCCCATCACACAATGCAACGCAAACCGGAGGATAGAGTTTTTACCTTATAATGGCCAAAATATGCTTGGTACAAATAAAACAAAAGCATTTGATACTATTGCTAGTGTTATATGTTTTGAAAAACAATTTCAAATCATAACTATCAATCATAGATGGCATTAATGCCCCCATACCACTATGTCGCCATATATAGGTATACAATCAAAACCGCACGATGTCGTATTTGGAAATTGGATTTCCGTCCTGAACCAAGGCAAAAGATAGTCCTTACCGAATTCGAGACTGTCTAGCCCGAGTCTCAGGCACAGCCGCAACCGTACCTTGGATCGTCAGGGCCGGTCCACACGAAGTGGATTATAATGCCTGAACAATGCATTTCTCCTCCCTTTGGGGCGTAAGTGAGCCAACGAATGACTCCATCGGACCCGGATCGTCCGATCTAACCGAGGCGCCTCGCAACAGTAACAACCACATAAGTCAAACTCGTCAGGGCGTGTAAAACCACTGACGCCACTTCTAGCTAGAAAGAAAACGCACATCCCCCCTGAGGTCCTTCTCCCGTTTCTGGTTCATACCGGGGTGTGAGGCTCGCGAATTCACATTATATACAAAGCTACGCCACACAGGCGGTGCTTTGATCATCACCACAAGACTTTGCTTTTCAACAGAAGCCCTGATCACTGCATCTTACCATGCCACACAGGCAATTCAAACCGTGCAACTGATGGCTATCAATCACACAGAATAAATTCCAATGTCAGACACACTGTCCATTTGCAAGTCCGTTCTGGGTCTGAATGAAACCGAAGGCACTATATACCTCGCAAACCCATCGATCACTACATACGTCTGGACGATCACCACTCATTATCCATATTTCGGGATGCCTCCCAATCAGGACCTCGGTTACCATCCAAACGAGGTGAAGATCTCCGGTCTTCGACCACCGTCTTTATCTTCGATTTCTTATCGTCGATTCAGTTATTCAGAATGGGATAAACCCGGTCTTTCTGAGCAACTCGCGTATATAATAATCAAGTGCAACACTAACATACACACGCATCATTTCAATTCATTAGTCACTAACCGTCAATCAGTAAGAGAACGATTTTCCAAATATTAACCCCGAAGGCCGAAACCAACATCAGATCAACACCCAGGAAACCATTCGACTTAGCCAACCTTCAGTTAGTATCTAAATTTCACATCCATATCGTTTATAGTATTTTTTAATGATTTATCGCTATTTTTATTTATTTTAAAATAGACAATTTATTCAAAACGACGCTTCGAGCCATAACGTGGCCGTGGCGCTGTTTTTCTTCATATTTGATTTACACATATATGAAAATCTAACCATTGGATCTTCACAAAATTTATATCATTAGAAAGATCTTTTCAAAACGAATCCAACGGTTCCAGTTTCGGGAAAATCCGACGGTCGGATCTCCCAGTACAATCGTTTGAAGTTTCGATTTCAAAATACGAACTACAGCGTCGTTATTCGATTTAATATAATTATATTTATATAAATATTATCGATTCTGGTGCTGTTTTTCTTCAGATTTGAATTAAACATTCCAGACAATCCAACCGTTGGATTTTTACAAAGTTGGTGCCGTTGGAAAGATATTTCCAAAGCGAACCCAACGGTTGCGATTTCAGGAAAATCCGATGGTCGGATCTCCCAGTATAATCGTTTGAAATCACGGTTTCAAAATACGAACTACAGCTTCGATTTTTGATATATTTCAATTCTATTTAAATATATATATCGATTCTTCGATTTTAAAACTATATTCTTTTCATACATTTGATAAAAATGATATTTTATCTAACTGTCTTTTATTTCAACACTTCACTATTTTTAACTATTCATTTATATAGTAAAAATGTGATTTTTATTATAAAACAATTCATTTCAAAACACGATTATTTTCTATAGTTCATATAGGTGATAAAATAGGATTTTTATTATAAAACCATTTATTTCAAAACACGACTATTTTATATAGTTCATATAGATGATAAAAATATGATTTTTATTATAAAACAATTTATTTCAAAATATGAATACCACTCAACACATGAATTTCAATTCAACGAATGAATTTCGATTCAACACATGAAGGTTTTCTATAGTTGGTATATATAGATAAAAGGGTGATTTTTATATTTAAAAGACGAATACCATTCAACAAATGAATTTCAATTCAACGAATGAATATCGATTCAACACATGAAGGTTTTCTATATTTTGTACATGTCGATAAAAAGGTGATTTTTATATTTAAAACACGAATACCATTCAACACATGAATTTCAATTCAACGAATGAATATCGATTCAGCACATGAAGGTTTTCTATAGTTTATATATATAGAGTAAAAATGTGATTTTTATTATTAAAACAATTTATTCAAAACATGATTACCATTCAACACATGAATATGATTCAACGAATGAATTTCTATTCAACACATGAAGGTTTTCTATTCGACAAACGAATATAATTTCAACATAGGAAAATAATTCTAACACATGAATATTTTTCAAAATTTCGGCACCATAACGGCAGGGTAGTTAAAACCGGGACAGTCCCTAGTACGACTCCTCGCTCTACCTTAAAACCTCGCGGTTTTTGGCAATGGGGATTCATGCATCTAGTTCGCACGCAGGCGGCATGTATATTTATTTCATTTCCACAAACTAATCCTATGTGGTTTCAACCCAATATTTCTCAACCACAAACGGGTATTTTTCAACCATAATCAATCAATATCAACGACAAACAATTTCAATCAACCATTCGCTATCAATCAATTTTCACACCAATCACAACCAATAAATATCGTCCATGGTTTGTGGACGAGGGGTGTATATATATATATATATATATATATATAGTAGTTCACTTCTATTTCAACACATATATAATTTTTACAATGCATATATAACTTATACATCGAACGTACAACTTATACAACGCTTATACAAGAGGTGTACAACGCTTATATAACTCATACATCGACTATATAATTTATACATCGTCGTTTTCTATATCGTTTATAAATTAGAAATATCATATTGGGTTCCACTCCACCAAAAATAGCAGAAGGCTCAGAAAAATATGTGGTCTCTTCTAAAATGTAGAAGACGTCCACACGAGTCCACTGTCTCTTGTTTCACTGAATTTCGTCAATACACGAAAAAGATATGATTTTTACAGTGAATTCAAAAATGGTAGCGCTTTTAACTGCTATAATTTAGTTTAAAATAAAATAGACGTTCACCTTTTTGAAATGTTCAAAACTAGGGATCCAATTTTCAGCGAATCCGCGTAGTATTACGACGATCGGAGGGCGCTGCGTCGAAGAGGCCAGAGGGGCGCACCCGCACCTGGGAGGGGGCCCACTTCAGTGGTCCCTGCTGATGGTGGCGGTTGCCTGAAGTGATGAACTCATGGCGTCGGATCTCCGCGACCGCTCGACGATGGGGGCTGAGACCTGGTCGGATTTGAAGAGGGGAGGGAGGCGAACAAAATCCCTAACTGGAGGCGAGGTTGAAGATGATCGGAGCGGTTGGGAATCGATGGGGAAGTCGAGAGCTTTTCCCGCCGTCGAGGGTTGAAGGGGGAGCGGGTTTCGGAGTCAACGCTAGGAGAGAGAAGGAGTGAGCTGACCAATCAATTTTTTTTATTATTTTATATATTTTTAAATCTCTAAAATACCATCTTTCACACACGAACCCCAATCCAAACCCAGCGACTGTCATCCCTAGCGTTTTACCCTCATTTCGAACACAATGGGATATGTTTCGTAGGCCCATTCGAACTGTTTCAGTCAGTTTCCATTCAAATTAAAATATAAAACATTCAATATTCGATTTGAACGTACATTTCAATTTGCCAGGGCCACAAACTGATTCGAAAAATTCCAGAAAAATAAATCTAGCTATGTTTTGATGATACGGTCCCAACAAAACTAGTTTCGTCGAATTGTGAGACCGTTTGCAAAAAGGCCCATTTCTGGTCGATTCAATTTAACTATAATTGACCAAAACACGTTTTCCTTTGCCACGCTCACATACTAGCTTCAAAAATTATGAAATTTGAAACCTAGCAATAACTTCATATCCCGGATCCAACAAAAGTGGTTTCGTCGAATTCCGAGGTCGTTTGCAAAATGGCCAATTTCACGGGCTATATAAATTCCATAGCGACCTTTCTGAAAATTCATTTGGCCATAACTTTTGCTTTCCGCTATGAAACTTCGATTTTTTAGATTTGTTAGAAAGGTATTCACTACCAGATTTAAATATTTTTAGTTTCACTCAAATCCGTTTTGTTTTGCACCCGGTACAGTCCGACAAAGTCTGAATTCAATTTTTGAAACTGCAGCGCCATTTCAGGCCTTGTTTATAATTAGAATTAATTATATTCGTTTTCAAACGTCGACTCAAACTCACTTTTCATTGCTCTTATTTAAAATATTTATTTTAAATATTTAAAATTCATTATTTTAGCCAATTTAAAATTTTTAAATTGGTTCAGATTTTCCGGGTCGTTACAGTAACCAAAAACGTCACTGTTTTTATTTAATCGTTTATATTATTTTGGCCATTTTAGATAGAGGTAACGTTAGAGGAATAAACAATCGGCCGAACGAACTCCAATTTTAATGAAACAAATTTCGTTGGATCCACAAGGAAAAGAACTAGTAGAATTTCAAAGTTTCAAGTTGATCGGATTTATTGTGTGATCATGGGAAATTTAAACGCGTGATTTCTCACCTGTGAAAGTAGAAAGAGATTTTCACAAACGACCTCGGAATGCGAAGAAACATGTCCCATCGTGTTCGGAATATTTATTTATGATAGGTTTAGGAGTTTCATCTCAATTGGACATCGTATATGCTTGATTTAACTTGATACTCCACGACGAAGTTTAGTTATATTATAATATTAGTAAATCTTTCCAACACTATATATATATACACACAAGCTGAAACCGTAAAAATCATGTCAAAATAAAATTTCGTGGTCAAACAAAAAGAATGACGCCTCCATTCATTTCAACGGCTGATAACTCATCACATTTTCCCTTAATTTTCTCTCGATCTTCACTTTAGTTCGAAATACTCTCTACAACAGTGTTCAAAAGCTCGGCGAGCACTGTAATTAAACTGGGTACGATCAACTTCTGATGATCAAGGAGGCCGAGATCTCGTGAGGAAGTCACCGTGGATTTTTTGTTCGTTGTAGGCAAACGGCTACACCGGAGATGATGGGACTTCGGTCGATGGAGGAGTTGGCTATGGCGTGTTGTCCAGAACCCTTGGATGAACCTCCGGCAATCAGAGCACGGAGCAGCGGGCGGTTAATGTTGTGGGCATAGTGCGAGCCTCTTAAAGGAAGTAGTGAATGATAGTAAAGGATCAAACCCAATTTTGCTGAGCAACGAATAATGCATAACCATGTTATAAATTATATAATTAAGGGTTAAGACTAATTAATTAAGAGGATTATTATTGACACTCCAAATATTGTTAAGGGAGAGTCAATTTAAAAAGAAAAAAGAATTTGTTAAGGGGAGTATCGATACAGAGAGCATCTCCTTAACAAAATAAAGTTTATTTTACCAAATTAGTCTTCTTTGCAATTATCATTTTTAGTTGTTAATTAAAAAAAATTATACGGTATATTAGTCGAACTGCAACAGATTTTATATCAAATTATCAATAATTTCACTTGTCGATCGCTTTTTTAGATAATTTCAATTCTCATTTGTCAATCGCTTTTTTAAAATAATTTCATTTATCATATGTTAAATTATCAATAATCTCATTTGTTTCACGTTCTTCGTTTGCACCATTATTTTTCCCTAAATGATCTTTTGTTTTTTTGCAAATAATTTAGGGATTTTTTTTTTCATTTGAAATTGATTGGGATTTAGGATGGTACCTGATATTATTAGCAGGGTAAAAAGGGAACATTGAAAATTAGGTACGTGACTCCCCTAACATTCTTTTTATGATTGGAGTGTTTTTAAAATTTGACTCCCCTTAACAATATTTGGAGTGTCAATAATAATGCCCTTAATTAAATCATGCAGGTTAATGGATGCAGAACGTTGCGTTCTGGAGCGAGGCATGGGTTCTTGTACCGTGTTTTTGTTCAATGAATTTGGAAACGAACCGAATAATTCAGCCTGAAATGTTATTTTAGAAAGAGTAATTATCGATAATGATAAGTTTAATTAAAAAAGTAATTAAGTTATTAAAAATATTGATTAAAAAATTTGTTAGTTAATTAAAAATCAAGTGTTAAAATACTCACAACATATTCATATGTGAATAGAATTGGACAAACTAAGTTGCGTTATGATCATGGCGATGAACACTTCATTCTGGAACTAATTTGGATAGATTCGGAGACAACTGGAAATATTTATTAAATTAAACGATCGTTTAATTTAACTGCAACCGAACCATTTCAACGATCAACGAAGTCAAAGTGAGTTAAACTCACTCAGTTCTTCCCACTTATATCTTATATAAGTTGGGCTTAAATATTTGTGTGCTATGGTTGTTAATTGGTTGATGGATGCTGAATATATATGTAACAACTGGAATTTTATGTGTAATTTTATTTAATTATTTAATTTAAAATTTTGGTTTCTACTTTATTTTGTTTATTTAAAACTCAATTTATTTGTATTTTATTTAGATAATTATTTTGATTTGATTTAAAACTACATTTATTTTGAATTTTATATAAATTTGATTCGATTTAAAAATAATTTAATTTTGCAAATCAATGCTTGAAATTTCAAAACTTATTTATTGGTAAATTTTAATCGATTTTAATTACTTGGATTTGAATTTATTTATTTTTATTTAAATTTAATATTAAACTCGTATTGTATTTGGTTTACTAGTATTATATAGATTTGAAATCATTCTTAGATTTTAATTTAAATACTTAAACTCATATTAATATATATAATTTGCTTATAATATTTATTTTGATTTAACTTCAAAATATTTCTCTTGTTAATGTGCCATTTGTATTGATCGTCGTTGTCGCAAACGCCGTTCAAGGTTTATTTGTCGAATTCGTATTCTTTTGCTATTTCAAATCCATTGATTCGCTAATCTAGCTTATTCGGTCATTGTTTCCATATCAAAATTAAATTTCATTTGATATCGTTCACACTTTGATTTGAACTATTCGTTGTTTATTTTTCAAAAAAAAATCGTTTGTTATAAAATTGTTCGTTCGCTTTTGTTTTGAATTAAATGGTTCGTTCTTTTCAAAATTGAGATTGTTCGTTGTCCAGTCCAACCGATAGGTACGTATTTTATATTCTCAAAACATTCTTTAAATTGTTTGTTTGTTTCCCGAAACAATTAGTTAACTTTCATTTTACTAACCCTTCTTCTTTCCGTTTGGTGTCCATCTACTTTCCGTTTCGAATACCCAGACTCTATTTTTCAAAAACATCTGCTCCTTCCCAAAGCCGGTGCTTCGTATAATACAAGATAAAGGAAGAAACAAACGAAATAAAATAATAGCAACCCCATTTGTTCCCTTGTCATCTCCCATTCCCATCGCAACTCCTTTTCCTCCTCACCCTCGCGAACTCTCTTTTCCAACCAACTGCAGGGCCTCTTATTTCCTTTTCCCCAACCGTCGGACCTCCTTCTCACCTCCTCATCAACTGCTCCGCTACCCAAGTAGCACCCGGAAGCTTAGGGCCTGTTTGGTTACTCATTTTGAGAGTGTTTTTAATTTTCGGTTTTACAAAATAACGAAAACTTGTTTGTTTTACCATTTCCTAAAATTCATTTTGAAAACGGTCACTTTTCAGAAATGGGCTTAACAAAGAAATCTGAAAACTATCTTTTCTTATTTTCCCAGTTTTCGGCCCGAAATCAGAAGTCCAAAAACCCAAAACTCAAAAACAAAACAAACGCACTGGAAACCCTATTCCTATCCTTCGGCCGCTAATTCTGAAATTCCGACATGTGAAAAATCGCCTTCTTCTTCAGATATTGTCTTAAAATCAGGTAAAACGATTTTTATTTCTCGGTTATCTCGTTTGATTCAAACTAATAACATCTAGGATTAAGTGTGAATGATTTGATGATCCTTTGATTTATTTTTTATGAATTAGGGTTAGCGATATAACAGAAACTTTACAGCGAATGATTCTTAATTACAGTAATTACTTAGTCATTTTGGGTATTTTTCGGGTGATTTAGGCCTTTCTGATTTAGGTATGTACAATGATTTGGGCGTTTTTGTTTTGGCGTGTATTATGATTGCTGATGGTGCTTGCTTTGGAAATGAATGTATATCATATTTGGGCGTTTGTATTGTATGAATGCTATGATCTGATGTGTGAACCTATTTTCAGTGTCTGGAATTTGCTATGGATGTTGGTTTTGTGCGGTGCAATTTAGGGCTTAATATTTCATGAGAAGAACATGGATTTTAGTACACTTGTATAATCACTACTTACATTGATTTGTCCAGTAAAGCATTTTTTTTTAGTAAAGCACAATACTGTCCAGCAAATTAACTAACCATTGATTTGTCCAGTAGAATAATTTAATGTGAATATGATAATTAACTTCAAGTACCTGTATATCATGTTAAAATAATACTTGTTGTCTTTATTCTTGCAACTTCTTCTCTTGTTACAGTTTTTAAAATGACAATTGGTAATAGCATCTATACTGGATTTAAGCGACTACTGCTATTTACCTTTAATTGATATAGTATTTTATGTTAGCTGTAAATTTCTGTACTTAACTCTTCTATACCATGTCCAATTTTAGCAGTAAATGTTGAGTGAAGGTTTGGAAATACAGAGGTTATAAGTTTTATACTGAAATATATCAGAATGAAAGATATGTAGGGGACACACATATGTATAATACATGAGGTTAATTACCACACATGAAAGTATTAAGTATAGTTTCAAGTGACATCAAATTATAAAAGGTTGCAATTAGATCTGAATAAATATTTTATGGTTAGACACCAACTCCATTTATAAAGAATTGATACTTTTTGTAAACAGTTATATAATTTTTTATTACAGATCCAAGAGTTCCGTATTTTAAGCCGACATGAGACAAGTTGAACGATCTTCTTTTCTATCAAACCTACAAAGTTTATGGATTTTATACTGTGCTCCATTTTCTTGTATCATGTATGTTAGATTATATTATAACTACTACAGTTTTGAAGAGGAACAACCAATGAAAAAAAAAAAACTTGTGGTACTGTTAAACTTTTTTAGCATAAAGCAAAATGATAGATGAATTAAATAAGTCCTTCATTGGCTTTCCAAAATCTAAATGAATTGGTTTCCACTATCTTTTTTCCAATAAAAAATAAAAAATAAAACCACCTATTTAAATAGATTCAAACCTGCTCTATGTCTAAATTATTTTAGTAGGTTTATATCCTTAATTGAACATAGTCATCTCTTAATATAATTGTCCATTTTCCCTTTTACTGAGTTTTATAATGCAAATCTCCCCAGTTTTGTAATGCAAACCTTTTTACATGGCAGATAATTATTGTTTAAGGATCTTTTGTATTGTTGTTTTAGTCACTAAAAAAAATTGCACGGTTCTTACAACACTGGTTTTGCATTGCATCACACATTCACTTGCTAAAACTATTTCATTTCATTTATCAAAAAAGTGTTTTTAATTTTTCAGGTTCTGTTATTATACATTCTGTTCAAGTCATACTCTGTTCATCTCACTGGTTTTTTACATTTAATCCCCATATACTACACAATTGTCACTGCTACATTCCTTATCAACCAGACCATCCAACATCAACAATACACATTTAGTTTCTCTTATGCAAATACCACAAAAACCTCAGGGTGATTTCATCCCTAGTTCTCAAAGTAAAATAACAAGGCAATATATATAGCAATTATGGAGTCTAGTCTGTTACTCCACTAGCCGATGTGTCAGCTTCCTTATCAAGCAAGTTGTTATAACTTAGCATTATGCATGGAATCCATGAAGCATTCAGTTGGAAATTTGTCTAACTGCAATGCAAGAACAATACACTAGGCATTAACATAAGTCAAAGTTGATATTGAAAGCAGTGGCTTCATTTATTTATATATGTTGCCTTTTTAGGTATGAATGCAGTGAAAACATTTTAGTGGGGTATGAATGCAGTGAAATGTTGGACCATGATTTTGTTCCTATTTTGAAAAAAAACTAGTATTGCCTTCGGTCGTATCAAATTTAGCAAATCAACCACAGTATCACATCAGACCTCTATGAAGGGTATTTTTGATTATGCAGATGCATATGGCCCATTTTCAAATTGAGTGATCAAAGAAATCATAATTTTTTTAAAGATGATTCCCTCCAGCTAGAATCTCTCCAAATATCACTTGACTTTTTGAGTCAAAACTCACTTAGAATTGCAGTGGAGATAGAAATGACAGTTACTACCAGAAATCTCCAGTTATTTATTTGAACTTTACAATTAATATTTATTGTTCCAAAATAAAAATAAAAACAGAACACAATGAAAATTAATTCAGGTTTAAATGTAGTGTTCAATGATCAAAATTAGTTTTAAGGATATAAATTATTAGCATACAATGAAGAATACAAACTTAAATGTCAATCAACACATAAGGCAAAAATTTGTAGTATTGGCGCATATATACACATTAAAATATGAATCCTTCGAGTTTCTGAATTATGATTCAATTCAAATTCTAATTTTAAATTAGCTTCTGATGTCTTAATATCATGTGAGGTAACATTGTACAAAGTCTCAAAATAGCTACTGCTGGCAAACTGACAAGTCCTATGTATTTGGACATCGGGGTCAAACATCAGATATTGAGGTAAATAATTTAAAAGTTGTGAAACTTAGGTGGAAACAACTCAAAATTAAACTTTATCAGAGGGTCTACTACCTCCTTTGCTGAAATAAACACCATTTCATCATTCGCCCATATGATTAGGCCCGAACCCACAAAAACCCATTACCTCCACAGCCTCTTCCTCCTCGTTCAGTGCTCCTTCACGCCATGCCCACAAAAACCCATTACCTCCACAGCCTCTTCCTCCTCGTTCAGTGCTCCTTCACGCCATGCCCACCATCATCCGAGCCTGTGCCCAAGTCCACCGTGAAGCCGCACCACCATACCCGAGATCTTCCCCTCTCCAGCGTCAGTTCCGAAGCCGTGCCCAACAATACCAGCACCTGCCTTGCCCTATCGCTTGCTCCGAAGTCTGCACCTCCTATTCACGCTACCATCACCCGCCTTTCCTTATCGCTTGCTCCGAAGTCTGCACCTCCTGTTCACACTACTCCTGTAGCCGCCTTAATCATTCGAACCCATGCTCACTTGTGTGTAAATTTGTGGTGTGTGTTGTCTCTGTATGATGTTGCGTGAGTGTATTATTTTCTGTATGATGTTGCATGAGCGAGTTTTTGTGATCATATATGTGTTATGAGTGTATGGCGTAAGTTGTTTTACTGTGTTACCTGGTGCGTGTTAATTTGTGTTTACTTGTATGTGGTTGTGTGTGTACATATATATGTTTAATGTGTTGTGTCTATTTTTATGCGTGTATTTATACATGTAATTTATAATCAATATATATATAGTTATAAAAATTTGTTTTGGATATATATTTACTGTTTTGGTGTTTATATAATTTATAAGCTATATCTATAATGGTTTTGAAATATTTTGTGTGTGTTTGTTTTAAATATAAATTTTATAAATAGTATATTTTACAGTTGTATCCGCATATATATATAATATTTTGTAAAGAAATTTGTCGCGATAATATTTTGAGTCCGATTTGGTGTTTAATTTGAAACCGTTCCAAAACTCAATAGCCATACCAATCCTTTGAGGAATTACTTGACTCTTCTCATAAAAATAAATAAATATTGAGCTGATTATCAAGTTGAACTATTCTGAATCGTGCCTAGAAGTCGTCGTTTCAATTTGGTGCCAATCTGCTTATCATCTCCGTTCCAAGCCATGAAAGGTGCGTTTATCTCATACCTAACTCACATTATTTCATGGATGTTAGATCAACATAATGAACTGTTATGAAATGTATAGGACTGCTAGTAGAAATTATTTGTTTAATATGTACACATCTTTCATATGTGACACGATATATTTATATGACACGTAGGTGCATTGATTTTATATGATTATGATGTAATTGATGTTGTGTGATGATTTGTTATGTTGTTGATACCCCTAGTTTAGGAAAAATTACTAAGGGTTGAAATGATACATACCCGAACAGACATTAGATTAGGGAAAAATCGTTATGGGTGGAAATGATAGACCTGAATGATTTTTATTGAATTTGGGATTGCGGGTTGAAATGATAGACCCGTAGAAATTTCAATTGCGGGTTGAAGTGATAAATATCTGTATCACTTGACCATAGGGTAAAAAACTATATATTAACACCGTCAGTCATGTTTTCGAAGTATTTTGATTTGAGAATTTAATTCTAAAATAATAACTTTAGATTTTATATTTTTTTTATATTTTTTTAAAGATTTAAAACTTAATTTTTTATATATTTTAATTTATATATTTTAAAATGATTTTATAAGTAAATATAGATTTAAATGCTTATTTAAGATTTTACTTATAATTTTATTTATTTTAAACTATATAATTTAAACATGTAGGTATTTAAAACTTTTATATTATTATAAATAATTATTTTAAACTTATTTTCTATATTATTTTAATCTTATATATGTTTATAATCTATATTTTAATTAATTTTTGAATTTTATAAACTTAAATATATATATATATATATATATTTCCAAAATTAATTTTCTTATATATATATATATATATTTTATAAACTTTAATAATAAACTCAAGATGGATAAGTTAGATTTCGCGATTTAAATTCGAAGTTTAAAGATGTAAATTTATATAACGATAATTGAATAATGAATGAACTCATATTAAATAATGGATTCGAATTGATACCAACTTTAAGTAGAAATGAATTTGAATTAGGTAAAAAAGAAATGAATTTGAATTGGTTTGAACTTATAAGAAATGAACTTGAATTGTGAAATTGTTTTGAAATTGAATTTCCTAATTAAGGAATAAATTTGATTTTTTAAATCAACCGAATGCGAGTTTGAATTGGATTTAAAATATGAACTTATATAGGAAATAAACTTGAATTTTGTAAATTGATGTCTAATTTAAATCTTATTTGGTATTAAATGAATTCAATTTCTTTAGCGACTAAAATGTGAATTTAAATATATATAAATTTTATATAGAATTGATTTTGTAAATCGTTTGGTTTTGAACTGGGAAATTTGTTGAATTGATTTATAAGAATAGTTTTAAATCTTATAAATTGTTTGAATTGAATATAAGGCGACTCAAATTTTAAGTAATGAATTTGAATAGTTCAATTTGAGTTAAGATATCATGGTTTAAATTGAACATAAGATTTTGATTTGAATTGTATAAACTAGATTTGAACCTAATTGATCGGATTTTTGAATTGACTTAGTTGAATCCATATAAAGAAAAATTAGATTATACGAATTGTTAAATTTATAAATAACGATTTAGAATCATATGACATGAATATACGTTGTTCAAATTGAAATGTAAGTTTTGACTTGAATCATATAGTTTGAACTCGAACCAAATGTTGCATTTTTGATCTGACGTAAAGCAAATTGTTGAATAGTTTGAAACTTGGATTTTCGAATATAAATCTAACTAAAATATCCTCGATGTTAAATAGTATTGGTTTATACTATATTACGAGACCTTTATGATATGATTTCTAAATCGATTCGAGTTGAGCGATTTAAGTGAATGGGTTTCAAAATTTTATATATTCAAAGTTAGATATTTAATTTTGATTTCAAATTCGAATATGAGATTTCGTATAAACTATTTTATAAAGTGATTTATAAAATAATGACCACGGTGTGATGTAAAGGATGGTTGTTAAAGAGACCGGGATCGGCTATTGTCATACTCTCTGCCAATACCGAAAACCACTTTAACAATTGTGTACGTGGTGGAGTTCCAGAATGAAGGGGATGATTCGGCGAACAACTCTATTTTTGTATTTCATATTAATTACGAGACCCTGACTACCTTGAGTCAGCTTGATGTGACTAAAACAAGAGCTACGCCGAGACTAGGTGAGGTCATACCACCTATCGAGCACACTTCTTCAATACTATTCTATTACTGTTGAGATTCGATTGGACCCTTTTGATTATGGGAGTGTGTATCGAGGTGGGCAGTAGTAGCTGCTATGCGTTACCACCAGTCTGGCTATGCAAACGGTGAATCCACCCTGGCAACCCTTGCGTGCCTTGTCACATGCCTTATATGAGCCTACTACGACTTTCTTTTGTACTGTTTTATATAGAGTTCCCTCTGATAGCCCTCCAGTTTACAGAGGAATTATGGTACTATATATACTACTGGAATATATAAACAGTGTAAGGGTAATAATGGTAATCTCGCTTACGCTATTTTGATATCTTTATTTTTCTGATAGACACTATTGTATATAGCGTATTATACTATATAGTATTAGTTTGACGGGTCCTTAGAGGATGGTGATCCCAAACATCCTTTATGTTACTGATTGAATTTCATTGAGCATTTCATTTGAATTGATTTACTTCCATGAGAATGTTAGTCCTGATTTAAGTTGTTTTGTTTTGCATTATTGCTCGGGCCAGATCGATTATCACAGCCTTCGAGATTAACTATTGGAGTCGAAGTTTATATTGGCATTTTCTCACTTGTATCTACTCATTTTGTTGGTCCAGTCATCCAGCTATTTCTGTCGTTTCTATTTCAATTTGTTATCATTTATTTATGTATCTGAAATTCATTGTTTAAGTCTTCCGCTGTGTTATTTATGTAAACTCTGATGTAGATTTTTATTTAGTAGCTTCATAGACTACTATTGTATTTTTATTTTCCGCTGCGAAATATTATATTGCTCTTTATCTGTGTCTGTGATCTGTGATTCTGTGATTTATTATATTTACTCCAGAAGCTAATAACAATTGGTTGTTTTGGACGTTTCTAGTTGACTGTTTTGTCGATTGGCATGGTCAAAATAACGGGTCATTACAGGTGGTATAATAGCTTTGGTTTATCAAAGCTTTAGCCTATGGGGTAATAGCTCATTAGAGATAGGGTAGCGATACCCTAGAATGAGTGGAATTAGTCGCAGAATCCTTCTTGAGAGAGAGCGTATTTTGAAAGTATAAATAGTTTTTAAATGGTTTTAAAATGTTTTTTTAAAAAAAAATATTTTTGAATATAAAATTTTGTGTAATATTTAAATCCTTTTCTAAATATTCCTTTCCACTTAAATCCATCTTCCCTCATAGCCCCTCTTTGATTAGGTTCCTTCGTTCGTTCAACTTTCAACTCGAATTCTATAACTTATCCTTGTCCATAACAAGGTAAAAAGTAGAAGGAGAGTATAAGTCTTTCTGCATGTTCATTCCTATCTAAATATTTTTCAAAGTGGGTATTATAATCCCTTGATATAATATTGAAATTCTGAATTCTGATATATATTTTTGGAAGATGTATATTTGAAAATAACATTTTTGCTTTGTTAATACCAATACTTTGAAAGAATTTTATGTTTATATTTTTATAAACCATATATTTTAAATAAGATTATAAATTTGTGTTGTATATATATGTTAAACTTATGGAATTAAACTAGTTTATAAGTCTAAATATTGATAACTTGGTTTTAAAAATATTTAGGTATAATATAGAATAATATCTTTATGTATTTGATTTAAATAATGATGTTGTTAGTATATTTAATTAGGATTGAGTTGAATTATAATAAATAAACGAGTAGGGAGAAATATATATTTCCCTACTTTATATCTTAATGATTTGAAATATATTATTTATAATATATGATTGAAAATTTGATATATATGCAGTTTAAATATAAAAAGATATTTTGAGTATTTGTTTGACGTTAAAATTGGCCTATCGAATACTTAGTGATTTGGGTATACGTTTGATCAATGTATATGTTAAATACTATGCGTATTAGATAGATATAGTGTCACACTCTAGTTGCTTGAAAATGATTCTGGTGATGACCGCGGCATCATCAATTTCTCTTTTCAGGTTTCGAATGTGGGATAGATATATATCGCCAATCGAGACGTCGAGTGAATACTTAAAACTATTTTTGAAATGTTGGAAAATATTTTAACTTTTGATTTATATATATTTTAGAATATATATATATGAATAAATATGAACTATGGTTTAAATGTATTAATTATTTAATTACTATTTCCCTGCCACATTCATTTTCGGGGACGAAAAGGTTTGAGTAGGGGAGATTGTAACAACTGGAATTTTATTTAATTATTTAATTTAATTTTGGTTTCTACTTTATTTTGTTTACTTAAAACTCAATTTATTTGTATTTTATTTAGATAATTATTTTGATTTGTTTTGAAACTACATTTATTTTGAATTTTATATGAGTTTGATTGGATTTAAATATAATTTAATTTTGCAAACCATTGCTTGAAATTTCAAACCTTATTTATTGGTAAATTTTAATCGAGTTTAATTACTTGGATTTGAATTTATTTATTTATATTTATATTTAATATTAAACCCAAATTGTATTTGGTTTACTAATATTATTTAGATTTGAAATCATTCTTAGATTTTAATTTAAATAATTAAACTCATATTAATATAATTTTTTGCTTATAATATTTATTTTGCTTTAACTTGAATATATTTCTCTTGTTAATCTGCCATTTGTATTGATCGTCGTTATCGCAAACACCGTTTCAGGTTTATTTGTTGAATTCATATTCTTTTGCTAATTCAAATACGTTGATTCGTTAATCTAGCTTATTTGGTCATTGTTTCCATATCAAAATTAAATTTCATTTGATATCGTTCACACTTTGATTTGAACTATTCGTTGTTTATTTTTCAAAAAAATCGTTTGTTATAAAACTATTCATTCACTTTTGTTTTGAATTAAACCGTTCGTTCTTTTCAAAATTGAGATTGTTCGCTGTACAGTCCAACCGATAGGTACACAATTTTATATTCTCGAAGCGTTCATTAAATTGTTTGTTTCCCGAAACCATTGGTTAACTTTCATTTTAGTAACCCTTCTTATTCCCGTTTGGTGTCCGTCTACTTTCCGTTTCGAATACCCAGACTCTATTTTTCAAAACTCCTTCCCAAAGTCGGTGCTTCGTACAATACAAGATAAAGGAAGAAACAAATGAAATAAAATAACAGCGGCCCCATTTGTTCCCTTGCCATCTCCCATTCCCACCGTAACTCCTTTTCCTCCTCACTCTTGCGAACTCTCTTTTCCAACCAACTGCAGCGTCTCTTATTTCCTTTTCCCCAACTGTCGGACCTCCTTCACACCTCCTCATCATCCGCTCTGCCACCCAGTAGTACCCAAAAGCTTAGCCTCCCCTCCGTTTTCAGTCGAACCGATCCAACCAAAACCCATCACCTTCGCAACCTCTTACTCGTCGTTCTGTGCTCCTTAACGCCATGCCCACCATCATCCGAGCCTGCGCCCAAGTCCATCGTGAAGCCGCACCACCATACCCGAGAATTTCCCCTCTCCAGCGTCAGTTCAGAAGCCGTGCCCAACAATACCAGCACCTGCCTTGCCCCGTCGCTTGCTCCGAAGTCTGTACCTCCTGTTCGCACCACCCCTGTAGACGCGTTCACCATTCGAACCCGTGCTCACTTGTGTGTAAATATGTGTAAATTTGTGGTGTGTGTTGTTTCTGTATGATGTTGCGTGAGTGTAATCTTTTCTGTATGATGTTGCGTGAGTGGGTTTTCGTGTTCAAATATGTGTTATGAGTGTGTGGCGTGAGTTGTTTTACTATGTTACCCGGTGTGTGTTATTTTGTGTTGAGTTGTATGTGGTTGTGTGTATACACGTATTTATTTAATGTGTTGTGCCTATTTTTATGTGTGTATTTATACATGTAATTTATAATGAGTATACGTATATGGTTATAAAAATTTGTTTTGGATATATATTTACTGTTTTGGTGTTTATATAATTTATAAGCTATATCTATAATGGTTTTGAAATATTTTGTGTGTGTTTGTTTTAAATATATATTTTATAAATACTATATTTTACGGTTGTATTCGCATATATATAAATATATAATATTTCTAAAGAAATTTGTTGCGTTCATATTTTGAGTCTGGTTTGGTGTTGAGTTTGAAATCATTTCAAAACCCAATAGCCGTACCAATCCTTTGAGGAATTACCTGACTCTTCTCATAAAAATAAATAAATATTGAGTTGATTATCAAGTTGAACTATTCTGAATCGTGCCTAGTAGTCATCGTTTCAATTCAGTGCCAATCTGCTTGTCGTCACGGTTCTGTGCCACGAAAGGTGAGTTTATCTCACACCCGACTCACATTATTTCATGAATGTTAGATCAACATAATGAACTATTATGAAATGTATAGGATTTCTAGTAGAAATTATCTTTTTAATATGTATACACCTTTCATATGTGACATGTTATATTTATATGACACGTAGGTGCACTGATTTATATGACTATGATGTGATTGATGTTTTGTGATGATTTGTTATGTTGTTGATACCCCTAGTTTAGGAAAAATCACTAAGGGTTGAAATAATACATGCCTGAACGGACATTAGATTAGGGAAAAATCGTTATGGGTTGAAATGATAGACCTGAACGATTTTTATTGAATTTGGGATTGCGAGTTGAAATGACAGACCCGTAGAAATTTAAATTGCGGGTTGAAATGATTAATATCCGTATCACTTGACCATAAGGTAGAAAACTATATATGGACACCGACGGTCATGTTTTCGAAGTATTTTGATTTGGGAATTTGATTTTTAAATAATTACTTAAGATTTTATAATTTTTGTATATATTTTTTTTAAAGATTTAAAACTAATTTTTTTTTAAATTTAATTTATATATTTAAAATGATTTTATAAGTAAATATAGATCTAAATTCTTATTTAAGATTGTACTTATAATTTTATTTATTTAAACTATATAATTTAACCATGTAGGTATTTTAAACTTTTATATTATTATAAATAATTATTTTAAACTTATTTTCTATATTATTTTAATCTTATATATGTTTATAATCTATATTCTAATTAATTTTAGAATTTTATAAACTTAAATATATATATATATATATATATCTCCAAAATTAATTTTCTTATATATATATTTTATAAACTTTAATAATAAACTCAAGATGGATAAGTTAGATTTCGTGATTTAAATTCGAAGTTTAAAGATGTAAATTTATATAATGATAAATGAATAATGAATGAACTCATATTAAGTTATGGATTCGAATTGATACAAACTTTTAGTAGAGATGAATTTGAATTAGGTAAAAATGAAATGAATTTTAATTTAAATTGGTTTGAACTTATAAGAGATGAACTTGAATTTTGAAATTGTTTTGAAATTGAATTTCCTAATTAAGGAATAAATTTGATTTTTTTAAATAAACTGAATGCGAGTTTGAATTGGATTTAAAATATGAATTTATATAGGAAATAAACTTGAATTTTGTAAATTGATGTCTAATTTTAATCATATTTGATATGAAATGAACTCGATTTCTTTAACGACTAAAATGTGAATTTGAATATATATAAATTTTATATAGAATTGATTTTATAAATCATTTGGTTTTGAATTGGGAAATTTGTATAATTGATTTATAAGAATTGTTTTAAATCTTATAAATTGTTTGAATTGAATATAAGACGACTCAAATTTTAAGTAATGAATTTGAATAGTTCGATTTGAGTTAAGATATTATGGTGTAAATTGAACATAAGATTTCGATTTGAATTATATAACTAGTTTTGAACCTAAGTGATCGGATTTTCGAATTGACTTAATTGAATCCATATAAAGGAAAATTCGATTATACATATTTTTTATTTTATAAATAACGATTTAGAATCGTATGACATGAATATACTTTGTTTAAACTAAAATGTAAGTTTTGACTGGAATCGTATAGTTTGAACTCGAACCAAATGTTGAATTTTTGAATCGACGTAAAGCAAATGGTTGAATAGTTTGAAACTTGGATTTTCGAATATAAATCGAACTAAAATATCCTCGAAGTTAAATAGTATTGGTTTATACTATATTATGAGACCTTTACGATATGGTTTCTAAATCGATTCGATTTGAGCGATTTAAGTGAATGGGTTTCAAAATTTTATATATTCGAAGTTAGATATTTAATTTTGATATGAAATTCAAATATGAGATTTCATATAAACTATTTTATAAAGTGATTTATAAAACAATGACCAGGTTTGAAAAATGTAAACGATTGGTTGTCAAAGACTGGGATCGGCTATTATCATACTCTCTGCCAATATCTAAAACCACTTTAACAACTGTGTACGCGGTGGAGTTCCAGAATGAAGGGGATGATTTGGCGAATGACTCTATTTTTGTATTTCATATTAATTACGAGACCCTGAATACCTTGAGTCATCTTGATGTGACTAAAAAATAAGCTTCCTATCGAGCACACTTCTTCGATACTATTCTATTAATGTTGAGATTCGATTGGGCCAATTTGATTATAGGAGTGTGTATCGAGGTGGGCGGTAGTAGCTGATATGCGTTTCCACCAGTTCGACTATGCCAACGGTGAATCCACCCTGGCATTCCTTGCGTCCCTTGTCACATGCCTTATACGAGCCCATTAGGACTTTGTTTTGTACTGTTTTATATGGAGTTCCCTCTGACAACCCTCCAGTTTATGGAGGAATCACGGTACTGTATATACTACGGGAATATATAAACAGTGTAAGGGTAACAATGGTAATCCCACTTACGCTATTTTATATCTTTATTTTACTGATAGACACTATTGTATATAGCATATTATACTATATAGTATTTGTTTGACGGATCCTTAGAGGATGGTGATCCCAAACATCCTTTGAGTTTCTGATTGCATTTCATTGAACATTTCATTTGAATTGATTTACTTCCATGAGAATGTTAGTCCTGATCCGAGTTGTTTTGTTTTGCAATATTTCTCGGGTCAGATCGATTATCATAGCCTTCGAGATCCACTATTGGAGTTGAAGTTTATATTGGCATTTGCTCACTTGTATCTACTCATTCTGTTGGTCCAGTCATTCAGCTATTTTTGTCGTTTCTATTTCAAATTGTTATTATTTATTTATGTATTTGAAATTCATTGTTTAAGTCTTCTGCTGTGTTATTTATGTAAATTCTTATGTAGATTTTTATATAGTAGCTTCATGAACTACTATTGTATTTTTATTTTCCGCTGCGAAATATTATATTGCTCTATATCCGTGTCTTTGCTTCTGTGATTTATTCTATTTACCCCAGAAGCTAATTACAATATGTTGTTTTGGACATTTCGAGTTGACATGTTTTGTCGATTCAGCACAGTCAAAATGACGGGTTGTTACAATATATTTATATGCGGTGAAACAACCCAAACTCGCCCTTAATCCCAGATTGAGTTGAGAACACGACAAAGCAGAACACAAACAATATAACATTTCATTGTTTATTACAACAATTACATCAGAGTAGAAGAATATAACAGAGTATGAATAAATAATATACATCAAAAAAAATATCAGAGATTAAAATACATTACATAGCAATGGAAAAATAATATATAACACAGCTTAAAGAAATACACGAATACAGAGCGTTCCGAATATAGCTCCAGCTGCAAACCAGGATCTTGTAAATATAATATCTGCAAAACCAAAACTACTAGCTGCCCGTGTGGAAATAGGGGCACCCAAAGTTTATGTTAAAACAATAAACTCCAGGTCAGTCATGTGATTGGTGTGAGAACTAAAACAGTTATTTAAAACTTTACTTTAAAAATAAAGCAAATCAAGGGACCACGCCGTATAACACGGAACAGGTTTCCTCCAAAGAATACCAGTGCATAAACCAAACAGCGCAATGCTTTTTGGAAAAATGAAGCTATTATAAGACCCAGGTCCCGTCACACAATGCAACGCAAGCCAAAGGATAGGTTTTTCCCTTATAATAGCCAAACATGCTTGGTACATGTAAAACCAATCATTTTGATATTATTATAAGTGTATAGTTTTGAAAAACAACTTCAAATATAAATGTATTAATAAGTGCATAGTTCTATAATTAAAACCGCACAATGTCGTATTGGAAGTTGGATTCCATTTGTGAACCAAGGCAAGGGATCGTCTTTACCACTTCGGGATTCTCTAGCCCAAGCCTTAGGGCAAGTACTCAGTCAAGCCCTTGGATCGTCAGAGCCGGTCCACCTAAATGGATTAATAATCCCTGAACAATGCATTTCCCCGCCCTATGGGGCGTAAATATGGTCAGTATGTCGATCAGGTCATCCATCGGCCCCGTAGTTACCGATATATCTGAGGCGCCTCGCTATCCGTCATCCACATAAATAAAAATGTCTGGGATCCATACCATGACACCACTCCTAGCTAGAAGGAAACGCATGTCCTCCCTGAAGTCCTCTCCTGTTTCTGGTTCAAGCTAGGGTGTGAGGCTCGCGAATTAACGCTATACACAAAGCTATGCTATTTAAAGTCGTGCTTTGATCATCAACCATAAGACTCTGCTTTTCAACGGAAGCCTTGATCATTTGCATCTTAGCATGCCATACAGGCAATTCACCCCATGCAACTGATGTCTATCGATATAACGTCTGAGCTCGTACGTCTTAGAGAAGGGTGTTAAGTAAGAGAATAAATTCTCCGCCACCAAACATATATATATTTAATAGAGATCAATCAACATAGAATAAAGTCCAATGTCAGACACACATCCATTTACTAGTCCGTTCTGGGCCTAAACGAAACCAGAGGCACCTTATTCCTCATCCCGTGTCCAATACAAGAGAGGGGTCCTCGCAGATCCGGTTGATCTCCAAGTACGTTTGGACGATCACCACTTATTACCTTGTCTTGGGTGTACAACCCAATCAAGACATCAGTAATCATCCAAACGATGTGAAGACCTCCGGTCTTCAACCACTGTCTTCTTCGTCGACATATCGTCGAATCAGTTATTCAGAATGGTTATAAACACGGCCTTTCTGAATTCCTCGCGTATATTATAAACAAGTGTTACACAAACACCACATAAGCCTCATTCCAATTCTTTTATTCAAATATTCACATCATTAGGGAAATGTTCTCATTAATTTTATCAAAGATAAATTCTTTAAATTTATTCTTTAATCTTCCTTTCGATGTCAATTCAAACCGAATTAAGGTTTATCCATACTAGTCGGGATTATCAAGCCTTACCGAAGTAATCATTTTGTTTAGTTTCCCAATCCCAACCTATTCATCCCATGGAGTAAAACTGGTAATACTTTATATCTAACCCTACGGTGTTATCGATAAATTTAATTACCATTTCAGATTCAAATCTAATTAAAGATTTAACTATCGCTTGGAGAAAAACTAATACTCCATTCTCGATCATTTCCCAAATTTGATAATAAATTATCACATTCCATCTAATTAAAGATTCATTAAAACTCCACTTAGTTTTAATTTTCCCAAAAATCAATATTAATGATTATTTAACTTTGGGAAATCAAACATGTCGCATCGACAATCCCGTGCCATTGATTTCTGTCGATATTTAACCTCCAAGATTGTACATCTTAGAGAAGGGTGTTAAGCAAGAGAATAAATTCTCCGCCACCAAACAAATATATATTTAGCAGAGATCAACAATACAGTTCGAAATACAATGTTAGACATGAAATCCTGTCTTTAACTGGGTTAAAGAACCAATGTCATTTAAAACACATTCACGATAAACCCAAAATCACATTCCATTAATTATGGAATCTTCACGGAATAATAGATCAATATATAATCGATATCAATTTCTGTATCCGACTAATAATATAAATGGATTAATGGCAAAGCCTTTTAAATTCCATATATATTAACAGTCTTCCTCCATAGAAACTCACTATGATTATTACCAAATCGAATTCCATTCAATTCCAACTAAATATATTAAATTGGAAAACTTTACTTTGGAAATTTCCTTTAAATCTTAATAAAAAGATTTATAAATTCCAAATCACATTTCACTGTAAATTGGGTTAAAGAAACGATATCATTAAAAACACAGTTCATAATAGACCTGATTCACATTCCATTTTATTACAGTTACTGAATATAACTGGAAACTCTAATAGTCTTAATTAAAAGATTTATTCTTTTCACACAGGTTTTAAGAATAGTGTTATTTAAGACACCATTCACGACAAACCCAAAATCCAATTCTTTTATTCAATTCCAATTAAATATTAATTAATTGGAAAATTTCACTAAATCTTAATTAAAAGATTTATTATTTTTCTCAACTGGGTTTAAGAACAGTGTTATTTAAGACATCGTTCACGACAAACCCAAAATCCAATTCGATATCAAATACAAGGCTCTGAATAGAAATTATATCGGCTAATATTCAATATCAAATTCAGAAACCAATAAATATCGTTTTGGGAATAACGATATATATCTTCCAAATTCCTCCGCAATATCCGTATAATCACGGAATCTAATATCGAAATATTCCGAAGATAATTTCGATTCAAATCCATTCCAATCCATATATTTTAAATTCTGGTTATATTAAAATCCCTTCTCAATCCAGTTTATTTATTTAAAAATAATTGGATTCTAATTCTAGTTAATAACTAGTTCATTTCGATAAAAAATATATTTTTATCTTTTCAAATATGTAATTTTTCATCCAAATTCTTTCCAAATCATTTATTATGATTTAACACAAATTAATAATATTTTTAATAATTTTATTAAGGCCCTTTCAGTTGATTTCCATAAACGGTCATCGAACTGCACTTACAACGACCTTTTCCAAATTTTATTTGAACATTATATCAAATCCAACTTTTAGATTTCAAATCTCTTAGATTCATGGAAAGCTCTTTTCGATACGAACCCAACGGTTCTAGTTTTAGGAGAATCCGACGGTCGGATCTCCTGTAATGTCAATTCGAAGTCAATGGTCAAAATTCGCGAACGGTCGCTGCGCGGCGCGTTTTATTCAGGCCATATAATATATATATTATATATATATCGTCGATTTCCATTCCAATTGTATTTCATAAATCGTTTATAAATTCGATTTAAAACGATTCTAACTTCATTTTCAATTTTAAATCAAAATTGAATACTCCTTATCATTATAATATTTAAATGATAATAATTTCAAAATATCAGATTTAGAAATAATTTCCTTTTCGATAGTCATTATAAAAATGAATAAAGTCGATATAAATATCATTCGCGTTAAAATGACGCAAATCTAATCAACACGGCTTCACATTTTAATCCTTTACGGAATATTATTCTAAAATATTCGTTATTTCTGAATTGAAATCAGACACAGTCAATTACCATATAATGTTATTTATATGGATTCATGCATACATGTACACAATAATAATCATACACAGTCAACCATCATCCAGAGTGCATTACACAACTGCATAAGCATTAAATATAAATAATTAACGCTTACAACAGTCTGTCAACCAATCGATTGACATACAACTAAACAACTGGGATCAGTATACGTCAAATATCATCCCAATACCCATGTGGGGTTTCAGCCATCAAATAATTATTATTATTTGTGCACTTGGGCGATGTGTAAAAATTATCGTCCCAATCGATATCACAAAAATAGGCGAGCATAAACAAGTTGTCTGACTCGTAAATAGATGTGTAAACTTTTTTTTAACTATCCAATAATTACTTTATTTATCTCAGTTATAAGCTAAAAATAATATTTTCAACTAACTTAATTTTTCTAACACTTTGTAGAAAATTTCGGCAGCATAACGGCACGATACTAGAACCGGAATAAGGTCTAGCCTTATCCCTCGCCTAATACTGGCTCGTGCCATACACAAACCAATTCACATTCAAATCAAGTCCACAGCCAATTTTACAATCATAATCAAATCACGTAGAACATCCAAATAAATAAATACTCAACTACCCGAAATGCCATTTACGGTGCCATAAGTGGCTATTCGCGGAGTATCGAATCCGTGTGTCGGTAATATCCATACATCGCTTTCAATATGTGATTGTGCGAATTCGAGTGTTGAACTCCATATAATTCAAATCACATAATATGGTTTGTACAATAAATAGTGTCGGGGGCTTCTAAAACCCGTCTGCATCCTAGAATATTTTTAATTGTAAAATAAATTAATTGAGAAGGAGTTCTCACCTTTGGTTTCCACTCTGTCATTCTTTAATTGAACGGTTTGGATTTGGATTTGTTTCCAATCAGTTCCATCGCAATCTGTTTCACGCATTTTATATTAAAAATCGCATTTTTAAATAATGCTTCATATATTTTAAAAATCATATTTTTATTTCACTACTATATATATAAAAAAATATTTTTATAACGCTACTCAAATAATAAAAGTCATATTTTCATATCGATACTATATAATAAAAATCAAATTTTTATAATGCTCCTTATATAATAAAAATCATGTTTTCATATCGCTATTATATATAAAAAAAACATATTTTTATATCGCTATTATATATATAAAAATTATACTTTTATATCGTAACTATATTGATAAAAATCATATTTTTAAATCAAATCTATTTACATAAAAATTCAGCTTTTTTGAAACAATGTTATTTATAATAAAAATCCTATTTTCATAAATTCTATTACATTTTTATACTTGCTATATATAATTAAAAATCAGATTTTTACAAAATTAAAAATCATATATTTTCATAATTAAAAATCTTAACTTTTCATAATTAAAATTCTTAACTTTATATAAAAAAAATGTCATCTCTATATAAATAAAAAATCTAATCTTTATATAAATTAAAATCTAATCTTTTTTAAATAAACTAAATTAATTAACAACTAATTAATCAAGTTAATTAATTACCTTAACATTTTAAAACCCGTGGTCTTCGTTAATGCTCCAATAGCACAGCCGAATAACTGAAACCTGCGCTCCTTTGAAAAACTCCATCTCACACCGGAATCCAGCCCACCTGCCATCGATCACAAGTCTTCACGTCGTTTCTTAATGGTGCTCGGGAGGGGGGTGGAAGGGGGTGCGCGCACATGGCAGATTGTGACACGGGAGGCAGCGACAATCGGAACTTGGGGGAGCGACGGTTTCAGAACGGGTTTGGGGGTTTTAAAGGGGGCTGGAGAGAGAGAGCGACGGGGAGGAGCGCCGGAGGTCCCGTCTGGGGCATGGCTAGGGGGTTCGCGACGGAGGCACTAGCGGTTGAGATCGAGATCGAGGGGGAGCAGGTTTTATTTTATTTTTTTCTTTTGACTTTTGAACGAGAGTGGGTGGAGAGGTTGAGTTATATAAATATGTATTTATTTAATTAAATTAATTTCCATAAAGTCAATTTTTAATTCGAACTCTAATTCGAACACAGCGACTGTCGCACCTTGCTAAATACCCTTATTTCGAACACAATGGGATATGTCCGTAAGTCAACTCGACTGTTTCGTTCAGTTTTCATTAAAAATAAAATATAAATTAATTTAACGTTCAAAATTGATTCCAACGTACATTTTAATTTACCGGGGCCACATACTGACTCCAAAAATTTCCGAAAATAAATCTAGCTATGTTTTGATGATACGGTCCTAACAAAACTAGTTTTGTCGAATTTGGAGACCGTTTGAAACGGTCATTTTCCAGTCGATTAAATTCAAATTAAAATTACCAAACACGTTTTAATTTTCCATGCTCACATAATAATTCCAAAAATTATGAAATTTGGAATCTAACAATAATTTGATATTCCAGATCCAACAAAAGTGGTTTCGTCGAAAACGGAGGTCGTTCGCAAAATGGCTATTTTTAAGGGCTATATATTATATTAAATTGCATAGCGACTATTTTAAATTTTAAACTGGACATAGCATTCAATTCCTATTATGGAATCTGAGATTTTCACATTCGTTAGAAAGATATAATTAAACAAATCCAAATATTTCTGGTTTTACTGAAATCCGATTTGTTTTGAATCCTGTACATTCATTTGAAATTTGAAATCGAATTTTCAAACTATCACGCCATTTCAGGCTCGTTTTATGATTAAAATAAATTTATTCGTTGTAACTTCAATTTAAATAAAATTTTCTTCGTCATTATTTAAAATAAATCATTTTAAATATTCAAAATCCACTGAAATATCCAAAATAAAAAAATTAAATTGGTTCTGAAAATCCGGGTTGTTACATGCGGTGACTGAACTGATTAAATTAAACGTTTGTTTAATTTATTTTAATTTAAAACCAATCGTTATTTTAATGATCATTTCCAAATGAAGTAACTTACCTCGTTGGTTACGTTTATAATAATATAAACGTATTAACTTGAATTATGGACGTTTGGATTACTGTTACTGTTTGATGGTTGAATATTATATCTGTTTATTGAAATAAATGATACTGTTGAGATAATGTATTTGGATGCAGGTAAAAACAGGTTGGATGTATCCAACTGGATTCCTCAGATTTATTGTTTATTTTCATATTATAATTATATGAACTATTTAACTAATATGATTGGATGATCAATTTAATCATTGATTGTTGAATCTAAATTCAACATTTGTTTTGTTTTAACCAATAGACCGTATTTGTTGAGTAATTGGTAGCAGTTGGCCGGAAAATATATCGTCTTATAAATATTGATTTACCGTCAGGTGAATCGACGGTAATGAAGTTATAAAATTTATTTTATAACTAGAGATAGATTTGAAATCGACATATTTAAATAAATGTTTTAATAAAAGAAAATTAGTATGTATTATTTATTATTTAAGTTGTTAAGAAATGATTTTGTAAAATAAACTCTTATGTAATAAAATTTTATAAGCAAGAGAGTAGAAAGTTAATTTAATGGCTAAGAGTTGGATAATTGTTCTAAGAAACAATTTAATGGAATTATTTAAATTAATTATATTATTAATTAATTTAAAGGAAGGACCATAATTGGAATTGATTAACGAATTAATCGTGTTTTGAGTTGACTAAGTCAATCGTTTTAACTGGGATTGATTATTAAATATTTGTTTTGAATTAATTTAATGAAACAGCTAACGAATATTTGTTTAATTTTAATAATATTCTAAAAAGAAATTACTAATTGTTTTAGTTAATAAAAGAAGATAACTACTTATACAGTAGTTCATGATGAAGTAAATTATTATTTTAATTAATAATAATTTAAGTGTAATTGTAATGAAATTGAATTGAATTGTGAAACGATTTTATGAACGAGTTTTAATATAAAGCCCGGGTTTTTATAACAATGTTATATAAGGGATTTTTAAACGAATATGATAGCTTGTATTAAATGTTTACCTAATATTTGAATTAAATAAAGGAAAATTAAGACAGAAAGGGTTTATATTAAACCTGAGTTTTATAAAAGAGAAGTGGATTGAAAGCGCTAATTTTAAATTAATGTTACTTAATAATAGAATTAAGTAAAGTGCACTACAACAGAACTGCTGTTTTATAGCGGCTCAAAACCGCTATGAATAAGAAAGATAGCGGTTTCATAACTGCTGTATATGAACATGTTATAAAAAACTGCTGATCTTTTATAACGCTTTCAATACCGTTATTAAAGATCACTTTTGACAGCGGAATTTTGCCGTTATGTTATTTTATTACAATAGCTCCTAGTGACCGCTATAATACATCTAAATCTCATTCAAAGAGAAAATATTTATAACACAATTTTGCCGTTATAAAGTAAGTGTTCGATAACAGATATTCAACGTTATTAATAAGCGTGTTATAGTTTTACTAATCCCTTTGACAGCTCATTTATGCCGCTATGCTCGATCAATACAATAACTCATTTTTGCCGCTATGCTCGATCAATACAATAACTCATTTTTGCCGCTTTTACACATCTAAATCTCAATAAATATGAGATTATTCATAGCGCAGGTTTACTGTTATAATAGCTCATGCATTTTAATAACAATAATCAAAATGAATATTCATAACAAGTTAAAAGATGAACACAAAAATTATACTAATAGCAAATAAAGTATCAACTAACAAAAGAAATTCAATACATGAGTTAACACCTAATTCAATACATATGTTCTCAATTCCCACTAATGTCAACTTGAGTACACAAAATACAAAACATAGTTTACAACTGTTCAGTTAACACACAAAAGACACCCCTCCATTGGTAATCGCAGCACCATCACCAAAGTCATGTCTTATTTCCTCACATGCAAATATAGAAATGTTAAAACAATCATCCATAAAGAATACCAAGTGCAGGAAATGTTCAGTGCAGGACATGTTAAAAAGTTGCACAAACATTGCAGAGTACAGAGTATACAAAATTTCGGCTCTATCATTTCTAATCTGATATCCAAATACCCAAATAAAAACAAAAATTGGCAGTAAGTTCACTGCAGCAGTATGCAAAAATTGTAGCAGCAACTTATACCATGGTTCTTCCCTGTAAAGCAATGAAATTCCTACTATTTTTGGATCCTGATCAAAGATATGCACATGCTGATATGCACATTTCATTCATTAATAGTGATTTGGCAGAATCCTGAAATAAGCTCGGATCTTTAACCTAAAGTACTACTGCTACACTTACCAAATTAATCATTTTTTAACATGTTCAACCACTAAAAACTTTAACCTTGCACGAACACGATTTGATTCACGGTTCGGTCTTCGAAACTACGCATGTAACTACTAATTAAAACGAAGAACAGCTGCATAATTTAGATCTTCCTCTAAGCAGAATTGATGCATACTCAGTTTTCTTCATTGCAACCTGCAGTAGGCATGTTACTTAATTTACTCTTGTTTCATGTTACTTAATTTACTCTTGTTTTAGTTCATTAACTTTTCTCATGCTACTTTGAATTCATATATATACTCATTCAGATTATTTGTCTGGCTACTAATGTACTTTATTGGATATTGTTTTATTTAACAATTACAAACTATATGATTTGTTGACCCTGTGATAAACTACTATATGCTAAAAATCAGTACGATCTCTTTCGATTCTCAGTGTATGTTGTGTGCAAGTGTTATAAATGGGTATGGATGCTAAAAATCACTACCATATGATTTGTTGACCCTATGATAAACTACTATATGTGTGTGTAAGATATATTGCTATTTTGCTTTCATGGGGAACACGTATAAAATATACAATTGCTTTTATTTGCGTTCACAGTCGTGGTCCTGGCACCATTTATACAAACAATACTAGCATGAATCCAATCAGTGACCAAATATTCAATGGTGTACAACAGGCTTATTTTTTGGACTTGCGATATAAAAAATATTAGACAAACTACAGTAGTACATAAGAATCTTTCCCAATGACCAAAAAAAGAAAAGAAAAGCTGGAAATTGGCTTAAAGGCTTAATTCTGAGTTGTTGACATCACTGAACTCTAGTATATTGTGTTAAAGTTTCAGAATGCACAATGATTAGCAATTCAATTTTTTGAATCTTTTGGACAAATTTAATTTGGGACATACAAGAACTGTAAGTGGACCATACGAACATGTTCATTAATATAATTTTTAATAGTTGCTACTAGACAAATTAATTGTTATTGAAGAGTTCATCATGCTTACCAGCCACTCATTTGAATGGAGCAATCTAGAAAAGTAAACATGACTCTTCAATGCAAACACCCAAGAGAAACAAGAGAAGTTTAATTTTGCTAGGATGTCGTATGAAATAGAATCAAGTTTCTTTGACAATGTAGGCAATTTTGAGAACTTATGACAAAATTAAATTATACCAGAAAATAGAATTCACTTTTTTCTTTCCTTCACATGCTAGAAAGTGACTACTTGTAGTTGACATAAATGTTTCTTAAAATATATATTTCATGGTCATTATTTCCAATTGCTTCAATATGAATATATCTTAAAAGGAAAAAAATTATCCTGTTGATGGAAAAATGATAGATATTTGCAGTATGTTTTAGAAGATGATCAAACCAACAGTAAAATAAAACCAAAATGGTAAAAGAATTCTACAGAAATTACATAAATATTGACTGCATATATACATAAACAATAAAACTTTGCGATGAACATGAAATCATAGAAGTAGTAACATAAATCAATATCCATTTAAAAAACTGCTTACAGTGTTGAAAGCGGCTACTGCAGAATTCAGAACAGGCCTAACTTCTATTGGACAATGCAAGTACTTTGTGAGTATGAATCCAACATCAAATGGCGGAGAAGTAGAAGGCACCATCTTCAATGTATATTCAACTCCCATGAAAAACAGAAGAGTGATAGTCAATGTGGAAGGCAGTGGATGATTTCTGGCTATGCCAATTGCATCTTTAGCGGATAAATCCAAAATATATGCCCTATTTAAAAACGAAAAATTCTTTTTTTCCTGTTTACAAACATAAGTACCAAATGCATCATTAAGAACTTCAACTTCTCAAAGACTTTCTTCATGCACGTCTTCGGTGGTTGATAGAGCTTTCTAAAAGTTCAAACAGAGGAAATAAATAAAAATTAGCGCGTAAAAACTAAGACCTATGGGTAAATAATACATGCTTTTACACTATCTGTAAAAGCGGATAGAAAACACCAGAAACAGGAAAGATTACAAAACTCAAATGATAAGTTAATAAATCGTTGTCAGTGTACATGAATAAGTCCGATATATGAGAATAATAGTTGTCTTCATGTTACAAACAAGCTTTCTTGAATGCAATAAACATGATACATATATGGAACTATAAAATATACTGCACCACCAATTGAACTTTTCTCTACTTGTGGTTTAGGGAAATAAATGATGGTAACGAACAAACCTATGATTACCCACTGTATTTGCTTTTATAATTTTGTTGGTAGGCTTACTAAACAGGAACAGGAAGTTTGACGGGCAACATGGTTTCTTTTATCTTTGTGACAGCCACTTCTAACATCGATAGTGATGCCGCATAAGAAATCCTGATGCACTTGTCATCTCCACATGCATCTCCAGGAACAAGGACAACCTAAGAGACAATTTCACAACCATGAAACATACTGATTCCCGTAGATATTATAGCCTCCTATAATTAAACCATGCTTTCAGGGTTTTTTTTTGGCATAAAGGACGAAATGACATAACATGGAAAGCTATGTTGAATACAAAAAGCAAATGGGAAACGCTAGTTTAAGAACACAAAAATAAAAGCAACTGAACCAGGAGAAATAAACCCAATCAAAGCCGCCATATACGTCCTGAACTTCAGCATGTAACAAAGCCTGAATCAACAACATTACAACAAATGCAGCAACGACCCATTTTGCAAACTTTCTCCATTTACTTTCTGATAATCTATGCATTTTTCAGAACAGTTCCTCCAATTTTCAGTGAAGGCATCAATCGAACACTCAGTTTGAGAACACGATCTAATGAGAAAAATCAAAACAATTGAAGCAGTAAGAAACCAATTGACATGCTCTTCCTTTTATTGAGTGACTTCTTTGTATTTGAACCACCAGGTTATGAGAAAAGGAAACAGAACTATGAGTATGATCAGTACATGATATGGAAGTGGCGTCCGAATCAACGATGATCTTTTCCAGGTATATTGAAAACAAAACATTGTCAGACAAGAATTAAAACGCGTAAGAAATAAGTTGATGGATCATATATATTAAATAATACGCTACCGGGTGATGCTATTGCTGTAATATAACCAATCAAAGTAAGCATATAAACACTGGTTAGATGGTCAACCAACATATGAGGCTAGGAAGATGATTTTCAGATGGCCTTTCCTCATTATAAGTTGATTAATGCACACATGCAAACATATTGCTCTCTAATTTATATCCATTTTCATGATATACACAACAACAAGCAATTATATAGACTTCTAAAATTAGAAAGCAATGGCTAGTTAATAAAACATAATAGGAAACAACCGCATGCAAGTGGGTGTGAAAAGAGAATAATAAAATAAAATTACTTAACTCTGTCCATAATTAGGTGCTTTGATCCTAATCTAGTACTAATTGCCTTGAGATCTGAATTTGGCAGTGACCGCTTCACTGCAAGTATCAGTTGCAATTTTTTAGTGAGTAAATTATAACACACATACTTAATATTCGGATAAAGACTTCTCAACCAATTAATCTGTTCAAACCTTTTTTTTCCAGTATAATTAGCAGATCTTAAACAGATTTATGTTTATATCATTCCTGTGCTTAAAGGGAGAAGGAAAATTGTGATTAGAAGAATTGACAAGTCAACAAATAGGCTAGTGACTTTCTCGAAGCGAAGAAGCGGACTGCTTAAGAAGGCTAAAGAGCTTAAATAAAGCATTTTTTGAAGCGAAGAAGCGGACCACTATCCAGCATGCTTTCAGTATGGTCTTAAATGTGTAATGAGATTCGGAAAATATTTAAACGGGTAAAAAATGTCCATGAAACCATGGTGTTTACCTGTCCTTTATCTAAGAGGAATCGGCAAAGAGACTGAACCATCTATATCCACAAATCCTACTTCTTCCGATCCATGGTAGGAACCGAAGTCCAGGAAAAGGCACAATGCGCCCTGTAGAAGCATAAACATAATTTATTACCAGTTCATAAGTTTTTATATGTAAAAAAAAAAATATGAAGGGGAAATTTACCTGCGGTTCTGATTTTTTTCACCCTCAGCCATCCTGAAGCTTTTGAAAAGGAAGTCCAGACGCTCTTGGAATGCTTTGATCATGTTTGCAACAATTTCACCATCATCACCTTTGATGGGTTGATAACTACATACGTAGCCATGAAGATCAATTAAGCGACATGATTTCTTAATATATATATCAAATATCATACTGAACAATATGTAAAAACATGATCCAGAACCAATTAGTTATAGAAACAATACATTTTGTCTCTCATGATAGAGATATTGGATTCCTATAGCGAAGCCTTTATTGAGAATGCTTTATCTTAAAATCTGTATCAAACACTTAATAACCATGAAAAACAGATCACATGATGGTCATCCATTGTACTTTTCGCTAGATATGAACAACAATATTCACAGACAAATAATTTGCATATATAATAAAGTCATTCATCGTGTTTCAAGTATTCGTTGATGCGTACAATGAATCCTAGAGATTAGAAACAAAAATCCAACATGTTATGCAGATGAAACTTTTGGTCTCATAATCTAGTAGGAAAATACTTTCATGAGAATACAATGGTTGGGTAGGGATATGTTATTGAGAAGTATGAGTTGATGATATAATTACGGATTTGACAGAATTGTCAAATAGCATTGTAACAGCGAAGCAAGGGAATACCATATTAAACTTACAGTGCATTGTAATAGCTATGAATGCTGCTGAAATAACTGACAAGCTTGGCCTTCATTCCCTTCGTCAGCGTCACTGGTACATTTAGAGCACATGTGCCACATCTGGAGAACGTCTGTTAGAGGGGTTAGACTGGATCCCAAACAATGAAACAACATTGCTAACAAGGCATAGATGCTACATTTGGTGATGGGTTGGCATTGGAGCTTGAGATTATCAACAATATATTTTGGTTGAAGGGTCTCTTCCAATGCCACATGTTGCTTGTGTTTTTAATTACCTTAAAAAACAAGGCATATTTTCTTATTGTCTAGACCTTAATTCCGTGACAATATATTATATTATATACACTTTAAAAAATACTTACACTGCACTGAGTTAATATAATGAAATTAACGTTTGGTCTCCATCTAGCAGAGCATATAAATTTCACACAACATCCTATGCATCCCCTGTTTTTTCTGGTCATGAGAAGAGATAAAACTGGAGAAACTAGTGAGACATATTAATCCCTTCGTTGCTAAAAAGGGTGAAAGATAATGTTGTGGCATAGATACATAGGCATATTAACATTCATAAAACATTTTACCTGTAGGATAGATGATGGTATGGCAAATGAACTTAACTTTGAACTATTTTAATGTAGCAATACAGGAAAGAAAACATACATGATGAGTGGCAACAACGTAGAAATACAAAAAGCAAGAAACAATTGTTTAAGCTGTGTAAGCGTAATTAAATGTAGTAATTTTATTAGAAATGAGACATGGAAGCTAACATAATGAAATAAACATAGAAACGATTGTTTCTCTGCTTCTATGTAGACATGAAACAGGTTCTTTTTCACATAGCATTTTCCTTAACCGTAATTTTGCGTGTAACAGCAAATGGTAATAACTTTATAAATAATGTTTGGCCCAGATCGCCCAAGTAGTGGTAAATAGAACAATAATGGCAATGCTTACTTCTGCATATTAGATTTGCCAATGATTTAACCTTATTTAAAACAAAGTATAAACTGTAGATATCCGCATTCATATTATTCCTTTTAAGATCTGAACTATACCATCTCCACATTTCATAAGAGTAAAGCGCAAGAAAAACATATATATGATTACCATTTTCTTCATCTTCACAGCATCACATGCACTTCATTTATACTTGCACCTCTCTTTGTCTCTACCGCACTTAGTATTACCGAGGTTATTGATGGTCCGGAGCATGAGCATATTAGTCATATCATGGTCCGGAGCGGTGCTGCAAATGGGATTTGGACATGCCAGCTCTTTCTAACATCATTGACATCTCCTTTATTATTTACGTACATTCTTATTTATATATGCATTATAAGTTAATATATGTACATATGGGGATCATTTACAGCTTTACACTGAAAAACATCTACAAGTACATACACTATGATGTGCCCGACCCAGTCGACCTTTGAACTGGAATCAAACAGCATAAGAGCCTTTTACGAATGCCTGCGTTTTAAGTGATCAATGATGGACTATATATATATATGGGGGATTGATCTATGTGAGTCATCTCTGTGGGTAATTGGAAGTCGTTGTCATTGGTGAATAAGGGAGGAAGCCAATTTCTTTTTCCACGAAGTGTGAAAGGGGAAGTTTGTGCGATTTGCTGAAGTAGATGTGGGGATGAGGAATCACCATGAGCATCGAATCGCCAAGGATGTGGAATCATGTCGAGAAGATGGTGCATGTGGAAAGCATGGATGTAGAGTTAGGGTTTCATAAGCTTGGCAGCGGACAAAAATGATGCACTTAAGTAAGCTAAAATAGGCGAAGGGTAATTCAAGAAATTCAAAATCATATGGTTGATTTTTAGCTCATCTAGTTATCATTATTAATAGTGAGACTGTGTGTGTGCGCGCGTGCGCGCGTGTATTGGGTAACTCGACCTTGTTATCCAGTTATCATCAATTTCTGTAAACTTTTCATATGTGTGTATGTGGCTTGATTATGGTCCATACCATTAAATATGTGAACTATTTTGGGTCACAGAAGCATATTATATAGTCGTGTTTCATCAAATAACTCCTCTTCATGCTATATTTTTTTGGATATATTCCAATGTTATATACATCCTCGAAAACGAAAACTAAGAAGAAAAATACTTCCAATGATTATTGGAACCAATAGATCGGCTTCAATTATTGCAAATTGTTTTCTTTATTTTCATTATTAACTTTAAAATTATATACTGACATCCTCTCTTGCAAGTCGATATGTCATATTTCTATTCCCATAAATAATGAACAACTTCAGGAGTGTTGCAACATATCTTCATAGCTCATAATATTTTAATGTTGACTTCACTTGGTAGAGATTGTGACACTTAAACATGTGATATGCTTTTTTTGGTCGACGCACACGATGAAATGCATGGCCCTCCCTTCAAGAACAAATCTGTTAGAGAAGGATTTCACTATCATCATCCAATACTAAAGTGTATTATGAAGACTACTACCTTGCTAATACAAAACGTCCAAACTGCCCGTGCACAAAACGTCCAAACTGTCCGTGCTAATCATGATTTTAGAAAAGTTGTATAAATCAAACCATGATGATGTTGATTCATTGCAATGCTTGAAACATAATTTTAGATCATGCAGATGTTTGTGAACATTGTGTTTTCCGAAAATTAATTTATAGTTTTTATATACCTTGCATATGACATGTATTTTAACTTAAGAAGCAATAAAAAAGATTATCTGTAACAGACTAAGATGCATGTTCTATCTAATAAAAATTATAGTAAGAATCATCTATAACCAAAAGGCACACCTGAAACGTGCCAGATCCTCTAGCTAGTGTTTGTATGACCTGAATTGAGCAAATCGATACTTGAAATGTCCCTAAGAGGCCACTTACTCTAAACATGTACTTTTTGGTCTTTTTGTTAGGGGCCATCATTGGTACCGCATGATAATTGTTATGCATATAACCTAAAACTCACAAATGGTAAGATTATTTTAGCGTTTACTAAAATGATAACATATGCAAATGAATCATGAATAATGTATGTCATTTGTCTTAATGATGCTCAAGACAAGATTGCAGAAAATATGTCTAAAACCATAAACCTTATTTTCAAAATGCAACGCATGAAATAGAAATCACACATGAGAAGTTTAGGATCAAGAGCACAATTTGATGGATGAAAACATTAAACTTGACCATTCTCCAAATGCATATTGAACAACTCTGCACATATAAAAACATTAATAGGTGTTAAATATATTAAACCCATATACATGGAAGATGAATGCACCTTTTATAGTAATTCTCAACTAATATGACCATGTCAAGCTAAAAGGATGTATTAGACAATATTTAGATCAATTATAAATTATATACTAGTACAAAAATGAAGTAATTTGTTTTAAAAATCATTGTTCGATATTTTGGTATCATTGCACTGCCCTTTTTCACTATTTTGTTCTATTATTCTACACTTTCATCGCCTGAATGAAAAAATTGATTGGACCAATGAGCATAAAATGAGATAGATGATAATTATGTTTCTAAACTCATTGCCACAGTTATGTGAGAGATAAATATGGAAGAAGCTACAAACAAAACTGAGCCACATGAATACTTTAGAAGTCACCAAAAACAAAGTGGTTGATGCTCTCAAATTAACAGTCTAAATGCCTGTGTTTTTTTACTTGTAGTTTGTAACAAATAGAAAATATCAGCTGCGTCCTGTATGAAATTAAATATTTTTCAATATTGTGTGAACAGTCTATTGGATCATCATCTAAAAATAAGAAAAGTCAAACAGTTAGAATATATTAACAATTCAACAGCATATTCATTATATTCGATAACACACTTTACTTCTGGCATTTTGAGTAACTATCATCACTGTAATTGACAACTATTTTTTTAGATGCAGAATATCTCAAAACTGATTCAAGAAGCATGTTGTCATGGATAAGTACCCTTTCCAAAGTACAAATACAAAATATTCGTCCAAAGGTATGTTGAACTGAGAGCATAAGCAAACAAATTATTAGGATAATCTATTCAATGAAGTCCACCATGTTTTACCTCGGGTTCACTATCACATTTCCATCACAATTGGAAAGAATAACAAACTAATTATGTTTATTCATTTGTAAGTATGTGAAAAATAAAGCAAACAATCAGAAGAAAAATAGTGTCAGGAACTAAGTACCTACCGGTCTAGTCCTAAATCACTAATGTGTTTGAAACTTTGAAGACACCTCATCGATGTAGCGTTGTCCTCCACTCATACAATGACAGGAGAAGAACTAAATGCAACTTGGTTCAGAAATCCAAAAGCAAACTGTGTGTGGAAAGCCGATACGATGTCGATAGAAGATCGATCGGCCTCCCATGGACAATAACATAAAGGACGATCCATGCTTCACCTTTGCCAAAGAACAACGAATTTGCCAAAATTCGGATATGGTCGTGGTTAGAAAATCGGGAACTACTTGATTTTGCAGCACAAAAAAAGCAACCTAATTAATAACTGAGAAGGGAACAAAGGAGAAAAAGGGCATGACGTTTCAAAAGATCTGATATTAAGTTGCATTCATCACGAAAAGCCACGATGTAGTGGAAGATAAATAAAATTTCATAACAACCAAAAATAAAATGAGGATACCCTGGCCATGAAATTGAATGGTAGGTTAAAGAAACTGTCGAAACCCAGTAGCAAGGATATAGAGGGTTTCGGATCGGCCACGGCTTACCAGAATCGAAATTGAAGATTAGGGTTTCATAACCTACAGGAACGAACTGCCACGGCTTCGATAGATCGCGTAAGGGGATTGGAGTCGGGAGGAGTTTGCTTTCGATCAGGTGAGGAGATTGAAGCGAAACGATCTTGTGTTTTTTGGAGGGAGGCAAAATTGATTTGGAGGGAGGGGGAAAAGAATTCATGAAGTTGGAGGGAGAGGAAATAATTTTGTGCGGTCTTGAAATTGTGAGCGTTACACCTGAGGGTCAAAACTAAATGACTTGGAAATCAAATAATCAAGGGTAAATGATAACACTTCGGCATAACGTGTTATTAAATGGCATTATTAATATCATATTTTGTTGTAGTGGTGGATGAATTTGAATTATGGTTCTCAAAAAAGAAATGGTTAAATGGATTAGGAAAAAGGGATTTTTGATATGGTAGGTTAAAGGATTTAAGAATAAGATTTTGTAATGAAAATCCTAGTTATAAAATAAATTGGTTTAAGGAATTTAAAGTAACAGAAATAAAAGGATATTTTCAAAAATAAGAAATGGATTACAAAATTAGTTTAATTAAAATAGTTAAATGTGATTGGGTTGATATTGGAATAAATACCGTTTTTTGAATTACAACTCATATTTATCTTAAGATAAGAACGTTGTTGATCAAGGTCTGAGAGGTAAATAAATACCCCAACTTGAATGACTTTAGGATTATCTGAGGATGATATTAGTTTGTAATGGAAAAGAGGTTAAGAATAAATTATTACTTCCATATGATAAATAATAATGTAACGTTAATTATAAGATTTGAGAATGTATATAATAAGATTCCCAAAGCAACGAAAATGGGAAGATTTGAGAATATGTATATATAATGATATTTCTGAAGTAAAAGAAATAAAAAGAGACTGTGTGAAAATATAACGGTATTTTCAATGAAAATGTGGATTTTTGAATGGATTTATTCTACAAGTATAAGAGTTGGCTATTATTTTCAAATAATAAAACAAAGAGATTTCATAACGTTGTTTACGAGTGATAAGCTGAACTAATTTTCCTAATTATAGATAAAGAGAAATGATGTAGCAAATGTTTTGAAAATGATAGTAAAATATAAAACTGGATATGATTATAGGATAATTCCTAAGTATTAAAATAGTTTTGAAATAAAATCTTATGTCAGATTAGAAGGGAAAAGCCAAATTCGTAATATTGTAAGATTTAAGAGTTTTAAATTAACATTCATTAATTGTTTTTAATTTAAGAGGCCAAGTAATGGAGAGTACTAAATCAGTGAACTCATTTTATTCTCACAATTATTTATTTGATAGTTAAATAACCGACTATCAACTTTGACCTATACGATTGTTATTATGGAAAGTTCGAGATCGAATTTATATTCGAAAACCATTCCGAACCAGCAAATACGTGGAAGATGCTAATTGGAGATGGAGCATTGAAAACCATTGATCTTCATTTCAGCAAGAACATTGTGATGGAAAAGAGAAAGTGGCTTAAAATCTTGCCATTTTACAATGGTTTCTTCATTAATATTATCTTTTGTTGACTTCCTACGCTTATGATTAGGCCAAGGAGAAGAAGTGATGCATTAAAATTGAGAACAGGCTTCTAAATATGACTGGTACTCGTATAAGTTCACTCTTGTTCTTTGTAACGCTAAAGACATCATAAAAATTCTGTTGAGTAAGAACTCATGTGTTAACCGGCTTTTTGGACCGGTTCACAAAAGTACACAAGACACGCTCGACTCAACGCATCGCGTGGAACTAAAGCAGAGAGGGACGCTTAGGAGCGAAGGAAACAGGATGAAAAGAGATCGCGCCAACAGAGGCCTCGCGGCACCCCAAACACCTATTCATGCAGCCTTCGCGCGCCTCGAAAAGCGAGCTTCGTACCCTCGGGAGGTGCGAATTTCACACCCCCTAGGGGTGCAAAATTCACACCCAACAGGATGCGAAATACGCACCCAGCAGGGTACAAATTTTGCACCTAGGAGGCACAAATTTCACACCTCCGTGGTGCGTGAATTTCGCACCCACGAGGTGCGAAATATCGCACCCACGAGCTGCGAAATCTCGCACCCTCGAGGTGCGAAATCTTGCACCCTCGAGGTGTGAAATCTCGCACCTACGAGGTGCGAAATTTCATACACACGAGGTGCGAAATTTCGCACCCTGGGCTCAGGTGCGAATTTTCCACATGCATAGCCTCTAGGTGTGAAATTCCAAGACACGCTCGACTCAACGCATTGCGTGGAACTAAAACCGAGAGAGACGCTTAAGAGCAGAGGAAATAGGATGAAAAGGGATCGCGCCAACAGAGGCCTCGCGACACCCCCAAAAACCTATTCATCCAGCCTTCGCGCACCTCGAAAAGTGAGCTTCATACCACCAGGAGGTGCGAATTTCACACCCCCCCCCAAGGGGTGCGAAATTCGCACCCAGCAGGGTACGAATTTCGCACCTAGGAGGCACAAATTTCACACCTCCATGGGGCACGAATTTCGCACCCACGAGGTACGAAATATCGCACACTCAAGGTGCGAAATCTCACACCCACGAGGTGCGAAATCTCGCACACTTGAGGTGCGAAATTTTGCACCCACGAGGTGCAAAATCTCGTAACCTCAAGGTGTAAAATTTCGTTGCGAAATTTCACACCCCATGCTTAGGTGTGAATTTTCCGCATGCGTAGGCTCCAGGTGCGAAATTCTGGCATATGCAGGCTCCGGGTGCGAATTTCTGGATGTGGCCCCCTATTCTATCTACTCCTACCTACTCCCTTTCTAATAAATACCCCTTGGCTTCACACTGGAAAAGGGTTAGAATTTGAGACCTTGGGACCTCTAGTTAGCTCCATTAATGGCATCTTCCATTTGAGAAAGAAGAAGGCTAAAATTGTCCTTTTCTTAATATACTTAATATATGATAATTATGACGTCATATATGAGAGCGATGACATCATGCCTTAGAGATGACATCATATAACTTAGAGATGACATCATCTAGCTTTGAAATAAATGTAATGAGATGTCATGAGAGGGTCTTAATCTTGTAAACTTTTGTGATCGATAATATTCCAATAACGCTTCAAAGTGGATGTAGGCCTCTCACGAGGCCGAACCACTATAAATATCTTGTGTTATTTACTGCTTTTCTACTCTTGTCTGTGTGACCAAATGAACTATCCCTAGTAATTGTAATCTTTGGTGTTTACGACATTTTTTGCTATCAGCATTTGGTGCTTTCACTGAGAAAACTCGGATTTTGCACCTTTGTCGCACGTTGCCATCTCGACCCCCGACGAGCTTGAGGTTTCTTGCTAAACCTACCGTCGAGTCAGCTCACGGTGGCAAAGCGACCAAAGAACACTATGGTCAGCTCTTCAGCCGTAGCCGAGGCCGGCACGTCCCAACAACCTCAACCGGCGGACATCCTGGCCACTAATGAAACCATCCCTCCTAGTGTGGACCCCGAAGCGCCCATAACACAAGCTCAAATCCGTGTGCTTCATGAGAAATATGAGAACACAACGGTTGAGCTTAAGCAAGCATTAAGGAATAACATCGACCTTATGTGACAACTTCAAGAAAGTCAACGCATCGTCGCTCGACTTCAGCTAACTCGGAACAATGCTCAATCCCAACCAACCATATCGGAAACTTCCTCTTCCGAGTCAAGGGGGACACATCAAAGGAGGAGGTTTAGCCTCATCAACAATGTCACCGCCCGCACCAATGCCCTTGACAACGGTAACGGCAATGGTTACACCAACGGCAATGGCGACCGAACTATAGTCACATATAGCGATGGGGCACAGTACCGAGACCGCTCTCGCTTGATCATCAATGACGGACCAGGTTCTACAAACCAACCTCTTCCTCGACACAACCCGACGGTGGATAATCAGGCTGATGGGCCCGCTATTCCCATGGTCCTCGTCCTTCCAGAACAGGAACCGCATCAGCCTTCTCCGCCTCACCAGCCACATCAAAACCCATGGGTACCAATGGTAGATCCCCATCCAACTTACCTACCCGACATGGTTCGAAGAATTATGAGGGAAATGCGAGAAAATTTGCACGATTCATGGGAAGCGCACATTAGGCATAACCCCTTCACAAGAAGGGTAAACGAAGATGAATGGCCGCGATGCTTCAGCATGCTGCAAATGCCACTCTTTGATGGCACCACTGACCCTTGTGCCTTCCTCAATTGATATGAATGGCAAATGGACTCGAGTCGGGGCAATGATCTGGTCAAATGTAAGTGTTTCCCAGTCTTCTTATCAGGAACCGCTCTGCTATGGTTCTCTTGCCTCCCACTCGATTCCATTAACAACTTCGGCCAGTTAGCAACACAGTTGGTCAAGCAATTCAGGATGCACCTACCAACTCCAAAGAATGCCCTCACCTTTTCCAACTTATACCAAGGGCCCGTTGACTCACTCAAAAGTTACTTCTCCAGGTTCAACATTGCCCTCTCTGAGGTCAAGGATCTGGATCCACCCACCGTACTCTTTCATTTAGCCAAATGTGTCCTCCCTACTTCCGAATTCGGTGCGTGGATCGACTGGAAACAGCCAAAAAGCCTCAACGCCTTCTACGAGAAGGCGAATCAGTACTTATGCCAAGAAGAGGCAAGACGCAGCCGACTCTCAGCCACCAGTCGCCCCAATGGCCCTCAAGCAGGCGCTGCAAATAACAACCTCAGAAGAAACAAGTAGGAGAGCCCTTTGATCAGAACAAGAAGGCAGGTCCTAACAGGCAAATACCGAACAATGGTAGGCAAGATGGCCGGAACAACAATTAGGCCCCGACCGGGCCAAGGAAGCCTTGACCTTGCCGAGCCTTCGAGACGTACACCCCACTAAACGAGGATCTAGAAACAATCTACTTGGAGACATGCAACACTTTGTCATACACGATGCCGCGCACCAGGGAATCAATCGACACTGAGAAAAATACTGGGAGGTATTGCCGATACCATGACTTATACGGCCATAATACCAATCAATGTTGCTAGCTCAGGGATGCAATTGAGAAGCTTATTCGCGAAAAGCGACTTGAGCAATACGTCCAAGAGCCTTTTCCTCCCAAAGAAAATACAAAGCCTCAGGCACTAGTGCCTCAGGCAGCCGCCAAGGCAGCTCCAGGTCCATCTAACCCAAGGCATAGGATCGTAATCAACACCATATGTGGCCGGCCTTATCCCACACATGACTGCTTCCGAAAAATGCAAGAGTATGTTAGTTCAATAAAGCATGCTACTTATGAAACTTGCTCTGCACCCAACGAATACGCCCCAGTCAAGTTCCAAAAGACCATGCGGGACGACATCGTTTTCCGTAAAAGAGATTCTATTGGGGTGGAGATCTCGACAACCAATCCATTATTTATCACGGCTCAGATCGGTGTCGCTTCTGTCCAAAAGGCATTAATCGACTCCGGAAGCTCAGTCAACATCATTTTCAAAGCTACTTACGACCAGATGAAGTTAGAAACAAAAGATTTAAAGCCATGTCACGCCACAATCCATGGCTTCAACGGGGCTTCTCGTTCCACAGTGGGAATGATCGATTTACTTGTGGAGTTAGGCGAGGGGGGTCGGAGCCGGGTCCGAATCTTCACTTTCGTGGTTATAGACATTGATTCCCCCTATAACGCTTTCCTTGGACGCCCTTTTCTCATGGAGTTTAGAGTTTGCATGTCGCCATGGTCTCTCCTAATGAAATTTCTAACAGAAAACGGGATTGGAACAGTCAGAGGCGACCACGTAAGTGCCAGAGAATGTTATGCAATAGAATGGGAGAACGCGCGCAATAAGGACAAGGGAAAAGCAGTGCCCACGCCTTCTTGCGCCAAGACTATGTCGGCATAACAATCAACGGCGTCTGGACCTTGGCTCAGGCGCCACTGTCGTCTTTCCGAAGACCTCGACCCATGGAAGGACGTAGAGCCCGAGTATGAGAGGGCTACCCTAGTCGAATCTACAGTGGATATTACCGTTAATCTCGATGATCCATCAAGGGTGCTGAAGATAGGATCGCAACTCCATCCCGCAATCAAAGAAGATCTTGTGGATTTCTTGAAGGCTAACCTAAACGTGTTCGCATGGACTCATTCCAATATGAAAGGCATCGACCCTGCGATCGCTTGCCATTGTCTAAGTATCGATCCTACAACAATTCCAGTCAAGCAGAAGCGTCGCTTCTTGGGACCGGGGAGGTCCAAAGCACTTGAGGAAGAGGTAGACCGTCTACTCAACAACAATTTCATTCGCGAAGCCGATTACCCTGAGTGGGTCTCCAACCCAGTTCTGGTTAAGAAGGCCAACGATAAATGGCGAACGTGTGTTGACTTCTCCGAATTAAACAAGGCATGTCCCAAGGATAGCTTCCCAATCCCAAAGATCGACCGACTTGTTGACTCAACCGCTGGATACCAGCTACTATCTTTCATGGACGCCTACTCTGGCTACAACCAAATTCCGATGAATCTTCGCAACCAGGATCACAACTCTTTCATAACAAACCTCGGACTTTACTGCTATCGTGTCATCCCCTTCGGTCTCAAGAATGTCGGCGCTACTTGTTAGCGAATGGTTAATTGACTCTTTTAAAAACAAATCGGAAAGTCCATGGAGGTGTACATGGACGACATGTTGGTAAAATCTAAAGTGTCAAGCGGTCACGTCCACAACCTCTCTGAAATGTTTGATATCCTCCTCCGGTACGACATGAAACTCAACCCCTTGAAATGCTCCTTCGGAGTCGCTTCAGGAAAATTCTTGGGTTTCATCGTCAACTCCCGGGGAATCGAAGCTAATCTAGAAAAAAATCCATGTTGTTCAGGACATCCAAATCCCCAAGAACATCAAGGATGTCCAAAGTTTAAATGGAAAGGTTTCCGCTTTAAGTCGTTTCATATCCAAGGCCACCAACAAGTGCATTCCTTTCTTCGATTTACTTCAAAAAGGGAAACGCAATTTCGAGTGGACCCCAGAATGCATTTTCGAATTCAAAGAGCTTCTGGATCACTTAGAGCGACCACCTATCCTATTTAAGCCCGTAGACCATGGGGACTTATACATTTATTTGGCTGTTTCTACACAGGCAATCAGCTCGGCGTTAATCCGCCTCGAGGACCGCACCCAACGGCCCGTCTATTACATGAGCAAATGATTAACTGGGGCAGAGAAGAATTACTCGAAGCTGCAAAAGTTGGCATTCTTCTTGCTCATTTCCTCTCGAAAAATTTGACCATACTTCCTGTCTCATCCTATAAAGGTTTTCACCGATTAGCCACTACGACCAGTCTTGCAGCGACCCCGAAGCGTCGGGACGGCTACTGAAATGGAGTATGGAGCTGAGCCAGTTTGAGATAACATTCATCCCTGCCGAGCCATCCTCAGCCAAGCTCTCGCCAACTTCATAGTAGAGTCCACTACCCCCGAGGAAACCCCGGCGGAGAACACGGAAGCTCCCGGTATTCAATGGAAATGGTTTGTGAAAGGATCCTCCAATAGCAAATGCTTTGAGGCTGGAGTCGTGTTCATTACCCCCGAGGAACGCCCAATATGCTACGCGCTAAAACTAAATTTCCCTGCTACCAACAATGATGTGGAATATGAGGCCTTGATAGCCGGACTTAGAATCGCGATTAAGCTTAAACTAATGACGATCCAAATCTTCTCTGATTCACAACTCATCGTGCGTCAAGTCCAAGGGGTATATCAAGCTAATGGGGAACGACTCGCCCTGTACCTAACCAAGGCTCAGGAATTACTCGCTCACCTCAATCGCTTCATCATCACTCACATAGAATAGAATGAAAAAGAGGATTCGCTATCCAAACTAGCAAGCTCCGAGGATCCCCAACTTTTGGGATTTTCCCCCGTCGATGTGCTCAACTCCCCTAGTATCAAGCAAATTCAAACTAAGGCGGTCATGAACACCGAACCTGAAACTGAATCTTGGATGACACCAATTAGGGATTACTACAGCACGGGACCCTTCCCGGGATCTGCAAGGAAAGATGAGCGCTCACCCGCCAATCGGCTTGCTATCTTCTTATGGATGGGGTGCTCTACCGTAGAGGTTTCTCCTCCCATTGCTCAGGTGTGTAGTCCATCATGACGCCATCAAAGTCTTAACCAACGTATATGAAGGGGAGTGCGGCGATCATACTGGAGGGCAAATTGGCCAAAAAAAATATACTTAGACATGGTTTTTAATGGCCCACGCTCGATCAAGACGCCGCAGACTATGCTCGTAAGTGCGACAAATGCCAGCGCTTCTCAAAGATCCCGAGATCCCCACCTACAGAGCTGACACAAATGGTTAGTCCATAGCCTTTCACCATGTGGGGAATCAAAATCATTATAACTCTTCCAATGTTAGAGCCTGATACGTTGTTGTCGCAGTTGATTACTTTACCAAATGGGCAGAGGCCGAAGCTCTCGCCACAATCACAACCAAGAAGATGATCAAACTCATTGTAGGCAACATCATTACTCAATATGGGGTCCCTTAAGCTATCATCTCTGACAACGACACTCAATTCGAGAGCACCAAATTCAAAGCCTTCTGCCAGCGGCACAACATTGAAAAGAGATTCTCGGCAGTGGCTCATCCTCAAGCTAATGGGCAGGTCGAAGCGGTCAACAAAGTTATTAAGTCCGTCATCAGGAAGCGCCTAGAAAAGGCCGGGGGCATGTGGGCATATGAACTCCCACTAGCCCTATGGGCATATCAGACCACCCATAAGACAGCAACCAGACATACTCCCTTCGCCTTCACCTACGGATCAGAAGCCGTCATTCCTATCAAACTCAAGCTTCAATCTCATCGAGTCTCATATTTCGATCCGAGGACAAACCAAGATTTACTTTTAGGATCACTTGACTTGTTGGAAGAGAAAAGGAACAAAGCTGATCTCCGAGCCGATCACCAACGGCAACGAATCACCCGATACTTCAATTCCAGGGTCCGCCATAAGGACCTCAATGTCGGCTACATCGTCTTAAAATGGATCTTCCCTCCACCAAAAGGCCTCACCCCTCGCTAGGAAGGTCCGTAATCCATACAATGAAAGCTCAGCAATGGATCTTTCAAACTCGCAACCGTGGACGGAGCTGAACTCCCAAAGGCATGGAACAGTGAATATCTCCGCTGCTACTTTAAATAACTTAGTACATAGTATTTACGCTTTTCAACAACGTTTTGTTTTCTAATAATTCAACCCATTGTAAAGGCTATTACTGCCAAAGTTATTGGTGGAAATGATTTTAACTTTCCATCTCTTTCTGTTTATGTTTACTTCACGCATGACACTTTTGACTAATCCTGACAACTAGCTTACGTTCAAAAAGTCGATTGTCGTATCGCCTCTGAGCACGAAGTCGGTACCGTCGTCCGAGTCTCGAGCCAACGTCGAGGCCAAAACACAATAGCTACGACTGGCACCCCGAGCATGGGAGCTGGCAACGCTACTCGAGTCGCCAGCCGCGGCGCGACCGAGTATAAACAACCACGAACTCGAACCTCGGTTCCGTGCCAAGACCAAGGATAAATCGTTCTGCGCCCAAGTCCCAAGCGACTTGGGGCCACCCAACAGCTAGGCGGGAGTGATGTAAATTCCTCCCTTGGCTATGGGTACCGGTCGAATCTTGGTGCAGCACCGAGACCGACCCTTAAATCGTTTCTTCCCCGAAGCTCTCAAGGCTAAGGGGTAGCCCATGGCCACGATCGGACCCTAAGGGCTGATGTTCTGGGCTTCTCTTCTCAGGTGAATAAATGAAATCTGCAGCTCGCCTCAACCCGATGAACGACAAGAGGGCCACACACCAGACGGACCGCACAACGTGACGTCATAACCTTCGCTACACTTGGAATTAACCCCGGGCAACCCAAACACAATAGGCGCTCATCTTGGCTTCACAAATTACGGGCTTCCTGAGCTAAGGGAAACTTACTAGAAGCCTGCGCTCTATCACACCCCTTCGGAATAATTGACCCGGAGCGCGGTACACAATCACACCCTCTGGAACAATTGACCCAAAGCGTGGTACACAATCGTTTTTTGTTAGGTGTAACGATAAGTATGCTTATGCAAGTATGGGACGCCTGAAAACATAAGAAGAACATCCAAACACTTAACACAAATTGCGATCTTTACTACTTCATATTTCATTTATACACACTCAAATTAAGACAAACTACATGTCTAACATCTTTCTTTATAATGACAGGGTGTACATGAAAACCACAACATGTCTTGAAAAACCTAAAGCGAGGGTCGTACTCGCGTAAACTATTGGCCTACACTACCAAAATAAATGGTAACTCCTACTTAGGTTGCTAATACTAATCATGTTTCTTCCTCTTGTGCTTGTGCTTGTGTTTTGTTTTTTTGCAGATTCTGCGCTCGATGGTTCATCCTTTGCACCGGGCCTCTTCATACCAGACCCGTAATTTCCATCTCAGCCCTTCCAAGAATTAATCAATTCATGAGAAGCCGATAGAAGCTTCTCGTCCGCCCCCTCACTGCTAGATATCTCGGTGATATCAACAAGGGCGATATGCGGCGTATGCACTTGGGCATTCCCAGCAGCGAGGCCGACTACAGCATCACTCTTCCTCGGGATCGCCTTGCCTTCTCGCTCAGCCCGTTCCTTGGCCTCTCTAGCAGCCCGTCGCTCAGCAAGCTTCTGAGACTTATGAGACGTGACATCACCAGCCTTGATTTTCTCAAGGGACTCAATAGCCCTCTGCTGTGTTTTCTCATCCTCCCTCTTCTTCCGGGCCTCATCATCAGCCTTCTTCTTCTCGACCTCCTCATCGGCTTTCCTCTTCTCAACTCTCTCAGGGGCTCTCGCCTCAGCATCATGCTTGGTCTTCATTAGGACCACCTTTATGGCAGCCTTATCATGCCTCTGCTGCTCCTCTACCTCTTCACGCTTAGCCACCATTTTGTCTTTTTGGGTCTCCACCATCACAACAATCGAAGGCACATCGGCTTCCACCGGACCTCCTGTGCTGGAACATTCCCCATCAACCACCTCTCCTTCCTCCATAAGGCTCTCGATCATGCTGGGAGTTAACCTTATATCCGAGTAGGTATCCAGCTGATCGTCGCCTTCTCCAAATTATGCTACTACAGGTCCGGGCCCAGATTCAGTTGCTTGTGGGACCACGGGGGTAGGGCCCGATGTCATGGTCAGTCCAGGAAGGGATGTACAATGAAAACACAACCTTTTAGTCTGCGAATTCGGTAATTACATCATCCTCGGGGATGCATGGCAAAATAAATTTAACTCCGGGCAGGGATGGTGTAGAAATGGCAAGAGGGGTATTTGTGGCGGTAGGTAAAGTTAATCCGGTCTCTCCTAGCTCTGGGTGCTCAGTTATACTCGGTTGAAACCTGAATTGAAGCTACGGGAACGCTCACCATACCCGATTCAAGGGCCAATGGTCGATAGGAGCTTGCTTCTGCAAATGTCTCCGAAACCAATATGCTCTCATTCATGGCTGCTTTCCCTTTCTCGGCAGTGATCCTGTAACACCCTGTATTTTTCTATGAACGTCAAAGTAACAACTTAAAGTATACGTAATTTTTAAGAGAAGAATTAAGGGAAATGGGTTACCCCATTGCGTTCGTCCCGGAATTCTGCTTGAGATAGGGTCCGAGTTTGCGTAAATCGGACTCCGTATGAAGAAGTTATGACCTTCAGAAGTTTCAGAGGTTTAAATAAAATAGATCAGATTCAAATTCGAAATTCAAATCACACACCCAGGCTGGGCGGAAAATTTCCCGCCCAGGACCCAGGTAGACCAGGGGGTCGATCTGTGTCACATAGGTCGACCAGGTGGTCGACCTCCCCCCATTTCCAGATCCAAGGACAGGTTCATTTTTCTGCATTTGGACGCCCGTTCTGACCAGATTCGATGATCCCTATGCTATATAAACACCCCTAAGGCTTCAGTTTTCTCTACACAACTTCATTACGCCTATACTCTACCCTAATTCATATCAAAATAAATCAAAGATAGGGTTATGCCGCTCAAGTTCTTCGTAGAATCAAGTTAGAATTCAAGTAGAGATTAAAAGACTAATTCAATGACTTCAACAACTATTTTCTAAGAATCAAACCTAAATTAGAGAATCGATAATCTACGTCAAGGGATAGCTTTTCAGTTTTAGAAATTAGATCCCAGAATTCAAGACCGTTCAATAATTTGTAAGTTCACGTTTCTTTCAGAAATAAAAGTTAATTGTGATTCTGACATTGTAATAAATCTGAATATGAGATTATGCCTATTTCTATCTGTCTTTCTACATCCATTGGATCCATCTCATTGATAATATTATGTCCATGCTTCGTCTCTTCTTTTCTTCTTCTCTTTTTGATTTATAGCCAGGCTACTTCGAGCCTGAGCCAAATCTCATAAGAGATGAACGTACGTTGGAAATAAAATTGGGCATAATATATGATTTGGACATGACTAGCGCTAAAATTGGGAAAAGTATAAAATTGTGTATAATTGGGCATAATTGAGTTGTAACTGATTTGAGGACATAACACATGTTGTATTCAAAAACATAAAGTGTATCGAACATATGACTTGAGATTTGAGGCATAAAGTATTGGACATATGACTTGGGAATTTGGGGGCGTAAATTGAACTGTAAATACGTAAGGCATAGCATAGGTTGTGGTTTAAGATCAAAAATTGGGGCATATATATATCTTTAGGAATCAATTTTGACAATGAAATTGGTCCAATCATATCTCTCCTTGTTGTATATCAGAATTGTAATCCTTTTTAAGTTCATGATATAATTCTTGTCAAAACCTATATGCCTATGATGATTCATGATGATATTCATATCATATCATATCTATATGCCTGTGATGTATTCTATGAAAAAACTTGTCTTTTTAGTACATCAAGTTTATTGGACCAAGGGTTCTTATCATCATATGACTATGCCCATCCTTACAATGTTCCATATTGCTTCTCCCCTTATTTTATGAATCTTGAGTAAAATCTCGAAATACTTACGTTATGAATGCGGGGGTAATCGGGTATAACATGAAATTGACATTATTTGGCATAATTTGGAACATGTAGTATTGCATGACTGTTAAGATGAAATTTGGGGTAATTTGACATGAATTATGGAATACGTAATTTGACATATTGAACCTAGAATTGGCATGAACGACAAAGTATGAAATTGGCGTATAAATCAAGTTTTGGGCATAATTGTTATTGTTGCGAATTTGGGGTAACTTGAGCATTAAATCTAGATTGGGCTTAAAATGTAAGTTGGAACATTAAATCTAGATTTGGCCTAACTATTGATTTAGTAATTAGCATGTAAAATCTAGATTTTGGTATATATATGGTAAATGTGTAAATTGAAGATGAATATGCCTAACCCGAGGGTAGATTGAGTTGTAGTGTAAAACTGCCCGGAACCGCCCGGCACATCCAGTAACCACAACAACACCTATTTAATGTGAGACGTTAGTGCATTAATAAATCAGTTAATGCTAATGAACAAGATGAACGACTAGGGTTAAGTCCATAGGAACACTTAACCAATAAAACATGAATGACTAGGGTTAAGTTAATGAGAAACACTTAACTGGTATAGCATGATGAATGGGTATGGTTATGTAATAAGACACACTTAACCAATATAACTTGATTTGTGGTAAGGTTAAGTTAAAACAAGAGGGCAACACTTAACCAATATAACTTGATTTGTGGTAAGGTTAAGTTAAAACAAAAGGCAACACTTAACCAAAGTAATATGACAAGTAGGTGGGTTAAGTTAACTTGAAATTGATTGATGACACTTAACCAACACTACATGATGAACACGTGGGGTCAGGTTAACAAGAAACACTTAACCAATACAACATGATGAACACGTGGGGTTAAGTTAACATGAAACACTTGACCAATATAACTTGATAAACGAACGAGTTAAGTTAATAGGAAACACTTAACCAATCTCATAAGCGAGGAGGGTTAAGTTAATAGGAACACTTGACCAACATGACATGATGAATGGGTGGGTTAAGTTAATATGAATGTACAACACTTAACCAATACGACATAATGTGCAGGAGGGTTAAGTACATATCGGTTTTGTGGGTAATATTAGTAAATATAGGCCCACAAACTTAACCATTAAATAAAACATGCTTGAATCAATGGGAGGGTTAAGTACATATCAAGTTTGGTGGGTAATATTAGTACATATAGGCCCACAAACTTAACCGTTAAGTAAACATGCTAGAATCAGTGGGAGGGTTAAGTACATCTCGTGAAGGTGGGTAATATTTGTATATATAGGCCAACAAACTTAACCAATAAGAAACCCTAGTAACAGGGACCTATTTCAGCAGTAACCCACATAGATGTATCATGGTACCCTAAAACTAGGCAGGGTGGGGCATGATTACTGGGTTGATTATAAGCTGTCAAAACAACGGCAGGGGGTACGTCAGTGTAGGTTCCGATGGTTTACGGGCGTGCACGTACTTCAGAGTGGAAAAAAGCTGTCACTGGGTACCAGTAGTTATACACTGTGCATCTTGAATCGTGTCGGGTTGCTATCATAAGAATTGATACACCATATGGTGGGACCGACACAAGGTATCTACACACAAGAGAGGGCCGATCGACACAGACACAAGGAAAATTAATACGAGTAAGGAGCCTATCGATAGGGTAGTAAGGGTATATCTAACATATTCATGGCAATTAGGTAGACTGAGGTGGAATCCTCACGATAGATGTATACCTGAAGGCTACCATAATTACGAGGATTGGGATCGCGTTATCATATGATCATTTTATATGGATTACTAGTTGGGACACTAGTTAGGTAGTGCAGAGATGTAGAAATCAAAATAACAGGGTAGTAGTGAAACAGAGAAAGAGTAGAAGCGCATTTAGTTTATCTTGCCTTATCATACCTTATGCTTATCTTATGTTATCATGTAATCCCTGTTATCACGGTATTTCTTATTTTTAGTTTATTCATGTTATAATGCTTTTGCCTGTTTATATGCCGAAAGTCACTGAACTTACCAGACTTATGTCTGACCTAGTTTTGTTTCGCCTTTTTTCTTCCGTTTCCTTCCCCCACCCCCCCCCCCCCTCCGCCAGGTTCACAGGGAGGAAATGTTACCGCTTAGCTTAGTTTTCCTTCCAAGCTCGAAGATAGTCGATGTATTGCTTTGGACTCTCTCTTCCACTGGTATGGCTGGTTCACGCTTTATTGAGGAATATCATTGTTATTTTTATGCTTCTTTTTTTTTAATTGAAAGTTTTTGAATCAAGACAGAAGTTTTATTTAATACTTTTAAGTATGATTGAGTCAATTGTTGTAAAAGCTTGACTGAATTAAGTTGTTTGTAAAATGACTTTATTTTCCGCTACTTTATTTGTCTGTCTTGTAATTTACCTGCATCTTTTACCTAAAGTGCTCCACCGAAGTTAAGGCATTCCCTTTGTGAGTGACCTTAACGGAGGTGGGGTGTTTCAGATCCTCTCCAGCCTCTCTCTTTTAGCGTCCTCAAGCAATAACCTCTTACCCTCTTCCAGCTTCTCGCGCTCTTCAGCGGTCAAGAGATCAATCATAAGCTGTCGCTCGTCCATGGACCCGACATCCACTTGGCGCAAAAATGCCTCATATGGAACCAATCTCTCATAAGTCTGAGCTAGGTCCCGGAGATAATCGTCAACACACGAGAGTCCATGGAATCTCAGAACCTTAACATACATGGTTCGGATGTCCTCTTCCACAGACGATTGAACCCGGAATTCTGCATCCTCCAGCTCCTCCCTCAATTGTTCCACTTCTCTCAGGTGTTCTTCTTTAAGTCCATCCACTGTGCCCAACACATCCCGGTCACTGTCCTCCGTGTCCTCCTTGGCCTTTCTCATTTCCTCGAACTGCCTCTTCAAGCAGTCATTCTCTGCTCTTAAGGCATTGTTGTCAGTTTGGAGTTCGAAGACTCTGGCGTTCTCCGTTTCTAACTCGATGCATTTCTTATCCACCTTAGCCCTGTCCCTCTTAAGGGTCGTGTTTTTGGTGGTCAAATCAGCTATAGTTTTCGTGAAAGAAGAGCGGAAGTGATCGGTTTCTCATTTGAGTTTCTTGTACGTCCTCTCTTCATCTCCGCTGCAATAATAGGGCCCACAAGTCATTACATAAAGGCATATGAATGAGAAACAGTGCGCGCACAATACAAATAGCAAACTCACCAATGTCAGTATTCAAATTGCCAGCGATAACCCGTTCAGCCTCTATGGCCAAACCCTATTGGTGAGCTCTAGGTTTTTCTTCCTGATTAATTTCATAAGTTGGCGGGTGTAACTGAGAAGTTGGTCGACCTGATGGTATTCGGCAATCACACACATCCAGACATCCCCGGACTTCCGGACAGAGGATGGTTGGAGATCAAAAAGGAACTTTATTTCGTCAAAATAGTGGTGAGGAAAGTCTTGCTTCAGCAGCTCTTTCCTCTCGCCAATGGAAAGCAACGGCCTCCCGGGCTCCGCGGGGTTTTGCCTCCCCACTATCGTTGTTCCCGCCAGCCGCAAATGGCTGGATGATGGTTGCCTACCCTTAGCAGGTAGAGCAGGAGCCAAGGGCGCGGTATGTGAAGGAGCTGTTAAAGAAAGATGCCGAGAACCCCCCAAGTTAAGTCGAGAATCTCCCTCGGACACCCGAATCGGAGGGGGAGGAGGAGGAGTCGGAGATCGTCGAGATCGATCCCCATCTCGGTGTCCACTGCCACGGCCAATCGAGGGTGGAGTGCCATACAAGTTGGTCCTTCTTCTGAAGCCCTTAAAGAAAGGATTCCTAGGGCATTGGCGGCCTCCATGACTATAGCCTCGTCCTGCGCGCCCTCTAGCCATATCACCTGTCAAGGAATTGAAGCCAAGTCAGTTAAGTCGCACGCTCAGATAATCCACTATGTTAAGCAGTGTTAATGAGTGTATGCCCTGAGTGTTCTGCCGACAAACTAGATTGTGGTCCACTCGAAGGAGTTAACCCCTTCGCAGCAAGAGCTAATTTGTCCATGACATCCGGAGTCGGCTGCAGGGACACTTCAAGGTTAAGTATATTCAAGCCATCAAACTGGCGCTCGTCCTCGAGCGGGGTGGCAGCTCCAAGAGAAGCCACTGGAGACAATGTCCTAATCGACTCTCCTCCCCCGTCCCTCCAATCAGGGCAGAAAGGGAACATTCAATCATCTCTGGCTGCAGCCTCCTCACCACGAGCCCCATCTCCACCGAGGTCTCCTTGGAACTTAACAACCTTCTTTGGTCTGGGCCCAATAGAGGGCATCTTTATTTTCTAGTCAGGGGACACAGGACCGTTCGCCACCTCCTTTTTGGCACACCGCTCGCCACTGTAGGCCTAATTACAGCCCGATCATTAGGAAGCAACCCCGCGCGGCAAAGGCGCTCTTGGCTTGTCACGATTTCCGTTTTGCGAGACTCCTCGGGAATCGCCCGCAAGGCATTAAGACGCTGCTGGTACTCTTCGCCGGTGGGATCCTCTGGATTCCCTACCACAATAAAAAAAGGATAATAATAAGATACAAGCTCCAAGAACTTTCTAATTGGAAGCATAGTTCGAAAGCACTTACGCCATTCAATCCACCTCCTTGCAAATCTAGGAGGGCAGCGCATGAAGAACAAGTCTTGTTTGAACACCGATGGCCTGGGCCACGTCCCAATCAAGAATTTGGTGGCGGCTCTCGCTTCCAGGAACCATTGGGAAGGCGATCTGCTAGACGTTCTCCTCAGGCTAAAGAAATACCGAATGTCCTCTCCGTTGGTTCCATGTACAGATATTCTTGGTATAGAACGTAAGTGCCTAAGAGCGAAGAATAAGCATTTGGATGCAGTTGTGAAGGTGCAAGACGGAAATAGGACAGAATATCCCGAATAAAATCATTGGCTGGGGGGGACGCACCCCGTGAAACAAGCTTGCCTATTCCTGGCAGTTAAACCCTCGGGTGGTGCATGATCCCTTCCACCTTCTCCCGGTGCATGAGCGTCACCTACTGGTATAATGGACCACTGCGCCATTTTCATGACTGTTGTAGCATCCAAGCGCGACGGTACCGAGTCCGTCGGATTTTCCAAGATAACGGCATCGGGTAACATATCCGCGGCTATGGGGTCTGTTGGTGCATCTTCATTAATAATATCGACATTCTCAACCTCTTCATTTATAACCGTAGAGTGTAGCCTCTCACTCTGTTCCCCGTGATCAGATACTTCGGGTGAACTGGCCGATTAAGAAGGAACGGATCCTTCGGTGGTCTCAATCTCGCTGCCACTCGAGCTACCGCTAATGGTAGAATCAAATGAATGGGACGGTGACAGGGAGGCCTCGGCTTTCAGGATTTTTCCCGTCTTTGATCTTGTTTGCATGGCTAACTATACTTTAACACACTAGTATTAGACATCGCATTGGAATAACCTGTACCCCTCATGTTGGTTAAAGCTAACAAGTGTGTGTGGTGTCATGCAAGATAAGATATACATAGGAAAGTCGAACAGTCCAATAGTTTAATCGTAGTTTAGATATATGCGCTATCCTATGTGAAAGATACAAGTCCCTATCTACGTGACTATCATAATATGCACTCACACAATCGCGCAAGCGAAAAGGCAATATGTAAATCTAAGGGCGGGCAGTCAAAAGATCGAAGTCCGGTACAGGGGGAGCAAAACCCGCCAAAACGTAGCACAGAGCAGTTAGGCTGGTAGCCAATTTGAACCCCACGGTAGGCGAGAGAGTCTCCATCAAACTTTGAAGTTCGAGGTTCGAAAATTCTAACTCCACAGGGCTCGAAAATTCGAGCCCCAAGGTACGAAAATTCGAACCCCTCCAAGCTCGAAGACTCGAACCCCCCAAGGTTCGAAATTTCGAAACCTGGGAGTTCGAAAATCCGACCCCTGCAGGTTCAACAGTTCGAACCCATTGGGTTCGAGAATTCGAACCCCTAAGGATCGGGAGCGCGAACCCACGAGGGTTCGAAAATTCGATCCCATGGAGGGTTGAAATTTCGAACCCCATAAGGGTCGAACCTAGTTCGGGCCTTCGCCTCTCTCCCTCACATCGAACTACCCCTTCAAGTCGTAGCTCTTCGACCTCTTCCTCCTTGTTTTTCGGCCCTTGCCATTACCTATGTTAGGTTCGAAATAATATGGAGCTTTTACAATAATGGCAGTCGAGGCAAGAAAGTAAATGGAAGAAAAAAAGTGAAGAGGGGGGGGGGGATATTTATAGAAAAGGAAATAGTCCCTTGGTATTCCAGAAGAATTCGAGCCGGTAGGTTCGAAATTTCGAACCTGCGAGCTTCGAAACTTCGAACCTCGAGGTCTCGAAATTTTGAACCTTGAGGCCTTGTTATTTTGAGCCTCGAGGCTTCGAAATTTCTAACCTCCTGGATTTGATATTTCGAACGTCCGAGTCACGAGGTCTCGAGCCTCGGCAGGTCGAAATTTTGAACCCCTGTGGTTCTAAGTTTCGCACCTAAAAAAACCAGAGTGAGAAAAATAAACCGAACCCCTGGGTTCAAAGCTTCACGCCGCGCGCTCATATACACGTACTCCATGCACATATTGGCCCCGCAAACATGCAGGGGCAATGCACTGAGAATACTTACCAACATGAGCACGGCGCCACATCAGCAACGGCTCGCTCAAAATCCTACAGCAAATGGGCCCGTCGACTAACATATGTTTTCCCTTAACTTACAGGATAAACCAGCAACACAATTACTACTTCAACCAATCCAAAGTACATTATGTTGACACAAGACATACTTTGTGGGGGGGGGGAAATGTTAGCCGGCTTTTTGGTCCGGTTCCTAAAAGTACACAAGACACGCTCGAGTCAACGCGTCACGTAGAACTGAAGCTAAGAGGGATGCTTAGGAGCGGAGGAAACATGATGAAAAGGGATCATGCCAACAGAGGCCTCGCTGCACCCCAAACACCTGTTCATGCAGCCTTCGCGCACCTCGAAAAGCGAGCTTCGTACCCTCGGGTGGTGCGAATTTCACACCCCCCAGGGGTGCGAAATTCGCACCCAACAGGTGCGAAATACGCCCCCAGCAGGGTGCGAATTTCGCACCTAGGAGGCACGAATTTCACACCTCCGTAGGGCATGAATTTCGCACCCACGAGGCGTGGAATTTCGCACCCACGAGGCGCAAAATCTCGCACCCTCGAGGTGCGAAATATCGCACCCACGAGACGCGAAATTTCGCACCCTCGAGGTGCGAAGTCTCGCCCCCCGAGGTGCACCCACGAGGTGCGAAATCTCGCACCCTCGAGGTGCGAAATTTCATACCTACGAAGTGCGAAATTTCGCACCCCGGGCCCATGTGCGAATTTTCCGCATGCGCAGGCTCTAGGGTCGAAATTCTGGCATATGCAGGCTCCAGGTGCGAATTTTAGTTGATTTCAAAGTCGAAAAGCAAATGGGAAGATTATCATAAATTAGGCCATATATATCGATGTAAAATTCAATGAACTTCAATAAACTGTTCATTAATTGAATTAATTCAGTAATAAAACAGTAGTATTAAAGCTCAATATTCGTTACCAAGTGCATGGTATGATAATTGTATATTTGCCATTACCATAATGGTTCTATTATGTGCAAATCATATATATTATAACTCCTAATACATTATATACGAATAATCGTTAGATATGACTCTTAGAACTTTCTTCTGTTATGCATTTTGTAAATTCTAAAATACAATACTTACGGCATGTTTGACAATCCTTAGTTATAATGACTTATATATGTTAAGCCTCTATGATTTGGATGTTGGCAAAACAAATTTAGAGTATGATCATAAGCTATGCCTATATATCAGTAAGTCGTAAACTGAGAAGCAACTTTTTTTTTTAGGTTTACGAATTTAGACAAAATCACGTGGGTAAGCAATTTTGATTTAAAAGTCAATGATTTCCACATTTATTCACTTTAAATGCTTAAAAATTACTATTAAAGATTATTTTCTACTTAAAAAAATGAACGATATCAAACATTTTGTTTACAAATATCTCTCCCAGATAATGATATATAGCTTATATTCCAATTTCATTTTGTAGCTACAACCATCTAGCTAAATGCCTAAATCTCCACCAAATATAGATAATGCTATAGTCAAATCATATATAAAGGATTCAACCCCTCTAAACAATTTGTGATACCAAAGTAAATACTGGGCAATTAGCTCCTCATACTATCATATGTTGAGGACGTAGCTCCTCAGACTATTATATATTAAGCACTCAGCTTTTTGGATTATACATTAGTCTCGTAACAGTAACAGACTATCATTAGTCTCATAACATTAACATCATAAGTATTCAACATCCAACATTGTCTCGTTTTTTCTCAAGTATTCATGCAATTAGCTACACTGCTTTGCCCTCATGATTGAGATATAATGGGACCAGTTGACCTTTTATTTTGTGTGTTTACCACCGTTCCACTAACCATTTGTTTGTTTTCATATTCATAAGGTTTTTTTAAAGGCTGTATACATGACATTAAAATCAGATTGTTGGATGGTGAAATCTTCATTGATTTTCACTCTACTTTAACATTTCCATATACATGACATTACTTCCTATTCCTACTGCATCATACACCCTCACCGTCCATTTTCCATCATCATACAGTCCTACAACAGCTATACAGCCTGAACCAAAGTTTCAGTACTGATAGCTTCTCAACTATTTTTTTATGCTATAACTATCATTTCCTTGCTTCATGATTTTTTTTAAAATATAAGCTCATCAACAAAACTTACTATGCAAATAAAATTCATTACAAACATATTTAACAATAGGGTATAAATTTCATTATATTATAACTTGAATGACTTTGAGAGTCTGCATGTGCATATTTGTTTATAGAAAAGACTGTACATTCTCACTTTCAAAGTTCGCATCTGAAAATTTCTGGAAACCATACTATGTAACATTAAAATAAAGCTATTTGCACAACATTTTTTTTTTTTTTTTTTGCTATCGTCAACACTGCCTAAAACGTCAACTCAAGCAACATGAACTTTTAGAATCAATTCTAAATAGTGCATTATAAATTTCCAAACCAATCTCATGAGAATAGAGAGTAAGCATGTAAATCATTACAAATTTATCCAAAAATACAATATAGGTAAAGAGGCAGTAATGGTAAGTACTTCAATACTTGTATAATTGTGCTCAACAATCGAGTATTATACCTAAACCCAAATTTGCAAGGATTAAACAAAGCTTCGTCTACCTTGAATATTCATGCCCAGCTTGGATAATGCTACGTAACAAAATTGCTTTAGCTACCTTAAATAATAACGAAGTCGGCCTTGGTCACCGTTGCAGAGTCGAAATCAAGCCTCGAGTCGAAAATGAAGCCACTAGGAGTCGAAGTGAAGCCTCGAGTCGGATTAAAAAGGGATTTGTTACTGAAGTGGGTGAGGGAGAAACGTCAGTGAAGAAGGAACAAAAAAAAAATTTTGGCGGCCAAAGAAATAACATGGAGGGAAAAATTAGGTCACGACCGATATTTTAATGTTAATTTAATGATAGCATCAAAACTTGTTGTCTTTTCAACCCAAATAAACACTAGTTGCTAAACCATAGCAAACACTGATTTTGATGCAATCCTACTTGCTATTATTATGATATTTTCTTGTAGTTTGTAGCCAGTTTGATTGTTCGTTACAGGCATTTCATTCAGAATAGTTGCTAACGCATTTTATTGCAGCTGCAATGTTCTTGTGGACGTTTTGTTTAGCGATTTTACTAGATCCACAAGCATCGACATAACGCGTGAACTATACCGTTGCTTGTTTGGATCAATTATTTTGAACTTCAGCGAATGCTTAACAATTTAGGTCATTCTAAAACTTAAAATTCTCAAAAAAGAAAAAAAAAACATGCGAGATAAATAGAAATGAGATTGAGGTTGGTTTATCAAAAATTGCCTTAAAAAGCGTTTGTCTTTTGTGCATTTGTTGGTTTGAAATTGGGGTTGACGTTGGTGAGGAGGAAAAAAACAAGGGCGTAGTATATGAGTTAAAAGGCAAACATTAAGAATAACCATTGGTCCATTAGCATGCCAAATAACGATTTTTCAGTTGGCTCAACGTGTGCATTTGGTGGGTCCTAATTTTTACGTGTCTGATGCGTCGATGATGATGCAAACATAGTGTGTTAAAGATGAAATAGTACTTTGTTCACACTACTTTCCCTAGTGTGAACAAAACACTCGGATCTGATTGGTGGAAATCAGTAAATGATACATTGATCTCCACCAAGCCCGGCCCTAGGAATAGGCCAACTCGGCCCCCTAGGACCTCAGGCTGGAGGAGGGCCTCAAATTATTATTTTTATATGCATAATTTATGTCAGAAGTATATTTTCAAAGGAAGCATCAGTGAAGTGGCTATGTTGCATGACTTGCAAAGAAGGTTTCAGAGTTCAAATCTGGGCATCGTTATTTTCACCAATCGGATCCGAGTGTTTAGTTCACTTACCAAAAGTAGTGTGAATAAACTCGTCTTCTGTTACCCTGGATGAGAAAATTACAAATTCAAAAGTGTCAAACGTATTCGAAGGAATGGGATGTTTCCTTGTCTTACTTCTAGACTTATGACTGGGATATTGGTATTGGTTCTATAAAAAGAACTTATCGAGTGGATTATCTTATGTTGTTAAGGTAGGAATATCAGTTTAAATAAATAGCCTCACATCGTGAAATGAATTGAAGGAGTGAAATACAAATATGAGATAGCAGGCACGTAAGAGTAGTGATTTCTATTGTTATAAGCATGTTTTTGTCGACTCATATGCGTGCACTGCACCCTATGTGGAAGGAATTAGGGTTTTCTTCTGACCGTCGTTGCATAACACTTTCAATGATGTTTGACCTAACCCAATCTCGGTTCGACAATGAATAACTTTCAACTAAAAATGAAATAACCTTGCACGTACATAAACCTGCAGTTTAACCTCAAAATCCTTTAAAAACCATAAACCCACCTCTTTGAACCTTACGGTACTTCAAATTTGAGAAAAGAATAATTGTTTCGCTATTCATTTTTTGACATAATAAGTTTAATATAAATTCATAGTTTTGTCATTAGAATTTGGATGATATAATTCATTACTAGTGCACATTCTATGAATTATTATTGAACTAATCATCTTTCATTATAAAAAAATTAGTAAATTTACAACTTTGATATGACAAGTTGTTATATAATTATTTCGATTAATTAGGTAGTATATAACATACTGCATGACAAGTGGTTGAAGACGAAAATCGAAAGTATAACATCTTGTGACATGTCAGAGTGTCCCAAACAGTTTGATAAGGGTGTTTTTCATATTGGTTAAAATTTAGAATAAGTTTGTCTCAGGTTCATAATACACTAAAACTCCTTGTCTGCAATGTTCTTGTGAACAATTTGTTTGTCGATTTTACTAGCTCCACAAGCATTGACGACGTAATGCATGAACGATACCGCTTGTTTGTATCAATTCTTTTGAACTTCAACGAATGCTTTGTTAAACAGTCATGTCATTCTATAACTTAAAATTCTCAAAAAAGAAAAAAAAGGTATGCGAGATAAATGGAAATGAGATTGAGGTTGGTTTATCAAAAATTACCTTAAAATGCGATTGTCTTTTGTGAATTTGTTGGTTTGAAATTGGGGTTGGCGTTGGTGAGGAGAAAGAAGAAACAAGGGGGTAATATATGAGTGAAAATATGAAAGTTGAGATTAACCATTGGCATGCCAAATAATGATCTTTCAGTTGGCTTAAAGTGTGCATTTGGTGGGTCCTAGTTTTTACATGTACAATGCGTGGATGATGATGCAAACGTAGAGTGTTAAATATTAAATAGTACTTTGTTCACATTTCTTTTCTTATTTTTTTTATATGCATAATTTATGTTAGGAGTACATTTTCAAAAGAAGCATTGATGAAGTGGCTATGTTGCATGACTTGCAAAGTAGGTTTCAGAGTCCGAATCTGGGAAATGTCATTTTCACCAATCGGATCTGAGTGTTTGGTTCACATTACAAAAAGTAATGTGAATAAACTCATCTTCTGCTACCCTGGATGAGAAAATTACAAATTTCAAAGTGTCGATCGTATTCGAAGGAATGAGATGTCGGTTTGAATAAATAGTCTCACATCACAGAATTAATTGAAGCAGTGAAATACAAATATGAATTAGTAGACGCGTAAGAGTAGTGATTTCTATTGTAATAAGCATGTGTTTGCCAACTCATGTGTGTGTGCGCCCTATGTGGAAGGAATGAGGGTTGTGTTCCGGCTATCGTTGCATAACACTTTCAATGATGTCTGACCTAACCCAATCTCCGTTCGACAACGGTTAACTTTCAACTAAAAATGAAATAACCTTGCACGTGCATAAACCTATGGTTTAACCTCAAAATCCTTTAAAAAACCATAAATCCACCTCTTTGAACCTTACGGTTCTTTAAATTTGAGCAAAAAAAATTGTTTCACTATTTATTTTTTAACATAATAAGTTTAATATAAATTCATAGTTATGTCATTAGAATTTGGATGAAATAATTCATTATTAGTGCACATTTTACGAATTATTATTGAACTAATCATCTTTCATTATAAAAAAACTAGTAAATTCACAACTTTAACAAGTTGTTATATAATTATTTCGATTAATTAAGTAGTATATAACATACTGCATGACAAATGGTTGAAGACGAAATCGAACATATAACATCTTACGACATGTCAAAGTGTCCCAAACAGTTTGATAAGGGTGTTTGTCATGTTGGTTAAAATTTAGGATAAGTTTGCCTCATGTCCAAAATAGGTTTCAAAATACACTAAAACTCCTTGTCTTAAAACTTTGTACATTAGGTCCTTATTTTTCTAAAATCATCAAAAATAAATCACAAAAATTCAAAATTAAGTTCAACACATAATAATCATCGTTTTCATGATTTTAAACTTAAAAAAAATGAATCAAAAACAAAAAACCAGCACGCTCCAGTATATTGTAGCAAATAATGCAATTATTTGCAATTGTTGTTGATATTTCAGCAATATTAGCATCAGCTGCAAAAACATTGCTGAATTATCGGCAATATACTGTAATAATTGCAAATTTTGCAACTATATTCATTTCGCCATCAATTAGTTCAGTTTTTCATTAGCAAGTATTTACCAACTCAGCAATTATATACAATAATTGCTGATATATCAGCTATAATTCACATTAATTTAGGGATATTGTTATTAACACTCCATTATTTTTTGTTGGAGGGAGGGGAGGCAAATTTTAAGGACACTGCACTTTTTTTAAATTCTTAAGGGGGAGTCAATGTAGGTGACTATTTTTTTTTTTACTTTTTTACGCTTTTACCCAATTTCTTTTATTTTGGCAAAGGATGTCGTGATAATGGACATAAGAATGAAATTAAGCCTAAATGGGTAATAAGGTAAAATTACATTTATTTGTTAAGTGATTACTTTCCTCATTGATACACTACAAGAGGAACAGGGTTTTCCAATGGCCAAGGGCCGTTGGAAGCCGTTGGTCAATCCGTTGGTATACAGATCAACGGCTTCCAATGACTTCCAATGCACAGACGCTTAATTTCCAACGGCTCCCAACTGACAAATAAGGTCACATGTCCATTATTTCTAACCAATAAACTATTGGAAACCATTGGTATGGCTGGACCTACAAGCCGTCGCAGGCCGTTTATAGCAATTGGAAATCTGGGCTTTTTTTTTTTTTTACAGATTTCAGATTTTCCATTTCAAGCCACACACCACATATATAATATTCTGCACTGCTCCATTTTGAGCATATAACTCACAGTCTCAACCATATATACACCCAAACACAATATAAAATAAAAATCATACATAAAACACATAAATTAACAAATATTTACATAACATAACAACCAAACGTCACCAAAACAATATAACCATGTCCAAACTGTACCATCTCCAAACCATCATAACATCATGTCCAAACCATCATAACAATATATACAACTATCATGTAGCAAGCCTCACCAGCTCTCAAAACACAGATCAAAACAAGCTAACCTGATCAACACTCTCCACCAGAAGATGAAGGTAGCGTACCATGATGGGCTATGTACTCCACCAACCGCTGGTTAAGCAGCTCCATCTTCTCTTCATGTCGATGATCACGCTCATGAAGCTCTGCAATCTGTGCTTTCAACTGTGCGATTTCTTCCTTTTGCTGAGCCTTCTGATACGTCTGTTGAGTTACTGTAATCTATATATAATTTCAGATTTTCAGTATTTCATAATAGCATTTCGAATTCATTTGAGTTTTTATTATAAATTTTAGTATTACCTCTAGATTTCCATAACCATATTGTCTGTTCAAGATAGAAGGACCCATGACATCATCAAGTATCATGTCCTCATCTTCCTTGGTCAACTCAGTCCTCCCAGTAGATTGCAGTACCTACGCCGTTTATTCCTGGAATTTCTCCTTTTAAACAAAAAACAAATGAATTTAGATAACACTATTTTAATTAAATTATAAGTCTAACTTAACTATTTTATACTTACATATCTCTCACGAGCCTTATCATCATGGTCCCAAGTGTACGAAACTGAGCCTGTGTCGTCAGTCTGACTCAATGCATGTGTATGCTCGAAAACATCCAAGTACGACACATGAGCCATACGCGCTCTCTCCTAAAATAAGCATGTATATATATATATATATATATTGGAAATATATATATGTGTGTATGTGTGTATGTGTAAATTAAAACTTAAACTTAAATCAACTATTAATTTTAACAAGTTATGAATTAAAATTTTAAATTGTGCAATTACAAAATATACCAGATCCTCACGATGATGATGAAATCACTTGGACCCACCTCGATGCGTAACCGGATTCATGCTCCTATTATCTGCATTTCTCTCAAACGAGGCCTGTACATTTAAATTTAAAAAAAAAAACATTACTCTAAATCACATATTAATTAAATAGAATAATTTAAATTAAATATGCAGTAAATTTACTAGAAAGTCCTCATTACTATTCGAATAAGTAAGTAGATCATTCCACACCATTTCGCTCACCTAAGACTGTCTTTTCCCACCTGATTTTAAAGTGTTCATTGTCTATCTGTAATTTGTTGCCATTTTGTTGTTCCAGTAGCTCCTAACGAGATCCAAATCTGTCTCCTGGAGATCCACCACACCCTGCATTTTTTTTAAAATAGCATACATTTGAACTTATCAAATAAGAGCATGACAACTTAACGTAATAAATGTTATATCATACATACGTACAAAAAAATCCTGCCATATGGTCTCCTTAACAATGTCGGGTGTCGAGCTCCATGTAGGCCAACATGCAGTCATGCGGGCCTGATAAGCGCGTTTTGATATCCTCAAAACGGTATTGGACGGATCCAACTCAAAACCCCTGTGTTAAACGGAAAAAAAACACATGGCTACTAGAACAACAATTTAAATTATTTATTGTACTTAAATTAAATTTATACTAAAAACTTAGTTTTTACCCTTTGGATGCTTTTAGCTTAAGCCAGACCATAGGACGGGATAACTCCGACGACGGACCACCCTCATCGCCACCTGACGCCATACTTATTACAGACAACAACATAACATAACATGAAATAGCTATTTAAAAACATGGTATTAGATAACATGAGTACTTGATAATAGAAATGTCATAACATATGTCTAGTTAACATTACAAGTTTGATTCGTAGAAGTGTTAAATATAAGTTTGATTCATAGAAATGTCATAAAAATAAATATAATTTTATTGTACTTAATATAAGTTTGATAGATAACATATTTTTTATTTATGATATGTTACTTATTAATAGATAACAAAAGAAATATCTATTAAATATGAATTTGCGTCTTACTATGTAAAAATAAACATAAAATTACCTTTCGAAAATGATGAGTATTAGTTAGTCGTCCTCACCACTTTCGGATTCCGACTCTATTTCCTCCTCCATATATGGTTCATCTTTAGTCTCAAATACGTCAATTAATGCATTCGATTCATCGTTTAGAGGTCCAAAATCTGGTTGATCATCGGTTATTACTATTTCTGCATTTTCCTCGATGTCTACTTGATAAGCTTGGTCGTCGGGAATATTATGTCCGTCAAATGTAAACTTTGCCTTTCTTTTGAAAACAGCCCACCAATCTATTTTGTCTCTTCACATAGAAGGATAAGGAGTATAATATACTGAAGAGCCTATTTGGCAAGTATAAAAGGATCGTACTTATAATAATGGGAAGTATGTCTTACTTCTGTCAGATTATATTTTGGGTGCACGTTGATTCCAGAACCTGGAATGTTGCTGAACCAGTTGCCTTTAAACAAAAATACTTCTTCCGCGGGTCTTGTGAAATTATCACTTGCAGAATCTGGCTTAACACGCCTAAAAAATCGTGTATATGGTCGTTTGGATCATCGCTACCTTTAACAAATATACCGCTATTGCAAGTTAATTTTTCAGCACCATATTCTTTAGTGCTAAATTTATATCCGTTGTCAAAGAATATTGGATATGTCTTGACATTTCTTTTAGGTCCCATTGTTAAATGTTTCAATCCTTCGTCCACAATATAATTTGTTGTATCAAAAACATAATTAGTAAACCAACTAGTGAATTCTTTGCTGATATCGCCGTTTGGATACCGTGATTCATAAATGCTGCAATTATAGGACAAACATTACATATATGATTAAAGATACAATACATGTATACATAGATGCATAAGTTCATTACCTAACGAACGGTGCAACTTCGGTGCAATTGAGAAGAATATATGTGTGTGCTGCATTATAATCTTTATCATTCAGCCATTCTTCCACACATCTACCAGAAGGTCGACCATGTTTTTTAAAAATAGATAAAGTCATTTGACAGTCATCTTGATCAATGCCTTCATCATTACGTGCAGTACTTGCAAATGAGATGTTCACATGATCACTAAAATAATAAGAGGAAAAAATGATGCTTCTTCTTCGATGTATGATTTGCAAATAGAACCTTCAACTCGAGCTTTCTGCCTCACTTTTTTCTTTAGATGATTTAAATACCTATTTAGAATTATTGTAAATTATTTTTCATACATTTCATTAACCAAAATTTAATTAACTGAATATTAATATACCTTTCAAATGGATACATTCATCCGTATTGCACAGGCCCTCGAAGACGTGCTTTTGATGGAAGATGAATAGGTAAATGCTCCATATATATTGAAAAACCATAAAGAAAATATTTTTTTCCAATTTGCAGATTAATATGGGGATTTCTTCCTCTAGTTTACGTAGATGGTCAATTTTTAATGTAGATGAACAAAGCTCTTTATAGAACAAACTAAGCTCTGTTACAACAGTCCAAACTTTTACTAGCAATAGTTCTTTGAAAGCGACGGGCAATAAATTTTCCATCATAACATGACAGTCGTGGCTTTTCATCCCGCAAAGTTTACTGTTTTTATAGTCAACACATCTACGAAGATTGAAAGATATACCATCCAGGAATCTTAATCCTTCCATTCATTTTAAAAATATTTTAATTTGATTACTGTCTAGTTCATAGCACGCTTTCGGTTTTCTGGTGTCATTTGGCTTTATATAAAGCTCCGGACGATTACATATTACTTCAATATCATGTCTTGATTTCAAACCATCTTTCGTCTTTCTTTTGACATTCAAAATTGTATTGATTACATTATCAACACGTTTTTCTCATTATGCATCACGTCAATATTATGACGAATCAGAAGATCTTTCCAACAAGGCAACTCGCAAAATATGCTTTGTTTCCACCAATTATGAATCATTGATTTACCTTGAATTTCTGTCTGCACTTCGGTTTCATGAATCTTGGGAAAATTTTGTACAAGTTCATAAATTTCCTCACTTGTCCATACTTTAGGTGGTCATAAAGTTTCATGTCTATTAGCTGTAAAAAATTTCCTATCTCTTCTAAAAGAATGATTAATATGAAGAAAACATCTATGATGGTCAAACCATGAAATTTTCTTTCCAATAAGTAAAGAAAATGCTCTTGTTTCTTCCATACAGTACGGACAAGCTAGACGACCACCCGTACTCCAACCTGAAAGCATTGCATAAGCAGGAAAATCCTAATTGTCCACAACAGAGAAGCATGCATACAAATTTTTTTCTTTTGGGAAATATCATATGTTTCTACCCCTTCATACTACAATTTTTTAATTATTCAATCAACAGTTGTAAATAAACATCGATTCCTTATGTCGGATCATCAAGACCAAGTACGACAATTGTAAGAAATATATTAGGAGTTTTCATACACATCTACAGAGGTAAATTATAAGGTGTTACAATTACTGGCCAGGATGAATATTTAGACCAAATTGAGAAAATGGTGAAAACCCATCCGTACATAAACCAAGTCTAACATTGCGACTCTCAGATGCAAAATTGGGATACTTTTGATCAAAATGCTTCCATGCTTCTCCATCGGATGGGTGTGTTAACATACCTTCTTTCTGTGTTCTCACCTTGTGTCATCTCATATGTTGCGCGGTTACAGAAGATGCATATAACCTTTGAAGTTTAGGAATAATATGTAAATAATGCATACGTTTATACGGGACTTCCTTTCCCTTTTTCTTTCTTGATTTGTATCTTTCTTGATTACATATTCTACAATTCTTAAGGTTGATATCTTCCTTCCAAAATAGCATGCAACCCTTTAGACATGTATTTATTTTTTGATACGGTGAACCAAAGGCCGACATCATTTTTTTTTACTTCATAATGGTTTTCGCACATTAAATTATTGGTAGGCATATGCCGCTTCGCAGCTTGTACAACAGCTGTAAATCCATCTTCTGTGAGGTTGTATTTAGATTTCATTGCACTGTATCAGCAGTTACTGATAATTGAGTTCCGCTTTCACAACCTTCCCAAAAGGTTTTTTCGTAGCATCTAATAAATCATATAATTTTTTGGCTTCAATATTTAGTTCTTCTTCATCATTACCATCGTTATCATTAAATTGTTGAACTGGGAACATAGAACGTGCAACATCTTCAACCATTTGTTCTACGATATTTGCCGCAGCAATTTCATTATTCACTATCTCCTCAACTTGTATAGAAGTGAATGCTAACGGTTCTCCATGACGATCCCAAACTAAATAGTTCAGCACAAAACCGTACTGACATGAACTCTAACCATTTGCGGTATCAAATGCTTCAATAACTTGCATCTACTACATGGACAACGGATTTCGACGTCGTTTCGATTGTTACTTAAAGCGAAATCAATAAACACGCTGACACCATTAATAAACTGTTCGTTTATTGTGCCATCAGTTTCTCTTCTTTTGTACATCCAGCTTCGATCATTAAAATAATCGTCTATTTTTCCTAAGTGCATATAAAATTAGAAAGTATGATTTAAAATTAGATTCATAATTTTTGTGTCTGATTGTTTAAACGCTAAGATTGTATTTTAATGAAAACATTTCTTTTACGTATTAATTACGATAATAAAAATTTGCATTGACATTTTGTTAAAACAATTTTAGTGTTGAATGCATGTTATGTTAATTGATCATTTACTGGTGGGTTATCCTACCTCCCATTACAAATATAATAATATAATTAAATCGCGTAAATCTTTTCAATTTAAACGATTCAACAAAATTTCGGCAGCACTTCCCTTTAGTTCCTTGAATAGTACACAATTGCGTGTACGTAGGGAACACAAAGGAAGTGCTTTTAAAATTTTGAGAACCGTTTAAAACAAAATATGCTACGAGATTTATTTTCGCTTTTATGTTCGTAACTTGTCCAATACAAATGACAAATCCAACAGATATTGTATATGATGAATATAAATGTCCGTTTCGTTAATAAAACGAACATTCACATAACGATTATATACAATACTTATCAGAGGGGACAAAAAAAAACTCTCTAAGGCTTTATGAATATAACATATTATGATTTGGCTTTTTTTCGTGATTGAAGTGTTTTTTGTACGTCTTTGTGTGCCTTAGCGCCTTTGTGCGTCTTAGCCCAAAAAACACAAACTTAAATATTTCCATTTTCACGACACGTTTTCGACAAATTAAATATTGTTTTCAATGAACCGGGGCTCAACCAAATAAACAAATACATAGATACTCAACTCTCTCTCTCTTTCTCTCTCTCTCTCTCTCTCTCTCTGTATATATATATATATATATATATATATATATATATATGTGTGTGTGTGTGTGTGTGTGTGTGTGTGTATACACACACACACATACATACATACATACATACATACATACAACACTATATATATGCATATATACATATTCAACTTTAACTAATTAAACCATAGATTAGCAACATAATAAAAAAATCTATGAATACAAACTCATTAACAACAACTACTTAACCTAATTAAAACCCTAGATCATAACAACTAAGTAATTTATAAATAAAAACTCTAGATTAGCAACTTAAATTATTAAACCCTACATTAGCAACTAATTAACAGCACTAGACACACAAACATACTCTAATTATGCTTAAATTACACTAAACTTAGGGTATTAAACAAATTTTAAGGTAAACACATACCTTAAAATCGGGGACAATAGGAGATTAGAGACAATGAGAGAGTGCTTTGATTGAGTTGGTGAGATCCTAAGCGGATAATGGAGTGAGATTGGTGATTTCAGAATTGAAGGATGGAAAGTTTAGGGATTTGAGGTAAAAAATCGTGGGTTTAGGTGAATGAGGAATAAGGTAGCAGCTTCGGCTGATTTGTGCTCCAGCCCGTGTAACGTGGGGTAACGGCTTCCAACGGATTTAAAACCAACGGCCGCAAACGGTTCCCAATAGCGTATTTTTTGTATAAGTAAGAAAAATACGTATTTTGGCTTCCGTTGGAAGCCGTTGGTCAACGGCCGTTGATGTCCGTTGGAAGTGTCTGATGCTATACTGTTCATTTCTAATAGTGATACCCCTTAACAAATTTTTTAAAAATAAAAAATTTGCCTCCTCCTAACAACATTTGGAGTGTCAATAACAATTCTCTAATTTAGTTTTTAACATTGTTGCTGATATTTCAGCAATTATAGTGAATTATTGTAGATATATCAACAATTATTCATTATAGTTGCTGATTTTTAAGTTTTTTTTTTTTTAGATTACTCACCTGAATATTTGCAAATTTTTGATTTTTTTGATTTTTTTTTTTTTTTGTATACAGCAACGCCAAAAATTTGTGAAAGAACACGTACCTTAAAAAACATGGATCCGCTTTGTAATAAACTTCAGGGAGGGATGCCGGATACTTATAATATTGAAAGAAGGTCATGCGCCTAATTTTCACTAAAATTTACCTATATTTTTGAAATAATTCCACGTTTAAGTCAGAAAAACAGAAATAAACCATTAGCCGATTCTAACGGTTAACCGGTTTAACCACGGGAATCTTGAAGCTTGCACTATCAGTCTATCGCGGTTTGACTTACGGTTCGGTCTTTACCACCATTGATAGAAAATTTACTAGTAGGTAAACTGATCTACGTTAAACCATTTGTTTTTCGATGAAACAATATTTATTGGTTGCAATATAATCAGTTTTACTTAAATGTTTTGATATTCTAATTATACGAAAATACACTCATCTGGTGTTGGACTCCTCCCTTTGTAATGCTGTTGAACTCTCGTGATTACTGTACTTACAAATAAATCTGATATTTAAACCGTTTATATGTTGCACAGCATACGTTTTAGCTAACAGCGTTGTTTTAAAAAAGCAGGCATGCCATAAGGTGAGGTAAGAGCCTTTGGGCTTTGCTTAGAAAGACATTCTGCCTAAGTTGCATATATGTCTCAGTGGCCTAAGCCCTAAGGCATGCGAGACACGTATCTCAGTGGTTTAAGGTGGTTATCAACTTATCATCACCTTCTTACTATTTTACTTTGAATGGATGGACTTGTATCTCGTTTCCTTTTGTTTTAACGTGATTTGATGTTGTGCTGATGGTTATACTAACAATGGGATATAAGTTAAAAAGTTTTAGGTCAAATGTTTTGCATGTCGTATCGTTAGTTTTATTTTATTTGAATCACTTTGATTGTCTAGTTCTGCGTTTTCATGTTCTCTCATTTAATATTTTACGTTTAATTTTCCTTGATATTGATGTACATATACCCTGAAAGCATAAAAGTTAAACCCTAGAGACTTAAAAGCAATGTTATCAAGACCGAACCGTGAGTCAAACCATTACGTACTAAGGTTCAAGGTTTAGAAGGTCGAACCGGTTGAACCGTTAAAACCGACATTTTGTATTTTCTAACAATTTATATGGTTTAACAAGTAAATCACGGAGGGAGCTGCTTACTATACAATGCTGGTTCTTGGCATACAGAAAATTATTGGATTAAATTGAAAATAACTATAAAATTAGGAGTTAAATGATATGTGCTGCAAAACTTTTTGAAAGAAACGAGGATTTAAGTGTAAAAATGCCGCACCACTTTCCACATTCGTATGCTACTGCTCCTCTTCTTCTTCTACGGAAAGCTGCAAACCCATTTTCTTATTTGAAAATCATAATCACCGCAACTTAAACCCTAAAATCAATTACCAATTGACAATAAAATCGCGTTCCCTCTGAAGTGAAGAAGTTTTAGAAGGTTTACAGCAGTTTTCGGGTTTGGAGACCTCCGGGCCGTGGTGGCCAACGGTCGGCGGTTCTGACGATCCAACCGACGGCCCGGTCCGGTCTTCATAACACTGCTTAAAAGTTAAAACCTCTATTTGTGAGAAAAAAAAACATATGTATTTGAGGTGAACATAAATCTCACTGTAATACGTGAACAGTCCGGAACGGATTGTAAAAAAGGTATGGGAAACTGAACTGAATCTTTTTTCTAAAGTAAATATCCCAAACCCAACGGATCCACAATGATGCAGTTCGGTTGCTTTTTGAACTGCTGACCCAACCGTATGCATATTAAACCGAATCAAACCGAATACCAACACTATTAATCTTGATTAAAAAATATAATTAATTCCTATCCAATTTTTTATTTTAATAATACATTCTTTTTTAGCATACGTTTCATGAAACGTAAAATTAAAGTAGTTTGGTTAAGTTTGACGATGTTGATATTCGGTTAATATACTAAAATAGGGCTGACAATTAGAACCGAAAATCGAAAACCCGAACCGAACCGACCCGAAAGGACCTGAACTCGAACCCAATCCGATGGGTCTCGGGTCGGGTCTGGATGATGAAAAATACAATAAAGACCCGATAAAACCCGACCCACATAAACCCGACCCAAAAGACCCAACCAAACAATATTGAAATATATGTATTTTTAGTGTTATTATTCAGTCGGATCCGAACCGACCCGACCTGAGTTTCAACCCGACCCAAAACTCGGGTCCGGGTCAGGTCCAGATTTTTGGAATATATAGTTTAGACCCGACAAAACCCGACCCGTCTATAATCGAGACCCGCCGGGTCGGGTCCGAGTCCATCGGGTCGGATCTAATTGCCACTCCTATACTAAAACAACTTTACTTTTCATGAAACGTAAAATAAAGTAGTTTGAAACTATACTTTCGAATCAGGATCTCACTGTGTGTTTAACCTTTAAGTGATGACATAACATAATTATAAATTACTTGTTGATGGAAGTAATTCTCTTATTTCATATTCAATGCAGACTCAAACCGAACTGAACCAAAATTGGATCGTACTACAACAAAATCGAACCAAAACCGAATCTTTTAAATGAATAGTATTATAATTTTTAATTTTTATGAACTGGTCGATGTGTTGCGGAAGTGGTTTGGACTATAAAACACACCACCCCTATCGAGCACGCCTTCATCTTTTAAAACTCTGGTTAGCACTCACTGCTACGCTAGCTAGTAGCGTGTTTCCAATTTTCAGCTGCTAGAGATAAGTTTGACAGTTTTGATGAGAAGTTGTTTGAAATGTGTATTTAATAGGAAAAATAAATAAATAAATAGAGGCCTAGAAAAATCGGAGTCAACCTACAAAGCCATGAATTAACACATGGGTAGATTACGGGGATGGCCATTGCTTCTGTGAGGCCCAAAACCCCTTTTTTTGGGGATCCCGAGAAGTGGCGTATTAGTTCACGTTGTGAAAGTGAAAAATGCAGCTAGTAGGGATCAATCTTTGGACTTTTGCTGTAGGTAGCCCAATAACATTTCCCCTAAGCTACATGTACCTCTGGTTATAAATACACACCACAAAGTATGAACTATTCAACAGAATGACTATATGAGACCCCTAAAAATTTTGAGGCACTATGCCACAGCTAGGTAGTCTTGGGCCGGGTTGGGCCTGGTAAGTTGTAAACATGTGAAAATAGTAATGACCTTGCATGCAGTTGAATTGTGGATGTTCAGTGATTTAATACAAAAGATTTAGAATGGATGGATAGCAGGATAGGCGCTATGCTTGTACATTAAAGGCAGCATTCACTAACATTTAATGTAATTCTGTGCTTTCTCCATATTCAGTTACAAGTCAAATTAGCCATGTTTTCTTTACCTTTGTTTTGGTAGGAGATACTGGTTTGACCTACAAGATATAATGCATTTCAAATTTAAGTAGTGACTACATGACCAAGCTTCCTGGTATATGCATGCTTCTTATTTTATTTTATTTTTCAGTTCATTGCAGTTTACTTATGTGCTAGTTCCTTAAAATTTATGTTTTTAGATTTTTTTTGCAAGGACATAACTTATAATTATTTTATCGATTTGCATGATCATAAGCTAAGAACCAAAATTTACTCCTTTTTTTTTTTTTTTTTCCTTCAATCTGTTTGTTTATCTTATTAGCTTCCCATTTGACCTTTTGATTTAAAATATTTATGTTGCATTATTTGTTTTGTAGTTGAGTTTTCAAACATTTACTATATGAAAGAGATCTTATGTGGATTTTATCGTACTTTTGTTTTTGCAAGTTGCTACTTCCCCTTGTATTATATTCGACTTTCTGATAATCAAGAGTCGACGTATAAAAATAAGCAAAATTTCTAAGTGGGGACTGAACAGATTCTTGATATTTAATACTCTCACCAGGAATTATTTTAGTGTGAATGGAATGTTTGGTGAAGCTGAAGAATGACATGTGACAATTATTATAGGATACCTTGCTGACCCACACGAAATTCTGACTAAAGGAATTCATATATGTACAAAGGTCAATGTAGGTCAATGTTTTGGTTGATAAATACTGTGTAGAATATATATGGATGCTTTTATTGATAGTAGATTTGATGAGGTGACTACATAGCTTGCTTTTGAGTAAAGCTAGAAATTGTCAAAATAGCTGTGCGAATTGCAAAGGAAAAATGCTCTACTTGATATCATTGATAATAATAGAAATGCAGAGTACAGCATTTTATTTAGTGGGAGTTACTCATTCATCCTTATTTCAAGTTTCTTTGATCCCAAACTTTGGCTTTAAAGCGGATCCGTATTCTTGTAACAACGCATTTTTGAACTTTTTTCACGTTGCTTTATAAGAAAAAATTGTAAATATTCACGAAAGTATCCTGCAAATAATAATAATAATAATAATTCTGGAATATCAACTATTGTTCTCTCATAAATTATTGCTAGTGTCAAAATAAAATAAAAAATCGCAGCAACGTCTGCAACTATTCTAAATAATTGCAGACATATCTGCAATCAACTTAGTGAATTGCTGGTGTAAAAAATAAAGTAAAAATTGCAACAATATCTACAACTTTTTAAATAATTGCAGACATATCTGCGATTATCTTACAATTTGTTGAATATATGTGCTACTGCGTGAAAAGTTGCTGAAATATTAGCATTTTTATGCAAATAATTGGTGATTTTACTGCAATTTTCCTAAAAATGAAACATTTTACATTTGTATGTATTTTTTTGATGTTTTTTTGTGAAATACTTCGATGTTTAAATAAGTGTACGTTTTGAATTTAAATTTTTGAAGAAAATCAACAAATATTGCATGAAAAACTGCAATTTTTTAAAATAATTGCTGAAATGTCTACAATTATACGTAAATTTGCTGAAAAGCGCTAGGATGTGAATATTTCCTATATTTATTGTGTTTGAATCATCTTTTTTAGTTTTTTTCGCATGAATATGATGATGATTATGTGTTGAATTAAATTTCGAAATTTAACAATTTTTACAATTTTTTTTGTTGATTTTCGAAAAATAGGGACCTAATTTACAAAGTTTTAAGATAGGGACTTTTTTGTATTTTGAAACCTAAACTGGACAAGAGCCGAACTCACCTTTTTATTTATATACTGTTTGCCCGTCTTGTGACAAAACCATCCAAGTAACAAATAATCATGACCACCCGCATTGAGAACAAGAATAATATCTATTCAATGGTTAGAAGTCAAGTCGATCATAAGCAAGGGTATTGGGTCGAACGGGGAATATGAACTTTAGTTTAAATGAAATTAGAGAGTCGGGTCGAAATCTATCGGATCGAATGAATTCGACCCGAGTACGCATGTAAGTTACACGCAGTAACCGTCCACTATCTCTTGCATGATCGGGGTGATCGCCACGTGACCACGAACCATCAACTCCACGAACCGAATTCCATTAATGTGCTACAAAAACCGGACCTACTGCCATACACATGTAATCACTTCCACCAAAACTATTCGACCCGAGCCTATAAATAGCCATTTCGGAGAAGGAAGAAAGGACTTTTTGCCACATAAGTATTTGAATCCATGTTGAGATACCGCCATTGCTATTCGACCCGCAAGCAGCCTTGCCTTATATATTCGAGTGAATTTCAACATTTTAGTTAGGAAATTGATTGTAATTCGAGTGTTGAGAGTTTTTAAGCATTATACTTATAATTCCTTGCTGAATATAAGGATTATAAAGTGGACATAGGCTCGTTAACACCGAACCACTATAAATCTCGTGTGTTTGCTGGCTTTTTCTTGTTTTTAGTTATATTCCTTCATTATTCTCTTCAAAATCTAGTTTATTGGGTGTTAGTGTCATTTTTTGGTCTAACATTTTGGTGCTTTCACCGAGAAAGAGGAATTCTCATCTTTTTGAATTATTTGTCTACTGTTCGGATCACCAAGTCCAAAGAAATAGTTTGCGTTTTCATCACTTTCGAAGTTTTCGACGTTTTCAACAAATTTGATCAGTATGACTCCAAGAGAAGATGGGAACCAACAAGCTTCTCAAAGAAATGAAGCTAATAAAGAGAAAAAAAATGGTTTTCAAATTGAAGCAACAGCACATGCCCCCGGGTCAAGTGTTCCCGGGTCGAATTCGACCCGACCCAATTAAGGGACTTCTAGTGCTGTTAATTCCATTGCCAACCAGCCTCCTCCTTTAGCACCCATTTCGCAAGATGATTTCGCACGTCTTCTCTCTAGGTTGGAAGAGACCAATGAAGACCTAGAAGCTCAAAGATGGGATAATGCTGCAATCCGGAATAATATGGATACAATAACCAAGCAATGGGAAGAATTTCAAAGGCAAAGAACGTCGTCTCCTATCCATCGCCAAGCAGCAAAAGATTCATCTTCCTCTGAGGAGAATGAACGACATCCACGTCAGTGGAGACCTTATGAAAGGTTTGAGAACCTCCACCAGGTCCGATTCGGTTCATTGGGCTCGCGAGAAGATGCAGGAGGTCGTCTTGGTCCTAATGATCCTTGTCTAGTTGATCCTATGTTATTGCCTATGCGGGGATCCCACATTCTTCCTAGGACCAAGGCACTACCAAGACTACTCAAGCTCACGTCTTCTACCCACTCGTCTTGTGACTGACCGGGTTCGTAATGGCAAGGAAACTCTGCTCGGACAGCAAATCAGGAAACATTGTCTGAGACATGGGCAGGAGGATCTCGAAGTGCTGAAAGCGCTGAACCAGAACACACATTGGCCAATGCAGAGGTAGCAGCGATAGTGCGTCAGATAATGAATGACAGTAGGGGATATACCAATGAAGGTTGGGGTATAGATTCTAGTTGTACGCCTTTCACGGGCGACATCTTGGACGTGCGATTTCCAAGGAGGTTTAATTTTCCCACTATAAACCGCTATTCAGGTTGAACTGATCGATGACAGCATTTGATGCGTTACTCATGGTATATGGATGATGTCGCGGCTCCCGATGGCATACTATGTAAAGCTTTCCCAATATATCTTGAGGACATCGCTATAATGTGGTTTACCAGACTTTCGCATTGATCGATTCCTAAATTCAAAGATCTGAGTGAAAAGTTTCTGAACCAATTCCGATTGCATGCTAAGAAGTCAAAGAATGTCATAGAACTCTCGTAATTGAACTGGCTCTTGGAGAAAACTTAAAAAGGTATTTGGACCATTTCCATATGGCTCTCATAGAAGTGAGCAACCCCAGTCTCGAGACTATTCTGATGGCGATAATGAACGGGGTAGACATGGATAACAATTTCGGAAGATATTTGGTCGAAAACCCCCAACAACCATTGAATGGTTTCATGAGAAGGAAAAATATAAAGTTGTGATAGGAAGAAGTGTACTTAAACAAAAAAGGAGATCCAGCGAGGTTATAAGGGAGGAAATCCAGAGCAATGTTTCTACAAAGCAGTCCAGCGAAAATTCCATTAAGATTGAAGTTATCGTTGGCAATCAGAACGAAGGAGATGGCTGCCAAGGCAAGAATAGTAATAAAAGGAATAGAAATCGAAAGGGTAACCCCAAGTAGCGACCCCAATTTCAGTCCTTTGAAAGCTACATACTATTGAATGACACCTTGGAGAACATTTATATGCATACCTGCAATGTGATGCAGTACAAAAAACATCCGCCAAGGGACACTACAGAGAAAGAGCACGAAACTGGGAAGTTTTGCTTGTTTCATGAAACCTACCACTCGAGAAATGAGTGTCGTCGTTTAAGAGATGTGATAGAGAGGTTGTTGTGCGAAGGGAAGCTTAATGAGTACAAAGTAGCCCCAAAGGACGGGGCAAGGAGGCTCAGTCCCGAATCAAGGCCAGCAGCTCCTAGAGCTACCGCCCAGTAGAAAGGGAAAGGAATCATGTTTAATACAGTTGTCGAAGGACCACATCCGATGGGATTCAGTACGAGAACAATGGAACAACACGTCAATGCAGCCAAACATTCAGATGTGGGGGAATGTAGTGTCCCCGAAGGTGCCACACCAGTTAAGTAGTTGAAAACGATGATGGACGACATCGTTTTCTGCACCGAGAAGGAAATGGAGTAGAAACTCCGGGTTTTGATCCTCTAGTGATAACGGCTATAATTGGTCCAGCAACAGTACGGAAGGCCCTCGTTTATTATGGGAGTTCCGTTAACAATTTGTTTAAAAAAACTTTTGACCAAATAAAGATGGAAGTGAGAGATTTGACACGATGTACATTATGGATCCGCGGTTTTAGCGGATCAACAACTTCTCTAGTGCAAGTAGTCGACCTGCCAGTGAAACTTGGCGAAGGGGATTGAGGAGAGTCTGCATCCTCCCCTTCCTCGTCTTAGATATTGAATCCCTATACAACACCTTCTTGGGCCGACCGGCCTTAGCAGAGTCAAAGCATGCGTCGCCCCTTGGTGTTTGCTGTTGAAATTCCATACGGAAGCTGGAGTGGGGATTTTCCATGGAGAACCAAGTAACTGGAAGGGCATGCTACCTAGGAGAGTGGAAAGAAATCTGTAATGGAGTAGGTGAACAGCCTAAGAATTCCTCCCCTCTTGCGAAGGAGGCATTCACATAGAAAATAAAGGAAGCGCTCAGCCGGAGTCCCCTGATTATCATCCCGAGGACATAGATCCCAGAGAGAACGAGGAACTAGGAGGTAGAAGGGTGACACCCAACGAGATAACTGTGGATATTCCGATTTATAATGACGACCCGACCAAGGTCTTGAAAATCGGATCCCATCTAGACCCCCTTTGGACGAGGGAATAAATGAACTTCTTACGATCCAATCTTGATGTATTTGCATGGACCCATGCTAAAATGTATGGGATTTACCCATATATTATGTAACACTCGATAAATGCCAACAAGAAAAGTGTCCCTGTCAAACAGAAAAGGCGTATGCTTGGCCCGGAGAGGTCTGCAGCCTTAAAGGAAGAAGTTGAAAAGATGGAAAGCAACGGATTTATTTGAGATGCTACATATCCTGACTGGATATCAAACCCAGTCCTTATTAAGAAGGCTAATGGAAAATGGCGAACGTGCAACGATTTTTCTAACTTAAATAAAGCTTGATCGAAAGACAATTTCCCTCTCCCAAGGATTGATCAGTAAGTAGATTCAACTGTCGGACATGGGGTTCTTTCATTTATGGATGCGTACTCGGGATATAACCAAATTCCAAAGCTTGTGCCAGACTAGGAACATGCGACCTTTATCACTGATCTCGGATTTTACTACTACGTAGTGATGCTCTTTGGACTCAAGAATGACGGGGTAACGTACCAGCGTTTATTGAATCGTATGTTTCATAATCAGATTGGGAAATAAATGGAAGTTTATGTGAATGACATGCTTGTGAAGTCTAGGTAGTTAGTTGATCACATTTCAAATTTGGCAGAGATGTTCATTATTCTCCGATATTATGGAATGAAGCTCAACCCTTTGAAGTGCTCTTTTGATGTTGCGTTAGGGAAATTTTTGGGCTTCATAGTCAGTTTACGCGGGATTGAAATTAACCTGGACTAGATTGCAACAATCAAGAACATTCATGAACTGCGAAGAATTAAGGACGTGCAAAGCTTAGCTAGAAAGGTTGCAGCATTGAGTAGATTCATTACCAGGGCCACCGACAAGTGCATTCCTTTCTTTGACTTAACAAAGCGTGGATAGCGCAATTTTGAGTGGAATCTAGATTGTATTGAAGCCTTTTAGAACTTTCTAAGTCATTTGGAGAGAACTTTGATGTTGTCCAAGCCAATAGATCATGAAGACCTATTTGTATACTTGGCGTATCATCGCATGCAATCAGTTCATCCTTCGTTCGTGAAGAGGATAAGGTCCAAAGAGCGGTGCATTTTGTGAGTAAGAAGCTGGTCGCAGCGGAACTTCCCTACTACTAATAACGACTCCGAGTATGAAGCCCTGATCGTCGGGATGAAGCTCGCGAGGGAGTTGGGATAGTTGTGTTGGATGTTTTCTGTGATTCTCATATTTTTGTTTACCATGTTCGGAAAGAATTCCAGACGAAGGGGCCATGACATGCAGCCTACCTTGAATGAGTAGAGGAGATGCTAGACAGGTTGGAACATTATAGCATTTCCCATATTCCACAAGCAAAAAATCAGAAGGTCGACAGACTTGCCGAATTAGCTAGCTCCGACAATCTACAAGACACAGAAATGGCCCCGATTGAGACATTTGATGCTCTGAGCATTGAGCAAGCGAAAATTGACCAAGCATTGGAAACGGAACATGAGAGAGAGTCCTGGATGACATCCATTAATAACTTCTTGCGGTGTGAAATCCTTCCAGAGAGGAAGAATCAAAGATGTGCTATTGTTCGCAAAGCATCAAGATACGTTATGCAATGCGGCGTGCTTTATAGAAAGGGATTCTCGGTTCCATTGCTCCAATGTATAGCCCATGATAACGCCAAGCATTTATTGAGGGAAGTACATGAAGGCAACTGTGGTAATCACACCAGAGGACAAACACTGGCGAAGACAAATACGACTATATCTGGCCAACCATAAATAAAGACGCAGCTGATTATTCACGACACTGCGATAAGTGCCAAAAATTTGCAAGGATTCCTAGAGCTCCGCCCAACCAACTCACCTTGATGGTGATCCCGTGGCCATTTTTCGTATGGGGAATTGACATTATTGGAAGCTTCCTGATTGCTAAAGGCGGAGCAAAGTATGCAACCGTATCGTGGATTACTTTATAAAGTCAGTAGAGGTCGAGCAACCAAACACATTCACGACAAAGACGGTGATTAATTTCATTGTCAGGAATATTATATGTCGATTTGGAATACTTAGAACCATCATAACCGATAACGAGACCCAATTTGACAGCATGGAATTCATAATTTTTTTTGATGATACCATATCGAGAAGAGATATACTGTTGTGGCGCATCCGCAATCGGATGGACAGGTAGATGTCATAAATAAGATTATCAGGTCCATTTTGAAAAATTGATTGGAGAAAGCGAAGGCCAGGTGGGTTGATGAATTACTTTGGCCTTATGGGCATACCAAACAACCATAAGACAAAACTGGCCATACTCCATTCTCATTATCTTACGGCTCTGAAGTGATCATCCCGGTCAAGTTGGAAGTCCCCTCTCATAGAACAACATACTATGATCCTTTAACAAACAAGGCTCTTCTCCTTGAATTGGACATGATAGAAGAGAAGATAGAGGAGGCAGACTTACGTGCCTCAGAGCATAGACATCAGGTGGCTCGATACTACAACCAGAGGGCTCGACCAAGAACTTTTGAGCCTGGAAACCTGGTATTGAAGCGTGTCTTTACGACCCTAGTTTTCATGGGTCCAACGTGGGAAGGACCATACGTCATTCATCGGAGGCTTGGTAATGGAGCTTTTAGGCTAACGACCGTTGATGGCGATAATTCCCTAAAGCATGGAATACCGAGCATCTACGACACTGCTTAAATTAAGCTTGTGTTTTTCTTTTGTTTTTCAGACTATGTAATGCGGCCGACTTGCCTACCACTGGTTGGTCAATATAAGCAACATATTATAAAGTGGACGTATGCCCCATGTTATTTACCGTGTGCCCCCTGTTATTTACTACATTTAGTAAAACCACTATAAAATACCGTGTGCCCCCTGTTATTTACTACATTTGTTTCTCTATCTCTTGTGTTAGTGGGGATACCACAGGTGTTTGAAGCTCTTTCCATACTCTATATCTGTTGAAGTATTTCGTTAAGTGTTGCAATATGACCGGCTTGTGCCAAACCAGAATGAAAGGGACAATTTATCCCTTAATGATGTTCACTTGCTCATGTCTCGATGAGAAGACTCAAGTCCGTGACTAATCTGACTTAGATTGACTAAAACGAGCTTGAAACTGACACTCAGCATGGTGATTCTTGCTTTGCAGACCAAAGTGAGAATACGACACCTAGATATCGTATAAACTCTTCCCCACGATTCAATGGGATGAGTGTAAAAAATGGAGGTATGATCCGACCATCCCTGAAAACAACCTCTACCCTTAACATGAAGGAAAAATGGGGAAGTGCCTGGGCTAGTGTGAATTGACCACTTGTTTGACTAACTTCGTTCCCCAGAACTTGGAACAAAGTACGGACTAAATTCGAGTTCGATATCGACACTCAAACCGGCAAAATCCCAATCTAAGAAATAAAGTGCAGACGAATGCCGAAGCAAATAACATTATAGTTCACATAACTAACACAAAGTATTTCGATTTAGGAGTGAGTATAAAGGCAAGGTAGGCATGATATGGTGCACCATAACTTGAGACATCCTTAACCCATGGCTCTAACCCGGACATATGACGGGAGATCAGTATAAAGACATTTGGATCGAAAGTGTCCAAGAGACTACGCACTTACCTCATGGAAGGATTGGGGGCATGAATACGAGTTGAGCCTGAAGTCCCCACTGATGCTAGAGGCAACGAAATGTCATTACTAATCAGTATTGAATAGGCCACTGACATGATGCCTTATTCAAGATTGATTGGGGGCATATACATACACATCACCCCCTTAGTTGATTACAATATGATTTATTACTTAGTTTAGTAATACTTTGATTGCGAATATATTGGACCGAAACTCTTAGCTAATTGTGATGTGATTCACTTTTTATTACTTAGTTTAGTAATGCTTTGATTGCAAATACATTTGATTGAAGTATGTAATAAACTTGCAGATATGTGACATTGCAGGAACATCGCTTTATTTACAGAACGCAGGTTTGTACAAGACAACAAAGAAAAAAACGCGAGGGTCGCACTCGCAACAACCACGGTAGGCCTATGGAATGTACAATATCAAGAAAAAAATTCACTAAGAATTGGGAGTAGTCTTGGATTTCTTAAAGTCCTTGAGTTTCCGCTACTCCTCTTTCTCGGTCTCCGTAAGGATGCGTTTCTTCTTCTTGGATTTCCTGGACAAGGGATCTTCTGGATCTGCGGTGGACTGAGAAGTAATATCCGTCAAGATTGATCGGAAGCCTCAGAAAATACCTTTATGCTAGGAGGAGGAATCATCTGGAGGGGTTCAACCGAGATAAGCAATTCCGAAGCTTCAACCTTGACTCATGAGTTTATCATTCCTCTCTTTCAGCTTAGCAAGGGCTAGCTCCTCGGTTTCACCAGACACTCTGGTGCATATAAAATCGTCATCCCCTTATCCCTCTTTGCCATCGAGATCCTTTAAAGCTATAATCATATCACCGCCCTTTGGAGTGTCATCGCTAGAAGGTGGTGCAGACTTGTCAATAGCTTTAGCTTTTGGATCCACAGTAATGGCAGCAGGATTTGTACCTAAATCAGGTAGTGAAAGGGTTATTAGTTCTAGAAAATCAACAAGCCTGTCAATCGGAAGCCTCGTGACATGACGACACGCCAGAATATCTTTGACAAATTGAGGTGAAAATGTCAAAATACCTTCACCTGTGTGATCTCCAAAAGTGGCGGGAGTTGTAGCTTCAATTATAGGGAGAGTAGTGAACATGATGTGTTTCCTGGACGTTCAGGGATATATTTCTCTGTCTCTCCAGCTTCAGGCAATATAGAGGAAGAACTGGAGCCTCCCTCAACAGCATCCTTGCCCTTGATTTGGCATTTGGTATCTTTCGTAGCCTCCATTAATAGCCTTCTCCCCTCTTCTAGATGCTCCAACTCTTATCCCCTTAGGAATGTCCTCATCAACTCCTCTTCATCCACGGTCTCAACCTTGAGTCTGTGTTTCTCTTCATCAACAAGCTCATCCCCTACATCGACTAAAGTTGTGGGATAGTCTTGTATCCAGGGTATGTCAGGGTCCGAAGAACTTTAACAAATAAAGATATTAAGAGATACCCAAAATCGTCCAACTCTCCTTAGGATTTGATGTGATGTGCCTTGGAAGTAGAAGCATATTCAAGGGTAATGTTAGCATTTCCCTCAGCAGTTACAACCCTCTCCTCGGCCTCCGCTAGCTTAGCCTTTAGATTGGTAACTTCTTTCTCGAGCTCGGTCTTTTCCTTTTCAAGGCGAATGTGTGACAATTTCAGTTCGACATTCTTGGTTGTGGCACCTTCAACTTGCTTCTTAAGGGCGGTACATTCTTTGTTGTTGGTGTCGAGCTCAACATGAAAGCGTTCTTGCAACTCATCATGTAGTTTTTTATACATTTTGGCATCAATGTCTATGAGTGCAAGTTTAGCCTGTACATCATCACACTCTTTCTCAACTTGTTTGACATGCAATGCGTCGCACTCCCTAGTTCGTCTATGATTATCTAGTTCCAACTGGAGTTCCCTCATGATTTCAAATCGCTTTCTAGCATACTTCCACGTTTCCATGTATTGCCGATCAATGAAATCTATTTGAACTTTGATGCTACCAGACCAGTTGGCCAAGACCGGTTCAAGATTGGGCACGAAGTGCATATTCCTGAAATGATAGTCAGGGAATTGCCACTTCAAGACTTTTATTATTTCGACAGTGGAAGGATCAAGCACCACAGGTTTCGATGTGCATATGCCGATGAATTTACATTTGGTAGGAATAATAGCTACGCCACCCTTATCCTTATCCTTGTCCTTGGGCTTATCTTTGGGGTCGGAGTGCTTCTAAGGTGGTTTATCTTGAGAATACGACTCTTTTGAAAGGGCAGGAGCTCTAGGAACCTTCTTATCCCCTTCATGATAGCCTTGATGACTTTTTTGCTTATCGGAGTCTGAGCGACCCGGAAGCGAGAGCGCGAGGAGTGATGATATTTTGTTTGATAACGTCTCCTATCGTCCCTCCCATTATCGTCTCAATAATCACTCTCGGCATCAGAATAGGATTTGGGGAGACTTCAGTAAAGTTTCCTAGTGTCGTAAATTGGGCGAGACATCGTCCCTGCAAAATAACACAAAACAGTGTTAAAACAAAATAGTAGTATGACACACAGTTGTTGTGACGTGCAGTGCCAGTGTGTTGTATGTCCTAAGTGTTTCACCCCAACGAATGGAGCCCAGAGTCTCGTTGGTAGGCATTGTTTTCCTGGTCTGGACAGGTATGACTTCTACGTCGGAGGTAGGAAAGAAAGAACCCGAGTCGATGCCCTAGGAAGAATATATAGTATCCGATAGAGAGAGGTCACCCAATCCCTTAAATATAGAATCGTGAGTTGGAAACTTCTCAGGAGATGGAGTCTTAGGAGAAGGTTGACTCTCGAAAGCAGATGTATCTTTCGGAGAAGTACCCCTAGGCTCTTAGAGTAATACTTCTATATTATTATATGTTAGTTATGGTTTCTATCCTACTCTTAGAGTAATGCTGATTAGATACCATTGGTGTTGGTTAGGGTTTAGTTTCATTCTTCTCCTTTTTTTAATAAAAATATAAATATATAACAAAAAAGGAGAATCTATACATTCCCCAATGACTCACAAAAACAGATTATGTAGAAATGGCTGCATAATCCGTGCACACATATAAGCAAGAACAGACAATAATCTAGAATACTGCAGGTACAACAATAGGTGCCAAATAATACAATCAGCTCTGATCAAATGGAAATCTAACAATTAGCGAAGTCTAAGCAGTCCCATGCCAAAGATGACGAAGATGCGAAGAGTGCCAGTGACCAAAGAATCAAGCCTATGAATGTCAGCAACCCCCAGTAATCGGACAAAAGACGAAGTCAGACTACTGAACACTGACACATCGATGCAAGTGAAAAGTCCGTGTGTAAGCTCCATCCCTTTAATCTAACTGCCGACTCCTAAAAGCTCCAGAACCATAGATCAATCTTGCTCCTCTTGAAACATGAACCTGCGGTAGTAGCAAACAACATCAAATAAAAAAGGGGGGAGGGGGAGATGTGCAAGGCGATAAGGGGTAAGTGAGGAAACAAAAGAAAGAATAGGAGAAACTGCCCTCTCTCAAAAAGCGATGAGCGCTTCAGTCGACCCCTGACCTTGGAGCAAGCGGAACTGCCAAGACGGATAACAAACCCGCAAGCCTCCTAGAACAAGTACCAAGCACTCCTCTGAACGGCCTACCATGGAAGGCAAGGAAAACATCATTCCTTACCTTCCTAATAATAATAGGAGAATGAATCCATAGGAACTTCATCAAAAATTGCCTTATTCTGTGCACACCATAAATGCCAGCAGATAAGGCAAGGTATAAGGCGAAAGAGAATCGAACGAAGAGATTTACGTGAGATACTATCCCACCAAAATTTTAGTAAATCAGATGTGGAAGTAGCCCCACCTCGGAGGCCAATAAGATTCCTAAAGTAGTTCCAAACAATTGTCGCGGAATAACTACGAAAAAACAAGTGAGTTGTAAATTCCAACTCACCCACTCCGCAACTCCTGCAACGGGACACGATTGGGATACCAATTCTCTGAACATTGGCATCAAGAGGTAACCCATTATGAAGTGTTCTCCACATAAACAAAGAAACCTTCGGAGGAATCTATCATCCCAAATAAAAGAGAAAATATGGAGACGTGGCGATGGGATCCTAGCCGATCCCCACGATGCGTGAATAGAGAAAGGTCTGTCATCCCAACCGGCTCCACCCCCATGTGAGTCCGGAAAGGCCATAACGGATTGCATGCGTTTCCACGTCTCACTATCGTGGGACGGGGAACCAGAGAACTACATACTCGCGAGCCTGCGGTATTTGACATGGAGGAAAGTTGCCCATATGGAATCGTTCGCTCCAAACCTTTCTTGCAACTTACAAGCATACGCAGTACAGACATCCTTCGGATTGCGAAGACCTAACCCCCCTTCACTTTTAGGGTGACAAATAAAGTCCTAAGAAATCCAATGATCTTAGTTATCATTATACTTTTACCTCAGAAAAAGGAAGCAGCTAGCGAGTGATAAGAATGGAAGAAGGAATTAGTTGGAGTCATAGCAGCGAAAAAGTGAGAGCCAACAGAATCTAGTATAGACTTTATAAGCAACAACCTTCCTACCTGAGATAGAAGAGCAGAATTCCAGTAGATGTTCTTGCCCCTTACTTTGTCAGTCAAGGGATCGAATATGGTGTTAAGTTTCCTTCCTTTGTAAAGAACAGTACCTAGATAAGGTAACGGAAGGGAGGCTACCATGAAACCGGTTAATCTTTCTATCCAAGAAGAATGAACCGAAGACAAGTCTTTCATTGGAATGAAGCGACTTTTAGCAGTGTTAATGAGTTGGCCTGAGCACCGCTCGTACTGCTGAATGAAGTCGAGAAGACGACGAACAGAGCGGCAACTACCATTAGTGAACATGATAATGTCATCTGCAAAAGATAAGGTAGAAATAAAAGGACACTCAGTAGGAATGCCAAACCGATGAATTTGATTTTTTATCGTTAGTGAATGTAATCAACGAACGAATGCCTCTACCGCAATGACAAACAAAGAATGTGAAAGGGGGTCTCCCTGTCGAAGGTCCCTTCCCACGTTGAACTACCTGTTAGATGATCCGTTAATGAGAACGGAGAACCAACAGTTGGAGATAAGTCTCCAAACCAAATAGATGAGGGTTTCCGGGAAATCGAAATCTCTCAGAACCTTAATAACAAAAAAAAGACATACGGTCGTAAGCCTTCGCCATATCCAGCTTGACAACCACATTAGAACCTCTGACCTTACGATCGATCTGGGAAACAAGCTCCTGAGCTAAATGGACATTGTCCATTATCAAGCGACCTTTTACGAACCCAACCTGAGAAGACGAGAAAATACGCTCAAGAAACGGAGCTAGTCAACAGGCTAGAACCTTAGAGATGATCTTGTTGGAGAAGTTACACAAGCTGATAGGACGAAAATACGCACATGAACTAGGATTCTCACACTTAGGAATGAGGAACAAATTGGTGGAAGTCCATCCCTGAGGCAGGATTCCACCACAGAAGAAAAACCGAATAGCCAGACAAAAATCTGCCTAGATTATTGGCTAAACACTATGATCTGGGTGAAGAATCTTGCGAATCGAGAAGGAGGTAAAGAAAGGTCCGCACTCTCCGAAGGAAGTACGAATCTGGGAATGAAAGATAACAAGGCAGGAACTGATACAGATACAGATACAAAGGGAGAGCCCAAGAAAGATTGGAAATGAGAAAGAACGGTTTCTTTGACTTCCTCTAGTGTGGATGCCCAAGAGAGATCTGGGCGAAGAATCTTGCGAATCGTGAGAAGGCTATTCTTCTTTCATATCGAGGAATGAAAAAACTTGGAATTCGTATTTCCGTTGAGTACCCACTTGATCCTCGCCTTCTGGCAAAGATAGTCGTTTACAATACGAAGTTCCAAATAGAAGGCAAGCTAAGCAAGCGCCCAAGCATCCCTATTAGTCGATAAGGGGTCCTCATCGAAGGACCCTTCAGCTAAGATAAGCTATTCTTCAGCCGCCTTAACACGATTGAATATGTTCTTGAAAACTTACACGTTCCAAACCTTTAGATAAGCCTTGAGACGATGTAGCTTTCAGGAAAACACATCAGCAGTAAAGGCAGAAGTCGCAGAGCTCCATGAGTCTTCTACCACTTGGTGGAAAGAGTGGTGGGATCACCACATACTTTGGAATCGAAAAGATGAAGGACCAGAGAAAGACACAGGAGAGCATCGTAGAATCATAGGAGCATGGTTCAAGAAGGTCCAATGAAGATGAGAGATAGAATGCATGAAAGGAAGATTAAACCATCCTTCTGATCCGAACACTCTATCAAGCCTAGGAAGAATATGGTTTGGCTTGTCTTGGTTGTCACACCAGGTGAAGGCTGAACCGACGAAGGAAACCTTAGTCCTCAGAAAGGCCTGAACTGACAATGAAGGCATTGAAATCTGCCATCGCAGCATGGTTAACAGAATTGTCTTCCCTCTTCTCTTCTTGACAGAAGACTACGTTGAAGTCCTCTCCCAAAACTGAGACCCCGAATCCTAGATCTGACAGTGATAGGATGTTGGACCAGAGGGTTAACCTCTCAATCCGTCACACTTAGCGTAGACCGTCGAAAATAGGAAGGAGGAGGAGAAGGACAGGATGGAACAGACAACCGAAAGCAACTAGCTCGAGTCGAAGATAGAACGAACAACCACATCTTGGACCAAAGAATCCAGATCTTAGCATACACGTTGGCAATTACTCCACCAAAACCAAAGGAAAGAACAATATTGTTGATCACTTCCCAAGTTATGAAAGGCTCAAGAAGTGCCACCAAACAAACAGAGTGCTTCCTAACGATGCGCTTCAACCGAGTTGTTGACGCATCGTAACCAATACCCCGAACATTCCAGAAAAAAAATTCGCCATTCCGAGAAACAAAAACAGAAAAGCAAAGAACAACTAAGAAAGGAACCAAAGACCAACTCAGATAAGGTAAAGCATGTGATGAGTAGATCGTAAGATCTTCTCGGACGCTGCTATAGAGCGTGTGCAGATGGTACACGGGATGTGAGGATCAGCTCTTGGTCTTCGCCACGATCTAGAAGACACAGAACTGGACTCGGGGTGGTTGAACGAGACCCCAGAACCGTAAGCGGACGGCTGAGATCCGGAGACTCCTGATCTCTAGGGATAAGAGTTCTTAGTAAGTCGAGACAGTCGATCATTAATAATCGCTATCTCCGCCTTGCTAAGAAAAGATGTAAAAGAAGAAATAGATGCGCGGGACTCAACAACGGGCTGGGAAGTACGCAACGGGGTAATAGAAATAATACGCGAAAATGTAGGCTAGGTCAATAGATGCACCACTAGTTCTTGTGAGAACTGTAACAAAACGAAGTCATCGTTAGATTGACAACTCGGCGAAATAGTTACAGTTCCAGAGCTCAACCTAGGACTAGCAGCATATAGTGCGAACCGGTCTGGTTTGCAATATTACCGGCAACACGTCTAGTAGACCCACGAAGGATCTAGTATACGACTGCAATTGGGATACCACTGAACCATGCCAATCATCACTCTATGCTGCCACTGACAAAAGCACAGAAAACTGAAAAACCACGAGCCGAAAGTAAGAGTCAGAAACGACACGAAAAAGGAACTTTCCCGAACTATTAGCTCGTAGCTAACAACAAGGCCCATTGTAATGTCGAAACAGACGCAGATCAAAAGCGCAATAGCTACTCTATTAAAACAAACAAGGGCTCAACAACATAGTAGAATGCTGACAACATAACGTAAGTGACTAGAAAAGCAGAAAGCCAACAAAGCAGAACCAAGTTTCATTCATTTTTTAATCAGTAATTCAAAAATATACTTCTTCTGATAATGTTGTATTTCTGAATCTGACTGTCTTTTCACTTCAATCCCAAGAAAATATGAGAGATCATCCAGGTCTTTTACAGAAAGAGGCATGTTTAAATATTTAGTTAAGTATTTGACTTTCTCTTCATTACTACCTGTAATAATCAAATCATCAACATATATTAGTATATATATAATGTAGATGAATTATTAATTCTAATGAAAAGAGAAATGCCATATTTTCTTTCAAATGATAACCATTGTAGCTAAAGTGAATTTTTGCCTGTCAAACCATAGTCTTGCTGCTTTATTGAGACAAAATATAGTTTTTTTTTTGCTTGCAGACTTGATCTGATTTTTTTATAAACAATTGTGGTTGTTGCATATAAATTTCTTCCTATAATATACAATTTAGGAATGCATTATTGACATCTAAGTACTTGATCTTCTAGTTATTGCTTAAAGCAATGGTAAATATGAGTATGATAGCTTGACCATAAAAGAGAATGTTTCATTGAAATCAAAACCATATTCTTGTGTAAACCCTTTGGCTACCAGCCTTTCTTTATGCCTGTTGATAGAACCATTTGGGCTTTTCTTCAGTTTATAAGTCCATTTACATCCAATTATTATTTTTTGTTGCATAGTGGATGGACTAATTCCCATGTGTTATTTGTAATGAAGGCATTGTATTCTTCGTTCATGGTAGTTCCCCAAATTTTATTTTTAGCATCCTGGTTGTAGTTATCTGGCTTAACCATGTTGACAGTGATAGTATAAATTTTTGGTTTGAAAATACCTCTTTTGGCCCTTGTCATCATGGGTAGTCCAGTTTGATTTTATAGTGAATTCGATGGTAATATTCTCTGTCCAGTTTGAGTTGCATATATTAGGGTTTCCTTAGGATCACTACACAATTAAATTTTAAAAGAAGGAAGAATAAAACAAGGACAAACGAATTCCTCTAAGCAAACCTTTATTAATCCACTAATTAATTACAAAGAAAAACCTAAAATTGAGAAGATATCTCAATCCTCAAAATCAAAAACAAGTTTTTCTCCCTTTCTAGTATAAATAATCCACCTCTAAAGATGCAAATATAGGGAAATAGAAAACCTAGGTCAATACCCTAATTGAGCCCTCAAAGATTTCAACATAAATCTTCAACAAAACCCGGTCAAAATAGAAAGTTCCCGATTTAGATGTCTGGATTCAATTCCAGACGTCTAAAATAATAGTCAGACGTCTGGAACTGAAACCTAGATGTCTGAAAATGAATTTGGGAACTATCCTTGAACTTATCCAGACATTTGGAATTAATTCCAGATGTTTGAAATTCCTTGTTGCCAGTTTGCAGCTCCTTCCAGCTTTTTTCTCTACTTCAAAGCACATGTGATGGAATATCACAAGTCACAACACTCCAACTTGATATGAAATCACATCAACACTCCAACAATCACCAATCACATAACAAACCCAAAATCCGCCTACAAAAGATGCATCTCCCTCATAAAATGCACCACAAAAATAATCTCAAAAGTGTTTATAATACCGCAATGGCCTCCATGTAGGCTTTTTGGCTTTACGTTGCAGGCTTTACCTTAATTCAGATGAACTTGCCTCTCCAAATCCAATTTGAGAACTCATAACATTCTCCACTGTTTTTCCAAGAAATTTATATATGTTTTTATCTCCCCGTTTTACGCGCGGAATCTCCTTATTGCCCCTCCAAACCGTTGTGACTCCACCTCTAGTCAAAAAATTGCAGCCTTTTTGTTCCAATTTTCCTAGTTAAGCAAGATTCTTCTTAATTTATGCGATGTACCTAACTCCTGTTAGCTTCACCACCTTTCCATCAGTCATCTTTAACCTAATCGAACCTATGCTTTTAATATACAAATATTGACCATTGGTAGATTCCACTTTACCAGTTTGTTCTTCATAATTAATAAATACTTCCCTTTGATGGCATATATGGAAACAAACGTCTGAATCAAGTACCCAATCTTTGCTTTCGCCTTCAATAACACATAAAACGTTGCTCTTAAGTTCCTCACTAAAATTCACCTCATTATCATTATTATTTTGTTCATCTGACTATTCTTCCAATGCCTTCATCTTTTCCTTATCCCTTTTAAGCTTATGACAAAATCGTAGCTGATGACCAGGTTTGTCACAGTAAAAACAAATGTACTCCTTTTTCATGTATGATTTATTCGATTATCTTTCCATATTTCAATGATTAACACCTCCTTCCAATATAAGCCTTTCAATTGGAGTTCCAATTTCCGTTGCCTCCTTATCTTTTCCTTCCATAAGGCTCGTCCTCCTCATCTCCTCATTAAGCAAGCTACTAACCACTAACCCAATTGAAACAACACCATCTGAATTTGAGTTATTCAATGCAACAACAAGTGTTTCCTAACACACCGGTAATGAACTCATCATCATTAAAGCTCGTGTTCCATCATCTACCTTGAAATTCACGGCAACCGATCGATACACAATTTCCTGAAAATCATTAAGATGCTCACCAGTTGATCCACCTTCCTTAAGCTTTAGATTACCCAATCTTCTTATAAGAGGAGCCTTGTTTGTTGTAGAGTTGTTTGCATAAACTCCTTCCAATTTCTTCCATATTGCATAAGCAGATGTTTCATTAGCAATAATACGAAACATTGAATTATCCAAAAAACATTGAATAGACGTAGCAGCCTTCTTATCCAAAGTCTTCCAAATTGCTTCAAATAAATTGCTAGGTTTTCCCCATTGTTCTCTAATGGTTGATGAAGATCATTAAGATAAAGAAAATCTTCCATCTTTGCCTTCCATCCCATTAAACCTTTTAACAATTATTTTATCGATATTCAATCTCTCTTCAAAAAAATTATGTAGAAGGCTCTAATACCAATTGTTAGGGTTTCCTTAGTACAAATACACAAGTAGATTTTAAAAGAGGGAAAAATAAAACAATAACAAATGAATTCCTCCAAACAAACCTTTATTAATCCACCACTTAATTACAAACAAACCTAAATGTGAGAACATATCTCAATCCCCAAAAAAAACAAGTTTTTCTCCCTTTCCAGTATAAATAATCCATCTCTAAAAAATGCTTATTGTTGGCCTACTTTGCAACTAGGCCGCGCAAAGTCCAAACACCATGATCTTGAATGCAGAGAGGCAAGGATCCAAGCTATTTGGAGATTAGGACCTCGGGTCGAAGAAAAGACATATACTTTGATTTTGGAATAACATAGGGATCAGATGGAATGCTACCGGGTCAAATAAATTCAACCCGACCGACATGTATCTAAGAATTTGGCACCACCTACTGGGTCGGATGGGCAACAACCCGACCCGCCTGAAGTAATGACACCACGTTAAGCATAGACCTATTCTTAAGGCACTATCCCCTCCTATTAACTCGTATCGAGTTACACTTGGCATGACATAATCAGGAGAGGAGTTCTCCAATCATCCCACTACCGTTAAGAGATGAAACAGAAGCTTGCCGCGTGTCCGCCTACCCGAACGGCTATAAATACATGGATAAAAAGAATTTTGAAGAATCTTTCGGCACATTAGACCCTTGAACACCATAATCTCCATTACTTTCTTTGCAACATTTCGATAATAATTCCACAAACATTTAGAGAAAATTGATTATATTCGACTGATTGAGTGATTGTATTTGTTGTGCCTATAATTCTCTATTGAATCAAATAATTATAAAGTGGACGTGGGCTCGCTAACGCCGAACCACTATAAATCTCATGTGTTCAATTGCTTTTCTCTGCTTTTAGTTTGTATTTCCTCACTATACACTATAAAATCTGATCTATTGTGTGTTAGTGCCATTTTTTGGTCTAGTATTTTAGTATTTTCACTGAGAAGTTTGAATTCTCATCTTTTTGGATTCTTATTCTACTATTTGGATCACCAAGGCTAAAGAAATAATCCATATTTTCACTATTTGTGAATTTTTCGTTGATTCAACGAATTTGAATTCCATGGCTTCGAGGAAAGATAAGAATCAACAGACTTCTCGAAGAAACGAAGAAAAGAAGAGCCTCGAAATGGCCAATAGCTTGTAGCAACAACTTAGGGACACGGGTCAAATTCGATCTGACCCGGTGGAAATGCCTCGACCCGATCCAATGATGAATCCCTATCCGACCCGGTGGCGATGCTCCTATCCGATCCGGTGATGTTATTACTACCCGACCCGAGGAGTGCACAGTTGAGCCTATCAATCCAGCTGCTACAACCAGCAACTAGCCTCCTCCATCTGCACCTATTTTGCAGAATAAATTTGCAAGCTCGCTCGCCATGTTGGAGGCAACTAATGTGGCCCTAGAAGCTCAACGAGGGATAATGCTGCAATTCGAGACAACATGAATGCAATGAATAGGCAATGGAAGGAAGTACGTAGACAGAAAATGCCTTCTCCTACCCATCATCGAGAAGCACAAGCCTCATCTTCCTTAGTGGAGAACGAGTGACATCCACTTCAGAGGACGCCATATGAAAGATCTAAAAACCTTGAACAAGTCCAGTTTGGTTCTATGGGTCCTAAAGAAGATGCAGCGGTTCAACTTTGCCACAATTATCCTAGCCTGGCCGAACCGATGCTATTACCAATGCATGGATCTCATTTCCTTCCTAGAGACCTAAATCTTGCACATCCCACTCAAGCACCATGATTGACCGGGATCGCAGAGTCAAGGAAACTCTGCTTAGACAAGAACTCAGGTGACGTTGCCTGAGGCGGTGGCAGGAAGGTCCAAGAGAGCTGAATGCATTGAACTGGAGCATACATTGACCAACGTCGAGGTAGAAGCAATGGTTCATCATATAATGAGAGATAGTAGCGGCTATACCAACGAAGACTAGGGTATGGATCGTAGTCATACACCTTTCACGGATAATATCATAGAAGTACAATTCCCGAGGAAGTTTAACTTGCCCACTATGAATCGATATTCGAATAGAAATGATCCAAGATAACACTTAATGCAATGTTCTTGGTATATGAATGCCGCGGCGGCCTTAAATGCCGTAATGTGCAGAAATTTTCGAATATACCTAGAGGATGTTTGTAGTGACCCGAAAATCCGGTCCAATTTGAGCTGACCAAAAACATAAGTCCAACCCCAAATTAAACTGGAAACCAGGAAACTAATAGAAAGAAGGCAGAGGGTGAGAATAGATAAGATAGAAACTTAGAATAGAAGAAGAAGAAGAACACAACATCAGAGTAACACGAACCTCACAGCGGAACGAATAACATATAATAGATATAACATAACATTGAAATATAAATTTGTACTTGAATATACATCATTATCAAAGTACAGCACTTACAACATAGCGGAAATACACTATAGCTATATGATCCTGAAGCTTCCTGCTCCAGCTTTTCAAGTATCTGTAAATCCCGACTACTTGACTGCCCATACAAAATTGGGCACCCAAGAGTTTAGAGAAAACAAAACAAAATAAACTCCGGGTCAGTCATGGGACTGGTATGAGTAAAACAGTTTAAAACAGTTCGAACAAGTAAACGATATCTCATAAGACCACGCTGTATAACAGAACGGATTTTTCCCTTATGAGAATCCAAAATATCTTTATATCAAAAACCTTTTGATATTATAATAATGTATATCAACCACAATATAATAATCATCTAGCAGAAACGCTTTCATCTCACGTTCTACATATATAGTATACAATCAAAACCGCAAGCATGTATGGGGTAATGGATTTCCAACTATGACAAGGTATGGAACCACCTTTCGCTAGTGTACCTCTAGAAAGGAATACACTAGGTTCAACAAGAACATCTTGCAACCCGGCCACACATGACCGACCACTCATTTCGCTTGAGTGTATCGAATGTATATCACCAACGGTTGGGATCAGCAACTGTTTCCCGAATTGGACAACATCAACAATAGATTTTTAGTAGTAAATGAAACTCTAGATCAGGTGATTATACACCCTAATAGGTGCGACCTACATAGCCTTGCTGCCTGCCCGATTTTTGTCATTTCCCGGTTGATGAGGCTTGAGGTTACGCTTTATCATCGCATCAGATTCACTTCGAATGCCACATTGTCAGATCCATCGAAAATCACTAATTGACATCTACAACAGTACATTACGTGTTAGCTAAAGAACTTTCCTTCTCCGCTTCCACTCTTGGTACGGTTGAAGAAATCAATGTACTTGACCTTTCTGGAAATACTCTGTCAGACATTCATCCATACAAGTCATCCAGGAACAGGATGAATCGAAGGCACTATTCAGTACATCCATCTTAGGCACTGTTATCTAAGACTTATACAATAGCCCTTGCACTTTACTCCGTCTTCAATTATCTTTGGCATATATGATTCGCAACGCTTATGCCAATACAGAGTGGTTCTTTAGATAATAATCCAACTGGTCTCTCCATATTAACAACGTTAAAATGGTTGAAAACTTCGATAGTCGGTGAGTTAACTATCAAAGAAAAATACGTATGCAAACAACGATATTATTTCCAGATGGAAATTATATCGATCAATCATCATTTAACACACATATATATATATATTCATATTTCCTTATTTTCTACATTTAGAAAATATACGTTATTAACACTAGAAAACATTTCCATGGCTTAATTACGTATCACTATCCTTCCACAACTATCAGACTCTAACTATAAACTAACAAGAGAACAACTTCCTAAATATGAACCCCGAAGGCCGAAACCAACATCAGATCGATACTCAGGAAACCATTCAACTTATTAATCTCTAGTCAGTTTCTAATTTTGGTTTATTTCTTTTTGATTAACTATGTTCGATTAACTCCTATTCATTAACTTTATTTATTTTTCCAATAAATATTCCTTTATTCTATTTATTTTCTAAATAAATATTCCTTTATTCTATTTATTTTCTAAATAAATATTCCTTTATTATATTCTATTCGTTTTATCAACATTTCCCCTTTTTAAAACTCTATTCGTTTTATAAACATTTTCCTTTTATTTACTTTCGAAATATTTCCTTTTATAAATTCTGTTGATTTTATAAAATCCCTTTACTTCAATATACATTGAAATAATTCTTTTTACATCCCAGGGTCTTTTTATGATATTTAAAATATCGAATAACAAGGATCAACATCATTCTAACACACATAATCCATAACAGATTATATATCACATCATATATTATAATACATGAACAGAACAATATTATAAATATTGAGGAGTCCAGTTGGACCCCTCCAACCTAAATAGTTTCAAGCATGCCAAACATGAGCAATAAATATTGAGGACTCTAAATGGTTTCAAGCATGCCAAACATGAGCAATTTCTAGGCGTCTGGCCAAGAATGCATTATAAAGATGTGCAATAAGCAAAAGGCTGCATGACTGAAATAGTAAAACTGCAGTTTTACAAAATTGAGTAAAAGGACATTTAATAATTTAGAAAGCAAACAACATTTTTTATACGGCCTTAAGATTTACTTGTATTAACCATCTAAAATAACAAGCCACTACATGCGTGAATTGAGATTAAATAACAAGAGAATTGAACAATTTTTGTATGTGTGTTTTAAAATGATTTTGTGGTTGAAAGATATTACTAGACTTTCGTTCCTCCTGCAATAATGTTCCCACAAAATATAAGCATTACCGTTAATTTCCCCCTCCATTTACCACAAAATGTTTCAGATTCATGGAATTTATCCATGTTTTTTGATATGTTTCACTCCAGTAAGATCGATCTGAAGTAACTAGAAGTTATCCCATAACCTAATACAAAATGAAAAAAAAGGTTATACCTTTGTGTTACGTCAGTACAACTTGTTTACATATTTATGTATCACCTAAAAATTAACATTGGATTTGCATGGACTATCAAATTTAATTGGATTGAGAAGGTAAGATTGCCTTCAGGCACTAAAAATACAATTATATTTTGTTCAGTTAACGTGCATGCTTCATTCTATCCTTTTTCAAATGACTATAGGAGCATGCATCAAAACTGGCAATCTCCCTTAAATCCCAAAACATAACAGATTGAGCAAGCTTCACAAAAGTTGTGCAAGACAGTGGAGAAAGAAATGGGAAAAGACTACCAACCACCCCTAAATCCTCACTCAATCTAGAATAATCAAAATTCCCTTGAAATAACCTCACTCCATAACTCAACAAAACGATAAGACGCAAATTTAACACATGGCAAACTCATGGTCAAACACGGAAGATACACCCAAAACCTAACACCAAATAACGTACCTAACCCTCGATCTGCTAGAAACCAGTCACGTGAGAAGGAGGGAAGAACTTAAATCGGCCTTGATGGATTCTAAGAAGACCTGTTTCGCCGCGCAGGATTGAAGGTCGAAGATACCTTGCATATATAAATATTCAATATGAAAGCAAGCGTCAGTTTGAACATAAATCAATGAAATAATACAAGAAAAAAGTTGTTAAGAAAAAGATTAACCAACCTAATCCAGTATTGGAAGAACAGTGATGACAAATGTAAACTAACAACAAAGGTATAATGCCGAATACTTTTTTGTTGATGCGCTATTAAGGCAAGAGATTAGAATTGTAGGTAATGATGACAGTAATACAATTGGTATTTTATGCAAATAATTGGATAATTTCACAAGTACATAACACTGTAAGCAAATGCTTCAAATACCATTTAAAAACTTAACAAAAAATCATGGATGACTTCAATTGGTGACATCTAAAAAATGAACAAGAATTCAACTGGATGGCAAGGGAAATATGATTAACAACTATATTACAGACCTTGAAGAAGTGATTTCAGCAGTACAATTAAAAAAATAACTACAATGATGATGGTGATGATGATATACACAAAATGGCAGTTAAAAAAAGTACCTTGCGTCGTTTAAAACCAGGGCCAGCCTTTGCATAAAGCAGGCAAAGCATCCGCTTTAGGCCACCTATAGATCTAGGGCACCCAAAAACTATCGCCCCTTCATACATCGAACCATCAATTGGAAAAGAAAAAAGGAAACACGACAGAAGAAAAAAACGGCGATGCATAGCAATAGGAATTGCGACGTCCAAGCAAACATCGATCCAGAAAACTGTGATGCACAACTGTAGGAACTTGTGAGTTATGACACTTCTTTTCCTGCTGTAAGAAGATATAAATGCTTGCTGAGCTATTCCACCAGTACAAGCTAGGATAAAATCTAACATACCTATTATTCTTCATACAACTACAATTGATTCATGATTATAACGTGAGGCGTTAGTTGTTTATATAAGTCCTTATTTGATAGCACTTCTGCCTTTTGTGGGGGTGGCAAATAGAAGATTAGACTATATGAATCTATATGATAACACATAGAATGCTAACCATCTTTCTTGCCTAACTGTATTTTGTTCATTCATTCATAATATTAATTTGTTGTTGCAACATCTGCTACTTAAAGAAACAACGGTAAACAAATTTTATCTATAGTGTAAATATGTAATATATCCTGGAGATATTTGCAATCAAACATATGCATTTGAAAATCAGCAATCATAGCAGTGAGAGCAGAATAAAGTTTATGATAATGTTTTGTTTTGAAGAATTTTTAGAATTCGGATATATTATATATGAAATATCATCTGGAAGGAATTACGCCAACGCTACTTGTTGTGTCTCCTTATCTTCGATTCAGATTCTTTTTTCTGCTAAAGACAAGAACATCTAAATGTATTTGTTGCTACTTGTTGATTATTCATTGGTGCGCACACACCAAATTTTTTGGTTAATTGTTTACAAGTGTCGTATCTTTACTACTATTTGCTAAAACATTGGTTCATCATCACACTATGTCACCAAAAAGATGGAATGATTTGGCAATGTATCGGCTGAGCAAAATGTGATCAATGAACTTGAATAATAAAACATTATTCATAATTTTGCAAATCAAAAAAATTAAAAAGCTGTTTATGTGTAAAATTAATTTTGCTGTGTAACTTGTGTTATTGTTTGGAATAAAGTTATTTCTTTTTGTTCCTCTTTCTATTATTTGTAAGCTACATACATTATTTTGATGACTAAATCTAGAATAAACAAATTGATTTTTCTATGAAGGCCTTATGTTGCATTTCGCTTTAGGTACCTAAAATCCTAGGACCGGCCCTGTTTAAAACCTCTTCCTTTGGTTGCAGCAGTTGTGGTTGTAGGACTAATATCATCATCAGTTTTACTCTTCTGAGGAATAGTAGCTGCCATATATAAGATAACAAAAATTTAATATGTTTATAAAAATAGCTAAGATTATAGAATGATAAAAACTTAGTATTTGATGTAGAATGAGTACTATATGATGCCTTTGAACCAATGTTTTATGCTGGATTTTGGCGTGCTAGCTTTCATCTTCTGCTTGTTGAGGGGAAATAGTGTGATGGAAAGTGCAAGCTCAAGTGCACTAAGCTGCACGCTCTTCTTCATGGATCCATGCAACATACCACAATATTCCTTGAGGTCCTCCACACTAAGCTGCACACTAAGCCAATTTTCACTCCAATAAATGTTGCACTTAACACACGCGCTGGCACAAAGCTACACTTGCACAAAGCTACACTTGCACATAATCATACTGCTATTTGCAACCCTTCATCACTTTCATCTTAATTTGATTTAATAACTCGGTGCTTTTAAATAGCCACACTTCCTCGGTAGTCTCATCACCACAACGCAAACATCAAGTTTAATTTCAGCCACTCTTCGTCATCCTCCAAGCATTAGACTCAACCAAAGGCACATACTCTATCACAGTCCCTTCCTAGTTCAGTTGCATGTTCCTTCTCTCAATAGGACTGACTTCATCATCATAAACCCACACACATGTCTTCATAGTGAGCATCTCCTCCTTCCCCTTACTACCTACATAACCCACCTCTGCAACCCAATCAACAACACTTTCTACCTTGCAAGTCTGTAGTGCCAGTCAGCAGCCACCATCACCTCAAAAAGCAACCAAACAACCTGCAATACAAATTCTACCTCTACTGCCCAACGAACAACAACCAAAACTACCCCTGGCCGCCTTCGTTTACTGTACCATAATCGCATACAAACCTAAGTCCTCTTGCCCCTCACCAGAACGCACGCCGGAACTAGTTTCATCATCCTCTATTGCAAACCTATAGCATCCTTAAAAAAATAACCAGTAGCTTCCTTTAAAAAAATATTAAAAAAATTGAAAGCTTGTACAAACCTGTAAGTCAGTCACCATCGCCTCCCGTTCCTTGCCGTCACCCACCTCCAGTGACCTCTCCCGTGCATCGAACCATTATTCAGCCCCTCTCCTCCTCATCTCATCGTGTAACTAAGTGAATTGGGAAGGAGTCAGACAAATAGAAAGGGCAACAGGCTAGATTAGAAGAGAAGAAAAGGTGTAGGGAGGCGCGATTGGGGAGGAAAGAACCAGGGCATCCGTGGATGGAGAGAAAGGGAATGATTTTGATTTTAGGGTTGGGGATTTTTGAAAGGTTAGCAGTTTAACAATGGTGGGACTGGAGAATGAGGTGTTTCGATAAAAAAAGAAGGCGGTCAAATGAAAAAAAACAGGGCGGGCATACATAAAAAACAGGGCTGGCAGATGAAAAACAAAGGCGGTACGGAGTAAATTTCAACGAGATGCTATTGCATCAAACAATAAGAAGTACAGTCGTAAAAAATATAGTTATGGCACAAAATGTCACTTGTAAAAATATTGTTATTGCAATTGGTAGAATAATACGGATGCTAATATATATATTTTGCAAATGGCACAGAAGTGCGATTTTTAATCATTAACTAAATTTATAATTATTAAATGTTATTACTAAACATTAAATGTAATTTACTAGTTATCAATAATCAATTACAATGGTTTGTTACATATAAGAAATAATAATTGACTATTATATTAACAAGTAATTATAAATTATTTAATCCTCAATTACAATAATTACAATAATTGTGATATAATTCAATTATCATTTATTTATTGGTTAAAAATTATTTGATTATTAATTATAAATATCACTTTATAATAATCAAATTTTATTATTAATTATTAAATATTAATCTTAATGATTGTATAATTACTAGTAGTTAATTATTTAATAGTAACTATTTATTTAATTACTAGTAGTTAATTATTTATTTATTATGAATTGATTTAATTATACCTTATTTACTTAATATTTAAACACTCGTATTTCAAATTAATTATTCATTATTATCTATTAGTTTTTTATTATTAATTTATTATTATTATATTTTTTAAATGTTAATTGTTATTATTTGTTAATTATTAGTTATTATTGTTTAATTATAAGACATAAATATCACTTTATAATACTTAAATTTTCTAATTAATCTTAATTATTATATAATTACTAGCAGTTGATCATTTAACAGTAACTATTTAAAATTAATTATTTAAAGTTAATCATTAAAAGCTAGCACTTATTTTTAATTGTATGTTTTTCGCAATTGGCTCTACCAGTTGTAAAAAAATACAGTTATTGCAAGCAGAAAAAACGTTGCTAAAAATATTTATTCGCAACTAGCTTGGAAACGCAGTTGCAAATAATATGTTTGTTGTAAAGTTAGGAAATACAGTTGCTAAAAGTATGTTTTTGCAACAGGAACGAAAGTACAGTTGCTAAAAATATGCTTTTCGCAACAGGAAGAAAAAACATGTTGCTAAATCTCATCTATTGCAACTGTTATAATAGGTTTGTTGCTAAATATCATTTACTGCAACTGTCATGTGTCGCCTGTTGCAAATAGCTAGCTGTAATAGGGTATTTTTCTTGTAGTGCTACAATTTGGTTATTCAAAGAACTGTTATAAAGAGATTTGAGATCCTAAATCTAACAGTTCAAATATGTTTGGAGATACCTAGTTTTCTGAGATCTGGATAAGAGGTACTGGTTTTTCTTGTGCGATGATTTATATTGGGATGGGAAAGAGTACCCTTCTTTAAGCTATCAAGTTTGATACTTAGGCAAACATAATATGTTTGAATTTCAGTTTGCTTGAACAGCCATTTTCATTTAGATTTTAGCAACAAGAAAATGGCACTTAGTTATATATGCTATAATATAGATTCAAACTCTAAGATTGATTTACAGGGTTGTAAATCATTAACCAGACTTAGATTTTGAATTTGAATTTTTGTGAACTTGGTGCTAAGCTAAAATACTGGTCTTCTATATGTTGTATAAGATAGCATTTATGTGGTGTTATGAGGTTTGTAGTTGATTAGTTGATGAAGTTTGTTGGATGATTTGGATGAAAATGTGCGAAATGCTTTGACTATGATTTGGAAAATGGTTTTGATTTTCAACTGTGAAGTAAAATAAATGATAAGATGTAGGAACCTGTATAGAAGTCGACTGGATGAAGGATCGAGAGATGTGCGGATTGCACGCAAGTGTGAAGGAGACCTAATCATGGGTCATTTTTAGTTTGTTTTAGCTTTATAGATTATTGTATTTCCAATCTTTTAGTTTGTTTGTTTTTAATGTAAAGGTTAGTATGCTAACCTCTTTCTTGTATGCTTTTTTTCAGTTACTAATAAAGTGAACCAATTTTCATATATATATATATATATATATATATATGTGTGTGTGTGTGTGTGTGTGTGTGTGTGTGTTGTCATCAATATGTTTATACCATTTCAGATAGGAACAACAACTAATAACGGTACATGGTTTAGATTTATAAATTATAATCACTTGTTAGAGTTATATAGCCTTAAGTAAGGAAATCAAAGACACCGAAATGTTCTATGCCCATTGTAGTCGTGTTTAACATTATGCAATTTTCTAATATACTTATCTCATCCGGTACCTTTGTTGCATTCTGTTTATTAAGAAAACAGCTGAATTAAATGATTCTTGCCAAAAATTTAAAGATAAAGAGGCTTATGCAAGCAATGTTAAACCAGATTCAACTATATGTTTATGCATTATTTTAACCAACCATTCCATTCAAAAGTGTATGGACATGTGATTCTTTGAATTATGCCCTTTTTCTAAAAGAAATTACTAAGTGATTTAAATTTAGTACCATCATCAAACTAAATTATTTTGACTGGGCAACTAAATTGATTTTCAACAATTCTGACAAAGTTTAGTACATCATTGTACGTTTTAAATTTAGACTTTAGGAGATATAACCCTATATACCTTGTACATATATCAGTAAAAGATATGTAGCACTTACATCCAAAATCAGAACTTATTGGGACTGGACCCCATAAGTCTATAACAATAAACTCGAGTGGTTTAGTATAAGATGTCAAAATGTTAGTAAAAGGTAATTTGTAACTCTTACTCATTTGGCAATAAGTACAAATATAGGGTAAATTGACATTAGCAAAGAGTATCTTATTATTAATAAGAGTTCTTTTTACAATATTAGCACTAGGATGACTAAGCTTGTAATGCTACAAGTCAAAAGTAGACTTCTTATCATATCCATTATTTATTTCAGAAACATTGCAACATGATTGAACTTTTACAATGTTGTTGTAGTTATCAAATTAAACTTATATAACCCCTTCATTGCATTACCCTGCAAAAGAACGTTTCTAGTTACTCTAACTAAATTGTGCTTTGAATAAAATTCAAAATACACATTACTATCCTTAGCAAATTGAGATACACTAGTAAAATTCTTCTTGCCTTTAGGAACTCTAAGTGTGTTGGGGAAATCTCGGTCTTTCCCGCTTCGTGAAGTTAAGATAGGCAATTAAGATTAAAAGTAGCAACGGGTGCACAAGAGTTTATAATTCTCCAATATGGAGATTCTTCCACTATACAAAGGAAGAGTAGGATTACAAGAATTTGATTACAAAAGTAACTCACACTTGACTCAAGCTTAAGGATGAATACTTCTTAAGCTATCTCTCTTTTCTCACAAAGAGGCTTACTAACTCTCAAGTATTTTTCTCACTCTAAGAAGTGGATTTCTTTCTTGGATTCTTGGATGGCTAGTAATAGGACTTCTTCTCCTATTTATACTACTCAACCTCCATAATGAATGGTGGAGATTACTTGCATTCGACGGTAGAGTTTGATTCTCTAGAATGCTCCACATTCTCTAGGAATCTCTACACTCTTCCATTCCCTTCTTTATTCTTCCATACTCTTCCGTAAGGTTCCAGAAGGTTCCACACGTCTCCAGAATATTCTAGAGGGTTCCACACTCTTACACAAGCTTCTAGAGGGTTCTACACTCTTCCACAAGCTTCTAGAGGGTTCTACACTTCTCTAGAGTTCTCCGGAACATTCTAGAAAATTCTAGATTTCTCTAGAAACGTCTAGAATTTTCTAGAAACTCTCCAATTAAGGAGGGATCCCAACAAAGTGAGTTGTTTACGAATAGTTGTTTTTTACTTTCGATGCTACCATTACAAACATGAGATATATTGATACACTTATCATTTTCCGTACCAGTAGTTTGACTATTTTTGTACTCTCTATTACTAAGATTTATATTTTCAAGATTAATAGTTATATAATTTGTTGTCCCTAAGTCTGAATACCAACTTTCATCATGATTATGATCCAGTCTTGCACCTTCATTTTGATTTCTTAAGGCTTCAGTTTGTGAATTAGTATCAGTCTATATTGTGGTAAGTTAGCGCTAGGATTTGGTTTGTTGTTTTGATTTGCTGCATAATGTGGGTTAAATCTTAGTAGCATTTTTGTATGGTATGACATCTTCTCACATATCTGACATTTTGGTTCATTATTGTTGTTCCATCTACCTCTTCCTCCGCCTCTGTTTGATGAGCCACCTTTTGAAAGGTTTGATCAGACTTGTTATTGTTACTCTGATTTCTGTTCTTGTCGTTATTTGCTGCATAATTAATACAAAGATCATTTTCTTGGACTTTTTACTTATAATTTTGGATTCATGAGATAGAAGAATTGGACGTATGTCATCTATTGATGAGGATTCTTTTTGTGATAATATAATGGCCATTCAAAATAACAAGAACCTGTTCAGATTCAGGTAACTTGTGCCCAACAGCTTCAAGCATATCACAAATAGATTTAATCTTGCTTAAGTACTCTTTCATTGTAATATTATCTTTTCTAATTTTCTGAAGTTGCTTTATATAAAACATCACCTTGGCAGTAGGTTTATTGTTTAAACATTTTTCAACTTTTTGTCATATGTCATCTGATGTCTTGCATCTAATGACCTGTGGTACAAGATTTTGTCTAATAGAAGATAACCGCCATGAACTAATCAATCTGTCTTGCCTGTGGAATTTGATATACTCTTCATTGTTGATCATTCTGATTTCTTGGTCTATAATAAATGTTGGTGGTACATCAATGGTTCCTATAACAAATCGTTCAAGACCATACCCTTGTACTGTTGTTTCAATTTATAGTTTTCACAAAAGATAATTGTATTCATCTAGATGAACTGTAGTTAGTTGTGTTGAGGACTAATTATAGTTTTTGTCAATTTATCTACAACAATAATTCCATCAAGATGACCAATTGTGTTATCTAAAGTAGCTGATGTGCTTGTTAGTAGTTGTGGTAGAGGAAATAGTTGAATAGTTGTTGTGGATAAATGATTGAAATAGTTGAATAGTTGAAAGAAAGTTTGATGGAGAAATTACTCAATGGTTTTTGTAATACAACAATTTTATTGCTTATAGTTTTTGCTACAACCTTACAATGTGCCCATGCTCATATTTATAGGCATCTCATTACAATTATGTAGAATTCTCTAGAGAGAACATTCTACATTCATCAAGTAATTTATTTAATAATAATACATAAGAATATTCTAGATAAAGCAAGAAATACTTATTTAATAATACAAAGCAATTTATTAATCTCTTGAGAATTCTAGAAATTTGTATTATCTTCAATACTTTGGAATTCTCTAGAAATTTGCAGCATTCTCAATACTCCTCCTTGATGCAAATTTCGGATACTCCAAGCATAGTTCGTAGTTGCTCAAATCTTGTTCTTGGCAGTGCCTTTGTGAAGATGTCTGCAACTTGATCTTCTGTTCTGCAGTACTTGAGCTGAATTTCTTTTGCCGCTTCTGCATCTCTGATGAAGTGATACTTGATAGCTATATGCTTAGTTCGATTATGATGAACCGGATTCTTTGTGATTGCTATTGCTGATTTGCTGTCACAGTAGATTGTAGTAGGTTGATCTTGATGCTCACCTATTTCTTCAAATATCCTCCGAAGCCATATAGCTTGACTTGTTGCTTCCGCTGCCGCCACATATTCTGCTTCAGCTGTTGATTGTGCAACTGTTGCTTGCTTCTTTGATGCCCATGAGAGTATTCCTGATCCAAGTGAAAAGGCATAGCCCGACGTGCTTTTCATGTCATCTACTGAACCTGCCCAATCACTATCAGTGTAGCCAATCAACTTTGAGTTGGTTATGGTCTTGTACCATATTCCATACTCCTTTGTTCCTTGCAAATATCTTAAAACTCTTTTAGCAACTCCAAGATGAATTTGACTTGGACTTTGCATGAATCTTGATAGAAGACTTGTAGCGTACATGATATCCGGTCGCGTAGCAGTAAGATATAAAAGACTTCCAATCAAACTTCTGTAGCGAGATGCATCAGCTTCTGGGGCTCCGTCATCCTTTTGCAACTTCTCATTTGTTACGAGTGGAGTAGCTACTGGTTTGCAATCATTCATTCTAAATTTCTTTAATAGTTCTTCGGTATATTTCTTTTGAAAGATAAATATACCTTCCTTATGTTGTTTCACCTCGATGCCAAGGAAGTAATTCATCAAGCCAAGATCGGTCATCTCGAATGTTTTCATCATGTCTTCTTGTGTCTTGATGTATAATGTAGGCTCACTTTTGCTCCTCCTAAATCCTTGATTAATGAAGTATTGGTCGATTCTATTGTACCATGCTCGAGGTGCTTGCTTCAAGCCATATAAAGCTTTTCTTAGTCTTAGCACTTTGTCTTCATTGCCCTTACTTATGAAGCCTTGTGGTTGCTCCACATAGATCTCTTCTTCTAATACTCCATTTAAGAAGGCTGATTTGACATCTAGTTGAAAAACATTCCATCCTTTCTGAGCTGGTTCTTCTGTTGGTTCTTCCATCTCTTCCACTTCTACATCTTCATGAGATTGATGTACTGGAATAGAAATGTTTCTTTTTTCAACTTTTTGTTCATCCCAATTCCAAGAAGCATTCTCATCAACTTCGACATCTCGACTAATCGTCAGCTTCTTTGTTTGCAAGTTATAAACTCTATATCCTTTTGATTGTGTGCTATACCCCAAAAAGATTCCTCGTATGGTCTTCTCTTCTAGTTTGTGTCTCTTTTGGTCTGGAACATGTATGTAGCAAATCGATCCAAAAATTCTTAGATGATTGGCTGTTGGCTTTCGTCCACTCCATGCCTCTATAGGAGTCTTGTCTTCAACTGCTTTTGTTGGACATCGGTTGAGTATATAGACAGCAGTATAAACTGCTTCTACCCAAAAAGTGTTGGGTAAGCCCTTCTCCTTCAGCATTGATCTTGCCATCTCCATGACTGTGCGATTTTTTCTTTCAGATACTCCATTTTGTTGTGGAGTATATGCAACTGTAAGTTGCCTCTCAATGCCTTCATCATCACAAAATTTATCAAACTCATGGGAGTTGTACTCTTTACCACGATCACTTCGAAGCTTCCTTATACGTTTTCCACTTTGATTTTCGACAAGAGCTTTAAACTTCTTGAATATTCCAAAGACTTCTGATTTTTCTTTAATGAAGTAGACCCATGTTATTCTATAAAAATCGTCAATAAAGAGAATGAAATACCTGTTGTTATGAAGTGAAGGTGTTCTCATTGGTCCACAAACATCGGTGTGAACTAACTCCAACAAGTTTTTTGCTCTCCAAGTGCTTCGTGATGGAAATGATGATCTGTGTTGCTTTCCGAGAAGACATCCTTCACAGGCTTCATTATTTTCTTTTATGCATGGAAAATCTCTCATCATATTCTTTTGATACAACAATTTCAAGGCTTGAATGTTGAAGTGGCCAAATCTTCGATGCCATAACCATGAATCATCAACTTGTGCTTTCATGGCTATATTAGTAGCATATTTAAAACTTATTGGAAAACTTCTATTTCTCTTCTCCATTTTTACTTGAGCTATCTCTAGTCTTTTAATGTTGTTATCATATATTTTGCAAATGTCTCCTTCGAAGTGAAGAGCGTAGCCTTTCTCCATCATCTGACCAATGCTCAACAAATTTTCTTTTAAATTTGGAACAAGTAAAACATCTTTGATAAATTTTGTACCTTTCTTTGTTTTCACCATAACAGTGCCTCTGCCTTTTGATTCCACGACGGTGCCATTCCCCAATCGTACTTTTACTTTGACAGTATCATCAATATCCTTGAAGATGCTCCCATCTTTAGCCATGTGATTGCTGCAACCGCTATCCAAGTACCAGTTTCCTCCATTTTCTTCACTAGAATCTTGGGTAGCATAAAAAAGATGTTGATCTCGATCATATTGATGTTGTTCTCTGTCATGCTCTTCAATGAAATTTGCTTGATGCTTATTTAGGCTGAAGCAATTCTTCTCCAAATGTCCAAATTTCTTACAGTGTCGACATTGCGGCTTTCCACGATTCCGACAGAACTTCTCCAAGTGATTTGTCATCTTACAAATTCCACATGGAGGATATTTGCCTTGTTTATTCTTTGAGAAATTTCTAGAATTTCCTTTGTTTCTAGAATCTTCTCCATCATTCTTATTTTCTCCATATGCTTTATTTTGGGATGATAGCTTGAGTTTCGACTGAAAAGCATTTTCAATCGAGTCTTCATCATGCCTGCTCATTCTTTGTTCAAATGCTTCAAGGGAGCCCATTAATTCAGTCACCGATAAGGTAGACAAATCTTTAGTTTGCTCGATCGTAGTCACGATTGTGTCATACTTACGGGGAATTGAAATTAAAATTTTCTCAACAATCCTCTTGTCAAGAATATTATCCCCATAAGCTCTTATTTGACTAACTATTTCTTTTATTTTGGAGTAATAATCCTTTACGGTATCCGACTCCTTCATTTTTATTAATTCAAACTCACGCCTTAATGTTTGAAGTTTAATGGCGCGTACCTTTGCACTTCCTTGAAACTCCTCCTGTAATGTGGTCCATGCTTCTTTGGCGTTTGAAGCTCCCATTATTCTAGGAAAGATAGCGTCGGTCACCGCTTGTTGTAGAAAACTTAACGCTTTTGAATTTTTTAGTTTATTTTCCTTTATCTCCTTTTTCTGAGCTTGGCTAAGAGTTGAAGTATCTTCAGGAATAGTGAACCCTTCATCTACAATATCCCATAGATCTTGAGAGCTAAGAAATGTCTTCATTTTTATGCTCCAAAAATCATAATTTTCACCGGCAAAAATAGGGACAGAAGGTGATGGAGATTGAGCAATGTTTGCCATAGCTTATAATTGTTGCAATGTTTTTTCGCCCAATATGCGAACGAACGAAGCTCCGATACCACTTGTTAGTAGTTGTGGTAGAGGAAATAGTTGAATAGTTGTTGTGGATAAATGATTGAAATAGTTGAATAGTTGAAAGAAAGTTTGATGGAGAAATTACTCAATGGTTTTTGTAATACAACAATTTTATTGCTTATAGTTTTTGCTACAACCTTACAATGTGCCCATGCTCATATTTATAGGCATCTCATTACAATTATGTAGAATTCTCTAGAGAGAACATTCTACATTCATCAAGTAATTTATTTAATAATAATACATAAGAATATTCTAGATAAAGCAAGAAATACTTATTTAATAATACAAAGCAATTTATTAATCTCTTGAGAATTCTAGAAATTTGTATTATCTTCAATACTTTGGAATTCTCTAGAAATTTGCAGCATTCTCAATAGTTATCATTAGCCATGACGCAAAATCAAGAAGAGTTTGATGAAGACGGAATGCAGGAAGCAATCAAGAAGATAATTCAGGTATAAAAGAGAATCTTCACAACCAGTTTATTGCAACTAGTTGATTCAAGATGATGAGGTAAGTAACCGATTGAGTTTCTGGATGGCACAGCTTGAGTTCTGATGATTTTTTTTGAGTTCTTGAATGATTTTCCTGATTTAAATCTAAGGTTGTGTCTGGCTGTGAGTTGTAGTCACCTTTGTATGCTTACGAGGCACTGGTTATTGTTGTAGCCATGCACAAATGTTATTGCTTGGCACTGATGGTTAGAATCAACTTCTTTCTCCGGTGATATAACTTTTCTGGAAGAAAGAAAATGCAATTCAAATGATGAGAGCAAAATGTGATGAATTGTTCTTGGCTATACCCTGTTAGTTGATTGAAACTGCCGTTTGGCTATATAAGATGCTCCGATACCAAGAATTGTTAAATTGTTGTTTGAATTGCAGAGAGGAAACATTCTATTTGACATTATTGATAATAATAGATATTACAAAGTACAACCTTCTATCTATATACGTAATAGCATAATGGGCTTTGTTATAAAAGTCGATACATAACTGATGAAAGAAATAAACAATATGCTGGCTACATGGCTGACCATTCTACAAATTATCTCTAAGCTTTATTTAGTAAAGTAGTTTATCGGCATTATAGTTAGTTTACTTCTTCTTTTTTTCCTTCAACCTTAGACTACCTTTTAACAAGATGTAGGCAAGTGAATTATTCATATACAATTAGAGATTCCATATTCTTTTTCATTGTGTAGGCATAAGGCTGTAATGGTAATAGTTGTCATTATTATTAAGCAAATATCATTACCGTACCGCTTTAAACTGCTAAAACCTAAATTGCTTATCGTTACCGTTATTGATCGATTAATATATCGATGATTAGTATACCGATAATCTGGTAATCGTTACACCCGCGGTAATGGTAAATTACCATTTATTCATCAAATTTTGTATCTTGACAATGTTTTTGTACACATTGCACCTTTATTATACCATATGTAGTGTTAGTTAATAAAAAATGTGAATAAAAAAGAAATTAAGTGTACTTGAAATTATTTCACATAATTTTTGAATTAAGTTTAATTATTTATTTGGTTCTAAATGTATGTAATAAAGAATATCAGATGAATATACATATATTTTAAATTGACTGAAAAAACTACCGTTACCACTAATATTGAAGAAATATTACCGATAATTTACCGTTAAAAATGGTAATTTTACCGTTATCATACTCTTTTAATTGGTATACCGATTTCAATTTAAAATAGTTACCTATCGATTGTGAATGTTATGATAACGATAAATTTATCATTACCGTAACAGGAGGTATGTCTTGCTGGTATTTGTTTATATCTTTTGGCTAAATCTTGCAATATGAGATTTAATGGGGTAATAAATTTTTAGCTAGAACATTATAGCATAGCCTCGAGTGCTAATCAAGAACCACTTGTCCATGCATCCATTACAAATATAATGTCAATATATGTAGTGGTAGAGGGGTTCACATTATAGTTTTCTGATACATGACTAAGGCATGCGTATGCTTGCTTTGAAACTAAGACTACATGATGCGTATTAATAACGATATTGTCTGCCACTGTCGTATGTCTGTTGTCATGAAAAAATTTACATGCTTGAAACTAATCAATGGGCCGTAATATGAGTATGTTGATGGAGCCAAATCATACTAAAGCATGACTGATTCTCAATACATGACGTGCAAAGTGTTAGGGAAATACAAAATATAAAATACAAAATGTTAGAACTACACTTTAGAAAATTATTGTAAATATTTTGTAAAAGCTGGTATCTGCTCTTACACTTATTCATGTAATATTCATTTATTTCGAGGACAGAGGTCATGACATTTTAATGGTTGATTTTTATCACTGTGAGCTCTTTGGTATCTCATTTAATATTTGTTTGTCCCATTCATAGAATCTTCTACGTAGGTACACGTTTGTTAGAATTGCTCTTGCCTAGGCTTTTTTTTTTGAAGTTAAATTCTTCTTCACTCCACAGAGGTTAGACAGTAAAATCGATCAATTTTTCATGATTAATCATTGATTGTGTCCCCTTATCTTCGGTCAATTGAAAATAATGTGACACTGGCGTGGAATTGAAATGACTGAATACAAGGCAGACATGGTGACATTAATTTGTTATCTGATTTGGTATGCTGACATTGATATGTTATCCAAGCTAGTGCACCTCTGTTCTTGCGGTTTTTTACAGTAGGAGTTTGTTCACGCTGGTTTCGACTGTGTGAACAAAACTTTCTCTTTTGATTGGCGGGAATCAAAGAAAGAATTAATATGGGATCTTTTGTTTTTCACCAATAGAATCCGATGTTTTGTTGATACTGTTCAAAACACTGTCAACAAACTCGGACTCGTTTTTTTATTTTATTGCATCTTTTGAATTTGAGAAGATATAAACGGTGGTTTGTCCACATTTTTTCCAACGGTGAAAAATAACAAATTCAGTCACATAAATTGGGTCTAGATATGTTTCAGTCTGCATTAAGGTACTATGAATTCATAACACTACTTTTGTTTTCATTTCAAAATAAATAATAAATAAATTGGTAAATTAAAAAATGGATTGTTAAAGGGACTCCAATATTGGTTAAATGAGGATTAATTTTAACCGGACTCCTCCTTATTTGTAATTTGTTAAAGGAAAGATTGTATGTAAAAAAAAAAAAAAAGACTAAAATATCCTTGTCCACCTTACCGACCTATGTGGATTGCCGTCCTAACATTGTTGCTGAACATATAATCAAACAGGAACAAAAATTATACTTCTTCTTGAATGCCACCCCTTTCTGCTTTCTCGATAGTTATTGGAACTCGGTTAGGATATATTTGTCTAATTCGAGAAGCTTCAGCCTTCCTTCCTTCGATAGATGTTCAAGCTTAATCAAAATTCTCACCATTGATTGCTTGTTAAATTTGAACAAAAAAGAAAGGCGATCGCTGGTTACAGAATAGCAAAAGAAAGCGACCGAAGGAACATCAGAATAAGAATTACAGGGTTAATAGTGTAAATTTTATTAATACATCTTAACAATTTTACAACAAAATGAAAATGGTACTCCCCTTAATCAAAACTGGAGTCCTTTTAACAATCTCTATTAAAAAATAAAATAAAATCAGGTTATGTAGTAGGCTAGTAGGCGTCTTTTATAGTTCAAATTCACTTATGTATTTAACCTAATAAAATGTGGCTTCTTAGTTCTTTACTTCTTTTCAGCTGCTCTGACTTTAATTCAGAAAAGGAATGAGCATTGAAAAAAAATCAAGTTAGTGCAATTTTTTTAATACCCGAAAATGAAAAAACATTGTACGATACGTATGCATATCTAATGAACAGAATTCCTGACGTAAAAGCTGATTGAAATATGGAAAAAGTTCATTGGAAGATGGATGTTTTGGCACGAGCAACGCACACATGTACATAAAAGTCTCTTATAAAATTATTAAATTTGAAAATTTACGTAGTCTAATATAATTAAACTAAGAAATACAATCAAAAATTGTAGGTAATGTTTGGTTTTCCATTTTAAGTTTTGAGTTTTCGTCCATAGAAAAATGTGCATGCTGCATATATATTACGGAAAACAACTATTTTCGAAAACAAAATTAACATGCAAAATAAAAAACATTTTTTTATCTTTTTTCGTGTTTTGTAAAATAAGAGAAACACGAAGAACAATGCTTCCTTCCGTGATTGCTACTTTCCCTCCACGGTCACCTCCATCTTCCTTTCACACCTTTAATGTTTTATAACTAATTTTGAAAACTCAAAACCCATAACTTATTTGTAACCAAACGCCACCGTAGTTTTTGGTTGGAAAATGGTTTGGACTTACATAATTGTTTATGTTTTGAAAAAATTCATTTGAAGATAAATGTTAACTTTTGCTTATAGGCGACAATTGAATTTTTGATCTCTTGTTTGCATATAAAGTATATACAAAATTCCGTGGTCGAATTAAAAGTTTCCGCTTCTATTCCAAAGACTATTAAATTTGAGATTTTGATATAAGTTGACGCACAAAAGTTGGCGCAACATCCAATGAGTTTCAAGACAATGAAACTTAACGTCCAAAATGGAAATAGTGCAGAAAAGTAAATAACACAGTATATAGTGGTTCGGCCAGCGAAGGCCTATGTCTACTTCAAATGACTTTACTCTTTTATTATATCCTTTGTGAAAGTTTAAAACAACGGGAGCTATGGTTCCATGTCACTACAATGACAATGGTGGAAACAAGGTTCCAATAGTCCAAAATGGAAGTAAGCCCCTTCTTCCCGAAATGCCTATACAGTCCAAAATGATCCAAGTGTGCAAAAAGTAGCTTCTTCTTCTTTCCAGAGTGATGGAGTATGCTTGAGAGGTTATAGAAAGCTTATCTTCGTCCTAAGATGTTCAAAGAGCCAACCTTTTTCATACCGAGCTGGAAGAAGTGGAGCAGGTAGAAGTAGGTGGGATGTGAGGCATACACCCATATTTCGTACACCGGGGTCAGTACATATCCCGTGAGAGTTTTCTCCTGTGCTCTGCTCCGAAATCCTTTATATTCGTTTATTTGCTCTTCGTACCTGCATAGTTCATATCCCTTTGGTTTAATTCTGGAAGTACGTACGGGGATACAAAATCCGGGATACAGATTTGTGAGATACGAAATTCCAGCAGCAGCTTCGGGATACAAAAACAATATGAAGCCGGATACGAATTGTGGGGGAGTTCCAGGATATGAAAAGTAGAGGGATACGAATTGTGGTGGAGTGGTTATACCGACCTCGAGAGTCGTATTGCGGTATACAAATTTGGGATTATGAAATTTTGAGGATTTGTTGAGGGAGTTAAGGGTACGAAATCTTCGTGGTGTTGAATACCGATCCCGAGTGTTGGACTATGTTTGAGAAGTTTTGTCGAGCCGAGATGATTGTTATTATACGACTCAATCTGGGCATGATTCCTGAGTGCTTCGACGATGTTTATGGGCTGTTGAACCATGCGATGGACTAGTCGTGTGGGTATAGACTTCATTTGGTAGCTGGACCAAGACGTCGGTTAACACTTGCCCCCCCCCCCCCCAACGGATATCTTGTATTAACCTGACGTGCTTTGAGTTGAGACAAACATTCCAAAAAATCGGAAAAATCTCTAAGTCATGCCGAGTGATTGGTATGACCTTTTCGTTGAGTAGCCATGAAGCTTTGCCGCAGTTCCTTGATGTTAGCACGAAATTCCAGCATCGTTGAGATTTCTGATTACTCGGACATGAATCCCGTCTGATTGCTTAGGTGCACGCTCGTTTCCTATTGACTCAGGAAAATAAACGTTAGTCACAGACGTTCACTTATACCGAAGTGCAAACGAGTTGTTGTCGGCACAAGGTCACGTATGCACTCACACATTTGCACGTGATTTTGTGCGATACGATGAGAGTTCATAATAAATCACACTCAGAATAATGTGTTTCGAGCATGCGATCTCGCTAGTTGATTTTCGAAACATTATCGAATCGGAGGCTCGATCGCTTGGCGTGTTCTTTAGAACGCTTAGGTTCGTCAGCACAGATCGGTTAGCAAGTCTAGTTGGTTTCGAAAATCGAGGTTTCAAAAGCGCTTACGCATGACCGTGGAAATAGTCCGGGCATACGATCACATAAGTAAGTTATTGAAACATCGTCGATTTTGCACTTGATCGTTTGGCGTGTTCCGTAGAATCGTTTAGATTTATAAGTACACGACCATTTAACGATTTGAATCTGTTTCAACGCTCGAAGTTTCGATAAAGCGTATGCGCGATCGTCGCCATCGTCAAAGTTCAAAAGATTTTCACCGATCCCAGAGTAGACAAGTGTGCTCAACCCTCTTCTTTTCTTCCCTTTCTCCACCTTGCTATTTTTCTATTATATGCGAAATCGGTACTGATCTTGGGATTGATACCGGTACTATGACTTCGATTTTTATAAAATATTTTCTGCATCCACCCACTTCCTCGTATAAAAGTGGGATACAAGTTCATTCCACTTCTACTTAGCATCTTTGTACTCCGCAATACTATAAGATCTCGTGACTTCTGAAAACTCCCAATTCTCCGAGTCTTGTCATTGGCTATCGCCAGCACTACGTTGACCAACCGACATCCTCGAACACCTCTCGTACGCCATCTCGAACCTTAACTAATAGTTGGGTTCATGTTTTTGTGACTATTGTTTGATTTTTTGTTGCCGAGGTGAGGGGTGAAGGAGGAGAGAGTGGCAGCGAGGCCTGTAAGTTGAGAGGGCGGAGTTCGAAGTCTCGTGTGGAGGATACAGAGTATGGGATTATCGTGGAGAGGATATGGAGTGACTGTGGGTTCTGGGGAAAATTGCTAAGGTGTCGGGATATGAAATTCAATTTGTATCCCGAGGGCTTTGGGCAATTTCCACTAAAACGTGATTGCTGGGATACGAATTGTTGGAGGAGGCAGGATCGGTAGGAAAGAGGAGTAGGATCAGTTACAGTTTCCTAGGCCGAAAAGAAAATCAAGGTTGGGGATACAAAATCTTTATTTCGTGCCTTGATAACTTAGCTTTTCTTTGAGCAACTTAGACGGTGGAAACAAGGAGACGTGGGGGCTAAGTTTTTTTTTTTGATACGATATTAGGGAAGGGTGTAGGGTACGAAATCATGATTTTGTATTTAGGCACTTCAAAAAAATTCATGTGTCGACACTTGATGATTAGTGAGTTGAAGCGTTCATGATAGAAAGTTTCTTGACCATGTGGGGGTACGGAATAAAATTTCATATCCTGGAGACTTAAGAAAATTCTAACTCCGAAAAGCTCACAAATTCGGATCGTCATGCGTCATTTTGCGACCGGGTTGAGTTTAAAGACGGACGTTACATTACATAATGCGTTAATATTTGAGTGACAAAATTGTCTGAAATGACGATTCAGATATGCACATAAGATTAGGGCATAAACTTGGACTATGGACACATGATTGAACCATCGCTTCCATGATTTGATTCTTGACCTGTTCACGTCGTGATCGCAAATTGGCTTGAATCCAACGAATTTGGTTCGCGACGACGATAGTTTTAGTTGGTGAAACTGGAAACCATCATGGCGTCGAGTTTTAGTATAATCATATCAGTAGGCACAACACTTGCACGTTAGTTTGCACCAACTCCCGAGGAACTGGCTTTAGTGTGGTAACTAACGCAACTATCTTGCAAGTATAGTTTGCAATGGTAAGAAGAAGCTCCAGACGAATTCAAGGCTTGATAGCCGAAGCCGTAGAATCGTCTTCAAGCTCTAATGAGTCTTCTTATAGTTCTAGTCCATCGATTAGCCGTCATGTGGACTGTACAGATTCCATCTCTTCTCAAAAGTGGGCCCATCTAGTGTGCATGAACAAGAAGGACAGCTCGAAGGATTACAGTATTCAAGCAAGCATATGGATGAGTCGGTAGTTCTAGGAGAAGCATAACTTATAGCAGAGGGCCTACTAGAAGAGGAGGTGCCGAAAATGATCAAAAAGGCAATTTCGTGGCTCCGGATATGACGTGAGATACTCCGATTCTTGAGAATCTCCCTAATTTGGTTGTCTCACGAATAAGTGTAGCTTCGTTGAGGCGGATTTTCGCAAAATATGGGATATCTTTTGGTGATGTTTTGGTTCTCAAAGAGAGGATAGGACGCATGCTCCTCCAGAGGGCTATACTTCCTGGAACATGCATATGTGCTCTGTTAGATGGGTTCCTCTGTCGCGTTCATATGTTCGAGATATTATATACTTCCTTCGTCTAGTGCCAACGCAGCTTCATCTGAAAGCGTATGCCTTCCTGCTTGTCACCTACATCCTATATATAGAGCGGCCGAACATAGAATCGATTGGGGAAAAAATCAGATACCTCTACTCTATGAAGAGAAGAAACGTTGTCTCACTTTCCCTTGTCTATTTAGAGACGCAAGCCGACACCCGCTTCATCCTGAGAGCATGGAACAAACTCAACTATTTTAAGCACAACTAGTTCTACGTTCGATACCCACCAGGATTTGTGAGAAGGTGGCTTGTTTAACATAAGTATTCTGAAACTTACAATGTATTCCAAGTCAATTGAGTCGTAAGCTCTAAACTAACTTGGAACTTTAAGTGGAACGTATTCCGCGAATTTTGAGAAGTAGTGAGTACCTAAAGCAGGTCCTGACATTGAGGAATATGCCAAGCACATATCGTAATATCCAGACCATGTTATCGGACCATCCACTCCACTTGTTTGATTTTCTTCCTAAGGGATGCTTGATGGGCCGTAGGGATGGAGATGAAGGATAAGAGGAAGTGACGAAAGTTGAAGGAGGATAAATTTCTTCGGGCTTGTAGGAAGAGGTGCCCCATGTCGTGCCCCCGGTTGAGGAGGATATTACAGGAGCTCAAGGGGATATAGGTGATGACAACGGTGATGAGGAGGAGCCTGCCGGAGGGTGTGGTTCATAGCCTTCTCCCTTTCTCTCTCTAGTTGAAGAGACGAGGTTGGGAGAGGCTTTTAAACCAAGTTATCTAGCTTCGACCTTTGGGACCACCGCATTGATGGAGGTAAAGCACCAATTCGAAGGGTTGGATTTGGTCTCTATATAACCATCTTCTTTGGGCTTGGCGACGCTAACGTTGAAAGCTTATTGTCGAGCATTGAGGAAATTACCCCTTTGAGCAAGCCGAAACATCTTCCGTCAGTGGAACACTTAGGATACACCCACCCACAAGCGCTACATAACATAGCACTTGATTTGGGCATGTAGCATATTCAATTCTAGTTCAAGGTTTGCTTTATGCAGGATCCATGACTCAAGAAAGTGACGAAGGCTGAGAACGGGGACACTCTTAACGGTTAAAAGGAGGTGTCATGGGTGATTTCTTTGAAAGGACACAGCTGCATACAAAGAAGAAATCCCATAAGTCCGAAAGTAGTTATTGCCATCGAGAATATCCCCCGCATTCGGCACATCTGCCAGCAAGCACGAGACCGACAGATGTCAAAAGAGGAACAAAGATAGTAAGCACGAAGCAGCGGGAGGCGATGGTACCACTTCCTTATACCTCGAGCCATGTACCAGTAATGATAGCTATTGGTAGGGACAGGCCTGTCATAGGAGGGTCTAGGACCGGCGGAAGGGATGTAAGGAGACGAGGGCCAATAATGCCCGATATGTTGACGATTGCAGAGGAGAAAAAGGAGACCCTAAAGAAGTCATTCCCAGACTTCTACTTTAAAGAGTTGTTATAGTTGCCTTATATCCATAAGATCTCACTACATATTGACGAAGAAACATGGTCCCGGGTATATACCATCTATCACCAATATCGAGAGTTGTATAAGTATGCAAGGAGACTCTTGGATCTGGTTTTTTAAGAAGAATGTGAAGATTCCAGGCCTACAGCTGGAGGTGGAGGCTGAACGGAGGAGCCTGAAAACGCATGATGCCAAAATGAGAAAGATAAAACTTTGATTAACAATATTTTCACGTGTTTACGCTTTTTCGTGCTAACTCTCTGTTGCCATAAAAGATACACTGAAGAAGGAGCTAGAAGACGTGAAGACCACCATGGCCACAGCTCGTGAACAACAAAAAGAAGTCTTGGCCTCCATGTCGACCAAAGCTACTATGTTGGAGATGGAGAAGGCTATGTCTGAGGAGAATCTTCGGGTGTAGAAAGAGAATGAAGCAGTGCAACAGCTCAGGCTAGACAACCAAGTGTTGATTGAGGAGAAAGAAGGGATTCAAAAGGAGAATGAAGCGACTTAATGCCTAATGAAGGAGAACGAAGTGCTTAGGCAGGCACTTGCAATGAATCGTGCTAAGTTCGAACGGGCCAGAAAGGAAAAAGAGGCAGCGGAGAGACTTTAAACAGAGAAGTGATCGGCTGGTCTGATCGAGTTAGGCGAGGCTCAGCTTGAAGAACTTAGAGCCCAAGTCAGGGAATATTTAAAGGAGATAGAGAGAGACATGGAGCCGGTGGTTCTGGGTTTATACGTTTAAACACTCCAACACCGTGGGTTCTCATGGATCAGCGACTACGCCCGGAATCTTGTTTAGACTTGAAAAAGACTAGTGAAGGACGAAGTTGTTGCTCGGGAGGTGGAGACAGTGGATGAGGCGATGCAGATGGACCAACACTTAACAGAGGAGGAACTTTAGGTGTCGGAGAAAGGGAGACAAATGCTTAAAGAAGAAGCCGAGGCGGAAGAGACGGAAAGACGTGCTGTTGAAAAGGGGACAACGATTATAATCGAGAGCATCGTAGTTGCTCATGAGGCTATTTCCTAATAGCAACAAGACATTTCTACCGTTTCCACTAGTGGTCCTTCCTTACCAGTCCCAAGTTTCTTTCCGTCACTGCCGAAGAGTGAGTGTCAACAGGAGCCACATAGCAAATTCAAGAGGTATATCCATTTACTCGCCGGTATCTGAAAAGATGATAGAAAGAAGTGGAAGTAAACTAATGTTTCTTTCTCCCTAATGTGCAGGTAACTTTGAAGTGAGGACGATAGATGGGATTGAAATGACGACTGCTGCTAAGGCCTATAAAAGGCAAATGGAGGAAGAGTCTGATCGACTCGAAGACCTCGATATGGAGATGTGAAAGATAGGGATATATGATTACTACAGACTATTTGATGAGGAAAAAGAGAGGCAGGGATCGGGTGCCCAAGTGACGAGATAAAGTGAGGCAGTAGACATTCAATGCATGAAAAAAGTTGAACACCATAAATCCTAATTGCTAATGAAGTTTGAAGAGCCTGAGGCGAAGAGGAAGGGGAACGAGGAGGCCAGGATCAAAGCTCGAGGGGGGCAAGGACTAAGGCCGAGGAAGAGGCCCACAAGAAAGTGGAGGATGATGCGTCATGAAAGAGGGATGAGAAGGAACATAAGAGGTTAAAGGCTCAGTAGGAGGCAAAGGTAAAGGCCAAGTAGCAGGCAAAGAAGAAAACGAAGAAAGTAGGCCAGGAAAGTTAAAAAAGAGGCCAAGAAGATTCAAACTTCAAGGGCCATCATTGTAGCTATCTCTCCTCCACCGAAAAGGCAGTCCTTTCCAAATCCGAGACCATAGATATCATGGGTGAAGTAGAATAAGTGTGGGTCCTCCCCGCATCCTGTATCGACATATACGAGTTCAGGCCTCGCCTTTTTCTAACTCCGCCGTAGGAGAAGAAAGGACACAGATGGAGTGGGGACACGAGGAGGAAGAGAAAGAAGAAGAACGATTTGCCTGAAACTGAGTCCGAGAAGAATGAGAAGAAAGGTCGTCGAAGTGATTGTTGCAAATAAGTTTTGGTTTGTAGGCCGATAGAATATGCGAGTGCAGCCCTCACTTTTTGCAGGCATGATGTGGTTTTGATGTACATCATGTTGTTAGTAAAAAGATGTATTTTGACTTATGCATGAAAGTTGGTTTACTTTGCTTACATCACATATCATTCTAAGTGTTCAAGCACTATTTACATTTTCCAGCATTGTACTCATATAAATTAACTTGTTGTTACACTTAGATTTGAGTTTGTTGGAGGAGTCTCGAGACTTCAAGGGTTCGAAGTTGAACCACGAAAACACAAGATCCTGTGGCAAGTACATAGGATTATGAATTTTTAACTCCGCATCCCGAGGACTTAGCCAATTTTTCCGATTTTTCTAGAAGTTGGAAGTTGTGTTGTTTTTCAATCTCAAGTTCGAGCTAGCAAGTTTGGATTGTCACGCAACGTGATGCAGTTGGGTTGGGATTAAAGTCGAACGTAACGTAGTATATTGGCGTGATGCTCCAAAATCGAACTCGTTTGGACTGACCACTCGGATATGCATATAAGGTGTGGATATGCGGTTGACTTGTCATTTCCAGGATTCGATTCTTAGCCCAATCATGTCGTAATCATGATTCAATCCGAGTATTGTGTCGATGGTCGGCGATGATGACAGTTTCAGTTATAAAATTAAAGGTTGTCACTGCGTTCCAAAATGCTTAATTGTACAGAGTCTTGGCCTTGGGGACGTCAGACGTAACTTCTGTGATGCTGAGATTTCAATTGTGGGTCATCTTATTACATGGTGGGTTTGCTCCCCAAAGTTTGCTCTGTTGGTTGCGGAGAAGATGACAAGGATGAGGATGTAGGAAAAAGTGGAGGGGTAGTGCCCCGACCTACTTCCGGACTTGCCTACGGTAGTGCTTCCCGATGTGTCCCTAGTTGACTAGCAGGAGGCCAGAGTTCATGTGGAGGCAAAAGGACCTGCCGACAACGAAGTGGAGGTGTCCGTTGGAGAAGTGAGCTTGATTTTTCTTCCTAGTTCGTCTCTGACGAAAGAGACAAGGTTCAGAGTGATTCGAAAGCCAAGTTCTCCGATGATAACCTCGGTGACCACTATGTCGATGAAGATGGTTGCAAGAACTAGTGGAGGGATGGTGTCCCCATGCCTGCTTCCGGTTTGCCTCCGGTAGTGCTTCCCTACGTGCCTCCATCTGACTGAGGAGCTGCCGTAGCTCTGGTGAAGGTGCAAGGGTTGATGAAAGCAAAGAGGAGGTGTCCATTGAAGAAGAGGGCTTTCTTTTTACTCCAGATTCACCTCCAACGAAGGAGACAAGGTTGGTAGTGAATCACAAATCAGTTTCTTCAACGATGACCTCGGTGACCACCGCGTTGATGGAGATGGTTGCAGGAACTGGTGGACTAGTATCGTCAGGCCCGCTTCTGGGTGTGCCTCTGGTATTGCTTCCCGATGTGCCCCAAATTAACTAGAGGAGTTGTCGAAGCTCTAGTTGGGGAAGAAGGCCATGATGACAACGATGAGTAGTTTTCGTTGGAGTAGAGGGCTTTCTTTTTACTCCCGATTCGCCTCCGACGAAGGAGACAAGGTTAGGACTGAATTGCAAATAGGTTTCTTTGATGACAACCTCGGTGACCATTGCATCATGGAGACAGTTGTGGGAACTGGTGGAGGACTTGTGACCCTGGCCTGCTTCCGAGCGTGCCTTTCATAGTGCTTCCCGACATGCCCCAAGCTGACTAAGGAGTTGCGAAGCTCTGGTGGAGGCAAAAGACCATGATGATAGCGAAGAGGAGATGTCTACTGGAGAAAAGGGCCTGTTTTTTACTCCAGATTCTCCTTCGACGAAGGAGACAAGGTTTAGAGTGAAACGTAAACCAATTTCTTCGACGATGACCTCGGTGCCCACTGCGTCGATGGAGATGGTTGTGAAATTTGGTCGAGGACTGGTCCCTCTAGGCTCGATTTCAAGTGTCCCTCCGGTAGTGCTTCCCGACATGCCCCAATTAACTGAGGAGTTGCTAGAGCTTTTGTTCAGGTAAAATTCCATGACGATAGCGAAGAGGATGTAACATCCCACATTTTTAATGAAATTAAAAATGTGGAAATATGTATATATATTGTGTGCATAGATATATTTGAGAGAGAAATTAAATAATGACAATAAAATTGCATGTAATAAGTTAATGCAGTGAAATGAAGAAAAGGATAAATAAAAGAAATTACATGCAATACATGAAATGCAAAGAAATGCATGCGAACATTTAAAAAAGAAATAAAAAGGATAATTTGAAGAGCCTCCAGAATTTGGTCATGAAATTAGCATCATTGCGTTCGTGGCGAGTTTTTAGTCAATTTAGACCTATAGTTTGTAGAAAACTGATTTAAAATAAAGAAGAAAATGAAAAAGAGAAATGAGAGAATAATGTGTAGCATTGTCCTAAGTCTTGTTAGCAAAAGTATTAGTAGCTTATTTGGTTAGTATATGTGACTTGTACGCAAGAGGTTCTGAGTTCAATCCCCGCCAATGCCATATTTTTATTTTAGAGGAATGGCTAAAAAGCAGCCTAGTATGAACGCAGTTCAATTAAAAAGCGCTTTAGTGTGAAAAGAGCCAATTGGAGGATTAACTGAAAATATGGTTAAAAAGAAATAAATATATATATATATATATATGATATATATATATATATATATGACGTGTGAGTGTCAACACCCCTGCTGCAGCGCATCGTGTTGCACACATGGCGCATTTTTATTTGTTAATGACGATTTTTGAGTTTTAGGGCTGACGTGGCCTCTTCTGGTTGGCTGAGTAATGTGTCTTTTTAATCTGAATGGTTTAGATGAATTCTAGTCAGATCTAAAGGCCTTTATTCATCTATTACCCCTATATAATCATACCTAAACCTAAACCCTAATCTCATTACACAAATCCATGGTGTCCACATGTTGTATATCTAAATTAAAAATAAGTTCTTCTTCTTCTTCTTCAAGTCAGCTTAGAATTAAAAGAGAATAGATCTACAACTGCAACACCTATTTAGATCCAACCGAGGTGAGTTCATGTTGCTTTCAGCAAAAAATTTAATTGTGATCCTGACAGTGTTAATAAATCTGAATCTGAGATTATGCCAATTTCTGTTTAGATCTGTCCTTCTATACCCATTGGATCTAGTTTATTGTTCTATGTCCGCTCATACTTCATATGTCTATTTATGCCAGTTTTGATTACTCTCTTCCCTTCTCTTTTTTTTAATGAGATTAGGCTAACTTCGAGCCTAATTATATTTTACGTTGAATTATACGTACGAATGGCGTGGGGAAAGTTTGGGAAAATATTAAATGATATGCAAATGGGGCATAAATTGAATTGTAAACATGTAATTGATTTGGGGGCATAACGCATGTTGTAATTTCAGACCTAAATTTGGGGCATACTATATATGATGGTTTATGACTTGGAAGAAGGGGATTATTGTGTATAGTGATATATGACTTAGGCATGAAAATCTATATTGAAATAGGGATAACTGTTAAATATTAACACGCCTAAATTGTTATTTTGGGTAATTGGCATACATTATAATCAAAGCCGATAATTTGGCATAACTTGTATTATGAATCATGACTGGGCTTTTTGGAGCATAGCCGTACTGTGTAATTTGACTAAAACTTGGGGCAAAAGTTATATTGAAAATTATGACCATAATTTGGGGTATGTAAATTTGTAGGCTTAATTTATGGTTAAGCAAAATATGTTAATGGAACGGTAAAGAGTCTGTGAAGCCTGTTTAATCTGTTGAAACTTAATACTGTAATTGGAATGCCTACAATGTAAATGATTAAAATTGGCTATGATAAGCATGCTGAGTCACGAGGTTAGACTCCATTTGCGGTAGAAGCCTGCCCGGAACCAACCAGCCTAACCAGCAACCGCAAACAGTCAAACTAATATGAGAGGTCGTAGTCATAACTAAAAGATGCTTAGACACGAGGTTAAGTCTGGCTTGTGGCAGAAGTCTACCCGGAACCGCCTGGCACATCCAGCAGCCACAAGCTATAGACTTCATGTGAGAGGTCTGTGCATTAATAACTAATTAATGCTGATCAAAGATGAATATGATACCTAAAACATGTTAGGTGGGTGGGGTTAAGTTAATCTGAGTAAGATGGCAACTTAACCAATATTACATGAATAAGTGGAAAGGGTTAAGGCAAGCTTAACCAATAATACATATTGATTTGATAAGTGGATGGGGTTAACTCAACTAGGCGGATGAATCTGATAAACTCATTTCGTAAATCTGTAGGCTTAATGCAAGGTTAAGTGAAATATGTTAATCTATAAGTCTGTTAATCCGTACATCTGATCTGTTAATCTGAAAGTCTGTTTATCCGTAAATCTGATCTGTTAATCTGCAAACCTATTAATCTGTATGTCTGATTTGTAAACTAGTTAATATGAAATCTGTACATCTGAAATCTGTTAGTCTGGGACACAAGGTTAGGAAGGGTATTTACTTGTGTCATCTGTTGTATGGGAACCATATTAGTCATTAACCCTTTCTGGTATCAAAACAGTGACCCAACACTAGGTTGGGGTCAGGGCACGCTTACTGAACTAATTATAAGAGGTTCATTCTGATAATGGCGAGACATGTTGATGGCGTGTTCCAACCGGGTCATGTGCGTGCATGGATCCGGTCTGCTCTGGGGAAGTTAAGATGCTGTGACATTTGTAAATAGGTCTGTGTCTTTTTTTAGGTTGCCACTTTAGGGAGTGATACACCCTTCTGTGGGGCCGACACAGGGTATTTATGTATTAAGGAGCCGATCGCCTGGGTAGAATTTAGGGTACAACTAGTTATGTATGTTTCTGTGGGGTACCGTCTGTTCCTGTTGGGTAGTAACACCTGTCTGTTTCTATGTGGTACCGTCTGTTGGGGTATTACACATGGTATCAGAGCTGAAGGTTACCAGATTAGATAGAAGTTATTGAAAACTATTTTAGAAAAGAGGGTTTTAAAAAGGAAGTATTTTCAAAAGGAAAGTTTATTTTGAAAAACATAATCCCCAAAAAGCTATATATCTTTCTTTCTATTCTCTACTTGAATCTCTTTTTCCATTATTTTCGCCATAGTTCCATAGGCATATTAAAGCTACGGCACATGTCGGAGGGCAAAGAAGTGCCCAACCTCCATTTGTAGCTGTGGTAGTTTCATCTACGGCTAATTTTCTTTCAAGCTTCGTAGGGTTTTCCGTGCGATGGAGGCAACTTTCGAGAGACTTGTTAACATGTTACGCAAGGATGGAAAAAATGAGAATGAGGGAGTTTAGGATAAGGAGCACAACCCAAGGATAAGAAACTTGTTGATATGGCTTTAATCCACGAAGAAGGTAAAGGTGAAAAGAAAGAGGTGAAAGTGGAAAAATCACAAAATAAGAAAGTAGAACCTAAGAAGGATGGAAAAAATAATAAACCCCGTGTTAAGAGGAAACCAAAGGAGAGAAGAAAGAGGAGAAGCTTGAAGAACCACAGAACAAGAAAGAGTGGCCCAAGAAGAAAACACAAAAGAAGGATGAAAATCCTGAGAATAAGAAGGAGAAAAAGTGCATTACTTGTGGAAGCTTGATTCATCTGAACAAGGATTGCAGAAAGAGGAAGGGCGCTTGCTTCAACTATGGTGAAATGGGACACTTCACTAGGGATTGCCCGAAGAAACGAGGACAAGGCAAAGGGCAGGATCTTCTGAAGGGCAGGTGAATGCTCTCATGGCTGCTTGACAGGATAGAAGTAGGAAAATTTCTGTAGAAGGTTTAATTTCCTTATCTGATTATTGAGTTAGAGCTCTTTTTTATTCTGGCATTTTGATTCTGTAGTTGAGTCTCTGCACCATAATACTAGTCTTGTTTCTGATCCTATTATAGTCACAAACCCCATAGGGGTTACGGCTCATCTGTTTGTGATAGGTTGGGGTTTGAGGGTATCTGTGTTAGGCGTCAAGTTGACTGTGACGTGTACGTTCCGAGTTTTGTGGGATATGATTTGGTTTTAGAAAGGGATTTCTTGTAACCCGAAAAGGGTCTATCATGCTTAGTTTCCTAGAATCATTTGATAATCTGCTATCTGTATCCGTAGTCTGTAAGTGTCCGGATGTTATTGACAAGGTTAGGGGCTTACCTTGAGGCGTGAGATAGATTTCCAGTTTTGACATTGCCTCATAGGAACAAAGTTTTTCTTTTATTTGTACTTGCTTCTATCACTCGACTGTATCCTATCGATCGAGTCTTCGACCTTTAGGTACAAACTAATGGGTGTAAACATGTGTTTGAGACATGTTATGTTTGATGGATGCAAGTGACTGCTAGTGGTTGCTCATGGATGCATATACACACACTAGGCACTAGATCGGCTCAAAAACACTCTCATACTGCATATGGTTGTGTGTGCATTTTCAATTTTTATGGATGCAAAATGGTTGACTCATCACATAGATGTTGCATATGAATGGATGATTGTGCACTCATATAGAACTTATAAAGTGCATTAGGAATAATTGCACACATGTTGGACTCATGACACTAACATAGTTCGCATTGAGGAGGTTAATTGAATCAGTAGACCGCCTGACCTTTGCATCAGATAAAGGGACATATACATACACTTTTGCATATGTTCATATAGCATTAGAAATCTTTTAGGGACAATGGATGCTTGTGGATGATGGATGTGTAGATGGACGATGGATGGTAGGATACATTCTTCTTAACTTGAAAATTTCGGGGACGAAATCCTTTAAGAAGGGGAGAATGTAACACCCCACATTTTTAATGAAATATATATTGTATGCATAGATATATTTGAGAGAGAAATTAAATAATGACAATAAAATTGCATGTAATAAGTTAATGCAGTGAAATGAAGAAAAAGATAAATAAAAGAAATTACATGCAATACATGAAATGCAAAGAAATGCATGCGACCATTTTAAAAAGAAATAAAAAGGAGAATTTGAAGGGACTCCAGAATTTGATCATGAATTAGCGTCATTGCGTTCGTAGCGATTTTCTATTCAATTAAGACCTACAGTTTTTAGAAAACCGATGTAAAATAAAGAAGATATCTTTAAATTAAATATTGCAGCAAAACATGAAAAAGAGGAATGAGAGAATAATGTGTAGTATTGTCCTAAGTCTTGTTAGCAAAAGACTTAGTAGCTCATTTGGTTAGTACATGTGACTTGTATGCAAGAGGTTCTGAGTTCAATCCCCGCCAATGCCATATTTTTGTTTTAGGGGAATGGCTAAAAAGTGGCCTAGTGTGTGTGTAGTTCAATTAAAAAGCGGTTTAGTGTGAAAAGGGCCAATTGGAGGATTAATTGAAAAGATGGTTAAAACGAAAAATAAGTATATATATATAAATGATATATATATATATATATGATATATATATATATATATATATATGACGTGTGGGTGTCAACACCCCTACTGCTGCTCATCATGTTGCACACATGGCGCATTTTTATTGGTTAATGACGATTTTTGAGTTTTAGGGCTGACGTGGCCTCTTCTAGTTGGCTGAGTGATGTGTCTGTTTAATCTGAATGGTTTAGATGAATTCTAGTCAGATCTAAAGGCCTTTATTCATCTAATACCCCTATATAATCATACCTAGACTTAAACCCTAATCTCATTACACAAATCCATGGTGTCCTCATGTTGTATATCTAAATTAAAAATAAGTTCTTCTTCTTCAAGTTAGCTTAGAATTAAAAGAGAATAGATCTACAACTGCAACACCTATTTAGATCCAACCGAGGTGAGTTCATGTTACTTTCAGAAAAGAAATTTAATTGTGATCACGACATTGTTAATAAATCTGATCTGAGATTATGCTATTTTTGTTTAGATCTGTCCTTCTATACCCATTGGATCTAGTTTATTGTTCAACGCCCGCTCATACTTCATATGTCTATTTTATGCCAGTTTTGATGACTCTCTTCCCTTTTCTTCTTTTTTTATAATGAGATTAGGCTAACTTCGAGCCTAATTATATTTTACGTTGAATTATACGTACGAATGACGTGGGAAAATTTTGGGAAAATATTGAATGATATGCAAATGGGGCATATATTGAATTGTAAACATGTAATTGATTTGGGGGCATAACGCATGTTATAATTTAAGACCTAAATTTGGGGCATACTATATATGATGGTTTATGACTTGGAAGAAGGGGATTATTGTGTATAGTGATATATGACTTAGGCATGAAAATCTATATTGAATCAGGGATAACTATTAAATATGAACACACCTAAATTGTGATTTTGGGTAATTGGCATACACTGTAATCAAGCCGATAATTTGGCATAACTTGTATTATGAATCATGACTGGGGTTTTTGGAGCATAGCCGTACTGTATAATTTGACTAAAACTTGGGGCAAAAGTTATATTGAGAATTATGACCATAATTTGGGGTATGTAAATTTGTAGGCTTAATTTATGGTTAAGCGAAATATGCTAATGGAACGGTAAAGAGTCTGTGAAGTTGGTTTAATCTGTTGAAACTTAATACTGTAATTGGAAAGCCTACAATGTAAATGAATAAAATTGGCTAAGATAAGCATGCTGAGACGCGAGGTTAGACTCCATTTGCGGTAGAAGCCTGCCCGGAACCAACCGGCCTAACCAGCAACCGCAAACGGTCAGACTAATGTGAGAGGTCGTAGGCATAACTAAAAAATGCTTAGACATGAGGTTAAGTCTGGCTTGTAGCAGAAGTCTGCCCGGAACCGCCTGACACATCCAGCAACCACAAGCTATCGACTTAATGTGAGAGGTCTGTCCATTAGTAACTAATTAATGCCGATCAAAGATGAATATGATACCTAAAACATGTTAGATAGGTGGGGTTAAGTTAACCTAAGTAAGATGGCAACTTAACCAATATTACATGAATAAGTGGACAGGGTTAAGGCAAGCTTAACCAATAATACATATTGATTTGATAAGTGGATGGGGTTAAATCAACTAGGAGGATGAATCTGATAAACCCATTTCGTAAATCTGTAGGCTTAATGCAAGGTTAAGCGAAACATGTTAATCTATAAGTCTGTTAATCCGTACATCTGATCTGTTAATCTGAAAGTCTGTTTATCCGTAAATCTGATCTGTTAATCTGTAAACCTATTAATTTGTATGTTTGATTTGTAAACTAGTTAATCTGAAATATGTACATCTGAAATCTATTAGTCTGGGGACACAAGGTTAGGAGAGGTATTTACTTGTGTCATCTGTTGTGTGGGACCCATATTAGTTAGTAACACTTTCTGGTATCAAAACGGTGACCCAACACTAGGTAGGGGTCAGGGCACGCTTACTGAACTAATTATAAGAGGTTCATTCTGATAATGGCGAGGGGTGTTGATGGCGCGTTCCAACCGGGTCATGTGCGTGCATGGATCCGGTCTGCTCTGGGGATCAAGTTAAGACGCCGTGACATCTATAAATAGGTCTATGTCTTTCTGTTGGTTGCCACTTTAGGGAGTGATACACCCTTCTGTGGGGCCGACACAGGGTATTTATGTATTAGGGAGTCGATCGCCTGGGGTAGAATTTAGGGTACAACTAGTTCTACCTGTTTCTGTGGGGTACCATCTGTTCCTGTTGGGTGGTAACACCTGTCTGTTCTAATCTAGCAGAGTTGAAAGGATGATCCAGGCAGTCTAGTTGCTAGGTAGAGTTCTGATCGGTTGAAATTTTTGGTGAGCGTCGGACTACTCAAATATTTCATGTGAGGGACCTTGTTTGTACTCCTCGATCTTTCCTTTGTGGAAGAGCTTTTCGATGTTGTCCTACAAGTGGCGGTATTCGTTCGTGTCATGTCCATGGACGATATGGAACCAACAATACTTTTAGTTCCTCTTGGCTTGTCCGACAGCTTCCTAGGCTTCGGCTTCTTGTATTGCGAGACGTTGTAAGTCTCAAGATAGATGTTCTCAAGGGAGTCGTTGAGTGAAGTGTATTTTCGGAAAGATGGAAGTTAGGGATGTTTCCTTTTCTCGTCACGACTACCTCTGTTGTTTCCAGGCTGAGAAGGTTTATTCAGAGCATTGGGACTGTAGTCATTTGAGCTCTGGACTTCATCTCAAAGTAGGTTGTTATACGAGGAGCTCGATTCCTCTGCACTTCTACTTTGCATAGGAAACGGTTGGTTTTCTCATAGAAGATTTCCAAAGTCTCCGGTTGCCTTCGTTAATCCATGCTCCAAATTATGAACTAGGAAGTACGCCCTCGGCAAGTTGGGTTAGGACAACACAAGGAATCGGGTCTTCAACATCTGCCAATGCATTATCAAATCTTTTAAGGTAACTTTTTAGAGTTTGATCAGTGCCTTGGTGATGTGCATCCCGAATGGTCTAATCAAATTCCATGCGAGCTGATCGTAGGTTGAGATGGTTTTTGGCAGAAGTCAAGTGAATCATAATCGAGGTACACCTTCTAGAAATACGAGGAAGCACTTGCACTTTCCATAATCTGTGACATGAGTAGAATCCATATGTGACTCATAATGGTTTATGAAGTCTTGCGGGTCGGATTTCCTTGAGTAAGCCTCAATTTGCAACACATTGAAATATTTGGGTCATTCGGCATTGAGCACATTTTCGGTGAAGTCGTCGGTGGCATGTCCCCAAGATTCTTCCATATACTATGATCCAGTTTGGCGAGAATGGGAGTTCGAATCTCCATTGAATTCCAACGGTTGTAATCCGACTCGGGAGTGCTCATCGATGAACGTATTCTCAGATGAATGTCGACATAATCTAAAGAATCTTTGACCTTGATTATTTGATTATGAGGAAGTCGACGAATGGGAACTTAGGCTTGGTTTGTTGCGCGAAGTGTAGGCGTTAATTTCCAGATCGTAATAAGTCGATCCTGCCGAGTGGGGGTTGACTGCTAACCCTTTGATAAAGATTAGGCCTAAGCCGGGAACGGTCGAGGCGACGCGTTCCCTCTCTGATGGAGATTCTGACACCGTCGCGATTGATTTTCCGATTTCGGTAACAATTATTCTAGAGAGAAGCGGGAATTGAACCCTGGGAAACACAACTCGTAGGAGGATGTGCGCTTCTATTTGCTTGAAGGCGAAGAATGTCTCATTGAGCATGTTCTTGAAGACGTTGCATTAATTCAAAATTTTGCTTGATTTGTTCGCTAAGGCTTCTTTATGTTTCTCCCATTTTTTTCATAGTTTGGACAATTCGTTCTTGGTAACCAGAGCATCGAGATCGAAAGAGGTAAAGATATTCGTGCCTGTCAGAACCTCGATGATTCATGAAGGGTTTTTCGATTTAGGATCAAACATAGAAGGTCCAACCATAATCTCCTTTCCAGTCATCACTAATATTGTGATCGGTAGGTAGATCAAGGAAGACATAAGTAGCACTCCAAGTTTCGGTGATTGAACGATAGGAAAGGAGAAGTCTTTAGTCTCTCGGTGAAAGCACCAGAATGTTGACGTGCAAAAGTTGGCGCAACACCCAATGAGTTCCAAGACAATGGAACAAAACGCCCAGAGTGGAAAGAGTGTGGGAAATTAAATAACACGGTATTTATAGCGGCTCGACTCGCGAAGGCGTACGTCCACTTTAAATAGCATTGCACTTATTATATTCTTTGTACAAGTTTACAATGGTGGGAACAATGGTTCCATGTCAATGGAAATGATGGAAACAAGGTTCTAGTATGTCCAAAATGGAGGTAAGCTCCTTCTTCCCAAAATGATTATGCAGCCCAAAATGGTCCAAGTGTCCAAAAAGTAGCTTCTTCTTCTCGGAGTATGCTTGAGGTTATAGGAAGCTTATCTTCTTCTTAAGATGTTTAAAGAGCCAAGAGCTAACCTTTTTCACATTATAGGTTGGGTGGTATTTATAGGAGAGTTGGAGGGAGTGGAGTTAGTAGGGGTACATGGGATATGGGGCCAACACCCACATTTCATACCCCCAGGGTCGGTACGTATCCCATGAGATAGATTTATCATGTGCTCTGCTCTTAAATCCTTTGTGTTCGTTTATTTGCTCTTCGTATTCGCATAGTTTGTATCTTCTTACTTGGTTTAATTTCGAAGGTATTTTTAGGGATACGAAATCTGGGATACAGGTTTGTGGGATACGAAATGCACCAGCAGCTTCGATATACGAAAAATAATGGCCGTATATGAAATATGAGGGGTCCTTGCGATACGAAAAGTGGAGGGATACAAATCATGGTGGAGTAGTTATATCGACCCCCGGAAGTGGTATTGTGGGATACAAGTTTGGGATGATGGAATTTTAAGGAGTTGTTGAGGGACTTTTGGGTACGAAATCTTTATGGTATTGAATACCAATCATGAATGTAAGGCTAAATTTGAGTAATTTTGTCTAACTGGGATGAATGTTTTTGTACGACTCCATCTGGGCTTGAGTTCTAAGTGTTTCGACGATGCTTTGGGGTTGTTGTACCATGCATGGGTCGGGTCGTGTGCATTAGACTGCCTTTGGTAGCTAGACCTAATGGTTTGTTAACAATGTAGTTTAATATAAATAAACTAAAATATAAAAGCAAAAATTGTATTTTATACTTAAAAATGGTTTGGACTTGTATAAATGTTTAAATTTCAAAATATTTCATCAAAAGATGAATGTTAGATTTTTGTTTAAACTTATGACTACTCATTTGCATTAAATATATTTATGGAGCTTCATGATCAAATACGAAGTTTCTTCGTGTGCCAACTATTAAAAAGAAGTGTTCCCTTATATTTTTTGAGATTTAGGTAGCATTCTTTTCGTAATCCGTTCTGTTTTAATTCACGTCTACGTCCAACATGTCAGGCGTGGACCCCACTGAACTGCCTAGTCCAGCGAAACATGTAAATTTTATCTGTTCGCATCAGATGCGTCTAATGCGTCGAACGCCATCTTACGCGAACAAATAAAATTCCAATTGTCATATCCTTTCGTCCCCTATATATGCATCCCAATTTCATTTCCCAAATCACCAAATTATATACATATAATTTGAAAATTCAATAATTTTTTAAGTTTTGTCTTCGATTGTTTTAGGTAAAAAAAATTCATATTCCCATTTTTCATATTTTTGTCTTCCATATTTTTTTTTCAGTTTTTTCTAAGTTAATTTTTTTCGTTCTTTTTCCGGAATGTCTAGCCAATCTCCCGCTTCAACCACCCGCACCATTATCGACTGGAACGATAATTGTACAAATGCATTCATCGATGTTTGTTTCAAAAACATCAACATGCATGCTCACTGTGTTAAGTAGTTGTACCAGGAGAATACTGCTTTATTCGACGAACGAACTGTCCTGGACAACAACGCTAGGCAAACGAAGAATTAGTTCGACAATTTAAAACATGAGTGGAGCCCGTGGAACAATCTGCTACAAATTCTAGGTGGCTACTGGAATACGGAATACAACACGGTCGATTGATCCAATGAGTGGTGGAATACAACTATTAGGGATGAGAATCACGAAAGTTAACGCAAAACTAACACTAGAGGAGGGGGTGAATAGTGTTTTAAAGAAATTATGGAAAACTTAAACAATTAATGATTATTCAAACAACTATATGAATCACAGAATGAATACCACAACAAAAACAATCAAAGATGCAAATATAAATAGAAATAAAATGCAGAAAAGAAAAGAACACACCGGATTTAATACTGGTTCGAAATACTCCTACATCCAGTCCCATGCAACACTGGATTGCGCAGAGTTTTATTAATACTAGTATCAATCTTACAACACTTTGGAATTCACGGCTACAAGGTTAACACCGACTCCACACCCTTGATTTAATGGCTACAAGGTTCACACCGATTCAACACCCTTGATTTCACGGCTACAAGGTTCTCACTGCTCCGTTTCCTTGATTTACAAGCTACAAGGAACACACTTTCCTTAACAATTAAAAATATCCCTAAAACTCTTGAATAACACTTCCAAACAGAGAGTATTTTATAGAGATTGAGAATAGAAAGAGATTGATATAATTTGTATTGAAAACGGCAGAGTATAAGTATAGAAATCAAGAAATTAAAGTAGAATAATGGTGTTAAGATTAAGATGAAGAAGAAGATTAGTTAGTTAAAAATTCGAAAATGACCCCTTTATGTAGAGCTCCAAAGGTTCCAACAGTTCTGAAACGTTTTAAATAATGAAAAGACACTTCCTTTGAAATTTAAATTTGTGACGGTTATATGTCGACATGTCAAAATTGGTATGTCGAAATATGCTAGTTATTTTGATTCTTTAAAAATCATTTTTCAAGTGTTTAAACCAATATATATATTCTAGAAATTCTTGAATCAAAACTAGTGTCTCAAACGAATTTTCTAAAGTGTAAAAACATATAAAAACACAATAATATATAATATAAACATATTTATAAAATTATATGATATAAAAATATATATTATAATTGTTAACATATATATTATAAAACTCTATAAACTATATAATAAACATATATATATATATTTAAAAGTAAAAACTTTTAATATTTTGAAATCATTTAGAAAGGAGTTGAAAAATTATTTGAAAACAAAATTTGAAAACAAAATTTGAAAGTGCTAGCCGGAGTTTTACATATTAACTTGACTCTATTATTTTGATTTTCTTGAACTCTTGAAATCTTGATATCTTGATTCTCATGAGTCCTGAATTTTCTTTTGAAATCTTGAGTCTCTATAAACTCTTAACTGTACAGCCTTTAATATATATTCCTGCATATAATTCCTACATATACTATATATATATATATATATATTCTGAATAAAGATGTTAGTATATATTTTATAATCAATATTGTTTGATAATTGAAGCAAAGTTGTTGTCATCAAAATTCCATTCTCCAACAATCTGCACCTGACCTCGCATCATTAACCTATTAAGTCCAATTCCAATTTTGAATTATAATTATTCTAGGTTAACTAGGAATTTATAACTTTCAATCCTAGGATGTTTATTCATTAATTTCTTCATTGTAATTAGTATATACTATGCCAATCAATTCCCATTGATTCCCCTTTCTATACCTTTTAGGTAACCTGCCACTGATGACCCTAACGGTCATAATTCCTAAGGCACCAACTAAGCTATTAAATGTCATTTATGATACTAAGAGTCATATTTTCCTATGACATCTATTATCCTATTTATATCAGTCTCATATTAATTCTAATCTATATATTGTAACTCCAATTTGTTACTATACATTTGATTCCACATATTTCTTATTTGAGTATTTATACATATATATTTATTATTTGTTAGGTTCCCTAATTGGAGTTACAATCACTATTCCTAACACAATTCAAATTGTAACCATTTGGTATGTTTATCCTATTCAATTTATTTTCCCAATTAAAGATGGTTACAATAGTCCTTTTATGACCTTATTTATAGAAAATCAAAACTATTTATTGTTATAACAGTCATAATACTTATTTCCGTTTATTATGGATTATATTCTAATATACATTTCCATAAAAACGAAAACTATACAAACACACAACAATATCAACAAACATTTATTATAATAATATATTTGCACTATTTACGTAGATTCGAATGGATAAGATTTTTCTTATTTAAGCACAATTAATGTAGTTGCTAAATTCTATTTATTATTAACCATTTATGTTTTGGTCTAAACTAACCACCAAAACAAACTTTTTTATGTTCAATATTGTTTGATTCAAAATCTTATAAAAAGGTTAATAGCTGCAGTTATTGTAGAATTTGCCCAAAATAATTAAAAAAGGAATATAGACATATTTCAAATCACAAGAAATAAGAAACATGTTTTCAGAACGGTTATTGTAAACTGCATACAAATATACGTAAATTTACGCTTCCCTTCCTAGTTGTTTGGTATATATTTCTTGCTGATTTGAAACAATATCTTTTTTATTAAAAAGAACAAAAAAAGCATTTCTACAATAACCGAGTAAAATCCTAACGACATCAAATATAAATAAGCATAATATTTTAATCTAAGTTTACATAAACTATAAATCAACACCAAAATTGAGGATTTGGAATGAAACTACAAATTTTGACAATGGTTTTAGGACTGATTTCCAAATTTAGGGTGTATACAATAATCACAACAAACATAAATACAAGTTTAGGACTATAATAAACTAAATATGCCTTCAAATTTCCAATATTCAAAGCACAAACTATTATTTTAGATTTGACAAAAATAATAAAAAAATCTGATAATTTTTAGGCATACATTTTAGACCTATTTCAAACAAACTAATCAGGATATTATAAACGATGTATATAAATTTCCCACTCGCCTGAAAGCTACCCAAATTTAAATCTTAATAAACCTTTAGGCCTACAATTCCCAAAATCTTAAAGATCTACAAATATTCCAAAATAGGATTCTTTTAGATTTGTAGATCTGCAAGAAAATAGGAAAGAGGAAGCAAACATCAATAGAATAACGCCTATTCGTAGCGCCATATCTTTTGCACATGAATCTGATTCTAATCTTCTCCAATCTATCTTTGTTTAGTTTCTATACATTTAGATTTGTTTTAGAAGAAATTTGGAAGAAGAGGGAAATGACAGAGCTTCACCACTACCTTCAGAATTATATGCAAAAGAATGGGGTTTAACCCCCTTTTTTAGGGGTTATAATGGCAGACCATTAGACTCACTTTAATAAAGATCCGTTTGTTTATAAAATTTTGTATAATAAAAATACCCTCAAAAACTAGCCGTTACTAGGCCTTTTTTACTAGATTGGTCGACCGCCTGGTCATCCACTAAGGTCGATTGCTCTGGGTTGATTTTCCTAATAAGGCTGGGTTATAAATGGTATAATATTTATTAGATATTCTTTTGATTTATTTTCCGTTCGTTTTCGTATACCGTCCATAACTTTTTCATACAAACTCCGTTCGCGAAGTTCCAAACATGAATGTTGACCAGAATCTCGTGACAAACGCAACGGTGTAAATTACATGGTCAAATTCCATCATTTGTGAAAATTTCATTTTCAGACCCTAATTAGATAACTAAAGTAACTATCGCCAAAATTTTGGGTTATTACAGAATCAATGTAATTAATAACGAAATAAATAAATAGGAACTTTCAGGAGAATTAAATTCTCCCTACCTTTTCCTTAATGCGATCGACCACCTCCTCTTAAGAGGGGTCATCCTTCCTCCCAGGGAGGATGTTTACTGCCCTTAAGAGAAAAGAGCTTGTTTTATTTTGGGTTTTTTTACATAGTTTTGCGTAAACAGACCATCTAGATTTTATATAACTAATCCTCTTGTCCAAAAACACACTAGCAACATTGAAAAGACCCCAGACTCTCCCCTAAACCCTACATTCATTCTCTTCAACACCTCCACTTTAGTTCTTCTCCATTTTTCTTAATTCTAGAAACAACTTAGGTTTCTTCTCTTCTTCTAACATATATTCTATCTTGTCTAAATTTGAATTCTTATCTAGATTTTGGAATTAAGTATAGTACTATATATGTATGATATTATGAATTTGTTTCTTATATATATAAATATATATATTTGGGAGGATTTAGAGTACGTTGATTCGAAATGCTCAATCTAGATTTGCTAGTTTTAACACTGAATTCACTATTACTATCTTTGAAACACCCCACCTCCGTTAGGGTCACTCTCAAAGGGAATGCCCTAATTTTGGTGGAGGTTTATAAGAACAAGTCACAGATATACAAGACAGATATAAGAACACATATTTGTAAACAGCGGAAGAACAACAAACTTTTATTTCATAAAGTCAAATACGTGTTACAACAACATCCTTTCCAAAAACATAACATAACACTTTCATAATCTGTCTTGAGTACATTATTTAAAGAAGCATAAATAAAACGTAGATAAACTGCAAAAGCCCCATAGTGGATTGTCCAAAGCCATAGTTCAAAACAGGAAAGTCCAAGCAATACATTTCTCTTCTTCAAGCTGGATGTTGAGGTAGGTCAAAGCTGCTGTGTTCCCTCCCTGAGGACCTGGGGGGGGGGGGGAAACGGAAGACAGAAGACGAAAGAAAAATAGAGTCAGACATAAAGCCTGAGTAAGTCTAGTACTATTTTGTCTATGAATAAAGAACTGGGTATGATAAGTATAAACAAGAAATGGGCATGCACTATAAACTTGGTTAAGTTGTCTAGGGTCGAATATACTATCGTACCCCATGTTAATCTCTGAACCCATATAAACTAGTTTCCCACTGGCACCCCATAATCAGGGTGATGTGATCCATTCTATGATGATCGGCTCCTACTCGCATAGTTACATGTGTCTTACGGCCCCCGATGTCGTAGTTACCTATGCTGGTCCCACCATGGGGTGTATCAAGTCCCATAGTGGCAACCCGACACAACCTTAGAGTGCACAGGTATGCTACTGGTGTCCAGTGCCTTATTTTTCTGCGCCGGAGTGTGTGCACGCCCGCACTCCGTTAGAACCTACACTGCTACACCACCGCCGTCGATTTTTGACCTCTTACAATCAGCCCAGTAATCGTGCCCCACCCTGCCTAGTTTCAGGGTATCATGATACACCGTGTAGGGTTACTGCTGAAAAGGGTCCCCCGTTACTAGGTTTTCTATCTCTAGCCAACATGCTAAGTTGGTTAAGTGTTTTCTAACCTAACCCCACCAGTCCGTTTAGTTTAGCATGTTCCATTTTGATTAAGTCTTAGTCCACTTAATCCTAACAATCCTGATTCAGCCTTAATTGTCTTATTAAGGCCCTAACCTCTCACATTAGACAGGTATTGTTGTGGCTGCCTGTTGCCGGTTGGTTCCGGGCAGTCTTACGCCACAACTCAGTCTAACCTCGGGTCCTTATTGGGCTCCATGTTTAACCTCCCACATTGGATAGGTATTGTTGTGACTACTGGACAGCCGGGCGGTTCCGGGCAGGTTTACATCACAACTCAATCCAACCTCGGGTTAAACATATCGTATTTTCTACATTTATATATCTTGTCATTCTTCTTTATTTCTTATATGTAAATATTTGCGGCCCATTATTAAGTTAATGGTGTAAAGGTTACACCAATCATGGGCCCAACCCATACTTGAATTTGGGCCCTTCTACTTTAGTTTTCATTCATTAGTAATTTTAACCCAACATTATTTTCCCCCGTTTTACACGTCCGTTTATATATATTGGGCTTAGCCTTTTAAAGCCCAATTTAGCCATGCGAAAAGGGGAGGCTTAAAGCGTGATTACATACACAAAGAGGGGAAGGTGAGCGCATGAACTTGCATATGACGTTGGAAATACATAATAGAAACTGGTGTACTTGCATAGTGGTAACATAGGTGACATGAATCAAAGCATGTGAACTTGTAATTGAGATATCATTATTGACCCATGAACCTATATTTTTACTTAGGCATAATGTCAAACATAAGCATGGCATAAATACTTTTAGCATAAACATGGCATAATGTCAAACATGGCATAAATACTTCTAGCATAAACATGGCATAATGTCAAACATAAGCATGGCATAAATACTTCTAGCATAAACATGGCATAATGTCAAACATAAGCATGGCATAAATACTTCTAGCATAAACATGGCATAATGTCAAACATAAGCATGGCATAAATACTTCTAGCATAAACATGGCATAATGTCAAACATAAGCATGGCATAAATACTTCTAGCATAAACATGGCATAATGTCAAACATAAGCATGGCATAAATACTTCTAGCATAAACATGGCATAGGTATAGTTAAATTTGTTCATGGCATAAATATAAACAAGTCATGTTCATAAGGTTTCTACATGTTTACAAAGAGGATACTTTGTTACTAACACAAAAGCATAGTTCAACTTAATTAAATTTAATCACATAACGATGGTATACTTATGCATAAATATTCCTAATCATGGTGTTTGCTTTTAACTTGCAAAAAAAGGGATTTTTGTGTCTAACTTAGCCATGTCTCACATATGTCATCAGATAATTCTTTTAAACAAGATAGACTTAATCATGAATTTCAATTATGCCCAATATCATTCATAGCCTAGCCATATTCATAAGTTTTGCAAAAGCATGACTTAATACATGGATTATGGTGTCAAAATTCCAACATAGTTTCATATGAACTATAACAACCAAACTTGTCTCAATTACTTGCAAAATGATTTATGCACAAAATAGACATCATGATGGCATAATAACAAAGCCCCAAACTTGCATGAATTTCAATCAACTACATACATGTAGCTTCAACATAGACTACATAATTTGCGCAATATTCCAAACGTATATTTGCATAGAACTACCGCATGTAGTTCTTTATAATTGAATGACATAATTCAGAATATCCAAAAGTATATAAATCGCACAAATACGAATTTCATTGCCACAATTCAAGCATACATATCTACACAATCATTTGTTCATACCAAAGTAATACTCTACTTACAATGGTTGCGGCAAATTCTCTAATTAAGAGATATGATTCCTTTGTTGAATTGATTAGCTTTAGGTTGCTTGAATTGCTTTAGGCTTTAGAACTTTCTCCCTAATCCTCTCTCTCTAGATGGCGGCTACTCTTAGTCGTTCCTCAGCAACATGGCGGCTATGCTCTTAATTTGAATGAATAGATTAGGGTTTAGTCTAGGGTTTTTTATATAGAGGTTAGGAATTGATTAGAACCATTGATGTTGCTAGGTTAGATCGTAGCCATTCATTAGATAGAGAGACCAATTAAAACTTGCCACCTAGCCCTAATGACAAAGCAACCCACAGAAATTCGACCAAACACAGACCAGGCCAGCCAGGAGGGACTGGGTTCGATTTTCAAAAATTAAACTTTAAATTGAGCTGTTTTAGTCTATTTGAATTTTATCTATTGTATACATATATTTTTGCATATATATATATATATATATATTCTCATATATATACATATATTTTCTTTATTTCCTTATATGTACGTTCTTATCCTTTCAAAATATGAATTTGTATACGTACATGTATTTGCATGCTCAGTTGGCCCTCTCTAAAACAGAGATAAAAATTATGTCGCCGCCGGGGTTCGAACCCCCGACCTCCATGCTACAAATCCAATGCCTTAACCAACTGAGCTACAGAGGCTTTTGTTAATAAGTCTTAGAATAATAATAATTATTGTCCTCTCCTTACTTCTCTTTTTTCATGTTTTGCTGTAATATTTAAATTAAAGATATCTTCTTCATACGTTATCCGTTTTGCGCAAACTCGGACTCTATCTCAAGCAGAATTCCGAGACGAACGCAATGGTGATGTCCGTTTCCCTTAATTTTTCTGTTACAATTTAATTATACTTTAATTTGTTAATTTACTGTTAACGGAAAAATCCGGGGTGTTACATTCTCCCCCACTTAAAAGGATTTCGTCCCCGAAATCTTCAAGTTTAGGAAGAATGTAAATCCTAACATTCAATCATCCATCTACTCATCCATCAAACACGAGCATCCATTGTCCTTAAAAGACTTCTAATGCTTCATGATCATATGCGAAGTGTGTGTGTTCATGAACTTATCTAATGCAAAAATCAGGCGGTCTACTGATTCAGTTGACCTCCTTAATGCAAATTATGTAAGTGCCATGAATCCATTATGTATGCAAATTTTCCTATTCTTGATTCTACATGAGTGCACAATCATTCAATACAAATGCAACATCCACATGTCAACACATTAAAGTTCAACCATATACGAATACAAACATATATGCATATGCAATATGAAGTGACTGAGCCGATCTAAAACCTAGATTGTGTGTGTATATGCAACCACGAGCAACCACTAGCAATCACTTGCAACCACTTGCAACCATTCATCCATAACATGTTTCAACTACATGTTTCCATCCAAAAAGATTCTACCTAAAAGATAAGGTCGAGGAAATATAAGAAGATAGATAAAAGCGCAACTTAAGGAAAATGAAAGATCAAGGATGTACCCTCGAACAGAAAAGGGTAGGCTTTACGGATTCTAGCTTCAGTTTCCCAAGTCGCGTCTCCCTCGGCGTCGCTCCACTGAACTTTGACGAGCTTGACTTCGCGATTGCGTAGCTTCTTCACTTCCGTTCCTAAGATGCGGGTTGGAACTCTCCTTATGGTTGCTTCGCGTTCCACTTCGGCCTCTTCGAGGATATTTGGCTCTACCACTTCAGCAGACTCATGTAGACATTTTCGGAGATGTGAAACGTGAAAAACGTTGTGGACTCCGGCCAATTTCTCGGGTAGCTCTAATCTATAGGTCATTTTCCAAATTTTCTCAATGATAGGAAATGGTCCTACCTAAAGGTATAGTCGAATGATAGAAGCAAGTAAAAATTTTGTGCCCATTAGGCAATGTCAAAACTGGAAATCTATGCCACATATATATTGATTAGGAGAAGAACTCTCTAAGCATCAGCCCCGAAGACCGAAATCAACATCAGACTGACACCCAAAGAATTAATCAACCCAACCACCACATATGATTCTAGGAAACTAAGCATGATGGACTCCTTTTAGGTCACAAGGGAGTCCCTTCCTAAGTCCAACTATGTTGCCAAATGTACTTACTAAGGTGATTCTTTACAACTCATGCATAAGTGAAATGAACCTTCAGCCTTAGTGGCGAACACTCCTGGAGTGCCCTATTCTGAAATGCTCCACCTAATGAACCCCTTCTCTAGAAGCTCTTTAATCTGTTTACTGAGCTCTTTTCTTTCTCGTGGAGCCATGTGTCTAACGGGAAACGCAACGGGCTTTGCATTATCTACAAGATATATGCGGAAGTCTATTTCCCGCTTCGGAGGCAAGCCCTTCACCTCTTCGAAGACATCCGGATATTCCCGGACCACTCTATCTGATTGCAAATTTTCAACAGAGGCATCTAGCGACTCAAGATAACTAAGCATAACTGCATACGAGGGATTACAAGAAATTTCCAAAGTATTACTGAGCTGGGTTAGGAGCCTAACAACCCTTTTCTCACAATCAAGGATGGCCCCATTACTGGATAGCCAATCCATACCCAAAATCAAACCATACCCCGCAAAGCCCAAAACAAAGGCACTACATTCAAATTCTACACTTAGAATGGAAATTTTCAAATCCAAACAGATCATAGACAAATGAGTTGGGCCCCCAATTGGGTTTGAAACAATTAAGGGGTCCTCTACCATACTAGTTTTTAGGTGCAGAGATTCTACTAAAGCAGACGAGATAAAGGAGTGTGATGCGCCAGAATCAAATAAAGTGCGAACGGGGTGATCATAAAGATAAACTACACTTTCTACAGAAGTGTTTGTACCTCGCTGTTGCAAAGGTGGCGCTTCCAGCACATGAACCTGTGCCCCTGGAGTGGATCCAGCGCCCTGCCCCTGTCCCCGTTTCTTTGGGCAGTCCTTAGCCCTATGGCCCGTCTCACCGCAAGAAAAGCACCCACCATTCTCCTTGGCCTTCTTTTTCCGGCAGTCCTTTACTAAGTGCCCCACTTTGCCACAGAAATTACACGTCCTCTTCTCTTTGTTGCCTTCCCCGCCTTTTTTAAAGTCTGTCTTCTTAGGCTGCAAACCCTCTTTCTTCTTGCCCTTATCCTCTTCATTCAGCAATGCCATTTGTACCAATCTTTCATACGTGGCTCCCATGGGTATATGGGTCATGGCCAAACTGTGTAATGGCTCATTTAACCCTTTGACGAAACGGAGAGCCTTCTTGTGCGGGGTGTTGACTAGGTCAAGCCCAAACCTAGCCAGCTCATCAAACTGATTCACATACTCTCTGACAGTCTTGTCTCCTTGCTTAAGAAATAAGAATTTTTCCAACTGCAAACTTCTTTCCGCATCTGAGAGAAATTTAGTCTCAAACCTTGCCCTAAAGTCCTCCCATGTCTCCACTGGTCTTTCAGCATTAGTGACTTCCCACCAGTAGGAAGCCTCGCCCTTCAATAGCCACACCGCCAGTTGTACTTTTTGTCTATCCTCTACCTCAAAGATGATGAATAGGTCCTCCGTTTCTTTCAGCCAATTCCTAGCTGCTACGAAGGACTCAGTTCCATGGAAATCCCTTCCTCCCATAGCTTTAAAATCTTTACATATCTTAGCAAACGTGTTTCCCCGAGGAGGAGATGGAGGAAAAGGTGCCGCTGCGGCTGGATGATTTCCTTCAGCTGGGGGAGGAGGAATGGTAGGACCTGGCTGAGTGGCTCTTGCTTCTAAGAACCGTCTAAACCAACCAGGTATTGGCACCCCTTCAGGCAAGTTAAGTTCTTGGGACATGCTGAAACAAAAAGGATAGATTCAAAACGAAGGATAAGAGATAGTCCCTATGGCTTTGGGGAGTGGACTTTTGCCTTTTAAAAATAAAATAATATTTTTCTTTTAAAAATGCTTCTTTAAATTTCCTTTTTGAAAATAATTTTTTCAAAACTTTTTATCTTATCTGGTAAACCTATGCTCTGATACCAAGTGAAACACCCCACCTCCGTTAGGGTCACTCTCAAAGGGAATGCCCTAATTTTGGTGGAGGTTTATAAGTACAAGTCACAAATATACAAGACAGATATAAGAACACATATTTGTAAACAGCGGAAGAACAACAAACTTTTATTTCATAAAGTCAAATACGTGTTACAACAACATCCTTTCCAAAAACATAACATAACACTTTCATAATCTGTCTTGAGTACATTATTTAAAGAAGCATAAATAAAACGTAGATAAACTGCAAAAGCCCCATAGTGGATTGTCCAAAGCCATAGTTCAAAACAGGAAAGTCCAAGCAATACATTTCTCTTCTTCAAGCTGGATGTTGAGGTAGGTCAAGCTGCTGTGTTCCCTCCCTGAGGACCGGGGGGGGGGGGAAACGGAAGAAAGAAGACGAAAGAAAAATAGAGTCAGACATAAAGCCTGAGTAAGTCTAGTACTATTTTGTCTATGAATAAAGAACTGGGTATGATAAGTATAAACAAGAAATGGGCATGCACTATAAACTTGGTTAAGTTGTCTAGGGTCGAATATACTATCGTACCCCATGTTAATCTCTGAACCCATATAAACTAGTTTCCCACTGGCACCCCATAATCAGGGTGATGTGATCCATTCTATGATGATCGGCTCCTACTCGCATAGTTACATGTGTCTTACGGCCCCCGATGTCGTAGTTACCTATGCTGGTCCCACCATGGGGTGTATCAAGTCCCATAGTGGCAACCCGACACAACCTTAGAGTGCACAGGTATGCTACTGGTGTCCAGTGCCTTATTTTTCTGCGCCGGAGTGTGTGCACGCCCGCACTCCGTTAGAACCTACACTGCTACACCACCGCCGTCGATTTTTGACCTCTTACAATCAGCCCAGTAATCGTGCCCCACCCTGCCTAGTTTCAGGGTATCATGATACACCGTGTAGGGTTACTGCTGAAAAGGGTCCCCCGTTACTAGGTTTTCTATCTCTAGCCAACATGCTAAGTTGGTTAAGTGTTTTCTAACCTAACCCCACCAGTCCGTTTAGTTTAGCATGTTCCATTTTGATTAAGTCTTAGTCCACTTAATCCTAACAATCCTGATTCAGCCTTAATTGTCTTATTAAGGCCCTAACCTCTCACATTAGACAGGTATTGTTGTGGCTGCCTGTTGCCGGTTGGTTCCGGGCAGTCTTACGCCACAACTCAGTCTAACCTCGGGTCCTTATTGGGCTCCATGTTTAACCTCCCACATTGGATAGGTATTGTTGTGACTACTGGACAGCCGGGCGGTTCCGGGCAGGTTTACATCACAACTCAATCCAACCTCGGGTTAAACATATCGTATTTTCTACATTTATATATCTTGTCGTTCTTCTTTATTTCTTATATGTAAATATTTGCGGCCCATTATTAAGTTAATGGTGTAAAGGTTACACCAATCATGGGCCCAACCCATACTTGAATTTGGGCCCTTCTACTTTAGTTTTCATTCATTAGTAATTTTAACCCAACATTATTTTCCCCCGTTTTACACGTCCGTTTATATATATTGGGCTTAGCCTTTTAAAGCCCAATTTAGCCATGCGAAAAGGGGAGGCTTAAAGCGTGATTACATACACAAAGAGGGGAAGGTGAGCGCATGAACTTGCATATGACGTTGGAAATACATAATAGAAACTGGTGTACTTGCATAGTGGTAACATAGGTGACATGAATCAAAGCATGTGAACTTGTAATTGAGATATCATTATTGACCCATGAACCTATATTTTTACTTAGGCATAATGTCAAACATAAGCATGGCATAAATACTTTTAGCATAAACATGGCATAATGTCAAACATGGCATAAATACTTCTAGCATAAACATGGCATAATGTCAAACATAAGCATGACATAAATACTTCTAGCATAAACATGGCATAATGTCAAACATAAGCATGGCATAAATACTTCTAGCATAAACATGGCATAATGTCAAACATAAGCATGGCATAAATACTTCTAGCATAAACATGGCATAATGTCAAACATAAGCATGGCATAAATACTTCTAGCATAAACATGGCATAATGTCAAACATAAGCATGGCATAAATACTTCTAGCATAAACATGGCATAGGTATAGTTAAATTTGTTCATGGCATAAATATAAACAAGTCATGTTCATAAGGTTTCTACATGTTTACAAAGAGGATACTTTGTTACTAACACAAAAGCATAGTTCAACTTAATTAAATTTAATCACATAACGATGGTATACTTATGCATAAATATTCCTAATCATGGTTTTTGCTTTTAACTTGCAAAAAAAGGGATTTTTGTGTCTAACTTAGCCATGTCTCACATATGTCATCAGATAATTCTTTTAAACAAGATAGACTTAATCATGAATTTCAATTATGCCCAATATCATTCATAGCCTAGCCATATTCATAAGTTTTGCAAAAGCATGACTTAATACATGGATTATGGTGTCAAAATTCCAACATAGTTTCATATGAACTATAACAACCAAACTTGTCTCAATTACTTGCAAAATGATTTATGCACAAAATAGACATCATGATGGCATAATAACAAAGCCCCAAACTTGCATGAATTTCAATCAACTACATACATGTAGCTTCAACATAGACTACATAATTTGCGCAATATTCCAAACGTATATTTGCATAGAACTACCGCATGTAGTTCTTTATAATTGAATGACATAATTCAGAATATCCAAAAGTATATAAATCGCACAAATACGAATTTCATTGCCACAATTCAAGCATACATATCTACACAATCATTTGTTCATACCAAAGTAATACTCTACTTACAATGGTTGCGGCAAATTCTCTAATTAAGAGATATGATTCCTTTGTTGAATTGATTAGCTTTAGGTTGCTTGAATTGCTTTAGGCTTTAGAACTTTCTCCCTAATCCTCTCTCTCTAGATGGCGGCTACTCTTAGTCGTTCCTCAGCAACATGGCGGCTATGCTCTTAATTTGAATGAATAGATTAGGGTTTAGTCTAGGGTTTTTTATATAGAGGTTAGGAATTGATTAGAACCATTGATGTTGCTAGGTTAGATCGTAGCCATTCATTAGATAGAGAGACCAATTAAAACTTGCCACCTAGCCCTAATGACAAAGCAACCCACAGAAATTCGACCAAACACAGACCAGGCCAGCCAGGAGGGACTGGGTTCGATTTTCAAAAATTAAACTTTAAATTGAGCTGTTTTAGTCTATTTGAATTTTATCTATTGTATACATATATTTTTGCATATATATATATATATTCTCATATATATACATATATTTTCTTTATTTCCTTATATGTACGTTCTTATCCTTTCAAAATATGAATTTGTATACGTACATGTATTTGCATGCTCAGTTGGCCCTCTCTAAAACAGAGATAAAAATTATGTCGCCGCCGGGGTTCGAACCCCCGACCTCCATGCTACAAATCCAATGCCTTAACCAACTGAGCTACAGAGGCTTTTGTTAATAAGTCTTAGAATAATAATAATTATTGTCCTCTCCTTACTTCTCTTTTTTCATGTTTTGCTGTAATATTTAAATTAAAGATATCTTCTTCATACGTTATCCGTTTTGCGCAAACTCGGACTCTATCTCAAGCAGAATTCCGAGACGAACGCAATGGTGATGTCCGTTTCCCTTAATTTTTCTGTTACAATTTAATTATACTTTAATTTGTTAATTTACTGTTAACGGAAAAATCCGGGGTGTTACAATCTTCCTTTCTCTATGAGTGGAAATTACATCATTTTTCTATTTTCAACATAATGTTAGTGTAAATTTGGATTGTTATGCCTAAAGAGTTTTGGATTTACATGAAAATAAAACGCTAACAAATCCACCAAATCTCTTATATTTTATGGAAATGGTAATTCATTGTTTTATGTTATATTTTGATTATTGAGATAATGAATGATATGGCTTTAGTGTTGTAAAACTTTTGATAATAGTCTGATTCACTTTCTTGTAAAATAATTTAATTTTCATATACATGTGTGCAAAGGAATAAGACTTGAGTATTGTAAATTTAATAGGTTTATGCATCTATTTCCTTGATATATAGATTGAACGTATTATATACAAATCATTAAAGCCTTATGTTATATATATATATATATATATATATATATATGTTTATCATCTATTTCCATGATATATAGATTGAACGTATTATATACAAATCATTAAAGCCTTATGTTATATATATATATACATGTTTATCTTTTAAAAAGATAACCAGTACCGAAAAGGAGTTTTACATATATATTTGAATTATCAAACCTTGTCCTTCTTTTGTTATTGAAATAATTGTTTTAACCTAGGATACAAGTTTTTACGTATATTTTGTTATTTCTCTACTGTTGATTATGATATACATGTTTATGCCATATTGAGAAAGTTAGAGAAATAAATCTATAACCCTTATTTTGATAGTAGGATTGACAATTCAACAGTTATAACTTTTCTTATGCATGCTAAATTTACGTTTTATTTATTACTATTTATAAAGCAATTAACGTATTATATATGCGTATTAAATTCGTATTAAGATCATATTAAAATCGTTAAAATATAAAATTAAAATTGTAAATGTCCCCATAGGAAAATTTTATGTGTGAGAGCATTAATGGCTTTTATTAGTATTAATGATATATAGACACGAGGTTAATCCCTACTTATATTAGAAATCAGTCGAAAACCAACCAACATATCCAACATTTACAAGTTAGTCGGGTTATTATGAGAGGTATAACTGCCATGAGCCATTATAATAATTATACATAGACGCGAGGTTAAGCCTAACTTGTAGTAGAAGCCTGCTCGGAACCGCCGATCAAATACAACATCTACTAGTGGTCGGTTTAATGTGAGATGTCTTGTGTGTGTATGAATGTATACAAACACACACATATATATTTGTGTGAAGTATGGCTTCCTCGAGAAGGTATTAAGTGGATGACCTACCTTGTTTAGGTATTAAGTAGTTAGGACTAGGTCCATTCTGAAGGTTCACTCCTTGGTTTAGGACCCATGTCATGGAACTCGCCCTTACAATGGTATTAAGTGGTCACGAGGTTCACCTTTCTCTCAAAAAGATATTAACCAGTCTTAAACTAAAATAATAAACAATATAAGTTTGAGTAGGGTAGTTCTCCGAAATTTGTTCACTTCCTCTCTGGAGGCTCTGTGAGGGCGTACCAAGAGGGATAGGAAGTATGAAAATTTTCTAAATTGTTGCTTATCCAAGGGAAGTATTAAGCACTGTTTCAAATCTTGCAAATATCGCCCGAGATCTCCTCCGAGATCTCATTTTGGGCTCCTTCTGAAATGAAACAGCAAATATCACTCTAAATCTCCATTCGGGTATATCGCCCGAGATATTGCAATATCGAACGATATATCGACCGAGACGAAATACTGGAATATCGTCCGCGATCTTTGTTTTTTTGGTTAAAATTTAAATTTATGCCTGAACTAGAACTATAATAAAAAAACTCAAATCTAGCCATATCAATCTTTTGTTATTTTACATTTTGCATGTTAAATGACTATATTGTATGTTCATATATGTTTTACAATGCTTATGATTTTCATATTCGTCTTTTTACATACATATTACTTATGAAATTATATATTTTATGGTTTATTTATGCTGGATTTTTTTCTAATGTTTTGGATCCTTTTAATGTTTCCAGTCTAACAATATTCCTGTTTTAAGCATATTACGATTTAGGGTGTGAATGATCTTTCGCAAAATAAAGAATAATAAATTTTTTTGCATTTTAAATTTAAGTTACTATGTTTTTGATAGCATTCATAAAAATCATTTTGTTAACATATCATTTTTAACATATCATGTACCCCGAGATTGTTCCGATACGAACTTTCAGACCCAAGATGAAAATCCGAGACGAGCTCCCAAGTTAGACTCATCTCGTCCGAGATCTACCCCAATACGAGACCGAGTCTATAAAATCCCCAAGACGAAACACGACCAATATCCGAGATTTAAAACCTTGGTATTAAGTGGCTAGGAGTTCACCCATAATACCAGTTAAATAGTAACGAACGGGTTCGCTGGAGGGTCTTAAATGGTAATGATTGTCTACCTAAACTGGTATTAAGTAGAAGCTTGGTAGCGAGTATATTAAATAGCATCGACGATTATAAGATGAGGTTTTAAGTGACTAGGGTCCGCCACAGGGTCTTAAGTGATCAAAGAGATCCACTCATAAATAAGTATTTATTTGTTAGCCTTAAGTGACCAAATGGTAGTCCACCTTGTAGGTTAGTAAGTTATAATAGAATCAGCCCTTATAAATAAGCATATGGACCTTAAATGACTTTAGAATAGTCCGCCTAATTAATATATGAATTTGTTTGTTGAAATTATGTAGACATAATTTGATGAACTTATACTGCCAAATATATGAAAAAAACATTCCTTAAACTTATGTGATTTTCATTCATTAGAACTTATTGTTCTAACCTCCCCCTCATAATAATTAAAAAAGATAGTTGGTGGGAATGCTTGACTAATGAAGTCATTGAGACTAGAGCCCAACAAAGGAGAAGCTATGGTTATTATTATCATTTTTGTTAGTACTATTATACCCATGTGATATTACTATTATTGATACCTTTTGTAATAGTTAGAATTTGATGTAATTGACATTATTGTAGTTTTAATTAATGATACATCTATTTTCTGTTATTATATTATATCCCCTGCACTATGAGATTCTGATTCCTTTTTTAGTTAGCTCTGTTTTTGTAATCTTTATAGGAACCGACAATCCATTTAGAATGGCTCTAAGTTCCGATGGGTCTTTTCTAGGTTGAAATTTAGGTTCATTCTGGGTGGATTGTTACATGATGGATAAAGTGCCCTTGTACTTGTTGTTGATTTTGTAATATAGGAAAAATCCCTCGAGGTTCAGTTACAACAACTCTTCATTCAATCTCCATCATTCTTGTCCATTCATCACCCTTACTTTTGAAACGTCGATTGATTCGAAGTAGTTTTCAGATACGGATTACCAAAATCCAATCTCGGTCTCTAAACACCAGTCATCACAAAAAAAAAAGTTTAACTAGCATTGGGCATTGGATATTCTTCATTTCTTATTTCATTTCTTCATTAAACATAATTTGAAGAAATATATCTTTCAAATATTCTTTGGGTATGTATACAGAATCATTAAACCTCGTTTATTATGTCTTCTTGGATGATATTTCCATTTTAGTATAGTATATTCAAAGAAATCATATTATATACTCAATATCAATTCCAAATAATAGTGTAAAACACCTTTTAAATTCTTACGAATAATAAGGATTCCCTTCTTTGAATTTGATACTAAATACCTCAAGACAATCTCGAGGTAATCTAATTCATTTAGCTTAAGGAAACTTAATCTTTTATACGTAACTCGTTTCTGACATTTTAACCTTATCCATCCCCCATCCAGGAAAGGATCAGGTGAGCCAAGATACTGGCTGCTTCTGAACATCTCATTAGTTAAACACCCACATTCAGATCTTAGAAATAGAAAAGTCAGTTTTACTCATCGGCTTACTAGAGCCAAGATTAAAACAATTGCGTATTATAGCTTGTAATTAAATTCAATCACTAAAGCACTTTTGAATAAGTTATAGAATTTTTAAATAATCTTTGAAATATTTGTTTAATCATTTGAAAAACATTCACTAAAGATTTAGGAAAGAGCTATTAAGTTTAAATTAGTTTTTTATCGTTATAGAAAAAATGCGGCAAAAAGTGTGAAGGAAGTGTTATTTTAGCTTAATTTATCAAAATGATTTTTCTATCATTGAAAAATTTGTATATTCAACCTAAATCATTTTTAAAATATTTTAATCGATTTATAATATATCTTTCAGATTTCAAAGGGATTGAAAATCTCAATTTCAAATAGGTGCATTTTTGGATTTCGAACTACAAAACCGCGATGTTTTCTTAAAACTAGTTTTGATCATATTTAAAATCTACCCAAAGGAGTATTGATTTTTTTGACTCATTGAGAAACTACGGTTATTGGAGCTCGAAAAAATATATTATTTCAAAGAATTTGAATTCATTATTTTCGTATATAAATCCATTTTTTAAAAGCGTAATCGTGAATTACCATATTGTGACACATCCAAATTTATTTAAATATCATACTCTTTTAAAACTTCAGATTTACAATTAGAAATGTTTACATGTCGTTTCTAAAATATTTCAAAACTTTTTCAAGACGTTAATCATCCATTACAACATTTCATTTATAGTAAGAATGTTATTTCCTTTGTGCTTGTTGACATATATTGAACATGATTTGTTAAATAATCCACATAACAAACATATTATCAATCAAAACTTTATAAATAATCATTATAGCAAACATTAATATCATTAATCATCATTATAGCCAACATAATCATTTCATTAACATATATATAGTTAGGATTATTTTAAAATTAGTTTCTCACATTCATTGGTTTCTAAAGCTCATAAAATTTGCTATAGCTCTGCTACGATCAAACCAAAACTTCCCGCAGTCGAGTATTATTTTCCCGAATGCTTCGGTCTTGCTTCTTCCTTTCAAATTGGTTCGACCTTAGCTTGTCCTGCGTACTCTGGCTAGTTGATGGTAGTGGTGATGTTGGTGGAGAAAGATGATAGTAGAAAGAAGATATTTCAAGCGATTCCACCAACGTTTCGTTTGATTTCTTCTTGGTTTGTTCATATGCTTTGTTATTAACTTAAGAGAGTTTGAAAGCCACTAATGAAGCTTGAGTGGAGCAAGAAGTGCAGAATTTAGTTGTACAGAAATATGAGGAAGTGGTGAGGTATTTACAGGTAAGCTTTGAAAACAAAATATTGGTTGGAAATGGCTAAATCCCCCTCTCCTCCCCTAGATTCAGTCGCACCCCCGCTTCTCTCTTGCCTTAATTTTCCTTGCGTGTAAGATGATTTGATGTGTGCTTGTAGATATAAAGGTATGTTATGTTGAAGACTAAGGTATTATTCTATTAAAATAAACTCCTTTTGTTTTCTTATGCTTACCTTTTCTTAATCTTTCTTACTTTATTAACCCTTTATTTACCTATGAGTCCTGTTCGGGTGGTGTTAATATTTTGGCTTTATTTCTTTTTGGGTTTTCGGCAGCAAAGGGATTGTGTTTTTTGCTTGCCCTATGTACTTGGATTTTCGTGTACATCTTTATTAATAATTCTCTTGGAAACACATATTTTTGGTCCGAGCGTGAACTTCCCAAAATGCCCTTACTTAGGATCTTTTAAATATACAAAATTATTATTTTCTTATATCCCCAATAAATTAGGATCTTTTAAATATCCCCAATAAATTAGGCATTTAATGTAAATAAAAACAAATTTGGCTTTATATATGGTTAGAAAGCAAGTTTGGCTTTATATTAAATGCCTAATCAATCGTTAGGAAAATGGTTAGAAAGCAAATTCGTCCCAATTTGCTATATATCCAGTCAAATTTGGCTTTATATTAAATGCCTAATTATTATCTTTGGTGTATTTAAAATTATTATCTTTGGTGTATTTCTTATATGGTTAGAAAGCAAATTTGGCTTTATATTAATGACAGATTTATTTTAAGATGATTTATATTTGGCATATTGATCTATTGATTCAATTTATAGAAATTAATATTGACGTGGATATATGGCAATTTCTTATATGGCTAGGAAGCAAATTTGGTACTATATCAATGATAGTTTTGTTTTACAATATTTAGGTGCTAAGTTTAGGACAATTAGCACTATTTTAAAAAAGTTTGATCCTAAAAACTAGCAATCCTAAGTTTAGGACAATTAGCACTATTTTACAATATTTAGGTGCTAAGTTTTATATTGATAAGTTTTATATTGATGTGTACACTTTCTTAGTTATCAATATGACACTGTATCTTTCTTCCCCACCTCAATTACTCTCTCCATTCTTCCCTTTTCCTCTACAGTCATTTAAACTGTTTACTATTCTCAGGATCTCCAACTTTTGATTGCAGTGGGAAAGATTTTGATTTCAAGACAGGTACTGTATATTATTCTATGCATTTATCTACATTGGTTTGCATCAGTATTCAGTTGTGTCTTTTTGGATTTATTTTCTTGGTTTGCATCAGTATTGGGTTTTTAATAGTTTGCATGGAACCCATATAAGACTGTAAATGCTCATACGATCTGCAGCACCATGCAACTACCCAGCAATCAAAAGATCCTGTTAGTAGATGAGTACAGTTGAGATGCAAGTTTCACGTCTAAGTTGGTAAGCTGCATACAATTATTTATAAAATAAAAAATATCCATTATTGAAGTGTATTATCTATCATGTTTTTTTTCCTTTATAGGTTAAGCATATGGAAGAAACTGGATGGTGACAATGAGGATAATCAAGATGAAATATTTTATTAACAAATAAATTTTATCATTTTTTTGTATGGCAATTGTATATTTTTAGTATTATCATAATATATGCTTTGTAGTTAGACTTTTTTTATTTACATTTGCAATTATTAATGATTGATATTGCATTTGAATTTATTTATACTGTATACTATTTTATTTTTTGGAGTGGTAATTTATTAATCATGCAACGTTAGTACAAATCATTTTTCCTTGCATGTTTAAAATACACGATATCTTTATTAATAATTCTCTTGGAAACACATATTTTTGGTCCGATCGTGAACTTCCCAAAATGCCCTTACTTAGGATCTTTTAAATATACAAAATTATTATTTTCTTATATCCCCAATAAATTAGGCATTTAAGGTAAATAAAAACAAATTTGGCTTTATATATGGTTAGAAAGCAAGTTTGGCTTTATATTAAATACCTAATCAATCGTTAGGAAAATGGTTAGAAAGCAAATTCGTCCCAAATTGCTATATATCCAGTCAAATTTGGCTTTATATTAGAAGCCTAATTATTATCTTTGGTGTATTTAAAATTATTATCTTTGGTGTATTTCTTATATGGTTAGAAAGTAAATTTGGCTTTATATTAATGACAGATTTATTTTAAGATGATTTTTATTTGGCATATTAATCTATTGATTCAATTTATTTTCTACATATAGAAATTAATATTGACGTGGATATATGGCAATTTCTTATATGGCTAGGAAGCAAATCTGGTACTATATCAATGACAGTTTTATTTTACAATTTTTAGGTGTTTAGGACAATTAGCACTATTTTAAAAAAGTTTGATACTAAAAACTAGCAATCCTAAGTTTAGGACAATTAGCACTATTTTACAATATTTAGGTGCTAAGTTTAGGTGCTAAGTTTTATATTGACGTGTACACTTTCTTAGTTATCAATATGACACTGTATCTTTCTTCCCCACCTCAATTAATCAATTACTCTCTCCATTCTTCCCTTTTCCTCTATAGTCATTTAAACTGTTTACTATTCTCAGGATCTCCAACTTTCGATTGCAATGGGAAAGCTTTTGATTTCAAGATAGGTACTGTATATTATTCTATGCATTTATCTACTTTGGTTTGCATCAGTATCCAGTTGTGTCTTTTTGGATATATTTGCTTGGTTTGCATCAGTATTTGGTTTTTAATAGTTTGGACGGAACCTATATAAGACTGTAAATGCTCATGCGATCTGCAGCACCATGCAACTACCCAGCAATCAAAAGATCCTGTTAGTAGATGAGTACGGTTGAGATGCAAGTTTCACGTCTAAGTTGGTAAGCTGCATACAATTATTTATAAAATAAAAAATATCCATTATTGAATTATATTATCTATCATGTTTTTTTTTCCTTTATAGGTTAAGCATATGGAAGAAACTGGATGGTGACAATTGTTGTATATAACGTAGTTGTATACACAATTATATGATTTTTGTTTGATGATAACAAACAAGTATATTTTACTTTAAATGTGTTTGTTATTATTATATCACATCTCAGATAGAAATATAATATTTATGTTTAAATAGAATACGACTATACATGAATTCAAATATTCAACTGTATTTTATTTAAATAGAATATTTTATTTCAATAATTAAACAGTACAAAAATATAAACTCCACTATTTGTACATTTCACTGATATTCATTATTGTACAATCAATTTTAGTATACACAAAGCTCCTTTCTACAGACACTCGATTATACAAGCATACACTCAGACGCTCATTTACAGTTTCACTGTTGCACACACTAATATACTTTCACTGTCATCTTCTGTCTCTGTGTTCTGTCAGTCCAGTCATTGTCAGTCCAGTCATTGTCAGTCCAATCATTATCTGCTTACCTGTCACATGAAACACACACACAGTACACTGCAATAGAAATGAATATGGTGTTGATTTATGTCAAGTGTTTAGGTCAAGCAAACTCAGCATCATGGCAGCTGAATATATAAAAAAAAAATTGACATATGGGAACAAGCATGTATGCGACACAGTGGAGCTACAGTCTATACATGTCCATATTAATGAACAAGTTTTTAATGTGCCAAGAATCAATCAAGAAATCAATTCATGTTTCACAGATTATGTGTTGATTATGGCAAGTTTCAAGAGCATGGCAAAATGTTTCAGATTTTCAAATGGTACATGCAAATGAAGTTAATGTATATAACCAGTATGACCAGGTCGAAACAAAAGAGAGCACGGCAACAATCATGGAAGGAATACATTTTCTCATTCATTCATGGATCAGTTTAAGCAACATGATTGAAGCATTGCATTTGCTCGTATATGGGAGGTGTTCAGTTTTTTAGCAAGGAGATCTTTGCTAAAATATTCCAGAATTCAATGGTTTCCAATTATACAGTGGGAAATAAATGTGCTAAGATTTTATTCAAGAAATCTAAATTCACATTTGACAAGACAATCATTCTTTTGGGGCAATTTATTTTCAGAAACTCAATTTGTTTTTGGCAACAGGTTAAATGACTGAAGTTCATAAGCCAACATTGAAGAGAACCAAATTGGCAGCAAAACAATTGTTCTACAGCAGTTCAATAGATCAACATGAGCATTCAGTGTTCAAGTGCAATTCATCTCACAAACAAATGGCAAGACTCAAGAATGTGTGAATTAATGTGCCAGATGTACAAGAATAATACATGTGCAAGTGGATGCAAAAGCTTTTGGAAAGAAATCACAAACATTTCTTTTTGAAATTCTACTAAATGTGGCAAGTGTTATCTGTCCTCTAGAAATTCAAATTATGTCTTTCCAGAAATTACAGGAATCAGGTTTGGCAAGCAAGCATATATTTGTCAAGCTTTTATGACACTCCAAAAATTCATTCATGATTTTCTGTAACTGTTTTAAAGAGTCAATGTTGGCAAGGAATCAATTTTTTTGGAAAAACACAATTCAGCAAGACCATGTTTGGCAAGTAATAAATAATTCTTTCCAAGATCATAAATCAGCTTTCCAGAAATTCAGAGTAAACATTTATGCAATCAAATCTTTGTGTTTCAAGAATTTTATCAATGAATTCATCAATTCATGTTCACAGCAAGTTTTCAAGGCCAAGGATGTCAAAAGAGGAAAGCATCAATATGTTTCCAGATTTAAAACAAATCAGTATGTATTTGTTTGGCAATTTTTTCTAAGGGGACAACTAATGAAATATATTTTTCCTGAATTGCTGTCAATGCTGATTCAATCAATAAATCATTTAAAGGCAGAGCAGCTATCATGTAAAGAGAATGTTGAATTTCCAAGAAATATCATTTAAACCTTTTTTTGGCAAGCTTTATTCATTTTCCAGAAATGATTTCATGGCATAATATCAAGTGGGCCAAAGATTTTATTTCTTTATTTTACAAAGGTGTTATAAGGCAGCAATTCAAAAAGGTTTCCAGAAAATTTTCAAGGGCGATTCAATCAAGGCACCAAAGGGAAGAAATCACGCAACGCAAATCAGTCAAGTCATTCAGTGAAATCAGAGCAATAAAAGGATTCTATTATCCTATATTAACACCTATCCTCATCAGCAATTTGCATCAAAAACAAAAATCCAAAATTTCAAGAGCAAAAATCTAATCAAATTCAGAGAACTCACAAAACGTTTTTGATTGCAATCCAAGACTGTGAATCGAGCAGGAGCATAAATTTGAAGAAGCTTTGGAGATTATTTCTTTCAGAACATCAATCAATCGATTCGAGTTGGAGGATTTCAAAGAAACCCGAAAATTCGTTTTTCCCATAGCCTCCATGTTCATTTCCTTAGAAGCAAAGGATCAGGCTGAACAAATAAAGAAAATGAGCAGCCAACATAAGTCAAAAGGGATTAGTTTGTATTAAAGAGGGGGTTTCTTTGCTTTCTTTTTATTTATTTTGTATTTTCAATTCTTTTGTAAACTGTCAAAACAGTTTCTAGAATTCTGTAAAAATCTAGGGAAAACCAGTTAGGTGTTTAACTGGCAGTTGGTAGAGTCTGTAAAATCTGGGTTACTGGTTACAGGGTTATAATCAGGGGAAATCTGATCGAGGGGATATCGATCAGTCTAGGGTTTTGAGCGTAGGGTTAGAATAGGAGCAGGGTTTGCGAGTGTACATGGTCTTGTATGCGGGAGTTGTTCTATCACCTAGTAGAAACCTTAGAAATGCAGCAGTAGGCAGGGTTTTGCCGAAGCTGGGTATATCTGTGTGTGATTTATTTTCTGCAGTTCTGTTTCCGCTATATTCTGTGATGTGTTAATTATTATATATCTCGTTAGAATTTTAATTCTGTTAAAAACTGTGATAAACCCTATTCACCCCCCTCTAGGGTTAATCTAGATCCAACAAGTGGTATCAGAGCAGGTATTCTGTTAACTCTAGAGTAATGGTGATTCCTAGGTGTCAACCAATAGGGAGTCAGTCCAGTTCATCTCCTACTATTTTCACTGGAACAGATTTTTTAAACTGGAAATCCAAAATGGAATTTTATTTAAAATCTGTTAATATTAAATGTTGGGATGTTATTATCAATGGGTTTGATAGTGTAGATATTAATTTCAATGCTTGTGCTATGAAAATTATATTTGACTATCTTAGCACTGAACAGTTTAATCTTATCTGTCATTGTTTATCTGCACAGGAAGTTTGGAGAACTCTCAACAAGTTGTATGGAAAATCTGACAACAGCTCAAAACCCCAGATTGTCAACTCTGATTCAAATCTATGCTTAACAAGTCATGTAGATGAAACCTCAGATGAATGAGATGATGGAGAATCAACAAATGCTGAAACAGAAAATCTCTCATATGAAGATTTGGTTTACATGTGTCTTGATTTAACGAAGTCTGTTGATAAACTCCAACTGAAAAATAAGTCTCTGAAATCTAAGATTTTGAGTTGACCAGCAAAATTAACAATTTGGAATCACAACTAGAATATTTTAAAAATTCTTCAAATTCAGTTTGCAAAAATTGTTTTAAATTGAAAACCAATCTTGTTCATCTCAATAAAAATATTCGAAAGTTTGAAAATGAAATTTTGATCTTAAATGAGAACAAGACCGAGTTATCAAATTTGAATAATCTTTTGCAAAAGGAATTTGAAAGTTTTAAGACTGATATATATTCCAAATTTGAAATTGCTGAAAAAGAAAATTTGTTGAAATCTGATTTGATTTTGAAAGAACTGGAAAACGAGATTGAAAAATCTAAGAAATTTGGGTTTGAAAAACAAAACCTTTTTGAATCTGAGATTGCTTAGTCCCAAACCAAAATTAATCTGCTTAAAGATGAAAATTTGGTTTTGAAATCTAATTTTGAAAGATGTAAGATCACTGAAAATAATTGTTCAGATTTATTGAAAGAAAATGGTGATCTTAAAACTAAAATTCAACAACTTGAAACAACCCTGGCAAAATTTTCAAATGGTGAGAAATCTTTAAATATGTTGTTGAAAAATCAATTTTCATTGGGAAATAGAAGTGGACTTGGTTTTGGGAAATCTGAGTTTTCTGAAAGGAGAAGCTCAAACGATTTTAAAAATCCTTTAACTTTCTTTGAAAAGAATCGTCTTGATAATTTGAACTTTGTTAATTCCAAAGGATTTTTGAATCAAAAGCAAAATTTGAATTGTTTTGTAATAATTCATCTAAACAATCCCGGATCCCAAGAAGAGATAAAACAAACATTGTTAAATTCAAACAGATATGGGTTCCAAAGGGAACAAAGGTAAATTCAGATGGATTGTTATACAAGCAAGTCCGGGTACCGAAAGATGTTAATAAAACTACGAGTGGTTTTTCTAATTTTGTTAGACCACTCAATCCTCTCAACTGTTAGGTACCGAAGAAGGGTGGTTGAGGAACTACTGTGCTGAAAAGAAATTTGAAATCAAGCTGATTTATACTTCTGTATCATTTACAGTTCCTTCAGCCAAAATCTGTTGAGTTAGAGTTTCTGATATACACTGGTTTCTGGTATGATCTCTAAACTCACCTCTGTAAATATTTTCTGTTTTCTTTTGTTTTTTTTCTTCTTCTTCTCCCTTCTATCTCTTTCTTCTGTCTATTCTGATTTGATTTATCACTACCATATTTTTTTTGTGCCTCTTGAATTGCAGTATTCATGATATTCTGGAATTTTGTTTTGCGTGTATAGAATTCTGATGTTTTTTTTCCAGATATTGTACTTAATCTTGTAAATATCTGCAATTATTTTGAAGTATATTTTTATTTCTGAATTCATAACCGTGTTGATGTATTCGTGCCATATCTTGAATACTGTTAATTTGAATTCTAAATTTTTGAAGATCTGAATAATTAATGAAATTTCACACTCTTATGCTGTTTTGAGTTTCTTTCAATTAATTTTGGAAACGCTTAAAATATTATACTCATTACAGTACACTCTGTTATTTATCAGTTGTGATAATTTCTTTAATTTTTCAGATTGGCTTAGACATTTTTTAATCTGTCTTACATCTTGAATTTCACCGTTATTCATGATCATCTGGTTTAGGTTTTTTTTGTTTGTTAGAGATCATTTTAAATTTTTGATATTTTGAATCTCACACACCTCTCAAATCTGAAGTTATTAATTATGTGTGATTGATTCATTGTATCTCATGATTTACATTTGTTCAAATGATTTCGAATAAACAATTATTTTTGGATCATGAATTATTATTCAGTCTTGATGTAAATGATTTGAAATCTCTCTTGTGATTGTCAAAAATATTTGTGAAAACTCTTTTGAAAATATGGTCATAAGTATCATTGTTATTGTATGATTATTTGATTTGAATATATATTTGTTTAAAATCATTTGAAATTATTTATTTATTGAATCTCACACATAATTTTGAATCTGAAATATAACCTGGTGTGATTGATTCGTTAAATACTAATACTTTCACTTTTCTTCAAACGATTTAAAATAAAGTATAATTTTAATCTGGGATCATGGAATTTTTTTTGTGACCATCATCTTGACTTGCTTGCTTGGAAACTGTCTCTGTGCGGCTCTGATACTGTTTTCAAATAACTGCCCGCTTTAATCTGACTGCTGCTCTGATAATTGTGCCAAATTTGTAATCTTGTCTGTTTGGGCTTTGTGATTAAAATTTGTTAATAGAGACACCAAGTGGTATCAGAAGTGCTTATATTTGTTTCACCCATCTGTACTGAGATTCAAATTTTCACCTTGTATAGATCCACACATTTTTTTTTGCCTTATACAAATAAATGTGCTAAATTTGTCTGGCTAAGTTTGTGTTTAAATTTCTTTGGTCTGAGATGTCCATGATAGTCCATCAGGGTGTAATTAAATTCCTCGATAAAGGAGACTACAATTGGTATCAGCTTTTGCATCTATCTGTTTTTGAATTTTTCACCTTGTATAGAAACCATACACATTTTTTCCCCTTGTATAAATCTGTATAAATTCTTCTTGTAATTGATTTTCAATTTTAAAAATTATTTATTTTTATTTATTCAGAAATTGAAATCAATATCCAATTTGTGTTGTGTTTATAATTCATCAAAATTATTATCAGTTTTTGAAATTGTGATGAATTGTGACTGCAGTATATTTCACAACAAGAGGAGATTTTATTTGGATTTTCATGATGGTTGAATATTTATTATAATATCTTTGAACTGGCAATTATTTCACGACCATCTCCTTTATCTATCACCCGTCTGCCATCCATCATGATTTTATATTAATGTGGAGAGTTTATTTTTTTTAAAAGGAAAAATCATCTTGTTTTAAAATGGTGAAAATTATTTGTGATAGAAATGGGACTATATCATTATTCAGAATTAGTGAGAATTGAAAATTTTCAATAATCCCTGTACAGTCGAGCTTATTTCATAATATAATTAATTTAGAAATTTATTTCAAAGTCCATTTCTGTGCCTACCACATTTCTATCATCCATATTGGTTTCATATACCGAGGAGTTTTTTTTCTTTTATAAAGCTGAAAATGATAAAAATATAATTAATATATAAGAGTGTCTCTAACCTCATTTAAAAATCCAAGCTCTGGTTATGCATGGTTATGAGACGTCTTATAATTTAAGCTGCGACTGATTCCATTTAAAAATCCAAGCTCTGGTTATGCGTGGTCAGTGTGCTCTTAAATAAAAAGGAAATAAAGTGCTAAAAATAGAAATAAATTTTGAAATTCTCCTCTGAGTATAAAAGCCAGCCTATCAATCCATCTTCTATTCTATGAAATATGTTGAAATTTTATGATGTATTCTGATTTGTTGATTGATAGGTATTGGGATTTGAGATTATTCGATTTTCTCACTTAAGTTGAACTATTGATTATAGTCCAAATCCATCACTATTTTTGTGCTTTATTTATAAAAATCCTTTGAAAATAATTGGAAATGAATTGTTTTTAAAACTCTCTCCATTTTATATAAAATTCATCGTATATCCGTCATTTTCTACAAAGTGAAATATGCCACCTGTTCTTAGAATATTATGATTTTTGTTTGACTGAATGAAATTTATGATGACAGTTCTTCCTCTTAAGCTGATATTGTATTTGTTAGTCATTTTTCATCTATATTTTAAATTCTGTATCCTTTTGATGATAACAAAAGGGGGAGAATGGGTTGAGATTTTGATTTATGAGTGAATATTTTATAAATATTTTTTGAAAATTTATGATTATTCATATCATTCATTTCATTCATGCACAGTTATAGGGGGAGTTGTCTGTTGTAGGGGGAGCTGATAAATAGGGGGAGTTCAATTTTCACTGTCAAACACATTTATTGTATACAAAATCTTTTATTTGTTTCTCATCATCAAAAGGGGGAGATTGTTGTATATAACGTAGTTGTATACACAATTATATGATTTTTGTTTGATGATAACAAACAAGTATATTTTACTTTAAATGTGTTTGTTACTATTATATCACATCTCAGATAGAAATATAATATTTATGTTTAAATAGAATACGACTATACACGAATTCAAATATTCAACTGTATTTTATTTAAATAGAATATTTTATTTCAATAATTAAACATTACAAAAAATATAAACTCCACTATTTGTACATTTCACTGATATTCATTATTGTACAATCAATTTTAGTATACACAAAGCTCCTTTCTACAGACACTCGATTATACAAGCATACACTCAAACGCTCATTTACAGTTTCACTATTACACACACTAATATACTTTCACTATCATCTTCTGTTTCTGTGTTCTGTCAGTCCAGTCATTGTCAGTCCAGTCATTGTCAGTCCAATCATTATCTGCTTACCTGTCACATGAAACACACACACAGTACACTGCAATAGAAATGAATATGGTGTTGATTTATGTCAAGTGTTTAGGTCAAGCAAACTCAGCATCATGGCAGCTGAATATATAAAAAAAAAATTGACATATGGGAACAAGCATGTATGCGACACAGTGGAGCTACAGTCTATACATGTCCATATTAATGAACAAGTTTTTAATGTGCCAAGAATCAATCAAAAAATCAATTCATGTTTCATAGATTATGTGTTGATTATGGCAAGTTTCAAGAGCATGGCAAAATGTTTCATATTTTCAAATGGTACATGCAAATGAAGTTAATGTATATAACCAGTATGACTAGGTCAAAACAAAAGAGAGCACGGCAACAATCATGGAAGGAATACATTTTCTCATTCATTCATGGATCAGTTTAAGCAACATGATTGAAGCATTGCATTTTCTCGTATATGGGAGGTGTTCAGTTTTTTAGCAAGGTGATCTTTGCTAAAATATTCCAGAATTCAATGGTTTCCAATTATACAGTGGGAAATAAACGTGCTAAGATTTTATTCAAGAAATCTAAATTCACATTTGACAAGACAATCATTCTTTTGGGGCAATTTATTTTCAGAAACTCAATTTGTTTTTGGCAACAGGTTAAATGACTGAAGTTCATAAGCCAACATTGAAGAGAACCAAATTGGCAGCAAAACAATTGTTCTACAGTAGTTCAATAGGTCAACATGAGCATTCAGCGTTCAAGTGCAATTCGTCTCACAAACAAATGGCAAGACTCAAGCATGTGTGAATTAATGTGCCAGATGTACAAGAATAATACATGAGCAAGTGGATGCAAAAGCTTTTGGAAAGAAATCACAAACATTTCTTTTTGAAATTCTACTAAATGTGGCAAGTGTTATCTGTCCTCTAGAAATTCAAATTATGTCTTTCCAGAAATTACAGGAATCAGGTTTGGCAAGCAAGCATATATTTGTCAAGCTTTTATGACACTCCAAAAATTCATTCATGATTTTCTGTAACTGTTTTAAAGAGTCAATGTTGGCAAGGAATCAATTTTTTTGGAAAAACACAATTCAGCAAAACCATGTTTAGCAAGTAATAAATAATTTCTTTCCAAGAACATAAATCAGCTTTCCAGAAATTCAGAGTAAACATTTATGCAATCAAATCTTTGTGTTTCAAGAATTTTATCAATGAATTCATCAATTCATGTTCACAGCAAGTTTTCAAGGCCAAGGATGTCAAAAGAGGAAAGCATCAATATGTTTCCAGATTTAAAACAAATCAATATGTATTTGTTTGGCAATTTTTTCTAAGGGGACAGCTAATGAAATATATTTTTCCTGAATTGCTATCAATGCTGATTCAATCAATAAATCATTTAAAGGCAGAGCAGCTATCATGCAAAGAGAATGTTGAATTTCCAAGAAATATCATTTAAACCTTTTTTTGGCAAGCTTTATTCATTTTCCAGAAATGATTTCATGGCATAATATCAAGTGGGCCAAAGATTTTATTTCTTTATTTTACAAAGGTGTTATAAGGCAACAATTCAAAAAGGTTTCCAGAAAATTTTCAAGGGCGATTCAATCAAGGCACCAAAGGGAAGAAATCACGCAACGCAAATCAGTCAAGTCATTCAGTGAAATCAGAGCAATAAAAGGATTCTATTATCCTATATTAACACCTATCCTCATCAGCAATTTGCATCAAAAACAAAAATCCAAAATTTCAAGAGCAAAAATCTAATCAAATTCAGAGAACTCACAAAACGTTTTTGATTGCAATCCAAGACTGTGAATCGAGCAGGAGCATAAATTTGAAGAAGCTTTGGAGATTATTTCTTTCAGAACATCAATCAATCGATTCGAGTTGGAGGATTTCAAAGAAACCCGAAAATTCGTTTTTCCCATAGCCTCCATGTTCATTTCCTTAGAAGTAAAGGATCAGGCTGAACAAATAAAGAAAATGGGCAGCCAACATAAGTCAAAAGGGATTAGTTTGTATTAAAGAGGGGGTTTCTTTGTTTTCTTTTTATTTATTTTGTATTTTCAATTCTTTTGTAAACTGTCAAATCAGTTTCTAGAATTCTGTAAAAATCTAGGGAAAACCAGTTAGGTGTTTAACTGGCAGTTGGCAGAGTCTATAAAATCTGGGTTACTGGTTACAGGGTTGTAATCAGGGGAAATCTGATCGAGGGGATATCGATCAGTCTAGGGTTTTGAGCGTAGGGTTAGAATAGGAGCAGGGTTTGCGAGTGTACATGGTCTTGTATGCGGGAGCTGTTCTATCACCTAGTAGAAACCTTAGAAATGCAGCAGTAGGCAGGGTTTTGCCGAAGCTGGGTATATCTGTGAGTGATCTATTTTCTGCAGTTCTGTTTTCGCTATATTCTGTGATTTGTTAATTATTATATATCTCGTTAGAATTTTAATTCTGTTAAAAACGGTGATAAACCCTATTCACCCCCCTCTAGGGTTAATCTAGATCCAACAACAGTGAGGATAATCAAGATGAAATATTTTATTAATAAATAAATTTTATCATTTTTTTGTATGGCAATTGTATATTTTTAGTATTATCATAATATATGCCTTGTTGTTAGACTTTTTTTATTTACATTTGCAATTATTAGTGATTGATATTGCATTTGAGTTTATTTATACTGTATACTATTTTATTTTTTGGAGTGGTAATTTATTAATCATGCAACGTTGGTACAAGTCATTTTTCCTGGCATGTTTAAAATACACAATATTTAAAGAATAACAATTCATGCGTGAAGCGCGTGCCACTACCACGCGCGAAGCGCGTGCCGTTACCACGCGCGAAGCGCGTGCCGTGACGTTCGTATTTTATTGATGCATTGTCAACAAAGCACTGCACTCTTTTTTCCTATCCAGTATTATGCTAAGTATTGGTTCAGGTTTTTAATGAGGTGATTTACCCATTTTCGAAAAAACATTATCATGTGCATATATACATATACGTGTGTCATAAATAGTTTACAACGTTATACGATTCCCATTTGTCAAAGCGTCGAAACCTATTTATCGGTCATATTTTCGGTTTTCAGTCAAACTATCTATTTAAATAAACTAAAATTAAAAATAAACTATTTTTAAAATTTAAATAATTAAATAACTATTGTATAGGTATTAAAATCATGTTAAATAATATAAACTAGTTATTTTCAAAATTAAGGATTGTACCAATAAAGTGATATTCATTTTTCTTATATTTTCGGGTTGCTTGTATTTCTTTATAAAACTTATTCATCATGAATGTGTTATCACCATATAACATATTTAAAATAATTTCTTATCATTTAAACAACTATTTGAATAATTATAATAATTGTTAAATTGTTTAAATCTTCACTGAAATCCATAAATCAGTCATTGAATGAAATACCCTTATTTGATAATGTCTCGATATATTTTATTTCCAATAACAAGTTACAAGACTTTATTTTACATTTTTTGCTTATTTTGGGAAATAGCTAGGCGTATGTTTTCAAAATCATTTATGATTATTAATAAAATGGGTTTGGCCATTTTCTCGATAATTTTCCTAATGTAATATTTTATGGAATAATTTGCTAAAATGAGCTCCTTATCATATATTATCACTTTATACTTGATTATCAATTAAAATTAATTCATATTTGAATATTTAAAATAATTCAGATATCCTCAATTATGGTGATCAAATTTCGAGTTGTTACACTAACCAATGGGCATATTCCATCTTATTACCGCTTTCATCTTCCACTGCCACATCTCGAAACCATTATTGTCACTATGCTTATCTATAGCTAATTGAGATGAATAAGCTGTGTATGAACCACATACATAAGATGACACGCTACTTGAACTAACCGTTGATGGACCATCCAAGATATTACCTAATTTCGACATTTTTGGAAGCATCTACCAACATTGTTGACTCCGATACTGAATGTTGTTGTAGATATCTAAATTCAAATACCAAACTTAAGTCCAAAGTCACAGTCATAGTGGAAGATGAGATCGATGATAAACCTGTAAAAACGACCTATTTCAGTATCTCAATCGCCCAAACGAAATTAACCAATCCAAAATACGAACATCTACAAAACAAGTAATAATGAAAAATAAATCACACGCAAAAAAAATATAGTGGTTCCATTAATGAACAATTAGTGTGCATTCACTTTGAAAAGAGATTTTATTACCACAATGAGAAAAGTAAAAGAGATTGATACAAACTACATGTATAGACTTGAAGAAAATAAAACTAAGGTTAAAAACTTTAATTGACTTTGAGATGAACACTTGAACAAGTTAGAAGAGATACTTTTTTGAATCCGAAAATAAATTATACATAGAGTATTTTCGTCATATGAAATTATCAATTTGCCCCTTGAAGCCTTCATAAATTTCATTAGCAAATAGATCAAAATAATAGCAGATCTAACGTTTGGCCGATGGATTCAAGCAAGATATCTAGGAAACGCATCCAGTTGTCTGGTTTCTTGTACACACTCCTATGCACATCTTCAGCTTTGACTCGCCATGCCTTAAGCATCCATACACCAATCCATGAATCATTCTCGTCGATACTAAGTTATTCTCAACCACTTCAATTTACCATATGACTATTTCTATTTCAACCCACAAAATTGAGTAGTAGCACTACTAGAAACCAAAAATTTTGTATATCCAGAAAATTGATTAGTAGCCCCCTACACATTCCACAATTGCCCTGCATGTTCAAAAATCAATTCGCATCTTTTCGTTCAAAAATCAATCCCGTTGGAAAGTCAGACGCGCAACATCTCCATCCTCAAACGCCGTCATCTTCTTCAAAAATCAATTCGTATCTCAAATGTGATGTTTTTATATATATTTTTGGCTTTCTATACTCACCACGCACTGGCAAAACGTGGTTTGGTGACAAAACACATATAAATAAAACGAGGTATTGAAGTTATCCACGCAATAGCAAAACGTGGTTCGGTTACCGATGCAGGAGACATACGTGGTTTACATATATACCACGCACCCTAGCTTCATGGTCATATCAAATATCACGTATCATCCCTACGTGGTTTGTCTACAATTCTAGTGGGGATAATACGTGGATACACATTCAATTGAACGTTTCCTCAAACATCCACTGTTATTGACTAGATTTAGAAAACTAAAAAAAAAAAAAGATTACCTACTGTGTTTGAGATAAAGAATCATCACCTTATATATTCAAAATCCATCATATTATTATTTGTAAAATAATTTTTTCTTCAACGATTTGAAAATTAGGGTTTTGGAACTACAATGGTTTAGGGTCGCGTGAAAACTTACGTATTACTCAGAAGAATTAAGAAGAAAGTTCCCAAAAGTAATTTTATCTTTAATATTTTAATGTTGGGAGTACAAATTAATTTTGTGGGTTGAAACAGAAATAGTCTTACCATATAGTATCATCTAATTTCAACAGTGTAATAATCCGTGATGTAATTCTACTTGTGTAAACTTGAGTCTTTCTATTTTGGGAGTACCATATTTTGAATCTTTTTATGCACCTTTCTTCATTAGTAATACAATCAAAAATGAATTTCAGCATTATATTGCTAGAATATTTTCTTGAGTTTGATCCACTTGTCTTTTGTATATGGCTTGGGGTTCCTTATGCGTTAAGTATTTTTTGTTAAGCTAACAAATTCATCAGATATTACTAGAATATTTGGTAAGTTCTGAAACTCAAAATCATGTAGAATTATGATGGTAGGGCTTAAATTCTGGACTGTAGTTGATTTTGGTCGGTAGCCAGTTGAATTATAGTTCCACTTTATTGAAAGAGATACATGCATATAGCCATATACATGTTTCATTTCCATTCTTTTATTTGAGCCACCAACATTGCTTGGTGCATCTCTCTTTTCAAATAAAATATTCGTTAGGCAGGTCAGCATGAACTCCCTTAAATATCAGCAGTTGCACAACTTTACTAAGGCATTTCACTATCACAAAACTTGTAGCAATTTTGATAAACAAGCATTATTTCTAATTAAGAACAGCTTTTCAAAACTACTGAATAATCATGTCAACTATGATCTAATTTTTGCTCAGTTAGACGTCCATGTAAAGATAATTTTTTTCTTTGTCATTCTGCTTTTTGAATTTTATCCTTGTGCTTCCATCTCTTTGTGGCTACTTTATTCTGTTCTGATATTTTGTCTTCCAACTATAGTATAACTAGGTTGAAATTACTGTATTCAAGTTTCATTAAGTTCTCCAAATTCTATGCACTGGCCCTCATTTTATCATCTTTTGCTTGGCATTTCAAGTACTTAATTTCTGTTTCCTTATACACAGTCAGATGTTTCCAATATTCTTCTAAATTGATTGGCGCCAATTTGAGTTCCTATAGTTCTACCTGAAAACATGAAAATATTGGGTTAATATCACATTCTATAAATAGTTAAAGCCAAAAGTTTAGGACCTTGGAGTTTTTGATCCACCAGTTCATTGAAAGCTTGAATGAATTGGTGAATGTTAAATTGCATCTATTAACATACCATTGTTTGTGATGCATAATCAATGATTTTTCTACTTGGTCAGTTATCTATACCAACGTAAATGCATCTCCAACAGTATGAGGTGTGAATTTTCAATTTTCCAAACCCCGACTTGTTGGAACGGAAGATTTACCAACAGTATAGTCAGTAGGCATTTGTTCAACAAACACCTGAATATCAGGCGTTTATTGAACAAAGCGTCCGCGTTTTAAAGTCAACGAAAATGGTCAATAAAAGTCAAGTACTTGTTCAATAAGCTCATGATGAAAAAACTGATCAACAAAAGTCAAGACGTTTGTTCAACAAGCTCCTGATGAAAAAACCGGCCGACAAAATTGGTTAACAAAAGTCAGGCGCATGTTCAACAAGCTCCTGATGAAAAAAAATTGGATTTATTTTTAGGCGCTTGTTGAGCAAACACCTAATTTATGGCGTTTGTTCAACAAGTGCATGAAAAGTTTGCAGATTCTGAAACTATTTTCCACGAAATTCACTTTATGGGTGCTTGTACACTCTGTTGAGGGTTTTTTGGGTGTAGGTTTCAGCTTTTATGAAATTGGTGTCTTTGTTGGAGAAGTTCTAAGACACGTACGTTAGGAAGGTGATAGAGTAAGGGTCTGTTCTTTGGTCCAATACGGACCAACTGACAAACGGATGCGTCGGACGTGTCCGTTTGTCAACGGTCCATTTTGGACCAACTGCTCAATGACTCAAGTTGGAGCCATTGAGCGTCGACGCGTCGGACGCGTCTGACTTGAGCCGTTGAGCTCTCTTCCTTCTCCTTCTTCATTCCTTCCTCCAATCTAGATTTCTTCACTATCTTCTTCTATTTCTTTCTTTTACAACTTTCATGTGCATGCAATGAACAATCCAGAAGATTTTGATTCGGAAGATATGGAGAATATCTTATTAATTGGACAGTATTTACGTGAACGACGTAGCGAAATAGACCGTCAAATGCACATGTCGGAGTTTACTGGTTTAATGTGGATAGACGACATATTGAACGGTCTCCATGGAAGATGTCAAAGGCAATTTCGTATGAAACAGTTATGTTTTCTTTCTTTATGTGATAGGTTGGAGAGTTGTGGTTTGGCTGCATCGGATAACATTAGTGTTCGAGAAGCGGTTGGTATGTTTTTATACACTATAGCTACATCTAATTCGAATTAACAATTGGCTGAAAGATTTCAACGTTCACGTAGCACAATTTATGTTAAGTCCTCGCATAATTTATTTATCAAAAATATTCCATTTGAAAGCTTAACCTAACTTTGGTAAAAGTTATTTTTAAATACTTCTGTATTTGTAAATTTCTTAAACTCTTGGGGAGAGATATATGCAAAGTGTATAATAATGGAAACTTCATTCATATACAAAATATTTCTAAGAATTTTAGTATCGTTGCACCCTACATAACTAGTTACTATGCTGATAATGTGTAGGTATAAAGGTTTGCTTATTATCCTAACTTCATTTTATAGGAATCAGGGGTCAAAGGGTGAGATTCTAATCCTAAAATGTCTTTCATTTATATTTTTATCATTTATTAACTATACTTTTCCAAAGATATTCTCTTACTGGGAGGTAAAGTTATTTCGTTACCCAGTTTCAAAAGAAAATCTTCTATACTTGAAAATGCACGCTCATATATATTATTCTCAACTTATTCTTGGGAATTGCAAACCCCATCTCTAATAAGTAACTTATCCCAAGGTATTGCAAACTCTATCTTTGATGGATCCTTTACACGTATAGGCCTAGGTGTTCTATCAACCTAAGCTCTAATACCAAATGAAATGACATGCTTCCTTGATTCATGGAAATCGACACCAATACATCCACAGTATTCACGTCCCATAAAACCAAGTGTTGGAGATGCAAGTCATTTATTGTAAGAAGAAAATAGAAACAACAAAACGATCATAATCTTTCACAGTGGAATATATATATCACATAAAAATGTTATAGTGGAAAATTTAATTGTACTTATCAAAGTGTAATTGATGTCTGCCTGGACAGCTGTAGAACTTGTCCTTACTATTGCTAAACGAAACTAAATAAAGGTGAAAATAGATAACTATCTACAGATACTTCAGCTCCAATTGATCCAAGAAAACCTATGCTACTAGGCTGCTTAAAGAAAATAGGTAAACCAAGAGTTCAAGAAAAAATAACTCCAAGTGAGTCAAGGGATTAGTTTGAGAAACCTTGACTATTGTTTTGAAAACAAAATGGTATCTCATAGGACCACGGCCACGAATAAACATAGCACGAGTTTTCCACTTATTGTAACGAATCTTTACTATGTAAAATTGTCTGATATTATTTTAATGACTTGTTCGATAAAACCGCTTAAAATAAATTAAATCAAAGTGCGAATTTATTTCCATTATTAAATTCAGCATATGTTAGACAGTACAAACAAAACCACAAGCTCTTTGGAAAAATGGATTTCCATAATGGCAAGGTAAAGGGCTGCCGTCTGTCCAGTACATATTTAGAGGATTGTACCCAAGGATGCCTATAGCCCTTCCGCCCAACTGGAAGGACCAATCCAACTACATAGAACTTAAGGTGGTATGCCAACCGAATATGACATCACCCTGGCCGTAACCGGTCTATCTGAGATGTCTCTTAGCATACAATACACACACTCTACATATAATGAGTAATCTGGAAAGGAAATGGTCATATCCTTGATAGAGTGACCCATATCACTTTATAAAGTTCCCTTTTTCAGCTGTTATAGGGTGATGAGGCTTAATGTCATGATACCTTATAACAAGTATATTCTTCACTTTGAATATCGTGTTGCCAATTCTGATATACGCAGCTAATTTCTACTAATTCACAACCTCTAAGATTTTATGTATTAAAGAAGGGTGTATATAATGCAGGAGAGTTACTTCCCATACCACCAAACAAATGTGCATTCTTGGAGATCAATATATGTGTATCAAAAGTGCAACATCAGACGTTCTTACACACTAAATCATCTTGGGTTTGGATAAATCAAAGGAACTCCGTATAACACAACCTAGATAAACCTAGTGAAATGCAGCAAGGAGTCCTTGCATTGAAGATCCTAATGTAGAGTTGTTGTTAATTTTTTAATATGAAAAAAAATCCCTCGAGGGTCAGTGACAGAAACTCTACATTCAATCTCCATCATACTTGTTCATTCATTGCTGTTCATTCTTCAATCTTACTTTCGAAATGTCGATTTATTCGAAGTGGCTTTCAGATAGGAATCACCAATATCTAATCCCGATCTCTCCAGATAAATCATCACAAAAACATTGTTAAGTAGTGTTAGGTGTTGGGTATTCTTCATTTCTTAGTTCATTTATTGATAAAACATCTTTTAAGGATATATATCTTTTGAATATTCTTTGGGCATATACATGGAATTATTAAGCCACGTTCATTATGTCATCTTGGATAGTATATCCATTTTAGTACCATAGATCCGAAGAAATCATATTAATTTACTCGCTGTGTTTAGTCTCTAATATACGTTTAATAAAATTGCTTTTACACCTTTTAAATTCTTACAAATAATAAGGATTCCCTTCTCAGAATTTGATATTTAGTACAAAACAATTATCTCTAAGTAATCTGATTCATTTAGCTTAAGTAAACTTGATCTTTTATACTTAACTCATTTTCGACATTCAACCTTATCCGCCCCTGTTAGAAAATTACTTTGTCAATACATGATTGTATTACAAAGTTAAATATTTTGTCAATACATTATTGTATTGCAAATTAAACGGTAACAACAAACAATGTTGTTCAACAATTGTAACAAATTCAATGTTACTAATTTATTCAACAATTGTCACGTCAAACTGTGTTCATAGTAACCACAGAAAGCGCAACCGATTGTACAACAAATTGAAGCAGTACAGAACCGTCTTCAATAGAAAAGAAGAAGGAAGTAATGTCCGAGTCCATAGATGTTTCTGTTTCCTTGAAACAATATTGTCGTCGTATACACCAAAAGACGTTGTTGCAATTTGTTTCCCAGGATAAAACGGACCAACTCCGTAGCATAGTGCCAGCAAACGGAGCTCTGGCGAACTGAAAAGTTATAGAAACTAGATCAGAGAAATTACGTTGGAGAAGAAGAAGTAATTCGAGCAGAAAAGGTCAATTCTGTCTTGTTTTGGGCAGTGTATATATAGGCAAGGAGGAGTGCCTGTTCACATGCATTAGTAACCGCCTAAATAGGAAAGGTTGCGATCCTTTAACCGCCCGGTTATTAATATGCGTACGTTGAGAATTCTAATGGTTGCACTGATTCAGCTAACAGACATTCCTTTCGAATTCTGGACTGAACGGACACACCTTTAAAATTCTGAGAAAAATTATTCTCATGTCAGTGCACTAGCCCAATCAGCAAACGTCGGCCATATCCAATCAAGAGAACCTAAGAGCCCCAAGGCCCAAGGCCCTTATTTTTGACATTTTAATATATTTATTATGTCATGGCCAAGCCCACATTCATATCATCCCTCTCCTTTCTATTTTACATAAGCCTATTTGGCTTCTAGTATATTAAGAGAGATTGTGCTAATATTTCTATGATGTGGGACTTTAAATGTTGCTATCTCTTCCTCTTCCTTATCTCTTCTTCTTCCCACTTTCCTCTTTCTTTGCTCATTTATTTCCAACAATCCCCCACATGAATGAGCATTCGATCTTAGTTTCTCGAACCATTTATCGCATCGTTTAAAGTAGCACATGGGCCTTGAACTTTCCTAGTGATTACCTATTTGAATCACATGCGAATCAGTAGACATCGACTGTCCTTGAACTGTAAGCCTTTTGTGTAATTCCAAAGTAGATAACACACGATAAATGTTTCTTATAACCCTTCGTTCTCTATTTGTGTTCGTTTTTGCCTTGAACACCTGCCTGGTCTCATAAGTGCTTAGAGAATTTGGCCTTATAATTCTCTTTGAAGCGGCGCCTTCGCACTTACGTAGGTGATTCGGTAAAGGGTATTCTCTTAATTCCTCAAATACAGACATCATTAAAAGTACTAATACTTATCCTTATTCAACATTTTATGCACTGACTTATCATAGGAATGGTTTGTGTATAACAGTGCCATCGAGTTTCTCTTAAACTTCGTTGTCCCTTTGAACCTAGATCTTGGGATCTCCAGTCAATTAGGTGGGGTTTCCATTTTAGAAAAACCTTTAGTATATAGGCCTTAGCCCCATTCCCTTCGATAAGGTTTGAACTTTCTCTCTTGGCAAGCCTTTTGTAAGTGGATCCGCTAAGTTATCTTTAGATCGAATGTAATCTATTGTGATAACCCCATTAGAGAGAAGTTGTCTTATCGTTTTATGTCTACGACGAATATGCCTAGATTTACCGTTGTATAGTGTACTATTAGCTCTTCCAATAGCTGATTGATTATCACAATGTATACATATTGGAGGCATATGTTTGCTCCAATTAGGAATGTCTTCCAAGAAGCTTCGAATCCATTCTGCTTCTTCTGCAGTCTTATCTAGTGCAATAAACTCTGATTCCATCGTAGATCTAGCGATACAAGTCTGTTTGGATGATTTCCATGAAATTGCTCAATTTCCTAATGTGAACACGTATCCACTTGTAGACTTTGTATCATTTGATCCAGTGATCCAATTTGCATCACTGTATCCTTCCACTATTGAAGGATAGTTTGTATAATATAAACCATAACTCTGTGTATACTTTAGATATCCTAGAACTCTGATTATCGCTTTCTAATGATGCTTACCAGGATTGCTGGTAAATCTACTTAGTTTGATTACAGCATATGCGATATCAGGCCTAGTACAGTTCATAACATACATGATACTTCCTAGTATACGAGAGTATTCCAATTGGTAAATACCATCACCAGTGTTCTTTACCCAATTTTGATTCATATCTACTGGTGATTTTGCAATAGTCACATTATATTGCTTGAATTTCTCAAGTATCTTGGTGATGTAATGCGATTGGGATAATGCATATCCCTGTGGTGTTCTCAGAATTTTTACACCCAATATCACATCAGCCAGTCCTAGGTCTTTCATATCGAATCTAGAGAATAACATATCCTTTGTAGATGTTATTGTGGCCTTGTTATTGCCTAGGATCAATAGATCATCAACATAAAGACAAACAATGACATATCCAAAAGTGAATATTAGGCTCACATCCCTATTTTGAAACTTAATTAGGCTCACATCCGGTCATAAACTTAATATAAATTAGGTCCCTGTTTTCAAAACTTATAAAATAATAAATAAAAAAAATAAAAAAAAATTAGTAATAAAATATATTATGCATTATACAAAAAATTCAGTTAAAAAAACAACAAAAATAATGTTAGAAAGAAGAAAACGGTAAAAAAACAGAAAAAACTGCAGTTAAATGCATAATATTATGCACGTTTTTGATTTTATTGCATGCATATGTGCAATTATTGCAGTTCTTCCAGCGCATAGATTTAAGTTAATATTTCAGTTCATTTTTATTTGCATCCAAATGTGCAAATTTCTCAGAAAACATGCACACATGTGTGCAACATTTTTATAGGATAAGACACTGGCTAAAAGTAGGGACCTAATTTATATATACAAAAAAAGTTTTGAAAATTTTAAACCCGCCCCCTATTTTATTACTTTCGCCTTTTTTTATTTTTTTTAAAAAAATGTGCTTTCGTTCATTAAAAAAAAATTCTAAAATCTGGAAATAATGTCAGGGTTGTACGGAAATAAAAAAAAAATAGTTGTATACATTTATGCAATTATTATTGATAATTGCATATATGTATGCAACTTTTCCGTAAGCTGTGTTCGGATTAAAATCTGAAAATAAGCATGGATGTATGCAGGAAAATGATATATGTGCATACTATTATGCATTTAACTGGAAATTTCGTTTTTTTTTCTGTTTTTTTGATTTTTGACGCCTTGTTTGATGATTTTTTGTTTTGAATTTTTTAGCGTTTACATGTTTTATTTAAACACGAATTTATATGATTTTTTTATATTTTTTTTGATGAATTTTCAGAAAATAAGGACCTAATTTACAATAAGTTTATGACCGGGTTTTTTTTCTATTTTGAAACTATAACAGGGACCTGTAAAAAACGCACCCTATCCAATATGTGTATGTTTTATATACACACATTTATCTGATTCATTTATCGTGAATCCATTTGATAACATAGTATTATCGAACTTTTCATGCCATTGTTTTGGAGCTTGCTTAAGGCCATAAAGTGTTTTTACCAGTTTGCAAACTTTATTCTCATTTTCTGAGCTTAGAAATCCTTCAGGTTGTTTCAAATAGATTTCTTTCTCTAGTTCACCATTCAAAGGTGCGGATGCAATTGCAATAAACATTATTATTGACGTTATCCTTGTTTCTAAGGAGATACGCATAACAATAACTAGTACATTCATTAATGAATGTAATAAAGCACCATTTTCCACCTCTAGTTTGACAAAATTTCAAATCGCATACATCAGTATGTATTAAGTCTAGAGGTTTAGTTTCTCGTTCAACATGATGAAACACGGTTCTTGTCAATTTTGCTTCTGCACAAACTTGACATTTATAGTTGGAATTTATCTTGCATTTTAGTATATATTCTAGATTAATCAATTTTTGCAATGTATCAAATTTTACATGCTCTAATCTAGAATGCCATATATTGGAAGATTCAACAATATAAGCAGAAGATTTACTTTTATTAATGTGTGGTACAATAGTAGTTACATTTGTTTTAAACAAACCACCGCACACATATCCTCTTCCAACATACACTTCATTCTTGAAAAGAAAAAATTTATCAGTTTCAAATATTAATTTGAAACCATGATTACTCAGTAATGATCCTGAATTTAAATTTAGTTCCTTTCCAGAAGTCAGTTTCAGCACACCTTTTCCTTTGCCTTCCACCTTTGAAGTAGATGAATTGCCTATAAAAAGTTGTACATCAGCATTTGTAGTTTTATACTTGTCTATTGAACCATCGGGTTTCAATTTCTTTTCAAGTATCCATTTATTACCTAAGGTCTTGCACCCTTAAGGTAAATCAACCAATCCACATGTATGATAGGACATAATGGATTCAATCTTACTGTTAATCGCCTCTTTCAATGAGGGGCGTTGCTAGAAGACACATTTAGTTTGTATGAGAATGAATCATCTTCTAACACAAAAGTATAGAAGTCTGTTCCAAGGTTTGTAAGGTCCTTGGCCTTTTTCCTTTTCTTGGTTCTTCCACTTGCTTCTCAACACTACTTTGCTGAGTTTTATTTTGTTCAATATTCTCAAGAGAATAAGGAACTCCATCTTCCCTTGGTCTCTTTGTTTCAAGGGGAAAATATGTTCGAAAAAACTAGCATTTCTCGACTCAATGATGATATTTTTCATGAATATCATCAATTTCATATTTGTGTACCAAAAATCGGTATACAGCACTGTTTAGTGCATATTCAATGAATACACAATCAAATGTTTTTGGTCCAATTTTGACCTTCTTTGATTTTGGTACCTCTACTTTGGCAAGTCACCCCCACATTTTTAAGTATTTATAGGATGGTGGTCTGTTTTTCCAAAGTTCATAAGGAGATTTACATGTTTTCTTTCGGGGTATTTTATTTAAAATATGATTTCTCGAAAGAATAGCTTCTCCCCAAAAAGTTATCTGGCAAGCCAGAAACTATCAATAAAGCATACATTTGAGAGCGCCAAGGCCCTTAGACAAATTCTGACACTAATATAATATTGTGTCATGCCTTAGTCGCACTCTAATATAGGCATTCTTCTTTTTTATTTATATAAGATTATAGAAAAGAGAGTACATATATTTCATAATATGGGACTAAAAACTGCTTTACACTCTCCATTTTGCTTTTCATTTTCTTATTGAGTTGATTCTCAACTACCACTTTGTATTGTTTAAACACATCAAATGCTACTTTTGCCCAAAGAGAATTGCAAGCAACATGGCAATATTGAAAAGTCAAACATTGGAAAGCAAGCAAAAAAAATGCAACTTCATAATATAGTTCACACAATTCACACTAAGTTTTGAATATGCTAAACATATCATGCATTACAATCCAAATGATTCATTAAGTATACTTTTAAAGCACAAGTCATTTTGAATATGAATAGTCAAATGTCAGTTACCAACATATGAATTTCATATTTAATTCACACAAGTTTCCAATAGGAAAAGACTAACAATATATATGTGTGACCTTTAAATGGTATTGCGATCGATTGATATAATATAAATGAATCATTTAATACTTGAAGATGTTTGCAGCAACTGATTCTGATAAGAAGGAAAATGAACCTTTAAAATATCAGTACAGATCCAAACAAATTCAACGTATCTTAAGATTTAAATATTTCAATAATTCACATCTTAAAAAAACGAAGATTTCTCAATAGAATTAACTATGAGTGGCTCTGGTACCACTTATTGGAAATACAATGTTTTTTTTTTTAGATCTGAACATGAAACTCAGGTTGATTTTATCTGAATCAACATTGTAACACCCCACCTCCGTTAAGGTCACTCACAAAGGGAATGCCTTAACTTTGGTGGAGCATTTTTAGTAAACAGAACAGAAACATACAAGACATATAAAAACAGTACTTGAAAATTTTTAACTTTATTACAGCGGAAACAGAAATTAATATGTTTACATCCTTTCAATTTCAGAATTCAAGTACAAAATATCAGTCTTGTACAAAAGCCTTCAAAATACATAGTTTAAAATCATAATCCCCATGGAACGGAAGCTATACAGAGCCAAGCCATACTTTAAGCACTTCAAGCAAAGAGAAATCCGGATCAAGCTAAAGTATTTCCCTCCTTGGATAACCTGGGGGGGGGAAACGGAAGAAAGGAGGCGAAACAAGAAGGGTCAGACAAAAAGTCTGGCAAGTCCAGTGACTTTCAGCATATGAACAGATAATAATAATATGATATGAACATAAAACTGGATGTGAGATAACTATAACAGGTGTAGCAGATATAACAGAAAAACAGAATGATATAAACTATTGTTTTACACTTCTCTGCACTAATACTAGTATAGCAGAATTAGGTGTCACCCTAATGTCTAAATTGAAGCAGGAACGGGTACAGAATACTTTAACAGGAACAGAATGCTAATAATGGGCCTTTACTACCCGATCAGAAACAGACAGAAGAAGAAACAGATTTATCCCTATGGAGACAGAATGTGGAATTAGGTGTACACTAGTAGTGGGCCTTTACCACCCGAACAGACGGTACCACACAGAAACAGACAGGTGTTACCACCCAACAGAAACAGACGGTACCAACAGAAACAAACAGAACTAAGCGTACCCTAAAACCCTACCCCAAGCGATCGGCTCCCTAATACATAAATATCAACATAGCAGATAACAGATTTTATATGACTTAACGGATTTAACAGATTTAGCAACTTAGCAGATTTTGGCATATAACAGGTTAGGCATTTCAATCGACAAATTTAACAGATTAGGCATTTCAATCTAATTAGCAGTCTAGGCAATATAACATAACTAGTAGTTTAGGCAACTAGACAAATTAGCAGATTTAGAAAATTTAATATTCCTAAAAGTTCTATTTACATGCCTTGCCCAATCATAAATTGGCCTAAATTCATATGCTTACATAATTATCATGATTCACAACATATACTCCATGTTTGCATAAAGTTACATAGCACAGAATATGGACATAATTTTCCATATAACATATGTTCCAATTTTTGTTAAACTAGCATTTTACAGCAGATTCACATATAAATTATACCAAATATAACCATTAATTCCAATGCATGCCATATATCCAAAAATCCCTATTTAGGTGTAATCACAATAATAGATATCCTAATTAATGCAAATCTTTTACACCTAAGCTTCCATATCTTCTTCTTTTTAAGTCATGAATCATTATGCAAACTATACCCAACAATCTAAATCTTTAAATCATATCTTCTAAAAATCAAATCTTGACTTTTATATGCATTTTGTCCAAAGTCTCAAATCATATGTAATCTTACAGTGGTTCCTCTTCTTCTTTTATCACAGAATATACATAGGTCTAAAACTAGTTTATAACATATGCTTATTTTTTCTAATTAATTACAGATCTAAATAACATATGTTCATTTCTCTAATTAGTTACAAATCTAAATTACAACATACTCTATGCATGCAATATATAAATTACATGTTCATAGCCAAATTTATGCATCCAATCCCAAATCACATGTCCAATATATTTTATGCTTCATATCTAAAGTCATATGTTCAATTCAGTCTTGTCAAATTTCGCATTATTCATTAATTGTCCCAAATCTTGCGTTCATACGTTAATCTCTTTATGAGATTGGGCACAGGCTCGTGGTAGCCTGGCTATAGAAACAGAAAAGAAGAAAGGAATACAGAACAGTCACAGAAAACAGATCCAACAGAAAAGAATATATATACAACCTCAAACTCAGTTTTAAATGCATATCAAAATTATAATTAACGTTTATAGCGGAGAATAACTGCACTTGCCTTGATTGGATTGAAGAAAGAACTTTAACTTGTTGTAGAATCTTTGCAGAAACTTTAATCTCTAGTTTGAATTGAGTTGCTTAGGCTGATGTTGATTATCTTCTAGTTTTAATTCCAGTAGAGCAGAGACGCCATTTCTATTTTTAATTAGAAGAAGAGAGCAATGGAGGCTAGAGAATTGTGTAAGAAACCTAGGTAGAGTCTAGGGTCATTTTATAGAGTTTATGAACTGATTAGGACCATCGATGTTGCTTGGATTGATCGTAGACATTCATTCGCAAGAGGGACCAATTAGAGCCTGCCACCTAGCCCTAATGACAAAGCAGACCACAGAAAATCGACCAACATAGAATAGGCCAGCCAGGGTGGACTGGGTTCGACCTGGGTCTGGACCAGGTCGACAGCCCTGTCGACCTGGTTAGACCAGGTCGACAGCCCAGTCGACCTGGGTGTCTTAGGCGGGAGTTTTCCCGCCTTGGCCAATTGGGCCCGGTTTTAATTTTTAAACTGTTTTATTCTGTTCGAATTTTAAACTTAATTCAGAAACTTCCGAAGGCCATATCATCTTCATACGGACTCTGTTTTTCGAAAACTCGGACTCTATTTCGCGTATTTTTCCGAGACGAACGCAATGGCGTATCCCGTTTCCCTTAGTTCTTTGATTTCAAATTAATTATACTTTAATTTGTTAATTCCACAGATATAGAATACACAGGGTGTTACATTCTCCCCCACTTAAAAGGATTTCGTCCCCGAAATCTTCAAGTTAAGAAGAATGTGTCCTACCATCCAATCACCCATCTACTCAACCATCATCCACAAGCATCCATTGTCCTTAGAAAACTTCTAATGTTGTATGAACATATGCAAAAGTGTGTGTATATGTTCCTTATCTAATGCAAAGATCAGGCGGTCTACTGATTCAGTTGACCTCCTTAATGCGAATCATGTCAGTGCCATGAGTCCAACATGTATGCAATAGAATTCTGATGATATATATTATTTCTATATGAGTGCACAACCATTCACTCAAATGCAACATCCATGTGTTGAATCAACCATTTTGCATCCACAAGAATTGAAAAATGCTCACCCATCCATATGCAGTATGAGAGTGTTTTCGAGCCGATCTAGTGCCTAGTGTGTGTATATGCATCCACGGGCAACCACTAGCAACCACTTGCATCCACTTGCAACCATCAAACATAACATGTCTCAAACACATGTTTACACCCATTAGTTTCTACCTAAAGTTCGAAGATTCAATCGATAGGATACAGTCGAATGATGGAAGCGAGTACAGATAGAACGAAAATTTGGTTCCCATTAGACATGGGTCCTAATTATCGGCCCCAAAGACCGAAACCAATATCAAATTGACATCCTACGAAAACTCAGAATGTATGCGTCATACTTGACGCCTAACACAGATATCCCTCAAACCCCAGTCTCAAACAGATGATCCATAACCCTTATGGGTCTGAGTCTATAGCGGAATTCAGAAATAATACTAGTATTAAAGTGCAGAGTATCGATTACAAAATCAAAATACCAGAATCAGAAAAAGTCTTAACCCCATAATCAGATAAAGAAATTAAACCTACTATAGAAATTTTCCTATTTCTATCCTAGCCACTAGCCTCAAGAGTGTTCGCCTGCCCTCCTTGTCCTCGTCTCTTCGGGCAGTCCCTAGTGAAGTGTCCCATCTCCCCACAGTTGAAGCAAGCGCCCTTCCTTTTTCTGCAATCCTTGTTCAGATGAGTTGAGCTCCCACAAGTAAAGCACTTTTTCCCCTTCTTATCTTCAGACTTCTCATCCTTCTTTTGTGTTTCCTTTTTGGGCCCCGCTTTCTTATTCTGTGGTTCTTCCTTCTTTGTCTCTTTCGGGCCCTTGTCTTCCTCGTGCAGTAGTGCCATATCCACCAATTTCTCGTAAGTTGCTCCCATGGGTACATGGGTCATGGCTAGGCTGTGCAGTGGCTCATTCAATCCTTTAACAAAGCGGAGAGCCTTTTTATGCTGAGTGTTGACTAAATCCAATCCGAATCTTGCTAGTTGGTTGAACTGGTTGACGTATTCCTTGACCGTCATACTTCCTTGCTTAAGAGACAAGAACTTTTCCAATTGTAAACTTCGTTCAGCTTGCGAGAGGAATTTTGTCTCAAACCTTGTTCTGAAATCCATCCATGTCTCAACCGGCCTCTCGGCGTTAGTGACTTCCCACCAGTAGGAAGCTTCGTCTTTGAGCAGCCATACTGCCAACTGTACCTTCTGCCTATCGTCCACCTCGAAGATAACGAATAGATCCTCAATTTCTTTGAGCCAATTCCTTGCTTCTACGAATGAATCAGTTCCTTTGAAATCCTTCCCACCCATGGCCCTAAAATCTCTACAGATTTTTGAGAAAGCAATAGCACGAGGAGGGGGTGGAGGAGGGGGATCATTTGCTGGACCTGCAGCGGCGGTCCTAGCCTCAAGATATTGACGAAACCAACCGGGTACATGGACACCCTCTGGTATCTCAGATGCTTCAGACATGCTGAAACGAAAAAGGAAAGGTTCAATACAAAAAGGACTGAAAGAAAGATATATGGCTCTTGGGGATCATGTTTTTCAAAATAAGCTTTAATTTTGAAAATACTTCATTTTAAAACCTTTTTGAAAATAGTTTTCAAAAACTTTTATCTAATCTGGTAACCTTTAGCTCTGATACCAAGTGTAACACCCCACCTCCGTTAAGGTCACTCACAAAGGGAATGCCTTAACTTTTGTGGAGCATTTTTAGTAAACAGAACAGAAACTTACAAGACAGATAAAAACAGTACTTGAAAAATTTTAACTTTATTACAGCGGAAACAGAAATTAATATGTTTACATCCTTTCAATTTCAGAATTCAAGTACAAAATATCAGTCTTGTACAAAAGCCTTCAAAATACATAGTTTAAAATCATAATCCCCATGGAACGGAAGCTATACAGAGCCAAGCCATACTTTAAGCACTTCAAGCAAAGAGAAATCCGGATCAAGCTAAAGTATTTCCCTCCTTGGATAACCTGGGGGGGGAAACGGAAGAAAGGAGGCGAAACAACAAGGGTCAGACAAAAAGTCTGGCAAGTCCAGTGACTTTCAGCATATGAACAGATAATAATAATATGATATGAACATAAAACTGGATGTGAGATAACTATAACAGGTGTAGCAGATATAACAGAAAAACAGAATGATATAAACTATTGTTTTACACTTCTCTGCACTAATACTAGTATAGCAGAATTAGGTGTCACCCTAATGTCTAAATTGAAGCAGGAACGGGTACAGAATACTTTAACAGGAACAGAATGCTAATAATGGGCCTTTACTACCCGATCAGAAACAGACAGAAGAAGAAACAGATTTATCCCTATGGAGACAGAATGTGGAATTAGGTGTACACTAGTAATGGGCCTTTACCACCCGAACAGACGGTACCACACAGAAACAGACAGGTGTTACCACCCAACAGAAACAGACGGTACCAACAGAAACAAACAGAACTAAGCGTACCCTAAAACCCTACCCCAAGCGATCGGCTCCCTAATACATAAATATCAACATAGCAGATAACAGATTTTATATGACTTAACGGATTTAACAGATTTAGCAACTTAGCAGATTTTGGCATATAACAGGTTAGGCATTTCAATCGACAAATTTAACAGATTAGGCATTTCAATCTAATTAGCAGTCTAGGCAATATAACATAACTAGTAGTTTAGGCAACTAGACAAATTAGCAGATTTAGCAAATTTAATATTCCTAAAAGTTCTATTTACATGCCTTGCCCAATCATAAATTGGCCTAAATTCATATGCTTACATAATTGTCATGATTCACAACATATACTCCATGTTTGCATAAAGTTACATAGCACAGAATATGGACATAATTTGCCATATAACATATGTTCCAATTTTTGTTAAACTAGCATTTTACAGCAGATTCACATATAAATTATACCAAATATAACCATTAATTCCAATGCATGCCATATATCCAAAAATCCCTATTTAGGTGTAATCACAATAATAGATATCCTAATTAATGCAAATCTTTTACACCTAAGCTTCCATATCTTCTTCTTTTTAAGTCATGAATCATTATGCAAACTATACCCAACAATCTAAATCTTTAAATCATATCTTCTAAAAATCAAATCTTGACTTTTATATGCATTTTGTCCAAAGTCTCAAATCATATGTAATCTTACAGTGGTTCCTCTTCTTCTTTTATCACAGAATATGCATAGGTCTAAAACTAGTTTATAACATATGCTTATTTTTTCTAATTAATTACAGATCTAAATAACATATGTTCATTTCTCTAATTAGTTACAAATCTAAATTACAACATACTCTATGCATGCAATATATAAATTACATGTTCATAGCCAAATTTATGCATCCAATCCCAAGTCACATGTCCAATATATTTTATGCTTCATATCTAAAGTCATACGTTCAATTCAGTCTTGTCAAATTTCGCATTATTCATTAATTGTCCCAAATTTTGCGTTCATACGTTAATCTCTTTATGAGATTGGGCACAGGCTCGTGGTAGCCTGGCTATAGAAACAGAAAAGAAGAAAGGAATACAGAACAGTCACAGAAAACAGATCCAACAGAAAAGAATATATATACAACCTCAAACTCAGTTTTAAATGCATATCAAAATTATAATTAACGTTTATAGCGGAGAATAACTGCACTTGCCTTGATTGGATTAAAGAAAGAACTTTAACTTGTTGTAGAATCTTTGTAGAAACTTTAATCTCTAGTTTGAATTGAGTTGCTTAGGCTGATGTTGATTATCTTCTAGTTTTAATTCCAGCAGAGCAGAGACGCCATTTCTATTTTTAATTAGAAGAAGAGAGCAATGGAGGCTAGAGAATTGTGTAAGAAACCTAGGTAGAGTCTAGGGTCATTTTATAGAGTTTATGAACTGATTAGGACCATCGATGTTGCTTGGATTGATCATAGCCATTCATTCGCAAGAGGGACCAATTAGAGCCTGCCACCTAGCCCTAATGACAAAGCAGACCACAGAAAATCGACCAACATAGAATAGGCCAGCCAGGGTGGACTGGGTTCGACCTGGGTCTGGACCAGGTCGACAGCCCTGTCGACAGCCCTGTCGACCTGGTTAGACCAGGTCGACAGCCCAGTCGACCTGGGTGTCTTAGGCGGGAGTTTTCCCGCCTTGGCCAATTGGGCCCGGTTTTAATTTTTAAACTGTTTTATTCTGTTCGAATTTTAAACTTAATTCAGAAACTTCCGAAGGCCATATCTTCTTCATACGGACTCCGTTTTTCGAAAACTCGGACTCTATTTCGCGTATTTTTCCGAGACGAACGCAATGGCGTATCCCGTTTCCCTTAGTTCTTTGATTTCAAATTAATTATACTTTAATTATTTAATTCCACAGATATAGAATACACGGGGTGTTACAAACATCAAAACATACCTGAGTCTATAGCAATCTTATGAAGAGAAGATATGATTATAATCTTCCAAAGCAGCATACGTTCAAACAAGTAAAATATTGTTTCAAGATTGTTAGAAAATTACTTTGTCAATACATGATTGTATTACAAAGTTAAATATTTTGTCAATACATTATTGTATTGCAAATTAAACGGTAACAACAAACAATGTTGTTCAATAATTGTAACAAATTCAATGTTACTAATTTATTCAACAATTGTCACGTCAAACTGTGTTCATAGTAACCACAGAAAGCGCAACCGATTGTACAACAAATTGAAGCAGTACAGAACCGTCTTCAATAGAAAAGAAGAAGGAAGTAATGTCCGAGTCCAGAGATGTTTCTGTTTCCTTGAAACAATATTGCCATCGTATACACCAAAAGACGTTGTTGCAATTTGTTTCCCAAGGCCCTTATCTTTGACATTTTAATATATTTATTATGTCATGGCCAAGCCCACATTCATATCATCCCTCTCCTTTCTATTTTACATAAGCCTATTTGGCTTTTAGTATATTAAGAGAGATTGTGCTAATATTTATATGATGTGGGACTTTAAATGTTGCTATTTCTTCCTCTTCCTTATCTCTTCTTCTTCCCACTTTCCTCTTTCTTTGCTCATTCATTTCCAACAGCCCCTCGCCTAGGAAAGGGCCAGGTTAGACAATGCACAGGTTTCTTTTGAACATATCTGTGATTAAACACCCACATCCAAATCTCAAAAATAGAAAAGTCTGTCTTACTCGTCGGCTTATTAGAGCCAAGATTAAAACAATTGCTAATTATAACTTTTGATTAAATTAAATCATTAAAACACTTTTGAATAAGTTACAGAACTTTGAACTAATCTCTAAAGCATTTGTTCAATCATTTTAAAACATTCATTAGAGATTTGGGTAAGAGTTGTTAACTTTAAACTTTTATTTATCCGTTATTGAAAAAGTGTTTTGAAAATGTTGTTTTAGCTTAATTGATCAAAACGACTTTTCTATCACTGTAAAATTCATATATTAATCTTAAATAACTTTTAAAATATTTTAATATTATTACACATTTTTACGGGATTTAAAATGTCAGTGTCAAATAAGTGCATTTTCATGATTTCGAACTGCAAAACCGTGGTATTTTCTCAAAATTAGTTTCGGTCATAATTCAAAATCAACCTAATGGAATCTTGATACTTTTCACTTAATAAAAATTTGTGGTTATTAGAGTTTTAATAAAAAAAATCAAAGAATTTGGATTCATATTTTTTCGTATACAAATCCATTTTTTAAGGAGCGTAATCGTGAATTATTATTTCATGACACACCAAAATTTATTCAGATTTCATATTCTTTTCAAACTTCATATTAACATTTAGAGGTGTTTATAAGTCATTTCGAAAACATTTCAAACTATTTTCAAGAGGTTTAATCGTTTCAATACACCATTTCATTCACAATAACAAAGCGAGATTTTCTTTGTGCTTATCAACATATATTTAACATGATTTGTTAAATAATCCATAGAACAAACATATCATCAATCAAAACATAATAAACAATCATTATAACAAACATTAACGCCATTGATCATCATTATAGCAAACATAATTTTTCATTAATATATAGATGATTAGGATTATTCTAAAGTTAGTTTCTCACCTTCTTTGGTTTCGAAAGCTCATAGAATTTGCTATAGCTCAGCTATGATCGCATTGAAACTTCGTGGACCCCAGTATTGTTCTCTCGAATGCTTTGGTCTTGCTCCTCTCTTTCAAGTTTGGTCAGCCGTGGCTTGAACCACGTATTTTGGCAACATGATTGTAATGGTGATGTCGGTGGAGAAAGAGGTTAGTAGAAAAAAGATCATTTAAGTGATTCCACCAGCGTTTCCTTTGATTTCTACTTGATTTTCTTTTGGTTTCTTCTTATGCTTTGTTATTATTTTAAGAGAATTTGAAAGCCATTAGTGAAGCTTGAGAGGCGTAAGAACTGCTGAATTTATATGTAAAGAAATGTGTGAAAGTGCTGTGGTATTTATAGGTAATTGCTTACAAAATAAAATATTGGTTGGAAAATTGTTAAACCCCCTCTCTCCTCCTTTAGATTCGGCAGCACCCTGCTTCTCTCTTGCCTTACTTGTCCGTGTGTGTAAAATGATTTGATGTATGCACATAAGTGTAAGGGTATGATGTGTGCAAAATTAGTGTACTATTTTACTAAAATAAAATCCTTTTATTTTCATATGTTTACTCTTTTTTTATTTTACTTACTTTATCTAACCCTTTGTTAGCCTTGTCTATGTATGTTATCATGTTCATATATACATTTATATGTATGTACATGTGTCACAAATAGTTCACATTGTTGTACGATTTTTGTTTGTCAAACTGTTTAGAATCTGAAACCTGTTTATTAGTTAGGTTTTCAGTTTTCATTCAAAGTACTTATATAAATAAACAAAATTTGAAAATAAACTACTATCATATTTAAATAATCAAAACATTATTATCTAGGTATTAAAACTATCTATATAATAATTCCCACTAATTTTTATTTTGTCCGGCCGTAAAATTCCCAAATTACCCTCTCTATATTCATTTCTTTTATTCTAGGTATTTCCTTTCTATGTGATTTCTATTTTATTTGGTCCGACCATAAAATACATTTGTATAATTGAATGTTTACTAAAATGCATTGCACCGATTGTTTACAGCAAAAAATGAGAAATACAAACTATTCAATCAAATATATAAGAAGTAAACATTGGGAATTGATGTATATTTAATAAATAACTGTCGTTTTATTTGCTTGGGCTTTTAATGGTATGTAGAAAATGTTTCTGCCTTTATGGTCATTCCAATGCCCTTTAAAGATCTAATTTACTTAAAAATTAGATTTTTTATCTTCTGATAATGGATACATTCAAAACTGCCACGACATTTTTTGAATTTTGTGCAAACATTTAAATTATGTTTATTGAATTTGATATAATTTATGATAATTTTTACGTGAAATAAATTTATATTGCATCCAAATACACCTGTTCGATAAAAAACCAAAAACGCATCAAGAAATTGTTAATTCAATTATTGACACGAATTGATTATGAGTCATATTTATTGGCTCGTGTAATGCTCAGGCTTTTAATGGTTTGTCATGACATTTTCCCTTCTTTGACAATTGTTCCCACATTATACTTGAGTTACTTGAATTCTTAACCTTTTCATTTATATCTTTCATTAATTTCAATTCATCAATTTCAATTTCCATTTTTCATGCATGTCATTGAATAAATTTCCTTTTGTGCATTTCCCTTTTAACTAGTTCCATTTTAAAACTTACACTAATATGCATTTTCTTTTTCACATTATATGGTTTATGCTTATCATAACATGTATTAAGTATTCTTCTTGATTAGGACCACTACTCAACACTTGCCAGTATAGATCATACATTGGTTCTTTTTAGCATTACTATGTCAAGCACTAATGTATTTTCTTTAGAATAAGATAGATAAATGAATGACATAGACACAAATAACTGCCATATATTTGCATAAGCTTCTAATTATGTGTAGAAGATGTTTACATTTATATCTATTATTTCAATCCATGAAATTTCTTATTCTAAAGCTTGATAATTCTATAGCACTTATACACTTGCAACTAATTTCAGTTGTTATTTATATATACGCTTTCCATATATTCTAATATGTTTCATTGCTTTATTTCTTTTTATATTATGTACCACAGTGATATAACATTAATACCTTTACTCATTTGAGTAAAATAGATACAAGTTATTTGTATATAATTTTACAATGATATCTTAACATATATAAGTAATATCTTAACATATAACAATAATCTAACAATATGGACCATCATGTTTGACCAGCTAAAGAGATTGTACATAGCACAATATAAATTATTTTGGTCCCTACTTCTCCATATTGTCACACCCTCCTCATCTCCAAGCCTCTCTGTATTTTGATCAATGCTATTCCTCCCTATTGCAGTTCTATTTACTGGACATGATTTCTTCTAATTGCATTCGGTCAAGGTAACTCATTTTCTCAATTCATTTTTTTTCTACAAAGCCCCTTTATTGCGCAATTTTTTCCATTTTCCATTAGCTTTACTATTAACATTTTCTATTTTAGTAAATCTGGTTAAAATTTTCATTTATGTTGTGTTCCCACGTATTGATGATGATTAGATTGCTGAGTTATACTGATATTTTCACAACGTGCAGTAACATCTCTTGAATGACTACAAGATTTTTTACTATGCCAATGGACTCGATGAAGTTGATGGATTTGTTTTTGTTCTCATCATAAATTTGTGGTTCATTTGACTTTTTTTTACTTTTATGTGATATGGTGTATAACTAGAAGGTAATATAAGATAAGGCAACTCCAAATCAGCATCTATTTGTTATTAATAGATAAAAGAGTTTTATTGGCTTTCTAAATAAATATGATAGCAAAAGATGTTTAAAACTGCAAATATACCTCTATTTATGTAAGATTGAGCAACAACTACATGTTCTTTTTAATGGAAATGATCTAGTAGTTTGATAAAAATTGTAATTTCTTGAGCAGTAAGCAATCAAAAATTATTTTTGTTTAGTTACATAGTTTGAAGGTTATGTAAAACACAAGCACTCTGATTTTGAATAAATTGATCTTCATCTAATGTTCAGTGAGTATTTCAACCTTCAGCATGCACTTGTGATTTATTCAAAAAAAAAAAAAAAAAATCAAGATCAGAATTTTAGTGTCATTCTTACAAAAGCTACAGCTGTCCAATTTAAATGCAGTTTTCTCGCTACTAAACAAACCATATCACATCACAAAGTGGTATATACGGATACATATATAACTATATGTACACAGATGTATGTTTGTATTAATAATCCACTTACACATTAAAAACTTCCATTTTGGCAGGTAATATTTAATTTTAAAAAGATATTATATATTTTTCATTAGAATCTACATGATATAAATCACGTTAAGATGGCAAACAATGATTAATTGTAGTAGTTAAATTGGTTTGCTTCAGATATATAGACCTTTTTTAATCGCTCTTTAAAATTTCGCAAGTTTAGGATTCAGTTTTTACATATTGAAGTTTCTTATCGTGTTATTGATTTTTTGATATTTGTGGCAATGATTTTATTTTATTAATTTTGACTTTCATTGAAAGATGTTCCCTTATATAATTCTATCTTGAAGTAGATCACTATTCGTGTGTGGCGGTTGCTAAATTTTGTTTTTTTGGATTCTAAAAATGAAAATATCCAACGTAAAGATAATTTTGTTTGTATTTCCTTAAATAAAAGTTTCTTGCATACATCATACTAACTTAAGATACAATGTTTTTCTTCAACCTATTTTGATGCAATTTCAATCATGGTTTCCTTAATCTGCAATTTCTTCATATCTACCTTTGCTTCGGTTATTTATCACATTTATGCATTTGCATGTTTTTGATGCAGTTATTCTCAAAATTATGTTCAACAGAGGGAAGACATGTACGTTGAAAGTTTTATAACAACATGTTGTGCATTACATGTTACATGAGAAACTTATCAAAGAAATAATTATTTGATGTCACCATTGGCATTGACATGCATACTTGAACTTACAGTTGTTGATTATTGGTATAGACAAATCGATATAAGATGACACAAATTATGCACTTACCATGCTTAAGATGAAATAATGGGCAAGTTTTTTAATATAATTGTAGTTGTGTTCATATTTATTCAATGACATGCATGAAAAATGGTATGTTATAACATTTTCCCTTCTTTGACAATTGTTCCCATATTATGCTTGAATTCTTAACTTTGTCATTTACATCATTCATAAATTTCAATTTCAATTTCAATTTCCATTTTTCATGCATGTCATTTAATAAATTTCCTTTTGTGCATTTTCCCTCTAACCAGTTCCATTTTAAAACTTATACTAATTTGCATTTTCTTTTTCACATTTTACGATTTATACTTACCATAACATGATTAAGTATTCTTCTCGATTAGGACTACTACTCAACACTTGCTAGTATAGAACACATATCAATTCTTTTTAACATTACTATGTATATACTAAAGTATTTTCTTTAGAATAAGATAGATAAATGAATGACATAGACACAGAGAATAGATTTGTGTTATATACGAATATAAATAACTGCGATATATTTGCATAAGCTTCTAATTATGTGTAGAAGATATTTACATTTATATCCATTATTTCGGTTCATGAAATTTCTTTATGAAACTCTTATAATATTTCCTAATTTATGTTTTTTCATATGAAATTTCTTTATGAAACTCTTATAATATTTTTGAATTTATGTTTTTCCTAATTTAAAAAAATAAATTTTTTATTTTTTGATAATGGATACTTTCCAAACTACCACAACATTTTCTGAATTTAGCCCAAACATTCTATTTATGTTTATTGAACTTAATATAATTTATGATAATTTTTGCTTGAAATAAATTTATATTGCTTCCAAGTACACCTATTTGATAAACAATCAAAAACACATCAAGGAATTATTAATTCCATTATCGACATGAATTGATTATGAGTCAGATTTATTGGCTCATCTAATGCTCAGGCTTTTAATGGTATGTTATGACATTTTCCCTTCTTTAACAATTGTTCCCACATTATACTTGAGTTACTTGAATTATTAACTTTGTCATTTATATCATTCATCAATTTCAATTTCAATTTTTTATGCATGTCATTGAATAAATTTTCTTTTGTGCATTTTCCTTTTAACCAGTTCCATTTTAAAACTTATACTAATATGCATTTTCTTTTACACATTTTATGATTTATACTTACCATAACATGTATTAAGTATTCATCTCGATTAGGACCACTACTCAACACTTGCCAGTATATAGCATACATCGGTTCTTTTTAGCATTACTATGTCATCTACTATATCTTTAGAATAAGATAGATAAATGAATGACATAGACATAGAGAATAGAGTAGTGTTATATACGAACATAAATAATTGCCATATACTCGCATAAGCTTCTAATTATGTATAGAAGATGTTTACATTTGTATCCATTATTTCGATCCATGAAATTTCTTATTCTAAAGCTTGATAATTCTATAGCACTTATACACTTGCAATTAATTTCAGTTGCTATTTATATATACCTTTTCCATATATTCTCATATGTTTCATTGCTTTATTTCTTTTTATATTATGTACCACAGTGATATAACATTAATACCTTTACTCATTTGACTAAAATAGATACCAATTATTTGTATATAATTTTACAATGATATCTTAATGTATATAAGTAATATCTTAACATATAACATTAATCTAACAATATGGACCATCATGTTTGACCAACTAAAGAGATTGTTCATAGCATAATATAAATCTCTTTTGTCCCTACTTCTCTATATTGTCACACCCTCCTCATCTCCTAGCCTCTCTGTATTCTTAGGTTAGTACTTCTAAAAACTTTCAATATCGCACATATACATGTCTCTTTTATTTTTTTTCATCTATATGTCATTGATTATCAAAACTTAGCTAATTTTTCTTTTTTTCATAAGAACTCATGTCACCGACATATATGGAAAGATTTGGTAGCTTAAACTCTCTAAAACCTACTGATAATAAATATGACTGGAAAACCAGAGTTCGAGTTATTAGAATCTGGGAAAGTTACAGTAGTAAGGTGACAAAGAATATCTAGGAAGAAATCTCCTATTGTTAGATGACAAGGTAAATAATTATATTTAAACAATTTATTCTTTATATGTATATATATATATTGCAATCCCTTAATTATTCATTTTTTCAAATGTTTTTTACTGCATAAAATAGCATACCCGAATTCATGCTTTTATATGGGCAAATCATATTGAATACTTGAAGGACAAGTTGGAAGAAGGACAAATATAAATTCTTAGCAATTTGTGTGTCAAATCCTACAAAGCAGGATCTATTAAACCTAACCGCAACGATCTACAGATTTGGTTAACAAGATGTACCAAGGTAACCAAATTATTGAATTATGAGATGACGATACGGGAAAATGAAATTGATTTCTTTGATATTGCTGATATGAAAGAGTTATCACTAGAGAAAGACTAAGCTCAATTATTAGGTATGATCTAAGATACTTTAGACATATACACACATTTGTTTTACAATAAGTAGCAAGTTTCATTTATTTATTACTATTTATCAGATTTTATTGGAGTGCTCAAGTATAAGGATTGTGATATTTTAAAAGATGGCTTAAATGAGTTTGTGAATGCAAATGGCAAAGAGCAATACAATTTTATATTTGAACTTACAGATGGGAGGTTCGTATATATAACACTTTAAATGTTACGAATTTAAATCTTTATTTTGTTATATGCATAAACAATAATTTGCTTTCCATTTTTATGTTTTGACCGTTCTACTGTGAAATTTTGTTTTTGGGATGATTTTGCCAAATTGTTTGCCACCACTTTAAAAGAAGCTACTGAGAAAGCAGTTATCGTCATTGTGGCAAGTTGTAGGTTGAATTCATTTAAAGGTACAATTTTAATATGACTTTTATGTAATTCACAATTGAGAAAATTTATTAGTATATGTTTTGGTAGGATTTACCCATTTTTCTCCATCAGTCTAGCTCAATTCTCTCATCCATCGATCCAATTATGCTATCGACTATCAATTACTTTAGTGTGTGAAAATATAATAACATGACGTTTCTTATATTATAGAGCAACCTAATATGACCAATGTTGGTGCAACATGGTTTTTCATCAACTACAATAATCATCGTGTTCTTAAATGAGAAAGAGGTAAATTTGAGTTTTATTGAAATGTAATATAATGTATTTTTTAAATATAACATACATCAAAAATTAAATTTATAAAATATGTTGGTTGATATCATTGATTTCAATGAAGGAAAAGTTGATGTTAACGATATGATTACCGGAGATTATCAAATATTGAGCATTAGTGAGATAAGGAACTTGAAATCTAAATATATTGAGGTATGATCCCTAGACTTTAATAATTTTCATTTTTAATTTGTCATTCCTATTCAAGTAACTGAAGTTACAATATTTTATAAATTTTAGAAAGAAGTTATTTGTCAAGTAACCACTAGGAATGTAAAAGAGGAACAAACTTGGTATTATGATGCTTGCTTAGCATGTAATGATCAAGAAGTTGAGGAGAAAGATGGAAAGTATAAATGTCCTAATTGTAAAAGAAGCATATCCTATCCAGACATGAGGTAATTTTCTATAATGCTAGAGAAAAATTTACTTACTTTCCTACTAATAATTTATATATATATATATATATATATATATGTGTGTGTGTGTGTGTGTGTGTGTGTGTGTGTGTGTGTGTGTGTGTGTGTGTGTGTGTGTTTATGTGCAAATTTAGATTATGTGTTATTGTTGAAGATAATTGCGGCAGTGCTGCAATAATTTTGCAAGACCGTGAGGTTTACAGAATAGTTAAGAAAACTGTTTATGACATAATGAGAAATCAAGAAAAGGTATGTATAGCTCCAAATATTCTAGAAGAAAATTTTAATAATTTATTTTTTGATAAAATTGAATAAATTATAATATTCTTTCTAGCAAGGAAAGAAAAATGAATTCCCAACAATTTTGAAGTGTTTGGAGGGAAGGCAGTATAAAATTACTCTATGTGTTGGTGAGAATAATGTACACAGAGGTTCAAGCATGTACACGGCCATAGACATATTTGAAGGTTTTGAGTTGATTGGAAATTCTATGATAGGAAGTGAAGACGGTGCAGTTGCGTTACAAAGTTCACAGGTATTTTATTGTCACATACATACGTACATACATACATACATACATACATACATGCATATATATATATATATATATATAGTTGGTTAATTAGTTAGTTAGTCGTGTTCATTACACCAAGTTATTTTATTTCATTTATATGCAGATGTCTATACCAAGTTTCAGCACTGAATCTAAAACTAACATCAATATGCAAAGCTCCGGTACTGAAAAATCTACAAACACTAATAGTTTGAAGAGGAAAAGCAAAAAGATTGATAATGTTGCCAAGCTGCCATATATTTTTGACGACTTTAAGGATAAAAAAGATGATGAAAATGAATTTATTTCAAAACTGAAAGCAATTAAAAAAGAAAAAGTAAGTTATATATATTTGATGGTTAATTTATATACGGTGTAGATATTATTATTATTATTATTATATTGGTAAGGAATGACTAATTAATTGTTCATCTATTCAAATGTTTGTTGCACTACAGGAATGAAAATTATTCAAAAAGTGGAAATCATGAAGTTATGGTCGGAACAAGATTGGACTTGAACATAATTTTCATGTTTATTTTGTTTCGAATGGAAACTACTCATGATATTATACTTATTTATCTCTTTTTCATATTTATTTTGTTTGGAATGAAAACTACTCATGATCTTATATTTGTTTTGCTCTGAAAACTACTATTGATTAATGTATTTTTCCATTATGGATGTTTATTTTTATGTTGTAATTTGAAATTTTAGCTAGAATTCCTCTTATAAATATATAAAAAAAATTAAAACTAAATAACAAAGTATACATTGCATCATATATATATATATATATATATATATGATGACATCATATACACTTTTTTGCTTCATCGAAAAAAGTTATCATATTGTAGTTTGTATATAATTTATATAATATTACTTGAATTGTATCGCTTATATAATTTTAATGAATATTTGTTCAATTTTTCACGTTTAAAGATCACAAAATAAGTTTAAATTATAATGAATTAAGAACACGTTTTCAGAATAAAATCACAAATAATCATATTTTTTATATCTATGCCAAAAAACAACCATTCATAACAAAAAACTTAGAAGGATAATAGAATAATTAATCAAATAATCATTCCCGACAAAATTACTGTTGGGTGAACAACATGATAATTAATTATTGTTACTGCATAAATTATTAGATGGATAATAGAACAATTAATCAAAATAATCATCCATAATAAAATTATTATTGGATGAAAAACTGAACAATTTATTATTGTTTCCGCATAAATTATAATATTTAAAAATATATATGTAACTATTTAATATTAATTGCGTTACTTTCATTTTCTTTTATTTTTGATATTTAATCATTACAAATTTTTTTTTTAATAACATAAATTTTAATGCCTAGCAAAACGGGCAAAAAATACTAGTATCAAATAATGTTCGATAGTTATTTTTAAAATTTGGTATTATACCGATGAAGCGATACCGATTTTCCATATATTTTCATGTTACTTATATTCCTTTATAAAACTCATTCACTGTTGATGTGTTATTAGTATATAACATTTTTAAAATAATTTCTTATCATTTGAAAAGTTATTTGAATAATTATAATAATAGTTAAATCGTTTAAATCTTCATTTAAATCGTCCTTAAATCAATTATTAAATGAAATACCCTTATTTGGCAATGTCTTGGTATATTTTATTTTCAAAAAAAGTTACAAGACTATATGTAACGTTCTTGCTTATTTGGGGAAATAATTGTATGTATCCCAAATCGTTCGTGATCCTTATGGTTAGAAATTAGTTTTATTTATAAAACGATTTTGGCCATCTGATCGATATTTTTTCTATTGAAATCTTTTCTGGGGTAATTTCCCAAAATGAGTTCCTTATTATATATTATCACTTTAAACTTGATTATTAGTTAGAGTTAATTCATATTTGAAAATTTAATATAATTCAATTAAGATCAAATTCCGGGTTGTTACACTAACAGATGCGCCAATTCTGTTTTAGTTCAGCTTCCATCTTCCATTGTCACTTCTCAAAATCATTATTGTCTCTTCATTTATCTATAACCAATTGAGATGTTGAAGCTGTGTTTGAATCGCGTACATAGGACGCCACATTACTTGGGTTAAACCTTTATGGACCGTCCGAGATATTACCCAATTTAGATATTTTCTCAAACATTTATCAACACCGTTAGCTCCGTTATTGAATGTTATTGTAGAATCTTAATTCAAATATCAAAATTAAATCAAAACTCATAGTCATAGTGGAAGAGGAGACCAGTGATAAACTGCCAAAAATAACTGATTTCAATAGCCCAATCGCCAAAACAGAAATTAACCATTCCAAAATATGACTGTCTATAAAACTTGTGATAATGGTAAAATAAATCACACACAAAATTTATAGTGGTTTCATTAATGACTTGTTAGTGTGCATTCATTTTGAATGGAGATTTTATTACCACAATGAAAAAAGTAAAATAGATTGATACAAACTAGATGTATAGAATAGAAGAAAATAAACTAAGGATAAATACTTTGATTTCCTTTGAGGTGAACCCTTGAACATGTTAGGAAAGCTATCTCTTTGAATCTGGTACTAACTTATAAATGGAGTATTTTCATCATGGAAAATTATCAATTTGTCCCTTGAAGCCTTCATAATTTTCTTAAGCAAACATAACGAGATAATAGTAGATCAGATGTCTGACTAATGGATTCAAGCCAGATATCTGGGAAACACATCCAAATATTTGGTTTTTGTGCACTCGTGTGCACGTCTTTAGCTTTGACTCACCATACCTTAAGCATCCGTACTCCAATCCACGAATCATTTTTGTCAGTACTAAGCTATTCTCAACCACTTCAATTCACCATATAGTACACCAAATTTCAATAGTGTCAATAATCCGTAGTATAATTCTACTTGTGCAAACTTGAGTCTTCTATTTTTGGAGTACCATATTTTGAATCTTTTTTATACATCTTTCTTCATTAGTAATATAATCAAAAAAGACTTTTATACTTTGAACCTCATATTTTGCCCGTTAGCTTCTTACTATATGGAAGATTGAGCTTTACGTTTCTGGACCTATGAGAGGAACATGGCACCTTTTGTTGGGACCTTCTTTGAGATTGGTTACGTCCATGATTTGGAATGGTTAACTTAGTTTGCCTTTACCTTCACAGCTTGTAATTAGATCTCTTCTATTTTGTTCTTTTAGTAGTGATCGGACACTTCAAACTATATTAGTTACTCTGCACATGTACAGAGCATTTGTTTCTCTTTCTTTTCAATAATAAAATGGTATCTATAAAAACGGTATGCCTTGCCCTCCCCTCCCCCCCCCCCCCCCCACAAAAAAAGAAAAAGAAAAAATAAGAACCTTTTATATTGCTAGAATATTTTCTTGCGTTCGATTCACTTGTCTTTTGTATATGGCTTGGGGTTCCTTATGTGCTAAGTATTTTTTGTTAAGCTGACAATTTCATAAATAAAGAACGGCGACTTTACAAGCATATGATATACCTCTATCTGTTATGTTGGGCTGCGTCCCTGGGCTAGGCCCATTTTCTCTTTTTTGTTTATATAAACGATCAGTTTACATTTGTACAATGTATGAAACATTCTATCATTCTCAGTTTTACTTCACAAAGCAATAAAAACTTTTCACGTTCATTTTTCTCAAAATCTCAACTTGGTATCAGAGCAAATTTTATGCTTAACAGCATTAGCTCAATTTCTGAATATCACTAAATCTCAGATCGTGTTATTGCTGAGATTGTTTGTCCATCAGAAAGGTTTCATCATTTGGAACCCTCTCATCAAAGAATTGATCTCATCCTTTGAGAGTTGTTGGCCACAATGTAGAGAATTGTGCCTTACCAAGAATCGCTTCTGGCTGCATCAAATCTTCACAGTGAAGCGTTTGTGGTAAATTCATCTGAATTGTCCAAGATTTCCGATCAAGAACTTAAAGAAACAATAGCAGTTGATCAAAGAGCCATCCAGGCAAATTAGTCAGCAGTTTTCTATTGAGATTCGTTCAAGAAAACTCATCATTCGAATTCACAAGGTTGCTACACTGATCAACCACAAAATTTCTTTGAATTCTCAATTCAAGAAAAATCTTAATTCAGAATTTATTACTTGTTGCTGATCTCAAAAAATTGTTCTGTCATGTCTAACGAAGGTGGTGGTGGCAATGCAACACCAAGTTTATCCACTTTAAGAGCATCAGTTACTCAAGAACAGCATGATCCTATCCAAGATTTGATGAAAGCTATCACTAAACATTAGAGTCAACTGATTTCCATCCAACTCGATGAATCCAATTACCTGTTGTGGAAGTTACAAATAGAAACAGCAGTCAGAGGGTGTGGTCTTGAAGATTATATTTTTGGAACAAAAATATTACCACCAAAATTCATTCGAGATAATGAGGAAAAGCTTGTGCCAAATCCTGAATTTTTGGCATATCAGAGACAAGACAGTTTAGTTTGTTCGTGGATGATGTCATCCATTGGCTCAACCATATTGCCACAGTTGATTGGAGCCAAAACTGCACAAGATGTTTGGTCCACTATTGATAGAAATTTTTCTGCACAATCTTCTGCTCGAATAATGCATTACAGAACACAACTACACAACATTAGAAAAGGAGATTCTACTATGAATGAGTATCTTCTTAAAGTAAAGAACATATGTGGTCAACTAAATTCTGCAGGTCAAAAGATACCTGAGTCTGAACATGTGTTGTCTATTGTTAGTGGATTAGATGATGATTTTGAAGTTGTTTCTGCAATCATCTTATCCATGGATCCTACACTATCTTTACAATATGTTTATTAAACCTTATTGGCACATGAAGGTAGAATTGATCACAAGAAAAGTGTCAATTCTGACTTGTCAATTAACTACACTGCTTATGGCAGAGGAAAAGGTCAAGGAAATGTGCCAAGAAATCAATCAAATGTTCAAAGAGGTGGCCAGTCTAATCGTGGCAGAGGACGAGGAAGAAGTAACAACAACAACAACAACAACAACAACAGGATTAGATGTCAAATTTGTGACAAATTTGGACATAGTGCTAACAAGTGCTACTTTAGATACAATTCTAATTACAATTCATCTCAATCAGGCAGTAGTTCAAGTGTGAACATGGTGAATGTGCAAAAAGACAACAATAAGAATCAGACTGAAAGTGTGAATGCAGACTCTACAGCAACTGCTGATGACATTAATGATGATAGCTGGTACCCTGACACAGGAGCAACCAATCATGTGACTAGCAATTTAAGCAATCTTAATCTGGGTAACAAGGAATACAAAGGTATGCAAAACTTACTTGTGGGTAATGGCAAAACTGTTCACATCACACATACTGGAAATGCAAGTATTGATGGAACCAAATAGTTAATTCTTAAAAATTTGCTAAGAGTTCCATCTATAAAGAAAAATCTTATAAGTGTTTCCCAGTTTGCAAAAGATAACAATGTTTACTTTGAATTTTACCCTAATGCTTGCATTGTTAAAGATATACTAACACAGAAAATTATTTTGCAGGGTAATGAGTATAAAGGACTATACATATTTAATGTGACAAATTCTAGTTCACATATGTTAGACAAAAAGACATGTATATTGACAGTTATGGATAACTCTAGTGAATATAAAGATTTCAGTTTATGGCATTGTAAACTAGGCCATCCTAGTTTAAAAATTGTCAAACATATAATGTGTAGCAATAATTTTTCAGTGAATAAAATTCCTTCTACATATTTTTGTACCTTTTGTCAAATGGGAAAGAGTCATAAACTTGCATTTCCAGAATCTCAAACCAGTTACATAAAGCCACTTCAATTAATTGCTACTGATTTGTGGGGACCAGCACCTATAAGTTCTGATTATGGTTATAAATATTACATCTCTTTTATAGATGCTTATTCTAGGTATGTTTGGATATACATGTTAAAAACCAAATCAGATACTTGCAACATTGTCACTCAATTTATCAATAGAATTGAAAATTTAACTGGTACACATGTTGGTATTTTTCAGACTGATGGTGGAAAGGAATTTTACCTTTAAAGTATTTCTTTGATAAAAAAAGCATATGTCATAGAACTACATGTCCATATACTTCTGAGCAAAATGGAATAATTGAGAGAAAACATCGACATATTATTGAAACAGGTTTAACTTTGTTAGCACAAGCCTCTATGCCTTTAAAATTTTGGCCAGAGGCATTTAATACTGATGTTCATTTAATTAATCTTCTACCTACAAAGGTTCTTGATTATAAATGTCCTTATGAAGTGTTAAATAAAGTTAAACCAGATTACAAATTTCTAAAAGTCTTTGGTTGTCAATGCTTTCCAAATTTGAGACCTTACAATACTCATAAGTTAGATTTCAGATCTACTCCTTGTACTTTTCTGGGGTATTGTAATAATCAAAAAGGCTATAAATGTTTAGATAGTAGAGGAAGAATTTATGTGTCTAGACATGTTAGATTTAATGAACAAGTTTATCCTTTCAGTCAGTCAAATATAAAAACAACTGCTAAAGTTATAAATCCAAGGCAGTATATACCTGACATCCAGAAGAAATTGAGGTAATTCTGCCATATCATCAAAGGAAGAATGATAACAATATCAACCCTCAACACACAGTGTCCATCACTGATGGTCCAGGTCAAGAGTCTCCTGGTATGCCAGAAAATGAGAATAATCAGCAGCATCAAGATCAAACAGGTAATACAGGTGATACTGGAAATAATGGATGTGCAAGCAGTTTACTTGAATCAAGTGCAGATTCTACTAGCAATAATAATGAAAGGTATACTGATATAGGTAATGTCAATGTTCATCCTATGTTGACAAGAACTAAATGTGGTATCTTCAAACCCAAACCATAAAACTGTAAGTGTGCAAGAAGAACCAATTTCATATACTGATGCAATTCAGTATGATGAATGGAAAACAACTATGAATGATGAATACAATGCTTTGATTAAAATTGAAACCTGGACCCTTGTTGAAAAACCCAGTAATAATAATATTATTGGGTGTAGATGGGTGTATAAACTTAAGAAGAATGCTGATGGTTCAATTTTAAAATATAAAGCAAGGCTAGTCACAAAAGGGTATTCACAACAATATGGCTTTGATTTTTCAGAAACTTTTTCACCTGTCGTGAAACCCTCATCAATTAGAATTATTTTAACTATTGCTTTATACAAAAATTGGAGCATCAAGCAATTGGATGTGAATAATGCATTTCTTAATGGTGTTTTACAGGAGGAGGTATAGATGGAACAACCTCAAGGCTTTACTCAAAATAGTGACAGAAACTTGGTGTGCAAGCTTAATAAAGCTATCTATGGGCTTAAACAGGCTCCCAGAGTTTGGTTTGACAAACTTAAAGTAACTCTTGTCAAGCATGGATACATTTCTACCAAATCTGACAACTCTATTTTCACTAAGTTTACTGTTACTACAACTACTTATATACTTGTTTATGTTAATGATTTTATTATTACAGGGAACTGTGTTGCTGAAATCAATGATATTACAAATATTCTCAACTCAGAGTTCTTAATCAAAGATTTAGGAAATCTGGATTATTTTTTGGGCATAGAAGTAAAAAGAACAAATATCTCTGAAATGCATCTTAATCAGAGTAAATACATTTCAGAAATCTTGCTCAGGGCTAATATGCACAAAGCTAACTCTTTGCCTACACCAATGGTTACTAGCAATCAGTTATCTAAATATCATGGTGAAGACATTCAGAATGCAAGATTATACAGAAGTATTGTTGGTGCTTTGCAATATGCTACAATTACAAGACCAGATATTGCTTATAGTGTTAATAATGTCAGTCAATACATGCAAAAGTCATTAGACAGTCATTGGAGGGCTGTTAAAAGGATTCTGAGATATCTAAAAGGGATTATCAGTCATGGTCTCATTTTAAAGACAAGCAATAATCTCAATATAAATGCTTATGCTGATGCTGATTGGGGTTCAGATCATGATGATAGAAAGTCAACGTCAGGTTATTGTATATATTTAGGAAACAATCCAGTGTCTTGGAGTGCAAAGAAACAAACTACAGTGTCAAGATCTAGCACAGAGGTTGAGTTTAGATGCGTTGCAAGTACAGCAGCAGAAGTTATGTGGATCGAATCTTTACTTAGTGAACTCAATATCAGATCTAACAAAATTGCAACTATCTGGTGTGATAATGTGAGTGCCATTTCATTAACATCAAATCCAGTGTTGCATTCGAAGACAAAGCATATAGAGTTGGATTTATACTTCATTAGAGAGCAAGTGATTAACGGAAAAATTAAAGTCGGATATATACCTTCAACACATCAAAAAGCGGATATACTTACTAAACCTCTGTCAAAAATGAATTTTACAAGGTTGAAGGAAGAGCTAAACGTTGCTGAAGCTGACCCAAATCGAAGAGCTCAGAGACTGGTCTATATTCTAGAATGACTTCGTGTTATTGTTCGAGAGTGATCTATGATAACATTAATAAAAAAATAAATTACATTGAGAGTGGAGGCTGATAGAAGTCAAAACTCTTGACCCTAAAATAACACAAGAGGCCTTTATATATAGGCAAAACATAAAACAAAAGACTATATTGCCCTTTAGTAGAATATTAATTACGCTAACATCCCCCCTCAAACTCATGATGCGATAGCAATGAGCATCGAGAGTTTGTCAGTCAAAAACCGGAAGCGTGAAGATGACAAAGATTTAGTGAACAAATCTGCAAGTTGCAAGGAGGAAGAGACAAATGGCAATGTCAATGTGCCATTCTGAAGATGGTGGCGAGTAATATGGCAGTCAATCTCAATATGCTTGGTCCTTTCGTGAAAGACGGAGTTATGAGCAATCTGAATAGCACTTTTATTATCACAGTACAAAGGAGTTGGTCGTCGCAAAAAAACACCCATATCAGCAAGCAACCATCGTAGCCAAACAATTTCACAAGTAGTAGAAGCCATAGCACGATATTCTGCCTCTGTTAAAGACCGAGATATAACATCCTGCTTCTTACTTTTCCAAGAGATTAGATAATCTCCTAGAAAAATACAAAAGCCAGTAGTGGATTTGCGATCAGTAGGATCACCAGCCCAATCTGCGTCAGAGTAAGCACATAACTCTAAAGATGAAGTAGAAGAAAGCAAAAGAGTCTGAAACTGAGTGCCACGGAGATATCTCAAAATGTGAATAACAACAGCCCAATGAACTGTAGTAGGAGAAGTAACAAACTGACTGACTATGTGAACAGCATATGCAATGTCAGGGCGAGTGATAATGAGATAAACCAAACTTCCAACAATCGTTCTATAAAGACTAGGATCTGGCAATGGATATCCATCAGTAATAGAGTATCGAGCATTGAGCTCAATTGGAGTATCAACAGTCTTATTATCTGAGAGACGAGCGCGCTCAAAAATGTCAGAAATATACTTAGATTGAGAAAGAAGATAACCTTTTGGAGAAGAAGCAACTTCAATACCCAAGAAGTAACGAAGGGGACCTAAGTCTTTCATAGCAAAACATCGAGTCAACTCAGACTTCAACAAGTTAATTCCAACAACATCATCGCCTGTAATAATCATATCATCAACATAAAGAGAAAGCAAAATTCGACCAGCCGAGGTACACTTGACAAACAAAGCAGAATCATGGTTACTCGAGCAAAAACCAAGAGAAGTAATCACAGTAGAGAATTTCTCAAACCAAGCACGGGGAGCCTGTTTGAGACCATAAAGAGCTTTCCTAAGTTTGCAGACTTCACCAGGTTGATGATCAATACCAGGAGGAGGAACCATATAGACTTCTTCATGAAGATCTCCATTCAAAAAGGCATTTTTAACATCCATTTGAGTAACATTCCAGTGGCGAACAGAAGCAACCGCAATAAGAGTTCGAACTGTAGTCATTTTTGCAACAGGAGCAAAAGTCTCCTCATAATCCATACCATATTCTTGAGAATAACCTTTAGCAACCAAGCGAGCTTTATACCTTTCAATAGATCCATCAGCTTTAGTTTTAATCTTATAGATCCAACGAGAACCAATAGCAAGTTTTCCTGCAGGAAGAGGTACTAAATCCCAAGTATGAGTCTGATGAAGAGCAGTCAGCTCCTCAGCCATAGCACGTTGCCAAAGAGGATCACAAACCGCATCTTTGAAAGATGAAGGCTCAGAGAGACAATGTATAGAAGTAAGAAATGAAGAAAATGAACTGGAAAGACAAGAATATTCAAAATCAGGTCGCCTAGTAGACTGGTGATTTCTGATAGGATATCGACGTTCACTAGTATCTACTGTCTCAGAAGGTGATTGGGTGGTTGTTAAGTCAATGGAAGTGTCTGGATTTTCAGCAGGAAGTAGCTCATCATCATCAGCAGTGAAAGGATCAATATGAACAATATCAGACATAGATATATTGTGAGTACGATCAGGAATAGTAAAATAAGGAATATGTTCAAGAAAAACAACATGACGAGAAACATATAACTTGTGACTGACTGGATCAAAACAACGATATCCTTTTTGTCCTACACCATAACCAAGAAAAACACATATAGCAGATCGTGAAGTTAGCTTACTCCGTTGGACATGAGGAAGAAGAACAAAGCATGTGGAACCAAAAACACGAAGAGAAGAATAATCTGCTTGACAACCATACAACTTTTCATAGGGGGACAAGCCAGAATTATGAGAAATAGGAATTCTATTAATCAAATAAACAGAAGTAAGAGTTGCCTCTCCCCAAAATTCACTTGGAACACTAGCAGATAATAAAAGAGATCGAGCAGTCTCAAGAATATGTCTATGTTTCCTTTCAGCAACCCCATTTTGTTCAGGAGTATCAGTGCAAGAAGTCTGATAAATTGTGCCATCTAAAGCAAGAAGTTCCTTAAAAGCATGAGAAGTATATTCTCCCCCTAAGTCAGATCTGAAACATTTAATAACAGCTCCATGCTGAGTTTTAATAAGAGATCGAAACTCATTATAGATGCCAAAAAATTCTGAACGACGTTTCATAAGATAAATCCAACAATAACGAGTGTAGTCATCAATAAAAGAGACATAATAACGAGAGCCTCCCTTTGTAGAAACAGGAGAGGGTCCCCAAACATCAGAGTGAATAAGATCAAAAGGTGCAGTAGAAACTGTATTACTTTGGGGAAAAGGTAAAGCAGAGAATTTTGCAAGTTTACAACCACTACAATCAGAAATGTCATGAGTTTTCAATTCTCCCAAAACTCCTGTAGACGCTAAGAATTGCAATCGAGACTTAGATACATGGCCCAAACGAGAATGCCACAAATAAAACATAGAATATGACTGACTCAAACGAAAAGACGAAACATCCACACCTGGAACAGAAGCTGCAATCTCTGAAATCTTAGGATCTTTGAGCTGATCCAATACATAAAGTCCTCCTTCTCTATGGCCGGTCCCAATCACTTTCTGAGACGTTGGATCCTGAACATAACATTCAGAAGAATAAAAAGAAACCAAGTTGCCATTCTCACAAATTTGACCAACAGAAGCAAGATTTAATGCAAGTCTAGGAATGTGATAGACATTAGATAATGACAAAGATGGTGTAATGACTGAACCAACACCTTGCACGGGCATATATGTACCACTAGCACTCATGACAGGTACAGAAACTTTAGGAGCCAAAGAAGTGAAATCGGAGAAATTAGGAGACATATGATTCGAAGCACCAGAATCTAAAATCCAGGTAGAAGAAGATATACCTGATGAACTAGATGACAAACCTATTTGAGACGAAGCTGATATGGCATGTGGCTAAGATGCAAGGAACTTCTAAAATTGTTCAATCATTGATGGATCTAAAGCAAAATAGATAGAATTCCAATACACATAATTCTGAAATTATTCAATCATTGATGGATCTAAGGAAGAATAGACAGAATTCCAATATGCATAATTTTTACCATCTACTTGAAGCGAATTATCTCCACTTACTGCCATTTTAATAACAAAATTCAAAGAACAAACAACCAACTTTCCAATTCGACACAGAGAAAAAAAAAAACAATCAGGTTTAACTTCAACTTCAGGTCAATAACTTCAGGAAATTCGGGTTCAGAGACTTTAACTTCAGGTTTAACAAACCAAAAAGAAAATTCGGGTCACAGAGAAAACAAATTCAACAAATCCAAAAAGAAATTCGGGTTCAGGTAAAACGGGTTCAGGGAAATCGGGTTCAGGGAAAACGGGTTCGGGTTCAATGAAATCGGGTTCAGGTCTGGGCTTCGTTGGTGCTTTGGGTCTGAGAGGAACGAAGGCTTTGGGATTCTTGTCTTTGGTCAGGAACGAAGGCTTTGGGATTCTCGGATCTCAGAGGAAGGATGGATTTGGGAACGTTGGTATTCTGGGCTTCGGGTATGGACGCTGGCAGCAAGGGAACGACGGATTTGGATATTGGCGGTATAGGATTGGGAACGGTGGTATTCTGGCTGCAAAGAAACGACGATGGCTTCTGTGATTGATGACGAACGGCTTTGGGATTCAAGTGGGATCGTCGATGGTTGCAAAGGAACGGAGGTTATGAACTTCAGGTTTGGAAACTCAAAGGAACGGTGGTTATGAACTTCAGGTTTGGAAACTCCGGTAGCTTCAGATTTGCGATGGGAAACAGAGAAGAATAGTCAACAGAGAAGATTTGCGATGGACTTTGAACTTTCTTCAGAGATTAAAAAAAATACCAACAGAGAAGAGTAGGCTTTGATACCATGATAACATTAATAAAAAAACAAATTATATTGAGAGTGGAGGCTGATTGAAGTCAACTCTTGACCCTAAAATAACACAAGAGGCCTTTATATATAGGCAAAACATAAAACAAAAGACTATATTGCCCTTTAGTAGAATATTAATTACGCTAACAATCTAATTAGCTCAAATTGAAGACAGGTCTCTCGATTTTACTTCAGATTTGTTCAATCGCCGTGAATCGCCATGTCTGGAAGCCATTTGTTTTGTTTCGTGGCAAACTCTAACCCTACTAGGGTTTGAAGGGGAAAATAAAGAACAACGGCTTTACAAGCATATGATATACCTCTATCTGTTATGTTGGGCTGCGTCCCTGGGCTAGGCCCATTTTCTCTTTTTTGTTTATATAAACGATCAGTTTACATTTGTACAATGTATGAAACATTCTATCATTCTCAGTTTTACTTCACAAAGCAATAAAAACTTTTAACGTTCATTTTTCTCAAAATCTCAACTTTCATCAGATATTACTAGAATATTTGGTAAGTTCTGAAACACAAAATCATGTTGAATTGGGATGGTGGGGCTTAAATTCTGGACTGTAGTTGATTTTGGTCGGTAGCCAGTTGAATTATAGTTCCACTTTATTGAAAGAGATACATGCATATAGCCATTTACATGTTTCATTTCCATTCTTTTATTTGAGCCACCAACATTGCTTGGTGCATCTCTCTTTTCAAATAAAATATTCGTTAGGCAAGCCAGCATGAACTCCCTTAAATCTCAGCAGTTGCACAACTTTACTAAGGCATTTCACTGTCACAAAACTTGTAGTAATTTTGATAAACAAGCGTTATTTCTAATTAAGAACAGCTTTTCAAAACTACTGAATAATCACGTCAACTATGTTCTAATTTTTGCTCAGTTAGACGTCCATGTAAAGATAATTTTTTTCCTTTGTCATTCTGCTTTTTGAATTTTATCCTTGTGCTTCCAGCACTTTGTGGCTACTTTATTCTGTTCTGACATATTGTCTTCCAACTATAGTATAACTAGGTTGAAATTACTGTATTCAAGTTTCATTAAGTACTCAAAATTCTATGCACTGGCCCTCATTTTATCATCTTTTGCTTGGCATTTCAAGTACTTAATTTCTGTTTCCTTATACAGTCAGATGTTTCCAATATTCTTCTAAATTGATTGGCGCCAATCTGAATTCCTATAGTTCTACCTGAAAATATGAAAATTTAATATCACATTCTGTAAACAGTTAAAGCCAAAAGTTTAGGACCTTTGAGCCACCAGTTCATTGAAAGCATGAATGAATTGGTGAATCATAAGTTGCATCTATTAACATGCCATTGTTCGTGATGCATAATCAACAATTTTTCTACTTGGTTTGTTTATATTGTTAGGATTGTTTCGCATGCTATTAAGGAGGAATGACGGATTGGAATTAATAGTCTCACGTCATGGACTAAATTGAAGGAGTTAAGTATAAACATGAGTTGGTATGCATGTAACGTCAGAGATTATTTTTGTTATATCGGAGTTGTGTATCAAGACTAAAAAAAATACTCGTAGGATGCAAGTTAAAGTGGAGACTGTTAGGATCACATGCACATGTCCTAGAAAGGCGATAGAGTAAGGAAATTTGACACCCTATTTTTTCTGAAGTTGAGTTTTTGGTGGTAGTATATAGCATACTAAAAGTTAGCATGTCCATTGACTCGAACTTGTTATCTTACCGATCAAAGTTTGATAACCTTACAGATAGTGGTGCCGAACATAAACAGTATTTATGAACTTTGATGATACTATCAATTCTTTTTATCTACAGTAGCATATAGGTGAAATCATATGTTTTAGTTAACAGTGTCTACAATAAACCGTTTTCTCTTCATTAATGTGTTTTCTTTAACTCTACTCGGTTATTATCGGATAAAACTCCTTAGGTTAGAGATGAAACCATGAGAAAGCTTTGCTAATTCAGTCAAGATTTTCGAGCTGAAGAGCATTGGCAAAAGATTGATGCAAAGCAATAATGTACATACGTTGCTTCATCAAGCTTCAATTTCTAACATAATTTTATGTGTATGTTGATCTTTAAACAATGCAGCCATGCTGTATAAGAGTTTTACAGGTGCTTAGCTAAATAGAAAAATATAACATTCTGCAGTAGAGCTGATAAATCTTAGTTTGTCATATAGTCGCCTGTATTTTTCATTTAATATTTTCTGCATCAGAAGTACTGCAACAGTAATTTGAGGATGAAAGAGAATCATGAAAGTATTTTTTTGTGGGTTACCAAGCGATACTTTACTGTTGAATTAGGTGTAACAGTGTGAAAAATTGAAACAACTTGTGGATATGAAGTTATGAACAGTGTTGGAATTAATAATAAGAATGGCCTCTACGACTATGAGAAAAAACATTGGATTCCTAATAATGTATACATCAATGCTTAAATTTTGCAGCTAAAACCAGACAAATAAAATAAAATCTGAAGATCAAAAGAGTTGGTAGATATTCAAGGGCTATCTTTCGTGTGTATTTGGTACCGAGACTTGGACAAGACAATATATATGGACAGGACTATGTGTCCCAGTTCCTAATTCATTACTTTCATTTTGATCCAATAGAAGATATGTATACGAACGTTGTAAATTTTGATGAATAAACAGTGTTACAAGTTATGTTGTACCGGATCGTAGTTATATTGTACAGGGTTGTAGTTATATGTTTGTATTCAAAGTTGTGTTGTATTGAGTCATAGTTATATGTTGAAGTTAAATAGATTCGAACGTCTCATGTTTCAAAGAAATCAATATGATTTATAAACGATTTCATATATAGCGACTTTCTAAAAATTTGATTAGAACGTAACTCATAATTTATAATATGAAATCTTCATTTTTTCTCTTCTATTAGAAAAATATAGTTCAATACATTCAAATGTTTATTGTTTCAAAGAAATACGACTTATAACGAATCATGTACACTCAGTTGAAGCTCAAAACTTAAAACTACGACCTATCACGACTTTAAGAACTCATTTTTAATTATATTATAAATTATACATTCAAACATCGTTTAACTACTAGGAATACCAATACCAAACATACAAATAGCCCAACCAAACACGGTAAACCGAATGACAAATCCAAATAGCCGAACATACCAAATAATTATACATACGATGTTTCTATCTAAAGATACCAAATAATTAACATACCAAAACATAACAAATAATTATACAAATACTACTATCCAAACATACCAAATAATTAAACATACCAAATCCGAACATACCAAAAAATTATACAAACACTACTTCTATAACCAAACATACGTGCACTAGTCTCGCATCGACCGTCTGACTAGTGGTGTGGAATTTGAAGACAAACCGCTGCTGTTACTACTTCTGTTTCGTCCCGCACTGGCTGAAGCGAGTAATGTAGATACTGATTGCGAGGAACCATGTGCAAATTCTTTATTTGCTACTGGAGGAGGAGGAGGGGGGTAGACCTGCTGGAGGTGGAGGAGATGGTGGTCTTGGCCTATCATGTTTATTTCTGCTCAAGATCATGTCTAAAATCTTTTGAATATTTGTGCACAAAGCCTTCCCCTCCTAGTCTCTCTCCCTTTGACAAGGCTTTTCTGCTTCTTCCCATGCTCGGTTAATACCGGCAACCTGTAAATTTAAAAGAAAATCAGTTGCATAAAATAAATGCAATTAATTATAAATAATACTATCCACATCAACTTATCACGTTCATCTCCAGTGGTGCTCTGAGAACGTAAGGTACTAACGCCGAATCAACTGAAGGCTGAAGGACATAGCGTCGTGTAATGTTCCAGTACCACCTCATGTACTGCGCCATAGAAATGGTGGGCTTCCTCTCAATCTCAATACAATTATGGCGGTTATTCCACGTAGCAACAAGGTCAGATAGTCGTGCGCACTGTAGCCCTATAAGTAAGGAGACGCATTGTTTGGTATATGTTGCATCATGCCGAATTATCTCATAACCCAACCGGGAAAGTGCCAAGCAGTAGTTGTGTAGGCTATCATAGGTACTCTCGCAGTCCAGAGGTACCTAACGACTGTGCATGTGGGTTGAAGTGCGCCAAGCACATCATGAGTGCATGGTGACCATGTAATCTTATATTCTTCAAGAACGTCCAACTCATTGCGGTAGAACTTCACACTATGTCGTGGTGTTTGTCTTGTACATTTACGCCCTACCCATCTGTTACACGATTTTAAAGAATGTATATTAAAAATGATATGTTTTGTGTTTAATTAAATAAACGATCAATAATTATACCTTGACCCAAGCGACATCGATGGATCCATAGGATTAGGCGACACCAACAGGAAGATTAGTCCAGGACCAAATCTGTGTTTCATACAAAAATATTTGGAAAAGAGAATGATGCAACGTATCATATAACAATAAATTGTAGAATTACGATTCTAACTTGAATAAGTGTCATGCAACCTGCAATACTGCCAGACTGTACCAACGCGAGCTTAGACAGCCCCCGATATGTATACGCCAATACTGCACTTCCCAATGAAAATTCAGCGCACTTCCCCAGATCAGCTAAATATGGTAGCCATCTCAAATCTATACGGGTCTTGGTATGATCGCACATCAATCTGCAAAAAATAATGTGCAGCATAATGCAACGAGCCTGCTGTTAAATCTATACCTCGATGGCATCTGCAGAAATATCATGCTCCAATTGAGCATGGTGTCACCACTATAAGAAACATAAATATTTTCGACAGAAGAGGGCGATGGCTTTCGACGGCAGATTTCCGCCAACTTTCGTCGGGCCGTAGGCGGGAGTCGGAAACCGTCGACTATAATCGGTTATCCTTCCAGTCAAGAGCTTTCTCCCACATTTCCCCTTCGCCATTTCATATTTCCAGCTCACCGTCTAAAACCCTAGCACCCCAATTCAGCGATTTCTGGCCTCTAGACACCAATTTCTTCACGTCGGATCCTTCCTGACTTCCATTCAAACCTCCAGCACGATCAATTTCATGTAATCAATTTTTACCTAAACCTATATTTGTTCAAATTAGAAAATTAGGGTTATTTGTTGAGTGCAATTGGTTCCAATGGTGCTGTAGTAAGTTATAACGTCCTATTGTATGTGTATTTCATGTGATACATTGACATTGAAAATTTTGTGTCCATTATTTGGTTGTAAATTTGCGATAGTTGTTGTAGGATGATTTTGGTCTCGTACTAGTGTTATGAAATGAAGAGAATTGCTAGCATTGTCATTCTCATATATATAATCTTCTATAATGAAAATCGTTGATATTAACTTGTTTTGGAAGTTGATGTTGCATTCATGTGCATACAATTTTTTTTTTGGAATATTAGTAATTGATTTGCATAGAATCGTAGTAATCTGCTCTTGTGTTTTTACTTATTGGTGATTTCTTAACTACATTGATCAAGATCGTTGTGGATTTTGTTTAGAAATACATACAAAGATATTGGTTGCTCATGTTAGTGCGTTATTTTTTTTCCTTGTTCCATGGTCACAGTTTTAATGCTAGTTTTCTCAGTGCTTCGTGTATGATATCGCATATTCCACTTTTGACAAATAAAATTTAGTATTGCACGTGTATGATATTGTAATGTAAATTCTATATATTATCAAGTTCAAATTGGAATGTAGGAAATTTATTCAAGTATTATTTCTCAAGAATTCCGGAAATTTCTAAAAAATCAAATTTTATCAAAAAGCAATCGAGTTTGAATTTTATGAAAGTTTATAAAAAAAACAGAATTTGGAACTAATATAACTAATTATATTGTTATTTTTTAAAATAATTTGTTATGTGACATGTATGTCTTCCAGAGGAATTTTTTCAGGAGATGGTTCTAGTCCATCGCAATCCTTGAAGCGTCCAGTAGTCACCTTGGTGCCTACGAGTACAGGGTAAAATAAACTTTACTTAGCATGTACATTTTTTATAAACATCTATACACTTATGTATATCATATTGAACACAGGGTTTTTGACCTTCAGCCTTCTAAGATTATTTTAAATGCGTCGACAGCAGCATATAGGGCGCAGATGTTGGCATGTTGGCCGAAGTGGGATCTGATCCCACCTTACATACAGGAGGTCATTTGGCAGGATGTCCTTGTAAATAATATTTTTCCATTTTTATTTTATTTTTAACTGCTGATATCGGTATGTTTGTTTAACGTGAAATACAGGCGGAGATGGATATACAATCACACGACTTATCGCTGGCGCGGACCTATTGGATGATGAAGATGAGAAAGAATTATAAGAATTGCATTTCAACAATGAAGAAATCGATGAAGAAACCTAGTTGGATAGGATCAGCGATGTAGGATGGATTTCTTAGGCATTGGGAGAGTGCTGAGGCGAAGGTAAGTGTACTACTTTTATTTTAAGTATAAAAAAATATTAATTTAATAAGTAATGTATCAAATTTTGAATGTACAGACAAAGGCGGAAAGAAATTCAGCAAATAGGGATAAAAATCTAGTCACGCACCGAGGAGGATCTAAGTCGTTTCAGCAGCATCGGCAGGAGTTGGTATATTTAATAAATGCAACTTATAAAAAGTTAATATGTTATATACTTTTTAATGTGTAATAAATGTGTGTAATAATCAATTTCAAGAGGCTGAGGGGTTGGGGCCAGTCTCATACACAGATGTATTCACTCGTACGCACGCCATCAAGTATGTTGATAAAGATGAGAACATCACATATGCATGGCATGACGACAAATCCAGGAAGAGCCATGTAAGATTTTATTTTATGTATATAAGAATTTATGGTAAATGTTGATTATAATAAAATAAATTATAATAAAAAATTAATCACATATTCATGGTGTTGTAGGAGAAGTTTATGGTGCAGCACAAGAAGCGTCTAGCTGAGACAGGACAGGAGCAGCTCACGATTGACAAGGAGGAAATTATCTTCAAGTCAGTAACGGATCCAGTGACGCGAAATAGGCGTTACGGCTTTGGAAATCAGGTGATAAACATTTTTTTCATTGACTACTCTATTTTGCTTGTAATTTTAATAAAAGGCTTTGTGTTTGGGTATGTAAAAAAATAAGACCTCTACTTGGACTGCTTACACTATGTAAATGAAACATCCTTAGCCTGCTGCTCTTACTAGAACGATTAACTCCCACTATTAGTTTAATTGATAAGATGTTTATCTATTAAAGCTAGTTTAATCGATTTTATATTTAAAATCGCTAATGCCGTAGAAAATGCAACATTTCTATTAGTGAAGTCGCAATTTTTTTATCTATATTATAACCGAGTCAATCAATTATATCTTAATTAAATTTTAAATTATAGTTTGATTTTGTGCATTTTAAATGATCGAGTTAGAATTTGTATTATATTGATATTTGCTTGGCATATGATATATTGGGGTTGTAGATTGTGGCTGAGATGAGTTTTGAATGGTTGTTGTAGTTTGAGGGCTAAACAACAGCTGAAATATTAAAAAAAAAAATGCAGGTTTACTGATGGCAATCGACAGCTTATAGGTCTTCGAAACCGTAACGGTTTGCGATGGCCTTTTGACATGCGTATGTAACGGTTTTCGAAGGCTATCTACGGATGTCGGAAGCCGTCGGAACCCGTTGAAAGCTGTAGGAAAAGGCGGTGACATTCTGTGCAGATTACCGTCGAAAACCCTGTTTATCGACTCCCCGAACTGCTATGGTTATAAATGATGGTTTTCGATGGTTTTCGACCGTTGGAAATAGCATGTTTTCTTGTAATGCATGTGATCTCAATGAACTCACCACCCCTTACTTGATTGGACGGTGGATCTAGCCCAAGAAAGTCACGACACAACTCCAAATAATCATGTCCTCCAGCTTCGTATTCAACAACACTGCCTTCAATAGGCAAACCCAAGCAAAATAGCTACATCTCCCAAAATGATAGTCATCTCATGGACAGGTAAGTGAAACGTGGATATATCTGGCCTCCACCTATCAAGTAGAGCTGCAATAAGACAATGATTCAACTAAATGTATCATAATCTAAAAATATGAATAAATCCAAACCTGTCAATCTCGGCCAGAACACCCCGATGCGAAGATGTCATTTTCTTAAATGATGTCGAGTGGTCAATGACAAATTTTTTCGCGTCACTGAAATTTTAATAGATAACAGAAAAATAGTGGTTTGATGTCCAATGCAGAAAAGAGCACTAAACATCATAAAATGAAAACATTACAAAACGCCACATGTATACGACTAAGGCTTGATGTCCTATGCTGCAGTTGAAGATACAACATGTTTGCGTCAACTAGTCCAGGCTCCATCTCGAAATACTCTGCAAAATGCAGAATTAACTATTAAAGACGTTTACATAAGTATTATTTTCTAGAACATGTTATGCTATTCTAAACAAGTTTAAACATGTTATGCTTACTTAAACATGCTATACTTTTGTAATTGTTTCCATAAACAAGATAAATTATCTACGGCATCATTTCTAGACAATACAATGATTTTTTTAAATTTGCCCACATCTGCACAATACACAACTTCAATGAATCGTCAATCTCATGTTCCGACGATCTAAACTTCAGACAAACAAGCTCATTAACTAACTCAAATGCACACAACTTCATTTGTAATCAACTGCATTATCTCAAACCATACTAAATCCAAACTATATAACCAAATAACTAACCATCATATATCCAACATGCTAAAATCGATAACGTGAACTAAGTACACAACAAAATTTATAATTACAACATATAAACTTCTTATTAGTAAGCTACAATCAGTTCCATAACCTTTAATACTTAAAACTGTATGACCTAATTTCAAAATTAAAAGTAGGGTTTAGATTTAACCGATTTCGTGTTGTACGCCAGATGTGCTAGCCGTTGTAAACTTTTTGTAACGAAAAGGAGAAAAAATAGGTGAAATTGGAGTTGATTTTGGTATTTTCTTTTGGGTTTTCAGGTGGCTAAAGGAATGGGGAAAATGAAATAATGCAGTGGTTTGGGTGAGAAAGCTCTCGGGTTGGTCTATGTGTAGCAGGTTCTGTAAGAAGGCAAATTTTTAAAATTCGCCTTTATACGAATTTTCAAAAATCGCCTTCGTATAGACCAAATCAAATCTAAACCTGTAATTAAAAAAAATCTATATGCATTATTGATTTCCAAAACATGCCTAATGATGAAAATTAACTGAGATAAAATGATTTAAATTCAATGCAATTTCGCTGTAATAATTTATTCTTTTATGTTATTGCAGTGCAATGACCCATATTTTTAGCTGTTAATTTTAAAACATTTAAATTGATTTAAATGTTGTATTGGAAATATAAAATGATTTGTGTAACGAATTTATTTATAAAATGGATTTTCATAGGGAATTTATTTATTAAAAACAAAGTTTTAACATATAATCTATAATATAATTATAATCGAGCTCAAAATAGTCGCGGTAGTTCGTAATTTATGATTTAAACTTCAATTGGATATGCAAAATTCAATATAAGTCATAATTCTTTGAAACAAGAAATGTTTGAATCCATTAAACTGTATCTTTCTAATAGAAGTGAAAAATCGAGATTTCATCTTAAAAATTGTAAGTTATGTCCAAAAAAAAATTTCATAAAGTTGCTGCGGAATCGTGTATAAGCCATACCGGTTTATTTAATATAATTTAATAATGTTTTCGAATTTGGATAGGATTTTTGAGGCATAGTTATAATTTAATTTATAGAATTTTTCTATAATTTTTATTTTTAAAAATAAGCAACTTTTTATTTGAAGTATTTTATACCCTATATCAGTATTTTGGGATATCACGATATAAATTATCTCGTCTATTTTATTATATATTTGGGATCGTGGCACATTGATCAATACAACCTTATTTTTATTTTTGTCCATAACAGTTAGTAGGTGAACGAGATTTTTTGCAGCACGGTATCAAATAAATATTTATATTATTTTTATGTGATCTTTACGTAAAATGGATGCCCTTTAACAGAAAAATACAACATATATACATATAGCTTTTGTTTCCCTTCAAAAGCGTGTCGTGGGTGCCAAGGCATTTACAAACATGCGTGCCAAGTCCACTCAAAAGTCAAAACAGTGCAGGCCAAGCAAATTGATACAGTGTGCTCCAAGTAATCGTGCCTGCCAAGTTACTTTTCTTTATATATTGGCACTCTCCCACTTCCGTTCTCCAACAAGAAAATCGAACAGAAAAGGAAAAATAGAAATTAAAAAAACAGAAATCACCACTTCAAATCCAATATAAAATTAAATAAATTGCCTAACTTCCCAAAAATCCTATTCTACATTTCCGCTCTCCAAATTCTTCCAGTAAAAATCCAATTCGTCCCTTCTAAATTAATTATAAAATCAAATAAAGTACTGGAAATCTCAAAGTTTATTTCTTGGAGTTAGAAATGATTGCAGATCCGATTTCAAGTGTTCGTTGATGGCGTTCGCGAGATCTTCCATCGCACCAATATAGGCAGCACGGCCTAGGGCTAATGAATTCTTGAATTTAAAGCTTTGATTGATAAAACAAACATCATTTTCAAGCTTACATCGTTGATTAGCATCTTCGTGTGAAGTCTCGGTTGATTCCATGTAAATAAAAATCGCAGAAGACACTGTAGCTACGCTGTGTGGCTTGAGAGTCACGAAGTGAGGGAGTGTTCGAGCTTGTATGAATTGTGATGGATATGTTTATGAAAGGAGGTACACCGACGCAGTTTTGGATTCAAGAAGTGTGGGGTTAGCAGGTAGGTTCGTTTGTTTGGGGATGTTGTTCCGATGGTAGAGTGTTTTAACGGAGATTTGTATTGATATTTATAGTAATGAGGAGCGGTTACTGGGAAGATGGAGAGAAGTCTATAAGTATATTAGAACGGCGTTTATATGAAGTGAAGGAGGAGCATGGATGGATGTGAGAAGTGTCTGGTCATGTTCTTGGTGGATGCGTTGATGGCACTAATGGAAGGTGAGCATGTTGGACCATTCAATTGTTGCAACCTATGGAAATTCACTATGCTAGAGCTTGCTGAAGTTGTGGGATGGATTTCCTTTTAATCTGAGTGTGGTCAGTGGAGAAGTAGAAAGGTTTCAAATGTGGATAAGCAGGAGTAAATTACGGTAAAGGAATTTTGAAACATGATTTATTATAGGTAACTAAAATTAGATTAAGGACAAATAATGATTGAATTGGTTTCAGGTTTTTCATGAGTATGAAGACGAGAACAAAGAAGCAAAAGTATCAGCCATTCCTTTTGAATACAAAGTAATTGGTTTATATACATTAGAAAGAAAAAATCGATTAAGAAAATTAATTTTATTAACTAAATTCATATAACTCTAACAATTATAATATATGTAAACAGAATTTGATAAAAACCGTCACATCGAAATTTTTGTGATAAGGTCTTCGTGTGGAACCGACGAGGCTGAGAACAGAGTTACTGGAATTTTGTGATAAAATCAATCGTCTATTTGATTTTAAATGAAACCAAGGTAGAATTGTCAACTGCATACCAAGGAGAGTAAACTCACTAACTCGGACTTGTTTATATTTTTATATAAACGAGTATTAAATTTATTTATTTTATACCGTGTGATGGTTGTTTGGCTAAAATGGTTGATATAGTTATATCATTGACCGATTATTATTTCTATTTGCTATAATATTTCATATTGATGTGAAATTAATATTATTGCTGTTACATCTGTGGATGTAGAGAAACAGTTTGGAGGGATCCAACTGGATCCCTCAACATTTATATTATTGTGTTTGCATTGATTGTGACATATGCTGTAATATATTAGCTGTGATTGATCTTGTTGTGTTTAGATATCACCGGCCCTAGAATTTTGGTATTTAAATACCGTAAAATATTTTCGAATATAGAAAATGAATTTTGAGTTTTAAAAAGGAAATTGATTTCCAAAAATAGGAATGAAATTTCGAATAGAGTTGAAATTAAAAACATGTAAATGGAGATACAAGAAGTAGGTTATAAAGGAGATTATACATTAAGTGAATTATTTATCATTGGATAAATTAAAATAGAAATTCAAATTTTAATTTGTATGAAAAGATGGAAAATGGTTTCGAAATCTATATTTGAAATGAGATTTGAACTTAGCAAATTATAAAGGAAATTATATTTTAAAAGATTGCAATATAAATGAGACTGGTATAAAAAAATCTAAATAGAAGTTATAAATAGAATTTAGATTTAATATATTATTTATAAGTACGAAATCAAATTGATTTGATTATATGTAAAAAGAAATATATTCACGATTAAAGTCAGTAATGGTTTAAAGGAAATATTTTGCAAATAAAACATCTCTAAAGGAAATTTAGATTTGAAATATGAATCCGAAATGGAAATTTAATGAAAAGGGAAATGGGTAATCGTTTCAAAAGTAAACGGTGAGTTTTAGTTCCAAATTCGGAATATAAAATAAAATGTGATAACGTTTTGTAGACTGTAATGGTTGTAAACAAATTGGTTAATGATTTGGAAAGGGTAAATTCAAAAGTAAATTTGGAATTTGAATTAACCGGAAATGGTAGATAAATTCCAAAGTTCGGAATATAAATCGAATATAGATTATTCGAGAGAGCGTTATTTATTGGAATTCAATTTTATGAAAGTAGTTATTTTTACTTCCCATTTTGAATCAAATTTATTTATTTAATTACTTATTAATTTATTGAAATTAATAAGTGCAAGTTATATATATATATTTTCTAAAAAAATATATTTGGAAACAACGATTATAACGCTATCGTTATAATAAATGTTTTATAAATCTAAACAACGATTATAACGCTATCGTTATAATAAATGTTTTATAAATCTAAACAGCGATTATAGTGCGGCTGTTATAATAGATGTTTTATAGATCTAAACAGCGATTTTACCGCTGTCGTTATAATAAATGTTTTGTAAATCTAAACAACGATTTTAACGCTGCTGTTACAATAAATGTCTTATGAATCAAATATTTGGAAACAACGATTATAACGTTACCGTTATAATCAATGTTTTACCGTAAAGGAAGTAGATTCTTAGATTGAATCTGAGAGTCCGTAGGCGATATTTTGTTTGAAGTTGTGAGCCTTAATTATTTCAAAATTAAGAATGTAGTTCAGTTAAGGTCTGAGAGGTAATTATACCCCAACTTGACTGACTGCATGATTGATGGAGAAATGGTTAAGGTTCAGTAGCAAGGATAGGTTAGCGATACCGTTAGTTAACGAAGGATTTATTGTTTGAGTTATAATAAAGATGTTTTGTAACATCAGTTTAATTTAAAGGATTTTGAAATGTTTTCCCCGAATAAAATGAGAGATATTTTCTACGTATAGAAAATGAAATGAATTGGTCAACGAGGAATTAAGTAAGGGAGTATGGAAATATTTTCCAATATTAATAAGGTATATTTTATGAATATAGAAAATGAGGATTCGTGAGTATTTAGGAATGTTTTCTATCTGGAATAAGAGATATTTTCTCGAATAAAGAAATTGGGATATTGGAAATGTTTTCCAAGAATCAAGAGAGACAATTGAGCTTTAGAAGGAGATGGAAGATGGGAATTGGAAATGATAATATTATAATGAATTATTTTAAAAAGGGGCCAGTGTTGTTTGATGGTTGATCGCTAGAATTTCCATTCGGAAATAGGATCGTTGGTTGTATGGATGTTCCTTTGATAGTTAAATCACCGACTATCAAAGTTTTTGGTTATTTTATACCTCCATTGTCGATACGGAGAGACCAGGATCAGATTTATTATCTGAAAACCACTCCGTATAGGCATAAGCATTACGAATCAACTTATGTTGAAGATGATCGAAGAAGGAGTAAAGTGCAAGGGACGTTCTGTTAATCCTAGGTAGAAATTGCCCAAGATGGATTAATAGAACGGTGCCTTCGGTTTGTACAGTCCCAGGACAATGTATATGGACGAATGTACGACTACGTGACATTCAATGAAAATGATGGCAAGATGTACTGAAAGATTTTCGTGACCTCAAGCCTCATCACCCTGGAAATGACAGAAATCGGGCAGACAACATGGCAATGTGGGTCATTCCAATTAGGGGTATTATCACCTGATCTTGAGAGAATTCATTTGCTTCTTATTCTATTCGTTGTTGTATGCTTTCGGTAACGGTTGCTGATCACAACCGTTGGTGATTATATGCTCGATACACTCAAGTAAAATGAGTGGTCAGCCATGTGTGGGTCGGGTTGTAAGACGTTCTTGTTGAACCAAGTGTATTCCCCTCTAGAGATACACTATCGAAAGGTGGTTCCGTACCTTGTCATGTTGGAAATCCAATCTCCAATAAGCGCCCTGCGGTTTTCAATTTTATATTATATATGGAGCGTGAGATGCAAGTGTTCCACTAGATTCTATTTATTTGAGTTAGACATTATTATAATATCACTGGATTTGATATCAAAAATATTTTTGGTTATCGTAAGATAAAAACCATCCGTGTTTATGTGTGGATCGGTCTTACGATTACCATTTCTTTCAAAAGGATATTTGAAACTTAAACAAATGGTTGGAGTTTACTCACACGAGTCCCATGACTGACCTATAGTTTGTTTTGTTTTCCCTAAACTCTTGGGTGCCTATATTTGTATGGCAGTCAAGTAGTTGGGATTTTACAGATTCACCTTGGGGAAGCTTGAAGCAGGAGGCTTCACCTGTTAGCTATAGATTATCATACTTCCCGCTGTTTACTATGTTGTATCTAGAAACAGGCGTTTATAACTGTTCCAAGAATAACTATTGTGCTCTGATGATGGTAGTGTACACAGTTACTAATTTGTATTTCAAAAGATATGTTATATAATATATTTTATTCGTTCCGCTGTGTGACTTGTGTTCTTCGTTTTTCTTCTATTCTAATTTTTCTTCCTTTCTATTTCTCATCTTCTAACTTATTTTTACCAATAATTCGTATTTTTGTGCAATTCGGGTTGGACGTGTGGTGTTATTAGTCAACCCAAAGTGTACGGAAATTCGGCCCATTACATTTTGTATCAGAGCTGAAGGTTGAGTAGTAACCTTGGCTCTGTGGCGTAACCCAATAGATATGGGGTTAGCAATACCCTAGATTGAGTGTGAATATATACATATGAGAGGGCGTATTTGTAGATTTGATATAAAAATGTTTTATATTGTGTTGACTGGTTTGTTGAGTGGTTTATGAATTTTGGTCGATACAGAATGTACAACTGCATCGATAGGTGTTTCTAAACTCTCGAACAAAGCAATTCGATGCAATATTGTTTTAAAATGGGTAAACGAAATAATTTGCCCAAAATTATTTTGACATAAAAGAAATAATATCTGAATTATTACAGTATATGGATATATTGATTATTATTACAATCAAGTGAAACTATGAAATATTGAAATGGTTATATAATTTGTATACGGATAATGTATACAAAGGAGATAAACCAAGATTAAGTTTGAACCAGATTTAGAATTTAAATTCCGGGTGTTTAGAAAATATTTTCAGAAATATTATAAAGTAATATAACATTACTTTAAAGTATTTTTGAATAAGAATGGTTTAATTGAATTTTTAAAGGGATTAAACACTGAAACCACTTCAGTAGCGAGAAAATAATTCTGATAATGGATCGCGACATTATCAGTATTCATTTTCGAGTTTCTAAGTGACGGATTGCTACCATAATAGATTTATTAATGGAAATTGTTTGAGAAAAATAGAGTTGTTTTAGAAATTCATATATTTTGAATTGAGTTAATTATAAATATATATGATTTCAAACTAATTTGAAATAAAACCCGAGAATTTGAGTTCTGAAATTAAAATTTAACTTGTATAGGTTGAATAGATTGAAATGGTAAAAATATATCAAATGAATTGAAATTTAACTTAAGTTAAATAAAATTGGATTGAATTAGAAATAATTACGAATGAAAATAAATAAAGAGAAATGTTGAGTTTCGGAATATAAATGTGAATTCGACTTATGAATAAGCAAGTTGAATATATATTGGATGTTGTTAACTGAAAGTGAACTGTGATAAATTTCAAGTATAATAAGTGGATTGACATGAATAGAAATCAGATTTGAATTGATAGAATGGAAGTGAACTAATTAGAAGTTGATTGGAGAGTTAAAAAATGGAAGTTGGATTGATTTTGAAACCAATTGGAAATGGATATATGTATGCTAAGCAGGTATTGTATGGAAGCAAATGCAAGAGATAGAATTATGCCCGACAAAAAGGTACATGTTTACAATACTACTTGGGTTTGATGGTTTTATTAGCCTATGGACCAAGCCACTTGGCTTTTTAATTTTCTTTTAGATTGGAAAGGCCTAGAAAGGCAAGTTGTAGTTGTACTGATTGAGCCGTGCAAAGGAGATGCTGACGATTTTTTTTTTTGAAATTTAAAGAGTTAGAAAATATTCAATTTTTTTATTGATAAATTAAAATCGAGTTGTTAATTGTAATTGAAATAAGAAAACCAGAATTGATTAATAAAATTTCAAGTGGAATAATGAAACTGATAAATGGATTTAAAATCAAACGGAATGGGTGTGGATATGCAGAAGAGCATATGGATCGAAGACATGAATATGATGATGGATTGTCCAAAAATGGTGGACAGATTATTTGGAAAGAACTATAAATGGTCGAGTATTGGTATGAGAATTCGAAGGTCGAGTAAGAACTAGGTTATGAAGATATGGAATGTAAGATTTCAACTAAGTAGGTTATGAGGAGTTATTGCATTTTTACTACTTAGCAATTTCGAGGACAAAATTATTTTAAGGGGGAAGGAATGTAACGACCCAGATTTTTAGCTGTTAATTTTAAAACATTTAAATTGATTTAAATGTTGTATTAGAAATATAAAATGATTTGTGCAACGAATTTGTTTATAAAACATATTTTTATAAGGAATTTATTTATTAAAAACAAAGTCTGAATGTATAATTTATAATATAATTATAATCGAGTTCGTAATAGTCGCAGCAGTTCGAAATTTATGATTTAAACTTATGCAGATTCAATATAAGTCGTAATTCTTTGAAACAAGAAATGTTTGAATCTATTAAATTGTATTTTTCTAATAAAAGTGAAAAATCAAGTTTTCATCTTATAGATTGTAGGTTATGTCCAAATCAAATTTTCAGAAAGTCGTTGTGAAATCGTGCATAAGCCATAATGGTTTATTTAGTATAATTAAATATTGGTTTCGAATTTGGACAAGATTTTTGAGGCGTAGTTATAATTTAATTTATAGATTTTTTCTGTAATTTTTATTTTTAAAAATAAGCAATTTTTTATTTAAAGTATTTTATATCCTATATCCATATTTTGGGATATCACGATATACGTTATCTCATATATTTTAGGATATATTTGGGATCGTGGCACATTGATCAACACGACCGTATTTTTATTTTTTTCCATAATAATTAGTAGGTGAACGAGATTTTTTGCAGCACGGTACCAAATAAATATTTATATTATTTTATTGTGAGCTTTACGTAAAATAGATGCACTTTCAACAGAAAAGTACAACATATATACATATAGCTTTTGTTTCCATTCAACAGCGTGTCGTGGGTGCCAAGGAATTTAAAAACATATGTGCCAAGTCCACTTAAAAGTCAAAACGGTGCAGGCCAAGCAAATTGATATCGTGTGCTCCAGATAACCGTGCCTGCTAAGTTACTTTTCTTTATATATTGGCACTCTCCCACTTCCATTCTCTAACAAGAAAATCGAACAGAAAAGAAAAAATAGAAATCAAAACAACTGAAATCACCACTGCAAATCCAATATAAAATCAAATAAATAGCCTAACTTCCCCAAAATCCTATTCTACGTTTCCGCTCTCCAAATTCTACCAATAAAAATCCAATTCGTCCCTTATAAATTAATTATAAAATCAAATAAAATTATGGAAATCTCAAAGTTTGTTTCTTGGAGTTAGAAATGATCGCAGATCCGATTTTGAGTGTTCGTTGATGGCATTTGCGAGATCTTCCGCCGCACCGATATAGGCAGCATGGCCTAGGGCTAATGAATTCTTGAATTTAAAGCTTTGATTGATAAAACAATTGTCGTTTTCCAGCTTACATCGTTGATTAGCATCTTCGTGCGAAGTCTCGGTTGATTCCATGTGAAAAAAAGTTGCAGAAGACACTGTAGCAGCGCTGTGTGGCTTGAGAGTCACGAAGTGAGGGAGCGTTCGAGCTTGAATGAATTGTGATGGATATGTTTATGAAAGGAGGTACATCGACGCAGTTTAGGATTCAAGAAGTGTGGGGTTAGCAGGTAGGATCGTTTGTTTGGGGATGTTGTTCCGATGGCAGAGTGTTTTAACAGAGATTTGTATTGATATTTATAGTAATGAGGAGCGGTTACGGGGAAGATGGAGAGAAGTCTATAAGTATATTAGAAGGACATTTATATGAAGTGAAGGAGGAGCAGGGATGGATGTGAGAAGTGTCTGGTCACGTTCATGGTGGATGCATTGATGGCACTAATGGAAGGTGAGCACACTGGACCATTCAATTTTTGTAACCCATGGAAATTCACTATGCTAGAGCTTGCTAAAGTTGTGGGATGGATTTCCTTTTAATCTGAGTGTGGTCAGTGAAGAAGTAGAAAGGTTTCAAATGTGGATAAGAAGGAGTAAATTATGGTAAAGGAATTTAGAAACATGATTTATTATGGGTAACTAAAATTAGATTAAGGACTAATAATGATTGAATTGGTTTAAGGTTTTTCATGAGTATGAAGACGAGAACAAAGAAGCAGAAGTTTCAGCAATTCCTTTTGAATACAAAGTATACCTTAGAAAGAAAAACTCAATTGAGAAAATTAATTTTATTAACAAAATTCATATAACTCTAACAATTATAACTTTTATATATGTAAACAGAATCTGATAAAAACCAGTCACATCAAAATTTTGCGATAAGGTCTTCGTGTGGAACCGACATGGCTGAGAACAGTGTTACTGGAGTTTTGTGATAAAATCAATCGTCTGTTTGATTTTAAACGATTGATTTTAAACGAAACCAAGGCAGAATCTTCAACTACGAACCGAGGTGAGTAAACTAACTAACTCTGGCTCATTTATATTTTTATATAAACGAGTATTAAATTTATTTATTTTATACGGTGTGATGGTTGTTTGACTAAAATGGTTGATATAGTTATATCATTGACCGATTATTAATTATGTTTGTCATAATATTTCATATAGATGTGAAATTAATATTATTAATGTTACATCTGTGGATGCAGGTAAACAAGTTGGAAGGATCCAACCGAATCCCTCAACATTTATATTATTTTGTTTGCATTGATTGTGACATATGCTGTGATATATTAGCTGTGATTGATCTTGTTGTGTTTAAATATCACTGGCCCACCGTAAAATATTTTCGAATATAGAAAATGAATTTTGAGTTTTAAAAAGGAAATTGATTTCCAAAAATAGAAATGAAATTTCGAATAGAGTTGAAAATAAAAACATGTAAATGGAGAAACAAGAAGTAGTTTATGAACGAGAGTATAAATTAAGTGAATTATTTATCATTGGATAAATTGAAATGGAAATTCAAATTTTAATTTGTATGAAAAGATGGAAAATTGTTTTGAAATCAGTATTTGAAATGAGATTTGAACTTAGCAAATTATAAAGGAAAATATATTTTAAAAGATTGCAATACAAATGAGATTGGTATAAAAAAATCTGAATAGAAGTTATAAATAGATTTTCACTACTAGAAAAACAGCAAATAGCGACGGCCGAATCCGCTTCTAATCCGTCGCTAAATTGGCCTTAGCGACGTATTTCCCATATAACATGGTGGTCGGTAAAAACCATGACGGTAATTGTGTCAGATTTTAGCGACGGAATTTTGCATGAGTTTTCCGACGGTTTTCCATCATTTTACTATTTTTATAATAAAAATATAATTTTATTTATTAATTGATTTTTAATTTATTTACCGAGTATTTACCGACGGATAAGTAATTTAAAATAATTTATTATTTATACAAAAACATGGTAAAGCCTTGCTAATTAGCAAGGAATTAGCGACAAAATATTTTTTAGATCAAACATTTTCTGTAGGTAATCTGTCGCTATTCCCCTTCTGATCTACCTATATTTATAGAATAAAAATAACAGCACATTATAGGCAATTTAAACTTAGATTATTACTGTGTACAAACTAATATTTGAAACAAACAAATAACCAAATCAAAACAAACAAATAACCAAATCAAAACAAACTAAAAGTACATTAATTTTTTCAATCGTTCATACATTATGATCTTTTTAAGACCAATGATAATATTACATTTGTAAATCTTTTAACACAATTGGGAATGTTGGTGAAGCTACTCTCTTGTTTGGGCTCTCTTCTTTTCCGATTCCTCAATGCCACTAGCAAGTTCTTTTCTTCTTGGTTATCTGCAGTTTAACCAATTTTGAAGCAATTACAGAAAAAAGAATAATAATGATGTAGGTAAAAAAATAATGAAATTGATGGATGTTTACCTTAATCAAGAGGTATCTGTATACAGATCATCGTGTGTACTGAAGCCCAGTCAACTCCAAATTCTTATGAAGTTGCTGTATAATTTACATTAAACACTATTATAGTTGGATACATAATCAAATAAACAAATGGTTGCAAATAAAAGGAAAAGGACCTAAAATGGAAGAAAGCCAAACAGTGACAATGGCACAACCAATAGATCTATGCAACCAAATTCACAGATCGAGGAACCCGCACTAAACGATGTTACTTATCAAAAATGGTATTTGTACTGACACCATTGTATCATATATTGACCAAGTATTGTTTCTCAGTCAAGGCCAGAAATCGTATGCTATATCAACAGTATAAAACAAGAATATAGTCCAGAAATTACGATATGAAATTGATCGTATACGATAAAAAATTATGGTCAAACAGAAACTTACAGCAAGTTCATTAGTTTACCTATGAATATTCCTTGGGGAAAGCACTGGTATAACTCAGAATTTATCGTTGCTGCACTTTTGCACCATAGAGTCAATACCTTGAGGCACTTAGCTGCATTTACAATATGTCATGCTAAGGAATATGTACAAAATAGAGAAAAGGTATGCATCACACAACTAATTTCATGACAGAATACTGCTGATTTATTCTCTCCACCATCTCACCAATGTATAATATATTCATTGCAGTCAACACTATCCATGGAATTTGCAAAAAATAGTAATTTACACATATGAGATTTTAAATAAATGATGGCATATGTTATATACCTTTTCCTCTAAATCGACCATGAGCACATTACTTATCATCAGATATACATTCACCCAAAATCAGCAAACTAGGTAAATACATCCAAGTAGCACTTGAATTTCCAAATGGAAAATAGTGTGCTCTGGTAAATGAAGCCACTTGAGAATCAATTCTACAGTACCATAAATTGAATAACCAAATAATAGCAACCTGCATGTATACAAGAACGCAAAATACATCAATATAACCAAATATAAGCAACCATTGTTACAAATTTTGGGGACCGGATAAAAAAAATTTATCACCAAATCTTCTCATGTACCAGATAAAAAAACTTAAGTAATTGATACCGAATCCAATAATTGAAGCATGCTGAAAATTCCACTGTAAATTTCCATAAACAATTATCATCACTGGAACCAATTAGGACCATCATGCCAGTAGAAAGCCATCGTAAATCTAGAAAGAGATCATCTTTGATACTTGATGGTTCGAATAACTTACGTTTCTCAAGCAAAAATACAGAAGTGAATGTTCAGCATTTAACTTAATAGCGAATAAAAACCAATTTTGCTGGTAGAATTAGTAACCTCAATAATAAATATTTGAATTCGATGAGCTATTCAACAGACTAAACATCGAGGTCTTACTATAACTCGAACAGAAACCAGCCATGAGGCAGATCGATCTTCCTGGTGATTGGTTGCGAGAATCAGATTTTCAGCAGAAGATTGGAATCGATAATTACGCTGAAGCACTCAATTTTTCTGGTGGCTTGATCTAGTTAGACCGAACTGGACCATCAATATTCCAGATCCAAATTACGGTATGAAGATTTAGGGGAATGGAAAAGAAAGAGATTTAAGCGACGACCGATATGTCTTGAACTGCAGTAGATATTGATTTTGTGGTATTTAATGGGTAAGAAGATAGGGTTGATCTCGTTGAATGGCTTGACAATTTCTCTTTCTATGGGAGAGAAAAGTCGGTTTCTCTTCCAGAAGATACTGTTAAAGGCGAAAATGAGTGGAGGAATACAAGTCAACGGGAAAGGGAAATTTTGGGTACGAGCCAAAATTTTGAGGAACTGGAGCCAAAATTTGATTTTGGAGGCAAGTGAAATTTAAGGTTAGAGCCTAATTTGATTAGAACGTTCAACAATCAAAATAAAATATGTTACAACTACATAAAGTGAATAAGCCGTTGAAAATTTTGGTTTGGAGCACAAATTCAATTTTGAAACCAAAGTAAAATTTGTTTTTTGAGCCGATGAAAAGATAGTTAATTATTTGTAAAATTTTAATTATTAATTACTTTACAATAATTATTATTTATAAATTACTAATTACTCTATTAACTATTAGTTGCTAATTATTGAATAATAATTATTAATATTGACTATTTCAACTTTTCAAAAATGTCTTTTTTCTTCTACACTCAAACCCTATTTAAAGTTCAACATTTTTGAACATTCGTATTTTTTCTAAGCTTACGTTATAGCGTTTCTATGATACAAATTTCTACAAAGTTTTGAAATTTCCACAAATCCATTACTTTTAGTGATAAACATTTTTTGAAGTTTAAAGTTTTATGTTATTTAACTAACTTTAAAAGGATATTTTAAGGCAGTGTGAATATTAGTGAAGCATACCTCTTTAGAATTGGAAAAATATATTCTAACCTTTTAGACATTCGTAACAATGCATTTTTTGTGAAATAAGTTAGTTTCATAACACTCTTTCTTTTTGTTAAATCAAACCTCTGGTTTTGTTTTTAGTTCGCTATTAAAATATAGTTTTTGGGTGAACAAAATGTGTCATTTAATTACACTGCAAAACAACATTACATAAATATTGTTGAGGAAAGTTATCTTTTATGATATATATTAAAGATGAATTCAAAATTTTAAATTTTTCGAAATATAAAATATAATTATCAACTACAATTATAAAATATAAGTATCAACTATAATTACAGTTAAATACAATTATTTAAAATTAATTATTGAATACTAGATATCATTTCATAAGTATTAAATTTTATTATTAATTATTACATAATTATTATAATAAAATGACATTTTCATTATGTAGGATAATAAATATAAAAGAACAATTTCAAATTTTAAGATTTTGCATAAAATATATTGGTATACTGATTGAAATTTGTGATGAAAACAGAGAATTTAACTAAGAAGTAAGTAATTACATCGGTTATGAGCAAAGATTATTTTGCTAATTCTAAATAAGAAATTATTATAATTTATTTAATATAGAACGTAAATTATTATTTATTACTACTTATAAATCATTAATAGAACAAATTAATTATTAATTATTGAAAATTTTAATAATTATTAAAAAAATAACACTAAAGTATATCTTAGAAAAATAATATAAACATATCTTGCAAATATGTTGGAATTCTGCTGCAAAATAGCTTCTATTAATATTCGTCGGTAATCTACTTCTATTTGCAGCGGAAAATAGTGACAGAAAATTTCTGTCGGTAATTTCACGTAATTTTGCAACGGTTTAGTGAGGGATGACAGAATACGACGGTAATAAATAAAAGAAAAAAGTTTAAAAATAAAAAAAACTATCCCATGCAAATCACATGGAAATCCGTCGCAAATTAGCGACGGAAATTTCCGCTTCTAAAAATTTGACGCTAATTCAGTATTTTCTTGTAGTGTTTAGATTTAATATATTATTTATCAATACGAAATCAAACTGATTTGATTGTATGTAAAAAGAAACATATTCACGATTAAAGTCAATAATGGTTTAAAGGAAATATTTTGCAAAAAAAAACATCTCTAAAGGAAATTTAGATTTGAAATATGAATCAGAATTGGATATTTAGTGAAAAGGGAAATGGGTAACCATTTCAAAAGAAAACGTTGAGTTTTAGTTCAAAATTCATAATATAAAATAAAATGTGATAATGTTTTGTAGACTGTAATGGTTATAAAGAAATTGGGTAATGATTTGTAAAGGGTAAATTCAAAAGTAAATTTGGAATTTGAATTAATCGAAAATGGTAGATAAATTCCGAAGTTCGGAATATAAATCGAATATAGATTATCCGAGAGAGAGTTATTTATTGGAATTCGATTTTAGGAAAGTAGTTATTTATACTTCCCATTTTGAGTCAAATTTATTAATTTATTTACTTATTAATTTATTGAAATTAATAAGTGCACGTTATAATTTTTTTTTAAAAAACAAAATATTTGGAAACAACGATTATAAAGCTATCGTTATAATAAATGTTTTATAAATCTAAGCAGCGATCATAACGCTACTGTTATAATAGATGTTTTATAGATCTAAACAGCGATGTTAGCGCTGTCGTTATAATAAAAGTTTAATAAATCTAAACAATGATTTTAACGCTGCCATTATAATAAATGTCCTATAAATCAAGTATTTGGAAACAACGGTTATAATGTTACCGTTACAATCAATGTTTTTCTGTAAAGGAAGTGGATTCTTAGACTGAATCTGAGAGTCCGTAGCGATATTTTGCTTGAAGTTGTGAGCCTTAATTAAGAATGTTGTTTAGCTAAGGTCTGAGAGGTAATTATACCCCAACTTGACTGACTGCACGATTGACGGAGAAATGGTTATGGTTCGGTGGCAAGGATTGGTTAGTGATGCCATTAGTTAACGAATGATTTATGGTTTGAGTTATAACAAAGATGTTTTATAACATCAATTTAATTTAAATGATTTTGAAATGTTTTCCCCGAATAAAATGAGAGATATTTTGTACGCATAGAAAATGAAATGAATTGGTCAATGAGGAATTAAGTAAGGGTGTATGGAAATATTTTCCGATATTGATAAGGTATATTTTATGAATATAGAAAATGAGGATTCGTGAGTATTTAGGAATGTTTTCTAACTGGAATAAGAGATATTTTCTCAATAAAGAAATTGGGATATCGGAAATGTTTTCCAAGAATCGAGAGAGACAACTGAGCTTTAAAAGGAGATGGAAGATGGGAATTGGAAATGATAATATTATAATGAATTAATTTAAAAAGAGGTCAGTGTCGTTTGATGGTTGATCGCTAGAATTTCCATTTGGAAATAGGATCGTTGGTTGTACGGATGTTCCTTTGATAGTTAAATCATCGACTATCAAAGTTTTTTGTTATTTTATACTTCCATTGTCGATACAGAGACACCGAGATCAGATTTATTATCTGAAAACCACTCCGTATAGGAATAAACGTTACGAATCTACTTATGCTGAAGATGATCGAAGACGGAGTAAAGTGCAAGGGTCGTTCTGTTAATCCTAGGTAGAAATTGCCCAAGATGGATTAATAGAACGGTGCCTTCAGTTTGTCCAGTCCTAGGACAACGTATATGGACGAATGTCCAACTACGTGACATTAAAGGTAAATGATGGCAAGATGTGCTGAAAGATAATCGTGACCTCAAGCCTCATCACCCAGGAAATAACAGAAATCAGGCAGGCAGGATGGCCATATGGGTCACTCCCATCAGGGGTATTATCACATAATCCAGAGAGAATTCATTTGCTTCTTATTTTATTCGTTGTTGCATGCTTTCGGTAATGGTTGTTGATCACAACCGTTGGTGATAATATGCTTGATACACTCAAGTTAAATGAGTGGTTAGCCATGTGTGGGCCGGGTTGCAAGACATTCTTGTTGAACCCATTGTATTCCCCTCTAGAGATACACTATCGGAAGGTGGTTCCATACCTTGTCATGTTGGAAATCCAATCTCCAATAAGCGCCCTGCGGTTTTCAATTTTATATTATATATGGAGCGTGAGATGCAAGTGTTCTGCTAGATTCTATTTATTTGAGGTAGACATTATTATTATATCACTGAATTTATATCAAAAATATTTTTGGTTATCGTAAGATAAAAAACATCCATGTTTATGTGTGGATCGGTCTTACGATTACCATTTCTTTCGAAAGGATTTTTGAAAGTTAAACAAATGGCTGGAGTTTACTCACACCAGTCCCATGACTGACCCAAATTTTATTTTATTTTCCCTAAACTCTTGGGTGCCTATCTTTGTACCGGAACTCAAGTAGCTGGGATTTTATAGATTCACTTTGGGAAAGCTTGAAGCAGGAGGCTTCACCTGTTAGCTATAGACTATCATACTTTCGGCTGCGTACTATGTTGAATTTGGAAACAGGTATTTATAACTGTTCCTGGAATAAATGTTATGCTCTGATGATGGTATGTATATACAGTTACTAATTTGTTTTCCAAAAGTTATATTATATAATATATTTTATTCGTTTCGCTGTGTGACTTGTGTTCTTCGTTTTTCTTCTATTCTAATTTTTCTTCCTTTCTATTTCTCATTCTCTAACTTCTTTCTACTAATTATTTGTATTTATGTGCAATTCGGGTTGGACATGTGGTGTTATTAGTCGACCCAAAGGGTACGGAAATTCGGACCATTACATTTGGTATCAGAGCTGAAGGTTGAGTAGTAACCTTGGCTCTGTGGCGTAACCCAATAGATATGGGGTTAGTAATACCCTAGATTGAGTGTGAATATATATATATATATATATATATATATATATATATATACGAAAGGGCGTTTTTGTAGAATTGATATAAAAATGTTTTATATTGTGTTGACTGGTTTGTTGAGTGGTTTATGAATTCTGGTCGATACAGAATGTACAACTGCATCGATAGGTGTTACTAAACTCTCGAACAAAGCAATTCGATACAATATTGTTTTAAAATGGGTAAATGAAATAATTTGCCCAAAATTATTTTGATACAAAAGAAATATTTTCTGAATTGTTATAGTATATGGATATATTGATTTTTATTACAATCAAGTGAAACTATGAAATATTGAAATGGTTATATAATTTGTATACGGATAATGTATACAAAGGAGATAAACCGAGATTAAATTTGAACCAGAATTGGAATTTAAATTCCGGGTGTTTAGAAAATATTTTCTAAAATATTATAAAGTAATATAACATTACTTTAAAGTATTTTTGAATAAGAATGGTTTAATTGGATTTTTAAAGGGATTAAGCACTGAAACCACTTCAGTGGCGAGAAAATAATTCTGATAATGGATCGCGACATTATCGGTATTCATTTTTGAGTTTCTAAGTGACGGATTGCTACCATAATAGATTTATTAATGGAAATTGTTTGAGAAAAATAGAGTTGTTTTAGAAATTCATATATTTTGAATTGAGTTAATTATAAATATAAGTAGATAAATATATATGATTTCAAACTAATTTGAAATAAAACCCAAGAACTTGAGTTCTGAAATTAAAATTCAACTTGTATAAGTTGAATATATTGAAATCGTAAAAATATATCAAATGAATTGAAATTTAAATTAAGTTAAATAAAATTGCATTGAATTAGAAATAATTACGAATGAAATTAAATAAAGAGAAATGTTGAGTTTCGGAATATTAATGTGAATTCGATTTAAGAATAAGCACATTGAATATATATTGGATGTTGTTAACTAAAATTGAACTGCGATAAATTTGGATTCAAGTATAATAAGTGGATTGACTTAAATAGAAATCTGATTTGAATTGATATAATGGAAGTGAACTAATTAGAAGTTGATTGGAGAGTTAAAAACAGGAAGTTGGATTGATTTGAAACCAACTGGAAACGGATATATGTATGCTGAGCAGGTATTGAATGGAAGCAAATGCAAGAGATAGAATTATGCCCGACAAAAAGGTACATTTTTACAATACTACTTGGGTTTGATGGCGAATTTTTTTTTTTGAAATTTAAAGAGTTAGAAAATTTTCAATTTTTTTTTGATAATTTAAAATCGAGTTGTTAATTGTAATTGAAATAAGAATACCATAATTGATTAATAAAATTTCTAGTGGAATAATGAAAGTGATAAATGGATTTAAAATCAAACGGAATGGATGTGGATATGCAGAAGAGCATATGGATTGAAGACATGAATGTGATGATGGATTGTCCAAAAATGGTGTACATATCATATGGAAAGAATTATAAATAGTCGAGTATTGGTAGGAGAATTCGAAGGTCGGGTAAGAACTGGGTTATGAAGATATGGAATGTAAGATTTCAACTAAGTAGGTTATGAGGAGTTATAACATTTTTACTGCTTAGCAATTTCAAGGACTAAATTATTTTTAGGGGGAAAGAATGTTACGACCCAGATTTTTAGCTATTAATTTTAAAACATTTAAATTGATTTAAATGTTGTATTGGAAATATAAAATGATTTGTGTAATGAATTTATTTATAAAACAGATTTTAATAAATAATTTATTTATTAAAAAAAAGTTTTAACATATAATTTATAATATGATTATAATCGAGCTCGAAATAGTCGCGGTAGTTCGTAATTTATGATTTAAAATTCAATTGGAAATGCAGAATTCAATATAAGTCGTAATTCTTTGAAACAAGAAATGTTTGAATCTACTAAACTGTATCTTTCTAATAGAAGTGAAAAATTGAGATTTCGCCTTATAAATTGTAAGTTATGTCCAAATCAAATTTTCAGAAAGTCGTTGTAGAATCGTGTATAATCCATAATAGTTTATTTAATATAATTAAATATTGGTTTCAAACTTGGACAAGATTTTTGAGGCATAGTTATAATTTAATTTATAGAATTTTTCCATAATTTTTATTTTTAAAAATAAGCAACTTTTTATTTGAAGTATTTTATACCCTATATTAGTATTTTGGGATATCACGATATAAATTATCTCGTCTATTTTATTATATATTTGGGATCGTGGCACATTGATCAACACGACCGTATTTTTATTTTTTTCCATAATAGTTAGCAGGTGAACGAGATTTTTTGCAGCACGGTACCAAATAAACATTTGTATTATTTTTATGTGAGCTTTACATAAAACGGATGCACTTTCAACAGAAAAATACAACATATATACATATTGCTTTTGTTTCCATTCAACAGCGTGTCGTGGGTGCCAAGGCATTTAAAAACATGCGTGCCAAGTCCGCTCAAAAGTCAAAACCGTGCAGGCCAAGCAAATTGATACCGTGTGCTCCAAATAACTGTGCCTGCCAAGTTACTTTTCTTTATATATTAGCACTCTCCCACTTCCGTTCTCCAATAAGAAAATCGAACAGAAAAGGAAAAATAGAAATCAAATCAACTGAAATCACGACTGCAAATCCAATATAAAATCAAATAAATTGCCTAACTTCCCAACAATCCTATTCTACGTTTCCGCTCTCCAAATTCTTCCAGTAAATCCAATTCATCCCTTGTAAATTAAATATAAAATCACATAAAATTCTGGAAATCCCAAAGTTTGCTTCTTGGAGTTATAAATGATCGCAGATCCGATTTTGAGTGTTCGTTGATGGCGTTTGCAAGATCTTCTGTCGCACCAATATAGGCAGCACGGTCTAGGGCTAATGAATTGTTGAATTTAAAGCTTTGATTGATAAAACAAATATCGTTTTCAATCCTGCATCGTTGATTAGCATCTTCGTGCAAAGTCTTGGCAGATTCCATGTAAAAAAAAATCGCAGAAGACACTGTAGCAGCGCTGTGTAGCTTGAGAGTCACGGAATGAGGGAGTGTTAGAGCTTGAATGAATTGTGATGGATATGTCTATGAAAGGATGTACACCGACGCAGTTTTGGATTCAAGAAGTGTGGGGTTAGCAGGTAAGTTCATTTGTTTGGGGATGTTGTTCCGTTGGCAGTGTGTTTTAATGGAGATTTGTATTGATATTTATAGTAATGAGGAGTGGTTACGGGGAAGATGGAGAGAAGTCTATAGGTATATTAGAAGGGCATTTATATAAAGTGAAGTAGGAGCAGTAATGGATGTAAAAAGTGTCTGGTCATATTCTTGGTGGATTCGTTAATGGCACTAATGGAAGGTGAGCACGTTGGACCATTCAATTGTTGCAACCCATGGAAATTCACTATGCTAGAGGTTGCTGAAGTTGTGGGATGGATTTACTTTTAATCTGAGTGTGGTCAGTGAAGAAGTAGAAAGGTTTCAAATGTCGATAAGCATGAGTAAATTATGGTAAAGGAATTTTCAAACATGATTTATTATGGGTAACTAAAATAAGATTACGGACTAATAATGATTGAATTGGTTTCAGGATTTTCATGAGTAGAAGTATCGGCCATTCCTTTTGAATACAAAGTAATTGGTTTCTATACATTAGAAAGAACAATTCGATTAAGAAAATTAATTTTATTAACTAAATTCATATAACTCTAACAATTATAACTTCTATATATGTAAACAAAATATGATAAAAACCAGTCACATCGAAATTTTTGCGATAAGGTCTTCGTGTGTAACCGACGTGGCTGAGAACAGAGTTACTGGAGTTTTATGATAAAATCAATCGTCTGTTTGATTTTAAATGAAACCAAAGAAGAACCGCCAACTGCGAACCGAGGTGAGTAAACTCACTAACTCTGGCTCGTTTATATTTTGTATAAACGAGTATTAAATTTATTTATTTTATACTGTGTGATGGTTTTTTGGCTAAAATGGTTGATATAGTTATATCATTGATCGATTATTAATTCTGTTTGCTATATTATTTAATATTGATGTGAAATTAATATTATTGATGTTACATCTGTGGATGCAGGGAAACAGGCTTGAGGGATCCAACTGGATCCCTCAACATTTATATTATTGTGTTTGCATTGATTGTGACATATGATGTGATATATTAGCTCTGATTGATCTTGTTGTGTTTATATATCACTAGCCCTATAATTTGGGTATTTAAATACCTAAAATATTTTCGAATATAGAAAATGAAATTTGAGGTTTAAAAAGGAAATTGATTTCTAAAAATAGAAATGAAATTTCGAATAGAGTTGAAAATAAAAACATGTAAATAGGGAAACAAGAAGTAGTTTATAAACGAGAGTATAAATTAAGTGAATTATCTATCATTGGATAAATTGAAATAGAAATTCAAATTTTAATTTGTATGAATAGATGGAAAATGATCTTGAAATCAATATTTGAAATGAGATTTGAACTTAGCAAATTATAAAGGAAATTATTTTTTAAAAGATTGTAATACAAATGAGATTGGTATAAAAAAAATCTAAATATAAGTTATAAATAGAATTTAGATTTAATATATTATTTATAAATATGAAATCAAACTGATTTGATTGTATGTAAAAAGAAACATATTCACGATTAAAGTCAATAATGGTTTAAAGAAAATATTTTGCAAATAAAACATCTCTAAAGGAAATTTAGATTTGATACATGAATCAGAATTGGATATTTAATGAAAAGGGAAATGGGTAATCATTTCAAAAATAAACGACGAGTTTTAGTTCAAAATTCGGAATATAAAATATAATGTGATAACGTTTTGTAGACTGTAATGGTTATAAAGAAATTGGGTAATGATTTGGATAGGGTAAATTCAAAAGTAAATTTGGAATTTGAATTAATTGGAAACGGTAGATAAAATCCGAAGTTTGGAATATAAATCGAATATAGATTATTCGGGAGAGCGTTATTTATTGGAATTCAATTTTAGGAAAGTAGTTATTTTTACTTCCCATTTTGAATCAAATTTATTTATTTAATTACTTATTAATTTATTGAAATTAATAAGTGCAAGTTATATATATTTTAAAAAAAAATATTTGGAAACAACGATTACAACGCTATCATTATAATAAATGTTTTATAAATGTAAACAACGATTATAACGCTATCCTTATAATAAATGTTTTATAAATCTAAGCAACGATTATAACGCTGCTGTTATAATAGATGTTTTATAGATCTAAACAGCGATTTTAGCGCTGTCGTTATAATAAATGTTTTATAAATCTAAACAACGATTTTAACGTTGTCGTTATAATTAATGTCTTATAAACCAAGTATTTGGAAACAACGATTATAACGTTACCGTTATAATTAATGTTTTTCCGTAAAGGAAGGGGATTTTTAGATTGAATCTAAGAGTCTATAGGCGATATTTTGTTTGAAGTTGTGAGCCTTGATTATTTCAAAATTAAGAATGTAGTTCAGCTAAGGTATAAGAGGTAATTATACCCCAACTTGACTGACTGCATGATTGACGGAGAAATGGTTAAGGTTCGGTAACAAGGATTGGTTAGTGATACCGTTAGTTAACGAATAATTTATGGTTTGAGTTATAATAATGATGTTCTATAACATCAGTATAATTTAACGAATTTTGAAATGTTTTCCCCAAATAAAATGAGAGATATTTTCTACGCATAGAAAATGAAATGAATTGGTCAACGAGGAATTAAGTAAGGGAGTATGGAAATATTTTCCGATATTAATAAGGTATATTTTCTGAATATAGAAATAAGGATTCATGAGTATTTAGGAATGTTTTCTAACTGGAATAAGAGATATTTTTTCGTATAAAGAAATTGGGATATCGGAAATGTTTTCCAAGAATCGACAGAGACAATTGAGCTTTAAAAGGATATGGAAGATGGGAATTAGAAATGATAATATTATAATGAATTAATTTGAAAAGGGGCCAGTGTTGTTTGATGGTTGATCGCTAGAATTTCCATTTGGAAATAGGATCATTGGTTGTATGGATGTTCCTTTGATAGTTAAATCACCGACTATCAAAGTTTTTGGTTATTTTATACCTCCGTTATCGATACGGAGAGATCGGGATCAGATTTATTATCTAAAAACCACTCTGTATGGGCATAAGCGTTACGAATCAACTTATGCTGAAGATGATTGAAGACGGAGTAAAGTGCAAGGGTCGTTCTGTTAATCCGAGGTAGAAATTTCCCAAGATGGATTAATAGAACGGTGCCTTCAGTTTGTCCAGTACCAGGACAATGTATATGGACGAATGTCCAACTACGTGACATTCAAAGTAAATTTTGGCAAGATGTGCTGAAAGATAATCGTGACCTCAAGCCTCATCACCCGGGAAATGACAGAAATCGGGCAGGCAGCATGGCCATGTGGGTCATTCCCATTAGGGGGTATTATCACTTGATCTAGAGAGAATTCATTTTCTTCTTATTCCATTCGTTGCTGTATTCTTTCGGTAACGGTTGCTGATCACAACCGTTGGTGATAATATGCTCGATACACTCAAGTTAAATGAGTGATCATCCATCTGTGGGCCGGGTTGCAAGACGTTCTTGTTGAACCCAGTGTATTCCTCTCTTGAGATACACTATCGGAAGGTGGTTCCATACCATGTCATGATGGAAATCCAATCTCCAATAAGCGCCCTGCGGTTTTCGATTTTATATTATATATGGAGCGTGAGATGCAAGCTTTCCGCTATATTCTATTTATTTAAGGTAGACATTTTTATAATATCACTGTATTTGATATCAAAAATATTTTTGGTTATCGTAAGGTAAAAACCATCCGTGTTTATGTGTGGATCGGTCTTACAATTACCATTTCTTTCAAAAGGATTTTTGAAAGTTAAACAAATGGTTAGAGTTTACTCACACCAGTCCCATGGCCGACCCAGAGTTTATTTTGTTTTATTTCTCCTAAACTCTTGGGTGCCCATATTTGTACAGGCAGTCAAGTAGTCTAGATTTTACAGATTCACTTTGGGGAAGCTTGAAGCAGAAGGCTTCACCTGTCAGCTATAGACTATCATAATTTCCGTTGTGTACTATGTTGTATTTGGAAACAGGTGTTTATTACTGCTCCAGGAATAACTGTTGTGCTCTGATGATGGTACGTATATATAGTTACTAATTTGTATTTCAAAAGTTATGTTATATAATATATTTTATTCGTTCTGCTGTGTGACTTGTGGTGATATTAGTCGACCCAAAGGGTTTGGAAATTCGTACCATTGCATGCAAAGTATTACCATTTTATTTCCTATACATACTCGTTCAATATTCAGTATGTGCGCTCTAAGACTATGATGTTTCTTATGGTATTCTTTTGGAGTAAGGTTGATATCATCATAATAAACCATAAAATCTAGATCGTCACCATTATATTTTCGCCTAAAATCGTATATAGTCAATATAGAAACGACATTATTACTTGAATTTCAAATAAGTATAAAGCATATTTCGCAAAATGGAAAGCTTATTCTTTCTACGATTTTTTTGTGTGTACATTATAGTTTTATTTTATATGAATTTGAGTGTGTATTAAAATTGTCTTCATAAAAGTATGCAAGCACATGTGTTGAAGACAAAAGAAAAGGAAAATAAATGAATTCATCATACATGGGGAATTCCACTTACCCACTTATTTATGGACTACACCGAAAGAAAAAACATGTGTTAGTGGATGATTAACTAATTATTAATGATAATTTGGAGCTTATACAGGCAATTTTACAGCAAAAGCACCGTTTCACAACTATCAAAAAATAGTTGTAATAGATCTATTACAAGTGGCACCCGTCAGTCCTTATATCCAAAGTTGTAATAACATCAGAATTTTTTACAATTGTGTTTGATAATCATGAAAGTTCTATTTACAACTGCTTTCGAACATTTGTAAAACACTTTTTTACAGCCGTTTTTGGCAGTTGTAAAAATCTTCTTTATAATAGTTTTGTTTGCTATGCTAAATTCGACAGCTATTTTTGGTCACGGTTTAAAAAATGCAAAAACAAATGGAATTCTAAAACACATTCTGCAAAATAGATAAGCATAAACAACGTAATAGGATTAATAATACGGTATAAACGAATCAAATTACACTATAAGAAACTTTTATAATAAAAAATTGCACTCTATAAGTAACTCGCCCTAGCTACAAAAATCAATCAAAACAACATTCCCTGCTATTAAACAACTCAAAGAGTTTTACTGTGAAAACTAAGCTCCTTACAATCAAGTTTTGGTCAACATCTCAAGATCACTTTCCTTTTGTCCATCACCAATTATTTAGCAGCAGGAAGTGCATCATCATTAACATGGCACTCATGGCAATCATCTCATAAAAGAAATCATCTCCATAAGATTTCATACCTTTCTAAATCAGTCCAATATAATAGCCTTGAATTGAGGAGGTAAAATATGTAAATCATAATAAGTTGAGTTTCATAACAACTGGAATTTGGTATTGCTTCGGTAGGAAACCTGAGTATCTCACTTTAGTAAGATACCAGAGAGCAAAAGGAAACCATTCATTAACAAATTCAGTCTAATGGAGGAGCCGTAGATTTTCGGATCATGCAGTTGCCAACTTGTCCTCGTGCCAACTTCACATATATGTCATCAGCCTCACCTTTTTAAAGCAAGACAAACTTCCATGACATTAATTCCATTTTTGGATCACCAATTTCCAATATAAAAATCATCGTATCTTCCCAAACCCGAGATCAACATTGCACACTTAAAACCAAGCTTAAAAAAATCAAGAAAAGATACTGCAAAAACAAAACACCAACAAATTTTAATATAGTCAACCATTATTCCAAATAGGTGCAAAGTTGCAAGCATTTGAATAAAGTAAATAAGTTTCAGTATAAGAATTTCGAGCCTTAAGGCATTGTAGTAGGGATTTCGACATCAATGAAGGTCGGAGTTATACAACGAGTGCTACTTTCCAAATCTATGGTCCAAGGCATGGAAGAACGAGAAACATTGAGATCTGATTAAGCACATGGCGATTCATGCAAGAAATTCGTATCAAAGCATGACGAAGCAAGCCAATGCGACTAATTTGAGAATGATATTATTATTTTTAATGCGAAGAAGATTAATTTTCAGCTAGAAGTTTTTTTGAACGGGAGAATCAGAAATTAGAGAGAGGATTTGAAATGAAAGAGAGATGTTAAATCTCAATTGTATTGGCAAACGAGCGTTCAATATGTTGTACATTGCACTAGTTTATATATATTGAGTAATCAATAAATGGGCCAGTCCTACTTAGCAAAAAATAAAATAAATAACGTGTGACATCTAGGTTAAACAATTATATTGTTCCCTCTAATTGTAACGACCTGGATTTTTGACCGTTCAAATCGACTAAAAGCCACCAATGTCAACTAAGTATATCAAAAATACATATAGTTATTGGGATTAATATAAGGAAAGGAAGAAAGAAGAAAAACAATCACAGAATCTCTCACAGCGGAAGGACAAAATATAACAATCAAATAACAGTTTATGAAGCTGTTAAATATACATTTGATTATACATTACAACAATACATCATAGTTAACTATCATAAAACATGCCAATATATGCAGTGGAATTATACTAGTAATTATGTCTATCAAGCTCGATCTTCATCTTCAATAAAGTAGTCTTCGCTAATTGAAAAACTCAGGTTGACCCAAGCACCAATGAAAATAGAAAAATACTCGGATCAGAACTAAAATATTCTCATATCAGTTAAATCAAAACTATGTAATAATATGAGTCTCACGACATCAGAGATGCTTACGATAATCCACATCTCCTATCCAATGTGTTCATGAATGCAATAAGTCAAAAGATGTTACGGGAATTTCCATCTCCTAAGGATCCGTCGAACTAGATATTAATACAATACACTATTATAATAGTGTTTATCGGTAAAGTAAGGTACTAAAATAACATAAGTGGGATTACCATTATTACTCTTACATCATTTATAAATATTATAGTCTATACAATACTGTAGACTCAACCGAACCGGTGGGCTACCAGGGAGCACTCCATAGGTACAACACAAATCAAAATCGTCGTGGGCACAATCAGGATAATATGACAAGGCACACGAGGAATACCCAGTATAGGAATCTATCGGCTGCATGCCCGAACTGGTGGTAACGTATAACTGAAACTACCACCCACCTCGGAACAATGCTCCTGGTCGGATTAACAATAAAGGAAGTGTTGCCGACAGGGGTTGCTAATCCCACTTGGTTACGGTATAGCACATGTTTTAGTCATTTTAATTATGACCCAAAGATCAATGATATATATCATCTATCTCTTACTTCGTTCCGGTAGCTTCCGTCAAACCAACCTACTTCATTTTGGATTCATCCACCACGTACACAATTGTTGAAGTGGTTTTCGATATTGGCAGAGAGTGACAATATCCGATCCCGATCTCTTTAACAACCAAATGCTTATTTCACACTGGTCGGATTTTTATATTTCAAACGGTTCATACTTCTTATCGAAATATCATATTTTATTTTAAATCATTCATATTCAAAATAGAATATACTTTCATATTGAAGTCTCAATTTAAACCAAGCTTAGAATCTTGAAACACTTCTAATTTAAAACAGTTTGAATATTAGAAACAGTTGAAAAGTGTAATAAAATAGATTTGATATATATTTGAAATAGCTTGAAAACAAATGGCTAGGACAATAAAAGTTAATTAAATAGTTTGAAGTTAATATAGGATCGACCAAAATAGTTGATTTTTAAAGTAGTTTTATAAATAAATAATTGATTTCTAAGATAGTTTATAAAACAGAATATACATATACATACATACATATATATATAAGTTAAAAAACAGTTTAAAGAGTAAAATAGTTATTTATTAAAGTAGTTCATTAAATAGCTAAATTATATGTATAAATTATAAATAGAATAGATTATAAAGTAAAATAGTTATTTAGTGGAATAGTTCATATAATGATTTAAAATACTAAAATTGGAATAAGAATCGTTTCTTCAAAAAAATTCAAATAAACTTGAAGTCATGTTTCAATTTAATATCAAACCGACTCAACTTCGATCTTTCGATTCAATTCCTTTCAAATTCAATTCAATCAACTCAATTTAATAATTAGACTTTCAAACTATAATTCCCCTTTTTTCAATTTATACCATTTGAATATCACTTTAAATCGATTTAATTTAAAGTAAAAATTTAAAAATGGATAAACAATTCAATTTCGATAAATTCAGTTCATTATTAATTTCATTCTTAACTTCAGTTTACAACCTTTATCAATTTCCTTTAGCTTTTATATTTCAAAATCCAAAGTTCAACTTCAATGGAAATTAATTTATAGAATATCATTAATATTGTCCTTAAAACAATATTTCAAGATTTATGGTTAAAACTAAATTTATTTAACTAAATGGTGTCCATATATAATTTTCTATCTTTTGGTCAAGTAATACTTAAAATTTAATTTTATTATCTTGGGAAAGGATATATATAATTTCAATCCAAATCCGGTCATAGGTATTTATCATTTTAACCTACATTCTTAATTCATTTTAATGATTAATCACGGGTTTATCTGATGCCCGTAACGTCTAAGGTACATGATTGGGGTTAATCAACACAAACAACAATCATTTACAATTCTGGTGAATAACAGGATAAACTAGACATCGATAAGTCAAACACATCAATTTAAGGCATCAATCAAAATCAATCAATCCAAACAGTTCAACATCACAACAATCAACTAATTATCAGGTGTCGGGTTTAAACTAGCAGTTAAATGTCAAATTTCAGTTTAACTGTAAAATTTAAACTAACAGTCAAGTTAAGTTACATTATCAATGTTGATTGACACAAATACACAATATTAACTACCTAAGAACAATCATATCATAACATGAATTTAATTTAAATAATAACCAAATATCTTAGTTAAACGTGAGTGGGTTTAATTACTCACCTGATTCTAAGTCCAGTTAAAATCCGAGCAAATGTGAAACTTCTAACATTCTCCAATCTCAAACAAATAAGTTCCACGTTATCTAACGTTCGGCAGAAAACGCTCGTCGATCAAACCACTACAAGTGTGACATGTCAACCTTCTTCAGAATTTAAGGACACAAATATTTACAAATATTTAAAATTGTATATTTCCAAAACCTGACACATGTTTTAAAGGGGGCTTGCAAGGTTTATTAGTGTATAAGACCATCTATTTAAAACTACCTGTATATTTGCAAGCAATTATTGTAACACCCAACCTCCGCTAGGGTCACTCGCAAAGGAATGCACTAGCTTTAGAGGGGTATTATTGGTAAACATGTACAGAAATATTACAAGACAAAACATATAAAATTGCGGAAGTAAAACCAACTTTCATATCATTAATAAATAAGGTCTAAAGCCTTTTACATCAGAGAATTTCTTACACGAAAACCTGTCTTGCAATAGTAAAGAAGCATAAAAACCTTTTCATAAATTATTCCCCAAGTGAAATAGTAAAGTAGCCATAGCCAAGAAAAGTCCAAGCCATACATGGTGACCTTCAAACAGAAGAAGTCCGAACTAACAATAGCATTTCCTCCCTGTAACCTGGGGGGAAACGGAAGACAAAGAGGCGAAACAAAACGGGGTCAGTCATAAAGACTGGCAAGCCCTATCTACTATCAGTATATAAACTAGTAAAGTTAACTGGCATGAGGAACTAGGATGAACATAAGTATGATGACAAGATAGATAAACTAAACCAAAATAACAGGATGAACTACTGTACCAAGATAAACAAGTGTGTCATGATAAACTACGGTGTCAAGATAAGTCAAGGTATCACATCGTCAGGTTTCTATCAAGTACAATATCGCAAGGTATCTATCATGTATATTCGCTCTGCACCTCTCGTACTAGTATCCCAACCCGCGTCATGCGTTAACTATGAATGTCCCTTGCCCAATGTCATGTAATGGTCCATGTCAACCTAATATATAACATATGTAGGTTTTCCCAACTCGTATGTTTCTTTCCATGTATAAGTTCAGTCCTCTGCCGTAGGCCGTACGGGCTTTCCCATGTAAATCTATACCGCCTCAACGTAGTACCATTTTATCCTTGAAGTTATTTTGGACTGCCACCCTTGATCTAGTTATGTTCCCTTACCATGAACTATCGTGCGTTCACTTAGGATTTATGCCACCTAGGACCACTAGGGATTATGCTACCTAATGAACGTTTCCGTGTCTCGGTTTGGGTTCAAGCCACCTAGGGCCACTAGGGATTATGCCACCCGTCAACCGCGCCCTTTATCACGCGTATGTATCGTGAATCGTTTTCCATGTCTAGACGCACATGTTCCTCAATGTGTCATCCGAGTTCCGTGCCAGGGCAAATCAAGAAATACGGGACTCGGTCGGGAGCTTTAAGTCGTCTGCTGATGCAGATATCAAGGTATGTTTTTGTACCCGTGGCTATGGTCCCACGTAACCGCTCCCTCAACTACTGAAAGGCAATCCAAGAAAAATCATGTATGAGAACCACATCCCGGCCCCACTATAGCCCCACTTTCCTATGGGCCAACCTCACCCATGACTCGATAGCAAGAACTTGGACTGTTGGGGGTTCTCTGCCTTTCTGTACGTACACGATTGACTAAAGATGGTAGGTAGTCGGCGACGTGCTATCCAGGGCAAAAACAAGTATCGTCGACTCCACGCTAATCCATCCCAGTCTTTAGGTCACTCGCATAGCAACCAAGGCATACTCTTGGCTCTTCTACCGCAGACCTTAACCTCTGTGAGGCCGGGTTTCATGGACCACCTGCCACCTCACAGAGGGATACCAAGAGTACCCTCACGTCCTCGTATACTAAGCGATGACTTACCGTATCTATTTATGAACTAGTCCCATGTCCTTGGCTAAGAATTATTACTTAGTTATCCTTAACTAAGGTTTACCACTTAGCTTCTCCTCCCACTATCCTTGTTAACTACGATTTTCAACCTAGTCCCCTGAGCTAGGGTTTTGTCTAATGGGTTAAGTGTTGTCATTCAAGTTCATGACCTAACCCGCCCACGAATCATGTCAAGATTGGATAAGTACTCAAGTTCAAGGCTTAGCCCTACAAGTTGGTTAAGTGTACCAAGAAGCTCATGACTTATCCCTATCAAGTCAAATTGGTTAAGTATTTATTCGTCTTAACCCTATCAGATTATCATGTTAGATTGATTAAGCATAGATTATCTTAATCCCCTCAGATTATCGAGTCGGATTGGTTAAGTATGGGTTAGCTTAACCCCATCCACTAATCGTATTACAATGGTTAAGCCTAAGATAAAAGGACTTGTGACTTAACCCTATCAGGTCCGCATATTAGATTGGTTAAGTATAGGTTACTTAACCTCATCAAATCATCACGTATAATTGGTTAAGTATAAGTTACTTAACCCCATTTAATTATCATGTTAAGTTGGTTAAGTATTGGTTACTTAACCTCATTAAATTACCAAGTTTAGATTGGTTAAGTGTTTATCATAACCCCATCGAATTACCGTGCTTAGATTAGTTAAGTGAAGGTTACTTAGCCCCATCTAATTACCGTGTTTAGATTAGTTAAGTCTAAGTTACTTAACCCCATCTAATTACCAAGTCGGATTAGTTAAGTGTAAATTACTTAACCCCATCGAATTTACCGTGTTAGATTAGTTAAGTATGGATTACTTAACCCCATCTAATTACCATGTTTGGATTAGTTAAGTGTAGGTTACTTAACCCCATCTACCTACCAAGTCGGATTAGTTAAGTGTAAATTACTTAACCCCATCCCCTAATTGTCTTATATGGTTAAGTGTCATTAAGGAACCAAGTCCGGTTTAACTTAACCTACCCATTCGTGTCAAATCGGTTAAGTGTCATTAATCAAAATTACTTAAACTTTTCATGTGGCATTAATTAGATTAATGCACCCCAACCTCTCACATTAGACTTTGTTGTGGTTACTAGTTAAGCCGGGCGGGTCCGGGTAGATTTACACCACAACCTAGTCTAACCTCGGGTTTTAAGTGCTATATGACCAACTACCCACATTGGGTCCTATTGTTTGTAGCCACTAGTTAAGCCGGGCGGGTCCGGGTAGATTTATGCTACAAACTCAACCCAACCTCGAGTTGGCCACTTTCATGTTTGGTCTAGTGTCTTATTACACTTACAACCCATACACGTCTAGTTTTCAAGTCCCATGTTCATAACCAAAATTACATGTTGTCATGTTTATACCAATTTACCCAAATCATGTTTCATGTCATTAAAGTTTACCCATAACGTAACCCCAACGCTTTTAAACTCGCATATACATTCGCAACAACGCATAATGGATTAAAAGAAGGAACTTGGCAAAGGTATGACAAAAGGGGTATAAGGCTGCAAGTTAAACATGGTGGCATATGAGACATAATGTGTTCACAAACTTGCATGTTACATTATTAAGCCCCAAAAACATGCATAACCCCAAAACTTAGCATATAGGTGAATCATGGTGATAGATGACATAGAAAAATGGCTAGAAGTTCGCATCTAGCATTCTATGCAAGTTAACTTGAGGGATAAGAGAGTTCTTATGTTGCATAATGCAACATTTCAACATAAATCTTATAGCTTTTAGCCCACAAAATCAAGATGTTGACTTTACGAATATGCATAGGATAAATCTACACATAACATGATAGTTTCTAAGCATGTAACCTACTCAAGTTCAAACCCAAAACTTGCAACATGAACATTTAACTTCATAGTTAATATCTAAGAGTAGGAGGGGGCTTACAATGCTATGAAGGCACAAATCAATATATAAAATGATTGAGACGAAGCCACACTAGCAAAAACCCCAAATCAATAAGCTCCAATAAAACCCTTGATAAAATAATAAGAAAGATCCTTACTTTGATGAAGATTTGCCTTGAAATCAAGTTTAGAAGCTCTCATATGAACATAGAAACTCTCATACACTCATATGATCATGTAATCTCTCATGTGAATGAAGATAGAATTTATGACAAGAGGATGGAGGCCATGACTAAACATTTTGGCATAGTTTAGTTGTAGGATCAATTTATGAAGGTTTTAGATTAGGTTAGGGGTCATTTTATAGAAGATTAGGATAGTTTAGGCCATAGGATTAACCCTAGTTTAGATCCTAGCCACTGAAATTCGTCACAAGCTAACAAACCAGACCAAAAGCATGTCTTGGGGAAGAAGTCAGGTGCACCAGGCCAAACTGGCCAGGCCACCCGTGTCGACTCCCCAGTCGTCTTGGCAGTCGGCTTGGGGGGGGGGTGGTATCGACTTGGCAGTCGACACCCCCTTGACCAGGGTTGACTTTTTGATTTTGAATCTGTTTTAAACTCTGAAAATTCTGAAAACTTCGACGGACCATATCTTGGTCATACGGACTCCGATTCTCGAAAACTCGGACTCTATTTCGCGTATTTTTCCGAGACGAACGCAATGGCACAGCCCGTTTCCCTTGATTCAGATATTAAAATTAAATTCTGCCTTGATTCTTGTCTTAACATGTTATTAAAATTCGGGTTGTTACATTCTCCCCTCCTTTAAGGATTTCGTCCCCGAAATCTCCAAGTTAGGAAGAACATATCCTACCATCCATCATCCATCTACACAAAACATCATCCACAGGAAACCATTGTCCTTAGACGATTTCTAATGCCATATGAATATATGCAAAACGTGTGTGTACATGCTCCTTAGCTAATGCTAATGATCAGGCCTGAATGATCTTTCTAATGCAAAATACGTTTAGTGCCATGAGTCCAACATGTATGCAAATAGTCCTAGTCATATAAGTACTATATGCGTGCACAAACATTCATCCACATGCAACATCCACATGACAACACACTCGATTTAATCCATAAACAAGTATAAATACTCGTGCATATGCAACATGAAACGTGACCTTGTCAATCTAGTATCTAATGTGTATTCGCGCATCCACGAGCAACCACTTGCAACCATATCAATCATAACATGTTTCAAATACATGTTTACATCCATAGAGTTCTATCTAAGGTTCCCAAGATAAGATTGAGGAGATAAACAAGACAAACTCCTTACGGGGTTTGTAACAGAAACAGGACCGAGAGGATATCCACCAAGCGATAGCGTGCAAGCAAGTTCTACAGGTGGACCAAGGATCAAAGATATACTCTAAAAAAACTGACATGATGCGCGCGTCTAAGCCGCATTTTCATGAGCTTCATTCCATTGTGCCTTGACCGCCTTTGACTTCATGATTTCATAGCTCTTTGATTCCTATTTCCAAGGTATGAGTTGGAACTCATTTCACTGCCGCCTCTCGTTTCACTTATTCTTTTCTAGAATACTTGGCTCAACCATAACTGCGTACTCGTGGTTTTATGCAAGCTTTCCAACAATTCACTAGTGAATTCTGGATCTCGTTTACCAATGCCAATCCATGTTACCACGTGCACTTACTAGGGTGATTCCTATAACCCATGTTTAAGCAGAATGGACCATCCACCTTAGTGGCGAACGTTACTCGATCGGATCAGAGATTTCCGATAAATGCATCAAGAGATTATAGGTAACTAACCATGACAGAACCCAAAAGGTTACACGAGACTTCGAGGGTATTACCAAGGCAAGCTAAGAGTTTAACTACCCCCCTTTCAAAACCGAGGATGGCATCCCTTACCGGATAACCACTTCATCCCTAGAATCCATCCATAGCTCAACAATAGAAGTATTGCTTCTGATCTCAACACTTGACATTTACACTCTCAATTCATGAATAAATGGACCGACTCTCCAACCAGATTTTTGGGCCAAAAGTGGGATCTTCTACCATGCTAGTACTAAGGTGCAAAGACTTAACTATCGAGGCAGACTTAAATGATGCGATGATCAATACAAAGTCTGGACGGGATGATAGAAAAGAAAGGCTAAGCCTTTAACAGAAACGGTACCATTTCTCTTAGGTACGCTAGAAATGAGAGCATACAATTGCCCTCTCGCTGATCTTGTCCTTATCTTCCTTTGTGGATCAAGCCATACCAACAAGTTGCTTATTCTTAAGCCCGTGTCCTTTATCCTTGCTCTTATTATCCCTTCTTATAACTTCGGTAACAGGTCTCTCGAGAACTTCCTCCATCGCACGGGAAAACACTTACGTAGCTAGACAAGGATTAGTCGCAGTTAAGACTGCTGTGACAACAGATGGAGGAAAGAAAGGAAAAGGGATTCGATCAAGGAAACAAAGGATAGTGCTAATGGCTTTTGGGGAATAGCCTTTAAAAAAATTTCTTGAAAAATGCTTCTTTGTAAACGGTTTCTCAAATAGTTTTCAGAAGGTTTTTTAAAAACTTTTGACTAGTCTGGTAACCTGGCTCTGATACCAAATGTAACACCCAACCTCCACTAGGGTCACTCGCAAAGGAATGCACTAGCTTTAGAGGGGTATTATTGGTAAACATGTACAGAAATATTACAAGACAGAACATATAAAATAGCGGAAGTAAAACCAACTTTCATATCATTAATAAATAAGGTCTAAAGCCTTTTACATCAGAGAATTTCTTACATGAAAACCTGTCTTGCCATAGTAAAGAAGCATAAAAACCTTTTCATAAATTATTCCCCAAGTGAAACAGTAAAGTAGCCATAACCAAGAAAAGTCCAAGCCATACATGGTGACCTTCAAACAGAAGAAATCCGAACTAACAATAGCATTTCCTCCCTGTAACCTGGGGGGAAACGGAAGACAAAGAGGCGAAACAAAACGGGGTCAGTCATAAAGACTGGCAAGCCCTATCTACTATCAGTATATAAACTAGTAAAGTTAATTGGCATGAGGAACTAGGATGAACATAAGTATGATGACAAGATAGATAAACTAAACCAAAATAACAGGATGAACTACTGTACCAAGATAAACAAGTGTGTCATGATAAACTACGATGTCAAGGTATCACATCGTCAGGTTTCTATCAAGTACAATATCGCAAGGTATCTATCATGTATATTCGCTCTACACTTCTCGTACTAGTATCCCAACCCGCTTCATGCGTTAACTATGAATGTCCCTTGCCCAATATCATGTAATGGTCCATGTCAACCTAATATATAACATATGTAGGTTTTCCCAACTCGTATGTTTCTTTCCATGTATAAGTTCAGTCCTCTGCCGTAGGCTGTACGGGCTTTCCCATGTAAATCTATACCGCCTCAATGTAGTACCATTTTATCCTTGAAGTTATTTTGGACTGCCACCCTTAATCTAGTTATGTTCCCTTACCATGAACTATCGCGCGTTCACTTAGGATTTATGCCACCTAGGACCACTGGGGATTATGCTACCTAATGAACGTTTCCGTGTCTCGGTTTGGGTTCAAGCCACCTAGGGCCATTGGGGATTATGCCACCCGTCAACCGCGCCCTTTATCCCGCGTGTAACGCCCCACTCCCACTAAGGTCACTCACAAAGGGAATGCCTTAACTTCGATGGAGTATTTAAGTGAATATAGAACTGAAAAATTACAACAAGACAGATATAAGTAATACTTGAAATTTAAAACATCATTTCAATGCAGCAGAAGGTAAACATGTTTGGTTACATCTCAAAAACCAACAAGAGTCAAGTACAAAATATCCATCTCGTTAAAACATGAGTACATAATCCCACTAAATACTAATAGCCATAATAGAAAAGATAACCGAGCTTTTCTTCAAGAGTCCAAGCTCCAAAAGATAGATAAAGCAATCTGATCAAAGCCCACTAGTGCTAGGCCCACTCTGAGAGCCTGAGGGTTGGAGAAAAAGATAAAAACAACGGGGTCAGACATAAGTCTGAGTGAGCCCTATAACCTTAACAATACAATCATTAAAGTAATTAGGGTATGATATAAACCTGGTACGGTACGACTGGGAATAAATGACTACACTAAGTAGCCAAGTAGACTTAGGATAAACTAAGATAACGGTAAAGACGCGCCTATCCACCCAAGGATAAATACTATTCTGCACCACACCAGATCTACTCACCCGAGGATAATTCCTACACTGCACCACACCAGTTCCACCTACCCAAGTGTAATTCCTACTTAAAGGTTGATCCCCACTAAGTGTACTTGGTAATTTTTAATAGTAGTTTCGTATACCCCTAGCTGACTACATAGGTGTCGTCTGCCTCTATCTCCACTAGGTGTACCTGCTACTCCCCAAGCAATCGGCTCCCTACCGTAGATACCCGTGCTGGCCCCACAGTGGGGTGTATCACTCCCCAAAGTGGCAACCCGAAAATGGTGCACGGCTTATATCTACACGATGCAACAACGTCTTACCTACCAGCCCGGGTCCACACACGCATATGAAACCCGTTGGACTCGCGTTGCCACCGCTACCCCGTTTTGGCCTCTTATAGTCAAGCCCAGTACGCGTGTCCCGTCCCCGACATGGGTCGAGCCCAATAAGATACATATGGGTTACTGGTTGAAATGGGCCCCCACAAGCTACTACTTAAGCTTGTCATTTTATCTAGTGCATCCCACTTAACCCCTTTTTATAATCATGCCCACTTACATGTTAAGGTTTGGTTAAGTCATCTAATCATATTTCAATTGCCACTCAAGGCCCCCACAAGCTACTACTTAAGCTTGTCATTTAATCATATTTCAATTGCAACTCAAGGACCCCACAAGCTACTACTTAAGCTTGTCATTTAATCATATTTCAATTGCCAGTTAAGGCCCCCACAAGCTACTACTTAAGCTTGTCATTTAATCTAGTGCATCCCACTTAACCCCTTTTCAAAATCATGTCCACTTACATGTTAAGGTTTGGTTAAGTCATCTAATCATATTTCAATTGCCACTCAAGGCACCCACTAGATTCCTACATGCCACCCAAGGCACCCACTTAACCTTTTAATCATGTTTAGTTACATGTTCCCCTTTGGTTAAGTATTCTTGTCATATTCTCTATTGCCACCCAAGGCAACCCACTAGATTTTTCCACATGCCACCCAAGGCACCCACTTAACCCTTTAATCATGTTTAATTACATGTCCCACTTTGGTTAAGTGTTCAAATCTTATCTTCTATTGCCACCCAAGGAAACCACTAGATTTTCCCAAGCCACCCAAGGCACTCACTTAACCCCTCATGCCCACTACATGCTTATCTGGTTAAGTGTTTCTTAATTGATTAAGAACGTGACCGTTGTAAAGATATCTCACATTAGAGTATCTTTTATGGCAGCTGGATTTGCCGGTTGGGTCCGGGCAGCCTTACGCCATAACCGAGTCTAACCTCGTGTCTATACACTTGTCACGTACTTGGTTTGTGCCTAAGACCTCTCACATTGGGTCAATCATTTGTAGCCGCTGGATTTGCCGGTCGGTTCCGGGCAGTCTTACGCTACAAAGGGTCCAACCTCATGTCTTAGTCGATTAATTACACCTAATTAATCACCCCCGAATTAATTTTCCCTAATTAATTTCAATTTTAACGATGTACATAATTGACTCAATTATGTCCATCACTTTATGGTATGCATAATCATACCAACTTCACAACATTTCATTAACATGTTTATTAACCCCATCGTTCCCCACGTAATTCGCTAACATGACATAAAAGGGAAGATTCATCATAAATGTAATGGGTTCAACTTGCATAACATTAGCATCAACATGGGTTTAAAGGTGTCAACATGCATATAGCATCAAACCCAACTAGCATAGATAATCAACCCAAACTTGCATGAATCACATATGTCATAAGGAGGGTAACTTTCATAAGTTTCTTATGTCATACAAAGGGGTAAACTTGCATATGTATTACATGTAAAGGGGTTAACTTGCATATGTATGCATATCATACTAAGGTGTAAACTTGCACATGTCTCTTGCATATAATCAAACATCATACTTGCATAACATGTCATATGTGAACTTGCATATTATCATACACCAAACTTGCATACATATCATACATGAACTTGCATATCATCATGCACCCAACTTGCATAATCATGGTGTCATAGTGGATCAATGTTTATCATAGCAACTAGCATCATGAACACTTGCATAACATCATGATCATATAGCATATAGCTTGCATAACATTATGAACATGTAACTTGTGACTTGCATAACTTGCATAACATCATGAACATGTAACATATGGCTTGCATAACTTGCATAGCATCTCAAACATGTAGCATATTAGTTGCGTAACTTGCAAAATATCGCAAACATATAGCATATAACTTGCATGACATGCATAACATCATTAACACATAGCACATAACTTGCATAACATGCATAACATCATTAACACATAGCATACAACTTGCATAACTTGCATTGATCCACATTCATAGCCATAACCTCATCATATCCTATCATAATCATTTCAATAATTGGTCATTAAGGCTATAGAAAACTCACAACTTGTTGATTAGCCTTCTTATGAATATATTAAAAGATTGAGACGAAGCCACTAAGCTATCAACTCAAAAACTCCAAATAAGAATGCTCCAAATGAAAACCCTTGAGCCAAATCAATAATAAAGATCCTAGCTTTGATGAAGAAAAGCCTTGAATCAAACTTAGAAACACTTAAGCAAGCTTAGGAACTCTTATACTTCTTTAGAAACTCTCTCATATGATTAGAGATGGAGATTATGACAAGAGGATGAGGGTGGAGGCCATGAGAGAACATTTTGGCATAGTTTAGCTATAGGATTGAATAATGAGCATTTAGGTGTAGGTTAGGGGTCTTTTTATAGAAGACTATGATAGTTTTAGCCATAGGATTAACCTTAGTTTAGATCCTAGCCATCAAAGCATGTCTTGGGGAAGAAGTCAAGTGTAGGAACCATCTAGGGCCTTTAGATTAAAGCTGAACCATGAGAACCATTCAAATGCAAAATCTGCATTTGAGCGAATCGGCCCACGGGTTGACAGCCAAACACCCTGGATTAACCCCTAGTCGACCCAGCGGGCTTGGGTCGACCTCAAAAATCGGCCGGTTCGGTTATTCCCCTCTCCCAATTCGCTGTTTTGAACATTTTTGCATATTTATTTATTTGATTTTCAATTATATATATATATATCAATATATATATATTTCTCTGCGCAACCCATTTCACTTAATTAAGTATACTTTGATTTGTGAATTTTTATGTTCAAATTACGGGGTGTTACATTCTCCCCTCCTTAAAGGATTTCGTCCCCGAAATCTCTAAGTCAAGAAGAACGTATCCTACCAACCAAACAACCATCTACTAAACCATCACACACTGGCATCCATTGTCCTTAAAATTTCTAATGACGTATGAACATATGCAAAAAGTGTGTGTATATGTTCCCTGTCTAATGCAAAATTAGGCGGTCCACTTATTTAGTTGACCTCCTTAATGCAAACCATGATAGTGCCATGCATCCAATATGTATGCGAAAGATCCCTATCGACACATACTATCTCTACATGTGTGCACAACCATACCCCAAAATGCATCATCCATGTGATAACGCAACCATTATACATCCATTAATATAGCTACCTACGCACAATTTTATGCAATATGCAATATGAAGTGATTGAGCCGATCTAGTGCCTAGAGTGTGTGTATATGCATCCACGAGCAACCACTAGCAACCACTTGCATCCACACGCATCCATCATACATAACATGTCTCAAACACATGTTTCAACCATAGGTTTCATCCTATCTAAAGGTCAAAGGTACTAATGAGAGGACATACTAAAGATAAGATAAGTACTAGACAAACGATAAAGGAGAAGTTAAAAGACATACCCTCAAAAGAAATGGGTACAATGAACGCATCTTCACTTCTGTCTCCCAAGTAGCCTTACTCTCACCTTCTCCCCTTTTCACTTTGACTAGTCGAACCTCTCTGTTTCTCAACTTCCTAATCTCTGACCCCAGGATGCGGGTAGGAGCTCGTTGAATAGTCGCATCACGCTCTACCTCCACTTCTTTAAGCAAGCTCGGCTCTACCGCCTCTGCGGTCTCATGTAGGCACTTCCTCAAATGTGACACATGGAATACGTCCTGTTCCCTATGCAACCGAACTATCTCTCGAATATAAACTGAAGCTAGACATGGAACAGTCCTCTTGCTCTTCACGGGTATGAAATGGGCACTCTTAGTAAGTCTATCTACCACAACCCAAATTCCCGTATTACCCTTCCTCGATCTTGGTAACCCATCAATAAAATCCATCGAGACGCTATCCCACTTCCATTGCGGAACTTCCAATGAGTGAAGCAACCCACCTGGTTTCTTTTGCTTCGCTTCCACCTGTTGGCACACCAAGCATCTAGCGACATACTCGGCCACATCTTTCTTCATACCGGCCCAAAAGAAAACTCGCTTCATGTCTTGGTACATCTTGTCCCCACCGGGATGAATAGTCATCCTAAAACGATGCGCCTTATCAAGAATAGCCTTCCTCAAACCCTCGTCTTGCGGTACGCAAAGTCTACTGTCTCTACGCAAGCACCCCCTATCGTCTAGGGTGTACCTACTCAAATGGCTGGACGACTCCCCCCTTATGAGCTTCTATACCAACTCAACCAACTGTGGGTCGTCCCTCTGTGCCTCGCCAATCCGTCTCAAAAGGGTAGGTCTTACCTCCAAGGATGCTAGCAAATCGGGTATAAAGTCAACGGAAGGTCTAAAATCAAACATCGAGATAAATTCCAAGCTTCGTCGTTCCACGAACAATGGACTCAAGGACAACCTTTTTCCGCTCAAGGCGTCCGCCACCACGCTATCTCGAAATCGTAGGATGCTAAGAACTCCATCCACCTTTGCTGTCTCAAGACTATGCGCTTGAAGAGCCTCCAACACTTCCCTAAGATGTAGGGCATGCTTTTCTCCACTTCTGGAGAAAACCAGGATATTCTCTCATACAAAATCGTCACAACTATCCATCTCTCAGGCAGACCATCCTAGTCGAACTCGACATCCCCCAAATGCAAGCCCCAAAGGCCTAAACCAATATCAGACAAACACCCAAGGGACACCTCCTTCGAATTCAGACGACCTACGTGAGATGATACTAGTAAAAATGGCTGAATAATTAAGCCTTTGTCCAACTCTGGATGTCCTTGCCAGTCTCACTCCAGAACCACCGTAGATCAAATAACTGTCTTCGCTTAACCTGTTCAGCACACACGAAAACTTATTTCGCTTTTAGAAAAGACCAAGATGTCCTCCACAAAGACCACTACGAAGTTGTTTAGGTACTCCCTGAACACCCTACTCATCAAATCAACAAAATATGCGGGGGCGTTCGTCAAACCAAATGGCATCACCAGCCACTCATAGAAACCATCCGGAGTCCTAAAGGCGGTCTTCTCTATACTATCCTCAATCACTCCCAACTGATGAAACTCCGTGGCCAAGTCCCACTGCGAAACACTGAGGCGCCAACCAACCGATCAAAAAGATCATCAACCCTTGGCAATGAGTGTCTATTCTTCTTTATGAGCTTGTTGAGTTCTCTATAGTCTACACAAAGTCTGAGGGACCCATCCGCCTTCGTGGCTAAAACTACTGGAGCACCCCACTCCGATATACTTCGTCTTATGAACCCCTTCTCAAGCAACTCCCCTACTTGCTTATGGAGTTCCCTCCTCTCACGAGGAGCCATGTGGCGCACTGACACAGATACTGGTTTAGCATCGTCTACCAGATATATTCGGAGGTCTATCTCCCTCTTCGGAGGTAAGCCCTTCACCTCCCCAAACACACCCGAGTATTCCCGGACCACTCTAACAGATCGCAAACTCTCGACCGAAGCGTCAAGCGATTCAAGATAACTTAGCATAACAGAATCTATGGGATTTCAAAAGGTCTCGAGAGTGTTACCCAAGCGGGTCATAAGCCTAACAACTCTCCTTTCACAATCAAGAACGGCACCATTACTGGATAACCAATCCATGCCCAAAATCAACCCATAGCCCGTGAAGCCCAAACAAAAGCATCACCTCTAAACTCAACGCTAAGTATGGAAATCTTCAAACCCAAACATATCATGGACAAATAAGTGGAGCCCTCCCAATTGGGTTTGAAACAACCACGGGATCATCTACCAAACTGGTGTCTAGGTGCAGTGACTCAACTAATGATGATGAGATAAACGAATGTGGTGCGCCAGAGTCTTATAAAGTTCGAACAGGATGATCGAGAGAACCAAATTTCAACTTAGACGGTCCTACCCCCATCAGGTATACACGTCGTGAGGGAATACATCTACCCTCCCGAAGATCCTGTACTTCGTCTTTACCTCTTTGGACAACCCTAATAAGGTGTCCTATTTCTCCAAAACAACTAGCCTTCCCCTTCCCATTCTCCTTTCGTGGCCTTCTTACCATGATAAGTTTTCGTCCTTTATTTACCTAATAGCTATTTGAACCTTCCTCTCTCGTCCATCTTAAAGGTACCCATAAGCCCTCCACCTCCTTGGACTAACTTCTTGGCCTGGAAAACGTCTTAGTCCCTTGAAGTGGTTCTTCCGTCCTTCATACGGAAGTCCTTATTTATCTTAAAAAGACATCTACACGCGGAGGGGAAATTCAAAAAGAGAAAGAGGAAGAGATTCAAAACGGAGAATCCGAAGGATAAAGATATGGCTATTGGGGATTATGCTTTTCTTTCAAAAACTTTTCTCTCATAAGACATGTTTTTGAAAATACTTCTTCCAAAAATGTTTTTAGAAAAATAGTTTTCTAAAAATTTTATCTGTTCCGGTAACCTTCAGCTCTGATACCACGTGTAACGCCCCACTCCCACTAAGGTCACTCACAAAGGGAATGCCTTAGCTTCGGTGGAGTATTTAAGTGAATATAGAACTGAAAAATTACAACAAGACAGATATAAGTAATACTTGAAATTTAAATCATCATTTCAATGAAGCAGAAGGTAAACATGTTTGGTTACATCTCAAAAACCGACAAGAGTCAAGTACAAAATATCCATCTCGTTAAAACATAAGTATATAATCCCACTACATACTAATAGGCATAATTGAAAAGATAACCGAGCTTTTCTTCAAGAGTCCAAGCTCCAAAAGATAGATAAAGCAATCTGATCAAAGCCCACTAGTGATAGGCCCACTCTGAGAACCTGAGGGTTGAAGAAAAAGATAAAAACAACGGGGTCAGACATAAGTCTGAGTGAGCCCTATAACCTTAACAATACAATCATTAAAGTAATTAGGGTATGATATAAACCTGGTACGGTACGACTGGGGATAAATGACTACACTAAGTAGCCAACTGGACTTAGAATAAACTAAGATAATGGTAAAGACGCGCCTATCCACCCAAGGATAAATACTATTCTGCACTACACCAGATCTACTCACCCAAGGATAATTCCTACACTGCACCACACCAGTTCCACCTACCCAAGTGTAATTCCTACTTAAAGGTTGATCCCCACTAAGCGTACTTAGTAATTTTTAATAGTAGTTTCGTATACCCCTAGCTGACTACATAGGTGCCGTCTTCCCCTATCTCCACTAGGTGTACCTGCTACTCCCCAAGCGATCGGCTCCCTACCGTAGATACCCGTGCTGGCCCCACAGTAGGGTGTATCACTCCCCAAAGTGGCAACCCGAAAATGGTGCACGGCTTATATCTACACGATGCAACAACGTCTTACCTACCAGCCCGGGTCCACACACGCATATGAAACCCGTTGGACTCGCGTTGCCACCGCTACCCCGTTTTGGCCTCTTATAGTCAAGCCCAGTACGCGTGTCCCGTCCTCGACATGGGTCGAGCCCAATAATATACATATGGGTTACTGGTTGAAATGGGCCCCCACAAGCTACTACTTAAGCTTGTCATTTTATCTAGTGCATCCCACTTAACCCCTTTTTATAATCATGCCCACTTACATGTTAAGGTTTGGTTAAGTCATCTAATCATATTTCAATTGCCACTCAAGGCCCCCACAAGCTACTACTTAAGCTTGTCATTTAATCATATTTCAATTGCCAGTTAAGGCCCCCACAAGCTACTATTTAAGCTTGTCATTTAATCTAGTGCATCCCACTTAACCCCTTTTCATAATCATGCCCACTTACATGTTAAGGTTTGGTTAAGTCATCTAATCATATTTCAATTGCCACTCAAGGCACCCACTAGATTCCTACATGCCACCTAAGGCACCCACTTAACCCTTTAATCGTGTTTAGTTACATGTTCCCCTTTGGTTAAGTATTCTTGTCATATTCTCTATTGCCATCCAAGGCAACCCACTAGATTTTTCCACATGCCACCCAAGGCACCCACTTAACCCTTTAATCATGTTTAATTACATGTCCCACTTTGGTTAAGTATTCAAATCTTATCTTCTATTGCCACCCAAGGCAACCACTAGATTTTCCCATGCCACCCAAGGCACCCACTTAACCCCTCATGCCCACTACATGCTTATCTGGTTAAGTGTTTCTTAATTGATTAAGAACGTGACCGTTGTAAAGACCTCTCACATTAGACTATCTATTATGGCAGCTGGATTTGCCGGTTGGGTCCAGGCAGCCTTATGCCATAACCGAGTCTAACCTCGTGTCTATACACTTGTCACATATTTGGTTTGTGCCTAAGACCTCTCACATTGGGCCAATCATTTATAGCCGCTGGATTTGCCGGTCGGTTCCGGGCAGTCTTACGCTACAAAGGGTCCAACCTCTTGTCTTAGTCGATTAATTACACCTAATTAATCACCCCTGAATTAATTTTCCCTAATTAATTCCAATTTTAACGATGTACATAATTGACTCAATTATGTCCATCACTTTATGGTATGCATAATCATACCAACTTCACACCATTTCATTAACATGTTTATTAACCCCATCGTTCCCCACGTAATTCGCTAACATGTCATAAAAGGGAAGATTCATCATAAATGTAATGGGTTCAACTTGCATAACATTAGCATCAACATGGGTTTAAAGGTGTCAACATGAATATAGCATCAAACCCAACTAGCATAGATAATCAACCCAAACTTGCATGAATCATATATGTCATAAGGAGGGTAACTTGCATAAGTTTCTTATGTCATACAAAGGGGTAAACTTGCATATGTATGTATGACATGTAAAGGGGTTAACTTGCATATGTATGCATATCATACTAAGGTGTAAACTTGCACATGTCTCTTGCATATAATCAAACATCATACTTGCATAACATGTCATATGTGAACTTGCATATTATCATACACCAAACTTGCATACATATCATACATGAACTTGCATATCATCATACACCCAACTTGCATAATCATGGTGTCATAGTGGATCAATGTTTATCATAGTAACTAGCATCATGAACACTTGCATAACTTGCATAACATCATGATCATATAGCATATAGCTTGCATAACATCATGAACATGTAACTTGTGACTTGCATAACTTGCATAACATCATGAACATGTAACATATGGCTTGCATAACTTGCATAGCATCTCAAACATGTACCATATTACTTGCATAACTTGCATAATATCACAAACATATAGCATATAACTTGCATGACATGCATAACATCATTAACACATAGCACATAACTTGCATAACATCATTAACACATAGCATACAACTTGCATAACTTGCATTGATCCACATTCATAGCCATAACCTCATCATATCCTATCATAATCATTTCAATAATTGGTCATTAAGGCTATAGAAAACTCACAACTTGTTGATTAGCCTTCTTATGAATATATTAAAAGATTGAGATGAAGCCACTAAGCTATCAACTCAAAAACTCCAAATAAGAATGCTCCAAATGAAAACCCTTGAGCCAAATCAATAATAAAGATCCTAGCTTTGATGAAGAAAAGCCTTGAATCAAACTTAGAAACACTTGAGCAAGCTTAGGAACTCTTATACTTCTTTAGAAACTCTCTCATATGATTAGAGATGGAGATTATGACAAGAGGATGAGGGTGGAGGCCATAAGAGAACATTTTGGCATAGTTTAGCTATAGGGTTGAATAATGAGCATTTAGGTCTAGGTTAGGGGTCTTTTTATAGAAGACTATGATAGTTTTAGCCATAGGATTAACCTTAGTTTAGATCCTAGCCATCAAAGCATGTCTTGGGGAAGAAGTCAAGTGTAGGAACCATCTAGGGCCTTTAGATTAAAGCTGAACCATGAGAACCATTCAAATGCAAAATCTGCATTTGAGCGAATCGGCCCACGGGTTGACAGCCAAACACCCTGGATTAACCCCTAGTCTACCCAGCGAGCTCGGGTCGACCTCAAAAATCGGCCGGTTCGGTTATTCCCCTCTCCCAATTCGCTGTTTTGAACATTTTTGCATATTTTTTTATTTAATTTTCAATTATATATATATATTTCTCTGCGCAACCCATTTCACTTAATTAAGTATACTTTAATTTGTGAATTTTTATGTTCAAATTACGGGGTGTTACACCGCGTATGTATCGTGAATCGTTTTCCATGTCTAGACGCACATGTTCCTCAATGTGCCATCCGAGTTCCGTGCCAGGGCAAATCAAGAAATACGGGACTCGGTCGGGAGCTTTAAGTCGTCTGTTGATGCAGATATCAAGGTATGTTTTTATACCCGTGGCTATGGTCCTACGTGACCCCTCCCTCAACTACTGAAAGGCAATCCAAGAAAAATCATGTATGAGAACCACATCCCGACCCCACTATAGCCCCACTTTCCTATGGGCCAACCTCACCCTTGACTCGATAGCAAGAACATGGGCTGTTGGGGGTTCTCTGCCTTTCCGTACGTACACGATTGACTAAAGATGGTAGGTAGTCGGCGACGTGCTATCCAGGGAAAAAACAAGTATCGTCGACTCCACGCTAATCCATCCCAGTCTTTAGGTCGCTCGCATAGCAACCAAGGCATACTCTTGGCTCTTCTACCGCAGACCTTAACCTCTGTGAGGCCGGGTTTCATGGACCACCTGCCACCTCACAGAGGGATACCAAGAGTACCCTCACGTCCCCCGAAGCTACCGCTTCGTCAACCAGTTCGCTGGAGCTTTTTATCCAAGTCAGATAAGTTGCTCCTCCTCGTATACTAAGCGATGACTTACCGTATCTATTTATGAACTAGTCCCATGTCCTTGGCTAAGAATTATTACTTAGTTATCCTTAACTAAGGTTTACCACTTAGCCTCTCCTCCCACTATCCTTGTTAACTACGATTTTCAACCTAGTCCCCTGAGCTAGGGTTTTGTCTAATGGGTTAAGTGTTGTCATTCAAGTTCATGACCTAACCCGCCCACGAATCATGTCAAGATTGGATAAGTACTCAAGTTCAAGGCTTAGCCCTATAAGTTGGTTAAGTGTACCAAGAAGCTCATGACTTATCCCTATCAAGTCAAATTGGTTAAGTATTTATTTGTCTTAACCCTATCAGATTATCATGTTAGATTGATTAAGCATAGATTATCTTAATCCCCTCAGATTATCGAGTCGGATTGGTTAAGTATGGGTTAGCTTAACCCCATCCACTAATCGTATTACAATGGTTAAGCATAAGTTAAAAGGTCTTGTGACTTAACCCTATCTGGTCCGCATATTAGATTGGTTAAGTATAGGTTACTTAACCTCATCAAATCATCACGTATAATTGGTTAAGTATAAGTTATTTAACCCCATTAAATTATCATGTTAAGTTGGTTAATTATTGGTTACTTAACCTCATTAAATTACCAAGTTTAGATTGGTTAAGTGTTTATCTTAACCCCATCGAATTACCGTGCTTAGATTAGTTAAGTGAAGGTTACTTAGCCCCATCTAATTACCGTGTTTAGATTAGTTAAGTCTAAGTTACTTAACCCCATCTAATTACCAAGTCGGATTAGTTAAGTGTAAATTACTTAACCCCATCGAATTTACCGTGTTAGATTAGTTAAGTATGGATTACTTAACCCCATCTAATTACCGTGTTTGGATTAGTTAAGTGTAGGTTACTTAACCCCATCTACTTACCAAGTCGGATTAGTTAAGTGTAAATTACTTAACCTCATCCCCTAATTGTCTTATATGGTTAAGTGTCATTAAGGAACCAAGTCCGGTTTAACTTAACCTACCCATTCGTGTCATATCGGTTAAGTGTCATTAATCAAAATTACTTAACCTTTTCATGTGGCATTAATTAGATTAATGCACCCCAACCTCTCACATTAGACTTTGTTGTGGTTACTAGTTAAGTCGGGCGGGTCCGGGTAGATTTACACCACAACCTAGTCTAACCTCGTGTTTTAAGTGCAATATGACCAACTACCCACATTGGGTCCTATTGTTTGTAGCCACTAGTTAAGCCGGGCGGGTCCGGGTAGATTTATGCTACAAACTCAACCCAACCTCGAGTTGGCCACTTTCATGTTTGGTCTAGTGTCTTATTACACTTACAACCCATACACGTCTAGTTTTCAAGTCCCATGTTCATAGCCAAAATTACATGTTGTCATGTTTATACCAATTTACCCAAATCATGTTTCATGTCATTAAAGTTTACCCATAACGTAACCCCAATGCTTTTAAACTCGCATATACATTCGCAACAACGCATAATGGATTAAAAGAAGGAACTATGCAAAGGTATAACAAAAGGGGTATAAGGCCGCAAGTTAAACATGGTGGCATATGAGACATAATGTGTTCACAAACTTGCATGTTACATTATTAAGCCCCAAAAACATGCATAACCCCAAAACTTAGCATATAGGTGAATCATGGTGATAGATGACATAGAAAAATGGCTAGAAGTTCGCATCTAGCATTCTATGCAAGTTAACTTGAGGGATAAGAGAGTTCTTATGTTGCATAATGCAACATTTCAACATAAAGCTTATAGCTTTTAGCCCACAAAATCAAGATGTTGACTTTACGAATATGCATAGGATAAATCTACACATAACATGATAGTTTCTAAGCATGTAACATACTCAAGTTCAAACCCAAAACTTGCAACATGAACATTTAACTTCATAGTTAATATCTAAGAGTAGGAGGGGGCTTACAATGCTATGAAGGCACAAATCAATATATAAAAAGATTAAGACGAAGCCACACTAGCAAAAAACCCAAATCAATAAGCTCCAATAAAACCCTTGAGAAAATAATAAGAAAGATCCTTGCTTTGATGAAGATTTGCCTTGAAATCAAGTTTAGAAGCTCTCATATGAACATAGAAACTCTCATACACTCATATGATCATGTAATCTCTCATGTGAATGAAGATAGAATTTATGACAAGAGGATGGAGGCCATGACTAAACATTTTGGCATAGTTTAGTTGTAAGATCAATTTATGAAGGTTTTAGATTAGGTTAGGTCTTTTTATAGAAGATTAGGATAGTTTAGGCCATAGGATTAACCCTAGTTTAGATCCTAGCCACTGAAATTCGTCACAAGCTAACAAACCAGACCAAAAGCATGTCTTGGGGAAGAAGTCAGGTGTACCAGGCCAAACTGGCTAGGCCACCCGTGTCGACTCCCCAGTCGACTTGGGGGGGGGGTGTCGACTTGGCAGTCGACACCCCCTTGACCAGGGTTGACTTTTTGAATTTGAATCTTGTTTTAAACTCTGAAAATTCTGAAAACTTCGACGGACCATATCTTGGTCATACGGACTCCGATTCTCGAAAACTCGGACTCAATTTCGCGTATTTTTCCGAGACGAACGCAATGGCACAGCCCGTTTCCCTAGATTCAGATTTTAAAATTAAATTATGCCTTGATTCTTGTCTTAACACGTTATTAAAATTCGGGTTGTTACAATTATACTTCAGGTTTTTGTTATTTCTTTATTTTTCTAACACAAGCATACACCTGAAGCCAAAACGCCTAGTAACTAGTTTTTTTTTACGCCTTTTAAATTTTCCATTTACACGTGTACGGATTTCCTAGGCAACGATTGTTCTGTCTCCATTTTACGGTGTCCCATCCAATCAAAGCCCTCTGATTTCCGCCTTTTGCACTTAAACCCCTGAATTGTTGGGGGACATAAATGAAAAACAACGGAAATCAGAATTGGTCTCGATTTCCTATCATGAATACACAGTAATTGAAATTTTTATACAACTTTTCTACTATTGCAAGGCTTTTTATTTAGTCGTTTGTCCTCTGATTCAAGTTTGCAAGCCACGTCCTAATCGATTTACAAGCCATACGTATAACATTAGCATAGGTTTGTTGATAGTTAACAAGGAAAACATATATTCAATCCAAACGTTGTCTGTTTGTGCTCAATTTTCTACCATAGTAGCTCACACAAATTCTCTAACCTGAGAGCTGGAACCCAAAACACTTTTCACATTTACAGTTTAGCTTTAATGAATGCTAAACCACAAGCTCCCAACATACCCAATGATCTAAATACTAGGCTCGGCAAGGCAGTGGCATTGCCAGTTCGTGGTGTCTGCGTAGGAGGCTTAGGCCGCTCGGATGGTGGGGTTTAGGCGGGAGAGGTGGAGTTAGCTGAGGGATTCCGGTCGAACTGGGCGTGGAGGCGGCTGTTGTAGGCATTAGTTGTACGGAACAGTCGTCTCCGATGATGTTGTATAGAGCGTAGCACAAATGTTAAGGAAATTGTCCGCTAAATGGTTAGGAGGTGATCACTCTTATGCATTTGCCTGGTTATTTTCAAAAAAACTAGGATTGAGTTTAGCCAAAATTATCAAGGTTGGTTTTTTAAAAGAGACCTAGGTCTGATGACTCTGATCTGCATCTGAAACCACTTCAAACTAACGTAAGCGCTAGAATGTGGAAAATCATTTTGAATATGATAGAACATAAAACAGAGCTCATGAAATGCAAGACCTATTTGCTACTATCCCTGAGGGTGTTTCCAAAATGATTGTAGCAGGAGTAGTTCCTCTTGCTCGTTCAAACGCAGAAAGGATTTCAAGGATGAATGTTATAACCATATTATCATCGGAGGGAAATGTAGATTGTAAGGGGATCTCCAACAAAAGGTCACAAATCAGAATTTGTGAAATCTGCACCCCTTTTCGCCTCCAACAGCGGTTGGAAACATCGGCCCATTCAGAAATCAGGGAGAAAAGTTCCGGAATCCTCAAACTGGTTAAGCGTTTGTTGAACCTCCGCGTAGAGTAACGCGCTTGTTCAACAAGCGCGTGAAGCACAATGGCTTTATTCTCCTCGCGCCTGTTGAACAACCGCGTAGAGCCAACGGCTCTATTTTCAACCGCTCCATTTAGTAAGTAACGGTTATATTTTAACCCTTACAAATACACCACCCCTCTATTCTCTTCCACATCAACTCATCTTCTACCACATCTTCTTCCACATCAACTCATCTTCTACCACATCTATTTAAAAAAATAATTACTGATTTTGATGTCAATGCCGCAAGAATGAGCTTTGAAACTTTTAATTTACAAGATGTGGGCCAACCGTTTGGTGGAATGCTAACTACTTCAAGTTGGAGTGCTACCGAAGACTATGATCTTAGCTACATCCACTGTTCACTTTTGCTAGATCCTGTCCGTGGTGCCGATCAAAGTGGTGAAACATTTTGGGGGTATAATCACTAATGCATACAAAAGGAAGAACATGGATCGGCATAAAGTGTAGCTTCCATCAAATGTCGTTATTGTAAGATTAATTGTCAAACGCAATGCTTTGACTTGCAAATGTTCAAGCTAAAGCAGAGTAACCCAAGCGGATTTGGAAGTGAAACTCATGTGGTAAAAAAAAGTTTACGTTTTTTTTTGTACTTTACATCTTAGCGTTGTAGTAAAACCTTCACATTATTGGTGCAGAGACTTGCTGCAAACAAGTTATTCAAACGAATATATAAACCAGATAGTAAACAAGGACCTCATTTCTATCAGTTCATGCATGTGTATGACCTACTGGTTAATCATGTGAAATGGAAATCTTCAGTTCAAAAAACTGTCCAAGACGTCCAATCAAGCAGTAGTCGTGGGAAAGCTACAAGATTTGGAGACAGTTGTAGTCCGAGAGATTCGCTGACCGATATAATAGGCCTGAGGGATCCAAGGCGGCAAAGAAAAAACAAGTCGGAGGAGCGAATGAAGGAGAAATCAGAAAAATATTAAAGGAGTCTAACGATATGTATCTGAGCGCACTCCAGAGCAGAAGCATTCACCACCAAGAAAGCATTGACGCAATTCATCAAGTTGTTGAGGTAAAACGACGAAAGAGGAAGATGCAGTCATGTTTACGGATATTTCCAAATGGATAATGTGCAACGCGAGTATACGGAGTATCGGAGATTTGAGATATTGAGGCGAAGAAGAGAAGGAGGTGTGTGATTGTAGAACTTGGATGTAAACTTTAGTTGGCTTTGTATGCACCAGTTTGGTGCAAGTTGCATTTTGTTTATGTAGCATAGGAATGGAGTTTAAAATTTTGTTTGGTGTAAGATGCATTTTGTTTATTTAGCTTTGAAATGGAGTTTGAAATGGAGTTTGAAATGGAGTTTGAAATTTAAAATGGAGTTTGAAATGGAGTGTGAAATGGAGTTTGAAATTTAAAATGGAGTTTGAAATTTAAAATGAAGTTTGAAATTTAAAATGGAGTTTGAAATTGAAAATGAAGTTTGAAATGGAGTTTGAAAATTAAAATGGAGTTTGAAATTTAAAATGGAGTTTGAAATTTAAAATGGAGTTTGAAATTTAAAATAAAGTTTGAAATTTAAAATGGAGTTTGAAATGGAGTTTTTTTTTTAAAAAAACAATTCCATAGCACCTTTTTAAATTTTAAACTGGACATAACTTTCAATTTATATTATGAAATCTGAATTTTTCACATTCGTTGGAAAGATATAATTAAACAGATTCAAATGTTTTTAGTTTTATTGAAATCTGAATTATATTGAATCCTACACATTCAAATGAAATTTAAAATCGAATTTTCAAACTGTCGCGTCATTTTAAACTCCATTTTTAGTTAAAATAAATCATACCAAACTCCATTTTAAAGTTCAAACTCCATTTCGAACTCCATTTTCAATTTCAAACTCCATTTTAAATTTCAAATTTAAATTTCAAACTCCATTTTAAATTTCGAACTCCATTTCAAACTCCATTTTAAATTTCAAACTCCATTTTAAATTTCAAACTCCATTTTCAATTTCAAACTCCATTTTAAATTCAAACTCCATTCTCAATTTCAAACTCCATTTCAAACTCCATTTTAAATTTCAAACTCCATTTTCAATTTCTAATTTAAATTCCGAACTCCATTTTAAATTTCAAATTTAAATTTCAAACTCCATTTTAAATTTCAAACTCCATTTTCAATTTCAAACTCCATTTTAAATTTCAAACTCCATTTTAAAAAATACTTCATTGCCAAAACACGTGTAATCAAAAACATGGCAGACATAACACCGTACAGTAATACAAACCATGTCACAGGACATATAATACAAAAACATACAATAATGTCATCATCAACATACTGTTAGTCATAAAAAAAATATACAACCATGTCATCATCAACAACACATGTAATATAAAACATGTCAGTCATAACAAAAACATACAACCATGACGTTGCATGAACCATTAGTCAATATGCATAGAAGCGCTACCTGCCCCATCAAAACTGTCATCATTAACGTCATCAAAATCATCATCCATATGTGATCCATCACCAGAACCCTGCTCCTATAACTGAGTCTGTAGGGAAGCAATCTGGGCCTCGTACTAAGACTGCTGTTGTTCCAAAGCTCCGTGTAAACTCTGGTACATCAACTGTGTGTAATCCAACGTCATACGCTCAAAAGCAGCCAATATCCGTCTATCATGGTCCATATATAGTGAGTACTGTTAATGAGACAACTTGTGTTACACAAATGCAGTTTTTATAATGAAATCGTATACCAGTATTATTGTATAACTCTTACGTACCTGATGTGAATGATACAAACCGGCTGACGGTAGTCCGGGAGGGTCAACAGGTGGATACTGCAACGGAATCTCTACAATCTGACCCTGTACGTCATATGCCCTAAAAGTGTGTGGCGGAGGGTCCAACGCACCACTCTGTGTGAACTGAGACGATACAGGCGCAAAGGTAGGGGATGCACCGGGAATTTGCCTGCTACTAAAGATGGCCCGATATGGTCGAAGTTAAAACCCCGAATATAGTCTGGTAAAGTGTAAGCACGTAGAGCAACTCGAGCCCAATAGGTATCAAAATCTCTGGGCACTGTAAAAGGCTCACCGTCCACCCAGCCTGCAGCCCTCATTCCCGCAATATATGCTGATCCTACCTGTATATCGCCGAGCATCTGATCCTATGGGAGTGGATCGGAAGGAATGCGCTCTAACCCATATAGCTGTAGCCAACATCGCTCCCCCAAATACCAAATGAAAGGGAACGTAGGCACCTGAAAGCATACCCTACGCCTCGAAAGACTAGAATGGAAAATGAGCGGGTGGTCCTGCCGAGGAGCCATAAAATTTATGTACGTTAGCCATGGACGTCGAATAATGCCATCCCGCTCCCTCAAATCAATCTGCGTGCGCGCCTCCATAAGCTCGTTATGCACACCCTGTGCAGAACGAGCGAGATGCATAGTAGGACCCCATCGTCGTAATCTCAGAAAGTATATGTAAGGTGTAGTGATGTCCTCATCAATATGTCGGGGATGCATGCTCGCCATGTACTCGTAATACCAAAATAAGGGAATATACCAGAAACCGTACAGCTGCTTGCAGCGCTGTACGGCGTAGAGATCCAAAGTAACATACAAATAGCCTAATATCGTTGTACCCCAATCGAACGAATGCAGCAGCTCTATGTCTATAAGGCTAGCCGAAAACCAAGTCTAATAGTCCCCCTGTTGTTGCTAAAAAAGGCGGAACCAAAAACGTATAATAAAAAGGCCCTGATAACGGGGGTGTGCATAGCCACAGTGGTCTAATGTGTAGTGATAAAGGCATACAGAGTAGGTAGGCTAACGACTCCTGAAGAAACAGTATGAAGATCTAAACCCGGAAACTGCTCTGAAAAGCTATCAAACTCCTCAAATGATACATCAAAGGGAATGGAGAGACGACCAGGACGACCAATCTCGATGCCCGTGAGGACGTAAAAATCCAAAGGAGCAAGCCCTAACTCAAAATCAGCAAAGTGAAATGTGTGTGTAATAGGCCACCATCGCTCACTAATAGCCTCTACAAGGCATCGGTCAACATGAGCAAATCTAGGTAAATCTAAAAAGGCGCCAAATGGTGAATCTAGGAGTCTAACTAATATAGGCTGGGGTAACTGCTGAAAAAGTGTCGTACAACGTGACCAACTACCTCACATAGCAATATGTCGAACCTAAACGTATGTAAATTTGTTGTAAACATATAATATTAAACAACATTCGTCAATAGTAAAAGGTTGTACGTAACAAAGTTATAAAATTATACCTGAGGCGTCGCAACAGCAACAGACACTCGGTGTGTAAATGTCATAGGCAGATCGTGCAATACTCTAAGGCTCTCAGCAGTCACGATGGCATCTGGTGGGGCATGTACTGGTCTGACATTAGGATCTGTCGGAGGATGGCTGACCCGTCTATCAGACTTAACTTTACGTGGCGGCATTTCGTCGTAGAAATTAATTAAAAAAATTAAAAAGGAGGGAAATTAAATTTTTACAAATAGAAAAATGGGCATTTCTGCCTGATATAGGAAATATTTAAGCGCTTGTTGAACAACCGGTAGACTCAACGCGGTTGTTCAACAAGCGCACTTTTTTTTCTTATGGAGCCGGTTTTAAAAAAACCACGCGCTTGTCGAACAACCGCGTAATTACACGCGTTTGTTCAACAAGCGCGTGGACTTAAAACAGTTACGATTCCCCAATTTCCGGAGTGTGGATAATCGAAAAACGAAAATCCACACTCCGGAACAGTTGGAGTTGCTCTAAGTGTAAATGTCAAAGGAAGATAATTGTTAGCCTCAAGCCTTAAGAACTATAAATGTCTAAAAAAAGGGTAATGGGCACGTTGACCACCTAATCTAGATTGGGTGTCCCTTTTTATTCTTTTGGCTAGGTAATGATGCTCATCATAACCATGGTAGTGAAATATTCATTATTATCCAGCAAGGGATAAGCCAGCTCTATAAAGCTCGAGTGAAAGATGTTTACATGGACCTCGATTATATCTTATCAAAAGGTGTACCATTTGGAAGATAGTCACTTATCTTACCATAAGGAAAATACATTTTTCCACAAGTTCTTGCAAATTAATTGTATAACTATTATGCTAGAATTCAAATAATTTAACTATTGTCTTTAGATTGTTAAGTTTTTATATTCTAGACATTGTTATTATATCTTTGAAGTTTATATAAAAAATTAGGTTATCGTAAGGTAAAAACACGCTCTTGTTTTTATGTAGTGTGATCTACCGAGAATGTGAGATAACTTTTATTTCGTAAAGGTTTATAATATATAACAAATTTACTCCATATGATTTTACTTTTCTCATACTAATTTACTAGAATGACATAGGAATTATTTTCTTACAATGGTCGTGTCTGATCGAGCATACTTTCCAGATTAGCTTTGGCTGCTTAAAGCTTAGAAGAGGACCTAAAGGCCCGGAAGTACTTCCTTATGTTAATATATATAATGTTGTTCCTATTGTAGTTATCAGCATTTGTAAGAATATGTTATAATTGTTTAGGGCTGATGATAGGTTAGTGATATAATTTGGTGTTTGTATATGTGTAAGTGAACTTTATTTTGTAAAGACTTGCTTATATTATATATTATTTAAGACTTTTGCGGGTTTCTGTTATTTCTATTTTTCCCTCAACGATATGTCTATCTAGTAGCTGGATATTCAACACATATTGGTGTTGATTTCTAAGATTTGATATTACAAATCATTACATCAGCATAATGTGATATATTTTAAAATTGATAATATATACATATATATATATATATATATTCCGATTTTAAAATAAAGCATGCATCAAATTCCAAGTTCTGCATCAATCAGGACTAGATTATCTTTTCGTTGCATCCCCTTTAACTTCTTTTTCATCGTTTTCTCCTCTCTTTTCCCCCAATCGCTTCATCTCCTCAACCCTAATTGTCCTTTGTTGTCAATACTCCTCAGGTTGCTCATCTCCCTTTGCCACTTTTCGCTCAAATCGGTTTATTTGCTGGGTTGGTGATCCTAAGATTGCCATTTTTTCGGGTTCTGTCTAAGGTAGGTCACTATTCATCATAGTTTGATAGTTTGGATCTCAATCTACTAACTACATACCACTCTACCTTCTGGCGATTCACCTAAAACACTTTGCCTTCTCAACCACGTTTCTATGTCATTACTCAATCCACTGTCACCTAAAGCGTGACCTCATAGGTGGCAGGTCGTTTAGTACAAGGCTCTCGACAACTTGGTGGTGCATTTGAGTATTGTACATTGGTTGTCATGTTGTTTTTCAAACTATTTTAGGTGTTTTTGTTTTTGGGTGATTGTGTCGAGGCTGCTGGAGTTGTATCCGAACTATCCTCAATGGTATCATGGCCATTTCCTACAGTTTCTATTGTAGCTTGTTGTTATGCATGTATTAACGACATTTTTTGTCAACACCGGAACGAGTGTTAAGGATGTGAATCTAAGGGATTACTTAGCTCCCACAAGCTTGAGTTAGTACAAGAGTTAGTACAATGTTTCCTAGATATCAAGGTCATAAGCCTGAAGATTAGTTACTATTCCTTCAAGAGGTGAGTATCACACTTATGAGACTCAAAGACCAACAGTTACCTTGGGATAAGGGCTCCCTAAGCGCAACACAAGTTAGGAATCTAAATGGCTTATGGAAAGGTATTTTGGTAATTCGTCTTATGTGTGAAGCATTGTCATGGGGTAGAAATAAACTAACAAGAAAAGTGACAAGAAAATCCATGAAATTAATCTTAATTGTTGATTCTTTCTTTATTAGTCATTGATTTTAGTACATAAGTGATTACAAGTTAAATCCCCAAATTGATTCACAAATTAGCGTTTTCTCTCTAAGAAATGAATACAAGAATTGAGAATGAGGAAAATGTCCCATAAAATGAGACCATAGGGGTCTTATTTGTAGGCAAAATGGGCCCCTTCCGGTGACACTTAGCGGAAGCCACTTTTGGATTTGTTAATGAAATTGGGTATTGGCCGCACTGGTGGCTTTCAGTGTCGGCCCTTGGTTTTGGCCTTCTTTCCACCTTTGAGCTTTGTTATCAGATCTGCTTTGCTTTCGGAATACCAGTCTTGGTCCATAACGACTTACAATTCTAGTACTGCTTTTGTATAGTGTATCGATACCAAGTAGATGGGTATAGATAGCATCCCTACCTACTCTCGGTTTCAGTGTCAAACTGTAGCTACAATATAAAATCTTGCTTCAATGACTTTTGAGTGCTTCCTGGTGTCGGTGTTAATACTAAGTAAATTAGTATCGATAGCCCTTTTCGCTTCATTCTAGCTTAGTTCTGATCTTCCTTTTTCACGGTTCTAACATCCCGGTTTCGACTTACATGCCTCTAGCCATTTTCCCATTTTTACTTCCAGTGTCGAATTGTATGCTCTCGGGGCCAACTCCCGGTTAATCTCTTTCGGTGTTGAAACTACTTTGCCCCTATCATCTGTATCGATACCAAACTTTCCTGCTTTTGTTGGTACCGATAACACATACTTTGAATTGTTTCCCTTCCTGCTTTCGGTATCAGCTTCTTTGGTCGTTTGGTTTCGAATCACTCTCTTTGTGTCAGTTGTGCTCCGATACCCCTTCACCATGATCTAGTTTCGGTGTCGAAAGTTGGTAGTAACAACATGCGATTGTGTCAAGGGCTATTTTACCATTCTTTTGTGCTCTTCCTTGACTATTATCCATCATTTAACTGGCCTTAGTGATTGCTTTGCAACAGAGGCTGATTACTGTGGATGTGTAACACCCTTCTCGAAAAGCTAACATAAAGATCTTTTAACCCAGTGGTTAGTGCATAGCAATGCTTTACGAAAGGGTGGGGGTTCGAGTCCCGCAAATGTCACATTTGGTATTAGAACTGGTATCTGTTATGCGTGATAGGGGTTCTCACCTTGTGATCCGTGGCGAAGCATTACCTCTTACCCCTACGCGTCCCGGTTAGGGTTGGTGTAGTCGTGAGGATGGCCGTAAAACTAGTCTTTTGGATACCAGCAGTGGCCACCAAAAGAACAGACATCGTTACATTTGGTACCAGAGTCTATACCCAACCGGAATTATGTGTGTAATGCTACAGATGTCAATTGTTGTGGTACTGATGTGGGTTATATGCACAACGCCTGAATGGTGAGTAATATGAGCCAACAAGGACATTGGATCCTTTAAGGGGGTATTCTGTAACACCCCTCTCGAAAATCTAACACAAAGATCTTTAGCATAGTGGTTAATGTGTGATGTTGCTTTACGGAGGGTCGGGGATTCGAGTCCCGTGGTTGTCACATTGAAATTTGGGTTGTTACAGGATGTAGTGCTTGTGCTTGCTCTTCAATGCTTGTGTAAGTAGCCATTGGAAACTGTATTTTGTGTGTTTGCTAGGCTATTGTTCTGGGCTTTATGTTGACTAAGTCAATTGTGCTTGTGATTGGGAAGTATATTGAAATTACCATATGCAACCATCTTAGTTCCTTCTGTTATGTCCAACAGTTTGTTTGTACTTCTCTTTTGTGGTATCTTCACCCAACATGGTGAATTTTTATTAATTGTATTGACTCGACTTTTCTGTACCATTTAAACTGACATCTAACCACACATGTCCGACTCAGTGAGCAAAAGAAAGCGGATAGTTATGAGAAAGAAGTTAGAGAGTGAGGAAAAGAAAGAAAGAAATATTAGAATATAAGAAGAAGAACACGCCAACACTACAGAATCAGAGTAGACAAGAATCTCATAGCGGAACAAATAAAATATAATATATCAATACTCTCTACATAAAGAGAAAACTGTTTATATATAAGATACAACATTAGAGTACACAAACAAATCAGATTATAAAATCTGATTAATACAACATACACAGCGGAAATAGATTTATACCATAAAATACGGGAATACATCTCGACTCCAGCTTCTCTCCTGAAGCTCCAAGTAAACCTAACCTCGAATATACCCGGTCTGACCCGAGCACATTTTGAAGCAAAGAAAAATTAAACTGTATCAGTCTGGAGTACTTTTAGTGATAAAACTCATAAGAAACAACTTGCTTTACTTTAGAAAATATTTTGAAAGAATGGAACTCTCATAAGACACAACCAAACATAAACATGGCACATGATTGTATCTTACGATAACCCAAGTCGCTTTTTATATTAAAATCCAATGATATTATAATAGTGTCTATCAAACCACAAATGAATAGGAAAATAGCCGGAAAGCTTGCATCACACTTTCCAACATGGTTGGTTTACAAGTAAGAACGTACAAATCGTATTGGAGTTCGGATTTCCAACATGACAAGGTATGGGAACAACTCCCGATCAGTGTTCTCTAGAGAGAAGACACTGGGGTTCAACAAGAACATCTTGCAACCTGGTCACACATGATTGACCACTCATTCGACTTGAGTGTACCAAATATATTGTTACCCACGGTTGTGATCAACTACCATTTACCGTAAGCATACAAAAGCGAAAAAAGAAAAAAAACGAATGAATTTTCTCTAGATGGTGACAATACACCCTAATGGAAATGACCCACATAGGCATGCTGCCTGCTCGATTTCTGTCATTTACCAGTTGATGAGGCATGTGGTCACAATTACCTTTTTAGAACATCATATTGAAAGTATGAATGCCATATCGTCAGATCCATTCAATCATTAATTGATTTGCACAAATATACTTGGGTGTTAAGATAAAAGACATTCGTCCATACCAGTTCATTCTGAGACAGAACAAAACCGAAATTACCTCAAACTGCCACGAGTTTAATCTCGGTAATTAACCAGAGATATCAGCGATAAACCCTCTCGTTTTGAAGATATGTGTCTTCAAATCATTTCATAAAGATCCCTGCAATGTTAGTTCTCGAACGCAAAGTTGGTTCGAAGTGATTTTGGGTCTCGTTCCCATCTCGGTCTCTTCGAACTAACACGTCAATAGTGCAAAAGGGAATAATAATTGATAGTCGGGTTTATAATTATCAAATCACAATAATAAAGTAAACCGGCAGCTCAGACCCCTTTTTAAAATTAAAACTTTTCATAAAAATCATTTCATCAAAATCATTCCATCGATTCTTAAAAATCGTTTCTATATACTTTATCTCAACAAATCTCCCATGTTTTCGTTACTTTGAAAACATTATCCAATTCTTATATCGTAGAATAAACATATTCACCAAACTCCTCTCTTTATTTTCTTTACTTCAAAAATATTGATATATATTCATAAACCTTCCTTTTTAATTCCTTTACTTTGGAAATACTACTATTTGTACTTAACCCAATGGTATAAGTTTAATCACCAATCTCATATGGTCAAAACAATGTCCTGCGACATATTATTAATTTTATAAACCTAAACGGTTTTGTTTAACCACAAACTTCACAGATTAAAGTTTAAAAACTTTACTCATGGAATAATAATTTAATTTCCATATCCATTTTCATTTCCAAACCCGTATAACCTCTCGTTTCATTTTCTTCGAAAATCCCAACAATTAGCTTATTTTTTAAAATAAGTGTGCTCACTAAACCCTACTATTTTCATTATTTAGAAAATTGTATCCTTTACTTAATCCAATGGTGTAAGTATAGTTCATATTACATATCTAGGTCAATAATGTCAAATGATACATTGTTTATAGTAAAACTCAATGGTTTTATTATATTCTTAATCTTTGCAAGTAAAGTTGCAATATTATTTCTCTTATGGAATAAAAAATTATTTCCAACATCTATACCATTTCAAACTAATATCATCATCGGATAATCTTGAAGTCGTTCAAGTTGGGGTATTCTATTTACCTTTCAGACCTTGATCGACAACATTCTTATCTTAAGATAAATAAAAGTTTTTAACACTAAAAGCTGATATTACTTATAATATCATATCCATTTCATTTACTATTTCATTAAGAATATGGTTTTTATAAACCATTTCATGCATTTTCAAAATTTAACTCCAGATTAAAATCACTATAACTTAACTTGTTTATTAAGTAACACTTACTAAAACCCAAAACCTTTTTTATAAATTTGTTTACACTTGGATTTATTACGAAGTTCCATTTTACATTCTTTTGCATCTTGAAACCTGCTTTCAATTACAATCATTTCGTCCAATTCAAATATTGAGTGAACGCTTGTTTAAAAATCTCGCATTAATTTTGTATTTCTTTATATACCTTTGTTTATAAGCTTGGGTTTATTCCTAAACACTTTTACATAATTTTATTTTATAATTCGGATTTTATTACAAAATCGATTTACCAAATCCTTTACCCAAAAACCGATAACATTAATTTGGATTTTTGTTACCAAAACCCCTTTACCCAATTCATTGCACAAATGCTTCAACCATACTTCTTTGAACAAACTTCCCCTTTTCATTGTTGAAAAATATCTTTTTAGTTAAAATCATTTTACTTATTTACATTATTAAGTAAACGTTCATATAACCAAATCACATTATAGCTCAAATCTCTTTTATAAACTCTTGTTTATAAAACCTGAATTAAATTATAACATGTTTTTATAAAAATCCCTTTCTGAATGCAACTAAATCTCATTACCCATTCGATTACTTTCTTAAATGAATTCCAATTAACAAGTAATCACTTTATTTATTATTAATTAAAATAATAATCAATTTCATCATTAATTGAACTAAAGTGGTTTACTCATTATTAACTAAAATAGAACAATTAATCTCGTTTAAAACCTTATTAGATTAATTTCTAATTTCATTAATAATAAATAACTCGATAGTTGTCTTTAAATATCATTAATTAAAAGAAAGATAAAATTTTAAGAAGTCTTGTTATGTATTAAACCATCATTTGTCAGAACATTTCTATTAGATTAATAGATAACAAAATAATCTAATACCCAATTCCAATTAAAACAGTTAATTCGGTCAACTCAAAAATGTCAGTTAACTTGTTAACTTATTTAAGCTAATCCTTCCTCTTAAATTAATTAATAATATAATTAATTTAAAAATATCACTTAATTGTGTCATTAAAACAATTATTCTGAATTATTAACATGTGGCAAATTTTTGACTTATATGCTTATAAAACTTAATAAATCATTAGACTTCGCTAATGTAAAATATTTTATAATTAATTTAAAAAAACAAGTTATAAATATCAATTTATTTATAAAACTTCTATTTTCAATAACTTATAAAAATATAAGCCAAGGCCTTGCTTCGGTTATAAAATAAATTTTATAACCTAAACTTCGCCAATTTGCCTAATGACAAATCAACTTCTTAAAACGATGGATTCTAGGCCATCTTCTGCCAATCGCTTAATCAATATTGTCTGTTGAGTAATATCATATCAACGTCGAATTTCAATTCAACAATCAATATCCAATTTAACAATCAACATTCAAACAAGATTTAATGTTACTTGAGATAAACAATTCATATATAAATAACATGAAATCAAGTAACCCACAATTATTTGAATAATCCAGTTGGATTTCTCAAACCTGTTTTTCCCTGCATCACAGTTCATAATATCGTTTAATAACTGCATACGAGATAAGAATTTCAATCTAGTACATTTAAACGATGTAAATATAAATATCGTCAATCAACAATCAAATAGTCAAATAACAATCACCCAAAGCATTCAAACATCCAATTTATATTAACAATGGTAAATTATAGTTGTATGAATTTTACCACATCATAATATTTCAGAAAGCGTGAGAGTTAACTCACAATTTGTTTTCGATTCGATGATTCAGGTTGATTTATATAGTTTCAAACGAGCGTTTGAAATTATATAAAATTCCAATTAGCTCCAATTCCTTCCGAATCAGCTCAACAGCGTAGTGTTCGTCAAATCCCAACGGATCGCGTTTCATTGAATTTTGTTCACGTGTGACATATGTACAAGTGTTACAAGTTATAAATTCAATTAGAATAAATTTAGCTTAACTAATTATATTCATTAATACTAACCACCATTATTAACACTTAAACCTCTCCCTGATTATCTCCTTCCACGCAAAATAGTAGCTCCAGCCTCCAGTCAACCAAGCTTCGATATTTTTTCTTTCTTTTCCCCCGTCGATTACTATACCTCCATCTAGCCTTCCACCATCGTCGGCCCCTACGTACAATACCCAACCTTGTTTATCACCTCTTCCGGCAACTTGCGATTTCCATCTCCCATAAACGCCAAGAAGGATGTCGCGTTCACTAGTTTGCCACAGGAGATGGCGATATTTCGGCAATCGGAGCTCCCATTGACGCCAAGCTTAACTCTGGCACCCCATACGCCCAAAACCGCCCTAAACTCCTTCACGCACAACAGCCTAGGCCGTTGCTGTAAATATCATTTCTAGAAAAAATGCATCGAGCGCATTGAAATGGGTATTAGAGTGAAGATTCCCTTTAAACGATTTCCACGAATAAAAAATGGTCGGATTTCGTTTCGATTTTGTTTGTTTATTTGAGGAATTGAGTAACGCGGTTGTTGAAATAAAATGAGGAGGAATTTGAGGATTAGGGATTTAGAAGGGAACAGGTTGTTATATAGAAGAAATAATATTGTTTTATTGATTTTTTTTCCAATATAATATCCTATTGTAAATTTTTGTTCAACGTTCTTTATTCGTATGATCCCATATGAAATCCGATCGCGATGAAAATGGACATCCGGCTATAGTTTGACATTCTGGATCCAATGAAACTTGCTTCGTTGAAATCCGAGTCCATTATAATTTACCACATTGAAATAAACAAATCTATTGAAAAATGGACATATAGCCTTCCAAATTAAATCGATAAAATATAATTCGATTCCAAAATAAAAAAATCTATTGAAAAATAAATTATTATTATTATCATATATATATATACACACATATATATGTATATATTCAAATAGATCTATATAGCTTCCAAATAAACTAATTCGAATTTTAAACTCGATATTTTCATTTTCAAGTTAGATCCGTATTCAATTTATTAAAAATCTCTTTTATTTTATTAAATAATCATTATGGTTCAAAAATGATTGCATAGAGACTTTCTGAAAAACTGATTTTGACATAACTCAAAATGTACAATATGAAATCTCCAATTTTCTCTTTCATTATTAAACTACAATCCAATAGATTCGGACAATTTTTCGTTCCAAAGAATTCCGACTTATATTGGATTCTGTACACTCAATTGAAGTTCAAAACGTAAAACTACGAACTTCCATGACGATATGAGTTCGTTTTAAATTTAATTATACATTCAAACGTCGTTTAATAAATAAATTCCTTATTATAATTCAAATCCGAATTGAATTGGGTCTTAATAAATCATCTTGTATATTTTGTCTTAAATTCAATTATCCCATGTTACCGTCTTACGATATTTTGATAACTTCGAAATTAAATCATATTATGTTTATTTAAGTTGATAAATTCTATATATCCATTCATTTATAATTCCAATTCATTATTTAAAACTAATTTAAATGTTCTAACTTAACAGCTGAAAATCCGGGTCGTTACATTAATACTTAGTCAGTCGGTTTAAATGTTGTTGTAAAATGTTTTTGTTACCTTGTTATAACGATAAAGTATTACAGATCATTATTAAAACCGGCTAGTTTTGCCAAAATAATAATAATACATGCATATACATATGTATATATCATTTTGGAAATTCTCATATATATATATATATATATATATATATATGTGTGTGTGTGTGTGTGTGTGTGTGTGTGTGTATGTATATATATATATATATGTATATATATATATATATATATATATATATATATATATATATATGTATGTATGTATCACATGTGATGCACGTGCTTGCACATTTATACATGAAAAATAGAATTATATTTTAAAATCCTTCGAGAATTAATATATACATGAATTACCGTGAATGTTGCCTATTTAGCATGCTAAACATTTAATCAATTAACTTTGCATGAATTTTAAATTCTAGACATTCTTTAAGGGCTTCCATGCCGAAGGTGGTGGGAAGTGTTATCATGTATTTAAATTGTTATAGTACTTTAATCATTAGAAAAGGATGGTTGTATTTTTCAGTTAGAGAAGGAACTAGTGCGAGAAAAAAGAAGAATATCACATTAACGGGTTAAGGCAACCAAAATAACAAAGAGAGAAATAAAAAGTGGATGCAGATGCGCTGATACTATATATCGATACATGTACATACAATTATTTGCACTATACTGAAAACTATTTAAATAAAAATTCAAAATTTAAATTTCATAAATATAAATTTATTTAAAGCAAATTCTATTCGTACACCAAAAATTGCTTAACACACCAAAAATATAACAAATTATTACACATTAAATATTACTTTACATACACCATGTCTTTTACTAAATTACCCTTATTTTTATCTTGTTGTCTTCCTTTAAACTTGAAACTCATACCTTACTTGTACGGATCAAAATTGCCCAAAAGTAGGCCATACGCCCCCTTCCTAGCTACCAAGCCTACCATCCACCCAGGTCCCAAACCACCAGAGTTGCTGAATTCCGTACACGCTCACAAGCAACCGCCTCACCAGTGTTGATCGTCGTAGTTTCGTCGCGCTACAATCAGATCGCAACTCATCTCTGGCATCTCAAATGTCGCGGCCACTTTCAGTCGATAAACCCTCCATCGCAACAATGTCAGCATCCTCGCGATGCCTCCATAATCGACTGCCTATGCACGCTCATTCAGAAATTACACGTGCGACTCCTATCGCTGTTCTAGGTTCGCAAGCCACTCGACGCCGGCTGCATCCCTGTCGTGCCATGATTCGAGCTTTGCTTTTTCTTCTTCTATGGTATCTGGATTTCATTACGGAAACAGGGTTTGAGAATGAATAAAGAAGCATGGATTGAACGAGTCCAAGACAATGGGCACGGCTTAATTAGGGTTGGGGTTCGGTCTACTTTCATGAGGGCAGCGGAATTACAATTCAATATAACTTTTTAATTTACAATTCAATATAATATATAATTTGACTTGCATTTGATTTTATTTCGATAATTGAATCAAATCTTATTCAACTCGTCGTTCGTCTATTTTATTTGATATTGATAATCCAACATTCAGCTAAAAATAAATTTATCTTTCAATTATTTTAGTAAAATAAAAATATTTAGTTTCACTGAATACTCGCATCCAAATAATATAATTTGTTTAATCAATATATTGTTACAATTCAAAATTAACTTTTTAATTTTAATTTAATACGTGAATAATTACTATGTGAAAGCAGGATTGTTTCAGATTCTCCCCTTAAACGAAATTATGTCCTTGCAATTTCTAATAAGACGACGATAAACAACTCACACCTCAATTTTCCGCGTACTTTACAACCTTCATCAAACCAAACATATATTATCCCTCTAAGTAGCAATTAAATTCTAACTGATTTCTCGTATATAATGAATTCAAGTAGATACATAGCTTTAAAGAAAATTTCCGAACTCTTGAAATTTTTGAAAAAAATTCAAAGGAGTTACCTTGGTATAGGGGGATTCAAATATATTATAAATAACATACGTCAACCATACGATCAGAAACAAGATATATGACGATATTTTAAATATTTCGATATTTCAATATTTTAATGTACCTTTTTATAAACTTTTGTAGTAATTTTCCTTATTATTAAGCAAGCAAATGCATGGCATATTGCTAATAAGCCTAAGCATGCTTCATAAGCACATTTGTTCTTCTCAGATTTGCATATTAGCTTCCCTAGAATAAATATAAGAAGTATGCTATCATTTAATAACAAAACAACTCAACGTTCCAGTTTTTTATCAAATTTCGAACAACTTTTCATACTCAGAGGTCCGAAGTTTAGTTACTAACATATATAAGTAAACTACTTCATAATGGGTTAGCTTTCTGAAATAATTTTCAAACTACAAAAGTTTGGTCTACACCTCAAGTTATGAAGGATTTACAAAATGTATGTAGCCTAGGCTTTACGAAAGTTTCTCAGATCCACCATAGTAAGTCGCAATTTTATGCTAGAAAAAGGTAAATTTTGCAAAACACTTAAATAAAGATATACTTAAGTTCCTCTCTCAACGAAATGAGCAAAATTGTCAAAAACACATAAGAGGACAAAATGTTATGATGAAATCATCACCACAGCTCTGCCTAGGATATTTTCAATCGCAAGTCCACTTAACAGGTTTGTTCGGGTAAAAAATGATAATGTTCTACAATACGAATAATATGGAAGTTGTGCATATATTATGCGCTTCCAAAAGTGTGTGAGATTATCAAAATCAGACAAGTCATTCGAGAGGTACATACAAAACGGTTCAATATTATTTTGAATGATTATATTTACAGGACAATGATGCACTTCCATGTCAATTCAAGTTTAAATCATGGTTAAAATCAATTTTTTTGCATAACATATATTTTAAATCTGACAGACGTGGTTTGTCTAGACATTAATAAATAAACCTACAGGGCCTAACTCTAGAACTTATATTTTTGTAAGAGGGCACTAGAGCTCTGTCGTTCCTTTTCTCCTCCGAATTCTTCAAAATTAAAATATATTAGGTTTAGATTATATGATCTGAGATCTAGAGGCGAAAACAATCAACGTAAGATTTAAATGCCCATATTTCTGTCCAAAGGAGTTTATAGATTCAAACTAAGAGAAAATAGATAACAAGCTGTTGGGGTTTTGTGCGCAACGAAAGTTTGACAAAATGCCCCGATAATTAGGATCTTTTTAACCCAATCACTTGAAGATGATTTTGATTGAAAATAACAACACAAACAAATATCAGAAATATGAACGCACGATATTCCACCCAACCACCATCTTTATTGGTTCACCAGAAACAAATTTTGTTTACACTCAGTGGATCAAAATAAAAAATAAACAAAATACAATTGAATCGGTAACCTTATTGAGAAAGGAAAAGAATATCTAAATGACTACAAATATTGTTGGTGCAGAAGAGCGATGAAGAACGACGACAAACCCTTGGACAATCTGGAGGCACCAACTACGTCTTTCAGCAATAAATAGGAATAGCTATCCACAGCCCAAATTCCTACGTCTTCCTCTCCAAGGCGCTAGCCCCTAGAGGAACGTAACCTCACTAGATATTCTCACATGGTTTCTTGTTTGATTTAATTCACCTGATCTAACCAAGAAGGCTGCATATATAGAGAATAGAAGATCTAAGCAAATATCCAAATTGCCGCTTCAAAATATCTCCAGAAAATAAACTTTCATTTCTTTTCTTCTATAATAAAATCAATCAAGTCAATTAATTAACCAACCAATCAAATCAATTAGTCAATCAATCAAATTAATTAATTGATTACATCCTCTTCATAAAATATTTAAAACAAAAAATTCAGCACTCCACCATGATTCAAATATCACATATCTTCAACAATCCACAAACAAGTCAACCTAGCTCTTTCAGTAACACCTACTCTCAATTATAACCAACCTCGATTTCAAGGCAATGAGATACACCTCAGTCGATTTGAAAGGACTATGACCACACCTCAATTACAAACACAACATGCCGTCTACAAAAGATGCATCTACCACTTGAGCTGCACCACGCTAAAACCAATGGTCTAAAAGTGCTTGCAATACCACAAGATTTCTAACTTGTGTATTTTTCCACATCGACATTCGTCTTCCGGTTGACATGGTCTCTTCATCTCCGGGATCCCTCGAGCATCATCAACATCTAGACCCTTGTCGATACCATGATCCTCAACCTTAGGACCATCAGCAGAGACCATACTAACCTCTGCGGACTTGGTTCTTCATCCATCATCTACCTTCCACTTCGTCTTCTTCCATCTTCCCTCATTCATACCAGAGGGTTTCTTCTCATTTCCATCAACCAGATCATTGAGGTATGAAGCATCCACCATTACAGGACTTCAAAATCCCCCAATATCTACCATAAAAAATGGTCATCCATGAAAGAAACATCATCTCCGACATCTACAATCTTCAATTCAAAATCACTCCAAGCTATGCAATGAACTGAGCTCTGATACCAAACTGTTATGCAAAAAATTTGCACAACTACTCTGATACAAACTATTGGGATTTTGTGCGCAGGGGAAGTTTGACAAAACACCCAAAAAAAAAATAGGATCTTTTTTACCCAATCACTTGAAGATGATTTTGATTGGAAATAATAACACAATAGATCAGAAATAATCACTCTAGATATTCTACCCAACCACCCTCTTTATTGATTCACCAGAAACAAATTTTGTTTACACTCAATGGATCAAAACAAAAAATAAACAAAATACAATTGAATCAGTACCGTTATTGAGAAAGAGAAAGAATATCTAGATGGCTATAAATATTGTTGGAGTAGAAGAGCGATGAAGAACGACGACAAACCCTTGGACAATCTGGAGGCACCAACTAAGTCTTTCAGCAGTAAATAGGAATAGCTACCCTCAGCCCAAATTCCTACATCTTCCTCTCCAAGGCGCAAGCCACAGGAGGAACAAAACCTCACTAGATATTCTCACATGGTTTTTTCTTTGATTTAGTTCACCTAATCTAACCAAGAAGGCTGCATATATAGTGCATAAAAGATCTAGGTAAATATCCAAATTGCCACTTTATAATATCTCCAAAAAATAGCCTTTCATTTCTTTTCTTCTATGATAAAATCAATCGACCAATCAATCAAATTAATTAGTCAATTAATAAATCAATCAAATCAATCAATCAATTAATTGATTACATCCTCCTTATAAAATATTTGAATCAAAAATTCAACACAAGCCTGGATCCAAATCATATTTAGATCTTAAATCACGCTACAAGTGAGTGGATTTAAATTATATTTTTAATTTTGATTTCTGATAAATTAATAAGATATTCTTTTAGTCCTCTTTCCCCTTTATTGCGTTTACAGTTTTATGTTGAATTTTGGTTACACATAAAATATGTATAAATTTGCAATATTAGAGCACAACCAACCATGGCTTGTTCAGTTACTAAACAAGCCACGGAGCAATCAGGTGTGGCTTGTTCACTCATCCGTGGCTGGTTTGTGGCTAGTTTTGAGCTCCTTCGTGGCTGGTTCACTGAACAGAGGCTAGAGCTTATAACGGCAAAGAGAATACCGTTATAATCTTATAACGGCAAACTCTTTGCCATTATAAGTTTATAACGGCAAAGAGTTTGCCGTTATAAGCTTATAACGGCAATCTCTTTGCCATTATAATACATAGCCGTTACACTCCAACGGCTACCCCATTTTCCCCACTAATACACCAACCTTCCTCCTTCTTCTTCCATACAACCACTCCACCTTCTCAACTTCAACTTCTTCAACTTCTTCAACAACAAAAATGTCTTCTTCCGCACCCAAGCGAAGCATCAAAAAATGCGGAAACAAGAATCCCATGTCCAAACCGCCCTCTTCATCGTATGTCATGCAACGGTCAGTCCAACAACATCAATCGTTGCAGCCATCTCACGAATATGGCTACTCGCCGTATTCAAATTATCCATATTGACCATCGTACCAACCGCTCGCTCCTCCTAACTTTCCTCCCGTCCATTCGTCCGCCCCGCCACATTTTTACCAACGACCGCCCGTGCCAGGCGTGTACGATGATCATTCGTCGTATATGTCAATGATGATGCAGACCGATCAAAGTCAACAACCTCACCTACCTCCGCAACAGACCGAGGTTCGTGACCGCGAAGGTACACAAAATCTACAAAGACAGTTTTCGTACGGGTTTGTCTCTCCTAGTAACGAAGAAAATGTTGAAACTTCAACGGAGGAGCCGGAGGACGAAGATGCAAATGAGGATGCGAATGTTACAAATTCTGAAGAATTTAGTCAAGAATACACTGCACCTGTCAGTCCCGAATATAACCAAAAGAAGACGAAGTGGAAGTCTTTAAGCGGCATTTTCAGTAAACGACACCAAACCGAAGTTGAATCGGAGCCGGATCCCGGAATAGAAGATGTCGAGGATGATCATGCTGAAGAGGAAGAAATAGCAGCGGATGGAAGAAGAAAACAATGTAAGTTTACTTCCGAGCAGTACGTTTCACTTGCTAAATCGTGGATACGCATTTCACAAGACAACATTGTTGGGAATAATATGAAAGGTCAGAAATTTTGGGAAAGAGTTGCAGATTTCTACAATTCGTTGGAAACGAGGAGTAGAACATGGGGATCACTTAGAGGGGGTTATAGAGTTATGAATGCTGCATGTCAGAACTATCTGGCAATACTGACAGGCTTGCAGAACAGGCAGCAAAGCGGTGCTGCACCTTATGACGTTGTAAGTATCGTAGATTACTTTTAAAAATAAGTTAGTATACTATGCTTGATTAGTTAGAAATGTCATACACTCATACAATTTCGACTTTATGTTACAGATTGAAGAGTCACGAACGGCCTACCAACGAAAGTATGGACTTCCATTTAAATTTAACGACTGTTTCGAGCTTCTATCTAGGTTGCCTAAGTGGAAGAACCCAAGCAACTTCATGGTTGAACAGCAGAACAAAGCTAGAAGGATGAACTACTCTGAATCTAGTCCAGGAAGTGACCCGAGCTCGCAAGAAAGAAAACCTTTATTTGGAACTAGTGACAGACGGCCTATTGGCAGAGCCAAGTCAATTCAGCTGGAGCAACGCGGTGCAGAGTTCTCTAGATTTATTGAAACAGTAGAGAATTCAGCTACGGAGACAAAAGAGCATAGACTTCGATTTTCGAAGCAAAGAAACCGCAGTGACGAAGAGTTCCACAAAGCAGTTAGTGTTGATAGAGAGCTTCGCAGACAACAACATACGGAGAAACAAGCCCTGTTACGAGCAAGGCTGGAGAAGAAGGAAGCACTGGTGCGGGAGAGCAATTATGTTAAAATGATTACATGTGATTTTAGTAAGCTTTCCCCTTTACAGCAAGAACTAGTAAAAGAGCAGATTGCAGAGTACAGAAGAAGCAAAGGAAGTGGAGGCGGAAGCTGTAGTGGCTCGTTTGAGGACTAGCTATGTATGTTGGGTTAAGTTGTAATATGACTGTGAACTGTTTGTAGTAGTTACATACTAGTGGGTATTTATGTACTAGCTAGGGTTTAGTTGTAATATGATTGTGTCCTATTTGTATTATGTATGCAGTAGTTGTTTATGTAGTAGCTGTATATGTTGGGTTGAGTTGTAATATGATTGTGATCTGTTTGTAGTATTTATGTACTGGTTGTTGAAACAATGATACAATCGACAATATGATTGGAAACTAGATTTATTGACCCAACATACATACTGATACATAGTGCACGAGTGCAAACCGATACATAGTTCTAGTACCAACTACTGATTCTGACTATTTGTTCCTTTATGCGCCCACAAATGATCCACTAACTGGTCACGCAATTGGAAGTGTGCAGCTTGATCTTCAATATGTTGAACCATATCAACATACTCGTCCATTGAGTTTACATCTTTATGGGGTTTTGCATTTGACCCCGTAAACATGTTAGGATAATTAGACTTTTGATTCTTATACCCACCTCTTTCAGGCTCCACAATCATGTTATGTATTATTATACAAGCGTACATGATTTCTGAAAGCACTCTTGCATCATGAAAACGAGCAGGATTACGTAAAATATGAAATTGGGCTTGTAGAACACCAAACGTACGTTCGATGTCCTTTCTGTAGCTAGCTACTTTCTCAATGAAATAACGTTCTTTGTCATTTGATGGTATTCTGTATCCTTGAATCAAAGTTCTCCACTTTGGGTATATTCCGTCCACTAGATAGTATCCAGTTTTGTGTTCGATATTACCAACGTTATATGAAACATCTGTTGACAGTCCGTTAGCAAGCTCTGTGAAAAGATATGATTGTTTTAAAACATTTATATCATTCAATGAACCTGGGACTCCAAAAAAAGCATGCCAAACCCATAAATCGTCTGTTGCTACTGCTTCAAGGATCATTGATGGCACTTTCTTATGTCCGGTGAACATTCCTTTCCATCCCGTTGGGCAGTTTTTCCAAGGCCAGTGCATGCAATCTAAACTTCCAAGCATACCTGGAAATCCTCTAGCTTCTCCCCTGCGTAGTATCCTGCTTATATCGTTTGGTCCAGGTGTCCGTAGATACTCGTTCCCGAACTCTTGAACAACTGTTTTACAGAATTCTTTCAGACGCTCTATTGCTGTTGATGCTGCAATTCTGAAATATTCATCCATTTGGTCGCCAGCTGTTCTATAGCTTAACATCCTCAATGCCGTTGAAATTTTGATGTGGGGGCGAATGGCCAATTTCTTGTGCTCCGTTCAGTCTATAAGTGAAATATGGATTTGACTGATTAAGTTTAAGATAAATTTTAGAGAAGATTGTCGGACTCATACGATAACGACGGCGGAATAAAGTTATATCGTAGGTTGGATTGTCGATGAAGTAATCTCTCATTAGTCTTTCATGTCCAATCCTGTAGTCTCTCTTATACCGCCGGTCACGCCGGCCAGGCATACTACCTCGATGGTTGCTAATTGAGCTTTCAGCGAAATTATTGGAATACCCAACCATTGTGTGTTGCTCCAGCTGCTCCTCCGTCTCTTCCTCATCTTCTAGGTCGTAATCTTCAGTTTGATTCATGTGGTAGTAATGGTGACGTAGATTTGGATCCATTGCTTGCTTTTTTTTATAAATTGAGTTTCGTTGTTCTGCCTAAGTGTAGACGTACGACATATATATATAAGCAATGATGGTTAACATATTTTAAATATATTTTTTGGCAATAATGGTTCAGACATAAAGGTTGGGATAGTAATGATTCTGTCATTGAGTAGTCAATTCAGAAAGTTGTTGTGCTGTGAACGGTTGGCACTAATGGTTGGCACTAATGGTTCCGACATAAAGGTTGGGATAGTAATGATTCTGTCATTGAGTAGTCAATTCAGAAAGTTGTTGTGTTGTGAACGGTTGGCACTAATGGTTGGCTGATTGAGTAGGCAATAATGGTTTGGATAATATCTCTGCGTTGAGTAGTCAAATTCCTTTATAATGGTTTGGATAATATCTCTGCGTTGAGTTGTCAATTCGGACAGATGATGTGATAAAAAGTGATATCCAAATATGTTTAAAATCTCCACTAAATCCAACCCGTGGAGTAGGATACGGGGATACAACAATTTATAAAGATACAACAATAAGCATAAAGATACAATAGTTTATAAAGGTACAACAACTGCCGACATAACATGCGAACTAGCTTCGTCAAAGTATAAAGTGAAAATTAGCAACTTCAGTAAACCCCATTTTACGTTTTAGTCTTATGGGAATCGCAGGATGTTCAATCGCAACTGGGCATTTTCACTTCGAACACGTCTATTCTCGCATTCGAGTTCGTTACAATATGCTATTCCCCGAGGACACAAAGGTTGGTATATCCAGTCCGTGTACTGGTACTGTATCAATGTATAGTGTATCACTGTTTGCACTGTGTATTGTTTGACCATTTCCGAAAAATGTTTGACATAAAGTATGCTGACCCTTTTTTTAAACTCCTACACGTATTGAAAAGGTTAATGCACCCGCGGACGACCCCTATTTTTAACTCGTAATCTCGAAAATGTGATAATAAGTTACAAATAATGATAAATTAAACGAACAGTAGATTAGACAAGCACTAGGTTCCGTGTAATTGTAAGATGGTCCTGAGAGAAGGTCCGTGTAATTGTAAGAAGATGGATACGATATTGGCATTTTTCTTATTTGAGATACAGTTTCCAGTCCGTATGGATCGGGTATTGCTTAAGCAATGTTAGCTATATATAGGAGGAGATTTAGTTACCACTGCATAAGGAAATTACTTCCCGTTTTCAAAAGACACGGAATGTGAAAACAAATTGACAACGGGTAATTGCAACCGTTGGACTGTGCTCTGTATACTGTGCACTATTTACTGCACACTGTCCGTTGTATACTGTACACTGTGCACTGTTTCCTATAGCTACGTTGGAAAATGCGTTCATAACTTTAGAAAAAGAGTGACATGACCACACTCTGGTCTGAAAACTGTGGAAAAAGAGTGATCGGCCTACACACTAGGAAAATATATATTCTGTATTAAAATATAACGGCAAACTGTTTCCCGTTATATTTTTTGTCGTGGCACCACAGTGGCTACTTAATCGGTCGCATTCCCTCCCTTTATATACCAACCTACCTCCTCCTTGTTCCACACAACCAGACCACCTTCTCAAATTCTTTTTTGACAACCAGAAAAATGTCTTCGTCTGAACCGAAGCGTACCGGCAAAAAATCTGCAAGCAAGAAACCCATGGCCCAATCGCACTCGTCATCGTATGCCATGCAACGTCCGGTCCAAGACCAGCAATCGTTTCGCCCAACTCACGAATACAGATACTCACTGTATTCAAACGAAGATGCCTCTTCCGTTCATCAAAGATCTGGAAAAGAGATTGTACTCGAAGGGAAGGTATCCGAGCCACTATGGACGATTGGATACAACCCTATTTGCCATTGTGGACAAGTGTCGATCGTTGTTGTTGACGAGACCGAAACAAATGCCGGTCGTCGATTTTTCGGTTGTCAAGCCTTCGACGACCACATGAATTATCCTGGTGACATTGATTGTTGTTGCTTTAAGGAGTGGATTGACCCTCCCATTTGCGAACGTGGACGTCAGTATGCACTCGAAGCGCAAGCAGAAATAAGACGCTTGAGCAAGACTAAGGCGGGTACGACAAGAGATGGTCCTTTCCCTAGACCATGGTAGGTGTACATGTTTGAATTTGATGCTTGTGTGCTCAGTTGTTGTAGTTTGTATGATTATGGTTTGGCATTTCCTTCTGTTGTACTAGTTGTCGTTATTTCAGTTGTTATAATTGCTCAATAGTTGTACTAGTTGTTGAAGTTTGTATGAATATGGTTTGGCATTTCCTTCTGTTGTACTAGTTGTCGTGAATTGAAATGGTTAAAGCACTGGTGGACGACCCCTATTTTTAAACTCCTACATATACACAAAATTACCACCATGACAAAAAAATTACGAATAATGCTTCCAAAGGCTGCTACAGTCAATGAAATGACTAGACACTGAGTCATACAACAATATTACATACTGCAATATCACTGTGAATTTAATACGAGTCACGTGTATGTAGAGTGTACCCTTTCACATGCATGTACGGCATGATGGGACCAGTCACTGAGAAGAAAAAATTAAAGACGCGTCTCCATCATTCGTAACTGTGATTCCATTAAAAGTCTCCATCTTTCGCTCACTGCATTGAGTAGTCTCTTCCGAATTAAATGACAACATTTCATGTGATGGCACCATTTTTCGTGCTGCAATGATGTGACCGGTCATTGTACAGAATCACCCATAATATCACGAGAACCCTATAACGGGTATTCTAGTATGTTGAATTATAACTGTTGGTCGTACATTGCCCTTATAAGTACTCCATATCTGATAATCCATCTCATACCTTCTACAGCTTCAAGCTGCACCGTTGTAGACTAAAGTGAGAAAATTTATTTTCTTGTTGTCTTATAGGTAACGTTTATTATCAACAAAATTCGTACTTCTACTAACTCTACTTATTCTACTGATGCACAGGTTACATGGACAATTCAGAAATAAGTGATGAAGAAATGGGAAGGATTTTTGATGAGTACGAACGAAACTTAGTGAACGATAACGAAATTGGATTAGTTCATGATACACAAGTTGAAGAGGTGCCTGCCGCTATTCAGCATCGAGCGGTTACAGCTCCGCGTCCTTCTCCAGCAAATCAACGACCTAGTACTAGAGCTCGAACATTGAATTCTCCAACTTCAGAATTTTCTTCTAAGGATTTGCTGGCCCTCGTTAAATCCTATATTGAGGTTGAAAAGAGGGATGAGTTGCTAATGCAAAGTGGAGGGGGTTTAACATATGAAGAAAGATGGGCAATGATCACGAGGCTATACAACAACCATCGTTCCCGGCCCACTACAGGAACATCGGTTGAAATCCAAATGGCTAATCGTCATTTTGCAGACGCTTGTGATCGGTACACAAAGATTATCGAAACTGTTGAAGACGAGAACATATTTAAAACAAATCAAGCAACATATGATTCTCATTACCTTTTCGAGTATGGTGAGGAGTTCGTTGGTTACAAAGCGTATAAACTCCGCTACAGTTGGTTGACCCGCTATGGAACTGAGTAGACTTATGGTATTGTGATTTTATTGTTATTTTACTGTCTATTCAATTTGATGTTTGTGCGTAGACTACGGAGTTATCTGCAAACCTTGTTATGTTGGCGTGCTATTTAAGAATTTTGCATTTATACACGAGAAGAGGGAAACCTTGTTCAACATCAAATTCAAACGTTATTACATTCCAAACAACACTTACAGGAACTAGAACAACATAACATACCGGCTATACACAAAAACATTCTCTACACAGAAATACAGTCTCTCCACATAACCAAATGCAGTCTCTACACAGAAACATAATCAAAACGTACACAAAATACATCGAAAGTACATAATAGTGGTAGTCAACAAATACAGAACGCATACTCAAACAACAGGAACATACAACTATCAACTAGGAAAATGTAATACAACAAAAGTACATAACAGTGGTAATACAACCAAAATACATAACAGTGGTAGTCAACAAATGCAGAACGTCTACTCCAACAGTAGGACCATACAACTGACAACTGCGAAAGTACATAAAAGTGGTAGTAACTCGGTCGTCCGAGTCATCTGAATGTGTACGTGGACGTGTGCGGCGCCGATGACGTCTCTCATCATCACCAACATCTGGAGGCTGACTGGACCCAGCACTAGACCTATGGTGGTAATACATCTGCAAGTCCTGAAGTCTCTTGCGCTCTGCCTCAAGCTGGGCCTCTAAATGCGCCTGCTGCTGTCGTGCCTCCTCTACAACACGACGTAGCTCACCATCATAGTAATCTAGGCTACGCCTATGCTCTATATAGCCCGTATGCCTAATCCCCATCTGAATATCATACAGATCATGATATGATATCTGTGTAGGATCCGGGTAATCGTGATGGGCCGGAGGATGAAACACGTCAACGTAACGATCCGGTCCAATGGTGGGCACTGCCATGGTCCATCCAAAATGACTGGCGGCCGCCACATGATCAACTGCACGAAAACTCTGGCTGGGCTGGGTAATATCCTCGACAACAGGTGGACGTATGCCGTGTCGTATAGCAGATGGCCCTACTAAATCAATCGATGCTGCATGCGTAATCGTGTCTGAGGACCCGGTGAAAAATCTACGCCAGAAGGTAAGGTAACACTCCCCGATAATAACAAAGCTCTCAGCCGTCCACCAGCCTGCTGCCCTGGCTATATCTAGCTACTCCCTCGGGTAAATCATACACCTATAAGTATGTGGGTGTGGATCATCCGGAATAGCATCAAAGTCATACAACTGTTTCCAGCACCTCTCACCAAGATACCAATAAGCACCTAGCGCCACGGGAGAAGATATAAGTGGAAATCTCCGTCCGGCAAGCATCCTTGCAATCTGTATGATCTCAAGATCGATGGATGTACTCTGCTCAAATGGATGCCATAGAATCTGATCCCTATACATCCTCAACTCGATCTGGTTATGGGCAACGGGATACACATGGCGTGACTCATTATCTCTGGACCCCCGGTTGTCCGCAGTCCAAAAGCATATACGGGGGAAAAAGGTCGATGGGTCTGCAGTACGGGTGATAAAATAAAAGTTCCTAGAGTACTCAAAGTACCAATATTGTAACAACTCCCAGAATCCAAATAAAGAAACCTGAGAATCAGTGATGGTGCACTGCATGTCGAGACATCTGTATAGGTATGCAAGGATAGGTGTGCCCCAATCATATAAAATCGACCCATCGGCATTTATCTCAGCCGCGACCGCAAAAAACCCCACAGGAACGCTACTGCTCGAAGAACTAAAGAAAAGGTTACCCATAAGGTATAACATAAATAATCGAGCAAACTCCAAGTCGTCATCAACAGAGTAGTGAACGAGTATCCTGTCCATAGCCGCACGGATCGCGCTCACTCTAATAGCGCCTTCTGCCTGATACGACGTAGCAGAAACATCCAAATGAGGCAGTAGATCATGAACAAGTGCACGATCACGCCATCGACCATCGTCATAAGGCAGTGGGGGATAAGCACCTACTCCAATGCTAGTACCAGTAAGCATGGAGAAATCAAGCGGTGTAAGTCCTAACTCACCACAAGGAAAGTGAAATGTGTGGGTGGTTTTGTACCACCGTAGAGCAATGGCCGCACACAATTGGACATCAGCATTTATAACATGATTTATTCCTAAAATAGCAAAAAGCACAACAAGATAAAATATGGCTACTAAATTATCCACTTATTTCATTAAAAGGTCTATAATATTACCTAGAAAAAATTGAAATCCAAGAGCATGTAACAGTCCTGCGACTCCCTCCTTACTCGCCAAGTGTGCATGATAATATCTAAGTGTGGTCGCTAATGAACCACGTGGACGTATATTCCGCGACTGTTAACGGTTCAACAAAATGTTATACTATCTACCCAATATCTAACACTCAAAGAATACTATTTAAATATTACTAAAAATACTTACAGCCAAACTCGACTGCGTGCTAACGTGTACTTCGTCATCTGGAAGAATGCGAAAGTTGGATAGCATAGAAAGCTTCGCCGCGCTGAGGTTCATATCCACATAGCCATCGAGATCGACCTGTCTAGCAGAAACCGATCCAACACCCCAACGCGCTCTGCCTGTTCGTCCGCCTCTACGCCCGCCACGTCCCCGATGGGCGCCTTCCTCGTGCGCCCCTATTTCTTCGTTATCCATGTTCTCAGCGGCTACAAGCAAGTCTTCTATTCCGAGCACTAGTTGTTCGCCACTACCCCCTGCACCACTCCCGCCTGCGCCACTTCCCCCGCTGCCACGATCGTCGTCGTGCATGAATTTTTTGGCGAATTTTTTTAGTAATCTAGCCATATTTTCGAACGAATATTTCAAATACGGTATTTAATTTGGTTAGAAGCTGACGGATTGGTGAATTGAAGGTAAAATTAGGTGAAAAATGGGGGTTGGAAGATGGTTTTCAGGTTAGGAAAATGGAGGAAGGGGATAATGAAGCAGGAGGCGACTGGGGGAGGGTTTTGATGGTTTGGTTATAACGGCAAACTCTTTGCCGTTATAAGTTATAACGGCAAAGAGTTTGCCGTTATAACGTTACAACGACAAAGAGTTTGCCGTTGTAACCCCCTTCCCCAAACCAGTTTGTGGCTGGTTCGCCCTTTCTGGGTACTCGGCTCGTTGGACCAGTTGCAGAACATGAGAGAGAATAACTGAACATAACGGATGGTTGGTTTTGGTCTTAGTATATGCATACGTCTAAATTGTGCGTCTAATTTTATGGGACTGATTATAATCATTTTTGTTTGCAGGAGTCAGAAAAATTTAATTCAGCTAGAATTATGAATAAAAGAGGATTTGATAATTTGAGGCTGAATGAACATGCAATGCCAAAACTGTAATAAAAGTGAATTTTGACTGAAAATAGGCAAATTTGATAAGACTTGACAAATAATCGTGACACAGGCAAATGAGACATAACTAATATTGCGTTTTTTGTAGTTGAATTGTAAATCTAAGAATTCCCATATTATTTTATTAAAAGTTCTTTAAAGATTTATAATGGAATAAATATAGAAATAGTTGGAATTGAAAGAAAAAATGAGATAAACCCATCTGTGTCCAAATTTACTGTAGTTATGTCAAATTGAGAATATAAATTAAGAACAGAATTTATGTATAACGGTTGAATTATGAAGTTAGAAATGACATGAATTGATTGGTTAGGTAAAAGAGAATATGTTTTCATTGTTTGGTCTGAAAGAAAAATGGGAAATATAGTTGCAAGCATAAGATGAAATTAAGACATGGATTAGTGTTATATAGGGATTTAGGCGTATTGCCCAATAGTTTAAAAATAATAGAAAGAAATATCTTGCAATTTTGGATTCCTATTGCAGCAATTACCTTAACTATGAAAATAAATTGTATGTAGTTTTAATAACCAATCAAGTAGGAGCATACCTAATGTTTTAAAGAAATAAATTTGCAAAGGCGGAATGAATAAGGAAAACATAACAAAAAGATGTTACGTAAGAGAAATCAACTATAACCTACATTTGCATAAATATAATAGTTGGGAAATCAGAATAAACGTAACAAACACGATATATTTGCAAATATGAATACGACAAGGAATGGATTAAATGACAATTAAGCTTTAATATGAACATATTGACGTAAAAGGTATTAAGTTATATACGTGCCTAAAATTCTATGGTTATCTTGTGATTAGGCGTTAGGCTCTAATATGAATACATTGAATTACAAGGTATTAATTTAGGAGCATAAAATTCTATAGTGGCCTGCGATTAGGCGATATTCTATTGTGGCCTTGTAACGAGGTAACTCTTTGGTTCTAAGATAACTAATAAAGTTGATTAGCAAATAATGAATATTCAGATTAAATGGATTAAATAAAATTGCCAATGAACGAAAATAAAAGCAATTACAATGCATAATGGTGAACTAAACATAGGGTCTAATAAAATAACGATATGCGTTTGGTCCAGTCCGAAGGGATGAAGTGCCAAACAGGCCAAATCATTGTAGATGTCCGGAGACACGGTGGAAGCACGTCCAACTTATTATTCGACGGGACTTCAAGGAAGTATGAGACTTCTACAAGAAGTAAGGATACTTCGAGTTGACACTCTGGGGTAAGTCTAATGAAGTAGTAACCCGTGAGGCAGGTCTATATGGTTCCATCCACAGAATATGCCTTGGCTGCATTTATGCTGAGGGCAGACAAAAGGAGAGATGTGAAAATTTTTAGGATTCGACTGTTGTCTCGGCTCCGAGAGCAGGCTTAGTGGTCAGGACCCAACAAGGATAATTAGTCATCGGATACCTACTAACGTCAGTTGGAGTGAGTTGGAAAGACTGGAGCTAAACCAATGGGCCAGTGATCTTTCACTATCGCGACATTGAATGATAGACAACGCCATGATGTTTAGTTTATTTGGTAGGGGCACAGTCACTTAGTTCTTTGAATGGTCTTTCATTAGTTGAGGGTCAAATGGGGTCGTAGCTACCGAGAAAAGAAACAGACCAATCTATGGATATTTGTATTGTAGGCCTAATAAAGTCGTCCTTTATAGATATAGAAATCATCGACTGAGTTCTGTAGGGGAAATCAGTGTTAGAGAGCTCTCGTAGCAGCATGGCAATGGAGGTTTAGTACATTTGCAGCATGGCCTAGTACGTTTTTGTAGCGTAGTGATGGAGACTTGGTACATCTTCGTAGCGTGGTCTAGTACGCTTTCATAGCGTGGTGATGAAGATTTAGTACGTTTTAACAGTATGACGATGGAGACCACTTGAGAAGAGTATTGTATGTATACTAGTACCTTGAGATGAGGGGCATATAGCTACATATATATATGATTTATTATGTTAATCTACTTAAGAATAGATGGCTACGATTTATGCGTGAACTCGAAAGTGTAATGTGCAGTAATGCCAAATAACTTATTAAAACAAGTCCAGTAATAGAACAATATATGTAGTGTTATTTATCGAAAGTATAATTTGTCCATTCATCAGAACTTCTGTTCTGACACCCTCCTTGTAACAAACCCACAAGTTAGACAGGTGGAAGAGATTTTACAGCTTAGAGACACTTGATAGATAGTATCATTATTATGGTAAGTTTTTACCTATTATTATATTCTATTTCATTTCATTCTGAGATATTTATTATGAGCTTTGATATATTTATCTTTGCCTTTCTGAAATGTACTAGACAAACCAACTCGGGTTTTAGTAGACTTGGATTTTAGCATTTTACAAAAATTTCGAACCCATTGAAATTTGGGTTGTTACACTATAAATAGTCAGTTTAATATAAGACGTCTAGTGTAACAATTACTTATGTGATGGAGGATATTCTTGAGAAGGTATTAAATGGTTGACCTACCTTGTTTGGGTATTAAGTGGTTAGGATTATAGGCCTTTTCTAATGTTTACTCTTTAGAAGGGTTGAAGTCATTGGGCCTACCCCATTTTGATCTAAGTGTTCATTAGGTTGCCTTTCCCTTATAAGCTAATGCGATATTAAATGATCCTAAACGAATACGAATGGGCGAGGTTGTTCTTTGGAAGTTGTCTGCTTCTTATCTAGGGCTATGTGAGGATTAACCTAGGGATGAACTACTAAGAGTTCTACCGATCATGTTATGAGCCTTTTTAAGGGGAACCACCTATCTAAGAGAAGTATTAAGTGGCTAGAAGTTCACCAGCAATGACAACTAGATAACAACACAGAGGCCCGTTAAGGGAATGTCCTAAATGACGGTTAGTCGTCTGCCATTCTCCGGTAATAAGTGATTGCTTACTATCCGTCGATTAACATTGTGGCTTTATTTAATAACGTTGACGATTAAGAAATGATGTCTTAAGTGGCTAGACTCCGTCGTTGGGTAATAAGTAATTATAGCTGGAATTCCTATAAAATAAATATAAATGGCCTTAACTGTCCAATTGGCAGTCTGCCCCGAAGGTTATTAAGTGACTGTAGGGCAGTCCGCCAAATTAATCATGATTGTGTATTGAATTGACCTAGACATGACCTAACATATTTATACTACCAAGTATAGGAAATAGATTCCTTTAAACTTATGCGATTTTCGTTTACTAGAACTTTGTTGTCTGACCCTCTGTAACACCCTATGTCCGTTATTTTCATTCACAAAGGGAATGCATTAACTTCCATGAAGAATTGTAAGTAAACATAATAGAATATTACAAAAAAGATACGTAAAGTAGTACTTGAAAATTTTATAACTTTATTACAGCAGAAACAGAAATAAGTTTGGTTACATCCTTCAAAATCACAATACTAAAACCCAAGTACACAAGTATCAGTCTTATACCAAAATCCTCCAGAATGCATAATTTTATAACCATAATCCCCAACATAAACTGCCATAAGAAGGTAAAGTCAAAGCCAAGCAAAACTTCAAGCACTTCAAGTAGAGAGAATATGAATCAAGCTCCTATGTTTCCACCCTGAGCACCTTGGGGTGGTTAACGGAAAGAAAAGTAGGCGAAAACAAACGAGGTCAGACATAAAGTCTGGCGAGTGCAGTAATTTTCAGCATATAAAAAGATAGTAGTACCATGACATGTAAATAAAACTGGATGAGAGATTACAGCAACAGGAGTAGCAGTTATGCTTAAGTTAAACAGAAGAAACAGAATGATATAGACCAAGATATGCTTCTTACCTATATCTTACTTCTCTGCACTAATACTTAGTATAACAGGATTAGGTATTACCCTAATGTCTAAACTGAAACAAAAACGGAAACAGAATAATATCTACAGGAATAGAATGCTAGTAATGGGCCTTTACCACCCCAACAGAGATAGAAGGTACAGAAACAGGATGCTAATAATGGGCCTTTACCACCCCAACTAATGGGCCTTTACCACCCCAACAGAAATAGAAGGTACAGAAGCAGAATGCAACCCCAACAGAAACAGACGGTACACCAACAAAAACAAACGGAACTAGGTGTAACCTAAATTCTACCCCAAGCGATCGACTCCCTAATACATAAATACCCTTTGCCGGCCCCACAGAAGGGTGTATCATTCCCTAAAGTGGCAACCTATAGACACAGACCTATTTACAGATGTCACGGTGTCTTACATCCTCAGAGCAGACCGGATCCATGCACGCACATGATCCGGTTGGAATGCGCCATCGACACCCCTCGCCATTATCAGAGTGAACCTCTTACAATTAGTTCAGTAAGCGTGCCCGGACCCCTCCTAGTGTTTGGTCATAGTTTTGATACCAGAAAAGGGTTACTGACTAATATGGGTCCCACACAACATATGACACAAGTAATTACCCATCCTAACCTTGTGTCCCCAGACTAACATATTTCAGATTAACTTGCTTACAAATTTCAGATGTACAAAGTTCAGATTAACTAGTTCTCAGATCATACAAATAGGTTAACAAGTTTTTCAGACTAATGGATCAAATATACAGATTAACAGACTTACAGATTGTTTTACCTAACCTTGTATTCGGCCTACAGATTTACGAAACGGGTTTCTTAGACTCATCTGCCCAGTTGATTTAACCTTATCCACCCAACACGTTTTAGGCATCATATTTATCCTAGATTTGCATTAATTAATCACTAATGCATAGACCTCTCACATTAGGTTGGTAGCTTGTGGTCGCTGGATGTGCCGGGCGGTTCCGGGCAACTTCTGCCACAAGCCAGACATAACCTTATGTCTAAGCATCTTTTAGTTATGCCTACGACCTCTCACATTAGAATGACAGTTTGCAGTTGCTGGTTAAGCCGGTTGGGTCCGGGCAGGCTTCTACTGCAAACATAGTCTAACCTCGTGTCTCAGCATTCTTATTTTTAGTTAAAGTATTCATTCACCAATTATGCCAATAACAGACTAATTATGCCAATTCAACAAATTAAACTTCTTTACAAGTTAAAGCAAACTATTCAAAGTTCTATTAACTTGTTTTGCTCAATTTTTAGATCGAGCCTACAGATTTTCATACCCCAAATTCAGCGCATTCAGTTTCAACAGATTTAGCAGATTAGGCAATTTAACATATTTAATCATCCCTTAAAATTCCATTGACATACCTCGCCTAACCATAAAATTAAGCCAAATTTTACATGCCTAAATTATGGTCATAATTCACAATATAACATATGCCCCAAATTTTAGTTAAATTTACACAGTACAGAATATTCTCCAAAAACCCCAAATCATGATATACAATACGAATTATGCCAAATTATAGCTTTTGATTTCAGTGTATGCCAAATATCAAAAATCCCCATTTAGGCATATTCACATTTTATAGTTATCCTATTATAATATAGATCTTTGCGCCTAAGTCATATACACAATAATTCTCCTTCTTTCAAATCACAGACTATCATATATAGTATGCCCAGATCTAGATCTTAAATTACAACATATGTTCTTCTCGAATTAGTCACAAATCAGTCATGCCTAATTATGCATCATTCACTATTTTCCCCAAATTTAGCGTTCGTGCGTCAATCTCTTATGAGATTTGGCTCAGGCTCGTGGTAGCCTGGCTATAGAACAGAAGGAAGAAATAGATGCAGAATAGTTACTATAATATTAATAAAATAGATCTACACAGAAAAGCAGATCTGATAAACAAGAATATGCATAATCTCAAATTCAGATTTATAACCATGTCAAGATCATAATTAAATTCCATATCTGAAAATAATTGTACTCACCTTGGTTGGATTCTAAAAGAAAAAGGGTTGTAGTTGTTCTCTTTTAATCCTATTCAGATTGGAAAAAGAAGAAGCACTAGTTCTAGCTTAGGTTTCAGCAGAGTAGAGACGCTATTGATTTATTTTAATTAGAACTGAGGAAGCATAGCGTTGCAATGGTTTGGTGTGGAGAGGATGTGGGTTTTAGGGGTGTTTATATAGCATAGTGATCAACGAATCTGGTCAGAACGGGCGTCCAAATGCAGAAAAATGAACCAGTCCTCGGACCTAGAAATAAGGGGGAGGTCGACCCCTTAGTCGACCTATATGACCGAGGTCGACCCCCTGGTCGACCTGGGTCCTGGGCGGGAAATTTCGTGCCCAGCCCGGATGTGTGATTTAAATTTTAAATTTAAATCTGAGCTGTTTTATTTTATTTAAATTCCTGAAACTTCTGAGTGCCATAACTTTCTCATACGAAGTCCGATTTACGAAAACTTGGACTTTATTCCAAGCAGAATTTCGAGATGAACGCAATGGCGTAACCCATTTCCCTTAATTCTTCTTTTAAAAATTAAGTATACATTGTTTTGTTACTTTTATGTTCATAGAAAATACGGGGTGTTACATTCTCCCCTACTTAAAGGATTTCGTCCCCGAAATCTTCAAGTTAAGAAGAATGTGTCCTACCATCCAATCACCCATCTACTCAACCATTATCCATAAGAATCCATTGTCCTTAGAAAACTTCTAATGTTGTATGAACATATGCAAAAGTGTGTGTATATGTCTCTTATCTAATGCAAAGATCAGGCGGTCTACTGATTCAGTTGACCTCCTCAATGCAATTTTATGTTAGTGCCATGAGTCCAATTGTATGTGCAAGAAATCCTATTTGATACACATCATTTCTATATGAGTGCATAACCATTCATCCAAATGCAACATCCATGTGATGAGTCAATCATTTTGCATCCACAAAAATTGAAAAATGCACACACATCCATATGTAGTATGAGAGTGCTTTTGAGCCGATCTAGTGCCTAGTGTGTGTATATGCATCCACGAGCAACCACTAGCAACCACTTGCATCCACTTGAAGCCATCAAACATAACATGTCTCAAACACATGTTTACACCCATTAGTTTCTACCTAAAGGTCAAAGACTCGATCGATAGGATAAAACCGAGTGATAGAAGCAAGTACAATTAAAACAAAAGTTCTGTTCCCATTAGATATCGGTTAAGAGAATAAATATCTAAGTATCAACCCCGAAGACCGAAATCAACATCAGATTGACACTCGGAGAATTACTCCCATTAAACAATGTCAAAAATGAAAATCTACTTCATGCTTCGAGTAAAACCCCTATCCCTTTCAGAAATATTCAGATACTTACAGACTACTAGTACAGATTAGATTATCAAAACCCAGAATGTATGCGTCATATCCAACTTAACGCCCAACACAGATACCCCCAACTTATCATAAACAGATGAGTCGTAATCCTTATGGGGTTTGAGACTATAGCGGGATCAGAAACAAGACTAGTATTAAAGTGCTGAGTCTCAATTACAGAATCAAAATGCCAAAATCAAAAAGAGTTTTAACTCAATAATCAGATAAGGAAATTATACCTTATACAGAAATTTTCCTATCTCTATCCTATCCACCCGTCCCGAGAGCGTTCACCTGCCCTTCAGAAGTAGGTCCTGTCCTCTGCCCTTGCCCTCGTTTCTTCGGGCAGTCCCTAGTGAAGTGTCCCATCTCACCACAGTTGAAGCAAGTGCCCTTCCTCTTTCTGCAATCCTTATTCAGATGGGTCAAGCTTCCACAAGTAAAACACTTTTTCTCCTTCTTATCTTCAGACTTTTCATCCTTCTTTTTTGTTTACTTTTTGGGCCATGCTTTCTTGTTCTGTGGTCCTTCAAGCTTTTCCTCTTTTTCTAACTTTTGGCTTCCTCTTCATGCATCAATGCCATGTCAACCAATTTCTCTAAGGTAGCCCTCATAGGAATGTGGGTCATAGCCAACCCGTGTAGCGGCTCATTCAAACCTTTAACGAATTTTAGGGCCTTCATATCAGGTGTGTTCACCAAGTCTAAGCCGATTGAACTTGTTGACGTACTCTTTCACTGATAAATTCCCCTTCTTTAACACCAAGAACCTCTCCGTGAATAAATTCTCTTCTGCTCGTGAGAGAAATTTCATCTCGAATCTATGCCTGAAATTCATCCAAGTCTCCACTGCTCATCCTCCATTCGTGACCTCCCCTCCAGAATGAGGCTTCATCCTTAAGTAACCATGCAACCAACTGTACCTTCTGCCTATCATCCAATTTGAAGATAACGAACTAATCTTTTGTTTCCTTGGGCCAGTTTCTTGCTTCCACGAATGATTCAGTCCCATTAAAGTTCTTTCTGCCCATAGCTTGAAAGTCTCTGCATGTCTTCGGGAAAGTATTCACGCGCGAAGGAGGAGGAAGAGCGAAGGGTACAGTTGGAGGAATGTTTCCTTGGCCTTCGACAGGCGCCGTGGCCTCCAAATATCTACGGAACCAACCGGGTATGGTGACTCCCTCTGGGATATAAGGGATGTTTTGTTCTCCAGACATGCTGCAACGAAAGAAAAGAGATTCAAAAACGGAGAATCGAAAGACAGATATATGGCTTTTGGGGATTATATTTTTCAAAATAAACTTTACTTTTGAAAATACTTCCTTTTTAAAACCCTTTTTGAAAATAGTTTTCAAAAACTTTTTATCAAATCTGGTAACCTTCAGCTCTGATACCAAGTGTAACACCCCATGTTCGTTAATGTCATTCACAAAGGGAATGCATTAACTTCCATAAAGCATTATAAGTAAACAGAACAGAATATTACAAGACGAATACGTAAAGTAGTACTTGAAAAATTTATAACTTTATTACAGCAGAAACAGAAATAAGTTTGGTCACATCCTTCAAAATCACAATACTAAAACCCAAGTACACGAGTATCAGTCTTATACCAAAATCCTTCAGAATGCATAATTTTAAAACCATAATACACAACATAAACTGCCATAAGAAAGTAGAGTCAAAGCCAAGCAATACTTCAAGCACTTCAAGCAGAGAGAATATGAATCAAGCTTCTATGTTTCCACCCTGAGCACCTGGGGGGGAGGGGGGAACGGAAAGAAAAAGAGGCGAAAACAAACAAGGTCAGACATAAAGTTTGGAGAGTCTAGTAATTTTCAGCATATAAACAGATAGTAGTATCATGACATGTAAATAAAACTGGATAAGAGATTACAGCAACATGAGTAGCATTTATGCTTAAGTTAAACAGAAGAAACAGAATGATATAGACCAAGATATGCTTCCTACCTATACCTTACTTCTCTGCACTAATACTTAGTATAACAGGAATAGGTGTTACCCTAATGTCTATACTGAAACATAAACGGAAACAAAATAATCTCTATAGGAACAGAATGCTAATAATGGGCCTTTACAACCCCAACAGAGACAGAAGGTATAGAAATAGAATGCAAATAATGGGCTTTTACCACCCCCAACTAATGGGCTTTTACCACCCCCAACTAATGGGCCTTTACCACCCCAATGAAACAGAAGGTACAGAAACAAATGCTAATAATGGTCCTTTGCCACCCCCAACTAATTGGCCTTTACCACCCCAACAGAAACAGACGGTACACCAACAAAAACAAGCAGAACTAGGTGTACCCTGAATTCTACCCCTAGCGATCAGCTCCCTAATACATAAATACCCTGTGCCGGCCCCAAAGAAGGGTGTATCATTCCCTAAAGTGGCAACCTATAGACACAGACCTATTTACAGATGTCACGGTGTCTTACATCCTCAGAGCAGACCGGATCCATGCACGCACATGACTCGGTTGGAATGCGCCATCGACACCCCTCGCCATTATCAGAGTGAACCTCTTACTATTAGTTCAATAAGCGTGCACGTTTCCCTCCTAGTGTTGGGTCATAGTTTTGATACCAGAAAAGGGTTACTGACTAATATGGGTCCCACACAACATATGACACAAGTAATCACCCCTCCTAACCTTATGTCCCCAGACTAACAGATTTTAGATTAACTTGCTTGCAGATTTTAGATGTACAAAGTTCAAATTAACTAGTTCTCAGATAAGACAAATAGGTTAACAAGTTTTTCAGACTAACAGATTAGATATACAGATTAACAGACTTACAGATTGTTTTGGCTAACCTTGTATTGGGCCTACAGATTTACGAAACGGGTTTATTGGATTCATCCGTCCAGTTGATTTAACCTTATCCACCCAACACATTTTAGGCATCATATCTGTCCTAGATTTGCATTAATTAATCACTAATGCACAAAACTCTCACATTAGGTCGGTAGCTTGTGGCCGCTGGATGTGACGGGCGGTTCCGGGCAGACTTCTGCCACAAGCCAGACCTAACCTCGTGTCTAAGCATCTTTTAGATATGCGTATGCCCTCTCACATTAGACTGACGTTTGCAGTTGTTGGTTAAGCCGGTTGGGTCCGGGCAGGCTTCTGCCGCAAACAGAGTCCAACCTCGTGTCTCAGCATTCTTATTCTTAGCTAAAGTATTCATTCACCGATTTTGCCAATATCAGACTAATTATGCCAATTCAACAAATTAAACTTCTTTACAAGTTACATCAGATTATTCAAAGTTCTATTAACTTGTTTTGCACCATTTTTAGATCGAGCCTACAAATTTTCATACCCTAAATTCAACGCATCCAGTTTCAACAGATTTATCATATTAGGCAATTTAACAGATTTAATCATCCCTTAAAATTCCATTGACATACCTCGCCTAACCATAAAATTAAGCCTAATTTTACATGCCTAAATTATGGTCATAATTCACAATATAACATATGCCCCAAATTTTAGTTAAATTTACACAGTACAGAATATTCTCCAAAAACCCCAAATCATGATATACAATACAAATTATGCCAAATTATAGCCTTTGATTTCAGCGTAAGCCAAATATCCAAAATCCCCATTTAGGCGTATTCACATTTTATAGTTATCCTATTATAATATAGATCTTTGCGCCTAAGTCATATACACGATAATTCTCCTTCTTCCAAATCATGGATTATCATATATGGTATGCCCAGATCCAGATCTTAAATTACAACATATGTTCTTCTCTCGAATCATTCACAAATCAGTCATGTCTAATTATGCATCATTCACTACTTTCCCCAAATTTAGCGTTCACGCGTTAATCTCTTATGAGATTTGGCTTAGGCTCGTAGTAGCCTGGCTATAGAACAGAAGGAAGAAAGAGATACAGAATAGTTACTATAATATTAATAAAATAGATTTACATAGAAAAGCAGATATGATAAACAAGAATATGCATAATCTCAAATTCAGATTTATAACCATGTCAAGATCATAATTAAATTTCATATATGAAAATAACTGTACTCACCTTGGTTGGATTCTAAAAGAAAAAGGGTTGTAGTTGTTCTCTTTTAATCCTATTCAGATTGGAAGAAGAAGAAGCACTAGTTCTAGCTTAGGTTTCATCAGAGTAGAGACACCATTGATTTAGTTTAATTAGAATTGAGGCCGCATAGCGTTACAATGGTTTGGTATGGAGAGAAAGTGGGGTTTGAGGGTGTTTATATAGCATAGGGATCAACGAATTTGATCAGAACAGGCGTCCAAATGCAGAAAAATGAACCAGTCCTCGGATCTGGAAATTGGGGGGAAGTCGACCCCCTGGTCGACCTATGTGACCCAGGTCGACCTGGGTCTTGGGCGGGAAATTTCCCGCCCAGCCCGGGTGTGTGATTTGACTTTTAAATTTAAATCTGAGCTGTTTTATTTTATTTAAATTCCTGAAACTTCTAAGTGCCATAACTTTCTCATACGAAGTCCGATTTACAAAAACTTGGACTCTATTCCAAGTAGAATTCCGAGACGAACGCAATGACGTAACCGGTTTCCCTTAATTCTTCCTTTTAAAATTAAATATACTTTGTTTTGTTACATTTATGTTCACAGAAAACACGGGGTGTTACACCCTCCCGCATCTTAACAACACAGCTCAATAGGTGAGAATTCCTGATTGATGATGTGATGAAAGCTAGAGCTAGACAATATATATTTTATCTTAGATATTATCTTGTCTAGTTATTGTCCATATTTATGAGATATTATTAATGTACCTTGTTGTGGTAGTTGTGAATCTTGATGTAACTGACAATATTTTGGTTTTTATGAAAGCATACTTTTAATTTGACTATTATATTTTTTTCTCATCCATTGTGCGATTCTGATTTCGTTTTTTGTGTGGCTTTATTATTTATTTCTTGTAGAAACCAACGACTTGCTTAGAATGACTCTAAGTTCCCATGGACCTTTTTTGGGTCAAGATTTAGGCCTATTACGGGTGGATTATTACATGTTATATATCGTTTCCCTCTATATTCTCAAATGTTTTGACTAATATATTTGACTCGTCATTTAAAGGTACAAATCTGTTTGATCGTTGGTAATTGTTATTTCAACATTTTCCTCATTATCGGCTTGATAGGCTTGTTCGTCTGCAATATTCTTTCGATCAAATGTGAATCTTGCCTTTGTTTTTAAAAATTGCAAACCAATCTGTTTTACCACATTTTAGAGATAACAAATTTGTAAGGCTTGCTTGGCTAGTATAAAGGATCGTGTTTATGATAACGCGAGATATGTTTTATTTCTGTAAGATTATAATTTGGATGCATGATAATGCCAGAACCTTGAGCATTGTTGAGCCATTTGCATGTAAACCGACAAAGCTTTCTCCGTGGACCATGCAAAATATGTCAGTTGCAAAACTTGGGTTAACACGCCATTAAAATCATGTATATGATTATTAGGATCATCAAATCCTTTAATAAATAGACTGGTATTGTTTGTTAATTTATCAAAACTATATTCTTTGATGTTGTATTAATATCCATTTCCAAAAAAATATTAGATATGTTTTAACTTTCCTTCTTGGTCCCGACGTCAAATGTTTCAGTCCTCCATCTACTACATAATTTATGGTAATATAAACATAGTTCGAAAACCAAGTAGTGAAATCTTTGCTTAAATTGCCATTTGGATTTTGTGATTCTTAAACATTACAAATATAAACATAATATATTGCATTATTATTAATTTACACATGCGGTATTAAATCAAATTTATCAAACCTTGCAATCTGATAATTACTTATCAAATGGTGCAAATTTTGTGACAATTAAGAATAATATATGAGTGTGCTACATGGTAATCTCTATTATCTAATCAAACTTCCACACTTTTTTCAACAAGTCAATTATATTGTTTAAAAATAGGTAACATTGTTTCAGAAGAAGAATCTTCTTCAACAACCTCATCATTACCCGTAATACTTTCAAGTGATAAGTTCACATGATCATTGAAATAATGAGAGGAAAAAAGAAGCTTCTTCTTGGGTAAATGATTTGCATATCAATTCTTCAAATTGAGTCTTTTATCTCACTTTTTTCTTTAAATCATTTAAGTACCTAATAAAAAATATTTCAATTTAAAATTAAATTATATTTATAGTTAAATTAATATTTCCATACTTGGTGTTAATGAAATACCTCTCGAATGGATATATCCATTCATATTGCACAAAACCTAAAAGACGTGCTTCATATGTAAGATGAATAGGTAAATGTTTTATTACATTAAAGAAACCTGGAGGAAATATTTTCTCTAGTTATCATAACAGTATAAGGATTTCTTCCACATGTTTACGTAGAATATTAATTTTTAACGTAGTTGAACAAAGCTCCTAATAAAATAAAATAAGTTATGTTACAACCTTCTAAACTTTTACTGGCAACAATCCTTTGAAAGCAACGAATATCAAATTTTCATCATTGCATGAAAATAATAATTTTTCATCCTGCTTAGTTTTTCCGTTCTTATAGTCGACACATCTACGAAATTAGAGGAAATTCCATCAGGAAACTGTAATCCTTCCACCCATTTCAATAGTACTTTAACTTGGTTGTTGACTAGCTCATAGCATGCTTTGGGTTTTTTACTGTGATTTGGCTTAATATGAAGCTCTAACGATTAAATATTTCTTTTGTATCACGTCTTGATTTCAGATCGTCCCTAGTCTTAACCTTCACAGTCAAAACTGTATTAAACACATTATGAGATACGTTTTTCTCATTATGCATTACGTCAATTTTATGATGGGTTAGGAGATTTTCCCATAAGGCAAATCTCAAAATATACTTTGTTTGCATCAATTATGAATCATTGATTTACCTTAGGTTTCAGTTTGCTGCCCCAGTTTTATGTAATTATGGATAATTTTTTACAAGTTCATATATATCTTCGCTTAACCAAATCATTGGTGGTCATAAAATGTCATGTTTATTACTTGTGAAGTTTCTTTTGTCTCTTTTAAAAAGATGACTAATATGGAGAAAATATCTATGACAATAAAACCATAAATTTTCTTCTCGTACGGTAAAGAAAATGCTCATATTTTTCTATGCAATAAGGAAAAGCAAAATGACCTGTCGAGCTCTAACCCTAAAGCATTACATATGAAGAAAAATCGGTAATAGTTCATAACAAATAAGAAAACGTCCAAATTTTTTGATAAGTCATATGTATCAACTCTTTCACACCATAATATTTTCAACTCTTCGATTACCGATTGTAAGTAAACATTGATGTCATGTGTCAACTCATCAGGGCTAGAGACATCAATTATGAGAAACATATATGGAGTTTTCACCATGTAAGTAGATTGTATGATGTAATGATTATAGACCATGACGAATATTTAGAACCAAACAAAGAAAATAGTGAAAATCCATTCATACATAAACCTAGTCTAACATTGTGGCTTACTGCTGCGAAATTGAGATATTTCTTATCCAAATACTTTCATGCTTCTCCATCGGTTGGGCGTGCGGACGTACCTTCCTCAAGTGTGAGAACAGTGTATCATTTCATATGATGCGCTGTTAAGATGATGCATATAACCTTTGAAGTTTAGGAATGATAGGAAAATAATGCATACGCTTGTATGGAACTTTTTCCTTTCTTTCTTGGTTTGTATTTATTCTGCTTATATATTTTACAATTTCTGAGATTGATGTCTTCTTTTTAAAACAACATGCAACCATTTAAAAATATATCTATTTTTTAAATGGCAAACGTAAAGAAGACGTAAGTTTTTTACTTATAATATTTTTACACATTAAATTATCGGATGACATATGCCTTTTAGCAGCTTGTACAAAAGCCATAAATCTAATTACTGTGAGGTCGTATTTTGATTTCGTTGCAATGTAATCTGCAGTTACCGATAATTGAATGCCACTTGTACATCTATTCCAAAGGGGTTACTTCGCAGCATCCAGTAAATTATATATTTTTGTAACACACTGGACATAGTGCAACATTTCCAGTAGAACCGATGTGAAGAAAAAATACTCTACAGCAGATATGGTAGTGCATTCACCTAAAAAAGCGCTGGAGTTAGGTGGAGCTGACCATCAGAGTTCATCTAAAGGAGGAGGCAACCTGGACAGTGATTGTGGTATCTTTCAATATGCACCATGACATTGTTGATGAGTGTGCACATGCAACTGTTTCATGTGTGCAGGTGGTATGACTGGGCATTTTATGTAATGATGTAAAGCTGATGTGGCATGTTACACCGCTATATAATTGTAAGATAGTTGAGATGTAAAGAGTGTTGAATGAATGAAATTGATTTCTAGGTTTATTACCTTGAAACTGTTGCTTTGTGCATTTCATCAAACTTTATATCGAATTTCCCTCTTTATATTTTGTTGAACTTAAACCCTTAAAACTCCAATCTGCATCCATGTCTATATCTCGAATTGGCAAGAACAAGAAAAAAGAGCCTGCCAAAGTGGTATCAGAGCAGGAAGAGGATACTTCTCAACCTCATCCCCACGATCAAGATGACAGTAACCTCTGCAACTCCGAATCCGATGATGACGGTGAATTCCAGAAACAGCAAGAGAGAATAAATGAATCAACCAAGAATGTTATTCAAGAACTTCAATATTCCTTGCAAGAAACCTCCCAAGAATTGACCACCAAAATCATTCAGATCACCGACACCTTGAATTCAACACTTCAAGGAATAAAAGACCTCCAAAACAACCCACCATTAACGACCAGAATTCCCACATATGTTCCCTCAAATCAAATAAATGGTCGAACCCTAAATGACCATCAACATTCCCACAACCAAACCTTAGCCTTGGCCCACACTCCCAAATTCCTCCAACACACCACCATTAGACTCGAATTTCCTACTTTGATGGAGATGAGGGGTTATGGAGTGGATCGAACAGGTTGAGCATCTCTTGGATTACCACCACATGCTAGAGGAAGAATGGGTTCCTACATGCTCTTTCCACCTCAAAGGAGATGCCCGAAAATGGTTCAAGTGGATCTCCAAGAATGTCAGAGATTATAAGCAGTGGACGAATTTCAAAGAAGAAATAATTGTCAGGTTTGCACCCCTTGAATTAAGTAAACCATTTGCAGCATTTTCCAAACTTAAACAACTTACCACTGTACAAGCCTACCTAACCAAATTTGGACAGTTACATGGATTATTTGACCATTTACACCTTGATTATGTGTTTGACAAATTTATGGATGACCTCAAAGAGGAGATACGGTATGATGTGGAAGCTGCTAACCCTACATGCTTTAGGGAAGCCGTAAAATATGCTAAGATTTTTGAAAGCAAATACAACTATTTCAAGAAATCCTCCAAATTCTTGACCTACCCTACCAACTATACCAAGAACAAATTGCCTAAACCTGATCCAAAGCTTATTACTAACTACCCCTAATTTGAACAAAAAAATTGCGGTGATAGACATCGAGGGCATGGGTCAACCTTGCTAAAAGAAAAGGATTGACTCCTGAAGAATTTCTAGATAAAAGGAGGAAAAATCTGTGTTACGGGTGCAACGAACCATGGCATAATGGTCACCAGTGTAAGAATAAGCAGTATATGTTCTTGAAGGGATTAGAAGTAGACAGTGGCGAGGAAGTAGTAGTGAAAAAACCAGTAAAAAAACAGATGATGATGTGAATCCAGCCAATACTTTCCATGCTATGTACGGCATTACCACATCCCATACCATTCGAGTTTCTGATGTAGTCCACGGAAAACTGTGCAGATTTTAATCGATTCCGGATCCACTCATAGTTTCATTGATGAAACCCTAGCCAAAAAATTATCCTTACCTATTGACGAGTCCAAGAAGTATGATGTAGTAGTGGCTAATGGTGAAAAGCTGCAGGGTGCTGGTATTTGTAAACGGGTTGTTCTGAAATGTCAAGGTTGTCGCATGCCCATTGACTTCTACCCTTGGATGGTCGTCAGGTTGTGCTTGGGGGACACTAGATGAAATCATTGGGTGAAATCACCCTCAACTTCAATGAACTCCAAGTGAAATTATCCTATGAAGGGAAGCAGTACTTACGGAAGGGTATACAGCCTGATGAAATTCAGGTTGTTAATCAGGGTAAATGCAATAAAGAAACTCAGAAGAAACATATTACCTTGATGTTGTGTGTAAGGGAAGTGCTCTCCACTAACCATGAAAAGGTACCCCTTGATGTTGAAACCTTGTTGCACCAATTTCCTGAAGTCACTACCCCCACATTAGCCTTACCACCTGAAAGAATATTCGACCAAAAAATGCCCACCTTACCAAATTCTAAACCTATAAGCCTCAAACCCTATCTCCATTCACACCACATGAAGAATGAACTGGAGAAAATCATTCAGGAAATGTTGGATTCAAGAATAATTCGAAACAGTTTTAGTGCCTATTCATCGCTGATAGTTATGATGAAGAAAAAAAGATGTAACGTGGAGGTTATGTGTAGATTACAAAAGCTTGAATTAGGTTAGAATCAAAGACAAGTTTCCAATACCGCTTGTAGATGACCTGTTTGATGAATTGCATGGTTCAGAATATTTCTCAAAACTTGATTAAAGATTAGGGTACTACCAGATAAGAATGTGTGAGGATGACATACACCATACCACTTTTAGGACATACGAAGGCCACTTTGAGTTCACTGTAATGCCTTTCGGCCTTTCCAATGCGCCATCCACGTTCCAAGCTTTGATGAACTCAATATTCAAGCCATACTTGAGGAAATTTGTTCTAGTATTTTTCGATGATATCTTGATTTATAACCATAACATTTCTGATCATTTGAACCATTTGCAGATGACATTGAAAATATTGAAAGACAATTCATTAATTTTTAAGCTATCTAGGTACATATTTGCTACTAACTCTATTGACTATTAAGGTCATCTAATTTCACGAGATGGCATTGATGTGGATTCTTTAGAAATTGTAGTTGGCATAAGTGGCCTATACCTAATAATCTTAAAGCATTGAAAGGTTTCCTTGGTCTAACTGGTTACTACCGAAAGTTCATCAAAAATTATGGAGTTATTGCCAAACCCCTTACTGAATTGCTGAAGAAAGTTGCATTTAAGTGGAATGAAGAAGCTTCCATGGCCATGGTTCAATTGAAGAGATGCTTAACAAGTCCTTTGATGTTGTGCAAGCTAGACTTCAATAAGCAGTTTGTGGTTGAATGTGATGCGAGTGGAATTGGCATTGTGGCTATCCTGCAGCAGGATAATAGACCAATCGCTTACTTAAGTAAAGCCTTGCATGGTAGAATGCTTCACTGGTCTACTTATGAAAAGGATTTGCTTTTTCTTTGATTCTTGCCACCAAGAAATTGTCCCATTGGGGTGCAGGTTCATTATCAGAACCGATCATCAGAGTCTTTAGTACCTGTTGACACAAAAACTACACATAGGAATTATAGCTAAACTGCATGGATTTGAACATCAAGTGGAGTTTAGAAGTGGTAAAGAAAATGTAGTGGCTGATACACTATCAAGAAGAGATGAAGAAGTGGCAAACAATAATGCTTGGCAATATCTCATGTGCAACCTGCATTGGATATAGGAGTTTAGAGGTACTCTACAGCAGTCCACTTTCTACACCGGTATTATCAGATAAATCCAGGAAGGACAGAAAGTAGTTGAGAAGTATAAAGTGGTGGATAATCTTATTTTTTATAAAGGAAAATCGTTGTTGACCATCACAATAAGGCCTTAATAAAAATGTTGCTAGATGAATTCCATTCTTCTCCTTCAGGAGGACATTCAGGTATGAAGGGAACATTAAAGAGAATTAAGGTTGTGTTTTACTGCAAGAGAATTAAAAGTGACGTGGAGCAGTATGTGAGAGAGTGTGTTTCTTGTCAAAGAAATAAATCGGAAAACATCAATATACCAGGGCTACTGCAGCCCTTGTCTGTACCAGAAAGAATTTGGACGGATATTAGCATGGACTTTGTGACTAATTTACCCAAAAGCAACAAATATACCATCATATTTGTTGTAGTATACTGGTTGTCAAAATATGTCCACTTATTTCCATTAGCCCATCCTTATATTGCTAGAGATATTGCACAAGTTTTTTTTTCATGGTGTGTTTAAGCTGCATGGACTGCCTTCTTCGATTGTAAGTGACCGTGACACTATGTTCACAAGTGCTTTCTGGAAGGAGCCATTCAAGCTGCAAGGTTGCTCTTTCAAGCTTAGCTCTGCTTACCACCACCAAACTGACGATCAAACGGAGGTGGCCAACAAGATTATTAAAGGGTACTCGAGATGTTTCATTAATCACAAGCCACATGAGTGGTTTATATGGCTAACACTCGCTGAGTAATGGTATAACACTACAAGGAGAAGCTCTACAAACACCACTCCCGTCCATGTAGTGTATGGTGTTGAACCCCTTAATCTGTTAACTTATGTACCTAATTCATCTAAGGTACAATAGGTAGAAGAGGAGTTGTTTTCGAGAGATGTTTGCATCTCGCTAGAAGTAGAATGAAGAAGTATGCGGATACAAGGAGGACTGAAAGAAGCTTTCACTACACCATATATGCTAATTAAGTTGTGTTTTTAGTCATATCTAAAGAAGTTAGGCACGACAAAAAGCCATATCAAAAAATAGCGTGTTAAACATTTAGATACGGCTATAAACCGTATCTCACAAGAAATAACATATAGCTCGTAGCCGTATCTAAAGCATACTCAGACATGACGTTTGACCATATCTAATTATATGTGTGTGTACATATATATATACACACACATACATGCATATATATATATATATATATATATATATATATAAACAGAAACTGCAGCACATATTTTTCATAACACAACATACATACCACAATTTATACACAAGAATAACACAATTTATATATATACTCAAAGCATTACAAGATTTTTCATAACATGAGCACAATGTATAACATACAAACATATACAAGGAAATTGTCAAAGATTCTCATAACATTACGAACTAACAAAAAAAGGTAAAAACATATGATCAGCCTGATATAATTCCAATCGAGGCCGGGAAGATTGATCATACGTGTTGATCATGCCGATGAAATCCATGTGTTTTCTGTAAATTAAAGTAGTATGAGAATAAGCTAGCTAATGCTGATAAAGTTTTATAACAGCATAAATATTTATATATAAAAACACAGTTTAGAACAAAAGCTTAAAAGACCAACCTGATGATTGGTAGAAAAACTGAACCGTGATAGCCAGCCTGAGTTCCAGCAGCACAAAAGCACCAAAATCTATAGGAAAAAAGAAGTAATTTTATTCTTGATTGCACACAAAACTGGTCGACACTAGTCGACTAATTTCTACCCATGTGCCTGAAATTCATAAAAAAGGCAAGTCAAGACTTCATGTCGACGGTTCAATCTAGATTACTCGACTAGTCACAACTAGTCGAGTGTCGTACTGATAATAGTGAAGGGCATATCGTGTCTTTGTGTTCGTATGTGCATATTTGTCAATTATATCTATAACATGTTTATGTTGCTACTGACATGATTTCACGAACTTATAACCTAGAAACATACCAGCATCTCACATGCTTTGTGGTTTAACGTGGCCTCCAACATCGTATATAGCCAATACACCTCTCCACTTTTTCTGTTTTCTCCAACAAGGCTGCATATAAATTCATTAAACAAGTTACAAATACTTCACTGGATAGGAGATCGACATTGTAACTCACTAGCATATAGAAATGAGCTAAAATGGAACTTGTTTAATGACATATATATAGAAATGATATGTGGACCGAAATGTCTTTTGTTATTATGTACTGACTGAGTTTAACTCAAATTACATTGAAACAAGTCAAAAATAGCACTTTAATTACCGACTGATAATGTCTTCTATGTTTAACTCAGTCGGTACATTATAACAAGTCAAAAATAGCACTTTAAGGCTCATCCATGTGTTTGTGTAGTAAGTAAGTATATGTCTCAAAGATAAATGAAATGTCAGTCGTTAAAAATGCAAGGCATCGTCCATGTAAGATACTACGTAGAGATAAGTGTAAAATAATATATACCTGCTCCAACGTCTAAAGATATCAAATCATCATCTTCGAATGAAACATATACTCGACTTTCTGATTAAGAATTTACTGGGCGATCCACCAGGTGGCTGCATTTTAGCTCACGCGCAGGGTTAGTAATCCATGCTTATTAGCTTCATTCAAATGTCGAATGCCGCTTCAGTTAGCCTTTGGAAAAAGCTGCTTTCACTTTCAACTTTCAGTTTCTTTGAAGTAGACTGTGTAGTGCAAGTTAACTTACACTACAGTCCTTGCTACAAAGTAGGGGAAAGTTGATAGTGAAAGCAGCTTTTTACTGAGGTTAAGTGCAGTAGCATCCGTCATTTGGATGAAGCTAATAAGCATGGTGCCTGACCCTACGTGTGAGCTAAAATGCATCCACCTGGTGGATCGCCCATTAAAATATTATTCAGAAAGTCGAGTAATCATTCATCTACCAAAAATTTTAGCAAACCTGTTAATATATTTTTAGTAAACTTGTTATCTCTCGAAACAGAGTACCAATCACTACTACACAATTACACTAAGACATACCAATTAAAACCGGTATAATTTGTAACTGTAATACATACCAATTAAAACCCTGTTTAATATTTTACAATAATACACTAAGACAACCCAATTTAATATAGTAATACACTAACAGAACTGAGCTATTTGTCCCTGAATTCAGAGGAACACTAGGAGATGAGAATAACATCTTTGATACAATTCAACATAAAACAAACATTCAAAACAGCCTAATTTGGGTTTACGATTCAACATAATTCAGAGGAACACTAGGAGATGAGATTAATGCCTTTGATACAATTCAGCATAAAACAAACAATCAATTCAGCATAAATCGACGAAAACAGCACCTTGAATTGAAACTTCTGCTGATTGATGATTGACGATTGACAGAGGAAGCAAGATGGCAGGAATCCTGTGTTTATGATGCAAGAGGAGGTGATTCCAGAGAAAGGTGGAGGCACGTTTTGGTGACCGAAAACCCTAATTTGGGGTTTCGATCACTATTGAAGTAAAACAAATGGAATGAGGAGCGGCCAAAATTTTAATTCCAAGTGCCCAAGGGGATGCACAATATGATACGCATTCGTTTTGGCCCTAAGCCAAATCAAATTTACCGATCTGAAGCATTCGCGATGGACGGTCAGATTTGGGGTGTTTGAGGTGGTGCGGATCGCAAGCTGGTGTTTGAAACGGATCTGAGCATTATCAAATTTGATATGGTCTTTAGCCAAATTGTATATACGCATCCTTTTGTGCCAATTTTTCTGATATGGTGTAGTGTTTAAAATTGGGGACTCGGTCTATTTGAAATTACAGCCCTATAAGCAACTTACTGCAAGAAATAGCAAAGTGCACAAGTTGTCACCAAAGTATTATGGGCCTTATGAAGTTGAGGAGAAAATTGGAGATGTGGCATACAAATTGATGCTACCAACTCAAGTGAAAATCCATTCACTGTTTCATGTTTCCCAGCTGAAGAAAAGGGTACAATGTGGTGTCATAATACAAGAGGATGTACCTTCTTATGTTGAGGAAATAGTAAAGCAACCTGAAGCCATTTCGGACAGAAGAATTGTGCCCATAAATAATAAGCCAGTGGTGCAAATACTAATAAAATAGAAAGAATTGTTGGAGGAAGATGTAACATGGGAAGAGTATTGGGAGATGATAAGAAAATTTCTGACATCGGACCTTGGGGCAAGGTCCACTATTCCCCGGGGGGGGGGGGGGGGGATGTAACACACTGGACATAGTGCAACATTTCCAGCTAAACCGATGTGAAGAACAATACTCAGCAGCAGATGTGGAAGTGAATTCACCTAAAAAAGCGCTGGAGTTAGGTGGAGCTGATCATCATAGTTCATCTAAGGGAAGAGGCAACCTGGACAGTGCTTGTGGTATCTGTTAGTATGCACCATGACATTGTTGATGAGTATGCACATGCAACTATTTCATGTGTGCGGGTGGTATGACTGGGCATTTTATGCAATGATGTAAAGCCGATGTGGCATGTTAGATATAAGTTTAAGATAGTTGAGATGTAAAGAGTGTTGAATGAAGTTGATTTCTGGGTTCATTACCTTGAAACTGTTGTTTTGTGCATTTCATCAAACATTCGTTCAAATTTACATCTTTATATTTTGGTGAACTAAAACCCTTAAAACTCCAATCTGCATCCATGTCTTCATCTCGAATTAGCAAGAACAAGAAAAAAGAGCCTGCCAATTTTTTCGCTCCAACATTTGGTTGCTATTCGATGTTAACATCGTTGTTATCAACATCAACAGTTGGGAACATTGTTCATGCTGCATTTTCAACCATATGTTCTATGAGATTCATTGTACTAACTTCATCACCAACGACCTCTGACTACTCATGATTGGGTGATATAATTTCTTCATGACGATCCCATACCAAATAATTGGACACGAAAATGTATTGGCACAAATGAATCCTAACTATATTCGGTATCAAATGCTTCAACAATTTACCTACTACACGGACAACAAATTTCGACGTTGTCTTCAATTTTACTTAAGCAAAATCGATTAGCACGTGTACCCCATTATGAAAATGTTCATTTTTTAAGCCTTCCGTTTTTCTTCGTTGATACATCTAGCTCCGTTCAATAAAATAATTGACATTTTTTCTACTTTAACACCTATGATAAATATTAAAAAATTATTAAGCACACATTTTATATTTTACCGTTTTAGTAAATAAATACTAAATTATTTATGGTTTTTACTATTTCATAAAATATATAATTCATGTTTGTTTATATACTAAATTATATGTTTAATTTTTTTATATACTAAATTATATTATGAAAAAAATTATAGCATGTGACACACAATAATGTACCAAACTTGATATTAAATAGAGGTAAGGGATAAATGTCATTTTTGTGCCATTTGTGATAGTCGGTCTTTCTACCCATTACAAACAAAAGAGTAATTACATTCCGTAAATCATATCATTTTAAATGATTTTCAAAATTTCAGCATCACTTGCCCTGTGTTCCTCGTACCATACACAAATGCATGTACACAAGGAACGAAAAGAAAGTACCATTGAAATTTTGTTAACCGTTTAAAATGATATGATTTACGAAATGAAGTTAATTTGTAGTATTTGTAACTTGTCCAATACAGAGGCAAATCCAACAAATATTGTATCAGATGAATATGGATGTTCATTTTGTAATAAAAACAAGTATCCATAAAACAATCATATACAATACTTGTCAGTCAGGAAAAAAAATTCTCCAAGGGATTTACTATTTATTTTTATGTTATCGTTATGTTAAATATAAAAAATAAAGCACATTATACATTAATTTGCTTATATTTTACAGTCTTATTAAATATATACTAAATTACGTGATTTATACTATTTTGCATAATATATAATTCAAGTTTGTTTAATTAAATACTAAATTAAATATATAATTTGTTTATATACTAAATTATGGTACTTAAAAAAACTAATTTATGTGCCACACGGAATTGTATCAAACTTGATTTTAAATAAATGATTAAGGGAATCTAATGCTAGCTATGTACAAAACATACACATCAAATCATTCAAATCAACCATAACTAATCTAATAGTAATTATCATGCAAAACTTATACATATAATTAATTTAGCAAAATCATCCAAAACATAAAAACCAAAATAACCCTAAATGATAATTTCGATCTTTTGATTATAATAATGGTAATTAGCATACAATAAGGTATGTTAAACATTCAATTGTTGTTAGGGACAAGTATAATACGTAATTAGGCAGAATTTAGAAAACCCAAAATAATTAGGGTTTATGAAAAACCTGATTTTGAGAGACCTGAAAGGTATAGAAAGGCAGCATGTGGTGGTTGATGGCACCGCAGGCAGTTCGGAGGACGTACTGGGGGTTGACAGCGTTTGGATAGAAAGAGAGAGTTGGGTTTTTTCGATTTTGGGTGGAGGTAGAATAATGGAATGCTCGTGGGTTAGAAGATGTGTATATAGGTAATTTCCGATGGTTAGCAAAAGCCACCAACGACAAAGATAACAGACAGTTAATTAATTTATTAAAATAACATTTTTGCCGTGAAAACAACGAGCCATTGAAAATGCCGTTGCCGACTGTCGGAATATGAACGGGGCTATATATCGTTGTTCTTGTTGTGGTTCATATGGATATATTATTATAATCATATTAAATTAATTAACTAATTTATTTATTTTGAAATATTTTTATATTATTTTTTCCTCATAAATATGTTTTTTATAAATATTAACCCCAACACTAAACAAATAAATGAAATTTAAACTTAAAAAAAATTAAAGTCATGTAACATGTGCAAGATACAACCAACATGCACAAAGTATACACAAATACTCCAAATTAAGTATAAAGACAGAGGATCAAGTGGAGCGTATATACTAATATCAATAAAGAAGAGTATTTGTTCTTCAACTCACATCCCAAGGAGAATGTTTGGAAAGGTTCCCACCCTCATTAAATTGGTAGGATTGAGCAAACAAGTAGGCAATATTTTGTTTTGTTTTTCCCCCTCTCAGAATTCTATCATCTGTACTATTTTACTGTTCAGTATATAGTGGACGATGAGGTTCAGAAGTCAATCTGCAAAAACAAAAATCAGGAAGATGGAGACCGAATTCTCAAATAAATGTGGAAAAGATGTGACGTGCTAGTTAAACTTTTGTGGAATGACATTATATGAATAAGGCAAAAATATGAATAGTTTCTTCATACGGTATCCGATTTACGCAAACCAGGTGTCGATTTTGACCAAAATTTCGAGACGGACGCAACGGCGCAGTCCATTTTACTTAATTCTGAATATTTAATTAAGTTATTCAAATTTCACTATCCTAAAAATGAGGGGTGTTACAGCCGAAGTTACTGTAGCGTTAAACCATTTCAAGAATTTCCGCAAAGTCTCGTTGGACTTTTGTCTAATGCCATCGAGGGTCATCACGCTTTTCGGGCGAGCCATGTTGACTCTAAACTGTTCCACAAATCTAGTAATCAAAGCATTCCAAGAAGTAATGGAGTCTGCCTCTAGCCGCCTGGACCACATTGCAGCTATATCTGTTAAGAAAAGCGAAAAGCCATGACGTTTTCTGAGGTAGAGAGGACTTCCATGTGTCGAATATATCTCATCAGGTAAGCGATCGGATCCTTGCGACCGTCATAGGGTTGCAGAACCGGCAGCTATAAATCTAGAGGATTACGAAATTCTTGATATCCAAAGAAAGCGTACCACTAGTCACACAATCTAAGTCCGTAGAAGAGTCACCACATCGAGTAAACCGACTGATGACATCCGCGATCTGAGATCCATTGCCAAAAGCAAGCAACTGATTAAGATTATCAAGAGCGAGACTAGTTCCCCATTGTTTAAGTCCATATGAGGGATCGGTTGATTGGGGAGAAGAATATCTGGTTGAATTTCCACCTAAGGGGCCACTTCGGGTGTAATTATGACTACCGGAACCGTGGGAGCACTACCGTCTAAAGCTCCGCGCACTGGTTTCTAAACAACATTTCAAGCAGCGGAACCCACAACTTGTCCAACCAAGGCGTCTCGGGTTGAAGTGACATCGGGATTAGGGGTGCCCCTAGTGTAGAGGGACCGACACCGTTCCGAGGAGAGGCGTCAGCCTGTTGGTTAGTTTGTGGGGTTGCCCCCAACTCCCGAGTCGTAGGTGGAGGAACATTAATACAAGTTCCAATAATGTCTGCTTGGCCAGTCGGCCTCGAAGAACTTCTTATCTTGTCCTCAATCCAAGCATGAAAGGTATTGAAAGCTTCTTCATATCTCTCGATTCGAGCGTTCAAATCCATAGCTAACTTCTTGATCATTCCATCGACGTCTTCCCGAGTAACGTAGTTCGATAGAACTCCAATCGAGGAGATTTCTTGACATCCTCCTCCTTCTGTACCTTGAGCTTCAACGATAACATCGAGCTACTTGTGCTTAAACATTGAGAAAAGCAAGTATCTGAGTCAAAGTTGAAAAATGAAACCAAAGTTGAAAACGAAACCCGAAGACAAAATCAGGAGTGTAATTCAAAATCGCAGTCAAGGTTGTGCTCCCCTTCCTGGCGCGCCAAAGTGTTGACGAGGGGAATTGTCGCTTTATTCAGTACACGCCAACCTTCAAGTGTATATGTGATGTGAACATAGTAATTCAAATCCAAAATAATGAAATGCGGGAGAACACAACTATTTATAGTGCTTTGGCACTAACGCTACATCCACTTCATAATAATCATTCATCATATATTTGTTGATTACAATGTTGTACAAGTTTCGACAATAGTTGAGTTCAAAGCGTTACAATAGAATAACAAAATGTATGTTAATTTTAAACTTTGACTAAAATGCCCTTCGTCTTCTTCGTTTAGTGAAAGATGCGTTGACTTAGTCAACAATGTCCCTAATATAACTTTAATGTCCAAGAAATCCGAATATGTTCAAAACAGCCCAAAAGTAGTGTATTTATCCTTGTAGATGTTCGAATAGTGATGAAAAACGTGTATGCAACATTTTAAAGGTTCATGTCATGTCCAATGGCCATAAAGAAGAAGATGGAAGCCGTTAATGATGCTTTTAGAGCTCAAGAAGTCCAAAAATCCAAGCCAAAAAGGTTCCAAATGAAGGCCATGCTTAGGGGTATCTATAGGCGAGAGTTTTAGTGGAGTAGGCAGGAAATGAGGCCCACACATCAGAATTTCGGGTCCCTATATGAAGTGCAACAGAAATTTTTGTATCCCTCCGGGGGATACAAAATTCATAGCCCCCAAGGGGATACAAAATTCGTATCCCTCTAGGGGGTATGAAAGGGGGGTGAGGCTTGCCGAATCCTGGGCTCGCTGTAGTGAGTTGATCCGATGATTTTGAGCGACCGATGTGCGTTCATGGAAATAGGCATAACTTTCAAACCGTAAGGCCGTTGAGGCCAAAAGAAAGTTGTACTTGAAGCTAGTTCAGAGGGCTACAAGTAATACCATGCGAAGCACCGTAATTGATGTTTTTGGGTCCAAAAGAGGTCATCTAAAGGGGTTTTGAGCCATTTTTATATTAACCTCATGACTTCGACCAAATCGCTATGTGTTTTCTGACGATGCTTTTGACGTGCGACAACCTCGATCAAAAAGCGTGTCAACACATGTAAACTAAAAAACTTTCTCCATGGGTATTGCAAAGCATTTCAATTGCAAAACTTGAGTTAACATGCTATGAACATTATTTATATGATTGTTAGGATCATCACTGCCTTTAATACATACAATAGTATTATTCGTTAATTTATCAGCACCATATTCTTTGGTGTTGAATTTATATCCATTAACGAAAAATATTGGATACGTTTTAACTTTCTTTTTTTGTCCCAACATCAAATGTTTCAGTCATTCATCGACCACACAATTCATGAGATTATAAACATTGTTCGAAAATCAAGTAGTGAATTCTTTGCTTAAATTGTTGCTTGGAGTTTGTAATTCATAAACATTACAAACATAAACATAATATATTGCATTATTATTAATTTACACATGTAGTATTAAACTAAATTATCAAACCTTGTAATCTGATACTTATCAAATAGTGAAATTTCAGGATAATTAAGAACAATATATGTGCGTGCTACACGGTAATCTCTATAATCTAATCATGCTTCCACACATTTTCCAATATGTCGACATGTTGTTTAAAAATAGATAACATTGCTTCAGAAGAAGAATCTTATACAATGGCCTCATGATTACACGTAATACTTTCAAATGATAAGTTCATATTATCATTGAAATAATGAGAAAGAAATAATGAAGCTTCTTTTTCGAATATGATTTGCATATCAAACCTTCAAATCGAGCCTTTTATCTCAGTTTTTTCTTTAAATGATTTAAGTGCCTAATAAAAAATATTTCAATTCAAAACTAACTTTTATATAGTTAAATTAATATGTCTATACTTGTATTAATAACACACCTCTCGAATAGCTACATCCATTCATATTGCACAAGACCTCAAAGACGTGCTTCATATGAAAGATGAATAGGTAAATGTTCTATTACATTAAAGAAATCTAGAAGAAATATTTTCTTTAGTTTAAAGGGCAATACAGGGACTTCTTCCATAAGTTTATGTAGAAGATCAACTTTTGATGTAGTTGAGCAAAACTCCTAATAAAATAAAATAAGTTTTGTTACAATCTTCCACATTTTACGGAAAACGGTTCTTTGAAAGCAACGAATAACAACTTTTCCATTATTGCATGACAATCATGGCTTTTCATCCCGCTCAGTCTTGTGTTCTTATAATTGACACATCTACGAAAATTAAAGGAAATTCCATTAGGAAATCGTAAACCTTCTGTAACAGCCCATAATTAAATACACCATAATTATATAATGAAAATAATAAAATGAATATTAATTAATAAAATATTTAGAACTGAGTAAAACGGATTTTACCGTTGCATTCGTTACGAAATTCCAGTTCAAATAAACTCTTGGTTTTCGTAAATCATCTTATGTATGAAGAAGTTATGAGCTAAAGAAGTCTAAACTATATTTAAAATTAAATAAATAGATCAACCCAGAAAATCAACGTAAGTGTGCGACCCAGACCCTAATTGGGTCGACACAGGGGTCGACCTAGGTAGTTGGTGGGTCGACCCACATGCATGCAGGGAATATTTCTATGCCTGAACTTGCACTGTTTTATACACTACACACATATGCAAACTCAGCATGAGGTGTACCGTTTGATTTGATAACCTAATATCCTATGGTTTAGATTTACCCTAACCTATCTATAAATAGGCTGAAAACCTCACCACTTTCTTGCACACAAACATTCTTCCTCTTAAAAGTTCTGTTCTAAAATAAAAATAAGAAGATGCCGAGGTGCTGCCAAAACGTAGATTGAAGGGATAATTCTAGTTTTTCTATAACGAATATTTTAAAGAGACATTTTCTGGATCTAAATCAAATCACTATGAGTTCTAGTTATTTTTAGATATGATATTTAAAAAGTATTTTTGACAGTAGATAATTTGGATCTGAAATAAGTAGTGTTTATAAGTTTGTTCTTATATGTTTTTTTGATTACTGCCAATTATCTATTCAGTTTAAAGTTATTATATGTTCATATATATATATATATATATATATATATATATATATATATATCCTTATCCCCTTTTTGTCTTTTATTTATTTATAATCTTTTATATGCCAATTTATTCAGTTTGAGTTTGGATCTATTTTCTCCTTTTCCTTTTTATTTTACGTCGAGTCTAGGCCATCGAGACCTTGGCTATTTCCGTTTGAATTGCGTATAATTGGAAAAAATGGAATAACTTGTAATGACAATAAGAAGGAGAATTAGGCATATTATAACTTGAGAACATTTGACTGCAAATTTGGGGTAATTACAAAAGGGAAGAATATGCAAACATGTTAATCTGAATAGGTTGGACTTAATTTAATATTAAGTAGAACATGTTATGGAAAATATGAATCAGATGGAAGTCTAGTAAAACTGGTTATTGTTATGGAAAATATGAATCAGATGGAAGTCTAGTAAAACTGGTTATTGTAAATCTGTATACATCTGAGCAGGTACTTGTCTGTTTTGGGGGTGGGGTTGTACACAAAACAACATTTATAGGAAATGTCATTTACAACCATGCTTGTTAATGAACTTAAACATGCTAAGTTAAATCTGTTAATTAATAAGCTAAGAGGTCTCACGTCTTACTATTTATATCCGGTTTTGGGACTCTTAAAATCCTAGTTATTTGGGGGACCAAGCCTAGGAGTGGATTATGTCAATCTTGCTGTTGTTTAGGACCCGTATCAGTCAGTATCCATGTTATCGTAGAAGGGCCTCAAGCTAGGTAGGGGTCAGGGCACGCTTTACTGATCTGGATTGTAAGAGGTTCAATGTTTTGAAGGTAGGTACGGGCACGTTCCAGCGAATTCATGAGCGTTCATGGGTCCGATGGGAGAAACTAAGACATTGTAAAACCGACGAATAAGACTGTTTCTTAAAAGTTGATGGGTTAGGGACCGATATCCCTTACTGTTGTGGCTGGCACAAGTTATTTGTGTATGTAGCAAGCCGATCGCTTGGTGGTAATTAGGGTAAAACCTAGTCCTGATAGTTGGTGCAGAAACTTGTTCTTGGGATATGAATGAGAAGCTTACTTGATCTTTACCTTGCCTTGTTATCTCGTTTACCTCATACTTGTATATTTTATTGTAGTTTCTTATCCAGTATCATTTATCTGTCTTAATACTTCTTATCTTATGATTATGTTAGAAATCACTGGAACTCGCCAGAATTTATGTCTGACCTATTTTGTTTTTCCTCATCTCTCTTCCTTTCCCCCCTCAAGTTCTCAGGGTGGTGGATTGTACCAGTGACTGTGATTCTTTCTTTTAGCTTGGACTTGGATTTCTTCTAACTCGATGTATTGTTTTGAAATCTGCTCTATCATTGTTATGGATCGTGAGGAGGGATATGATTTTATGGCTTTGTGTTGTGATGGTTTATGTTTTCATGAGATAGAAAGTTATGACTATGGTTTTTGGTATTTGAAAATGTAATGATGTGATGTTGCTTTTAATAAAAATGAAAGTTTTTTCCACTGTATTTTATCTTCTATCTTGTGAAATTTGTCTTTTTATTATTATTATGTTTCACAGAACTTAATGCATACTCATATGGGTGTCATTAAGGGACGTGGGGTGTCACACCTTCCGTTCATTTTAATAGTATTTTAACTTGGTTTTTTGTCTAGTTCATAGAATGCTTTAGGTTTTTTATGGTCATTTCGCTTGATATGAAGCTCAAGACGATTACCTATTTCTTCTATATCATGTTTTGATTTCTGATCATCCCTAATCTTACCCTTAACAGTCAAAACTGTATTAAACACATTATCAGATACGTTTTTCTCGTTATGCATTACGTAAAGTTATGATGGATTAGATGATTTTTCCAATAAGGTGAATCCCAAAATATACTTTTTTGCATCAATTATGAATCATCAACTTAGCTCGAATTTCAGTTTACTGTCTGGTTTTATGTATCTTTGGATAATCTTGTACAAATTCATATATATATTTGCTTAACCAAATCATTGGTGGTCATAAAATCTTATGTCTATTACTTGTGAAGTTTTTTCATCTCTTCTAAAAGGGTGATTAATATGGAGAAAACATAGATAACAATCAAATCATGAAAATTTTTTCCCATGCGGTAAAGAAAATGCTCATGTTTTTTCTATACAACAAGGACAAGCAAAATGACCGGTCAGGCTCTAACCCAAAAGCATTACATATGCAGGAAAATCGCTAATAGTTCATAATAAAGAAGAGAACATCCAATTTTTTTGATACATCGTATGTATCAAGTCTTTCATACCACAATATTTTCAACTCTTCGATTAACGATTGTAAGTAAACATTGATGTCATGTGTCGGATCATCAGGGCCAGTGACGACAATTATAAGAAACATACATGGAGTTTTCACCACGGAAGTAGATTGTACAATGTAATGATTATAGGCCAAGATGAATATTTAAAACCAAACAAAGAAAATGGTAAAATTCCATTCGTATATAAACCTAGTCTAACGTTATGTCTCTCCGCCGCAAAATTAGGATATTTCTTATCAAAATGTTTTCATGCTTCTCCATCGGCTGGGTGTGTTAACTTACTTTCTTCAAGTGTGAGAACACTATATCACCTCATATGATGCACTGTTACAGATAATGCATATAAACTTTGAAGTCTAGGAATGATAAGTAAGTAATACATACGCTTGTATGAAACTTCTTTTCCCTTCTTTTTTCTCGGTTCGTATCTTTCCTGCTTATATATTTTACAATTTCTAAGATTGATGTCTTCGTTTTAAAACAACATATAACCATTTTAGCATATATCTATTTTTTTATATAGCAAAATGGAAGAGGACGTAAGTTTTTTTACTTCATAATATTTTACACACATTAAATTATCATATGTCACATGCAGTTTAGTTGCTTGTACAGCAGCCGTTAATCTGGCTTCTGTGAGATTGTATTTTATACATCCATTCTAAAGGGGTTTCGTAGCAGCATCCAATAAATCATATATTTTCTTGCTTCAACATTTGGTTGCTATCCAACGTTAGCATCGTCTTTATCAGCTTCAACTGTGGGGAACATTGTCATGCTACATCTTCAACCATATTTTTATGAGATTCGTCGTACTAACTTCATCACCAACCACCTCCTCTGGCTATTCCTGATTAGGTGCTATAATTTCTTCATGACGACCCCACACCAAATAATTAGACACGAAAAACGTATTGGTGCAAATGAACCCTAATTTTATTTGGTACCAAATGCTTCAACAATTTACACCTACTATATGGACAACAAAATTTTACGTCGTCTCCAATTTTGCTTGAAGAAAATTCGATAAACACGTGTACCCCATTATGAAACTATTCACTCATTGAGCCTTCCATTTTTCTTCGTTGACACATCCAGCTCCAATCAATAAAATTATTGATATTTTTTCCTACTTTGAAACCTATGCTAAATATTAAAAAAATTATTAATCATATGTTTTATATATTTTGTTTATGTTACTACTTTAGTAAATATATATTAAATTATAAAAGGTTTTTATAATTTCGCAGAATATATAATTCGTGTTTGTTTATATACTAAATCATATTATGAAAAAGATTATACCATACGACACACAATAATGTAACAAACTTGATTTTAAATAGAGGATTAAGGGCTAGATGTCATTTTTGTGCCATCTATGATGGTCGGTCATCTTATTTCCCATTACAAATACAGTAGTAATTACATTTTGTAAATCATATCATTTTAAATAATTTTCCAAAATTTCGGCAGCACTTCGCCTATGTTCCTCGTATCGTACACAAACGTGTGTACACAAGAAACGAAAAGGAAGTATCATTGAAATTTTGTGAACTATTTAAAATGATATAATTTATGAAACGTAATTCATTTATTGTATATGTAATTTGTCCAATACAAGGACAAATTTGATAAATATTTTATCAAACGAATATGAATGTTCATTTTGCAATAAAAATGAATATTCATATAACAATCATATACAACACTTGTCATTCAGAACCAAATTTTTTTCAAAGGATTTAATATTTGTTTATATTTTACTGTTCTACTAAATATAAAAAATGAAATACATTATGCATTAATTTTCGTATATTTTATTGTTTTATTAAATATATACTAAATTATGTGATTTATACTATTTCGCATAATATACAATTCATGTTTTTTAAATAATAAATTAAATATATAATTTGTTTATGTACTAAATTGTAGTATTTAAAATAAAAACTAATTTATGTGCCACACAATATTGTATCAAACTTGATTTTAAATAAACGATTAAAAGAATTTAATGCTAGCTATTTACAAAACATACACATCAAATCATTCAAATCAATCATGACTAATCTAATAGTAATTATCATGTAAAACTTATATATCTAATCAGTCCTAACAAAATCATCCAAAACATAAACACAAATCAATCCTAACCGATAATTTCGACATTTTGATGATGATGATGATATTAATTAGCATACAATAGGGTATAATAAACATTGATCAATGGCTATTAGGGACAAGTATAACACATAATTATGTAGAATTTAGAAAACCTTAAATGATTAGGGTTTATGAAAAACCTGATTTTGAAAAACCTGGAGAGTGTAGAAAGGCACAATGCGCTGGTTGGTGGCATTGCAAATGATTTGGAGGGCGTAATGTCGTTGACAGCATTTGGAGAGGAGGTGAGAGTTGTTTTTTTTTTCGTTTGTGGGTGGACGTGGAATAATGGAGTGTTCGTGGATTGAAAGATGAGTATACAGGTAATTTCCAATGGCCAGCTACGGCCACCAACTACAAAGATAGTGGACGATAAATTATTAAGATAACGTTTTTACTATGAAAACAACGAGCCATTGATAGCCGTTAGCGGCTGTCAAAATGTGGACGTGAAAATATACTATTGCTCTTATAGTGGTTCATTTGTGATATTATTCTAATCATATTGAATTAATTAACTAATTTATTTAAAAATATTTTTTATATTTTTTCATCATAAATAACTTTTTTTTATAAATATTAACCACAACACTTATCAAATTGATGAAATTTTTGGTCAAACAATTGTATTGAGATGCAATAAAATAACACATTACTATTTTAGTTGCACATATCTCCACAATAATATCAAACTTAACAAAAATTTAAAGCCATGTAACATGTGCAAGATACAGCCAACGTGCACAAAGCATACACAAATACTCCAAATTAAGTATAAAGCCAGAGGATTGAGTGGAGCCTGTATACTAATATCAATAAAGAAGAGTATTTATTCTTCAACTCACATCCCAAGGAGAATGTTTGGAAAGGTCCCCACCCTCATTAAATTGGTAGGATTGAGCAAACAAGTAGGCAATATTTTGTTTTGTTTTCCCCCCTCTCAGAATTCTATCATCTGTACTATTTTACCGTTCAGTATATAGTGGACGATGAGGTTCAGAAGTCAATCTGCAAAAACAAAAATCAGGAGGATGGGGACCGGATTCTCAAATAAATGTGGAAAAGATGTGACGTGCTAGTTAAACTTTTGTGGAATGACATTATATGAATAAGGCAAAAACATGAATGAACAAGGACCAATGTGAGATGTTAGCACGGATAAAAATAGCATGGTGATTGGTGAATAACATGTTAATTCATTTGGTAAAAAACTTTAGGTTATGGCAGGTGAATTTGGTCTCCAATACACATCCAATGCTTTGCATAATTGCATTCCCATATGATCTATATGGCCCCTTCCCTGATTTTCTTTGAATATATCTATGTATGTGATTTGCCATCTTAAAACTATACAGTTCCACCATATAAAACGAAAATTGTATAGAAAGTTAGAAACCTACATATATATGATTAAAAAATTACATCTAGCTGCAGCTATTTCAAGATTTGATAATCTGCCTAGTGCATGAACAGGTTACACTCATTTATTTTATAGTTTGTGTGTCAAAAGGCTGTGGAAATTTGGAAGACTTAATTGTTTATTTTTTGTTAGAAGCTTTTACTAACATACGTACTCACATGCAAATTATGAGCATAATTTTGAGGAGGTCATAAGCTATTAAGAGTCAAGACTATACTGTTTTCATTTTGCTTTCATGTGTTTGGCTAAGAATCTTTGATTCAGACATGGAGTACAGATGACAGATCTAATAATCTGATATATGGAATGACACATAATTAAAAGGGGTAATAAATTAAAATGGATGACAATATAGTACCAGTACCTTCCCCCAGATCACCAATACAATCTAATTTGTTGTTATTAAATTTAGTGTGGATTCAATAATGCTATGTGTATATCACTGGAAAAACTGAAGTTCGTTCACTGAAAAATGCACAAACCATGAAATAATAATGTCATCATAACATAAAGATTTATATCATCATGATTTATTACATTAAGCTTCACATAAGTTCACAGTCAATTAAGCATTTCAGATGATCATAATCCCATAGCACTAACTCACTGATCATCTCTCAAAATAAGAAGAAGGGAAAAAAGGGACATTTTCTTGAAGCAAGCTAAAAGAGAAGCTTCACATGTCCAACAGTAGTGAATACAAGGCAAGTAAAATCAAAGAGAAACTTTATAAGCTTGAAACTAGTAATTAAGAAAACCCCATATATATAAACTTTAACAAGTCCTCTTATGTTTTTGTTAGCTAGTCAACCATGATTAATCACCCATGAAATTACTTCATAACAAACTTCATCATGTATAACTCCCTACCATGATCCTCCACCACCTCCTCCTCCTACACCACCTATATTCATTCCATTCCAAAACCCTTTTTGTTGCTCGAATCGATCATCTCCGTGATCGCTAGCATTGTTAACATTAACATGATTAGTATTGCTAGAACTCGCTTGCCTTATCTCCTCAAACGGAAACAGCACCCTACCATTAGCACTTTCTTCAACGCTCCCGCTACCACCACCTTCCAACGGAAAACTCAATGCATTTGCCCCAAAATCGTGCAACCCAAACCCTAACGGGTACTCCTGCACTACGGGCATTCCCATAAACGGGTTCATCATCATCCCAGCCGCACGCGCACTATTCAACAAATCCACTGCAGACATTGCATTATTAGTACTATTACCATTAACAACAGCACTGTTAGCACTGGATCCCAAATTCAGTTCTTGATTAGGGTTTTGCTTAGGGGTAGTGCATACAGGAGTGCTCAACCTCGATGATGCCGATGAAGGTGGGATCTTCTTGTTCTTCCTAGAACTGCCCCCTACCGGAACATTCCGGAGGGTCCCACCTTCGGTCCAGTACCTTCTGCATGACTTACAGAAGTATCTTGGCTGGGTCAGACTGTAGTTGTTATAGTAGCAAAACTTTGTGTTATTTGATTTGCATCTAGGGCAGTTCAAGGCTTGCTCTTTCTGAGGCCTTCCTCTTCTCTCCACCATCAACTGTTGCGGCCTTACTGCACTTATATTCATGTTGCCTGTGTTGTTGATGCTGCCAGTAACTATGTTATTGCTGCTGTTTTCCATGGGTTTCACTAACCCTAATTCCTGAAATTTCCATTGTATATTAAGTATTAACTGTTAACTACTAGGCAACTTAATTAAATTAGTGAGGAAAAGAAAGCTTGTAGTTATCAATGAACATGTTTAAAAACTGTAGAGAAAAAAGCAAAAGATGAAAGAGAAATCATACCAAAGAACAAAGCAAATAGCTTTTCAGAGACAAACTGCTTTATTACAAAGACTTTTTTTTTTTTTTTATATAATGAAGATAAAGTTGTGACAGAGATTAAAGCAAGCAAAAAGTGAGAAATTGCCTGCATCTACCTTTGATCAAAAGCTACTGCTGTAAATAAGCAAATTAAAAGGAAGAAAAGGAATTAGAAACCTGATGCCACTGGGAAGTATCCATGGATGCAGAATTTGATGAAATTTCTGTGGAGCAATGAATCTGAGGAGAAGAAAGAGAGAGGTGAGTCTAATTAATTTTTGTTAAATATGTGTGTATATTTTAAGAGAAAAGGAATGAGGCATGTTTCTGTCACTGTATTTAGTTAGTGGAAAGCCGATGTGTTCATATCTCAGAACAGAAGGTGGTGGAATATATTTATTTCTGTAGCTGGTTTTTATATTCATATATATTCATTTCTTTGCTATTATTTATGTTTATTTTATTGCTTTGGGTTTGCTAGTGGAAGGCATTTGTCGTGTTGCTGTTGGGACGTTAGTAATTAATGTTGCTATTATTTTCTGCGTGTTCGTTGAACAGTACACGGTAAAATTTAGTATGTTGGGTAAACTCGATGATTTTTGGGGGGTTTCACTGAAGTTTATGTACTTTCTCCGTGAAAGCTGAAGGTGAAAAATGCTGATGTGATGGCACACGGGCGTTTTCCAAACGAGTAGCGTTATCAACAACTAGCTTGCCATTTCTATTTTCCGGCATCATTTTTAATATTTTACCACAATAATAATCAAAGTATAGCGACTTCATTTATGAACATAATAATAGTAGATAAATTATTTCAATTCAAATATTGCAAATAATAGTTTGATTGCTCGAAAAATATTGAAATGTTCTACATACATATTTACGCGTGTGTGTACTTTTGCATTCGTGTATCTATGTATACATGTATATGCAATTCTCAACGAAATAATACTAGATAAATTAGTTCAATTCAAATATTGGAAATAACAGTTTGATACGTGGAAAAATATTGAAATGTTCTATGTTACATATATACATATGTACACGTGTGTGTGCGTGCGTGCATGCGTGCGTGTGTGTGTGTATGTATATATATATATATATATATATATATATATATATATATATATATATATATATATATATATATATATATATATTTCAGGGCATCCCTATCTTGTAGCACCCATTTTGCCTATCATTGTGATCCACTTATTTATATTTAAAAAAGTTAATGGTGGAGAGAGAGAGTTAGTGGAAGCAGAGAGAAAGAGGATTGTGTGGTGGAAATTAGGGGGCTAAGGGGGTGTTACACTATTTGGGGTGCTCTTGATCATATATATATATATATATATATATATATATATATATATATATATATATATATATATATATATATATATAAAGAAGCGATTGGGGGCACCTCTGTTGCACCCCCTACCATTCGTGAGATATGGCGATCCAAATCGAACGACAATTTGTAGATGTTCAATCCACACATAAATAATGATCTATTCAAAATTTGAGTCCGTTCCGACATTCGTATAATAATATATTTGATGTTTAAATTTAATGGTTTGAATAAATGTCTGAACAGTGAATAATTGAGCTATGACTTTGGAAATGTTACGAATGTTGGAACGAGCTCAAATTTTGGATAGATCATTATATATGTGTGGATTGAACATCTACAAATTCTCATTCGATTTGAATCGCCGTAACTCACGAACGGTAGGGGCGCAACAGGGGGTGCTCACAAACAGGAGTTCCCCCGATCATTCCTCATATATATATATATATACACACACACACACACACATATATATATATTTATACGCACACACATAATATATATATATACACACACACATACATATTTATACGCACACACATACACACCCTATATATGTATATATGGCACGCTAATATACATGCTATTTGTTAGCACCTTATTTGCATCCATATTAAGTCATTCATTTCCAATTAAATAAGTTAATAGGAAAAAAAAAACGTGGGATGCTTGTTAGAAATCAATGGGGTAATAGGAGTGCGACACTGTTTGAGATGCTCCTGGAGTGTGACACTATTTGAAGTGCTCTTGATCCAATCTTTGCACTGTACACACACACATAAAGAGAGAGAGAGAGAGAGAGCGCCTGGATCAAGAGCGCTTTAATAGTGCAGCACTCCAAAAGCATCTCAAACAGTGTCGCACTCCTATAACCCTTGATTTTTACTACGCATCCTCGTTTTTCCTATCAACTTATTATTATTATTATTATTATTATTATTATATATTTATATATATATATATATATATAAAGAGAGAGAGGGGGAGGGTTATATAGCACCCCCTTTGCACCCGAATGAGGGCCAAACATTTATATTTAAATAAGTTAGTAGGGGAGAGGGAGTTAGTGGGAGGAGATATAAATGGGAATGTGTGATGGAAATCAGCGGAGCTAAAGGGGTGTTGCATTATATATATATATATATATATATATATATATATATATATATATATATATATATATATATATAGAGAGAGAGAGAGAGAGAGAGAGACACACACACACACACACATACATGAGACTGTTATTTTACTGATAACATATATGAAAATTAGACATTCTTAGTTATTTGCTTTTAAATAAGTGAAACATCACACAATCAGAACATTCATATTGAAATAAAGCATACGAGCTAAAGAGGCAAAACCCGACGACAACCATTATTTAGAAACTAAATGAGTCTAGTAAGAGGCTGAAAGTATAAAACCATAATCAACATTCTGTTCTGTTCACTGCATTCTCTATCATCCTCGGCAATTGAGCAAATGGGCGGAGCAACCAAGAAGAAGCGTTGTAAACACTAAGTCCTATACAACACAGTCGCCTCCATATCCTCCCTCCTCCTTCCTCCCCATTTCCCATCTGAAAAAACTAAAATTTTCACCATCTCCCCCTCTAAACATCCAAATCTGTTAGCTCTTAAACCAAACTGAATGTCATTTTAAGATAAACACTCGAAGCGATGTTTATTGCTAAAAGAAATTCATGAAAAAATTAGTGCACAGCTGAGACGGTAGTAGCGGCACCGTACATCCACGCGAGCATGGAATAGAAGATTTCCTGGAAACGATGAAAATTTTGAGAACCACGACGGAGACGAAGAAGAAGAAGGTCGTCGCGAATCGCGATCGCGAAGGCTACAGGGTGGTTGAGTGAAGGTCGCATGGGTGGTCGAGCAGGCATGACACATAGGGTGTGAGACAAGTTTATGCTAGAGTCACGATCTTGATGGATTTCTAGATCACAACTTTAGCGCGACGAAAATGTCAATGTTATCCAACTATTGCAGACTTATAGAAAACGAATACATGAGCACATAGACGTATTTGTCTGTAATTATTTTTTATATGATTAAAATAATTGTTGTAGGTTGTCAGATAAAATATGTAGTATGACTTTACATTTTACTTTAACAGTCGCGAAATATCCATTCACATGGTTCGTCAGTGAACACACTTAGATTTTTTTCGTGTGCAATTGACGGATAAGGATTGAGTCATAACACTAATACATAACCTTGGATTTCACTATTTCATAGGTGATTTAATGACCCTTTTACTGAAAATACTAGTAATTTTATCGTAATTTACCTTATTCCGTACTTTACAATTTTAGGACTCAACCATGTTATAAATGGTGATGTGCAATTGTGTGAGGCTATTGCTTTGCGGTTGTATAAAACCATCCACACATTCCACTTTCCTTGCCATGAGCTAGAAATTACACTGCTTGATTTATCCATGCTTACCGACATCAGCATTAGAGTAACCAAATATTCACTACTCCCTTTCGTTGATGCTCGATAGCCTGATCATGCACTTATTTATGATCTCCTGCCTCATTTTGACATGCTCGATGTGTCATATCAGGCCGAGGCGTTATTGGAGTCAGCGCTATCTGTGCTACCATGGATAGCATATGTAGTTAGTACTCTCCTAATGATGATTTGGAATTTGCACGATTATTTGTCTCATACCTCATGGATAACCTGTTTTCAGCACATCGAGTAATAGTTTGACTATATATTGGGTTTGTTGAGGTCGTATCTGAGTTGAATTTCAGTGGTACTACACTATATGACTGGAATACGGCTATTCTTGTGTATCTATCGCATGCCTTGACATATATTGCACTGTTTCAAACACATAACTTTCGTTATCCGGTTTCTGGGAGTTAGTAGCTATGCAGTTAAATCCCCGTTAAAACCTCGTAATATCCCCGCTATCCCGTAGCGCTCTTCAACCGCTACGCTACTTCAATTTAGCACTGATGAACAGTAGATCTGCTTTTAGATTCGTTATTTTCTGTTACATCTACTAAATCAATGTTTTTATTGTCTGCTTTATTAGTATTAATGTATAAAGCTTGATTTGATTAGTTTTCTTTTTAAAAATCTAGTAAATTTAGTACGAAGGGCTAAATTTAAGGCATAAGTGCCTAATATATGGTAACAGTCAATTACATTCATCAAATTTAGCATGCATAACTATGATATTCCTTGATTTTATTACATAAGATTTATTAGCATTAGTTTCTTGTACACTTATAATGTGAGAAAGATTAATTAATTAATTTTCAAATATTTGATTTTACATCTAATAAACTTTTTTAGGCCTCCGCTATACACTGCAAGAAAAATACCCTATTGCAACTAGCTATTTGAAACAGACGATAAATGACAGTTGCAGTAAGTGATGTTTAGCAACATATCTATTATAGCAGTTACAATAGATAAGATTTAGCAACATGTCTTTTCTTTTTGTTGCGAAAAGCATATTTTTAGCAACTTCGCTTCCCTTCCTATTGCAAAAACATACTTTTAGTAGTTGTACTTCCATAACCGTTACAACAAACATATTATTTGCAATTGTGCTTCCTAGCCAGTTGCGAATAAATATCTTTAGCAGTTGTTTTCGCCACTTGCAATAACTGTATTTTTTTACAACCGGTAAATCCAGTGGCGAAAAACATACTAACAACAAGCAGTATAAACTTTTAATGATTATCTTTTAATAATTAATTTAAATAGTTACTATTAAATGATTAACTACTAGTAATTATATAATAATTATGATTAATATTTAATAATTATTAATTAATAATAAAATTTAAGTATTATAAAGTGATATTATAACTTATAATTAATAATTAACAAATAATAATAATTAACATTTAAAAATAAATAAATAATAATTAAATAATAATAAATTAATAATAAAAACACTAATGGATAATAATAAATAACTAATAATTAATTAAGAATTGTACAAAGTAATAAGTAATATTTAATTTAGAGGTGGCAGTTAGACCCGACCCGATAGACCCGGACCCTACCCGACCCGACGGGTCTCGGGCCTAGGCGGGTCGGGTTTTGTCGGGTCTAAACTATACATTTCCAAAATCTGGACCCGACCCGATCCGAGCTTCATTTCGGGTCGGGTTAGGTCAGTTCGGGTTCGGATGGGAAATAACATTAAAATTACATATGTTTCAATGTTTTTTGGTCCCACTACAACAAATTGACCATATTACAATGGTGGAAAACAATTGTAAAATACTTTTTACAACGGTGAAGCTACCGTCGTCTATTAAGAAGTTGTAATAGACCAAAATCTTTTACAACTTTTTCACACCCTTGTGAAATGTATATTTTACAACTGTTTTCCACCGTTGTAATAAACTTTATTACAACTTCTATGCACTGTTGTAGTTATAATTTTTACAACTGTTTGTAACCGTTGTGAAATATTTAATTACATCTATCATTTTACAGTTGTAATACATCCCCAAATTATATGTATAAAAATCTATATATATTATATATGTGCAACCATAAATAGATATATAACATAAGAAATAGATGCACATTTAAATGCATCACGATCCATTCATTAATAAAAATCAAACATTATATCCAGAATACAAATTATAAATCAAATACCACTTAAAAATGTATAAAATTACAACTTATTTGCCTCTAAAAGCCTTTAACCCAATTACAAAGCCCATTTGCCTATAAAATCTACAAACCCCATTTGCCTCTGAAATGTAATTGGCCTCCACCTAATGCTATCCTCATATCTTCTATTCACATCAGGAATTTCCTCTAAAAAATACAAAGCTCATTTGCCTTTGAAACCTACAAAGTTGAATTATACATACAAAATAAATATCTTGGCATTTTTATTCAACAAGAATCAAAGAAAAAAAATGTTTGAAAGAATATGTAGGAAAATGTGGTCATGTGAGAGAAGATATGAACATTAAATCTTTAATGTTTTTTCTTTAAAAAAAGACACAAAAACAAGTGACTTGTAACATTAGGGATCGCTTTTGTAATCTTCTAAGCTAAAAACAAATCTGGACTAAAAATTCAAAAAACAGAAAACATGTAGCAAATATAGTTCCAAGATGACATATTTGAAATTTAAGAACCTGGCTTCTCACATGGTTCACGTGTGTCTTCATCTTTACTTGTTTCTACAAATGCAATGATGCTTGGTAACACAACGAAAGATCCAACATCATGTGGAACATTTCCAACAGTTGAATGAGGAGATAAATGCATAGCTTGATCAAGTGACTGAGAAAGTTTTCAGAAACATGATCTGCACTTTCAAAATTGAATGATTTAATATTATTTTAAATAGTGATAGTACTCTAATGTCATGCTAGTAAACAGTATAGAAATGGACTGCTACTTGATTGTGGAAATCTAGAGTTTACCTCTGATGAACTTCCTTCTGATGAAAGTTTATGATCAAGGACTACGCTTATCTTATTGTATATGCCAGACTTACTACTGAAGAGTTAAGACTAGTTTTTGATGAACAGTGGAATTTTGTCTTGCCTCGTTATCAGATTAATTTGTTCTTTTAGTTGTATAGTCTCAAACTCAACTAATAGGACATCTTTCTCTTAGAACAGTTCCTTTACCTAGTGTTCGGATTGTGGATGGACTTAAACTATCTCAATCGGATTTTTAGAATACAGGTAATTAACTATAATCGATACGACCTAGTCTTCCTTTACATATTAAACATATGTTGTCAGGAAATCATGATATTCTAACGACGTATTTCGGAAAATGTCAACAGTAATTGAATGTGAAAGATGTGCATTTTACAACATCTTCCTTATCCTCTGCATATTGTGAAATCACCATTTGCATTATGTTTGCAGGCATCTAGTTTGGACAAAATAGCTTTGGCATCAAATTCACAACCCCTCCCCCCAAACCCCTTTTTTGTTCATCCGACATTATGTCTATGTTACCATATCACAAGATTTTAATTTTAGTCAAAGCTGACTTTCTGATAGACAATTACAATTTGTCATATTACAAACAATTCAACTACATGGGTACAGATATGTGGACTTGGATTGGCATTGGTTTAGAAAAAATAGTATAGAAATGGAAATGTTTTCTTTATACATGTTCAAGACCAACGATCCAAAGATAAAGACTGTAAGTGTCTTTACATGAACAGACTATTATTTTCAACACCCATCAGATATAAGGATCTCTTAAGCATTTCTATTTCATTGTAAACCAACCATATTCATTACTTCGATCCACGTAATTGTTTATTACTTTTCACAAATTCCGAAAATAAAATTAAATGCGGGATTTCAAAAATTAACATACTTAAATTCTATACACATAAATCTAGTACAACCTCAGGCATCAAGCAAAGTCAAATTATATTTTATTTGAATATCTACTGGTCTGAAAGTTCAAATTTCAATTTTATTTATTTTGAAAAACAAAGAAGAAATGAGAAGTTACCATTAAACAAAAAACTGAGAAATTGAAGGAAATGCTATATATCATCTATCACTTTACTGACTTCCAACACCATAAATTGGTATGTTTGGCATATTTGATGTAAATAATATGGGCTTAAAACCTAAATCTGATCCACTATCAATAAGAAATGAAAAGGAAAAAGCAATACCTAAGGAAGGCATAACTAATATCCTCAGCGAGGGAAGTAGCAATAGTATAACTTGAAAGTGAGCTCTTTGAGGTGATAAGCCTTCAAGCTAGAACTCACTTGAACCATAGGTGAGATGGAGATGATACCAAATGTCACGTCGAGCTTATTTAATTTTCGTTCTCTTTCCTCCATTTATTTAAATGCATTATTTTTAGCATCCAACTAAAAACTGTGGTATATATAAAATGTTAGATTAAATTTCTTTACTAATTGTCCTAGTACATATTGTGGGATCAATGCATATTATGTTGAAATTTACGGATAGTGTCAGGTTTATATGACCATTGAGGAAGAGATTCAGTCATTTTCTACGCCAATGGTTGGCTACAAGTGAGAAAGAAAACTAATTTTTTTAAATAAATATTAGAGTTATTATAATATCTTAGAGAGGTTGAATATGAGTAAATGGAAGCAAAGAACAACTAAACATAAATCACCATCACAGAAAAATTATGCAAATGAAGTTCCTAATTCATGTGAAAGATCGACTTTTTTGATATATAGAAGATTTGATTACATATGAAAAAAGACACTTTTTGTTTACTAATTCAAAAGCAAAGAATGAAAGATAGAATTAACGAAAGTATGAGAGCATTGTAGAAAACCATCCCTCGTTGCAACACAGTAAAAAAGATGACCAATAATATCAATATATAAATAGTTAATCTAACAAGTGCTCAAATCTTCCTTAGTTGCAAAGAACTATCTAAGACAAGACCACTTCTTCAAATAAAATATATATATTTATCACCGAACATCAAGAAACAAAGAGTCAAAACGTAGAGCAAGAAATTTTAAACAAAACTTCTTCTCCTATGCATACAAGCTCAAAAGAAAAAAATACATGTAAAAAAAAGTTATCTTCAAAACCTCATGGAAACAAGCAAAATATTAACATCATACTTCGATCTTCAATAATCCAGTGGGCAAAAAATTGTATCTTTTTCCCTTCAAAATAAGAAATCACGCCCGAATTAAATAAATAATGATTGCTCTTAACATAACAAGTGCAATTTTACATCACTTTATCCAATTTTTGTACATTGAGCATAACAATTTCGTACCTATTTATTAAACGAGTAAATAGTATGAGACATAAGCTTACACGTTAAATTTCTATATTGTAGTCTCACTACTAATAAGCTTATAAACATGTCGGCAATTGCCCAAATATGATATTTTATGTACATAATGAAAATAATAAAACACAATATTTTAGACAAGTTGGAAATTTCTCGAAGTTACTTATCAAACGAATATTTTTAGAAAATTAACCAACTGCTCTTTTTATTTTTATTTTTCTACAAAACATGGGAAGACACATGATTATATATGTACTAGTTGACAAGAAGTATTCAACCAATCGCTCCTTTTATTTTTATTTTTCTAGAAAACATGGGAAGACACATGATTATATATGTACTAGCTAACAAGAAGTATTCAAACGATATTGATTATTGGTATATCAAGTTATAAGTTACATATTCAGTGTAGTAAAGCCACAAAAAAATCATAATGAATGTTATACTTATTTGTAATATATACAGAGTTAAAGATGATTAATTTGTCATAGTTGCGACTTTCCAGTTTGATCTTCTTTCAACGGTTAAATAGACTATCAAATGCTTAAGTTTACTTATTTTGCCACAAACTGAATCAACTATTGCTTAAATACTTCTCAACTATAGTATAATGCTACAAAGTTCACCAATCTAACCAGCTACAAAAACAAAATTAAAAAGCAAAAGTTTCTTAGTCTTATACTTCTACTTGTTAGGAATGAAAAAGTGGGTCGGAAATGTGAAGGAATATACTAAATATACAACAAAAGTGGCTTTTCAGGAATCGATATAAAAGAAATTGTGACAGCACAAACAGTAATTTAGTAAATTTACGCTGGATGGCTAAATAAGCATAAAATTTATTTTTAAAGTGTCGATTGTTCTATATATTCTTATTACTATTTTAAGTAGCAGCAACTAGTATAAAGACAACACACACAATATTATTAGTTAATCCACCAATGAATTTATAGAGGAAAAATCACTCCATAGATGCATTAAAATTATATTGCAGGCGAATTGATAAAACGACGGATTCTAAGAAGAATAACATATTTCTCTCAACCAGTCTTCTCCAGTGTAACTAGAACAAATTGTAAACAATCATGGTAAACTCAAAAATCCAATCGTCATCAACATAAAAAATGTAAACTGGTTAGTAAACACTAACTAATGATCAATTAAAATGTTTAGGGTTTGCAGAGAAATCAAAATAACTAGCGCAAAAGAATTGGAAAAACAAATTACACCTACAAATTCTTATAAAATTACGAGTAGATTAGGGAAAACTAACCTTTGTTTCCTCGAATGGATCTTCCTCTTGTATATCTCGATGGATTAAAAGTTACATTTTTCCTACAATTTCTGAATTTGACTATAAGAGAATCCGCTAGGGTTTTAAAAGCTTTTGGGGATACTGTGCCGAGGGCTTGCGAATTTTAAGCAAAAACAATGACATCGATAACTAAACGAAAGACTAAATTAATTGATAAAGTGGGTGGGGTTGCGGTAATGAATTGTGACCCGTTTATAAACAGTTACGGGTAACAATTTTTTGTCGTTAATCCAACCCGTTTTAAGATGTTTATTTTACGTTCTAAAATTTTGTCTTAATTTCACTTTTTTGTTGTTGTGTCCCTGACATCTATCGCTCCAGTCCCTTACACGAGGTACTCATTCGTCCTCCAGTCGACATTAGAACATCGTGACTTATTTTGCTAATTGCAATTAAAAAAAATCTAATCGTCGCGATCTGTTTTTTGGAAATTAGGGCTGAACGAAATTGTAAATAAATCTTTTTTTTAAGGAAGGATCCGATAAAGTTGGACAGGAGAAAAAGAGAAATGGAAAGGAAAGAAAAGGGGATAGATCTAAAATTAGGCTTACGGGTAGAAGGCATACGTGGGAATTGAAAATCATTGTGCAGGAATAAAAAATGGCAGAGAATGAAATTAAGAGACGGTAAAATGAAAAGGAGCTGACGTCAATTGTCATGCATTATTTTTCAATCATGATTATTTTAATGTTAGTTACTTAATACTAATTATTATGTGTATATTAGTAATTATCAAATAACAAATTTTCATCTTTTCCACCTAAAGCTGTTGCTAATAAAAGCCTAAATTTAGAAAGGACGTGAGTTTCCACCTACAGCTTATTATGAATATGTCACCAATAATTACCCGTTAAACACTTAAGATCAATTATTAAAAAATAATTGTTATATTTTTAGAAGAGAATAATTATTATTTATTAATTATTCTTAAGTATTAATATTATTAGTTATTAAATATTATCTATTGCTAATATCTAATCGGCCACTATAACAAGTAGGAAAAAGAACTACTAAAAATAAGTTTGCATAATTTAATAAAAACATTTTAATTATTAATTATCAAAAATAAATTACTAAATATCACTTCTTAATTATTAATATTAGTGATTACTTTTTAATAATTATTAATTGTTAAAAAAAAATTAATTATACTAATCATTAATATTGAAAATATTCATATATTACAACTGACAAAAAGTAAAAGTTGTAATAAACATCTACTACAACAGGCAAAATAAAAAGTTGTTAAAAATATGTTTATTACAATTATCAATAATACACAGTTGTAAAAAACCTTTATTACAACTGTCATTTCATGAAAGTTGTAATATTACAGTTGTAATATGGTGTTTTTGTTGTTGTGTCTAGTCTTTCGGGTCAGGTCGGGTCGGGTTTTATCGGGTCTTTATTGTATTTTTCATCATCCAGACCCGACCCGAGACCCATCGGGTTCGGTTCAGGTTTAGGTCTTTTCGGGACGGTTCCGTTCGGGTTTTCGGTTCTTAGTTCTAATTGCCTGCCCTAGTTTAATTATGACATAAAAATGTAAAGTAATAATAATTGGTTAATGTAAATTAATACTTTAATAATTTATCATGGTTAGTTATTAATAGTGTGTAAATTATATTTATTAGTTATTAATCACATTTAATAATTAATAAATCTAATTTGCAATAAATATTAAATAATTATTAAAACTTCATAATATTAAATAATTAATAAAACATTCATAATAATTACTAAATAATTAACTATTAGTAGTTACATAATATTTAAGATTACAATTCAATATAATTATTATTAGATTATAAAACTTAATTATTATTAACTAATTCCTATTAAATATCAATTATCAATGATTAAGGCTAATTTTAATAACTAATCAACATTCAGGAGGCAACATTTGTTATTTTGTATTTAATATTCAATGATTTTGATTATCAATTATATTCATTTTTTATTATTTCAAAAGACTTTTTTTAAATAAACATTGAAATATTCACAATTTTATTTTAAACTTCAAAGGAAAAAAAATTACATTAATTTTTTAAAACAAACAGTGAAAGCACTAGTCTGCGCCTTGTATTCCCATAATTTACTGGTAATTTTCAATTTTCCTCCAACTTCCTTTTTTCCTACCCCTGAATCCACCGTACAATCCGAACACACAAAGCACAATTCACAAATTAATCCACTTAGGCGCTCATTTCAGCTTGTTTCGTTCCCAAATTTTCAAATTGTCGCACATTCTTCTCGCTACCGCATTTCAATTCATGCTAATTCCACCAACTCAAACGTTCACATCATTCTCATCTCATGCCAATTCTTCCTCTCCCTTCCCACTCCACCTTCATCTTCTCAAAAAATACTGGTGAAGAACCATCAACGACAAATCCTTCCCTATTCCTCTTACCGCTGGTCCGATTTCATTTGGGATCGCACTAACTACTCCTTCAGCATCTCCTATTGCTAGATCGACATCTACGGTACCGCCTCGACTGCTCCGACCTCGTCAACGCCCCTTTGGTCATCCTCATCTAGATCTCCTTCTATAGTAATGCACTCGTTTACTCTTTTCGTATGTATATATTCTAGTTTTTTGTAAATATTATGGTGTTTATATGTGTAGAAATTTAATTACGTGCGTATACATCATTATTTTAATGTTTTTTTTAACCTGTTTTGCAAAACGACCTAGAAATGTTTGAGAAAATTATATGAGAATAATGGAAATGAACAGGCAAATGTAAAGCATACCTAGTTTATACGATAATTGAAGAGTGATATTAAATTACATTTTTTTTGCGTATCCATGATTCTGTCGATTTAATTTTGACCTGATACACGTGATGAGTTGGCTAGATGACTTCAGATGTATCCAAATTATGGTCAACTGTGAAGGACATTCAAGTCATGCAATAAAAAATGGTCAATTTTTGAAACAACGCGGAAAATCAGAACCAATTTAAACATTTTATTTTGGCAATTTTAGTGAATTTTGAACATTTAAAATGTGTTATTTTAAATAATAATGACTATAGATTTATTTTGAACAGAATTAGAATGTATATATTTATGTAAGTAGAAATTAGAATAGAAATATTTATTTTAATTATAAAAGGAATTGGAGATGGCGCGGTAGTTTGAAAATTCGGTTTCAAATTTCAAATGAATGTACAGGATTCAAAATAAACCAGATTTTAGTGAAACCAAAAATATTTGAATATGCTCGAAAATATCTTTCCAACAAATCTAAAAAATCCAAATTTCATAGCAGTAATAAAATGTATGTCCAGTTGAAAATTCAGAATAGTCGCTATGGAAATATAGCCCTTAAAATGGAGATTTTGCAAACGACCTCCGTTTTCGACAAGACCACTTTTGTTGGATCTGGAATGTCAAATTATTGCTTGATTCCAAAATTCATAATTTTTGAAATCAATATGTGAGTGTGGCAGATTTAAACACGTTTGGCAATTTCAATTTGAATTTAGCTGACTGGAAAATGACCAATTTTCAAACGGTCTTCAAATTCGATGAAATTAGTTTTGTTAGGATCGTATCGTCAACACGAAACTAGAAATAATTTTTCTGAAATTTTTGGAGTCAGTATGTGGCCCCAGTAAATTGAAATGTACGTTTAAATTAAATATATACTAATTAATATTTTAATTTCAATGAAAACTGATCGTAACAGTCGAATTGGCCTACGAAACATATCTCATTGCATTCGGGATGGGGGTATTACGCTGGGGACGATAGTCGTTGGGTCTCGTTTGGAGTTCAAAAGTAAGGTCAACATTTAAGAGAATTAAATTAAATTAAATAATAAATTACATAACCCTATCCCTCTTTAAACCCTCGGTCAAACCTCCCTCCCTTGTCAAAACTATCGCGCCCCCCATTCTATAATAAAACCTGTCACTTTCTTCCTTCCCTGTAATAACCCGGAAATCCGAGCCAATTTAAAATTTTTATTTCGGCAATTTTAGCGAATTTTGATTATTTAAAATGAATTATTTTAAATAATATCGACGAGAAATTTATTTTGAAAAGTATATAGCTCGTCGTTAGAATATAAATATTTATTTTAAATTATAAAAGGAATTGAAAATGGCGCTATAGTTCGATAATTCGATTTCAAATTTCAATTGAATATAACAGGTGCAAAATAAACCGGATTTTAGTGAAACCAAAAATATTAGAATCTATTTGTGAATATCTTTCCAACGAATCCGAACGATTGGAATTTCATAGCGGGAGTAAAAAGTTATGCCCAGTTGAAATTTCAGAATAGTCGCTATGGAATTCTGGTCCTTAAAAATGGAAATTTTGCAAACGACCTCGGATTTCGACGAAACCACTTTTGTTGGATCCGCGATGTCAAGTTATTGCTAGATTCCAAATTTCATAATTTTTCAATTCAATATGTAAGCGTGGCAAAGGAAAACGCGTTTGACCAGTTTTAGTTGATTTTAATCAACTGGAAATTGGCCATTTTTCCAACAGTCTCGAAATTCGACGAAACTAGTTTTATTAGGACCGTATCATCAATACGAAGCTAGAAAATATTTTTCGGGAATTTTTCGAGTTAGTACGTGACCCCAGTAAATTGAAATGTATATAGAGTTATATGTCGATGTTGACGAAAACTGATCGAAACGGTCGAATCAGCTTACGATACATATCCCATTGTGTTCCGAATGGGGGTGAAACGCTATGGACGACAGGCGGTGGGTTTCGTTTCGAGGTCGAAATAAAAAGATACCTTTTTGAATTTATAAATTATAATATATATCATAAAATCCTATACCTTGCCCCCCCCCCCACGTTCATTACTAATCGGAGAAAAAAAAAGAGAAAAAAGGGGGAAATCGCGATCCCCCCAGGCGATCGCCTCGTCGCCGCCGCCAGGAGGCGCGCGCCCCACTGCTTCCCCGTTCCTCCGCCTCCTCATTCTTCTAATCGAGCGCAGCCTCGCCGACGCCCTAGCCCCCGCCGATGAACACCCTGCCGCCGCCCCTCTCCTTCTTCTTCCCCTACCTCGCGAAACCCCCCTCCCATCTGACCTCCTCCGCCGCCTTAGGGAAGCCACCCCGATGCCGCCTGAAGCCACTCCCTCCTCCGAACGCTGGTGATCTCCCCCCCCCCCCCCCCAAAAATAAAGGTAAAATTGATTTACTTCACTTTATCGATTTCTTTCAGTTTTATTTTATTATTTATTTTCTATAAAACTGAAAATTAAAGTGATGATTTTTATTAAGAAAAAAAATCAGTTTTATTTATTCATGTATACAATTATATGAGAATTTGATTTTTATTATAGCCTAGCGAATAGAAAGATGGAATTTAAAAAAAAAATCATACTAGTGGTATAATAAAAATATGATTTTTACTTAGGTAGAGTATTAAAAATATGATTTTTATTAAAGTAGAAACATAAAAAATATAATCTATTATATTGTAGAAGTATAAAAATATAATCTTTTATATTGTAGAAGGTTAAAAATATAATTTTTATATAGAAAGAAACATGGTAAAAATGTGATTTTTATATATGTAGTGGCTACACGCAACGAAAGTGGCGAAAGAGAACGGTGAAGATTTCTACATAAGAAGAGTCATGGCGTTGGGATTAGCTAGTCGGTGAGAACTCCTCACTTTTAATTTAAATTTCTAGTTAAAAATATATACTAGGATGCAGACGGTGTTTAGTAGCACCCGACACCCGTCGTCCACAGACCATGGACGGCTTGTATGCTTGTTTGTTTGATTTTGATGTGTAGTTGATTGTGTGATGTGATGTGAAACGGAATAAAATATTTTATTGTGGAAAATAGTTTGTAGTTAAAAATAGAATTTTTAACGTGTACTTGAAATGAAATAAATATAAACAAATCAGACGATTTGTTTATATACACACATTTGACTGATAATTGATTGGGACGATAAATTTTACACATCGCCCAGCTGCACAAATAAAATCTGTGCTTGATTGTTTGAAAACCCCACACGGGTATTGGGATGATATATGACATACACTAGTCTCAATAATTAGCTGTATGTCGATCGATTGATGAACAGACTGTTATGAGCGTTAAATATTTATATTTGATGCTTATACAATGTAGAATGCACTTTATATGATGGTTGATTATTCATCGTTGTTATTGTATACATGTGATGTAGAAAATCCATACATTATATGGTAATTGATTGGGCCTCATTCCAGTTTTGAAATAGAAATATTTGAAAAAGAAATATTTGAAATAGAATATTTGAAATAGAATATTTGAAAATAGAAATATATGAAGCCGTGTTGATTAGATTGACACCATTTTGACGTGAACGATATTTATATCGATTTTATTCATTTTATAATGAATATCAAAAGGGATTTCAAAACCTGATATTTTGAAAAGAATTGAAATTCGAATTGAAATTGAATAGAAATGAATTCGAATTGAAATGGAATAGAAAGGAATTCGAATTGAAATTGAATAGAAAGGAATTCGAATTGAAATTGAATTGAATTGAATACGAACTGAAATTGAAATAAAAATCGATTTGAATTGAAACCAATTTGAAATGAATTTAAATCGAATTTATAAGGAAAATTTTAATTTTGATTTGAATTTGAAAAGAAGTGGAAATCGTTTTGAAACGAATTTAAAACGATTTATATAATACGTTTTGAAAAGGAAATCGACGAAGTATATATTATATATATTATATATATAATATAATGGCCTGAATAGAACGCGCCGCGCTGGAGCAGTTCGTGAATTTCGACCATTGACTTCGAATTGATATTGCGGGAGATCCGACCGTCGGATTCTCCTAAAACCGGAACCTTTGGGTTCGTAGAGAAAAGAGCTTTCTAACGAATATTAGAAATTAGAAATCTAACAGTTGGATTTGGAATTATGTCCAAATCAAATTTGAAAATGGTCGCTGTAAGTGCAGTTCGATGGCCACTGATGGAAATCGACTGTACGGGCCTTGATAAAATTATTAAAAATAGTAATAATTTGTGTAAAATCGTAAGAAATGATTTGTGAAGAACTGGGATGAAAAACTCCATATTTGAAAAGATAAAAATAGATTCTTATCGAAATGAACTAGTTTTGAACTAGAATTATAATTCTATTTATTTCTAAAATAAATAAATTGGTTTTGAAATGGTTTTGAAAATAACCAGAATTTCTAATAATTGAATTGGAATGGATTTGAATCGAAATTGTCTTTGGAATATTTCGATGTTGGATTTCGAGATGATAGAGATATTGTTATTGGAATTTGAAAGATATATTAATATCGTTATTTCCAATACGATATTTGTTGGTCGTAGAATTTGATATTGAATATAAGCCGGTATATTTTCTATTCAGAGCCTTGTATTTGATATCAAATGGGATTTGGGTTTGTCGTGAATGGTGTCATCATTAACACTGTTCTTAAACCCAGTTGAGAAAAAGATTAAATCATTTTAATTAGATTTAATGAAGTGAACCAATTAAATAATATTTAATTAGAATTGAATTGGCATTGATTTTTGGGTTTATCGTGAACAGTGTTTTAAATAACACTTGTTCTTTAACCCGAAAATTGATGGAATGTGATTTTGGGTTGTCGTGAACGGTATCTTCAATAATACTGTTCTTAGACCCAAAGGAGTTAAGAAAATCAGAAACTAATCGGAGATTAGTTAAGTTGAATGGTTTCTGGGGTATTGATCTGATGTTGGTTTCGGCCTTCGGGGTTAATACTTAGGGAATTTCTCACTTGCTAATTCACGGTTAGGGACTGATTGAAATGTGATGTGATTTTGGGTTTATCGTGAACCGTGTTTTAAATGACACTGATTCTTTAACCCAGTTAAAGATTAAAACTAAGTGGAGTTTTAAAGAATCTTTAATTAGATTGAAAAGAACGAGAATGGAGTATCCCCAGTTTTGCTCCAGGCGATAGTTAAATCTTTAATTAGATTTGAACGTGAAATGGTAATTGGATTTACCGATAACACCGTGGTGTTAGATATGAAGTATTACCGGTTTTACTTCATGGGATGAATAGGTTGGGGTTGGGAAATTGAAACAAATGATTACTTCGGTAAGGTTCGCTAATCCTGACTAGTTTGAATTGATATTCAAAAGAAGATTAAAGAATAAATTTAAAGGGATTTATCTTTGGTAAAATTAATGGGCACCTTTCCCTATGAATGTGAAATTTAGAAACTAACTGTAGGTTGGCTAAGATGAATGGTTTCCTGGGTATTGATCTGATGTTGGTTTCGGCCTTCGGGGTTAATATTTGGGGAATGATTCTCTGGCAAATTTACGGTTAGCGACTGATGAATTGGAATGAGGCGTATGTTGTGTTTGTGTAACACTTGTTTATTATATACGCGAGTTATTAGGAAAGACCGGGTTTATCCCATTTTGAATAACTGATACGACGATAAGTCTAAGATGAAGACGGTGGTCGAAGACTAGAGGTCTTCACGTCGTTTGGAGAATTACTGATGATCTTGATTAGGCTGTACACCCAAGAGGAGAGAAATAGTTGGTGATCGTCCAGACGTACTTGGAGATCGATGGATATACGGGGTACTAGGTGCCTCCGGTTTCGTTCAGACCCAGAACGAACTTGTAAATGGACTGTGTGTCTGACATTGGATTTTAGTCTGTGTGATTGATTTCTATTAAATATATATCTGTTTGGCGGCGGAGAATTTATTCTCTTGCTTAACGCCCTTCTCTGAGACGTACGAGCTCAGGGGTTATATACTGATGGATATCAAACACATAGATTGAATTGCATGTGTAGCTTGCCTAAATGGCAAATGATGAAGGCTTCTGTTGAAAATCAAAGTCTTGTGGTTGATGATCAAAGCAAGGCCTTTGTGGCATAGCTTTGTGTAACGTTTACTTCGCGAGTTTCACACCCGGTATGAACCAGAAACGGGAGAGGACATCGGGGAGGGCATACATTTCCTTCTAGTTAGAAGTGGCGTCAGTGGTTTTACACACCCTGATGAGTTTGACTTATGTGGTTGTTGGAATTGGAGGAGCCTCGGATTTATCGGTGACTATGTGAAGCCGATGGAGTCATTCGCTGGCTCATTTACGCCCCATAGGGCGGGGAGACGTATTGTTCAGGCATTTTAATCCACTCCGTGTGGACCGGCCCTGACGATCCAAGGATCACTCGAGCTCTGATCCTGAGACATGGGCTAGATTGTCTCGAATCGATGAGGACGATCCCTAGCCTCGGTTCATACCATAAATGATAACCCAACTTCCAATACGACACTTTGCGGTTTTGATTGTATACCTATATATGGCGACATAGTGGTATGGGGCATTCATGCTGCCTATGATTGATATTCATGATTGTATATAAAATCAGAAACTAACTGGAAACGAGCTAAGATGAGTGGTTTCCTGGGTATTGGTCTGATGTTGGTTTCGGCCTTCGGGGTTAATACATAGGGAATCGTTCTCTTACTAATTTGCGGTTGGAGTCTGATTAAGAATAAAAAGATAAAATTTCACGTATCAAGCATTCTTTGGCTGTTATAAGGTAAAACCCTATCCTCTGGCTTGCGTTGCATTGTGTGATGGGACCTGGGTCTTATCACAGCTTCATTTTTCTTTATTTAGCATTGCGCTGTTTGTTTTATGCACTGGTGTTCTTGGGAGGAAACCCGTTCCGTGTTATACGGCGTGGTCCCTTGATTTACCGAACTTTAAAAATAAAGATTAATAACTGTTTTAGTTCTCACACCAGTCCCATGACTGACCTGGAGTTTATTGTTTTAACCTAAACTCTGGGTGCCCTTATTTTGACACGGGCAGCTAGTAGTTTTGGTTTTGCAGATTTATATTCACAGGGTCCTGGTTTACAGCTGGAATGGTATCCGGAAAGCTTTGTATCCGTATATCTCCTTCAGTTGTGTATTGTATTATTTTCCGCTGCTATGTAATTTATTGTAATCTCTGATATTTGGTAAATGTATATTATTTGTTCATACTCTGTATATTCTTGTATTCTGATGGAATTGTTGTAATATACAATGAAATGTTCTTTCGTCTGCGTTCCTTTGTGTGTTGTTCTCGAAGTATCCGCTCTTTCCTTCACGGGGAAGTTACGGGTCTTTACATTTGGTATCAGAGCTTTGGTTTACAAAGCTCAGAGAATAAGACACATTAGAACCGTACGAAAGAATTCATCAGAGATTGGATTAGTAATATCCAACGGGAATGACTCGTTAGAGATGGGATCAGTAGTATCCTAGAATGAGTGTGAAGAGTATATTTTTAAAAGTGAAAACAAATTTTGTTTTGAAAATTTAAATCAAGTATTCATATTTGATTATTTATTTTATATTGAATTTGGGACAATGCAGTATATAATGATTTTGCATATACGTCTGATCCGCGTGTATTCGAAGTTTTAATATACTGGATAGATATAGAATTACACTCTAGTCGCCCGGAGAAGATACTGATGATTGAGATCTCATCATCAGTATTTATGTTCGAGTTTCGACGGTGGAATTTCTATATATTTCCTATTGACTGGTGTGAGAACCAAATTAGATAGGGCCTATTGTTGTGAATTGGCATCAAAAATGTGATTTTTTGACTATATATCAAAGTTATGAATTTGAAGTGATAATTCACTAATTGATTGCTGATTGTGTTGTTTGATTAATTAAATGTGGAACCTTTAGCCAAATTGACCAAGAAGTGAATTGTATTGAAATTTGGTTGCATTTGCTTGCATATGCATGTACTTACATTGAACAGGTCATAGCAAGGAGGCTAGAGCAGAGAATAAAATTTGTTTGCCCGACAAATAGGTACATGTTTATCATAATTTACTGTTTTGTTTGGGTGATGATGATTTTATGAGCCGATTGGCTAGCCGCTAGGATTTTTATTTTTCTTTTTGAGATCAGAGGGCCTGTATGGCAATTTCAGGATTTTCCCGGTGCTCCCGGTGCAGGGGAGGTTATGGCGAAATTTTTCGAAAATTTAGGGTGTTAGCCAAATTTTTGAAAAATTTGAAAAGTTCTTAGAAACTGAAAAGTTGAAGAACTTAAACCGTAGAGAAAATAACGGAAGTTGAGTTGATTTGTGGAACAACTTTCGGCTTCGTTCCTTTTCGGGGACGAAAAGTTTTAAGTGGGGGAGATTGTAATAACCCGGAAATCCTAGCCAATTTAAAAATTTTATTTCGGCAATTTTAGCGAATTTTGATTATTTAAAATGAATTATTTTAAATAATATCGACGAGAAATTTATTTTGAAAAGAATTCGAACGTATATATTTATATATCTCGTCATTAGAATATAAATATTTATTTTAAATTATAAAAGGAATTGAAAATGGCGCGGTAGTTCGATAATTCGATTTCAAATTTCAATTGAATGTACCAGGTGCAAAATAAACCGGATTTTAGTGAAACCAAAAATATTAGAATCTATTTGTGAATATCTTTCCAACGAATCTGAAAGATTGGAATTTCATAGCGGGAGTAAAAAGTTATGCCCAGTTGAAATTTCAGAATAGTCGCTATGGAATTCTGGCCCTTAAAAATGGAAATTTTGTAAACGACCTCGGATTTCAACGAAACCACTTTTGTTGGATCTGCGATGTCAAGTTATTGCTAGATTCCAAATTTCATAATTTTTCGATTCAATATGTAAGCATGGCAAAGGAAAACGCGTTTGACTAGTTTCAGTTGATTTTAATCAACTGGAAATTGGCCATTTTTCCAACGGTCTGGGAATTCGACGAAACTAGTTTTATTAGGACCGTATCATCAATACGAAGCTAGAAAATATTTTTCGGGAATTTTTCGAGTTAGTACGTGACCCCAGTAAATTGAAATGTATATAGAGTTATATGTTGATGTTGACGAAAACTGACCGAAACGGTCGAATCGGCTTACGATACATATCCCATTGTGTTCGGAATGGGGGTGAAACGCTATGAACGACAGGCGGTGGGTTTCGTTTCGAGGTCGAAATAAAAAGATACCTTTTTGAATTTATAAATTATAATATATATCATAAAATCCTATACCTTGCCCCCCCCCCCCCCACGTTCATTTCTAATCGGAGAAAAAAAGAGAGAGAAAAAAGGGGGAAATCGCGATCCCCCCAGGCGATCGATCGCCTCGTCGCAGCCGCCAGGAGGCACGCGCACCCTGCTTCCCCGTTCCTCCGCCTCCTCATTCTTCTAATCGAGCGCAGCCTCGCCGACACCCTAGCCCCCGCCGATGAACACCCTGCTGCTGCCCCTCTCCTTCTTCTTCCCCTACCTCGCGAAACCCCCCTCCCATCTGACCTCCTCCGCCGCCTTAGGGGAGCCACCCTGACGCCGCCTGAAGCCACTTCCTCTTCCGAACGCTGGTGAACTTCCCCCCCCCCCCCCCCCCCATAAAAAATAAATGTAAAATTTATTTACTTCACTTTATCTATTTCTTTCAGTTTTATTTTATTATTTATTTTCTATAAAACTGAAAATTAAAGTGATGATTTTTATTAAGAAAAAAAATCAGTTTTATTTATTCATGTATACAATTATATGAGAATTTGATTTTTATTATAGCCTAGCGAATAGAAAGATGGAATTTAAAAAAAAAAATCATACTACTGGCATAATAAAAATATGATTTTTACTTAGGTAGACTATTAAAAATATGATTTTTATTAAAGTAGAAACATAAAAATATAATCTTTTATATTGTAGAAGTATAAAAATATAATCTTTTATATTGTAGAAGGTTAAAAATATAATTTTATATAGAAAGAAACATGGTAAAAATGTGATTTTTACATATGTAGTGGCTACACGCAACGAAAGTGGCGAAAGAGAACGGTGAAGATTTCTACATAAGAAGAGTCGTGGCGTTGGGATTAGCTAGTCGGTGAGAACTCCTCACTTTTAATTTAAATTTCTTGTTAAAAATATATACTAGGATGCAGACGGTGTTTAGTAGCACCCGACACCCGTCGTCCACAGACCATGGACGGCTTGTATGATTGTTTGTTTGATTTTGATGTGTAGTTGATTGTGTGATGTGATGTGAAATGAAATAAAATATTTTTTAGTGGAAAATATTTTATAGTTAAAAATAGAATTTTTAACGTGTACTTGAAATGAAATAAATATAAACAAATCAGACGATTTGTTTATATACACACATTTGACTGATAATTGATTGGGACGATAAATTTTACACATCGCCCAACTGCACAAATAAAATCTGTGCTTGATTGTTTGAAAACCCCACACGGGTATTGAGATGATATATGACATACACTAGTCCCAATAATTAGCTGTATGTCGATCGATTGATGGACATACTGTTATGAGCGTTAAATATTTATATTTGATGCTTATACAGTGTAGAATGCACTTTGGATGATGGTTGATTATTCATCGTTGTTATTGTATACATGTGATGTAGAAAATCCATATAATTAACATTATATGGTAATTGATTGGGCCTCATTCCAGTTTTGAAATAGAAATATTTGAAAAAGAAATATTTGAAATAGAATATTTGAAAATAGAAATATATGAAGTCGTGTTGATTAGATTGACGCCATTTTGACGTGAACGATATTTATATCGATTTTATTCATTTTATAATGAATATCAAAAGGGATTTCAAAATCTGATATTTTGAAAAGAATTGAAATTCGAATTGAAATTAAATAGAAATGAATTCGAATTGAAATGGAACAGAAAGGAATTCGAATTGAAATTGAATAGAAAGGAATTCGAATTGAAATTCAATTGAATTGAAAACGAACTGAAATTGAAATAAAAATCGATTTGAATTGAAATCAATTTGAAATGAATTTAAATCGAATTTATAAGGAAAAAAATAATTTTGATTTGAATTTGAAAAGAAGTTGAAATCGTTTTGAAATGAATTTATAACGATTTATATAATATTTTTCGAAAAGGAAATCGACGAAGTATATATTATATATATTATATATATAATATAATGGCCTAAATAGAACGCGCCGCGCTGGAGCAGTTCGTGAATTTCGACCATTGACTTCGAATTGATATTGCGGGAGATCCGACCGTCGGATTCTCCTAAAACTGGAACCTTTGGGTTCGTAGCGAAAAGAGCTTTCTAATGAATATTAGAAATTAGAAATCTAACGGTTGGATTTGGAATTATGTCCAAATCAAATTTGAAAAAGGTCGCTGTAAGTGCAGTTCGATGGCCATTGATGGAAATCGACTGTACGGGCCTTGATAAAATTATTAAAAATAGTAATAATTTGTGTAAAATCGTAAGAAATGATTTGTGAAGAATTGGGATGAAAAACTACATATTTGAAAAGATAAAAATAGATTCTTATCGAAATGAACTAGTTTTGAACTAGAATTATAGTTCTATTTGTTTCTAAAATAAATAAATTGGTTTTGAAAATAACCAGAATTTCCAATAATTGAATTGGAATGGATTTGAATCGAAATTGTCTTTGGAATATTTCGATGTTGGATTTCGAGATGATAGAGATATCGTTATGGGAATTTGAAAGATATATTAATATCGTTATTTCCAATACGATATTTGTTGGTCGTAGAATTTGATATTGAATATAAGCCGGTATATTTTCTATTCAGAGCCTTGTATTTGATATCAAATGGGATTTGGGTTTGTCGTGAATGGTGTCTTCATTAACACTGCTCTTAAACCCAGTTGAGAAAAAGATTAAATATTTTTAATTAGATTTAATGAAGTGAACCAATTAAATAATATTTAATTGGAATTGAATTGGCATTGATTTTTGGGTTTATCGTGAACAGTGTTTTAAATAACACTTGTTCTTTAACCCGAAAATTGATGGAATGTGATTTTGGGTTGTCGTGAACGGTATCTTCAATAATACTGTTCTTAGACCCAATGGAGTTAAGAAAATCAGAAACTAATTGGAGATTAGTTAAGTCGAAAGGTTTCTGGGGTATTGATCTGATGTTGGTTTCGGCCTTCGGGGTTAATACTTAGGGAATTTCTCACTTGCTAATTCACGGTTAGGGACTGATTGAAATGTGATGTGATTTTGGGTTTATCGTGAACCGTGTTTTAAATGACACTGATTCTTTAACCCAGTTAAAGATTAAAACTAAGTGGATTTTTAATGAATCTTTAATTAGATTGAAAAGAACGAGAATGGAGTATCCTCAGTTTTGCTCTAGGCGATAGTTAAATCTTTAATTAGATTTGAACGTGAAATGGTAATTGGATTTACCGATAACACCGTGGTGTTAGATATGAAGTATTACCAGTTTTACTTCATGGGAGGAATAGGTTGGTGTTGGGAAATTGAAACAAATGATTACTTCGGTAAGGTTCGCTAATCCTGACTAGTTTGAATTGATATTCAAAAGAAGATTAAAGAATAAATTTAAAGGGATTTATCTTTGGTAAAATTAATGGGCACCTTTCCCTATGAATGTGAAATTTAGAAACTAACTGTAGGTTGGCTAAGATGAATGGTTTCCTGGGTATTGATCTGATGTTGGTTTCGACCTTCGGGGTTAATATTTGGGGAATGATTCTCTGGCAAATTTACGGTTAGCGACTGATGAATTGGAATGAGGCGTATGTTGTGTTTGTGTAACACTTGTTTATTACATACGCGAGTTATTCGGAAAGACCGGGTTTATCCCATTCTGAATAACTGATACGACGATAAGTCGAAGATGAAGACGGTGGTCGAAGACCAGAGGTCTTCACGTCGTTTGGAGAATTACCGATGATCTTAATTAGGCTGTACACCCAAGAGGAGGGAAATAGTTGGTGATCGTCCAGACGTACTTGGAGATCGATGGATATACGGGGTACTAGGTGCCTCCGGTTTCGTTCAGACCCAGAACGAACTTGTAAATGGACTGTGTGTCTGACATTGGATTTTAGTCTGTGTGATTGATTTCTATTAAATATATATCTGTTTGGCGGCGCAGAATTTATTCTCTTGCTTAACGCCCTTCTCTGAGACGTACGAGCTCAGGGGTTATATACTGATGGATATAAAACATAGATTGAATTGCATGTGTGGCTTGCCTAAATGGCAAATGATCAAGGCTTCTGTTGAAAAGCAAAGTCTTGTGGTTGATTGTAACGACCCGGAATTTTAGAGCAATTTAAAATTTTTATTTTTATGAATATAAAGTATTTTAAATGATTTATTTATTTTAATCGAAGTTAAAACGAACAAATTTAATTTATATATAAAAGGAATTGAAAACAAGCGCTGCAGTTTGAAATTTTGACTTTAAACTTTGACTGAATGTACAGGATTCAAAATAAAACGAATTTTAGTGAAACCAAAAATATTTAAATCTGTTTCAGAATATCTTTCTAATGAATCCGAAAAATTGAAATTTCACTTTATAATTTATAAGTTATGTCAAAATTAAAATTTACAAAAGTCGCTATGAAATGAATATATATAATATATAAAGGTCAGAATGGCCACTTTTTACATACGAAGGAATCGGAACTCGAAACCATTTCCATTGAGTTCAGAATGACATTTCTGCATTGAAAAACAGTAAACACTTATATATTTTGAGTTTCAGAAATTATTGTTTTCAAATTGGTTTTTTGATATTAAATATATTCGCCCTGAAAATAGCCATTTTTCAAAAAGTCTCAGAATTGAACGAAACGAATTTTGTTGTGATCGTATCGGCATAAGAAAGCCAAAAATAATTTTTCCGGATTTTTCTGACTTCGTATGTGGCCCCGACAAAATTATATTTACGTTCTAATTTAAAATAAAGGATTTATTTGAAAATAAAAGAAAACCATACTGTAACTTCAGAATTGGACCATGGGGATAGCGCCATCGCGTTCAGAAGACGTCAAAACATGAAGTTCGACAGTCGTTGAGCGCGAATCGGAGGTCGTATGTGAAAACGGTATTTTCTTGAATTAAATAATTAAAATAAAACCCTAAATACTTGTATATATACCCGTATACAGTACGTATACCTCTTCTTCTTCCTCTCGTTCCTGAAGCCGCCGAAACCCACCTTCCCTTCGAATCTTCAAATCCACTTTTCTCCTTCATCTCTCAACGGTTTTCAGCGTACCATATACCGATTCGAAGCTCTTCCCGAGATCTTCAAGTTGGTACCCACCACCACTCGAACCACGCCCTGTCAAAGCCGCCACGTCAGCCCGAAGCCGCCGCCGTCGCAGCCCCGTGGGCCCCGCCTGAAGCCGACGCGCCACCCCCCCTTCCCGGCGAACAAAGCCCCCTCCTTCCTGGTCCTTTTCCAACAAACGGCGCTCAATTTCATTCAGTAAATCAAGAGAAAATCGAAATTGAAGTTTTGAACAAAACTGAAAATTAAAGGGTAATTTTTATTTCAGATTTTGCGACGCTTTTAAGCGTGACTGCAGCAGTTGTTAAAAGTCAGTTTATTTAAAACATCGATAACTTTTTCATATAAACACCGATTCTGAAAATTTCAGATCCGATGGAACCGTGACTTCGGATACAACTTTAATACAGAGCAATTGGGAACAAACTCTAATCTAATTGAGGTGAGAATCCTATTTATTTTATTTAAGTAATTATGTTTTAATTATTGATGTTCGCATTCATAATCATATATGTATGTGTTATTCTGCGCTGTGATAACTTAGATGTTATTTATGTTTTATTGTTGTTATGGCAAATATATTCGCTTGGTTTGATGCGATAAATCTCATAATAAATTAAGATTCTAAATTTGTGAATACGCGATGAAAATTATAATTATTATATGCTTATCCAAGCAATGTGAGAATTCACTTAAACTTAAATTGAATTGATTTAATTTATAAAGCTGTATGTGAATCTGCTATGATTTAAACTGTATGTGAATCTGCTATGACTTAATCTGTATGTGTATGCTAGGACTAAAACCACTGCATGTTGATTGACAATTTTTGTCAATATTAGAATAAGAAATTTTTTACTGTATGTTGATTGACATATTTGTCAATATTTAAATAGGAAATGTTGAAATTGTTCATTGTATGTTAGAGTGACATTTTGTATATATTATAGAAAATGACATCGTATGGTAAAAATAACATTTTGCTATGTTATATTATAGAAAATGACATCGTATGGTAAAGATAACATTTTTTTATATATGTTAAAATAGAATTATATATAGTATGTTGAATGGACACTATTTTTGTTATGTTAAGAATGGGAATTAACACCGTATGTTAATGAACAATTTTTGTTCATATTTGAATAGAATTTACACACCGTATGTTAATGAACAATTTTTGTTCATATTTGAATAGAATTTACACACCGTATGTTAATGAACAATTTTTGTTCATATTTGAATAGAATAAACACACCGTATGTTAATGAACAATATTTTGTTCATTATTAAAATAAGAAAAGCACCGTATGTTAATGAATAATATTTTGTTCATTATTAAAATAAGAAAAGCACCGTATGTTAATGAATAATATTTTGTTCATTATTAAAATAAGAAAAGCACCGTATATTAATGAATAATATTTTGTTCATTATTAAAAATAAGAATATGGCACTATATGAAATGAACTAATTTTTGTTCATTATAAATTATAGAATATGCCACCGTATGTTGATGAACGCTATTTTTGTATCATTATTAAAATAGTATTATACACCGTAGGTTGATGAACGCTATTTTGTTCATTATTAAATTAGTATTACACACTGTATGTAAGAATGACAAATTTTGTCAATATTAAAAGTAAAATTTTCCACTGTAGGTTAAATGACAAATTTTGTCAATATTAAAAATAGGATTTGTCACTATATGTTAAATGACAAATTTTGTCAATATGAAATAGAAATTATTCACCGTATGTTAATGAGCAACTTTGTTAATATAATGTTCACCGTATGAAATTAACATTTTTATTTAATGTTATTATAAAGAATGGTCATATTATGATAATGACATTTGTGTCAAATGTTGATAGGTAAGAATATAAAATGATATTGTATGTAAATAGTATTTTTGGCAAATAAAAATACAAAATGGTCATTGTATGAAAATATTATACTTGTCATGTTAGAAAATAAGGAAATGCATGGTATGTAAAAATAGTATTTTTGTTATTGTAAATAAATAGAAAGAGTTAAAATGTGGCATTATGTAAACTTACATTTTCTAAATGTGAAGTGAAGAAAACAGAGATTTACATTTTCTAATGCAAAAGATATAGTAATGATATTGGGAAATCTATATTTTCTAATGATATTGGGAAATCTATATTTTCTAATAATATTGGGAAAATATATTTTCTAATAATATATTTTCAATGTTATTAAAAAGAAAATGAAGTGTATGTACAATTTAACATCATTCACAATGTTAAATAAAAGGAAAATTCCACCGTATGATAGTTACACTATTTTATAATGTTAAGAGTTAAAGAACTTGACCGTAGGAAGTATATACATTATTTATAATGTAAAATAAAAAGAGAATTTACATTGTAAGATAATAAACATTTTTTTTATGTATATAAAAAGGGAATTTACCTCGTAGGAAAAGAATTAACATTATTTATAATGTTAAATAAAAGAAATGAAACTGTATGTAAGGTTTAACATTATTTATAATGTTAAATAAAAGAAATGAAACTGTATGTAAGGTTTAACATTATTTATAATGTTAAATAAAAGAAATGAAACCGTATGTAAGAATAACATTATTTATAATGTTAAATGAAAGGTAAGGAACTGTATTGAAACATTAACATTATTTATAATGTAGGTAAAAGGGAACTTACACCATAGGAAAGTGTTCATTATTCATAATGAAATTGGAAAAGAAATATATAAAGAAATGAATGGGATGGAACATTATAATTTACATTCTTAAATGAAAATTATAAAGTATAAAATAAATAATAATGAATTAAAAAGGGAAGAATTATCGTCTAATCCTAAACTACATTGTCATGTAAGTAGAAAGGTGAAAGTTAAGAGAAATGTAAGCTGCACGTAGGGACGATAAACTAAACGAATTATTTATATATATTTATATATATATAATTATAATATAACGAATCGAGCGCAGTAGTTCGTGTTTTGAAATCGAACTTTTAAACGAATATACCGGAAGATCCGACCGTCGGATTTTCCCAAAACTGAAACCGTTAGGACCGTCTTGGAAAAATCTTTCCAACGATATAAGCTACGCTAAAATCCAACGGTTAGATTTTGAGGAAAGTGAAAAACAAAATTGATTGAAAACAGCGCCAAGGTCGCCCTTGACCTGAAGCGTCGTTAAATAAGGAAATTAATTATATTAAAATAATTAAGGCAAGAATTAATCGTTATTAAATAAAATAACGATATGAAATATGTTTTTCTCAAAATATATGAATGCGAGATTATTTGGAAAGACCGGGTTAATCCCATTCCAAATGATCGTACGATTTCAAGAATTTAAGTATGAAGACGGCGTATGAAGACCGTAAATCTCCCCTCGAATGGACAACGATCAAGACTCTGAATTGGTTTGATCCCAATTCAAGGGTCGGGGTAATTGCCCAAACGTACGTGTTGATTTCACGGGTTTGACCCTAGTTCAGACCTAGAGCATGGGTATAAATGGATAGTGTGTCTGACATCGTACCCCACAAAATATTATGTTGTTGATATTCAGTTAATATATAAACGATTGGTGGCAGAGAATTTATTCTCTACTTAACACCCGTTTATATAGTGACGGACGATCAATAGTACGATATGGAGTGACGGTGTGGCATACTAAGATGCAATGATCAGAGTTTCTTGTTGAAAAGCAGAACCTTGTGGTATGAAGAACATGACTTCACGAGCCTCACAAACCGGTAGAGTCTAAAAAGGGGGAAGGGAACGCAGGGAAAGTAGCACGTTTCTTTCTAGTTAGTAGTCATTTTACTTTTGAAGGATGATGAAATGAGGCGCCTCGGATAGGTCCTATAGGACCGGGGAACGTGTGCTTAGGAATTGCCAATCCTCTAAGCTGTATGTGAGGACCGGCCCTGCAGGATCCAAGGGTTAACTGCGGGTAATCCTGAGACGTTAACTAGAGCGTCTCGAATCGGTAAGGAGTCCTCCCTAGCCTGGACTCATGATGGAAACCCAAATTTCCAATACAACCCCGACGGATTTGATTGTATTACTAGTATTGGAGGCATAATATATGGTACCTATGCTTCCTAGGATTAATACATTGCTTTGAATTGTTTTAAAACATATACACCCTAATAATAGTATTAGTTTCGTATTTGGCGTATTTAGCATGTTTAACCACTATAAGGTAAAACTCTATCCTCTTGGTGTGCGTTGCATTGTGTGATGGGACCTGAGTCTTATGGTGGTTCCATTTTTCAAAAGACATTGCGTTTGGTTACGTTTTACTTATCTGTATTGACACTATAGTTATGCACGGCGATCCATTGGTACAACCCGTTCTGCGTTAGCGGCGTGGTCTTTGGATTTGCCTTATTAGTATAAGTTATTTAAGAATTCTCACACCAGTCCCACGACTGACCCATAGTTTGTTTCACCTTTTTTTTTGCAAACATGGGTGCCCTCTCTTCTATACGGGCAGCCAAGTAGACAGGTTCATTCTTTGCTTGGAGCTTTTCTTTGAAGCTTCTTATTTTCTCTCTCTTGGATTCTGCTTGGGAGAAGAGGTGATGACTTGGAGCTTGAAGACTTTTTGTTTCTATTGGCATCTATTCTTTTCTTTTTAGACATCAAGCTTATTTCTTTTCTGCAAACTTGTTGTAATAGCTTAGATTCTGTGACTGTGGATTTTCTGTGATTGATGACATTATATTTTTCCGCTGCTATAATGTTATTACTCTATGAATCTCCTTTGCTATATTGTATATGTGTTCTGTTTTATTGTATTTATGTTGTATTCCAAAAATGATTTCTCCTGCTTTCACTTGTGGAAGTTTGGGGTCATCACAGTTGGTATCAGAGCTTTGGTTTACAAAGCGGAGTACAACATATCTATAATAATTCGTTTACATAGAATCACTATATTCTATGGCGAACAGTTCATGAGATACATAATAGCCAGTCACTTTATCGTCATCTTTTCATTCATCCTTCGATCTTTTAGAATCACCTTTTCTGTTGTTTTGACTCTTTCCTTGATCATACGTTCGAAGAAGACTAAGAGAAGTGGCGATGCTCAATTGGCACATGGGTACGAAGGAGCAAAAGGACCAACTTCTTCGGTGGAAGGCCTGATGTTATAGGCGGTACTATTTCTGTTTATAACGTTTCAACATTCTCTGTGTTTATTCTTCCTCCTATCCTCTTCTATCTTTCTTTTTCCTTTTCGGGGACGAAAAGTTCTTAAGTGGGGGAGATTGTAACGACCCGGAATTTTAGAGCAATTTAAAATTTTTATTTTTATGAATATAAAGTATTTTAAATGATTTATTTATTTTAATCGAAGTTAAAACGAATAAATTTAATTTATATACAAAAGGAATTGAAAACAAGCGCTGTAGTTTGAAATTTTGACTTTAAACTTTGATTGAATGTACAGAATTCAAAATAAAACGAATTTTAGTGAAACCAAAAATATTTAAATCTGTTTCAGAATATCTTTCTAATGAATCCGAAAAATTGAAATTTCACTTTATAATTTATAAGTTATGTCAAAATTAAAATTTACAAAAGTCGCTATGAAATGAATATATATAATATATAAAGGTCAGAATGGCCACTTTTTACATACGAAGGAATCGGAACTCGAAACCATTTCCATTGAGTTCAGAATGACGTTTCTGCATTGAAAAACAGTAAACACTTATATATTTTGAGTTTCAGAAATTATTGTTTTCAAATTGTATTTTTGATATTAAATATATTCGCCCTGAAAATAGCCATTTTTCAAAAAGTCTCAGAATTGAACGAAACGAATTTTGTTGTGATCGTATCGGCATAAGAAAGCCAAAAATAATTTTTCCGGATTTTTCTGACTTCGTATGTGGCCCCGGCAAAATTATATTTACGTTCGAATTTAAAATAAAGGATTTATTTGAAAATAAAAGAAAACCATACTGTAACTTCAGAATTGGACCATGGGGATAGCGCCATCGCGTTCAGAAGACGTCAAAACATTAAGTTCGACAGTCGTTGAGCGCGAATCGGAGGTCGTATGTGAAAACGGTATTTTCTTGAATTAAATAATTAATTAAATAATTAAAATAAAACCCTAAATACTAGTATATATACCCGTATACAGTACGTATACCTCTTCTTCTTCCTCTCGTTCCTGAAGCCGCCGAAACCCACCTTCCCTTCGAATCTTCAAATCCACTTTTCACCTTCATCTCTCAACGGTTTACAGCGTACCATATACCGATTCGAAGCTCTTCCCGAGATCTTCAAGTTGGTACCCACCACCACCCAAACCACGCCCTGTCAAAGCCGCCACGTCAGCCCGAAGCCGCCGCCGTCGCAGCCCCGTGGGCCCCGCCTGAAGCCGACGCGCCACCCCCCCTTCCCGGCGAGCAAAGCCCCCTCCTTCCTGGTCCTTTTCCAACAAACGGCGCTCAATTTCATTCAGTAAATCAAGAGAAAATCGAAATTGAAGTTTTGAACAAAACTGAAAATTAAAGGGTAATTTTTATTTCAGATTTTGCGACACTTTTAAGCGTGACTGCAGCAGTTGTTAAAAGTCAGTTTATTTAAAACATCAATAACTTTTTCATATAAACACCGATTCTGAAAATTTCAGATCCGATGGAACCGTGACTTCGGATACAACTTTAATACAGAGCAATTGGGAACAAACTCTAATCTAATTGAGGTGAGAATCCTATTTATTTTATTTAAGTAATTATGTTTTAATTATTGATGTTCGCATTCATAATCATATATGTATGTGTTATTCTGCGCTGTGATAACTTAGATGTTATTTATGTTTTATTGTTGTTATGGCAAATATATTCGCTTGGTTTGATGCGATAAATCTCATAATAAATTGAGATTCTAAATTTGTGAATACGCGATGAAAATTATAATTATTATATGCTTATCCAAGCAATGTGAGAATTCACTTAAACTTAAATTGAATTGATTTAATTTATAAAGCTGTATGTGAATCTGCTATGATTTAAACTGTATGTGAATCTGCTATGACTTAATCTGTATGTGTATGCTAGGACTAAAACCACTGCATGTTGATTGACAATTTTTGTCAATATTAGAATAAGAAATTTTTACTGTATGTTGATTGACATATTTGTCAATATTTAAATAGGAAATGTTGAAATTGTTCATTGTATGTTAGAGTGACATTTTGTATATATTATAGAAAATGACATCGTATGGTAAAAATAACATTTTGCTATGTTATATTATAGAAAATGACATCGTATGGTAAAGATAACATTTTTTTTATATATGTTAAAATAGAATTATATATAGTATGTTGAATGGACACTATTTTTGTTATGTTTAGAATGGGAATTAACACCGTATGTTAATGAACAATTTTTGTTCATATTTGAATAGAATTTACACACCGTATGTTAATGAACAATTTTTGTTCATATTTGAATAGAATTTACACACCGTATGTTAATGAACAATTTTTGTTCATATTTGAATAGAATAAACACACTGTATGTTAATGAACAATATTTTGTTCATTATTAAAATAAGAAAAGCACCGTATGTTAATGAATAATATTTTGTTCATTATTAAAATAAGAAAAGCACCGTATGTTAATGAATAATATTTTGTTCATTATTAAAATAAGAAAAGCACCGTATGTTAATGAATAATATTTTGTTCATTATTAAAAATAAGAATATGGCACTATATGAAATGAACTAATTTTTGTTCATTATAAATTATAGAATATGCCACCGTATGTTGATGAACGCTATTTTTGTATCATTATTAAAATAGTATTATACACCGTAGGTTGATGAACGCTATTTTGTTCATTATTAAATTAGTATTACACACTGTATGTAAGAATGACAAATTTTGTCAATATTAAAAGTAAAATTGGCCACTGTAGGTTAAATGACAAATTTTGTCAATATTAAAAATAGGATTTGTCACTATATGTTAAATGACAAATTTTGTCAATATTGAAATAGAAATTATTCACCGTATGTTAATGAGCAACTTTGTTAATATAATGTTCACCGTATGAAATTAACATTTTTATTTAATGTTATTATAAAGAATGGTCATCTTATGATAATGACATTTGTGTCAAATGTTGATAGGTAAGAATATAAAATGATATTGTATGTAAATAGTATTTTTGGCAAATAAAAATACAAAATGGTCATTGTATGAAAATATTATACTTGTCATGTTAGAAAATAAGGAAATGCATGGTATGTAAAAATAGTATTTTTGTTATTGTAAATAAATAGAAAGAGTTAAAATGTGGCATTATGTAAACTTACATTTTCTAAATGTGAAGTGAAGAAAACAGAGATTTACATTTTCTAATGCAAAAGATATAGTAATGATATTGGGAAATCTATATTTTCTAATGATATTGGGAAATCTATATTTTCTAATAATATTGGGAAAATATATTTTCTAATAATATATTTTCAATGTTATTAAAAAGAAAATGAAGTGTATGTACAATTTAACATCATTCACAATGTTAAATAAAAGGAAAATTCCACCGTATGATAGTTACACTATTTTATAATGTTAAGAGTTAAAGAACTTGACCGTAGGAAGTATATACATTATTTATAATGTAAAATAAAAAGAGAATTTACATTGTAAGATAATAAACATTTTTTTATGTATATAAAAAGGGAATTTACCTCGTAGGAAAAGAATTAACATTATTTATAATGTTAAATAAAAGAAATGAAACTGTATGTAAGGTTTAACATTATTTATAATGTTAAATAAAAGAAATGAAACTGTATGTAAGGTTTAACATTATTTATAATGTTAAATAAAAGAAATGAAACCGTATGTAAGAATAACATTATTTATAATGTTAAATGAAAGGTAAGGAACTGTATTGAAACATTAACATTATTTATAATGTAGGTAAAAGGGAACTTACACCATAGGAAAGTGTTCATTATTCATAATGAAATTGGAAAAGAAATATATAAAGAAATGAATGGGATGGCACATTATAATTTACATTCTTAAATGAAAATTATAAAGTATAAAATAAATAATAATGAATTAAAAAGGGAAGAATTATCGTCTAATCCTAAACTACATTGTCATGTAAGTAGAAAGGTGAAAGTTAAGAGAAATGTAAGCAGCACGTAGGGACGATAAACTAAACGAATTATTTATATATATATATATATATATAATTATAATATAACGAATCGAGCGCAGTAGTTCGTGTTTTGAAATCGAACTTTTAAACGAATATACCGGAAGATCCGACCGTCGGATTTTCCCAAAACTGAAACCGTTAGGACCGTCTTGGAAAAATCTTTCCAAAGATATAAGCTACGCTAAAATCCAACGGTTAGATTTTGAGGAAAGTGAAAAACAAAATTGATTGAAAACAGCGCCAAGGTCGCCCTTGACCTGAAGCGTCGTTAAATAAGGAAATTAATTATATTAAAATAATTAAGGCAAGAATTAATCGTTATTAAATAAAATAACGATATGAAATATGTTTTTCTCAAAATATATGAATGCGAGATTATTTGGAAAGACCGGGTTAATCCCATTCCAAATGATCGTACGATTTCAAGAATTCAAGTATGAAGACGGCGTATGAAGACCGTAAATCTCCCCTCGAATGGACAACGATCAAGACTCTGAATTGGTTTGATCCCAATTCAAGGGTCGGGGTAATTGCCCAAACGTACGTGTTGATTTCACGGGTTTGACCCTAGTTCAGACCTAGAGCATGGGTATAAATGGATAGTGTGTCTGACATCGTACCCCACAAAATATTATGTTGTAGATATTCAGTTAATATATAAACGATTGGTGGCAGAGAATTTATTCTCTACTTAACACCCGTTTATATAGTGACGGACGATCAATAGTACGGTATGGAGTGACGGTGTGGCATACTAAGATGCAATGATCAGGGTTTCTTGTTGAAAAGTAGAACCTTGTGGTATAAAGAACATGACTTCACGAGCCTCACAAACCGGTAGAGTCTAAAAAGGGGGAAGGGAACGCAGGGAAAGTAGCACGTTTCTTTCTAGTTAGTAGTCATTTTACTTTTGAAGGATGATGAAATGAGGCGCCTCGGATAGGTCCTATAGGACCGGGGAACGTGTGCTTAGGAATTGCCAATCCTCTAAGCTGTATGTGAGGACCGGCCCTGCAGGATCCAAGGGTTAACTGCGGGTAATCCTGAGACGTTAACTAGAGCGTCTCGAATCGGTAAGGAGTCCTCCCTAGCCTGGACTCATGATGGAAACCCAAATTTCCAATACGACCCCGACGGATTTGATTGTATTACTAGTATTGGAGGCATAATATATGGTACCTATGCTTCCTAGGATTAATACATTGCTTTGAATTGTTTTAAAACATATACACCCTAATAATAGTATTAGTTTCGTATTTGGCGTATTTAGCATGTTTAACCACTATAAGGTAAAACTCTATCCTCTTGGTGTGCGTTGCATTGTGTGATGGGACCTGAGTCTTATGGTGGTTCCATTTTTCAAAAGACATTGCGTTTGGTTACGTTTTACTTATCTGTATTGACACTATAGTTATGCACGGCGATCCATTGGTACAACCCGTTCTGCGTTAGCGGCGTGGTCTTTGGATTTGCCTTATTAGTATAAGTTATTTAAGAATTCTCACACCAGTCCCACGACTGACCCATAGTTTGTTTCACCTTTTTTTTTGCAAACATGGGTGCCCTCTCTTCTATACGGGCAGCCAAGTAGACAGGTTCATTCTTTGCTTGGAGCTTTTCTTTGAAGCTTCTTATTTTCTCTCTCTTGGATTCTGCTTGGGAGAAGAGGTGATGACTTGGAGCTTGAAGACTTTTTGTTTCTATTGGCATCTATTCTTTTCTTTTTAGACATCAAGCTTATTTCTTTTCTGCAAACTTGTTGTAATAGCTTAGATTCTGTGACTGTGGATTTTCTGTGATTGATGACATTATATTTTTCCGCTGCTATAATGTTATTACTCTATGAATCTCCTTTGCTATATTGTATCTGTGTTCTGTTTTATTGTATTTATGTTGTATTCCAAAAATGATTTCTCCTGCTTTCACTTGTGGAAGTTTGGGGTCATCACATTGATGATCAAAGCAAGGCCTTTGTGGCATAGCTTTGTGTAACGTTTACTTCGCGAGTTTCACACCCGGTATGAACCAGAAACGGGAGAGGACATCAGGGAGGGCATACATTTCCTTCTAGTTAGAAGTGGCGTCAGTGGTTTTACACACCCTGACGAGTTTGACTTATGTGGTTGTTGGAATTGGAGGCGCCTCGGATTTATCGGTGACTATGTGAAGCTGATGGAGTCATTCGCTGGCTCATTTACGCCCCATAGGGAGGGGAGACGTATTGTTCAGGCATTTTAATCCACTCCGTGTGGACCGGCCCTGACGATCCAAGGAGCACTCGAGCTCTGATCCTGAGACATGGGCTAGATTGTCTCGAATCGATGAGAACAATCCCTAGCCTCGGTTCATACCATAAATGATAACCCAACTTCCAATACGACATTTTGCGGTTTTGATTGTATACCTATATATGGCGACATAGTGGTATGGGGCATTCATGCCGCCTATGATTGATATTCATGATTGTATATAAAATCAGAAACTAACTGGAAACGAGCTAAGATGAGTGGTTTCCTGGGTATTGGTCTGATGTTGGTTTCGGCCTTCGGGGTTAATACATAGGGAATCGTTCTCTTACTAATTTGCGGTTGGAGTCTGATTAAGAATAAAAAGATAAAATTTCACGTATCAAGCATTCTTTGGCTGTTATAAGGTAAAACCCTATCCTCTGGCTTGCGTTGCATTGTGTGATGGGACCTGGGTCTTATCACAACTTCATTTTTCTTTATTTAGCATTGCGTTGTTTGTTTTATGCACTGGTGTTCTTGGGAGGAAACCCGTTCCGTGTTATACGGCGTGGTCCCTTGATTTACCGAACTTTAAAAATAAAGATTAATAACTGTTTTAGTTCTCACACCAGTCCCATGACTGACCTGGAGTTTATTGTTTTAACCTAAACTCTGGGTGCCCTAATTTTGACACGGGAAGCTAGTAGTTTTGGTTTTGCAGATTTATATTCACAGGGTCCTGGTTTACAGCTGGAATGGTATCTGGAAAGCTTTGTATCCGTATATCTCCTTCAGTTGTGTATTGTATTATTTTCCGCTGCTATGTAATTTATTGTAATCTCTGATATTTGGTAAATGTATATTATTTGTTCATACTCTGTATATTCTTGTATTCTGATGGAATTGTTGTAATATACAATGAAATGTTCTTTCGTCTGCGTTCCTTTGTGTGTTGTTCTCGAAGTATCCGCTCTTTCCTTCACGGGGAAGTTACGGGTCTTTACATTTGGTATCAGAGCTTTGGTTTACAAAGCTCAGAGAATAAGACACATTAGAACCGTACGAAAGAATTCATCAGAGATTGGATTAGTAATATCCAACGGGAATGACTCGTTAGAGATGGGATCAGTAGTATCCTAGAATGAGTGTGAAGAGTATATTTTTAAAAGTGAAAACAAATTTTGTTTTGAAAATTTAAATCAAGTATTCATATTTGATTATTTATTTTATATTGAATTGGGACAATGCAGTATATAATGATTTTGCATATACGTCTGATCCGCGTGTATTCGAAGTTTTAATATACTGGATAGATATAGAATTACACTCTAGTCGCCCGGAGAAGATACCGATGATTGAGATCTCATCATCAGTATTTATGTTCGAGTTTCGACGGTGGAATTTCTATATATTTCCTATTGACTGGTGTAAGAACCAAATTAGATAGGGCCTATTGTTGTGAATTGGCATCAAAAATGTGATTTTTTGACTATATATCAAAGTTATGAATTTGAAGTGATAATTCACTAATTGATTGCTGATTGTGTTGTTTGATTAATTAAATGTGGAACCTTTAGCCAAATTGACCAAGAAGTGAATTGTATTGAAATTTGGTTGCATTTGCTTGCATATGCATGTACTTACATTGAACAGGTCATAGCAAGGAGGCTAGAGCAGAGAATAAAATTTGTTTGCCCGACAAATAGGTACATGTTTATCATAATTTACTGTTTTGTTTGGGTGATGATGATTTTATGAGCCGATTGGCTAGCCGCTTGGATTTTTCTTTTTCTTTTTGAGATCAGAGGGCCTATATGGCAATTTCGGGATTTTCCCGGTGCTCCCGGTGCAGGGGAGGTTATGGCGAAATTTTTCAAAAATTTAGGGTGTTAGCCAAATTTTTGAAAAATTTGAAAAGTTCTTAGAAACTGAAAAGTTAAAGAACTTAAGCCGTAGAGAAAATAACGGAAGTTGAGTTGATTTGTGAAACAACTTTCGGCTTCGTTCCTTTTCGGGGACGAAAAGTTTTAAGTGGGGGGGATTGTAATAACCCGGAAATCCTAGCCAATTTAAAAATTTTATTTCGGCAATTTTAGCGAATTTTGATTATTTAAAATGAATTATTTTAAATAATATCGACGAGAAATTTATTTTGAAAAGAATTCGAACGTATATATTTATATATCTCGTCGTTAGAATATAAATATTTATTTTAAATTATAAAAGGAATTGAAAATGGCGTGGTAGTTCGATAATTCGATTTCAAATTTCAATTGAATGTACGGGGTGCAAAATAAACCGGATTTTAGTGAAACCAAAAATATTAGAATCTATTTGTGAATATCTTTCCAACGAATCTGAAAGATTGGAATTTCATAGTGGGAGTAAAAAGTTATGCCCAGTTGAAATTTCAGAATAGTCGTTATGGAATTCTGGCCCTTAAAAATGGAAATTTTGTAAACGACCTCGGATTTCAACGAAACCACTTTTGTTGGATCTGCGATGTCAAGTTATTGCTAGATTCCAAATTTCATAATTTTTCGATTCAATATGTAAGCGTGGCAAAGGAAAACGCGTTTGACTAGTTTCAGTTGATTTTAATCAACTGGAAATTGGCCATTTTTCCAACGGTCTGGGAATTCGACGAAACTAGTTTTATTAGGACCGTATCATCAATACGAAGCTAGAAAATATTTTTCGGGAATTTTTCGAGTTAGTACGTAACCCTAGTAAATTTAAATGTATATATAGTTATATGTTGATGTTGACGAAAACTGACCGAAACGGTCGAATCAGCTAACGATACATATCCCATTGTGTTCGGAATGGGGGTGAAACGCTATGAACGACAGGCGGTGGGTTTCGTTTCGAGGTCGAAATAAAAAGATACCTTTTTGAATTTATAAATTATAATATATATCATAAAATCCTATACCTTCCCCCCCCCCCCCACGTTCATTTCTAATCAGAGAAAAAAAGAGAGAGAAAAAGGGGTAAATCGCGATCCCCCCCAGGCGATCGATCGCCTCGTCACAGCCGCCAGGAGGCACGCGCACCCTGCTTCCCCGTTCCTCCGCCTCCTCATTCTTCTAATCGAGCGCAGCCTCGCCGACACCCTAGCCCCCGCCGATGAACACCCTGCCGCCGCCCCTCTCCTTCTTCTTCCCCTACCTCGCGAAACCCCCCTCCCATCTGACCTCCTCCGCCGCCTTAGGGGAGCCACCCTGACGCCGCCTGAAGCCACTTCCTCCTCCGAACGCTGGTGAACTCCCCCCCCCCTAAAAAATAAAGGTAAAATTTATTTACTTCACTTTATCTATTTCTTTCAGTTTTATTTTATTATTTATTTTCTATAAAACTGAAAATTAAAGTGATGATTTTTATTAAGAAAAAAAATCAGTTTTATTTATTCATGTATACAATTATATGAGAATTTGATTTTTATTATAGCCTAGCGAATAGAAAGATGGAATTTAAAAAAAATCATACTAGTGGCATAATAAAAATATGATTTTTACTTAGGTAGAGTATTAAAAATATGATTTTTATTAAAGTAGAAACATAAAAATATAATCTTTTATATTGTAGAAGTATAAAAATATAATCTTTTATATTGTAGAAGGTTAAAAATATAATTTTATATAGAAAGAAACGTGGTAAAAATGTGATTTTTATATATGTAGTGGCTACACGCAACGAAAGTGGCGAAAGAGAACGGTGAAGATTTCTACATAAGAAGAGTCGTGGCGTTGGGATTAGCTAGTCGGTAAGAACTCCTCACTTTTAATTTAAATTTCTAGTTAAAAATATATACTAGGATGCAGACGGTGTTTAGTAGCACCCGACACCCGTCGTCCATAGACCATGGACGGCTTGTATGCTTGTTTGTTTGATTTTGATGTGTAGTTGATTGTGTGATGTGATGAGAAATGAAATAAAATATTTTATAGTGGAAAATATTTTATAGTTAAAAATAGAATTTTTAACGTGTACTTGAAATGAAATAAATATAAACAAATCAGACGATTTGTTTATATACACACATTTGACTGATAATTGATTGGGACGATAAATTTTACACATCGCCCAACTGCACAAATAAAATCTGTGCTTGATTGTTTGAAAACCCCACACGGGTATTGAGATGATATATGACATACACTAGTCCCAATAATTAGTTGTATGTCGATCGATTGATGGACATACTGTTATGAGCGTTAAATATTTATATTTGATGCTTATACAGTGTAGAATGCACTTTGGATGACGGTTGATTATTCATCATTGTTATTGTATACATGTGATGTAGAAAATCCATATAATTAACATTATATGGTAATTGATTGGGCCTCATTCCAGTTTTGAAATAGAAATATTTGAAAAAGAAATATTTGAAATAGAATATTTGAAAATAGAAATATATGAAGCCGTGTTGATTAGATTGACGCCATTTTGACGTGAACGATATTTATATCGATTTTATTCATTTTATAATGAATATCAAAAGGGATTTCAAAATCTGATATTTTGAAAAGAATTGAAATTCGAATTGAAATTAAATAGAAATGAATTCGAATTGAAATGGAATAGAAAGGAATTCGAATTGAAATTGAATAGAAAGGAATTCGAATTGAAATTGAATTGAATTGAAAACGAACTGAAATTGAAATAAAAATCGATTTGAATTGAAATCAAATTGAAATGAATTTAAATCGAATTTATAAGGAAAAAAATAATTTTGATTTGAATTTGAAAAGAAGTTGAAATCGTTTTGAAACGAATTTAAAACTATTTATATAATATGTTTTGAAAAGGAAATCGACGAAGTATATATTATATATATAATATAATGGCCTGAATAGAACGCGCCGCGCTGGAGCAGTTCGTGAATTTCGACCATTGACTTCGAATTGATATTGCGGGAGATTCGACCGTCGGATTCTCCTAAAACCGGAACCTTTGGGTTCGTAGCGAAAAGAGCTTTCTAATGAATATTAGAAATTAGAAATCTAACGGTTGGATTTGGAATTATGTCCAAATCAAATTTGAAAAAGATCGTTGTAAGTGCAGTTCGATGGCCATTGATGGAAATCGACTGTACGGGCCTTGATAAAATTATTAAAAATAGTAATAATTTGTGTAAAATCGTAAGAAATGATTTGTGATGAACTGGGATGAAAAACTACATATTTGAAAAGATAAAAATAGATTCTTATCGAAATGAACTAGTTTTGAACTAGAATTATAGTTCTATTTGTTTCTAAAATAAATAAATTGGTTTTGAAAATAACCAGAATTTCCAATAATTGAATTGGAATGGATTTGAATCGAAATTGTCTTTGGAATATTTCGATGTTGGATTTCGAGATGATAGAGATATTGTTAAGGGAATTTGAAAGATATACTAATATCGTTATTTCCAATACGATATTTGTTGGTCGTAGAATTTGATATTGAATATAAGCCGGTATATTTTCTATTCAGAGCCTTGTATTTGATATCAAATGGGATTTGGGTTTGTCGTGAATGGTGTCTTCATTAACACTGCTCTTAAACCCAGTTGAGAAAAAGATTAAATATTTTTAATTAGATTTAATGAAGTGAACCAATTAAATAATATTTAATTGGAATTGAATTGGCATTGATTTTTGGGTTTATCGTGAACAGTGTTTTAAATAACACTTGTTCTTTAACCCGAAAATTGATGGAATGTGATTTTGGGTTGTCGTGAACGGTATCTTCAATAATACTGTTCTTAGACCCAAAGGAGTTAAGAAAATCAGGAACTAATTGGAGATTAGTTAAGTCGAAAGGTTTCTGGGGGTATTGATCTGATGTTGGTTTCGGCCTTCGGGGTTAATACTTAGGGAATTGCTCACTTGCTAATTCACGGTTAGGGACTGATTGAAATGTGATGTGATTTTTGGTTTATCGTGAACCGTGTTTTAAATGACACTGATTCTTTAACCCAGTTAAAGATTAAAACTAAGTGGAGTTTTAATGAATCTTTAATTAGATTGAAAAGAACGAGAATGGAGTATCCCCAGTTTTGCTCCAGGCGATAGTTAAATCTTTAATTAGATTTGAACGTGAAATGGTAATTGGATTTACCGATAACACCGTGGTGTTAGATATGAAGTATTACCAGTTTTACTTCATGGGATGAATAGGTTGGTGTTGGGAAATTGAAACAAATGATTACTTCGGTAAGGTTCGCTAATCCTGACTAGTTTGAATTGATATTCAAAAGAAGATTAAAGAATAAATTTGAAGGGATTTATCTTTGGTAAAATTAATGGGCACCTTTCCCTATGAATGTGAAATTTAGAAACTAACTGTAGGTTGGCTAAGATGAATGGTTTCCTGGGTATTGATCTGATGTTGGTTTCGGCCTTCGGGGTTAATATTTGGGGAATGATTCTCTGGCAAATTTACGGTTAGCGACTGATGAATTGGAATGAGGCGTATGTTGTGTTTGTGTAACACTTGTTTATTATATACACGAGTTATTCGGAAAGACTGGGTTTATCCCATTCTGAATAACTGATACGACGATAAGTCGAAGATGAAGACGGTGGTCGAAGGCCAGAGGTCTTCACGTCGTTTAGATAATTACTGATGATCTTGATTGGGATGTACACCCAAGAGGAGGGAAACAGTTGGTGATCGTCCAGACGTACTTGGAGATCGATGGATATACGGGGTACTAGGTGCCTCCGGTTTCATTCAGACCCAGAACGAACTTGTAAATGGACTGTGTGTCTGACATTGGATTTTAGTCTGTGTGATTGATTTTTATTAAATATATATCTGTTTGGCGGCGGAGAATTTATTCTCTTGCTTAACGCCCTTCTCTGAGACGTACAAGCTCAGGGGTTATATACTGATGGATATCAAACACATAGAGTGAATTGCCTGTGTGGCATTCCTAAGTGGCAAATGATCAAGCCTTCTGTTGAAAAGCAAAGTCTTTGGTTGATGATCAAAGCAAGGCCTTTGTGGCATAGCTTTGTGTAACGTTTACTTTGCGAGTTTCACACCCGGTATGAACCAGAAACGGGAGAGGACATCAGGGAGGGCATACGTTTCCTTCTAGTTAGAAGTGGCGTCAGTGGTTTTACACTCCCTGACGAGTTTGACTTATGTGGTTGTTGGAATTGGAGGCGCCTCGGATTTATCGGTGACTATGTGAAGCCGATGGAGTCATTCGTTGGCTCATTTACGCCCCATCGGGCGGGGAGACGTATTGTTCAGGCATTTTAATCCACTCCGTGTGGACCGGCCCTGACGATCCAAGGATCACTCGAGCTCTGATCCTGAGACATGGGCTAGATTGTCTCGAATCGGTGAGGACGATCCCTAGCCTCGGTTCATACCGTAAATGATAACCCAACTTCCAATGTGACATTTTGCGGTTTTGATTGTATACCTATATATGGCGACATAGTGGTATGGGGCATTCATGCCGCCTATGATTGATATTTATGATTGTATATAAAATCAGAAACTAACTGGAAACGAGCTAAGATGAGTGGTTTCCTGGGTAATGGTCTGATGTTGGTTTCGGCCTTCGGGGTTAATTCTTAGGGAATCGTTCTCTTACTAATTTGCGGTTGGAGTCTGATTAAGAATAAAAAGATAAAATTTCATGTATCAAGCATTCTTTGGCTGTTATAAGGTAAAACCCTATCCTCCGGCTTGCGTTGCATTGTGTGATGGGACCTGGGTCTTATCACAGCTTCATTTTTCTTTATTTAGCATTGCGCTGTTTGTTTTATGCACTGGTGTTCTTGGGAGGAAACCCGTTCCGTGTTATACGGTGTGGTCCCTTGATTTACCGAACTTTAAAAATAAAGATTAATAACTGTTTTAGTTCTCACACCAGTCCCATGACTGACCTGGAGTTTATTGTTTTAACCTAAACTCTGGGTGCCCTTATTTTGACACGGGCAGCTAGTAGTTTTGGTTTTGCAGATTTATATTCACAGGGTCATGGTTTACAGCTGGAATGATATCCGGAAAGCTTTGTATCCGTTTATCTCCTTCAGTTGTGTATTGTATTATTTTCCGCTGCTATGTAATTTATTGTAATATCTGATATTTGGTAAATGTATATTATTTGTTCATACTCTGTATTTCTTGTATTCTGATGGAATTGTTGTAATATACAATGAAATGTTCTTTCGTCTGCATTCCTTTGTGTGTTGTTCTCGAAGTATCCGCTCTTTCCTTCACGGGGAAGTTACGGGTCTTTACATTTGGTATCAGAGCTTTGGTTTACAAAGCTCAGGGAATAAGACACATTAGAACCGTACGAAAGAATTCATCAGAGATTGGATTAGTAATATCCAACGGGAATGACTAGTTAGAGATGGGATCAGTAGTATCCTAGAACGAGTGTGAAGAGTATATTTTTAAAAGTGAAAACAAATTTTGTTTTGAAAATTTAAATCAAGTATTCATATTTGATTATTTATTTTATATTGAATTTGGGCAATGTAGTATATAATGATTTTGCGTATACGTCTGATCCCCGTGTATTCGAAGTTTTAATATACTGGATAGATATAGAATTACACTCTAGTCGCCCGGAGAAGATACTGATGATTGAGATCTCATCATCAGTATTTATGTTCGAGTTTCGACGGTGGAATTTCTATATATTTCCTATTGACTGGTGTGAGAACCAAAATTAGATAGGGCCTATTGTTGTGAATTGGCATCAAAAATGTGATTTTTTGACTATATATCAAAGTTATGAATTTGAAGTGATAATTCACTAATTGATTGCTGATTGTGTTGTTTGATTAATTAAATGTGGAACCTTTAGCCAAATTGACCAAGAAGTGAATTGTATTGAAATTTGGTCGCATTTGCTTGCATATACATGTACTTACATTGAACAGGTTATAGCAAGGAGGCTAGAGCAGAGAATAAAATTTGTTTGCCCGACAAATAAGTACATGTTTATCATAATTTACTGTTTTGTTTGGGTGATGATGATTTTATGAGCCGATTGGCTAGCCGCTTGGCTTTTTCTTTTTCTTTTTGAGATCAGAGGGCCTGTATGGCAATTTCGGGATTTTCCCGGTGCTCCCGGTGCAGGGGAGGCTATGGCGAAATTTTTCGAAAATTTAGGGTGTTAGTCAAATTTTTGAAAAATTTGAAAAGTTCTTAGAAACTGAAAAGTTGAAGAACTTAAGCCGTAGAGAAAATAACGGAAGTTAAGTTGATTTGTGAAACAACTTTCGGCTTCGCTCCTTTTCGGGGACGAAAAGTTTTAAGTGGGGGAGATTGTAATAACCCGGAAATCCGAGCCAATTTAAAATTTTTATTTCGGCAATTTTAGCGAATTTTGATTATTTAAAATGAATTATTTTAAATAATATCGACGAGAAATTTATTTTGAAAAGAATTCGAATGTATATATTTATATAGCTCGTCGTTAGAATATAAATATTTATTTTAAATTATAAAAGGAATTGAAAATGGCGCGGTAGTTCGATAATTCGATTTCAAATTTCAATTGAATGTACGGGGTGCAAAATAAACCGGATTTTAGTGAAACCAAAAATATTAGAATCTATTTGTGAATATCTTTCCAACGAATCCAAAAGATTGGAATTTCATAGCGGGAGTAAAAAGTTATGCCTAGTTGAAATTTCAGAATAGTCGCTATGGAATTCTGGCCCTTAAAAATGGAAATTTTGCAAACGACCTCGGATTTCGATGAAACAACTTTTGTTGGATCCGCGATGTCAAGTTATTGCTAGATTCAAAATTTCATAATTTTTCGATTCAATATGTAAGTGTGGCAAAGGAAAACGCGTTTGACCAGTTTTAGTTGATTTTAATCAACTGGAAATTGCCCATTTTTCCAACGTTCTCGGAATTCGACGAAACTAGTTTTATTAGGACCGTATCGTCAATACGAAGATAGAAAATATTTTTCGGGAATTTTTCGAGTTAGTACGTGATCCCAGTAAATTGAAATGTATATAGAGTTATATGTTGATGTTGACGAAAACTGATCGAAACGGTCGAATCAGCTTACGATACATATCCCATTGTGTTCGGAATGGGGGTGAAACTCTATGGACGACAGGCGGTGGGTTTCATTTCGAGGTCGAAATAAAAAGATACCTTTTTGAATTTATAAATTATAATATATATCATAAAATCCTATACCTTGGCCCCCCCCACGTTCATTTCTAATCGAAGAAAAAAAAGAGAGAAAAAAGGGGGGAATCGCGATCCCCCCAGGCGAACGATCGCCTCGTCGCCGCCGCTAGGACGCGCGCGCCCCCCTGCTTCCCCCTTTCTCCCCCTCCTCCTTCTAATCGAGCGCAGCCTCGCCGACGCCCTAGCCCCCGCCGATGAACACCCTGCCGCCACCCATCTCCTTCTTCTTCCCCTACCTCGTGAAACCCCCCTCCCATCTGACCTCCTCCGCCGCCTTAGGGGAGCCACCCCGACGCCGCCTGAAGCCACTCCCTCCTCCGAACGCTGGTGAACTCCCCCTCCCCTTAAAAAATAAAGGTAAAATTTATTTACTTCACATTATCTATTTCTTTCAGTTTTATTTTATTATTTATTTTCTATAAAACTGAAAATTAAAGTGATGATTTTTATTAAGGAAAAAAATCAGTTTTATTTATTCATGTATACAATTATATGAGAATTTGATTTTTATTATAGCCCAGCGAATAAAAAGATGGAATTTAAAAAAAAAAATTCATACTAGTGGCATAATAAAAATATGATTTTTCCTTAGGTAGAGTTTTAAAAATATGATTTTTATTAAAGTAGAAACATAAAAATATAATCTTTTATATTGTAGAAGTATAAAAATATAATCTTTTATATTGTAGAAGGTTAAAAAATTAATTTTTATATAGAAAGAAACGTGGTAAAAATGTGATTTTTATATATGTAGTGGCTACACGCAACGAAAGTGGCGAAAGAGAATGGTGAAGATTTCTACATAAGAAGAGTCGTGGCGTTGGGATTAGCTAGTCGGTGAGAACTCCTCACTTTTAATTTAAATTTCTAGTTAAAAATATATACTAGGATGCAGACGGTGTTTAGTAGCACCCGACACCCGTCGTCCATAGACCATGGACGGCTTGTATGCTTGTTTGTTTGATTTTGATGTGTAGTTGATTGTGTGATGTGATGTGAAATGAAATAAAATATTTTATAGTGGAAAATATTGTATAGTTAAAAATAGAATTTTTAACGTGTATTTGAAATGAAATAAATATAAACAAATCAGACGATTTGTATATATACACACATTTGACTGATAATTGATTGGGACGATAAATTTTACACATCGCCCAACTGCACAAATAAAATCTGTGTTTGATTGTTTGAAAACCCCACACGGGTATTACGATGATATATGACATACACTAGTCCCAATAATTAGTTGTATGTCAATCGATTGATGGACAGACTGTTATGAGCGTTAAATATTTATATTTGATGCTTATACAGTGTAGAATGCACTTTGGATGATGGTTGATTATTCAACATTGTTATTGTATACATGTGATGTAGAAAATCCATATAATTAACATTATGTGGTAATTGATTGGGCCTCATTCCAATTTTGAAATAGAATATTTGAAAATAGAAATATATGAAGCCGTGTTGATTAGATTGACGCCATTTTGACTTGAACGATATTTATATCGATTTTATTCATTTTATAATGAATATCAAAAGGGATTTCAAAATCTGATATTTTGAAAAGAATTGAAATTCGAATTGAAATTGAATAGAAATGAATTCGAATTGAAATGGAATAGAAAGGAATTCGAATTGAAATTGAATAGAAAGGAATTCAAATTGAAATTGAATTGAATTGAAAACGAATTGAAATTGAAATAAAAATCGATTTGAATTGAAATCAATTTGAAATGAATTTAAATCGAATTTATAAGGAAAATTTTAATTTTGATTTGAATTTGAAAAGAAGTTGAAATCGTTTTGAAACGAATTTAAAACGATTTATATAATACGTTTTGAAAAGGAAATCGATGAAGTACATATTATATATATTATATATATAATATAATGGCCTGAATAGAACGCGCCACGCTGCAGCAGTTCGTGAATTTCGACCATTGACTTCGAATGGATATTGCGGGAGATTCGACCGTCGGATTCTCCAAAAACCAAAACCGTTGGGTTCGTAGCGAAAAGAGCTTTCTAACGAATATTAGGAATTAGAAATCTAACGGTTGGATTTGGAATTATGTCCAAATCAAATTTGAAAAAGGTCGCTGTAAGTGCAGTTCGATGGTCATTGATGGAAATCGACTGTACGGGCCTTGATAAAATTATTAAAAATAGTAATAATTTGTGTAAAATCATAAGAAATGATTTGTGAAGAACTGGGATGAAAAACTCCATATTTGAAAAGATAAAAATAGATTCTTATCGAAATGAACTAGTTTTGAACTAGAATTATAATTCTATTTATTTCTAAAATAAATAAATTGGTTTTGAAATGGTTTTGAAAATAACCAGAATTTCCAATAATTGAATTGGAATGGATTTGAATCGAAATTGTCTTTGGAATATTTCGATGTTGGATTTCGAGATGATAGAGATATTGTTATGGGAATTTGAAAGATATATTAATATCGTTATTTCCAATACGATATTTGTTGGTCGTAGAATTTGATATTGAATATAAGCCGGTATATTTTCTATTCAGAGCCTTGTATTTGATATCAAATGGGATTTGGGTTTGTTGTGAATGGTGTCTTCATTAACACTGTTCTTAAACCCAGTTGAGAAAAAGATTAAATCTTTTAATTAGATTTAATGAAGTGAACCAATTAAATAATATTTAATTGGAATTGAATTGGCATTGATTTTTGGGTTTATCGTGAACAGTGTTTTAAATAACACTTGTTCTTTAACCCGAAAATTGATGGAATGTGATTTTGGGTTGTCGTGAACGGTATCTTCAATAATACTGTTCTTAGACCCAAAGGAATTAAGAAAATCACAAACTAACTGGAGATTAGTTAAGTTGAATGGTTTCTGGGATATTGATCTGATGTTGGTTTCGGTCTTTGGGGTTAATACTTAGGGAATTGCTCACTAGCTAATTCACGGTTAGGGACTGATTGAAATGTGATGTGATTTTGGGTTTATCGTGAACCGTGTTTTAAATGACACTGATTCTTTAACCCAGTTAAAGATTAAAACTAAGTGGAGTTTTAAAGAATCTTTAATTAGATTGAAAAGAACGAGAATGGAGTATCCCCAGTTTTGCTCCAGGCGATAGTTAAATCTTTAATTAGATTTGAACGTGAAATGGTAATTGGATTTACCGATAACACCGTGGTGTTAGATATGAAGTATTACCAGTTTTACTTCATGGGATGAAAAGGTTGGGGTTTGGAAATTGAAACAAATGATTACTTCGGTAAGGTTTGCTAATCCTGACTAGTTTGAATTGATATTCAAAAGAAGATTAAAGAATAAAAATTTAAAGGGATTTATCTTTGATAAAATTAATGGGAACCTTTCCCTATGAATGTGAAATTTAGAAACTAACTGTAGGTTGGCTAAGATAGATGGTTTCCTGGGTATTGATCTGATGTTGGTTTCGGCCTTCGGGGTTAATATTTGGGGAATGATTCTCTGGCAAATTTACGGTTAGCGACTGATGAATTGGAATGAGGTGTATGTTGTGTTTTTGTAACACTTGTTTATTATATATGCGAGTTATTCGGAAAGACCGGGTTTATCCCATTCTGAATAACTGATACAACGATAAGTCGAAGATGAAGACGGTGGTCGAAGACCGGAGGTCTTCACGTCGTTTGGATAATTACCGATGATCTTGATTGGGCTGTACACCCAAGAGGAGGGAAACAGTTGGTGATCGTCCAGACGTACTTGAAGATTGATAGATATACGGGGTACTAGGTGCCTCCGGTTTCGTTTAGACCCAGAATGAACTTGCAAATGGACTGTATGTCTGACATTGGATTTTAGTCTGTGTGATTGATTTCTATTAAATATATATCTGTTTGGCGGTGGAGAATTTATTCTCTTGCTTAACGCCCTTCTCTGAGACGTATGAGCTCAGCGGTTATATACTGATGGATATCAAACACATAGAGTGAATTGCCTGTGTGGCACACTTAAGTGGCAAATGATCAAGGCTTCTGTTGAAAAGCAAAGTCTTGTGGTTGATGATCAAAGCAAGGCCTTTGTGGCATAGCTTTGTGTAACGTTTACTTCGCGAGTTTCACACCCGGTATGAACCAGAAACGGGAGGGGACATCAGGGAGGGCATACGTTTCCTTCTAGTTAGAAGTGGCGTCAGTGGTTTTACACGCCCTGACGAGTTTGACTTATGTGGTTGTTAGAATTGGAGACGCCTCGGATTTATCGGTGACTATGTGAAGCCGATGGAGTCATTCGTTGGCTCATTTACGCCCCATAGGGCGGGGAGACGTATTGTTTAGGCATTTTAATCCACTCTGTGTGGACCGACCCTGACGATCCAAGGGTCACTCGAGCTTTGATCCTGAGACATGGGCTAGATTGTCTCGAATCGGTGAGGACGATCCCTAGCCTCGGTTCATACCATAAATGATAACCCAACTTCCAATACGACATTTTGCGGTTTTGATTGTATACCTATATATGGCGACATAGTGGTATGGGGCATTCATGCCGCCTATGATTGATATTTATGATTGTATATAAAATCAGAAACTAACTGGAAATGAGCTAAGATGAGAGGTTTCCTGGGTATTGGTCTGATGTTGGTTTCGGCCTTCGAGGTTAATACTTAGGGAATCATTCTCTTACTAATTTGCGGTTGGAGTCTGATTAAGAATAAAAAGATAAAATTTCATGTATCAAGCATTCTTTGGCTTTTATAAGGTAAAACTCTATCCTCCGGCTTGCGTTGCATTGTGTGATGGGACCTGGGTCTTATCACAGCTTCATTTTTCTTTATTTAGCATTGCGCTGTTTGTTTTATGCACTGGTGTTCTTGGGAGGAAACCCGTTCCGTGTTATACGACGTGGTCCCTTGATTTACCGAACTTTAAAAATAAAGATTAATAACTGTTTTAGTTCTCACACCAGTCCCATGACTGACCTGGAGTTTATTGTTTTAACCTAAACTCTAGGTGCCCTTATTTTGACACGGGCAGCAAGTAGTTTTGGTTTTGCAGATTTATATTCACAGGGTCTTGGTTTACAGCTGGAATGATATCCGGAAAGCTTTGTATCCGTATATCTCCTTCAGTTGTGTATTGTATTATTTTCCGCTGCTATGTAATTTATTGTAATCTCTGATATTTGGTAAATGTATATTATTTGTTCATACTCTGTATATTCTTGTATTCTGATGGAATTGTTGTAATAAACAATGAAATGTTCTTTCGTCTGCGTTCCTTTGTGTGTTGTTCTCGAAGTATCCGCTCTTTCCTTCATGGGGAAGTTACGGGTCTTTACATCCCCCCTTCAGCACACCGCCGCACCTCATCCTGGACGCCTCCCTCCGATTCGCTGCCTCCCCGACCTCAACACGCCCCCTCCCCCCAATCGCCTCCTCCTCTCTCATCCCCCTCCTCTTCAACCTATTGTCGTGAACCTCCACAAGGCCTCATGCCCTATCTCCCAAATCGACTGTCGCCGCCTCTATTCCCCCACCATCGCTGCTGTGAGCACACCCCTACTCGATCCACGCAGCACCCTCCTCTGTCAGTCTCCGACGGATTGTAGTAGTGTGATATGGGTGAGGGCACGAACAAGATGGGTTACAGTGACTTCGGGTTCAGGTGGAAAGAGAAAAACTACAACAACAGTGAGTTTTTACAATTTTTATTTAACATAAAAACCGGTTTTTTTCTTAAGGTAAAGTTTAGATTTTTATTAAGGTAAAGTTACGATTTTTATTATGGTAAATATACGATTTTTAGTCATATAAAAATCTAGTGTTTGGTTATAGTATAAAAATGTGATTTTTAAAAGCGAAAAGATATGATTTTTAAAAGCGAAAAGATGTGATTTTTAAAAGTAAAAATATTTGATTTTGTTTATATAAAATAATATGATTTGTATAATGCAAACATCGATGTAAAAATATGATTTTTATGTATATGAAGTAGAAATAAAAATATGATTTTTATTTATATGATAGCGATGTAAAACTGTGACTTTTATCTATATAGCGTTAAAATAAAAATGTGATTTTAAGTATATAATCATCATAATAAAAATGTGAATTTTACTATGAACGACATGAAAACAGATTGCGAAGGAACAGGGTGAAAGTAGAACGAAATCCAAACCATCGTCCGCTAAAGAATGACGGAGTGGATCCCAAAGGTGAGAACTCTCTCACTGAATTCTTTGTACAGTTATTTATTTTATAACTGATGAATTGCTCCCCGTCGTCCACAGACCATGGACGACTTGTTTGTTTGGATGTTTGGATTGATTTGATTGTGTTGTGAAAATGGTTTGTGATGTGAAATGGACTACATAAAATATTCATGTGTTGAAATAAAATATTTTATCATTAAAAATATAATTTTTAACATGTATATGAATAAAAAAAATGTTCATTTACAAATCGGATGAATTTTTATGTACACCCATTTGACTGATATTAATTGGGATGATAAATTTTACACATCGCTTAACTGCACAAATAAAATATGTGTGTTTGTTGATTGAAACCCCACACGGGTGTTGAGATGATATCTGATGTACACTAATCCCAATTGTTTAGTGGTATGTCAATTGATTGGTTAACAGGCTATATAAGCGTTAATTATTTATATTTAATGCTTATACAGTTGTAAATTACACTCTAGATGATGGTTGATTGTCTATCATAGTTGTTATATACATGTGTTGTATGAAATCCATATAAATAAAATTATATGGTAATTGACTGTGTTTGATTCCAGTTCAGAAAGAATAAATATTTTAAAATAATGAATATTTTAAAATAATATTCGGTAAAAGATCAAAATCTAATTTTGATGTCCGATTTGGGATGGACACGAAAATATTTAAATATATAAAGCCAGGTTGATTAAATCAACGCCATTTTGATGTGAACGATATTTATATCGATGTTTTTCATTTTTATAATGAATATCGAAAAGGAAGTGATTTCAAAATCTAATGTTTTGAAAATATTATCATTTATATATTAATGAAATGGAATATTCAGTTTTGATTTGAAATTGAATATGAAGTAGAAATCGTTTTGAAAACGAATTTAAAACGATTTATAAAGTACGTTATAAATGGAAACTGATGAAATATATATAATATATATATTATATATATTTAATGGCCTGAATAGAACGCGCCGCGCCGTGACAGTTCGCGAATTTCGGCCATTGACTTCGAATGGACATTACGGAAGATCCGACCGTCAGATTCTTCTAAAATCAGAACCGTTGGTTTCGTATCGAAAAGATCTTTCGAACGAATATTAGAGATTTGAAATCTAACGGGTGGATTTGGAAATATGTCCAAATAAAATTTGGAAAAGGTCGTGCAGTTCGATGGGCATTTATGGAAACCGACTGTACGGGCCTTGATAAAATTATTTAAAATATCAATAATTTCTGTAAAATTATAATAAATGATTTGGAAAGAATTGGGATGAAAAATCCCATATTTGAAAAGATAAAATTATATTTTTATCGAAATGAACTAGTTATTAACTAGAATTGTAATCCAATTATTTTTAAATAAATAAATTGGATTTGAAATGGTTTTAAAAATAACCAGAATTTCCGATATATGAATTGGAATAGTTTGAATCGAAATTATCTACGGAATATTTCATATTGGATTCCGTGATTTTATGGATATTCTAGAGGAATTTGGAAGATATATATATATCGTTATTCCCAATACGATATTTGTCAGTTTCAGAATTTGATATTGAATATAAGCAGATATATTTTCTATTCAGAGCCTTGTATTTAATATCAAATTGGAATTTGGGTCTGTCGTGAATGGTATCTTTAATAATACTGTTCTTAAACCCAATGGAGTTAAGAAAATTAGTAACTAACTGGAGATTAGCTAAGTTGAGTGGTTTCCTGGGTATTGATCTGATGTTGGTTTCGGCCTTCGGGATTAATACTTAGGGAATTGTTCTCTTACTAATTTACGGTTAGAGACTGATGGGATGAGGTCTTCAGTAAAACTGTTCTTAAACCCCATGTGAAAAGAATAAATCTTTTAATTAAGATGTAGAGAAGAATTACCAATTAATTAACATTTAATTGGATTTGAAATTGAATGTGAATTGCGTTTATTGTGAACTGTATTTTTAACGATATTCGTACTTTAACCCAATTACAGTGAAATATGATGTAGAAATTATAAATCTTTTGTTAAGATTTAAAGGAGATTTTCCAAAGTAAAGTTTTCCAATTTAACATATTAAATTGGAATTGAATGGAATTCGATTTGGTAATAATCGAAGTGAGCTTCTGTAGAGGAACACTGTTAATATATATAGAATTTAAAAGGCTTAGCCGCTATTCCATTTATATTATTGATTGGATGTGGAAGTTTATATTGATTATATATATCGATCTGTTTTCCATGAAAATTCCATTGTTAATGGAATGAGATTTTGGGTTTATCGTGAGCGGTGTTTTAAATGACATTAGTTCTTTAACCCAGATAAAGATAAGATTAATTTCTTAACTTTGAATAAAATCATTAACTAATGATTTTTCGTGATTAAAACTAAATTAGAGTTTTATAAAATCTTTAATTAGATTAAAATGTGAATCTGATAACTAAATTTATCAAATTCGAGAAATGATCGAGAATGGAGTACCACCAGTTTTACTCCAGGCAATAGTTAAATCTTTAATTAGATTTGAACGTGAAATGGTAATTGAATTTACCGATAACACCGTGGTGTTAGATATGAAGTATTACCAGTCTTGCTTCATGGGATGAATAGGTTGGGATCGGGAAATAAAATAAATGATTACTTTGGTAAGGATCACTAATCCCGACTAGTTTGGAAAACCTTGATATGGTTTGAAATGATATTCAAAGGAAGATTAAAGAATAAATTTTAAAGAATTTATCTTTGATAAAATTAAGGGGAACCTTTCCCAAAGTATAAGAATATTTGAATAAAAGAATATTCTGAATTGGTATGAGGCATATGTTGTGTTTGTGTAGCACTTGTTTATTATATATGCGAGTTATTTGGAAAGACCGGGTTTATCCCATTCTGATTAACTGAATCGGCGATGAGTCGACGATGAAGACAGTGGTTGAAGACCGGAGGTCTTCACATCGTTTGGATGATTACTGATGCCTTGATTGGGTTGTACACCCAAGACAAGGTAATAAGTGGTGATCGTCCAGACGTACTTGGAGATCGACCGGATATGCGAGGACCTCTCTCCTGTATTGGACATATGGAACGAGGAATAAGGTGCCTCCGGTTTCGTTCAGGCCCAGTACGGACTTGTATGGATGTGTGTCTGACATTGGACTTCATTCTGTGTGATTGATGGACATCAGTTGCATGGCATGAATTGCCAGTATGGCATGCCAAGATGCAAATGATCAAGGCTTCTGTTGAAAAGCAGAGTCTTGTGATTGATGATCAAAGCACGACTTTAATATAGCACAACTTTGTGTATAGCGTTAATTCGCGAGCCTCGCACCCCGGTGTGAACCAGAAACGGGAGAGGACCTCAGGGAGGGCATGCGTTTCATTCTAGCTAGGAGTGGTGTCTGGGTTTTGCACGCCCAAATCTTATGTGGAAGATGGATAGCAAGACGTCTTGGTTATTTCGGTCTCTGTGGAGCCGATGGATGGTTTGGTAGATATACCGACCAGTTTTACGCCCCATAGGGCGGGGAATCGCGTGTTCAGACATTTTAATCCACTCCGTTTGGACAGGCCCTGACGATCCAAGGGTCGATGCGTTATGATCCTGAGATATGGGCTAGATTGTCTCGAAGCGGTAAGGACAATCCCTTGCCTTGGTTCACAAATGGAAATCCAACTTCCAATACGTGACATTTTGATTTGTAGAGCCTAATATGGCGACATAGTGGGATGGGGCACTATGCCTTCTATGATTGATACATTTATATTTGAAGTTGTTTTCATACACTTTACACTATAGTAGTATCAAAATGATTTGTTTGAAATGTACTAAACATGTTTGGCTATTATAAGGTAAAACTCTATCCTCCGGCTTGTGTTGCGTTGTGTGATGGGACCTGAGTCTTATAATAGCTTCATTTTTCCAAAAAGCATTGCGTTGTTTATTCTCATCACTAGTATTCTTGGGAGGAAACCCGTTCCGTGTTATACAGCGTGGTCCCTTGATTTACTTTATTTTTAAAGTAAAGATTTAATAACTGTTTTAGTTCTCACACCAGTCACATGACTGACCTGGAGTTTATTGTTTTAACCTAAACTCTGGATTCCCTTATTTTCCACACGGGCAGCTAGTAGTTGGGTTTGACAGATATTATATTCACAGGATCCTGGTTTACAGTTGGAACTATATTTGGAAAGCTCTGTATCCGTGTATGCCTTCCAGTTGTGTTATGTATTATTTTCTGCTGCGATGTATTGTAATTTAAATCTCTAATATTTTTCTTCTGTATATTATTCATGTATGCTCTGGAATATTCTTGTATTATGATGAAATTGTTGTAATAAGCAATGAAATGTTCTTCTGTTCGTGTTCTGATTTGTCGTGTTCTCATAGCAATCCGTGTTTTCCTTCACGGGGAAGTAAGGGTCATTATAGTTTGGTATCAGAGCTTTGGTTTACAAAGCTCGTGAACAAGACGCATTAGAACCGAACGGAAGAATTTATCAGAGATTGGATTAGTAATATCCAATGGGAATGACTGTTAGAGATTGGATCAGTAGTATCCTAGAACGAGTCCAAAGAGTGTTGTTTTAAAATAAAAATTAAAAGAAAATTTTGTTTTGATGATTTAAACCATTTTATACGTATTTGAATATTTATTTTAAATTGTTTTGGACATACTAGAATATAAAGATTTTGTGTATATGTATGATCCATGTGTATTCGAAGTTTTAATATACTGGATAGATATAGAATCACACTCTAGTCGCCTGGGGATGATTTTGATGATCGTCCGGACATTATTAGAATTTGTGTTCGAGTTTTGAAAAGTGGGATTTCTATATATTTCCAATTGACCGGTGTGAGAACCAAAACTAGATAGGGTCTATTGTTGTGACTTGACATCAAAAATGGATTTTTATTTATGAAAAATATTATGAGTTTGAAACAATAATCCACTAATTGATTGCTGATTGTGTTGTTTGATTATTGGTTTTATTAATTAAAATTTTGAACCATTAAGCCAAATTTAATCAAATGTGGAACTGAATTGAAAATTAGTTGAAATTGCATGCATATACATGTCTATACATTGAACAGGTCATAGCAAGGAGGCTAGAGTAGAGGAATAAAATTGTATGCCCAACAAATAGGTAAATGTTTACAAATTTATTGGGTTTGGATGATTTTATGAGCCGATTGGCCAGTCGCTTGGATTTTTCTTTTTCATTTTGAGATGAGAGGGCCTGTATGGCGGTTTGGGGATTTTCCCGATGTTCCCCGTACAAAGGAGGTTATGGCGAAATTTTTCAAAAATTTAGGGTATTAGCCAAAATTTTGAAGAATTTGAAAATTCTTAGAAACTGAAAAGTTGAAGAATGAAAGCCAGAATGAAAGTTGAGTTGATTAGTTAAACAACTTTCAGCTCCATTCCTTTTCTAGGACGAAAAGATTTTAAGTGGGGGAGAATGTAACAACCCGGAAAATCAGAACCAATTTAAAAATTTTATTTTAGCAATTTTAGTGAATTTTGAACATTTAAAATGATTTATTTTAAATAATAACGACTAGAGATTTATTTTGAACAGAATTAGAACGTATATATTTATATAAATCGAAATTAGAATAGAAATATTTTTTTTAATTATAAAAGGAATTGGAGATGGCGCGGTAGTTTGAAAATTCGGTTTCAAATTTCAAATGAATGTACATGATTCAAAATAAACCAGATTTTAGTGAAACCAAAAATATTTGAATATGCTCGAAAATATCTTTCCAACAAATCTGAAAAATCCAAATTTCATAGTGGGAATAATGAGTTATGTCCAGCTAAAAATTCAGAATAGTCGCTATGGAAATATAGCCCTTAAAAATGGAGATTTTGCAAACGACCTCCTTTTTCGACAAGACCACTTTTGTTGGATAATGTCAAATTATTTCTTGATTCCAAAATTCATAATTTTTGGAATCAATACGTGAGCATGGCGGATTTAAACGCGTTTGGCAATTTCTGTTTGAATTTAATCGACTGGAAAATGACCATTTTTCAAACGGTCTCCAAATTCGATGAAATTAGTTTTGTTAGGACCATATCGTCAATACGAAACTAGAAATAATTTTTTTGGGATTTTTGGAGTCAGTATGTGACCCTGGTAAACTGAAATGTATGTTTAAATTAAATATATACTGATTTATATTTTAATTTCAATGAAAATTGATCGTAGCAGTTTAATTGGCCTTCGAAACATATCCCATTCCGTTCGGGATGGGGGTATTATGCTAAGGACAACAGTCGTTGGGTCTCGTTTGGAGTTCAAAAGGAAGGTCAACATTTAAGAGAATTAAATAAAATAAAGTAATAAATTACATACCCTTATCCCTCTTTAAACCCTTGGTCAAACCTCCCTCCCTGTTAAAAACTATCGCTCCCCCTTTCTTTTATAAAACCCGTCGCTTTCTTCCTCCCTCCCCCTATCAGCACGCCGTCGCACCTCAGCCTGGACGACTCCCTCCAATTCGTCGCCTCCCCGACCTCAACGCGCCCCCCTCTCCCCAATCACCTCCTCCTCTCTCCTCCCTCTCCTCTTCAATCTAATGTTGTGAACCTCCACAAAGCCCCACGCACTAACCCCCAAATCGACTGTCGCCGCCTCTGTTCCCCCACCATCGTTGTTGTGAGCACCTCCTACTCGATCCACGTAGCACCCCCCTTTGGTCAGTCTCCGATGGATTGTGGCGGTGTGATATGGGTGAGGGTACGAACAAGATGGGTTACAACGACTTCGGGTTCATGTGGAAAGAGAAAAACAACAACAACAGTGAGTTTTTATAATTTTTATTTAACATAAAAACTGATTTTTTAAGGTAAAGTTTAGCTTTTTATTAAGGTAAAGTTACGATTTTTATAAAGGTAAAGATACGATTTTTAATTGTATAAAAAACTAATGTTTAGTTACAGTATAAAAATGTGATTTTTAAAAGCGAAAAGATATGATTCTTAAAAGCGAAAAGATGTGATTTTTAAAAGTAAAAAGATATGATTTTGTTTATATAAAATAATTTGATTTCTATAATGCAAACATCGATATAAAAATATGATTTATATATATTTGAAGTAGAAATAAAAATATGATTTTTATTTATATGATAGCGATGTAAAAATGTGATTTTTATCTATATAGTGTTAAAATAAAAATGTGATTTTAAATATATAATCATCATAATAAAAATGTGATTTTTACTATGAACAGCATGAAAACAGATTACGATGGAACAGGGTGAAAGCAGAACGAAATCCAAATAATCGTTCGTTAAAGAATGATGGAGTGGATCCCAAAGGTGAGAACACTCTCACTGAATTCTTTGTACAGTTATTTATTTTATAACTGCATAGATGAATTGCTCTCAATCGTCCACAGACCATGGATGACTTGTTTGGTTGGGTGTTTGGATTGATTTGATTATGTTGTGAAAATGGTTTGTGATGTGAAATGGACTGTATAAAATATTCACATGTTGAAATAAAATATTTTATCGTTAAAAATATAATTTTTAATGTGTAAAAATAAATATTCATTTACAAATCGGACGATTTGTTTATGTACACCTATTTCACAGATATTGATTGAGACGATAAATTTTACACATCGCCCAGCTGCATAAATAAAATATGTGTGTTTGTTGATTGAAAACCAACACGGGTGTTGGGATGATATTTGACGTACACTAATCCCAATTGTTTAGCGGTATGCCAATCGATTGGTTGATAGGCTGTAAAAGCGTTAATTATTTATATTTAATGCTTATACAGTTGTAAATTACACTCTAGATGATGGTTGATTGTCTATCATAGTTGTTATATACATATGTTGTATGAAATCCATATAAATAAAATTATATGGTAATTGACTGTGTCTGATTCCAGTTCTGAAAGAATAAATATTTTAAAATAATGAATATTTTAAAATAATATTTAGTAAAAGATCAAAATCTGATTTTGATGTCCGATTTAGGATGGACACGAAAATATTTAAATATATAAAGTTGTGTTGATTAAATTAACGCCATTTTGACGTGAATGATATTTATATCGATGTTATTCATTTTTATAATGAATATCGAAAAGGAAGTGATTTCAAAATATAATGTTTTTGAAAATATTATCATTTATATATTAATGATATGGAATATTCAATTTTGATTTGAAATTGAATATGAAGTTGAAATCGTTTGGGAAATGAATTTAAAACGATTTATAAAGTACGTTTTAAACGGAAATCGACGAAATATATAATATATTATATTATATATATATATATATATATTTAATGGCCTGAATAGAATGCGCCGTGCCGCGGCAGTTCGCGAATTTCGACCATTGACTTCGAATGGACGTTACGGGAGATCCGACCGTCGGATTCTCCTAAAACCGGAACATTGGGTTCGTATCAAAAAGGGTGTTCGAACGAATATTAGAGACTAGAAATCTAATGGTTGGATTTCGAATTATGTCCAAATCAAATTTGGAAGAGGTCGATGTAAATGCAGTTCGATGGCCGTTTATGGAAATCGACTGTACAGGCCTTGATAAAATTATTAAAAATATCAATAATTTGTGTAAAATCATAATAAATGATTTGGAAAGAATTGGGATGAAAAATCCCATATTTGAAAAGATAAAAATATATTTTTATCGAAATGAACTAGTTATTAACTAGAATTATAATCCAATTATTTTTAAATAAATAAATTGGATTTGAAATGGTTTTAAAAATAACCAGAATTTCCAATTTATGAATTGGAATGGATTTGAATTGAAATTATCTTCGGAATATTTCGATATTGGATTCTGTGATTGTACGGATATTCTGGAGGAATTTGGAAGATATATATATCGTTATTCCCAATACGACATTTGTCTGTTTCAGAATTTGATATTGAATATAAGCCGATATATTTTATATTCAGAGCCTTGTATTTAATATCAAATTGGATTCTGGGTTTGTCGTGAATGGTATCTTTAATAATACTGTTCTTAAACCTAATGGAGTTAAGAAAAGTAGAAACTAACCGGAGATTAGCCAAGTTGAATGGTTTCCTGGGTATTGATATGATGTTGGTTTCGGCCTTCGGGATTAATACTTAGGGAATTGTTCTCTTACTAATTCACGGTTAGAGACTGATGGGATGGGGTCTTCAGTAACACTATTCTTAAACCCCATGTGAAAAGAATTAATCTTTTAACTAAGATGTAGAGAAGAATTGCCAATTAATTAACATTTAATTGGATTTGAAATGGAATGTGAATTGGGTTTATTGTGAACTGTGTTTTTAACGACATTCTTTCTTTAACCCGATTTAAAGTGAAATGTGATTAGGAATTTATAAATCTTTTGTTAAGATTTAAAGGAGATTTTCCAAAGTAAAGTTTTCCAATTTAACATATTAAATTGGAATTGAATGGAATTCGATTTTGTAATAATCGAAGTGAGCTTCTGTAGAGGAAGACAGTTAATATATATGGAATTTAAAAGGCTTAGCCCTTATTCCATTTATATTATCGGTTGGTTGTGGAAGTTTATATCGATTTGTTTTCCATGAAAATTCCATTGCTAATGGAATGAGATTTTGGGTTTATCGTGAGCGGTGTTTTAAATGACATTAGTTCTTTACCCCAGTTAAAGATAAAATTAATTTCTAAACTTTGAAGAAAATCATTAACTTGTGATTTATGGATATTAAAATTGAATTAGAGTTTTAATGAATCTTTAATTAGATTGAAATGTGAATCGGATAACTAAATTTATCAAATTCGAGAAATGCTCGAGAATGGAGTACCACCAGTTTTACTCCAGGCGATAGTTAAATTTTTAATTAGATTTGAACGTGAAATGATAATTGAATTTACCAATAACACCGTGGTGTTAGATATGAAGTATTACCAGTTTTGTTTCATGGGATGAATAGGTTGGGATTGGGAAATAAAATAAATGATTACTTCGGTAAGGATCGCTAATCCCGACTAGTTTGGAAAACCTTCATTTGGTTTGAAACGATATCCAAAGGAAGATTAAAGAATAAATTTTAAAGAATTTATCTTTGATAAAATTAATGGGAACCTTTCCCAAAGTATAAGAATATTAGAGTAAAAGAATATTCTGAATTGGAATGAGGCGTATGTTGTGTTTGTGTAGCACTTGTTTATTATATACGCGAGTTATTCGGAAAGACCGGGTTTATCCCATTCTGAATAACTGAATCGGCGACGAGTCGACGATGAAGATGGTGGTTGAAGACCTGAGGTCTTCACATCGTTTGGATGATTATTGATGTCTTGATTGGGCTGTACACCCAAGACAAGGTAATATGTGGTGATCGTCCAAGCGTACTTGGAGATCGACCGGATATGCGAGGACCTCTCTTTTGTATTGGACATATGTGACGAGAAATAAGGTGCCTCCGGTTTCGTTCAGACCTAGAATGAACTTGTACGGATGTATGTCCGACATTGGACTTCATTCTGCGTGATTGATGGACATCAATTGCATGACGTGAATTGCCAGTGTGGCATGCTAAGATTCAAATGATTAACTCTTCTGTTGAAAAGCAGAGTCTTCTGGTTGATGATCAAAGCACGGGTTTAATGTAGCATAGCTTTGTGTATAACATTAATTCGCGAGCCTCGCACCCTGGTGTGAACCAGAAATGGGAGAGGACCTCAGGGAGGACATGCGTTTCCTTCTAGCTAGGAGTGGTGTCTGGGTTTTGCACGCCCAGATGTTTTGCTTATGTGGATGATGGATAGCGAGGCGCCTCGGTTATTTCGGTCTCCGCGGAGCCGATGGATGGTTTGGTACATATACCGACCTGTTTTACGCCACATAGGGCGGGGAAACGCAGTGTTCAGGCATTTTAATCCACTCCGTGTGGACCGTCCCTGACGATCCAAGGGTCGATGCGTTCTGATCCTGAGACATGGGCTAGATTGTCTCAAAGCGATAAGGACGATCCCTTGCCTTGGTTCATAAATGGAAATCCAACTTCCAATACGTGACATTTCGATTTTGATTGTAGAGCCTAGTATGGCGACATAGTGGGATGGGGCACTATGCCGCCTATGATTGATACATTTATATTTGAAGTTGTTTTCATACACTTTACACTATAATAGTATCAAAATAATTTTTTTAAACGTGCCAAGCATGTTTGGCTATTATAAGCTAAAACTCTATCCTCTGGCTTGCGTTGCATTGTGTGATGGGACTTGAGTCTTATAATAGCTTCATTTTTCCAAAAAGCATTGCGTTGTTTATTCTATGCACTGGTATTCTTGGGAGGAAACTCATTCCGTGTTATACGGCATGGTCCCTTAATTTACTTTATTTTTAAAGTAAAGATTTAATAACTGTTTTAGTTCTCACACCAGTCACATGACTGACCTGGAGTTTATTGTTTTAACCTAAACTCTGGGTGCCCTTATTTTCCACACGGGCAGCTAGTAGTTGGGTTTTGCAGATATTATATTCACATGATCCTTGTTTACAGCTGGAAATATATTCAGAAAGCTCTGTATCCATGTATGCCTTCCAGTTGTGTTATGTATTATTTTCCGCTGCGATATAGTGTAATTTAAATATCTGATATTTTTCTTTTGTATATTATTCATGTATACTCTGGAATATTCTTGTATTCTGATGAAATTGTTGTAATAAGCAATGAAATGTTTTTCTGTTCGTGTTCTGATTTGTCGTGTTCTCGTAGCAATCCGTGCTTTCCTTCATGGGGAAGTAAGGGTTATTAAATTTTTTTGTCAAATTCAACCGGGTATATCTGATGAGTTGGTTGGCTGACTTCAAATGTATCCAAATTAGAAATGCTTGACTGTGAATGCACAGTTAAGTTATGCTTGCGAGTAATAATTAATAAGCAAATTGTGTAAATGATATGAAGTGAATTTATCATGCCTTACGCGAGAATCATAATTTTTATGTGTGTGAGTAATTTAGTGTTATTCAATCTATGATCAGCAGTAAAGCGGTAAGACTTTGGTATGTTGATTCAAATGTATTGGGTTCAATACCCCTGCGTCAGTTACCATTTTTTTTTAAAAAAAGAAAATGATTATGTCCATTTTGTTTCCATGAGATATATATAAAAAATAATGGGATTATCATCATATTTCTGTTTATTTAATAACACAAAAATCAGGTCTGGGCTTGGGCCACAGAGTTGGAATAGTGCAGATCAGTTGATGTCTGTAGCATAGACAATCATAGAGCTGGAATAATGCATGCTTTCATATTAGGATTGGCATAACAGGTGTGCATGTGCTACTGTTGTGATACACTAATAAACGTCCTTTATTTGTAATAGCAGAAAAACTGGGGATCCAAGTATAACAGAAGGTGTATGGTAGGTAGGATGTAGTCACTCGGTTAAAAGTCATAAGTCCTTTAAATTTTCATTTGTTAATTTGTTTTTATTAATATTTAACAGATTTGTCACATATTGGGAAATACTTTTATCTAGTGTTTGCAAAATCCTTGAGATCCCAAAGGACTGGAATCCCATTTTAAACCAACTCATTTTGATTTTGTCCTCAATCTGGATTTAACTTAGTTCAATTGTTGCTACTTTGAAATAATATCGTATCAATATGCTTATTTGGATCTGCAATATGAACCTTATTATTTTCCAGTAAAAGATGGATATGCAGGAAAAAACAAGCGGTTTCTGTTCAAAGAATTAGAAATCGAAGAATCGAAATCAGTTTCAAAACTATAAATAATTCCTATAAGAAAGAAAATCAATGCTTTTACTTGTTAAATACTGAAAAGCCATTCTGATAACCTATATAGAACAGCTTTTAGCATAAATAGGTAAGTAAACATTAGAATACGAATCGTCTTAATCTATAATTCATTGTATAGATCCAGCTTTAGTTTAAATGGTAAACTCATTCAAGAATTTTGAATCCCGTTTAAGCAAGAAAAATGTAGCAGCGTCTTCATCGACGATGACGATATGGTCTCATGAAAGAGTATGGTATAAAGATAAAAGCAGTCTTGCATTTTTGAGGAATGAAAAATGAAATTTATTATCTGTTATGTTGCAGCAATAGGTGGAAAGGGTACGGTGCAAGATAACTGTTATAGGTTGCATATGAGAGCTGATTGTGTAAATTACCATACTATGCTTCTACTAGTTTGGTACATTTTATAATTTTTAAGACCATTTCAAGTGCAATTAATATTGTTTTAGTTCTACGCACTTGCTTCTTTTACAAATCAGTCCTCTTTTTCTTACTTGCAGGGATGGAACGTGGATTTGTAAGTGAGCTCATGTAGTTTGGCTTAGTTGTCAATCCTTTGTTGTAATATGGGTACTTTTGTTGTAATTGTTTGATGGATGATTTTGATATGTGTACGAGTTTGAGATGTGTAATATGGGTACTTTTGTTGTAGCTGTTTGATGGATGATTTTGAGATGTGTACGAGTTTGAGATGTGTAATACGGGTACTTTTGTTGTAATTGTTTGTACTATTAAAACTTTATTAGAATAAAATTGTTGAAATAATTTTATTTATTTATTTTATTCTATGATGATATATGATAATGCTGTAGCAAAGAATAATTTATATGTTGTAGCTATTTGTTTTTTTTTTTTTAACTAACCTACAATGAATAAGTGATTTATTGCAATAGGGCTTTGTTGTTGCAAAAAAACTACTGCAACTGACATTTAGAGTTGCAAAAAAGCTATTGCAATAGGCTATTATCGTTGCGAAAAAGTTACAGCAACGGGCAGTATCACTTGCGAAAAGGATCCGACTTTTTACAACTCCGGCTACACCAATAGGCGTGAGCCTGTTGCAATTGGTCTACTGCAACAGATATTGCCTGTCGCGAAAAGTGTTTATTGTTGTAGTGACATCCTGCCACTTCTCTGCTTTATCTCCGCTACGCCATTTTGCACCTTCGCCGAAATAAAAAACGCTAAGCGCTTTAACTGCACATGTTATTACAACACTAATATTTAGAGTATTACCTGAATTTTCATTTCGTCATTTTGACTTCTGACGTGTCTACTATTTTCCGTTTTGTCATTTTGAACCGTGAACAACAGGAGACCCAAGGATAAAGAATCCCGTCATGTGCATTTGGAGTGCAATGACTATAAGTGCATAACAATAAACACTTTGCCGTTGTAAATTATAATGGCAACGTATTTATCGTTATAAACGCATAACTGCGAACTAAGGACGACGGAGTGAACAAACCACACTAATTGCTTCATGGTTTGTTTGGCAACTGAACAAGTCATTATCGGTTGCGACCTATAATCCCAAAAGAATTCAAATTATTCAACACTGGAAGCTACATTAATAGTCACTTCGACCATGCGCATATTTTTTACTCTTATGTTTTTAGCACAAGTTTTGATTTATGAGCAAATAAAGTAGTAAAGCCGGACCATGTAGATTGATATATATCCACTATGATCTAGCCCTCACAGATTCACCATGATAGAAGCCTAAATTTAGGTTTTAACAGAACTCTGTTATTGCTTAACCATTACAGTTCCATTAGAAAATTCTAATTAAACTAGACTGCTTGTCACTTGTGAACTAGACTATGTGCACGGCTGAAGCTGGATTACTTTTGTAGAATTTTCCTCTTGTGAATCCAACTAAATAATCTTTGGACCTTTAATCATTTATTAATTTCGGATCTACCATCAGTGTAAAGGTTGGATCATCCCTAGATTTTGTGTGTGTATACACGCGCACATACACATCAGTCATTCTCATTAAATTCTAAATCTTCTATATTTTTCACCAATTTTTTTGTTAAGTTTGTCTTCCTACCTATTTTCCCCTTATTATATTATATATATATTTAGTCCTTTGTTTTAAGTCCAACATGTGCAAAAATTATATTGTAAGCCTTACGCATAGCACAAAGCGGATTTATTTTATGTTTAAACTCAAATACGATCCACTAGAAAATAATAAGAAAATTCATACGCTTTAAAGTTGATTGGTCGAATATTTGTGCTAAACCACAAATTGGTATAAACAGGTGGGTGCCAAGTACAATGAGCCAAAAGTTGCATTAACAAATTGAAATAGTACCCATGATGCAAAGCATGATGAGTCCGAGTTTGTTCACCCTTTATCCACAAACGTGAACATAACTCTCGGATCCCATCGGTGAAAATCAGGGGGTCCCTCTGATTTTTTTTATTTCAAAAAAAAAATCAGAGAGACCCTGATTTACACTAATGGAATTTGAGAGTTATGTTCAAATTTGTGAATAAAGTGTGAACAAACTCCTACTAAAGCATGATGAGTCAAAGCCTGATGCTAATTAACATCCTTAATGAAATAGAACAAAGCAAGGCCTACCTCATGTTGACCAAAAGGTGATGTTGAACCGAGTGTTGGCCCATTGTCCAGGACTTGGTAACAAGTTACAAGCATACGTTATTTAGAAATGGTTTTATGATATGCCCATGAACTTTTAAATGATTCATGCAATGAGCCATGTCATATGTAGCTGTTAAAATATATGCTATAGTTCATTAACCTGACGAACAAATAATCATATGGAGCAGCTATTATATTATAGACACCTTGTCCAAGTCTTTTCTCATAAAATCATTAGCGCTGCAATCAATTTGATATTTTCCACTAAATTATTTAGGATTGCAACCGCTTAATTCTGAGAGTAGGGACAAAGAAATAATCTCCCTTTCGTCCATACCCTTACGTCTGTATTTATAGGGATTGAGAGGTACGGCATGGCTAACATGCTTCACTACCATGCCTTTCCGCATCATCCCCCGTCCCAGTGGCATTTGACATCATGCTTCACTTTGATGATCAATGACATTCCTTTGTGTAACACCCAGTAAAATCCACCTTAAACATACATAAAACACAGAAAACTTAAAAGACTAAAAGATTTATAATAGAACAAAATGTGGAAATCTAATGTTTTTAGAATTTAACTACGAAAGTTATACCATTGCGTTTGCGGCGAGATTTTGATCCGTTTTAAATAAATAATGTTAAAAATAGAGCCTGTATAAATTTTTTTATCAAATAATTTAAGTTTTCGAATTTAAAACAATTAAAGTTTGAAATTTAAATTTGAAATGAATAGAAAGATTGTCCAGATTTAGAATTCAAATTTGAATGTGTGTATATATATGTATATATACAGTCAATCAAAGGATTAACATTAAAACATCAATCAACAATTTATTAGCATCAACAGTAACTAAAATGTGTGCAATAGTGAAAACCATCGCTCCAAGATGAAGGGCAATTGACCGTCCCTGTCTATAGAGGTTGATTAGTACGTCAACCGCTCCAAGCAGGGAAGGTTGATCGTTATGTGTGTTTGGTTGGGTGGCGAATATGGTTTTCTAGGGAAAAACTTTAAGATAGTGATGTTGTTTACTATTCAGAATTTATTTCAAGAATTTGACGGCTCGTATTATTTCTAACATCTATAAATAAATCCCCAAACCCTAAATCTAAATCACAAGGTCTATGGCCACGCTTTCCATTTCTACCTCTTCTTTCTAATCATGTTTAGAGTAAGGTTAGTTTTCTCCTTCATCCTCTTTCCATCTATTCTACGTATTTATATTATGAATCTAGCGTTTGTATATGAAGACAAATCTCTCTTATATGCATGTATATATGAAACTAATTAAAAGGGAGGGAACTTGGATATGACTCTTGAGATAACCAAATCCAAAGAGGGATTCTTTATAGGATTGGACATAACTTTCAATCTCTAAGGCTGTGAGTGGGATCTTTACCATTTCTCTTTTATTTATAATTATTTCGTTTAATTCTAGAATTTTGTATGCGTAAAGGATCTTAAGATTATAAATAAAAATCCAAAACACCCTCAAAACACTATTAATTTCGGAAGTGTCAATTTTTTGTGTTTATGTGGATTTTTGTTATAGATGTACACTGAAAGCGGTTTTATATTCTTCTAAATCTCTAGTAAATCTAGTATATTTTACTTTCCTTCTTCCATTTATATAAAACCCTAGATAAACAAAAAATAGGAGAATTGGGAACAGTAAGCATAAGCAAATAAAATCCATGTTTTATTTATGAAATAACAGATTTGAGGAATATAAAATACATATGGTTCAAATCCTATATATTTGTCTAGAGACCGTAGATTTTTTTTGAATATTAAATAAAACTAGAAGATAAATTATATAAGTTATTTGCAAATAAATCTCTTTTTATTTACTGAAATAATAAAAATGTAAAGTTACAAGTCTTATTTTGGTATATATTAATTGTTGCCCTACTTTCATCTATAGAGCAAAACATTCTATTCTTGGATATTTTGTGATGTTTGTGGATTGTAGGTAAGAGACTTTTAATTCTATAATTTCACGGAAATTGACAATTCTCACGATTAGTAAGTTATTTCATGTATGCTAATAAGTGTGTAATTATACTTGCTTAATATATAGTGTAACCTACATATAATAAATACATATCAAATGCATAGTAATTAGGTTATTCAATTTCGTAACTAAATGCCCCCATTAGAAAACTATGTGTATACAAATATATGCTTCTATGTTGTGTTAGTAAATAGCCTTTACTTCATATTAAATGCCATATGGACGCATGGTTATCCCCTTCTTGTAGTAGAAATCCGCCTAGATAACTTAGCTACCAATAACTACTAAATTGTAATGTTAGATGTTTTGTGCCATAGGCTATTCAGCGTGCTGAAGACCTAGTTTGGGGCAAAGTATTAAGTGATTGATCCACATTTAGAGGTATTAAGTTGTCAGGATTCACCTCTTTCATTATGGATTTGTCCTAAGGAGCATGGGCTATAGTTATGGGACTCGCCCTTATTAGGTATTAAGAGATCGACGGGTCCACTTGTCCCTAATAAAAGCATTAAGTTGTCACATATATGAGTTAGGTAAGTCTTCAGGAGTTGTTTGCTTCCCTACAAGTTAGTAAAGTGACTATATAAGCGTCCGTCTCAGGATAGGTTAGTTAAGTGTCGCCTGACAAGTAGGATCCGCCTACCTACAAGAAGAATTAAGTGTCTAGAAACGAATAGTTCTAGCTAGATAGTTACGTGGCGTCTGCTTGTGGTAGGACAGTAAATGACGAGATGTCGCCCTTATTTCAGGGAATAAGTGGTTGCATACAATCTCTCGCATTATTTTATAAGATTGTAATTATGGTTTCTACTCGAAATTAGGTATCAAGTAGTCGTAGGGTCCGCCTCTTTCCAAAATATATAGATGATAGTAGACAAATTTCGTGTTTGTGTGTTAATGTCACAGGCATACTCTTGATAGTATTAATAATGCCTAATATAGGTAAATGGGATAAACTCAAAGATTTTATTCATAGGAACTTGTCGTTCTGACCCCTCTTTTTAACAACACAAGATAAGTTAGATGCTCTTGAAGGAAAAGCTGAAAGATAGAAGACATGACATTGTTATTATTGTTATGCATGTAATCATTATAGATACCATGTTTATGTTTCTGTAATAGTTGTTGTGCCAAACGCCTTTATTCTGGTTTTATGAAATGGGTATACTATTTATTAGTTATTGTATTTCATTAATCCACTGTGAGATATGATTGTATTAATATGGCTCATGATACTGTTTCTAGAATCAAATGACTCTTCTTAGGATGGTTCTAATTTATGATGGGCCTTTTCGATGTCAAAATTTAGGCCTGTTTCAAAGTGGATTGTTAACTTTGCTATCCGAGCTAGGTTACCTAATCATTAGGGAGAAATTTACATATGAAAGGCATATTTGTTATTTGAAAGAGGTTTTAAATATATACAAATATACATACACACACACCCATAAGACATACACTTTTACGCTAGGCAATACATTTTCCATTTATTATTGTCATAAATACTATCTTGGAAATTTGCACTAAAAGTTATCGCTTACAAATAGTAGATATTGCTGGGTATGAACCCCCGCCTAATCAAGGGAATCCTAAACTAGAGAGGGTTTGCGGTGTCCCTGTGGTTTAAGAAGTACCTCAGAACCGTTGAATAGGTCCTTATTACTCCGGGTATTGCAACGGATCCTATTGCCCCCTCCCCCCCCCCACCCCGTTGATGCAGCCCTTCATTTTTAAAATTTCCCTCAATTATGCGAAGACTTCGTGAATATATGCGAAAAGGTTTCTACAGATCAGAAGGATTCTTGTAGGCTAAAGCTTGGCTAATTCAGTGTGACCAAATATTCAAAGTATCTAGTTAGGAAGATCAACTTACGAGGAGGATATCAGCGTGGCACTAGGAAGAAGAGGCATTGGAGTGGTAAAGTTTAGTATTTAAGGAGAACAGATGAAGGACATTGTCTTAGGATGAGATTAAGATGATATTTGAAGTAAAATTCCTTACAAATGTTGAAGTGAGTTTGCAGATGAAGAATTTCATTTACCACAAGCAAAAGGACTCCACTTTGATGCAGTACATCACTATATACACAGAATTGCAGTGTCCGAAAGAGGCTTAATTAATACATCCATAAATAAGGCTTTAATGTCCGCAAGAGAATAGAATTCCCTTTTAAGAGAGACGTTTCTTGCACAATTTCCCTTCGTAGCAACGTTTTAAGTGTTAATTGAAAATTCAATTATGTACAGGCTGAAGATGAAAGTAAGGAGGTGAAGGAGGAAAAAATATGAGCATAATGCAAAGTAGAGAGAAATCAAGAAGGGAATCCAATGGCTCGAAAAGAAGAAAATAAATGGGAAATTTAAAAAAGAAAATAGGATTTTCCATAGATGTCATGAGAAAGGCCATTAGGGTAATGATTGTAGAGTGAATCCGATGGCGGAAAGTTTCAAAAGGAAGTACTTTCACTATAAAGAAGAAGGACATCGAAAAAAGCAATGCCCAAAACTTTCTAAAGGAGGATCAAGTGGACATAATTATGCTTTGGAAAACTACCCCTCTCACATACCAACTGCCAAGAGAATAAGGAAAAGCTACTTGGAAGTACCACTCTTATTTTTGAAGTTTTTGTTCGCACCTTGTTCGATTTTGAGGCATTATATTCCTTTATTGCTAGGAATGTGGTAAATTTCTTATGTCTCCTTATTCCAATCACCAACAATCTGATAGTGGCATCTATCCCTATTGAGGTTCGACATAACTTTCACTACACTACACCAAAACAACAAATTTGGCACACCAAGATGTAGAGATTTGATACGGATTTAAGTCGTATCAAATCTGCTACTGCTTATAGCCGTATCAAATTTTCTTTTGCAATCCGCACCAACTTCAACCCCTTGAATCTAGCCATACATCTTCAAACCTCTAGATTAGTTAGATTTGATATGGCACAAATCATATTTTCGCGGCTCCCCCTGCTATTTTTTCATTTCTGATTAACATTCAGGCCGCATAATATTAAATTTCAGTACTAGGGTTTCAACTTCTCTCATGAGAAAGCAATGTCTCATTGTTCTTCAGCAAACAAAATAAAATACCGCTTACTGTGGTCCTCTTTATTCTAAGAAATATGGACGATGGCTCATTTAATCTAATGATTTGTTTCTCATGGCATTTGCTCCTTTCCCCGCAACTCATGACATTGCGACTTCAGATACCAAGAGATACATCCATGGATATTACTTGTAGAAGATTGAGTTTTGTATTCGATTTCATATCTGTAACACCCAATATTTTTAATGACACTAAAAGAGGATAAATTAAATTATAATTAATTTAATATTCAGAATTAAGGAAAATGGACTGCGCCATTGAAATTCTGGTCAAGATAGACATTTGGTTTTCGTAAAACGGACACGTATGAAGAAGTTATGAGGGATTTAAGTTTGTATACGCGCGGAAAGATTATATATACACATGAGTTAGATATGAGTCAGAATCTTATCCAAAACAGTTCGAATTCAAAAAATAAAAAGCAGCGGCAGAATTCCTGCTCTAGGGGGTCGATCACCCTAGAGGGGTGTCGACACGAGGGTCGACCCCCTTTAAGGGGTGTCGACACTTCGTCCCACCCACAGGGGTGTCGACACCCCTAGGGCTGATGTGGCAGTCGGTTTCAGAGGGTCTGGCAGCTATATATACGTGGTCATTTCTCTTGGTTTCTTCATTGAGAATTCATGGTGGCCAAACTCTACCGGTATCTGAACTGACATGGATCTGTTATCTTCTATCATATTTACAAATCAGATCTAGAGATTCAAGATCCGTTCTTCTTTTATTTTCTAATCCTAACACTGTGAGTTTCTAGTTGCTTTTAGATTTGAATATTTAAAAGTAAATATGACATGACTATGACTTGAATTTGTTCATACGCCTAGATTATATCAGATCCATTGTAAATCATGAACTGAATTGGTTAGGATTTGGATCTAAATCTCCATCTTGTTGGATCTATTGTAACTTTTGTGGCATTCTATGATGTGGCTTGACCTTATTAGTCTTAGATCTATTTTTAATTATTGATCTAAATCTCTATCTTGTTGGACCCATTATGGCATTCTATAACGTGGATCTTGACCTTATTTGTGTTAGATCTAGTTTTAACCATTGGATTTTTATCATGTGGACATCTAAATTGCTAACCAGATCTAGTTTATCACCTGGTGCTTGTCATATTATATCTAAACAAGTTGGACATCTAAATTGTTAATTTATATCTTATTATGCTTGTTATGACATCATAGTTATGTTAGAACCAATTAACTGCCACAAGTTAATCAGATTTATGCTTATATGTCCACCTTGTCACCATGCTAGTTTGTGTTTATGCCAAAACAATCACCTTTGTCATATTCCCATCACTTTTCCCTTTTTATTGTGTATGACTAGGCTACTTTCTAGTCTAGATGCCGCCAAATATATGCGAATGCGTTAGTTAGGGAACAGGGGAAATGTGGTTAAAATTGGCAAAATTTATATAGTGTTTATATAAATTGGACATATAATTCAAATTGGGTAAAATGGGCATTAACACCTATAAAGGTATAGGTTTAATTAATTGACTAATTAATAATGATTGCCCAGTATTACAATTAGAAATTGTAATGGCGTTTATGACATGAGGTTAGGCTGCATTAGTGGTGGAAGTCTGCCCGGACCCGGCCGGCATATCCAGCAACCACTAGTGTTGAACCTAATATGAGAGGTATAAGTGCACAAATACGAATCGGGTTAAGACACGAGGTTAGACCCAACTGTGGAATAAGACCACCCAGACCCGACTGGCATATCCAGCATCCACAAGTTGTAGGCCTAATGTGGGAGGTCTAGCCCATTATAAACCATAAATGGACATGGTAATAAATTGGACTACTTAACCAAATCTAATCCATAGGGATTGTATGATTGTGAACTAAAGATAGGGTTAAGTAAAATTGATTGGATAGTGGATGGGCTAAGAAAATCTGGAAGGGGTGGGTAATATTTACATATAGACCCACAAACTTAACCCGATAAGGTTATGTAACTAAAGACACCTAGTGGTATACATAACGGGAGGAAATAATAAAATTATGTAATTAAAGACACCTTTTAGGGTAAGTATAACTTGTAGAAATGACAGGGTTATGTAATTAAAGACACCTAGTGGTATACATAGCCAAAGAAAACCTAGTGAGGATATAAGACAAGGGGAGAGCTTGTATCATATTGTGCGGGATCCGTTTCATCCAGTAACCCAGAGTAGGTATCAAAACATGAACTCCGTACCAGGTCGAAGAAGGGGCACACTTACTGGACTGATTGTAAGAGATCCAAATGTAGGGGACGGTGTGGGCGGCACAAACTGACCAGGCCATGTGCGTGCATGAGCCGGGCAGAAGGGGATAAGACGACCGCGAGTCCTGTAGATATGGGGATGTGCACATCAGCGAGGGGTTGCCACTTTAGGACGTGATACATCCTACGGTGGGGTCGGCATAGAGTATATATGCGGATTAGGGAGACGATCGATAGGGTAGCAGATAGGATACATTTGGATGTATGCCTAAGTCTACCACTTATAGTGGAAGGGATCATCTCATTTTGGTTATACTAGTAATAGTGCAGAGTAATCGTTAGAAAAAGCATATACACCTTATCCTATCTACCTTGTCACACCTGCCATTTATGCAGTGATCTCTCTTATCAACTTTATATGCCTATCATGCTACTTTTATTTATTTACTTGCTAAAAGTAACTAGACTCGCCAAACTTTATGTCTGACCCTTTTGTTTCCTCTTCTTTCTTCCGTCCCCCCAAGGTTCTCAGGGAGGAAACACTCAGGCTTAGTCAGAACTCAGTTATCATCTTGCTAGAGCTGTTTTCGAAGTATGGCTCAAGTTCTTATCCCTACTATGACTTAGCTCTTTTTCTTGGGGAATTATATTATGCTTTTTATATTTATGTACTCTGATGGTACAAGATAGAAGTTATGTTATTATGATGGTTTTTGTGACTTATGGTATTTTGGACCACGATGTATGATTTGTGTTTGAAATAAAAATTTGAATTCCGCTGCTATCTTATTTATATCTGTCTTGTAATATTCTATGTCCGTCTACCTATAATGCTTCATGAAACTTAATGCATTCCCTTTGTGAGGGACATTAACGGACGTAGGGTGTCACACTTAATATCAGAGCTGAAGGTTACCAGATTGGATAAAGTTTTTGAAAATTGTTTCCAAAAAGGTTTTAAAAGAAATAATTTTCAAAAATATAAGTCTATTTTGAAAAGCATTCCCCAAAAAGCCATACGTAATATCCCTTCCGTCCTTTGTCTAAATCTCTTCCTTTTCCTTTTTCAGCATGTCTCGGGAACAAAACATTGCTAATATCCCAGAGGGCGTCACGATACCTAGATGGTTCCATAGGTATTTGGAGGTCACGGCACCTGACGAAGGCCAAAGAAATGTTCCTCCCCCAGCTGCACCAGTCATTTCTCCTCCTCCTCCTCCAAGAGCAGATGATTTCGCTATGATCTACAAGGTCATGCTATGGGAGGGAAGCCGTTCCATGGGAATGAGACATTCGTAAAAGAATGGAATTGGCTCAAGGAGATCGAGGACTTGTTCGTAATCTTTGAAGTAGAGGATAGAAGGAAGATTCAGTTAGCTGCTTGGCTACTGAAAGACGAAGCCTCATTTTAGTGGGAAGTCACCCAAGCTGGACGTCCAGTGGAAACTTGGGAGGATTTTAGACAGATGTTCGAAATGAAATTTCTCTCGCAAGCTGAGAGAAGCATGCAGATGGAGAGATTCTAAGCACTCAAGCAAGGAAACTTGACGGTGAAAGAGTATATGAACAAATTCAACCAGCTAGCAAGGTTCGGATTAGAGTTGGTGGATATGCCGCACAAAAGGGATTTGTGATTTGCTAAAGGGCTGAATGAACCCCTTCATGGGTTAGCCATGTCCCATATTCCAATGGAGGCGTCTTTTGAAAAGCTTCTCGATATGGACCTAATGCATGAGGAAGACATGGGAGAAAAGAAGGAGGTAAAGGCGGAGGAAACATCGCAAAATAAGAAGGTATGGCCCAAGAAGGGGCAACATTAACAATAACAACAGAAGAAAGGTGGAAAGAATGACAAGGGCAAGGATAAGAGAAAATGTCACAATTTAGGAAAGATGGTCACTTGGTCAAAGACTGTAAGCGAAGGAAGAACTCTTTCCACCATTGTGGAGAGTTCAGACACTTTGCTAGGGAGTGCCCGAAGAAACATGGATCACAGGGACAAGGTCAAAGGGCAGGATCTTCTGGAGGGCAGGTGCATGCTCTTGCAGTCAGTGCTCCTGATAGTAGTAGAAAAATTACCGTGGAAGGTTTAATTTCTCTTTCAAACCATCCTATTAGAACACTTTTTGATTCTGGCGCTTCACATTCATTTATATCTAGTTCTGTGGTTGAATCTCTACACTTAATTACTAGTATGGTAGTGGCTTCCATAGTTGTTTCAAACCCTATTGGTGGTTCGGCTCATTTATCTATGATTTGTCGGGGGTTTGAAAATATCTATGTTAGGCGCAGAGTTTGAATGCGATGCGTATGTGCTCGGGTTTATAGGCTATGGGTTGATTATAGGAATGGATTGCCTTACCATGTATGGTGCCATTCTAGATTGTGAGAGGAGGGTCGTTAGACTTCTGACTTGTCATGGAAGGACCCTCGAGATTTCTTGTGACCCACAAGGGTCGGTTATGATTAGTTTTCTAGAGTCTCTTGATGCATCTATCGATGATCTGCAATCTGTTCCAGTAGTTCGGGATTATTTTGATGTTTTTGATGAGGTACGGGGTAACACCCCACCTCCGCTAGGGTCACTCACAAAGGGAATGCACTAGTTTTGGTGGAGTATTATCTAGGTAAACATACACAGAGATATCACAAGGCAGAACATAAATAAAGCAGCGGTAGAAATTAAAAACCAAATTTTTATTACTTTCAAGAAAAGAGTCAAAACCCCATATATCCAAGGTACAAATTATTCCATTACATCAAGTTCCAAATAAAGAAGCATAAACTTAAGATAACAGAAGTAAATTATTCCCCATAAATAGCATAAGCAGCCATAGCATAGCCCAAGACCAAACCGTACATGAGCTGTCAGAAAGCAAGCTAAATCCAAGCTAAGAGCTAGTGTTTCCTCCCTGAGAACCTGGAGGGGGGAACGAAAGAAAAAGAGGCGAAAGAAAAAGGGTCAGTCATAAAGACTGGTAAGCCCTAGTGACTTTCAGTATGAAAACTAGTAAAGGTAACATGATATGTGAAAACTGGAATTAAATATAAGGATGATAACAGAACTAGTAGGATAATTAAGATAACAGGATAAGTCATGTCTAGCATCGCATATTCGAGATTCACTGCACCAACTGTACTAGTGTTCTAACCCATGTAAAGTATTAATCATGAAATGATCCCTTGGCCCAATATCATGAAGTGACCCATTACAGGGTCCTACGGTACGATCTACTAATCGATCGACTCCCTACAAGTTCTAGCTCGTCATGTGTCTGTGTCATACGGCCCTATCCTGAAATGTAGTTACCTGTGCTTGGTCCACCATAGGGTGTATCAAGTCCTATGGTGCCAACCACCGACACGAATCAAGCACGCACAGTGTAAATCTACGGGTGCCTAATGCCTGCTTTTTCAACTCCGTACTACGTGCACGACCATAGTCCGCCTGAACCTACAATGGCGCACTTACTCAGCCGTCGTTCTGGTCGCTTACAATCAGCCCAGTAATCGTGCCCCACCCTGCCTAGTCCTAGGGTATCGTGATACATCTAAGTGGGTTACTACTGAAAAGGACCGCGTAACTAGGGTTTCTAATGGGTTAAGTGTTGTCATTCAAATTCGTGACTTAACCCTATCCAAATCATGTATCAAGTTGGTTAAGTGTATTCGAGTGGTTCATGACTTAACCCTATCAAATCATCGTGTCAAGTTGGTTAAGTATATTCAAGTGGTTCATTACTTAACCCTATCATGTGGCATTAATTCATTAATGCACCCCAACCTCTCACATTAGACTAACTGTTGTAGTCACTGGATTCGCCGGGCTTTTCCGGGCAGATTTACACCATAACATAGTCTATCCTCGGGTTTTTCGTGCGATATTACCAACTACCCACATTGGATCCTATTGTTTGCAGTCACTGGATTTACCGGGCGGTTCCAGGCAACACTGCAAACTCAACCCAACCTCGAGTTGGCCATTTTCAAGTTTATCTAATTGTCATGCCCACGTTCAAGTTTTCATGTCAAAATTCATGTCGAATTTTCATGTCAAATCGTGTCAAATTCATGTCCATATCCAGGTTCAAGTTATAACAACGTTCATGTTCACAGTCAATTCATGTTTTATTTAGTCTACTCAAATCGTATTCCCATCGCACGTAAGTTCGAATCGATACAAATAAATCTAATTAGGGAATAACATAAAAAGGGACGGGTATAAGGTGGCAAAAGTGATTACTAGCATAGCATGGTATGACTTGAGATAAAGGATTATAACATTACTAGCATATGGAATATTGGCCTCAAATATAAAGATTCCAAATCTAGCAAAATAAGGTACTAGTCAAGATAACAGTTGTCATAAGGTGATAGTATAGTCATGGTAACGATTGACATAAGGTGATAGTATAGTCATGGTAGCTATTGTCAAAAAGTGATAGTCATAAACTTGTGACTAATAGCAGATTCAACATGATAATATGAGGGGTTTTTCTTTTTGATTTACAACATGAATAGGCCCCAAATCAACGTCATAGTAATATCCAAGAGTCAAGATCCAAGATGAACAAGAATGGATGTAAAACAGTCATCATACATAGGTCCAATTTCAATTTACATCATATTCATAGTACATTTACAGTTTAAATCTGAAAACAAATGGGGCTTACAGATCGTGGTTCGAGAATTAGAAAAAGAGAGTCGATGTTGAATCTTTATATGCTTAGTCAAGTCCTAACAGAAATCCCCAAATCAGCAATTCTCTTAACGCAGTCTCAACGTAGAAGAAGTAGTCCCTTTCTCAAACTTTTCAACCAGAATTAGAGCAGCATAAGGTCAGAAAGAATTTTGTGTAGAGAGACTAGTGTTAGGGGCTGTATATATAGGGTCAGGTCAACGAATGTAGACAGAAACGAGGCCAGAAACATAAAAGTGAATCAAGCTTCAAAAGTGGGCTCGGTCACCAGGTCGACCCCCAGGTTGACACTATGGTCGACCTGGTCCTGGGTAGGTCGACTAAATAGTCAACCCCCAGGTCGACCTGGTCCTGGGCGGGAAATTTCCCGCCCAGTCCATTCTGAGGTTTGAATTTCGAATTTTGAATTCGAATTGAGCTGTTTTGAACTTGAAAACTTCTGAAAACTTCGAAAGGTCATAACTTGGTCATACAGACTCAGATTTTCGAAAACTCGGACTCGTTTCCAAGCAGAATTTTGGGACGAACGTAATGGCATAACCCGTTTCCCTTGATTCTTATTTAAAAATTAATTCTGCCTTGATTTATGGTTATTACACGTTATAAAAACTCGGGTTGTTACATTTTCCCCCCCTTAAAGGATTTCGTCCCCGAAATCTCTAAGTTAGGGAGGATGTGTCCTACCATCCATCATCCATCTACTCAAAGCATCATCCACAGGCAACCATTGTCCTTAAAAGCTTTATAGTGCTGTATGAACATATGCAGAAAGTGTGTGTATATGTACTTATCTAATGCAAAAGATCAGGTGGTTACTGATTTAGTAAACCTCCTTAATGCAAAATATGTTAGTGTAATGAATCCAACATGTATGCAGATTCCTAACATAGTTTATAATCTTTACATGAGTGCACAAACATTCATTCATTTGCAACATCCAAATGATAGCATAACAAGTTCCATCCATGTACAAGTATAAGCACTCATGCATATGCAACATGAAAATGTGACTGAGCCGATCTAGTGCCTAATGTGTGTCATGCATCCACTAGCAACCACTTGCAACCATTTGCAAACATCAACCATAACATGTTTCAATCACATGTTTACATCCATATGGTTCTACCTAAGGTTCTCAAGATAAGATTGAGAAGATAACAAGACAAACGTAGGTAGTAGACGCATGATACGAAAAAGGTTTTCAAGTTTAAAGGAAAAAGAGATCGAGAATGTACCCTCAAAAAGAAATGGGTAAAGCGCGCGTATCTTCTCTTCGGTTTCCCAAGTTGCATCTTCTTGGGCTTCACTTCACTGCACTTTAACTAGCTTGACTTCTCGATTCCTTAGCTTCTTAATCTCCGTTCCTAAGATACGAATCGGAACTCGCCTCAATGTTGCTTCTTTTTCCACTTCTACGTCTTCAAGGATGCTTGGCTCAACCACTTCGGCTGACTCATGCAAGCACTTCCGGAGATGCGAGACGTGAAAGACATTGTGTACTCCATTCAGTTTCTCGGGTAAGTCTACCTTATAGGCCATCCGTCCAATCCTATCAGTGATGGGGAACGGTCCTACGAACCTTGGTGCTAGCTTTCCAACTGCTCCAAAACGAACTACATTGCGTAACGGAGAAAATTTTACAAAGACCATATCTCTGACTTTGAACTCTAGGTCTGTCCTTCTCTTGTCCGCCTAAGATTTCTGTCTATCTTGGGTCATTTTCATCCGTCTTCGTATCAACTCAATCTTCTCAGAAGTGTCCCTTATCATGTCGGGCCCAAGTATAAGTCTATCTGTCGTCTCCCACCAACAAGTTGGCGATTTGCACGGTCTTCCATACAGGGCTTCGAACGGTGCCATTCCGATGCTAGCTTGGTAACTATTGTTATATGAAAACTCCACGAGAGGAAGATGGTCTTCCCAAGTACCACCAAAGTCAAGAATGCATAGCCTTAGGAGATCTTCTAGTACCCTATTTACCCTTTCGGTTTGTCCATCCATCTATGGGTGATAGGCCGTGCTTAAATTCAGTCGTGTACCCATTGCTTCTTGCAGACTATTCCAGAACTGGCTAGTGAAAATCGGGTCATGATCACTAACTATACTAGAAGGAACTCCCTGCAATCGTACTATCTCTCGAAGGTAAATAGACGCTAGCCCTGATGCAGTCCTCTTGCTTTTCACCAGAATGAAGTTAGCACTTTTCGTGAGTCTATCAGCTATGACCCATATGCTAGTATTTCCCTTCCTTGACCTAGGCAGTCCATCCACGAAATCCATCGAGATACTCTCTCATTTCCATTGTGGAACCTCCAAAGGATATAATAGCCCACCAGGCTTCTTCGACTCGGCCTTTACTTGTTGCCACACCATGCACTTCGAAACGAACTCTACCACATCCTTTTTCATTCCAACCCAAAAGAAAATGCGTTTCATATCCCTGTACATCTTATCCCCTCCGGGATGTATAGTCATCTTCGAGTGATGCGCCTCTTCGAGAACTTTCCTTACTAAGTCTCCCACTTGTGGGACACATAGTCTTCCATCGCGCCTTAGCCATCCCTTGTCATCTATGGCATACCTACTGAGGTGACTTGACGTCTCACTCCTAATCAGCTTGTCCATGATTTCGACTATTTGTGGGTCTTCCTTCTGTGAAGTCCCTACTTGATCTAGAAGTGTAGGTCTTAACTCAAGAGATGCTAATGTAGCAGTCAATGACTCAACAGCAGGTGTAAAATCAAAGGTTGCTATAAACTCAAGGCTTTTCCTTTCAACAAACAAGGGGCTCAAAGTCAACCTTTTTCTACTTAGCGCGTCCGCCACCACATTACCCTTGCCAAGGGTATAAGCTATATCGAAGTCATATGATGCCAAGAACTCCATCCACCGCTGTTGTCTCAGATTCAAATCTTTCTGTGAGAAGAGGTACTTAAGCGATTTGTGGTCGGTATACAGCTCGAACCTCTCCCCTAGAAGATAACGGCGCCAAGCTTTAAGTGCAAAAACAATCGCGGCCAACTCCAAGTCATGCGTGAGAAAGTTTTTCTCATGAACTTTAAGTTGTCTACCCCCGTAGCATATTACTCTTCCTTCTTGCATTAGGACAACGCCTAATCCCGTGCCGCACGCATCTGTGTACACCGTAAACACCTTGCCTCCGTCAGGTAATGCCAAAACTGGGGCTGTGGTGAGGGCTCTCTTAAGTCTCTGAAAAGCAGCATCACATTCTATATCCCATGTAAAAGCTAGGTTCTTCTTTGTTAACTTAGTAAGAGGGGCTGAAATCTTAGCGAAGTCCTTAATGAACTTCCTGTAGTAGCCTGCCAAACCGAGAAAGCTCCTCACCTCCATTGCATTCTTAGGAATTTTCCAGTCTTGTACCGCGACTATCTCTGCGGGGTCCACGGCTATGCCTTGCTTAGAAACTACATGTCCAAGGAACCGAACTTCCTTCCTCCAAAAATGGCATTTGGAGAACTTAGCCTTTAACTGGTGTGCTCTAAGTGTTTCCATGACTTCCTTGAGATGTCTAGCATGCTCTTCTTCATCTTTTGAGAAGATCAAAATATCATCCACGAAAGCTACCACAAACTTGTTAAGGAACTTCCGAAACACCCTACTCATCAAATCTACAAAGTATGCGGGTGCATTCGTTAACCCAAACGGCATGACGAGCCATTCGAAAAACCCATATGGAGTCCTAAACGCAGTTTTGTCAATGCTATCCTCAACCACTCTAAGCTGATGGAATCCTGTGGCTAGATCGAGTTGAGAGAAAACAGATGCTCCCACAAGCTGGTCAAACAAATCGTCGATTCTTGGTAGTGGGTGCCTATTCTTCTTTGTCAGCTTGTTTAACTCATGATAATCTACGCATAGACGAAGCGATCCATCCACCTTAGTAGCGAATACCACCGAAGCACCCCATTCAGAAATGCTTCGCCTTATGAAATTTTTCTCAAGCAACTCATTAACTTGTTTACTGAGCTCTCTTCTTTCTCGCGGGGCCATGTGCCTAACGGGAAATGAAACTGGCTTGGCATTATCAACAAGATAAATTCGGAAGTCTATCTTGCGTTTAGGAGGTAACCCCCTCACTTCATCAAAGACATCTGGATATTCTCGGACCACTCTTACAGATTGCAAATTATCGTCGGACGAGTCAAGGGGTTCAAGATAACCCAACATGACCGGACCCTTAGGGTTACAAGAAATTTCAAGGGTATTACCAAGGCGAGTCATGAGCCTCACTATCCTTTGTTCACAATCAAGAATAGCTCCATAATCGGACAACCAATCTATACCTAGGATCAAACCGTATCCCATAAATCCGAGAACATAAGCATTACTCGTGAATTCTACACTTAAGATAGAGATCCTCAAATCCACACACATCATAGATAAATGGGCGGAGCCCCCATTTGGATTTGAAACTATAACGGGATTCTCAACCAGACTAGTACTTAGGTGCAGATTTTCAACAATATTAGAAGAAATAAAAGTATGCAATGCGCCAGAGCCAAATAAGGTTCGAATAGGAAAGTCAGAAATGTAAACAAGGCTTTCTACGGAAATATTACTACCTCGGTCAAGAGCTGGAGTGGTGTTGAGAGCATGCAACTGCCCTCCAGAAGTTCCTGCTCGCTGGGTCAACCCTTGCCCCTGTCCTTGCTTCTTAGGGCAATCCTTGCTGATGTGTCCAGTATCTCCACAATGGAAGCATTCACCCAACTCCCTCTTCTTCTTTCTACAGTCTTTAGCTAGATGTCCAGTAATACCATAGAAGTTGCACTTCCTCGTCTCACGTGGTTTGTTGTTGCTCTTGTTATTCTTGTTATTCTTATTGCCCCCTTCTTGGAGTTAGCTTTATTATTCTGAGTCTCATTAGGCTTAACCTCCTTCTTGTTATTCTTGTCTTCCTCATGAAGTAGAGCCATATCCACCAAGCTTTCAAAGGTCGCCCCTATGGGTATATGAGTTATGGCCAAACTGTTTAGTGGCTCGTTCAATCCTCGAGCAAAGCGTACAGCCTTTTTCTGGGCTGTGTTGACCAAATCCAAACCGAACCGAGCAAGCTGATTAAACTTATTCACGTATTCCCTAACAGACATGTCCCCGTGCTTGAGTGTTAGGAACCTCTCCATCTGAAGGTTCTCTTCTGCTGACGATAAGAATTTTAGCACAAACCTCTCTCTAAAGTCTGCCCAAGTCTCAACTGGCCTGGTAGCATTGGTGACTTCCCACCAAAATGCAGCTTCCTCTTTCAACAACCATGCTGCCAACTGAACTTTCCTATGGTCCTCCATATCAAAGATAATAAAAAAGTCTTCAGTCTCCTTTAGCCAGTTTTGTGCCACAACAAAGGTTTATGTTCCAACGAAGTTCTTGCTGCCCATTACTTTAAAGTCTTTGCATATTTTGGCAAAGGCGGTACCAGGAGGAGGAGGAACCGCGACCACTGGGGGAGGAGGAGGGATGTCTGCCGTCCCCGCGTCGTTGGCCCTGGCTTCTAAGTACCTTCGGAACCATCCAGGCACGGGTATTCCCTCAGGAAGGTTAAGATCAGCCATGCTGAAAAACGAAAAGAAAAAGATTCAAACGAGTAAACAAAGGAAAGTGCTAATGGATTCTTGGGGAATAGCCTTTTTAAACATAAAACTTTTCTTGAAAAATGCTTCTTTATAAATGGGTTTGAAAATAGTTTCAGAAGGTTTTTAAAACTTTTTGCCCAACCTGGTAACCTTCTGCTCTGATACCAAATGTAACACCCCACCTCCGCTAGGGTCACTCACAAAGGGAATGCACTAGTTTTGGTGGAGTATTATCTAGGTAAACATACACATAGATATCATAAGGCAGAACATAAATAAAGCAGTGGTAGAAATTAAAAACCAAATTTTTATTACTTTTAAGAAAAGAGTCAAAACCCCATATATCCAAGGTACAAATTATTCCATTACATCAAGTTCCAAATAAAGAAGCATAAACTTAAGATAACAGAAGTAAATTATTCCCCATAAATAGCAGAAGCATCCATAGCATAGCCCAAAACCAAACCGTACATGAGCTGTCAAAAAGCAAGCTAAATACAAGCTAAGAGCTAGTGTTTCCTCCCTGAGAACCTGGGGGGTGGGAAACGAAAGAAAAAGAGGTGAAAGAAAAAGGGTCAGTCATAAAGACTGGTAAGCCCTAGTGACTTTCAGTATGAAAACTAGTAAAGGTAACATGATATGTGAAAACTGGAATTAAACATAAGGATGATAACAGAACTGGTAGGATAATTAAGATAACAGGATAAGTCATGTTTAGCATCGCATATTCGAGATTTGCTGCACCAACTGTACTAGAGTTCTAACCCATGTCAAGTATTAATCATGAAATGATCCCTTGGCCCAATATCATGAAATGACCCATTACGGGGTCCTACGGTACGATCTACTAATCGATCGGCTCCCTACAAGTTCTAGCTCGTCATGTGTCTGTGTCATACGACCCTATCCTGAAATGTAGTTACATGTGCTAGGTCCACCATAGGGTGTATCAAGTCCTATGGTGCCAACCACCGACACGAATCAAGAACGCACAGTGTAAATCTACGGGTGCCCAATGCCTTCTTTTTCAACTCGGGACTACGTGCACGACCATAGTCCGCCTGAACCTACAATGGCGCACCTACTCAGCCATCGTTCTGGTCGCTTACAATCAGCCCAGTAATCGTGCCCCACCCTGCCTAGTCCCAGGGTATCGTGATACATCTAAGTGGGTTACTGCTGAAAAGGACCGCGTAACTAGGGTTTCTAATGGGTTAAGTGTTGTCATTCAAAATCGTGACTTAACCCTATCCAAATCATGTATCAAGTTGGTTAAGTGTATTCGAGCGGTTCATGACTTAACCCTATCAAATCATCGTGTCAAGTTGGTTAAGTATATTCAAGTGGTTCATGACTTAACCCTATCATGTGGCATTAATTCATTAATGCACCCCAACCTCTCACATTAGACTAACTGTTGTGGTCACTGGATTCGCCGGGCGGTTCCGGGCAGATTTACACCACAACATAGTCTAACCTCGGGGTTTTCGTGCGATATGACCAACTACCCACATTGGATCCTATTGTTTGCAGTCACTGGATTTGCCGGGCGGTTCCGGGCAGATTTACACTGCAAACTCAACCCAACCTCGAGTTGGCCATTTTCAAGTTTATCTAATTGTCATGCCCACGTTCAAGTTTTCATGTCAAAATTCATTACGAGTTTTCATGTCAAATCGTGTCAAATTCATGTCCATATCCAGGTTCAAGTTATAACAACGTTCATGTTCAAAATCAATTCATGTTTTACCAAGTCTACCCAAATCGTATTCCCATCGCACGTAAGTTCGAATCGATACAAATAAATCTAATTGGGGAATAACATAAAAAGGGACGGGTATAAGGTGGCAAAAGTGATTACTAGCATAGCATGGTATGACTTGAGATAAAGGATTATAACATTACTGGCATATGGAATATTGGCCTCAAATATAAAGATTCCAAATCTAGCAAAATAAGGTACTAGTCAAGATAACAATTGTCATAAGGTGATAGTATAGTCATGGTAACGATTGACATAAGGTGATAGTATAGTTATGGTAGCTATTGTCATAAAGTGATAGTCATAAACTTGTGACTAATAGCAGATTCAACATGATAATATGAGGTTTTTTTTATTTACAACATGAATATGCCCCAAATCAATGTCATAGTAATATCCAAGAGTCAAGATCCAAGATGAACAAGAATGGATGTAAAACAGTCATCATACATAGGTCCAATTTCAATTTACATCATATTCATATTACATTTACAGTTTAAATCTAAAAATAACTGGGGCTTACAGATCGTGGTTCGAGAATTAGAAAAAGAGAGTCGATGTTGAATCTTTATATGCTTAGTCAAGTCCTAACACAAATCCCCAAATCAGCAATTCTCTTAACGCAGTCTCAACGTAGAAGAAGTAGTCCCTTTCTCAAACTTTTTAACCAGAATTAGAGCAGCATAAGGTCAGAAAGAATTTTGTGTAGAGAGACTAGTGTTAGGGGCTGTATATATAGGGTCAGGTCAACGAATGTAGACAGAAACGAGGCCAGAAACATCAAAGTGAATCAAGCTTCAAAAGTGGGCTCGGGCACCAGGTCGACCCCCAGGTCGAGACTATGGTTGACCTGGTCCTGGGTAGGTCGACTACATAGTCGACCCCCAGGTCGACCTGGTCCTGGGCGGGAAATTTCCCACCCAGTCCATTATGAGGTTTGAATTTCGAATTTTGAATTCGAATTGAGCTGTTTTGAACTTGAAAACTTCGAAAGGTCATAACTTGGTCATACGGACTCCGATTTTCGAAAACTCGGACTCGTTTCCAAGAAGAATTTCGAGATGAACGCAATGGCATAACCCGTTTCCCTTGATTCTTATTTAAAAATTAATTCTGCCTTGATTTATGGTTATTACACGTTATAAAAACTCGGGTTGTTACATACGGGGCTTACCTCCAAGGTGCGAAATCGATTTCCACATATATCTGGTGGACAATGCAAAGCCAGTTGCATTACCAATGTTCCATATGGCTCCAATGGAAAGGAAGGAGCTGAGTAAGCAAGTAGGGGGGCTACTTGAGAAGGTTTTTATCAAACGAAGCATATCTGAATGGGGTGCTCTAGTAGTATTCGTAACTAACGCAGATGGTTTGCTTCGTTTATGTGTTGACTACACGGAGTTGGATAAACTCACTAAGAAGAATAGGCACCCGCTTCCGAGGATTGATGATTTATTTTATCAGCTTGTTGGTGCCTCGGTATTTTCCCAGTTAGACTTGGCGATGGGGTTTCATTAGTTGAGGGTAGCTGAGGACAGCATAGATAAGGCTGTTTTTAGGAGTTCAGTTGGTTTCTTTGAATGGCTAGTTATGCCTTTTGGGCTGACGAATGCACCCGCCTATTTTGTTGATTTGATGAATAGGGTGTTTCGTGAGTTTCTAAACAAATTTGTCATGGTCTTTTTTGACGATATCTTGATCTTCTCCAAAAGCAAAGAAGAGCATTCCCAACAATTGAGAGAAGTTTTGAAAACTCTCCATGACCATCAGCTTAAAGCAAAGTTCTCCAAGTGCCATTTTTGGAGAAAGGAGGTGAGATTCTTAGGGAATGTGGTCTCCAAAGAAGGGATAGGTGTAGATCTCACAAAGGTGGTTGCACTTCAAAATTGTTAGACTCCTAAAAAAGCAACCGAGGTTAGAAGCTTTCTTAGGTTGGCAGGTTATTATAGGAAGTTCATTAAGGACTTCTCAAAGATATCAGCCCTTATCACCAGGCTAACAAAGAAGAATTTGTCGTTTTCATGGGATATAGACTATGATGTTGCTTTCCAACGTTTGAGGAGGGCACTTACGACTGCCTCATTCTTGACTTTGCCCAATGGGAACAAAGTGTTTACAGTTTACACTGATGCACGTGGTACAGGGCTTGGTGCGGTTTTGATGCAAGAAGGGAAAGTAGTGTGTTATGGGGGTAGACAGTTGAGAGTTCACAAGAAGAACTACCCCACCCATGATCTAGAGCTAGCTGCCATAGTATTCGCGCTAAAGACGTGGTGTCATTATTTACTTGGAGAGAAGTTCGAGTTATACACCGATCATAAATCTCTCAAGTATCTATTCTCATAGAAGGATCTTAATTTAAGGCAACAAAGGTGGATGGAGTTCTTAGCTTCTTATGATTTTGAAATTGCTTACACCCCTGGCAAGGTAATGTGGTGGCTGACGCACTAAGTAGGCAGAGGATGGCCTTAAGTCCTTTGTTTATGGAGAGGAAAAGCTTGGAGTTCATATCAACTTTTGATTTTAGACCCTCCATCGAGATTTTCCTGATTTTTTGCATCCTTCGAGATACGACCAACTTTTATGAATCAGATAGGAGCTTTGCAACAAGGTGACCCATAGATTTTAGACATCATGGAAAAGCTCAAAAACAGGGAGACTTCTAGTTACCTCAATAGATATTCCATAGATGAAAAGAGTGGTTGCGATGAGATGGAAGGCTCTGTGTTCCTCAAACTGGAAGCTTGATAAAGGCAGTCCTAGAAGAAGCCCACCATTCTATGATGACTATTCATCCAGCTGGTGATAAGATATACAAAGACATGAAAAGGTTTTTTTTTGGGGCTGGGATGAAGAAAGATGTGGCAGAGTTCATTTCTCATTGTTTATTTTGCCAGCAAGTTAAAGCTGAGCAGAAGAAGCCCGGTGGTTTACTTCATCCTTTGGAGGTTCCTCAGTGGAAATGAGAGAGCGTCTCTATGGATTTCATAGATGGTTTGCCTAGATAAAAGAAAGGCAACACCAGTATCTGGGTTGTGGTAGATAGACTCACTAAGAGCGCCCACTTTATTCCAGTTATGAGCAAGAGGATGGCATCATGGTTGGCAACAATTTATGTTTGTGAGATAGTTCGTCTTCATGGAGTACCTTCCAACATCGTGAGCGATCGTGACCCCATCTTCAACAGTGAATTTTGGAGGAGCTTGCAAGAAGCGTTAGGTACACAGTTGTGTTTGAGCACCGCTTATCATCCTCAGGCCGATGGGCAGACGGAGAGGGTGAACAGAATTGTAGAGGATCTTTTAAGGCTATGTATCCTAGGCTTTGGAGGGACTTGGGAAGATCACTTTCCTTTAGTAGATTTTGCCTATAACAACACTATCAATTCAGCATCGGCATGGCACCCTTTGAAGCATTGTATGGACGACACTGTATAACTTATTGGTGGGAATTTACAGAAAGATTTTTACCTAGACCAGATATGGTTAGGGAAATGTCCGAAAAGATTGGCCTCATTCGATGGTAGATGAAGACAGCTCAGGATAGGCAGAAGTGCTATGCAGACAAGAGAAGGACTGACATTGAATATAAAGTGGGAGACTTAGTTTTTATCAAAGTATCACATTTGAGGAATGTGCTTCGCTTCGGATCGATAGGGAAGTTGACACCTAGGTTTATGGGACCATTTCCCATAACCGAGAGGATTGGCCAAATGGCCTATAGAGTAAAGCTCCCAGAAAATATATTTGGCATTCATGATGTTTTCCACGTTTCTCATCTACGGAAGTGCCTGCATGAGACAGTAGAAGTTGTTGAGCCAAATGTATTGGAAGAGGTGGAAATGGAACGAGAGGCGACAGTCAGGCGAGTCCCTGCCTGTATTCTTGGATCAGAAGTTAAGAAGCTACGCAATAAAGAGATCAAGTTGCTAAAGGTTCAATGGGAGATAACCCAGAGAATGCGACTTGGGTGACTGAAAATAATATTCATGCTTCATACACTTTCCTTTTTGAGGGTATGTTCTTAACTCCTTTTTTCTGAAGTTTTATTTGTGCTTGTTTCTATCAATTGAATATATCTTATCTGTACTATTTTCGACCTTTAGATGTGAATCCTATGGATGTAAACATCTGTTTGAGACATGTTAAGTTTGATGGATGCAAGTGGATGCAAGTATTTGCTAGTGGTTTCCTGTGTATGCATATACACACACAATTAGGCACTAGATCGGCTCTATCACTCTCATACTACATATGGATGTGTGTGCATTTTCTTTTCTTTTATGGATGGAATTGGATGTATCACCATATGGATGTTGCATTTGGACGAATGAGTGTGCACACATGCACGTTACAATAGGAATATTTGCATACATATTGGATCCATGGCACTAACATACGTTGCATTAAGGAGGTCAACTGAATCAATAGACCGCCTGATCTTTCACATTAGTGTTGGGACATATACACAAACCTTTGCATATATTCCTATAAGCATTAGAAAGTTTTAAGGACAATGGATGCATGTGATTGGTGGATGAGTAGATGGATGGTAGAATACATTCTTTTTAAACATAGAGATTTCGGGGACGAAATCCTTTGAGTAGGGGAGAATGTAGCACCCCGTATTTTTAACAACACTAAAAGAGGATAAATTAAATTATAATTAATTTAATATTCAAAATTAAGGAAAAAGGACTACGCCATTACGTCTGTCTCGAAATTTTGGTCAAGATAGACATTTGGTTTGCGTAAAACGGACACCGTATGAAGAAGTTATGAGGGTTTTAAGTTTGTATACGCGTAGAAAGATTATATATATACACATGAGTCAGAGATGAGTCAGAATCTTATCCAAAATAGTTCGAATTCGAAAAATAAAAAGTGGCGGAAAAATTCCCGCTCTAGGGGGTCGACCCACATAAAGGGGTGTTGACACCGGGGTCGACCCCCATTAAAGGGTGTCGACACCAGGGTCAACCCACCCGCAGGGGTGTCGACACCCCTAGGGTTGACGTGGCAGTCGTTTTCAGAGGGTCTGGCAGCTATATATACCTTGTCGTTTCTCTTATTTTCTTCATTGAGAATTCATGATGGCCAAACACTGCCGACATCTGAACTGATCTGGATCCGTTATCTTCTATCAACTTTGCAAATCAAATCTAGAGATTCAAGATCCATTCTTCTTCTATTTTCTAATCATAACACTGTGAGTTTCGAGTTGCTTTTAGATTTGAATATTTAAAAGTAAATACGACATGACTATGGCATGGATTTGTTCATATTTCTAGATTGTATCAGATCCATTGTAAATCATGAACATACGACATTCTGAATTAGTTAGGATTTGGAACTAAATCTCTATCTTGTTGGATCTATTGTAACTGTTGTGGCATTCTATGATGTGGATCTTTACCTTATTAGTGTTAGATCTATTTTTAATTATTGATCTAAATCTCTATCTTGTTGGATCCATTATGACATTCTATAATGTGGATCTTGACCTTATTTGTGTTAGATCTAGTTTTAACCGTTGGATCTGAATCACGTGGACATCTAAATTGCTAACCAGATCTAGTTTATCACCTGGTGCTTGTCTTATTAGATCTAAACAAGTTGGACATCTAAATTGTTAATTTAGATCTTATTATGCTTTTTATGACATCATAGTTATGTTAGAACCAATTAACTGCAACAAGTTCATCAGATTTATGCTTATATGTCCACCTTGTCACCATGCTAGTTTGTGTTTATGCCAAAACAATCACCTTTGTCATATTCCCATCATTTTTTCCTTTTTATTGTGTATGACTAGGATACTTTCTAGTGTAGATGCCGCCAAATATATGCGAATGCGTTAGACAGGTAATAGGGGAAATGTGGTTAAAATTGGCAAAATTTATATAGTGTTTATATAAATTGGACATATAATTCAAATTGGGTAAAATGGGAATTAACACCTATAAAGGCATAGGTTTAATTAATTGACTAATTAACAATGATTGCCCAGTATTACAATTAGAAATTGTAATGGCGCTTATAACATGAGGTTAGGCTGCATTAGTGGTGGAAGTCTGTCCGGACCCGACCGATATATCCAGCAGCCACTAATGTTGAACCTAATATGAGAGGTATAAGTGCACAAATACGAATCGGGTTAAGACACGAGGTTAGACCCTACTATGGAATAAGACTGCTCAGACTCGACCGCCATATCCAACATCCACAAGTTGTAGGCCTAATGTAGGAGATCTAGCCCATTATAAACCATAAATGGACATCGTAATAAATTGGACTACTTAACCAAATCTAATCCATAGGGATTTTCTGATTGTGAACTAAAGTTAGGGTTATGTAAAATTGATTGGATAGTGGATGGGTTAAGCAAATCTGGAGGGGGTGGGTAATATTTACATATAGGCCCACAAACTTAACCTGATAAGGTTATGTAATTAAAGACACCTAGTGGTAAACATAACCGGACGAAATAATAAAGTTATATAATTAAAGACACCTTTTAGGGTAAGCATAACTTGTAGAAATGATAGGGTTATGTAATCAAAGACAGCTAGTGTTATACATAGCCATAGAAAACCTAGTGGGGATACAAGATAAGGGGAGAGCTCATATCATATTGTGTGGGATCCGTTTCATCCAGTAACCCAGAGTAGGTAACAAAACTTGAACTCCGTACTAGGTCGGAGAAGGGGCACGCTTACTTGACTAATTGTAAGAGATCCAAACGTGGAGGACAGTGTGGGTGGCGCAAACCGACCGGGCCATATGCGTGCATGAGCCGGGTAGAAGGGGATATGACGACCGTGACACCTGTAGATATGAGGTTGTGCACATCAGCGATGGGTTGCCACCTTAGGATGTGATACATCCTACGGTGGGGCCGGCATAGAGTATCTACGCAGATTAGGGAGCCGATCGATTAGGGTTGTAGATAGGATGCATTTGGACGTATGCCTAAGTCTACCACCTTATGGTGGAAAGGATCATGTCATTCTGGTTATACTAGTAATTGTGCAGAGTAATCGTTAGAAAATCATATACACCTTATCCTGTCTACCTTGTCACACCTGCCATTTATGTAGTGATCTCTCTTATCCACTTTATATGTCTGTCATGCTGCTTTTATTTATTTACTTGCTAAAAGTAACTAGACTCGCCAGACTTTATGTCTGACCTTTTTTTTCTCTTCTTTCTTCCGCTTCCCCCCGCCCACACCTGGTTCTCAAGGAGGAAACATTCAAGATTAGTCAGGACTCAGTTATCATCTTGCTAGAGCTGCTTTCGAAGTATGGCTCAAGTTCTTATCTTTACTATGACTTAGCTCTTTTTCTTAGGGAATTATGTTATGCTTTTTATATTTATGTACTCTGATGGTACAAGACATAAGTTATGTTATTGTAATGGTTTTTGTGACTTAATGCATTCCCTTTGTGAGTGGCATAACGGACGTGGGTGTCACAATATCATGTTTTGATATTGTATAAAATTGACCCATATTCATTTTAGTGACATGGTAGCGATAAATCGAAGGTTCATCAGCAAAACCCCAAATTTGAATTTGTAAGTGCAATGGAATTGGACTTAGAGGACTCGATCAAGGCATTCTTGGAATATTTCCTACCATTGTTTCTTTGGATAACAGGAAATCTAAAGGTGAACCATTTGCTGGACATCGACAAACTCGGGTAGCAAAGCAGGTTCAGGTTATCATTTGGATCTTTTTTTGTTTTCCTAATTTGGATTCGGTTATGTGATAGTATGAGATGACCCGATTTCCCGTTCACACGGAAACAAGGTTATCTTTGGGATATAACACAGAAACATAAAATAGCAGAACAGAATTAAATAAATACACCAGATATGAACAACAAAATATACTGGATAAAAGTAATCATCAGAGTTACACAGTATACATGATCTTACTTAGTACAAATACAGTTCAGCTATACATAAATGTCTACAGCGGAAATAAACAAAATATGTACAATAGGAGCTGAACAGCATAAAAAGAAATAAATGATAGAATCCATCTTCAGCTCCAGCTATCCAGAAAGAGAACCAGCTAAACCTGAATACAAGGCTGCCCGTGTAGAAAAAGGGGCACCCGAGTTTGAAAGTGAAACAAACTACGAGTCAGTCATGGGACTGGTATGAGAAATCCACTCAACACATATATAATTGGCTAATCATAGGACCACGCCACTTTCGTGGAACGGGTTTACTCCATTGGATCGCCAGTGCTTTAAAACAAATCTTTCTTTTAAACATCGCTATGCTTTTTATAAAAATGAAGCCATTATAAGACTCAGTTCCCATCACACAATGCAACGCAAACCGGAGGATAGAGTTTTACCTTATAATGGCCAAAATATGTTTGATACGAATAAAACAAAGGCATTTGATTTTATTGCTAGTGTCTATATGTTTTGAAAACAATTTCAAATCATAACTATCAATCATAGACGGCATGGGTACCATATATCATGTCGCCATATATATATACAATCAAAACCGCACGATGTCGTATTTGGAAATTGGATTTCCGTCATGAACCAAGGCAAAAGATAGTCCTTACCGAATTCGAGACGCTCTAGCCCGCCCCTCAGGACCCAGACTCAGGTGGGCCCTTGGAGCGACAGGGCCGGTCCACCGATGTGGATTAAAATGCCTGAAAATGCGTTTCCCCACCCTTTGGGGTGTAAATGAGCCAACGAATGACTCCATCGGACCCGGATCGTCCGATCAAACCGAGGCGCCTCGCAACAGCAACAACCACATAGGTGAAAAGTATATAAATGTCAGGGCTGGTAGGTCACTGACACCACCCTAGCTAGAAAGAAACGCATGCCCTCCCTGAGGTCCTTCTCCCGTTTTAGGTTCATACCGGGGTGTGAGGCTCGCGAATTCACGTTATACACAAAGCTACGCCACACAGGCGGTGCTTTGATCATCACCACAAGACTTTGCTTTTCAACAGAAGCCCTGATCACTGCATCTTAGCATGCCACACAGGCAATTCATGCCATGCGACTGACGTCCATCGATATACAACCTCTGAGCTCGTACGTCTCAGAGAAGGGCGTTAAGCAAAAGAATAAATTCTCCGCCGCCAAACAGATGTATATTTAACAGAGATCAATCAACACAGAATAAAATCCAATGTCGGACACACAGTCCATTTACAAGTCCGTTCTGGGTCTGAACGAAACCGGAGGCACTAAATACCTCGCAAACCCTTCGATCAACACGTACGTCTGAATGATCACCACTCATTATCCATATTTCGGGATGCCTCCCAATCAGGACCTCGGTTACCATCCAAACGAGGTGAAGATCTCCGGTCTTCGACCACCGTCTTCATCTTCGAATTTCAATCGTCGGTCAATTATTCGAAATGAGAATTAACTCGGCCTTTTCAAATAATTCACGTATATTTAGAATTTCAATTCGATTTATTTCAATGGTTAAATTATTCGACAACACCAATTTTGTTCTTTAATGTAATTTTCACACCAAACACATTCAACCATCAAATATCACATAAATCAAGCAAATTCAGTTTATTTCCATTCCATATCGCTTATGATATTTTATAACTATTTATCGCTATTTTTATTTATTTTAAAATAGCTAATTTATTCAAAACGACGCTTCGGGCCATAAGGCGGCCGTGGCGCTGTTTTTCTTCAGATTTGATTTACACATATCTGAAAATCTAACTGTTGGATCTTCACAAAATTTACATCATTAGAAAGGTCTTTTCAAAACGAACCCAACGGTTCCAGTTTCGGGAAAATCCGACGGTCGGATCTCCCGGTACAATCGTTTGAAATTTCGATTTCAAAATACGAACTGCAGCGTCGTTATTCGATTAAATATAATTATATATATATATATAAATAAATATAATCGTTTCTGGCACTGGTTTTCTTCAGAATTGAATTAAACATTCCAGACAATCCAACCGTTGGATTTTAACAAGGTTGGTGCCGTTGGAAAGATTATTCCAAGGCGAACCCGACGGTTGAGGTTTCGGGAAAATCCAATGGTCGGATTTCCCGCACTAGTCGTTTGAAATCACGGTTTCAAAATACGAACTGCACGGCTTCGTTTCGTTTTAATTTTATTTATATTTATATATTTATATAAATATAGTTCATTCAACAATTTCAATATCGTTTTCACTTCATATATTTTTCTAACACCTTAAATTTTGGAAAAATTTCGCCATAACCTCCCCTGCACCGGGAGCATCGGGAAATCGCAAATAGCGTTCCCGGTCTTTTAATCTCAAAAAGAAAAAGAAAAAGCCAAGCGGCTAGCCAACAGGCTCAAAATCATCACCCAAACAAATCAGTAAATGTGTACCTATTTGTCGGGCACAAAATTTTATTCCTCTTCTCTAGCCCTTTTGCTATAACCTGTTCAATGAATATTGCATGTACATATATATACAGTTCTTATCATTTATCAATTTCTATTCGACTTCATATTTGATTTCTATTTGGTTTAAAAACTCCATTCATTCTAATGTTACATAAATAGGTGCAAATCATTTCATTAGCTAATTAATGAATATTTCAACTCATATATGTTTATTTTGAACAAGTGGCTATTTTTAACACTTCACATTTCAACGATTTATGCATACAATAAAAATGTGATTTTTATTGTAAAACAATTCATTTCAAAACACTATTTTTCTATATAGTTCATATAGTCGATAAAAGGTGATTTTTATTATCAAACAATTTATTTCAAAATATGAATACCATTCAACACATGAATTTCTAATCAACGAATGAATATCAATTCAACACATGAATGTTTTCTATGGTTTCTATATATAGATAAAAATGTGATTTTTATTATCGAACAATTTATTTCAAAATATGAATACCATTCAACACATGAATTTCTAATCAACGAATGAATATCAATTCAACACATGAATGTTTTCTATAGTTTCTATATATAGATAAAAATGTGATTTTTATTATCGAACAATTTATTTCAAAATATGAATACCATTCAACACATGAATTTCTAATCAACGAATGAATATCAATTCAACACATGAATGTTTTCTATGGTTTCTATATATAGATAAAAATGTGATTTTTATTATCGAACAATTTATTTCAAAATATGAATACCATTCAACACATGAATTTCTAATCAACGAATGAATATCAATTCAACACATGAATGTTTCCTATTCAATGAATAAATATAGTTTAAGCAAATGAAAATAATTCAAACACACAAATATTATTCAAAATTTCGGCAGCATAACGGCAGGGTAGTTACACCGGCATCGTCCCTAGTACGGCTCCTCGCTCTACCTTAAAACCTCGCGGTTTTTGACAATGGGGATCATGCATCTAGTTCGCACGCAGGCGGCATGTATATATTTTATTTCATTTCCACAAACTAATCCTATGTGGTTTCAACCAAATATTTCTCAACCACAAATGGGTATTTTTCAACCACAATCAACCAATATCAATCACAAACAATCCCAAACAATCAATCGCTATCAATCAATTTTCACAACAATTTCAATCAATAAATATCGTCCATGGTTTGTGGACGAGGGGCGTGTATATATATATATAGATATTTATATATAGCTATTCACTTTTATCTCAACACATATATAAATATTTTTAAATCAGAAATCTCACCAATAGCTATCCAACTGCATGACACTTCCTTAGAGAAATCTTCGGCTTTCTGTCGCTTTCACCCGTATTCTCTACATATGTAAAAATCGAATTTTTACTATGTTATTCAATATATAAAAATATGATTTTTACTTCGACTTTCAATATATAAAAATCTTATTTTTTTCTTTTTAAAGTTCAAATCCTTTTTCTCTTTAAAGATTAAACCTTTTCCCTATTTAAAGTTTTTACCTTTAAAACAAATCAGTTTTTATTTTTAAAACAAATCAGTTTTTATTTCTAAAACAAATCAGTTTTTATTTCTTAAAACAAATCAGTTTTTATTTCCTTTTTTAAAAAATCAGGCTTTATTTCCTTTTAAAAATCAGTTTTTATTTCCTTTTAAAATTCAGTTTTTTATTTCCTTTTAAAAATCAGGTTTTTATACTTTTTAAAATCAGGTTTTTATACTTTTTAAAATCAGGTTTTTATACTTTTTAAAATCAGGTTTTTTATACTTTTTAAAATCAGTTTTTTTTTATACTTTTTAAAATCAGTTTTTATATGTATAAAAAAAATGAGTTTTAACTTCTTATAAAAATCAGTTTAAACTTTATATAAAAATCAGTTTTTACCTTTACATAATTCAGTTTTTAACCTTTCTAAAAAAACAGTTTTTACTATTTTAAACAAATCAGTTTATAAATAAAAAAAAACAGTTTATAAATTCTAAAAAAAAACAGTAATTAGTTTTTGCAAAACAAAATTAAAATAAAAATAAAATAACCCTAATCGCTCACCTCAGGCTGCGAAGAGGGAGGGAAGAAGGAGGCGTCGGCGGAGGCTTCGAGGGGGGGTGTTCGATGGTGTCGGCGGCAGGGCTTCAGGGGGCTGCTTCGATTTCGTCGCGAGGGGTTCGAATGGAGGAGGGGTCTTTGATAGTGAGGGCGGCGATGTCTTGAGGGGGGCGGCGATGTCTGGAGGGAGGCGGCGATGTCTGGAGGGAGGCGGCTCGATCTAATTTAGGTTTTTTTTTCCTCTTCTGGTAAATGAATCGGGGGGGGGGGGGGGGGCAATGAAGAAAAGGAGGGAGAGAAAATTAATATATATATATATATATATTTATTAATTATTTATTTAATTTTGGTAAAAAGGGTTGACTTTTACATACGACCTCGAAACGAGGCCCACCGCCTGTCGCCCATAGCGTTTAACCCCCATTCCGAACACAATGGGATATGTATCGCAAGCTGATTTGATCGTTACAATCAGTTTCCTTTTGAATTTTCATTTAAATCATTATATTGAATTTTAAACGTACATTTCAAATTACTGGGGCCACATACTAACTAGAAAAATTCTCGAAAAATATTTTCTAGCTTCGTATTGACGATACGGTCCTAAAAAAACTAGTTTCGTCGAATTCTTAGACCGTTTGAAAAATGGCCAATTTCCAGTCGATTAAAATCAACTGAAACCGGTCAAACGCGTTTTCCTTTGCCACGCTCACATATAGATTCGAAAGATTATGAAATTTGAAACCTAGCAATAACCTGACACTGCGGATCTAACAAAAGTGGTTTCGTCGAAATCCGAGGTCATTTGCAAAATGTCCATTTTTGAGGGCCTGAATTCCATAGCGACTATTCAGAATTTTCAACTGGACATACCTTTTGATTCCCGCTATCAAATTTCTATTGGTCGAATTCGTTAGAAAGATATTCACTAACAGATTTAAATATTTTTGGTTTCACTAAAATCCGGATTGTTTTGCACCCGGTATATTCAATTGAAGTTTGAAATCGAATTATCGAACTACCGCGCCATTTCCAATTCTATATATAATTATAATTAATTATATTGGTTTTCAAATGTCGATTCAAACTCAGTTTTCATCGCCATTATTTAAAATATTTATTTTAAATAATTAAAATCCATTATTTTAGCCAATTTAAAAATTTTAAATTGGTTCAGATTTTCTGGGTCGTTACAATCTCCCCCACTTAAAACTTTTCGTCCCCGAAAAGGAATAAAGTCGAAAGTGGTTTGATAAATGTACAATCACACAATACAACAACTAATTTGTTTCTAACCTTCCAAAAATATACTAATTAATCTCTATACACTTTTCAAAATCATTCAGAGTATAGAATAAATAGTGCACATCCATAGGAAGAAAATTGCAATAGAATAGAGAATTAAATGGTAATGCAAAGTATGGTAAATGTACCTTGCACCCGGGTCAATCAGAGATATCTACTCGGCATCTAGGATAAGCTTTCTGAATGCTCTCCTCAGTTTCCAAGTACAATCTCGCGGATCTCCACTCCATTGCACTTTGACTAAGTGAACCTTCTTGTTCCTCAGCTCTTTGGTTTCTTTGCCGATAATCTTTAGCGGCTCTCGCCTCACAGCTAATTCTGGAGTAATTTCAATATCCTGCTGAGCTGCTTCTTCCACGATCAAATCTGGATCATGAACGTGCTTTCGAAGTTGAGATATATGAAATACATCATGCACTCCAGGCAACCAGTCAGGCAGTTTGACCCTATAAGCGAGAGTCCCAATCCGTTCCAGAATAAGATCGAATTCATTAAAATTCATGACGATAGAGATAATAGGGAATTTATAGCAAGAAAAAGAGACCGGTACTGCACAAACCCAACTGAGATTGATGGAACCCCCAACTGGATTTTGCACCGTCATTGGTTCTTTGAGCTTCTTCAAATTCAAATCCAGTTTCTTGACTGCACTCTTTGCGATAAAGCTTCGTGACGCGCCTGTGTCAAACAGTTCTTTAACTGGAATGTTTTTGACATTGAGCGTGCCTTCTAAAACATCAGACCTTTCCTGAGTAGACGAGGATGCAAGTATTTCTGCCACTTCATTCACTTGTACCGCCTCAGATTTCTGAGATAGCGGGCAGTTTTTCGCGATATGCCCAGCCTGATGGCACTTATGGCATCCTCTGCCTTCAGGAACCTTCTTACTGGGTTCTAATCCTCTCTTTCTTCGTTTGTTCCAAGATTTGCAACTTATCGCCAAATGTCCTTTTCTATTGCAGCTTGAGCACGTGGCGGTTGTTATTTGTTCGTTCCCAGATTCTGCCCTTTTTCTCTTGGCACTGAGCCTCTTATTGACCTCAGACCTTGTACTGGCTTCAGGAATATCAGCTTCTGACTTTGCTATGTCACTAGAACTGACTTCTTCTTCGTCGCATAACATTCCTTTCTTATGGAGATCTTCATACTGATAAGCCATGTATATCATTTCCGAAAAAGGAAGCTTCACATGCCCCAATACTTTATTCTGGTATTTCCTTTGAAGGCCATGAATAAATCTCAGATTTTTCCTCTTTGGGTCTTGAATTAGATGAGGAGCAAAGTGAGAAAGTTCATTGAATTTCTTATGATATTCGGGAATTGTCATGTCTCCTTGTATCAGATAAGAAAATTCATCGCATAATCGCTCAGTTGCTTCGAGAGGAGTAAATCTTTCTAAGAAAATCACTTTGAATCTATCCCAGGTGATATCACCTTCTGGATTATCCTTAACAACAGAATCCCACCAGAACAAAGCTTCGTCTTTGAGTGCCCAGGAGGCCAGTAATCTTTTCTGGTCATCCCTAAGCTTTAATGCTTCGAAGATTTTCTCAGCCGAACGAATCCAAGCTTGTGTCTTCATAATAGATTCTTCACCAGAGAATGGTATTCCACCCATATTTCGATATTTGATTAATAGGGCCTCAATATCCGGTTCTGCATTCCTTCTGTTTCTGACACTCATTTTCTAGTACTTCTGCAAATGGCAGATCAAGTGTCAGGTCACAGAAAAGGTAGTTTAAAATATAGAAACACATACTTCAAATGTAAATGTGTCTATCAAGGTGTAATTTCATTCTGCTCTACTCATACTAGGATATTACTGATCCTATCTGTATAGAGTTACCCGTCTTAGAACACTACTGGTTCTATTTCTGACGAGTTCGTTCAAATGTTATATTCCAGAACTAAGCTTAACCAAAGCTCTGATACCACGATGAGACGACCCGATTTCCCGTTCACACGGAAACAAGGTTATCTTTGGGATATAACACAGAAACATAAAATAGCAGAACAGAATTAAATAAATACACCAGATATGAACAACAAAATATACTGGATAAAAGTAATCATCAGAGTTACACAGTATACAGGATCTTACTTAGTACAAATACAGTTCAGCTATACATAAATGTCTACAGCGGAAATAAACAAAATATGTACAATAGGAGCTGAACAGCATAAAAAGAAATAAATGATAGAATCCATCTTCAGCTCCAGCTATCCAGAAAGAGAACCAGCTAAACCTGAATACAAGGCTGCCCGTGTAGAAAAAGGGGCACCCGAGTTTGAAAGTGAAACAAACTACGAGTCAGTCAAGGGACTGGTATGAGAAATCCACTCAACACATATATAATTGGCTAATCACAGGACCACGCCACTTTCGTGGAACTGGTTTACTCCATTGGATCGCCAGTGCTTTAAAACAAATCTTTCTTTTAAACATCGCTATGCTTTTTATAAAAATGAAGCCATTATAAAACTCAGTTCCCATCACACAATGCAACGCAAACCGGAGGATAGAGTTTTACCTTATAATGGCCAAAATATGTTTGATACGAATAAAACAAAGGCATTTGATTTTATTGCTAGTGTCTATATGTTTTGAAAACAATTTCAAATCATAACTATCAATCATAGACGGCATGGGTACCATATATCATGTCGCCATATATATATACAATCAAAACCGCACGATGTCGTATTTGGAAATTGGATTTCCGTCATGAACCAAGGCAAAAGATAGTCCTTACCGAATTCGAGACGCTCTAGCCCGCCCCTCAGGACCCAGACTCAGGTGGGCCCTTGGAGCGACAGGGCCGGTCAACCGATGTGGATTAAAATGCCTGAACAATGCGTTTCCCCACCCTTTGAGGGTGTAAATGAGCCAACGAATGACTCCATCGGACCCGGATCGTCCGATCAAACCGAGGCGCCTCGCAACAGCAACAACCACATAGGTGAAAAGTATATAAATGTCAGGGCTGGTAGGTCACTGACACCACCCTAGCTAGAAAGAAACGCATGCCCTCCCTGAGGTCCTTCTCCCGTTTTAGGTTCATACCGGGGTGTGAGGCTCGCGAATTCACGTTATACACAAAGCTACGCCACACAGGCGGTGCTTTGATCATCACCACAAGACTTTGCTTTTCAACAGAAGCCCTGATCACTGCATCTTAGCATGCCACACAGGCAATTCATGCCATGCGACTGACGTCCATCGATATACAACCTCTGAGCTCGTACGTCTCAGAGAAGGGCGTTAAGCAAAAGAATAAATTCTCCGCCGCCAAAAAGATGTATATTTAACAGAGATCAATCAACACAGAATAAAATCCAATGTCGGACACACAGTCCATTTACAAGTCCGTTCTGGGTCTGAACGAAACCAGAGGCACTAAATACCTCGCAAACCCTTCGATCAACACGTACGTCTGAATGATCACCACTCATTATCCATATTTCGGGATGCCTCCCAATCAGGACCTCGGTTACCATCCAAACGAGGTGAAGATCTCTGGTCTTCGACCACCGTCTTCATCTTCGAATTTCAATCGTCGGTCAATTATTCGAAATGAGAATTAACTCGGCCTTTTCAAATAATTCACGTATATTTAGAATTTCAATTCGATTTATTTCAATGGTTAAATTATTCGACAACACCAATTTTGTTCTTTAATGTAATTTTCACACCAAACACATTCAACCATCAAATATCACATAAATCAAGCAAATTCAGTTTATTTCCATTCCATATCGCTTATGATATTTTATAACTATTTATCGCTATTTTTATTTATTTTAAAATAGCTAATTTATTCAAAACGACGCTGCGGGCCATAAGGCGGTCGTGGCGCTGTTTTTCTTCAGATTTGATTTACACATATCTGAAAATCTACCCGTTGGATCTTCACAAAATTTACATCATTAGAAAGGTCTTTTCAAAACGAACCCAACGGTTCCAGTTTCGGGAAAATCCGACGGTCGGATCTCCCGGTACAATCGTTTGAAATTTCGATTTCAAAATACGAACTGCAGCGTCGTTATTCGATTAAATATAATTATATTTATATATATAAATAAATATAATCGTTTCTGGCGCTGTTTTTCTTCAGAATTGAATTAAACATTCCAGACAATCCAACCGTTGGATTTTAACAAGGTTGGTGCCGTTGGAAAGATTATTCCAAGGCGAACCCGACGGTTGAGGTTTCGGGAAAATCCAATGGTCGGATTTCCCGCACTAGTCGTTTGAAATCACGGTTTCAAAATACGAACTGCACGGCTTCGTTTCGTTTTAATTTTATTTATATTTATATATTTATATAAATATAGTTCATTCAACAATTTCAATATCGTTTTCACTTCAAATATTTTTCTAACACCTTAAATTTTGGAAAAATTTCGCCATAACCTCCCCTGCACCGGGAGCATCGGGAAATCGCAAATAGCGTTCCCGGTCTTTTAATCTCAAAAAGAAAAAGAAAAAGCCAAGCGGCTAGCCAACAGGCTCAAAATCATCACCCAAACAAATCAGTAAATGTGTACCTATTTGTCGGGCACAAAATTTTATTCCTCTTCTCTAGCCCCTTTGCTATAACCTGTTCAATGAATATTGCATGTACATATATATACAGTTCTTATCATTTATCAATTTCTATTCGACTTCATATTTGATTTCTATTTGGTTTAAAAACTCCATTCATTCTAATGTTACATAAATAGGTGCAAATCATTTCATTAGCTAATTAATGAATATTTCAACTCATATATGTTTATTTTGAACAAGTGGCTATTTTTAACACTTCACATTTCAACGATTTATGCATACAATAAAAATGTGATTTTTATTGTAAAACAATTCATTTAAAAACACTATTTTTCTATATAGTTCATATAGTCGATAAAAGGTGATTTTTATTATCAAACAATTTATTTCAAAATATGAATACCATTCAACACATGAATTTCTAATCAACGAATGAATATCAATTCAACACATGAATGTTTTCTATGGTTTCTATATATAGATAAAAATGTGATTTTTATTATCGAACAATTTATTTCAAAATATGAATACCATTCAACACATGAATTTCTAATCAACGAATGAATATCAATTCAACACATGAATGTTTTCTATAGTTTCTATATATAGATAAAAATGTGATTTTTATTATCGAACAATTTATTTCAAAATATGAATACCATTCAACACATGAATTTCTAATCAACGAATGAATATCAATTCAACACATGAATGTTTTCTATGGTTTCTATATATAGATAAAAATGTGATTTTTATTATCGAACAATTTATTTCAAAATATGAATACCATTCAACACATGAATTTCTAATCAACGAATGAATATCAATTCAACACATGAATGTTTCCTATTCAATGAATAAATATAGTTTAAGCAAATGAAAATAATTCAAACACACAAATATTATTCAAAATTTCGGCAGCATAACGGCAGGGTAGTTACACCGGCACCGTCCCTAGTACGGCTCCTCGCTCTACCTTAAAACCTCGCGGTTTTTGTCAATGGGGATCATGCATCTAGTTCGCACGCAGGCGGCATGTATATATTTTATTTCATTTCCACAAACTAATCCTATGTGGTTTCAACCAAATATTTCTCAACCACAAATGGGTATTTTTCAACCACAATCAACCAATATCAATCACAAACAATCCCAAACAATCAATCGCTATCAATCAATTTTCACAACAATTTCAATCAGTAAATATCGTCCATGGTTTGTGGGCGAGGGGCGTATATATATATATAGATATTTATATATAGCTATTCACTTTTATCTCAACACATATATAAATATTTTTAAATCAGAAATCTCACCAATAGCTATCCAACTGCACGACACTTCCTTAGAGAAATCTTCGCCTTTCTGTCGCTTTCACCCGTATTCTCTACATATGTAAAAATCGAATTTTTACTATGTTATTCAATATATAAAAATATGATGTTTACTTCGACTTTCAATATATAAAAATCTGATTTTTTTCTTTTTAAAGTTCAAATCCTTTTTCTCTTTAAAGATTAAACCTTTTCCCTATTTAAAGTTTTTACCTTTAAAACAAATCAGTTTTTATTTTTAAAACAAATCAGTTTTTATTTCTAAAACAAATCAGTTTTTATTTCTTAAAACAAATCAGTTTTTATTTCCTTTTTTAAAAAATCAGGCTTTATTTCCTTTTAAAATTCAGTTTTTATTTCCTTTTAAAATTCAGTTTTTTATTTCCTTTTTAAAATCAGGTTTTTATACTTTTTAAAATCAGGTTTTTATACTTTTTAAAATCAGGTTTTTTATACTTTTTAAAATCAGTTTTTTTTATACTTTTTAAAATCAGTTTTTATATGTATAAAAAAAATCAGTTTTAACTTCTTATAAAAATCAGTTTAAACTTTATATAAAAATCAGTTTTTACCTTTACATAATTCAGTTTTTAACCTTTCTAAAAAAAACAGTTTTTACTATTTTAAACAAATCAGTTTATAAATAAAAAAAAAACAGTTTATAAATTCTAAAAAAAAACAGTAATTAGTTTTTGCAAAACAAAATTAAAATAAAAATAAAATAACCCTAATCGCTCACCTCAGGCTGCGAAGAGGGAGGGAAGAAGGAGGCGTCGGCGGAGGCTTCGAGGGGGGGTGTTCGATGGTGTCGGCGGCAGGGCTTCAGGGGGCTGCTTCGATTTCGTCGCGAGGGGTTCGAATGGAGGAGGGGTCTTTGATAGTGAGGGCGGCGATGTCTTGAGGGGGGCGGCGATGTCTGGAGGGAGGCGGCGATGTCTGGAGGGAGGCGGCTCGATCTAATTTAGGTTTTTTTTTTCCTCTTCTGGTAAATGAATCGGGGGGGGGGGGGGGGGCAATGAAGAAAAGGAGGGAGAGAAAATTAAAATATATATATATTTTTATTAATTATTTATTTAATTTTGGTAAAAAGGGTTGACTTTTACATACGACCTCGAAACGAGGCCCACCGCCTGTCGCCCATAGCGTTTAACCCCCATTCCGAACACAATGGGATATGTATCGCAAGCTGATTTGATCGTTACAATCAGTTTCCTTTTGAATTTTCATTTAAATCATTATATTGAATTTTAAACGTACATTTCAAATTACTGGGGCCACATACTAACTAGAAAAATTCTCGAAAAATATTTTCTAGCTTCGTATTGACGATACGGTCCTAACAAAACTAGTTTCGTCGAATTCTGAGACCGTTTGAAAAATGGCCAATTTCCAGTCGATTAAAATCAACTGAAACCAGTCAAACGCGTTTTCCTTTGCCACGCTCACATATTGATTCGAAAGATTATGAAATTTGAAACCTAGCAATAACCTGACACTGCGGATCTAACAAAAGTGGTTTCGTCGAAATCCGAGGTCATTTGCAAAATGTCCATTTTTGAGGGCCTGAATTCCATAGCGACTATTCAGAATTTTCAACTGGACATACCTTTTGATTCCCGCTATCAAATTTCTATTGGTCGAATTCGTTAGAAAGATATTCACTAACAGATTTAAATATTTTTGGTTTCAATAAAATCCGGATTGTTTTGCACCCGGTATATTCAATTGAAGTTTGAAATCGAATTATCGAACTACCGCGCCATTTCCAATTCTATATATAATTATAATTAATTATATTGGTTTTCAAATGTCGATTCAAACTCAGTTTTCATCGCCATTATTTAAAATATTTATTTTAAATAATTAAAATCCATTATTTTAGCCAATTTAAAAAATTTAAATTGGTTCAGATTTTCTGGGTCGTTACATAGTATCTTTGTATTCCTATAATTTTCTTTCCCTTGCTCTCTAGCATCATGAGCAATTCGTAACCGCCATCTTCGATTTCGTGATATGGCTTTCCATATTCTTGGTAGGTGATTTTATACACACACACACAAAATGTTTATTTTTTTAAAGCGACTGCTGCTGTGTTTTATTACAAAAATATAAACACAATTTTTTTTGATTCTAAAGCGATTGCTGCTATGTTTGATTACAAAAACATAAACAGATATTAGTGCTTGTTCATCCTTTTTTCTCATAAAAGGAGCACCTAATTATACATGACCAATGAGTTTACAATGAATGTATCCGACTTTAGATTCTTTATGCCCTATATAGATGTTGATTAGTGTATAGCGTTTTTTGTTTCCTTCGAACATTGTCAAAGTTTTCTATTAAGTATGTAAATTTCTGGTTCCTGCTTAAATATCTTTTTCCTTCTTAGTATGTTAACGTTTTCAGTTAAGTTTGTGAATATCTGGTTCCTCCTTAGTTTATAGTGAAAACGTTGCAAAGTTTATGCATATTTCCCATCGTATAATAGTTTGAATTCTAATTTAATGGGCCAGAAATTTGCTTTCAAGGAGAAAGACGTCGCAAAAAGTAAAGTAGATTCTAGAGCAATTTTTAAATGTCATTGTTTTTGTTTAAATAGCAACCATTGAACCGAAGGAAAACATAGTAATTTAGAAGCTATGAACACTTACTTCCTTGCATTATTTGTTTGAAACTCTTTTAGTTTTGTAGAGCTTGCGAAAACACCTCTTGGAGAGTTTGATCTAACCTTTCCTGCAGAGGCTAAAAATTACAGAGAGACAAGAACTATTTATGTTGTTATATGTTAGTCGTGCAGTCCTTACACCCTTCTTCTTCTCGTTTCGTGAATATACAGTTATTTTGTGATGTGTTAATGGCGAGTTACAACTTACTGGTTTATTAAGTTTTGTTAAATTTTTTGTCAGTAAACTTAAAAGTGCACATTTACCGACTGCAACCGACCATATATTCGAAAACTATCTAGAGAAGCTAATTATAAGTAATAATCTATTTCGGAGATGAGCTGTTAGGTCTTTAACTAATGGAAATTATTTAATATACGTTTGTTGTAAATCATGTATAACTTCTCCATACTGTTGTTGCCTTAAACTATCATTAATGTGTATATTTCTTAGAAACATGCAACATATAGCTCATTAACTAGTGAATATGCCGAACCTGGTCCTAAACAATATATGCATGATGTATAACCAAGGTATTCACACGAATTGTAACGCTATATACCAAATTTTCATGCTTTGTTTTTATGCTTACTTGATATTAATGAGACGAAAGATTGCTTATTGTATCCCGATCTGTTTTATATGAACTAAATATTTTCTCAGCATGTGTGCCACATATACAGTGAAGTTTCTTAATTATATTTGGTAAGAATCAGACTACAGCATTGCTGTAACATTATATGGTTCTTATCTCTTAGCACCGAAGCTAATTCAGCTCTTCGAACTTTGTGTACTTCCCTTAACTTAACATTAAAATCCCCAATTCAGTTTCAAAGATTGGCCCCAATCAAAACTTGGATCAAACAAAAACAATGTGAGTGTTATTTTTTTCCCTATGATGGGTCATTCTTTTGTTTCTATTTTTTCCTAAGATTGAAATAAGATTTTGTAAAGGATATAATGAGTGAACTATGTTCTTTAGTTCGATTTCAAATTTATTTGTTTCCCTAACATATAATTTTTTTAACTAATCGGGTTAATGCTTTACTAGGTGAATAATTTTGGGCTTAATGCGCTTATAATGAATAAATACAGCTGACTTTCATTGTATCGTTCTTTTCTTGTAGAAATAGTCAGTTCTTTGGATTGAATTCATAGAAAGTGGCCAAATCATGTCTATCTACTGGCTTCTTAGCATTTAATCCGTGAGTGTTATAACTAGCTTCAGGTTTGTAATGGATGTTAAAATTGATTGATAACATAATAATAATTTATTATTTGTATTTATATACTTTAGGACATGATATTCCAGTCTATCTTGAGGTACTTGTCTATAAATCCAGGTTTTTCTTCAAGAACTTTAGGGGCCATTTTGAGGCTACAGTTCAAGTTCCTTTGACTGCATTAGGTGCTTTCTTAGTGGATAGGATTGGAAGAAGGTCACTGTTATTAGTACATACCTAGATAGTTCTTAAACTAACTATGTTTGCACATTACTTTAAACTACAATATAGGTGTGCAAAATTGCATTGGTCAAGAATTTTATTAAGCAACTAATTCTATATGCAGATGTCTGCTATTATATTGTATCATATGAAATATGTTATTGTTCTTTGCTTTGCGCTTTGCAAGTGCCCTACTTTTCTTTAATGAACTTGTTTTAATGCTTTTTATATTGTATCATATGCCAATTGTATTATTATTTTTGAATCAGCTACGGCTCATGGTTGTATCTAATGGTGAATTAGATATGGCTCATGGCCGTATCTAATTGAAAATTAGATACAGCTCATGACCATTTTCATTCTCCATTAGATATGGCTTAAGGCCGTATCAAATTAGATATGCCTAGTCATATTAGATACGGCTCAAAGCACTGCCTAATTTGCATTTCTGGTGTAGTGCTAATTTGTAAAGACCTAGTGTTAGACATCAACAATGTTGATTTCTTGTGTATGGCGTATGCTCTTAATTTCAGGGGGTATGGGATTATCTTGGTAATATTATTATGGATCCATCCTCAAGTGCGATAGCAGAGTCGTTTGTCTAAGGAGGTATAGAGGCCGTAACCTTGAAATTCCTTTTAAGGTAAAAATATGAGGGATGTAGGCCTATTATAGTCATTAAATTCTTTGGATTACGATGGACCAATTTCTGTACCCATTTTTATGGAGTTTTCAATAACTTTGAGGAAGTATCTGGTCTCCCGCCTGCAGGCGTACTCTGAATGGACCGAAAGAGTAAGGCTAGACCCATTGCTCTGCCTTTAAGGTGAATGGGCCCCAAAGAGAGACAAGACTTGGATAAGAAGATCTTCGAATTACTGCAGAAAGAATTTATTGGGAGAAATACCTAGAAGCACTTACATTATTGCCACTAAAGTAGATGGATCGTTGAGACTTATCTAGACCAACGGGAACTTAACAACTAACGGGGAAGAATAGATATTCTTTACCTTGGATTGATGACCTGTTCGATCATCTTAGAGGTTATGGAGTATTTTTCCACTCAGATTTGGCTGTTGGATTTAACTAGTTGAGAATTGCAGAAGAATTTAATAGCAAAATGGTATTTAGGACATCTGTTGGGTTTTTTGAGTAGGAACTAATGGCCTTTGGTTTAACCAAAGCCATAACCTTCTTTGTAGATCCGATGAGTACAATTTTTAAGCTCATATTTGATAAGATTGTTATTGTATTTACAGATGATATTATGGTTTTCTCTGAGGACTATAAGTATCAAGAGATCATTTAAGAGAAACCCTAGGAACTTTAAAGAAGCATCAACTTAAAAGCAAAAAATTTCAAATGCCATTTTTGCAAAGAGGAGGTCAGGTTTCTTGGGCATGTAATTTCGAGGAAAGTATTAGTACTAGATCTGATGAAAATGGGCGTTATTCAAGAGTGGAGAATGCACATAAATGAGATAGAGGAGAGAATATGTTAACTCAAAAACTCACTCGAATAATGTGAAAGAAGGATTGCTAACATCAAAATAGCCAAGGAATATCGAGAATATAAATGAGGGGAAGAAGTATGAGAGCCAGCGCCACCTCAAAGGAAGTTGTGTTGGGCCTTCAGAAATATCCTTTTAAAGTGTGGAAAGAAAGAGAATGGAATTTTCTTCTAACCCGGGAGCCATTTTAGTTCTTAACCGAAAGGGCATTAACTTCAGACCTAATAACCCTGCAAAAACGAACGATGGGATTAATCCAAGGGAAAATCGTCAGATGAGATGGAGAAGAAACCAAAAACAGGAAAATTTATAACTAATAAGAGCCTTCAGTCATATTTTAGAAGGTCGATCTTCTAAATACAAAGGCACTGGCAAAACAAGCCCATCCTCAGAAGGTGTCAAAGGAAACATACCCTCAAAGTGCACAACCGCATTAAGTGGGAAAAAAGAGCAGAGGAGAAGCCCGATGAAAGAGAAAAATGCAAGAGGAAGAGCCCTCGGATCTAACTAAAAGATTAACCATGACAATATATATATATTGAATTGAAGATAGTTGCCACTGTACGCTAAGAGTTCGCATACACATATACCTCTCGCAACTATTCAGACTGAAACCAAATGGGTTTATCCTGAAAACACCAATGAAAAAGGATAGTCGATTCTAGGCAAGCCTTTGTATGATCCTCAGAAAACCAACAAAGCAATGGCTGGACAAACCTCCGAGAGCCAATAGGATGCTTGTAACGACCCGTATTCTACGTATCGGAGGGTCGTAGAATATTTATTTCATTTACATACAAAGTCGTATGGTCGTGTAACTTTAGGGAACGACTATTGGGGTCATTTCCCAAGTTCATGATTTTTGCTGATTTTTAAATGACCGTTTTACCCCTGGTGAATCTTGTTTGGCTTATAACTTTTGATTTGTAAGGAGTTTTGACCTGAAACCACTTCCATTGGGTTCATATGATGGTTTACCTTTCCGTAGAGTGGCCAAATTAGCCAAACAGACTTACCGTTTGGGAGGTATGGCCGAAACAAGGTTTGGAAGGTGAAAAACAACTTAATGAGGCCAAATTAGGATGATTAGCAGCTAGGCCCATAACCCACTTCGGGATTAGGGTTATGGGAGGGCCGATAGGGTTAGGGAAAATATTTCATTTTAGATTTCTGGCCACCATTTACATCCTTGAAACACTAGCAACGGCCTCCAACTTCTAAATCACTTCCAAATCACCTTTTTGTCACTAATTAAGCAAATCAACACCAAATCAAGTCAAATTAGTGTTAAATCAGAGTTGGAGCTGCTGTGTTGCATTGGAAACCATGCCAAAACAGTAGAGTTTGAGATTTAAGATTAATTTGTGGCTAAGGTGAGTGATTTGCATTGTTTTCCACTAATTGCGACTAATTAGGGGAGATTAATGTTAATTAGCGAGATAATGCATGTTAAAGTTCTGGAAAATATGTAAAAATTCTTAAATATTATTTTAGGGCTCTAATAAAAATTTGGGTTAATTTGGACATGTTTTTCTAATCGTATGATTAAGTTATGATTAGGGAGATCTAGGGGAAAATCATGGTTTTGGGTATGTTTGATCCATTTTAACTTGTTGAATTGTTGCTTTGATATTTATGGTCGTTTCTACATGTTATAATGACTGTTTGGAATGATTTGTGATTGCATAGAAAAGTTAGATTGGTCGAAATTGCCGTCGTATGGCGTAAATAACTCGTTGGAAAAGTGCAGGAAATGGGATTGGATTGGACCCTGAACCCGCTCGTGGAGCATCCCACGACCCCGACCGGCTTGTGAATGGTGGCCACGAACTGACACGCTCACGTCATAGTACCCCGAACCGAGCCGCTCCTGCTCGAGCACCACGAACCGATCCGATGAAGACTCAACCCAAGAGCCAATGGAGGACCCCAACCTGAAGTTGTAGTCACGACCCGATGCTCTGGAGAGGGCATCACGAACTAAGGAGCCTGACCCAAACCCAATGGGTGCTCACGATCCAACCCGGGGGAGTTTCCATGCTTGAAACTTGAATGAAGGAGCTTGACCTGACCCAATGGGGTAACCACGAACGAATCAGACCGAAGATGAGAAGAAGGCCGAACCGATGGAAGCTTGTTTCTGAACCGATTCAGAGAAGACCAAACCCGAGATGCAAAGGTAGTCCAAATGTGAAGTTGTAACTCAAGATCCAGACAGGAACCAACGAGTTAACTTCATGATTTAGACTTTGCTGCGGGACGTGTGCAAAGGGGTTATCGATGTCTATAATTTTGACTCACCACTGAGAGATGGATATTGGCTATGGATCAGTGCAGTAGAATTGTCATGACTCCATGAGGCAAAGTGATCATAGCAGGGCTATGACCCAACGCAGTGGAGTTGTCATGACTCCATGGGGTAGAGTGGACATAGCAAAGTATTAGTGGTTACGGATCAGTGCAGTGGAGCCGTCATGACTCCATGGGGCAGAGTGATCGTACAAAGAATTAGGTGATCAAAAGTGGTGGATATCGTATACTTTACGCATTGAGTGAGAGATGTGAGGATGATTGCTATGTTTGATGTTTGTTATCACCATGACATGCACACCCCCCCCCATCATTTTCACACCATGTGTTAGTGTCACCTTAGAGTATTGTTCATCCTGTTGTGTTAACTCTTTGGTTGCAAGTCCAGGTTCATGTAGGTTATGTATACCTGTTATTGTTCTGTTTCTCGCTGCTTATCACTCATACCAGACTTTTGTTTGACCTAGATTTTTATGTCTCTTCTTATTACTGTGGGTGCTCTTAAACGTGCAGACTAGATACAGGTTAGCTGGTTATGCATGAGTAGCTACCTGGAGACGAGCAGGAGGCTTATACGAATCATTTCCATATATTCTCCCTGTGTTGTTGTTGTTGTTCACTACTTTGGGCATTAGTAGTGTACCTTTCTATTTTGCTTTAGGGACAGTTTCAAAAGTTGTAATAAAGATGGTTTAGATCATAAGCTGTATTTGGAATTTTCCACTGCTATGATGGTTTAGTTTTCAGCTTATGCGCTGTCTCTCTTATTTTATACCAAGTTATGTTATTATTATATTTTTTTCTATGCTCTGTGAGATATACTACAGGTTCTTTAATGATATATAGTTTCAAACCCTTTTCCTTTGACGACCGTCCCGTGCTGGTTGGACATCGGCACAACGCGTTTCATTGGAAATGTCGGTTGGTGCAGGGCAGGCCGTCGCACTTGGTATCAGAGCTCTATGTTGCGTAGTTAACCTAGGGAAAGACATTAGGGAAAGATAGTACGTATATGAGAGCGCGTATTTGTTATATTTTGGGTTTTCAAAAGTTATATATATACTATTAGTATATTTAAGGATGAAGTCGCATTGCACTGGCACCACTGAAGAGATGGTTAATCGTTTTCTCTTTACAGATTGAACGATGAGTCGATATACGAGGAATACTGGTTCGGGAGCCAATAATAGGAATGTCCCTGACATGAGGACAATGTTTACTACCTTTATGTGAGAGATGCTGAGAGATGTTCAGGGAGCAGCTCTTAATGCTGCAAATTGTGGTGGTGCAGAGGTGCAGGCGCCTAGGGCCGATTTCGCCAAGCACTGTAAGGACTACACTAATCTTGGTGGGAACCTGTTCCATGGAACGGAATCGGCTACAGAAGTTCAGGATTGGCTTGATAGTTGTGAGCGTATCTTCAAGGATCTGGGAAACGAAGACGCAATGAAGAGAAAGCTAACATCCCGCCAGCTACAAGGACGGGCTATGAATTGGTGGAACGCTATTAAGGCAGCTACCCCTGAGGATTAAGTTACTTGGGATCAGTTTAAGACCTGATTCAGTGGTAAGTTTATCCCAGCTGCCCAGAAGTCAGAGTTGTTTAGGAAGTTCTTAGAGCATAAACAGAATGGTAGGGAAGTCCCGGAATATATTGCTGAGTTCGATACTTTATTGAAGTATGGATTATCGCTTATCGATAACGCCGAGAAGAAGAACGAGAAGCTTATAACTGGTTTAGATCAGTACTTGGGAGAAAGGCTTATAAACCATATTGATGATACTTTTGAATCGATTGTTGGGAAAGCATTGAGATCAGAGGGCCTTTATCCTAAGCCGAAGATTGAGGTCGCTATTACATCTGTAGGGGAGCCAAAGCCGCAAGCAAGCGATGGAGGCAAGAATAATTCCTAGAATAAGAGGAAGTAGAACCAAGCTGAAGGATGGTCAGAAAAAGAATAAGAAAGAGGTAGAGTGCTTTAGCTATGGCAAGAAGGGCCATTATGCTAAAAAATGTCGAGCAAAGCCGGCAGACAGGAAGTGCTTCAATTGTGTCCAAGTGGGACATCATAAGGATAAGTGTCCACAAACTCTGAAAGAGAAGAAGATTGTGAAAGCATGTGCTATTAATGTTGTTCCATCTTCGTCGAATGCCCCAACTGCGGCAGAGAAAGGAAAGAATGTAAGTCGTTCAAGGTATGCTTTCTATTTATGATGTTCCTATTCAAGTATTGTTTGATACTGGGGCTTCCCGTTCCTTCTTATCTAGTGACCTAGTAGATAGGTTGGGATTGGAACCCGAGACAGTCGATAGACCTTTAGTTGTGACGAACCAGATCGGTGGTTCGACTAGCCTTAGCATGATTGTCATAATTTGGTTCTATCGAGTCATGGATGTATGTTTGCTTCTGATTGCTTTGTCTTAGGCTTTATTGGTTTGGCATTATTTTGGGAGTCGATTGGCTCCAAAGGTATGGGGTGATGGTAGACTGTGAGGAGTTTTCGGTGATTATTAGGGCAGATGATGGGCGGAGGGTAGTGTTTGGTGGCCTACCTAGTGATGAGGTGATGGCTAGTTTTCTAAATTCCCTCGACATCCCGTAGGACAAGTTATCAAGGGTTCCCATTGCTGGCTAGTATCCGGATATCTTTGAGGAAGTGACCGGACTTCCACCACATCGAGAGATTGAGTTCTATATTGATTTAGTGAAAGATTCAAGATCTATAGTGATGCCACTTCGTTGTATGGCACCAAGGGAGCAGCGAGAGCTCGGGGTGGAAGTAACCGATCTTTTGAAGAAGGGATTTATACGATGAAGTGTCTCCGAGTGGGGAGCACCAGTTGTATTTGCCACTAAGGCAGATGGTTCCCTCTATTTATGTGTGGACTATCGCGAGTTGAATAAAGTGACTAGGAAGAATAAGTATCCTCTTCCATGGATAGATGTTTTGTTTGATCAACTGGAAGAGTAAGAGTGTTCTCCCAGTTGGACCTCGCGACAGGATTTCATCAGCTTTGAGTAGCAACTGAGCATATTCCTAAAACGACCTTTCGGATGCCGTCTGGATTTTATGAGTGGTTGGTCATGCCATTCGGGTTGACCAATGCACTAACATATTTCGTGGATCTTATGAATAGGGTATTCAGAGATCAATTGAATAAGTTTGTTCTTGTGTTCGTGGACGATATCCTTGTTTACTCGAGGACAAAGGAAGAACACAAGGAACATTTGAGGATAGTGATGGAGGTGCTGAGAAAACACCAATTGAAAGCGAAATTTTCTAAGTGTCACTTCTAGAGGAGGGAAGTGAGATTCTTGCGCCATGTTGTTTTAGAGAACGATATTGCTGTGGACCCTGCGAAGGTGGCTATGGTATAGGATTGGTCTAAGCCCAAGAATGCAACAGACGTAAGAAGTTTCTTGGGACTAGCCGGATGTTATCATAAGTTTATCCAAGACTTCTCCAAGATAGCGGCACCGTTAACTCAGTTGACCAAGAAGAATCAAGCTTTCGTCTGGGACGGAAGCTGTGAAAATGCATTCAAGAGTCTAACGAAAAAAATTGACGTCTGCGCCAGTGTTACTCATTCCTAAAGGGAATGAAGAGATGACAGCATACACGAATGCATGTGGTACTGGACTAAGTACTGTATTGATGCAAGGAGGTAGGGTTATAGCTTATGCTAATCGGCAAATGAAACCGCATGAGTAAAGATATCCTACCCATGATTTAGAGTTGACAACGATCGTGTTCGCATTGAAGATGTGGAGACACTATCTCTTGGGAGAAAGATTCGACTTGTTTACCAATCATAAGTCATTAAAGTATATTTTGTCTCAAAATGATCTAAATCTCCGACTGCAAAGTTGGTTAGAATTCTTGGCTTCCTATGATTTCGATATCGCATATACACTAGGAAAGGGCAATGCGGTAGCTGATGCATTGAGTGGGAGACATGCCAGTTTAGGGGCTATGTTTCTTGGATGGAGGCAACTAGAGTATATCGCAGGGTACAATTTTTGACCAAAGTGCGAATTGGATCCAGAAATGTTAGCAAATTTGACGATCAGACCCACTTTGACTGAGCGGATTGGTTCCAGTCAGAGGGACGATCCTAATCTATTAGAAATCATCTCCAAGTTAGAAATGGGAATCGACAAGGAGATGAACAAGTATGGGCTAAATTGAGATGGATGGCTTTGAAAGAATGCGAGACTAGTTGTGCCCAACGTCAATGAATTGAGAGATAAAGTGCTTAGAGAATGTCATCACTCAAAATTGACTATACATCCCAATGGTAATAAAATGTATCGAGACACGAAGCTGACCTACTACTGGGAAAGAATGAAGAGAGACGTTGGGAATTTTATATCCAAATGCATGAATTGGCAACTAGTTAAAGTCGAACAAAAGAAGCCAAGTGGTTTGCTGCAACCGTTGGAAATTCCATAATGGAAATGGGAACAAGTCTCAATGGATTTCATTGATGGGTTACCAAGGACTAGATCAGACCATGATAGCATTTGGGTGATTGTGAACCGATTGACCAAGAGTGCAAGGTATATACCCGTCAAGTCGAATAGAACAACAACTAAGTTAGTAGAACTATATATGAAGTGGGTAGTGAGAATTCATGGAGTATCTAAAGGCATTGTGAGTGACCGAAATCCATTGTTTACTAGTGGATTTTGGAAGAGCTTACAAGAGGCTTTAGGATCAGAATTACATCTCAGTACCGCGTGCCATCCTCAAACCGACGGTCAAACAGAGAGGGCGAATCGAGTATTAGAAGATCTCTTGAGAGCTTGCATATTAGATTTTGGAGGGTCATGGGATGACCATTTGCATCTGGTTGAATTTTCATATAATAATAGTTATCAGTCCAGTATTGGTATGGCTCCATTTGTAGCTTTATACGGAAGACTGTGCAACTCACCATCATATTGGTTAGAAACCAGCGAGAAATTTGTGCTTGTACCGGATGTGATATGAGAAACCTCAGATAAGATCAAGGTTATCCAACAGCGAATGAAGGTTGCCCAAGATAGGCATAAGAGTTATGCTGGTAAGAGGCAAAGAGAATTGAAATTCTCTTTTGGCGACTTGGTGTTTGTCAAGATTTCTTCGTTAAAGGGTGTGATTCGATTTGATAGGAGAGGCAAGTTAGCACCAAGATTTGTTGGTCCATTTCTTGTCCTCGAGCAAGTGGGGACTTTGGCGTACAAAGTTGGGTTGCCTGACAAGATGGTAGGAGTTCATAACGTATTTCATTTTTCCCAGTTAAGGAAGTTCGTACACGACCCTGATATGGCTATTTCACCAAATCAGTTGGATAATATCGAAGTAGAACCCGGGGCTGTTGGGAACCGCAGACCGATTCGTATTATCAAGTACGATACGAAGCAACTTCGAAGGAAGAGGGTAAAACTGGTCAAAATCCAGTTGGGTGATAATGAGAATGACTGTACTTGGGAAACAGAGGAGAGCATAAGGAAGTCGCATCCAGAACTATTTTCCTAGTAAGATTTTAATAGCGATAGTTATTCCCTTGTTAGTAAAATGCGTGCTAGGATAGACTTGTTGCGTTATTATGTGTGTTTGGTTGTTATAAATGGCTGTTAGGCATGCGAGACCCATTGTATGTTTTAATTAAGGAATTTTGCGGGCGAAATTTCTTAAGGGGAAGAGAGTGTAATGACCCTCATTCTACGTATCGAAGGGTCGTAGAATATTTATTTCATTTACATACAAAATCGTACGATCGTGTAACTTTAGGGAACAACTATTGGGGTCACTTCCCATGTTCACGATTTTTGCCGATTTTTAAATGACCCTTTTACCCCTGGCGAATTTTGTTTCGCCTATAACTTTTGATTGGTAAGGAGTTTTGACCTGAGATCACTTCCATTATATTCGGATGATGGTTTACCTTTCCGTAGAGTGGTCACATTAGCCAAACAGACTTACCGTTTAGGAGGTATGGCTGAAACAAGGTTGGAAGGTGAAAAACAACTTAACCGAGCCAAATTAGGGTGATTAGCAGCTAGGCCTATAACCCATTTCAGGATTAGGGTTATGGGAGGGCTGATAGGGTTAGAGAAATCATTTCATTTCACATTTCCAACCGCCATTTACATCCTTGAAACCCTAACGGTGGCCTCCATCTTCTAAATCACTTCCAAATCACCTTTTTGTCACCAGTTAAGCAAATCAACACGAATCAAGTCAAATTAGTGTCAAATCAGAGTTGGAGTTGCTGTGTTGCATTGGAAAACGCGCCAAAACAGTAGAGTTTCAAATTTATGATTAATTTTTGGCTAAGGTGAGTGATTTCCATTATTTTTCACTAATTGCGGCTAACTAGGGAAGATTATTGTTAATTAGCGAAATTATGCTTGTTAAAATTCAGGAAAAACATGTAAAAATTCTTAAATATTATTTTAGGGCTCTGATAAAAATTTGGGTCAATTTGGACATGTTTTGCTAATCGTATGATTAAATTATAATTAGGGAGATTATGGGGAAAATCATGGTTTTGGGTATGATTGATCCATTTTAACTTGTTAAATTGTTGCTTTGATGTTTATGGTCATTTCTACATGTTACAATGACTATTTGGAATGATTTATGATTTCATAGAAAAGTTAGATTGGTCGAAAACGCCGTCGTATGGCGTAAATAGCTCGCTAGAAAAGTGCAGGAAATGGGATTGGATTGGACCCCGAACCCGCTCGTGGAGCATCCCACGACCATGGCCCGCTCGTGAATGGTGGCCACGAACCGACCCGCTCGCGTCAGAGTACCCCGAACCGAGCCTCTCCTGCTCGAGCACCACGAACCGATCCGATGAAGGCTCGACCCACATGCCAATGGAGGACCCCAACCCGAAGTTGTAGTCACGACCCGATGCTCTTGAGAGGACATCACGAATTGGGGAGCCTGACCCAAACCCAATGGGTGCTCACGATCCAATTCGGAGGAGTTACCATGCATGAACTGACTTGAATGAAGGAGTCGACCCAACCCGATGGGGTATCCACGACCGATCCAAACCGAAGATGGGAAGAAGGCCGAACCACATGGAAGCTTGTTTCTGAACCGATCCGGAGAAGACCAAACCCGAGATGCAAAGGTAGTCCAAATGAGAAGTTGTAACTCAGGTTCTAGACGAGAACCAATGAGTTAACTTCATGATTGGACTTTGCTGCGGGACGTGTGCAAAGGGGTTATTGATGTCTTTAGCTTTGACTCGCCACTGAGAGACGGATGTTGGCTATGGATCAGTGCAGTGAAGTGGCCATGACTTCATGGGGCAAAGTGATCGTAGCAGGGCTATGAGCCAGTGCAGTGGAGTTGTCATGACTCCATGGGCCAGAGTGGACATAGCAAAGTATTAGTGGTTACAGATCAGTGCAGTGGAGCCGCCATGACTCCATGGGGCAGAGTGATCGTAACAAAGAATTAGGTGATCAAAAGTGGTGGATATCGTATACTTTACGCATTGGGTAAGAGATGTGAGGATGATTGTTATGTTTGATGTTCGCTATCACCATGACATGCACATCCCCTCCCCATCATTTTCGCACCATGTGTTAGTGTCACCTTAGAGTATTGTTCATCCTGTTGTACTAGCTCTTTGGTTGCAGGTCCAGGTTCAGGTATGGTTATGTATACCTGTTATTGATCTGTTTCTCGCTACTTATCGCTCATACCAGACTAGAGACAGGTTAGCTGGTTATGCACAAGTAGTTATCCAAAGATGTGCAGGAGGCTTATACGTATCATTTCCATATATTCTCCCTGTGTTTTTGTTGGTCAATACTTTGGGCATTAGTAGTGTACCTTCCTATTTTGCTTTAGAGACAGTTTTAAAAGTTGTAATAAAGCTGGTTTGGATCATAAGCTGTATTTGGAATTTCCCGCTACTATGATGGTTTAGTTTTCAGCTTATGCACTGTCTCGCCTGTTTTATATCAATTTATGTTATTATTATATATTGTTCTATGCGCTGTGAGATATACTACAGGTTCTTTGATTATATATAGTTTCAAACCCTTTTCCTTTGACGACCGTCCCGTGCTGGTTGGACATCGGCACAACGCGTTTCATTGGAAATGTCGGCTGGTGCGGGGCGGGCACACTGCTAATCCGCACCTATAAATAGGACCCCAGAAGACCAAGATCTGGAAATTCGGTTCATTTTCCAAAATTTGCAATCGCAGTTTGTGTAGTAAAACCATGATCTCAAAATTGAATTGGGGAACTTTTCCACTTTCTTGTAATCTTTTTTTACAACTAGCAAATTGGTCATTGGTGTTTAATTTTTAGAGGATGGAGCATGACTTATCACGGCTGTTAACTCTCTGAATTACTGATTTATCTTCTATTTTCTTAATTTTATTCAAATCTATAATGCGAAGCCCAGATAGAGAAATTGCACGAAGGTGATAGTAATCTCACCTTAGGGTGAGCTAATTACTATTACCAATGGAGGGAAGCTCATATCAAGTTCTACCTCTCTTTATAGAGTTTCATAGTATACGATATCTCATTTGCATTTCCCATTATAGTTCCCTTCCATTACGAAAGGACATTATTTCCCATAGGAATGGCTGACATCACCACATAGGTTGGAAACCCAAATAGAAGTATCATTACCCTTTAAGGGTAGGCTAAATGATTTCCAATTCTATAGTAGAAACAAGTCCCAAGGTGTTAACCATTTCAATGGCTAGCAATATGTTCATCAAAAACTGTTTTTGGAGTGTTAACCATTTTTATAACTAACATTCTTGACGCTAGAATGAGGGCTTAAACCTCTGACTTTGTTGTTAACATAAACTAATTTTATCTTCATATTTGGTTGAATGTAGAAATCATGGAAACTAAATCAAAGAAAATATACATAAATAATGAAAATAAAGTTCACAGCTCTTGAGTTAAAGTAGAGTTGTTCCTCCTTTCAACCAAGAAAATGCCCTACGAGGAGACCCCTTTGATACAAAGTCTTAGGAGGCTAACAAAAAAGAATCAGCCAATTAGAGGGTCAGAATGCTGGAATGAAAGCACTGATAGATGATCTACTTGCTTAAAAGAAAGCTAGCAGTCAGAGTAACACCAAGAATACAGACCAGGAAGTTGAATCTAAGAAGGAGTTTAAGACTGCTCAATCCGATGGCCAGAAGAATGAACAACCAAGGGATAGGAATCAGAAGAATAAAAATACAAAAGTTGCTTATCAAGGAAAATTTCAAGCTAAGGTAGAGTCATCCGAAGCTCCACCACCAAAAGATATAAACCCCATCAAAGAAATTACCTCAACGAAGATGCTTACAACAAGGATCTAATAGTGAAGTCAGTAAAAGATTTTCTCAACGTAAAGGAAAAGAGAACCTATGACGCAGAGGCGAACAGAAACATAAGAGTTGCTCTGTTCACGGATGAGATCACATCCATAACCATCCCTTCGTATGTAATGCCTTACATTTTTTATTCAATAATAAAATAAAATTTGTACAATTTTCAAAATTTTGTTACGGAACAAGCGTCATTGCGTTCGTGGCAATTTTCTGATCAATTTAGACCTATCTTTTGCAGAAAATGGATTTTAAACAAAGAAGATATATTTGAATGAAGTTTTAGAACAAACGTAAAATATAAGATATAAGAGAATTACAGATAAGAATAATAGCAACCGATGTTTATATTCTTGTGAACAAAAGCTAAGTTAGGTGAGCTAGTAAAGCACACACTTCTTTAGGTAGAGGTCAAGAGTTTGAGTCCCGTCAACGTCATGTTTTTATTTTTAAGAGGACCAACTAAAAGAATGCATGTTCTAATATAAAAATATATGTGACTATACATATAAGGAAAAAATTATATATAGGTGAGTGTGCGTATATATATATATATATATACATATATATATATGTATTTGTATACATATGCATGTGTAGATGTGTAAATATACATACATACATACATATATATATGTATATGTATATTTTAATATGAAATTCAAAAGCAACATGCAATCAATCAATATAAGTAAGAAATAAATGTTGGCAAAACGTTGTTTGAATTTTGAAATATAAACGGGGTTCCTCCTTAATATATATACACATATTCAAAATTGAAATCTTAGGCGTAAACTTGAAACGGAAAGTAATAAATGTGGAATGAATGAAAAAAAGTAAGAGAATACCTGCATATGAAATTTGAACATATATTAAAAAAGGAAGGAATTAATGAATTTATAACGTTGAATAATAACATTTATTGTGCATCTATTAATGGATAATGGTTTGTAAAGTTATACGGGTATATATGCGCGTAGGTATGAAACTGAGACGTAACACATATCTTATAAATGGAAGAAATTAATTTACATAAGAATATTTAGTAAAAAAACCAATGTTACAACAAACGTTAAACCAGAAATTTATAAATGGAGAAATCAACGTAAATGGCCCAGCTAATGGTTCGACCAAGACTATATGTAGGTCGACCCGGGGTCGACACACCCTGGTACTGGATCGACCCAGGGGTCAACCAACGCTGGGTAAAATGACGTCAATTTTCGATTTTTATTATATTTAATCTGATGAACAAAATTGATCTGTGCAACTATAAATAGGCTAACATAGCCTAGCCTCCAACTCATATTTTCTAAGACAACACTAAGGTTCTGCCACTTTCTTTCTTCTCCACATCTTTCTGATATAGGAATATGTTAGATTAGAATTCTGATTTAAGATTTGAATACAAAGAATATAGATCTACAATATAAGTGCTTAGATTTCTCGTCTACATGAGGTAAATTCTGTGAACCAGAGGTACTAGGATTTCTATCATTCTTTTAGCATCATATTTGTAAATTCGTGGTTATTTCAATATTAGATTCAATTAGGAAGACCACGACATAACAAATCTGAATCAGATTCATGAATTGAAAAGAAGTCAGGTGATTGGATTTAAATTATACCTTTTGATAACAGTATATTTATCGTTTAAATTCCTCATCGCAATAAATAACTGAAATTGTGGTAATTGTGATATAATCCATTCCGGAAGTACATTAAGAATGTTACTATTGTAAGAATCTATTCCGTTAACTTTTATTTGGGTTGATAATTACTATAACACTAAAATTATGAATCTGAAAGTGACTATGCATATATTATTAAGATTGTAATTCAATGGTAAATTGGTTATGTTGCAAAAAGAGAATTTAAGTAAATTGTGGAAATTATGGAAAAGAGAATTACAGTGAATTGTGAAAATAATGAAAAAGAGAATTACATTAAATTGTGGAAATAATGGAAAAAGAATCAGTATGCCTTATTTTGTATGGAAATTTATAGTAATTGGAAATGGTGTATAAAAAAATAGGAATTGATATCTAACTTAGAACGAAAAAAGGAATTAGTAGTGGACTGAGTTAACTAGGGGTGTAAAAGAGATACATTTCCATAATAACCATTACGGTAAATTATAGAAAGCATAGTTGCAAGAAAAAGAAAGGTAATAAGGATTAGTGTGAAATAGGGGTTATTGCTGTATTGCACACTAATCAAAAATATATATACATAATGCAATAAAAGAAATAGCTTGCAACTACATATCTTAATCAATTTATATTATAGAAATGGATTTTTGTACATTTCCACCAACAAATTTAATGAAGTGTATGAAATATTTCCTGTAATAATAAAAATGTACAAGAGGTAAATAAAGAAAGGTTACAACAATAAGAGTTTGCTTAAATAACAAGGAACCAAGGGAAAACGTGATGAATAGGGACTATAACCTAACATAATTAGTTATGTGAGTGAGAATAAAATATAAAAGGTAGGCTTGTCCTAGAGACAAGTGGAATTATAACATAGGTTATAATTAATGATCAAAAGAGAACTTATATATAAACCTTGGTTAAGGGAACTAAGTTAATAAGTAAATCCACAGCAACGGTTGTGGTAACGATATAACGTAGGTTATAATAAATTTAAGATGAGAACTTTATTAATAAACTTTAGTTAGGAGAACTAAGTTAATAAGTAAACCCACAACAACGGTTTTGGAAATGGTATAACATGAAGTTATAAATAACATAAAAAATTAAAAGAAAGAAGAGGCTTGTTATTAGTAAACCTATGAATGGGAAAATATTAAGTTTAATGAAGTAATAATAAGTGGCCCATAGATAGGGTCTGTTCCGGCAGCATGTGGCTGATTAGGTAAAATAAGCGGACAAATGTAAGCTAATAAACTAGTAACTTGAATACAAAATGAATGTGTAAATAATCAAGTTAATTAGCAATGTGATAAGCTTGAGAAAGCACGTGATTAAAAGATTAGACATAGGATCTAATAACGCGATGGCCTGATGCACTTGGACCAGTGTGTACATATAGAACTGAAGAATCCAACATGGTAGATCATCATGGTGTCAGGAGATACGAGAGGAACACGTCCAATTGATTATTCTACGGGACTAGAACACCCCGTAAAAATTCGCAAGTATTAATAATAAATTAAAAAAACAATTAAATGATATGGTTGGAAAATGATATTCTGCTTTAGGAATTTGGTTACTAAACCCTTTTATTTGGATTCGTTGCGAAATTCTGAATCATTTTCATGTATAATATGCTGAAAATGGTTAACATATGAAGAAGTTATGAACAAATGAATTTGGACAGTGCACGTAGAAATTATATATATATAATTATGTGAACAATATATATTCTCCAAATAATAATTTAAAATAAAAAGACGGAAATTCAAATTTGAGATAAGATCAAGGGAACAACATATCTTGTAAATATGGAATAACATAAAAAGAATTGGAAACGTATTAATAAAAATAAACAGCTCGACAAAGGAGCCAAATTGGGTATTCCAGGCCGAAGGGGTCGATCGCACCCCCTAAGGGGTACTGACCGGTGGCCGACCGCAAGGGGTTGACCCCCCTGACGGCTGGAACAACCCAATGAGGCTATGTGATTAGGGTTTTCTAAGAGGTTGTGTTTATATGAAAGACTCGGATTAAATTTTATTAATTCGATGGCTCTCGCTCAAATGAGCAAGTATAAATAACCCTTCATGCCCCACACTAGAAACCCTAATTATTATATACCTCTGCCTCCATGCTACTGAATTCCATAGAAAAATAAAGAGATTAGAGTGAAGGTTTCTTCTAATTCTCTACCTCCATTCTATATCTTTCTATTTCATTCTATATAAGTTTAGGAAATCGGAATTTAACATAAACAAATATATTTAAGAATGTAATTATATTATTCTCATATGTATATTGTTAGGAGATCAATCAAAGCTCGCTTGAACATTGAGATCCGTTGCAGATCTTGAATATCTACCACATCTCCACCTAATTTGTGAGCGGAATCTAGTTTTTCTTAAAGGCATATTCATACTATTAACAGTTTGCTATATGAATTGTTCTGCCTATGGAGATTTGGTTATGCGATAATATAACATGAAAAATCCCCAAATCTTCTATTTTGTAATTGCATAGGAAATTGTCATATTGAATTGGTTTTGTGAAATTTTGATTTTTATATTGGATTATAGTTAAATATGAGTGTTGTATTATTATATATATTTTATGAAATTCACCGTTATTTGATTTAACCTAAAATGGTTTGGATTTGAATTGTTTCATAGTTGAATTGGGTTTGGATCCTAATATTGGTGTAAACGCATTCATAAATTGGAATGAATCAAATTTCAACATTTTAGGGTGTATAAACCCACAAAAAGGGTGAATTGGGTGAAATACAGATTGTAAACATACATATGTGAATGTATGAAAAACACTACTTTTAATTTAATGTTCAAACCATTTCTACGGGCCTAAGGATACAAGTTATAATTATTATGTATACTTATATGTTTTCCATTCACTGTTATTTGCTATACGTTCATTATGTCATCATTTTTATGTTGTAGCGGTAAAATATGGAAAAATCTATCTTGTATGCCTTAATTTGAATAAAATGACAACTGCCACCTCGTTAGAACGTTTCCCCGTTTATACGAATGTTACATTAATTAGGCGCTAGTGTGAAATGTCTAGGTCCCATGGGCCATTCATAAACCTAGTACACCAGACATAAGGTTAAACCGAATTGTAATAGAAGCATGCCCGGAGCCGACCGGCATATCTAGCATCTACAAGTATATGGTTTAATGTGAGAGGTCTGGTGTGTGTGGGTGTATATATATAAGTTGACGTTTGAAAACAAATAGGTTCACTACACCTTAAGAAGGACATAAGTCACTGACTCGCCTTTTTTAATCTAATTTGGGTCTTAAGTGGTTAGGACTAGGATCCCTCCGAATGTTTTTTCCTTGGAGAGGAACCCAAGTCATGGGACCCACCCATATTAGTATTAAGTTAAGTCTTTGGGTCCTCCTTTAAAAGTGGTTAGGCATAAAACGGTTAACAGGGTATGGTTGTTCAGGGGATGTCCACTTCATCTAGAAGCTTGTGAGAGATCGACTAGGGACAGATTGGTAATTGAAGGATATGTGGCAATTGCATTCTCACCAACTTCCTAATGGAAGTTATAAGCGACATAGGTGTCCTACAGGGTAATATCAGTTAAGTAGTAACATTCGCAATACTACTTCTAATATTACAAATGAGAGATTAGACTTAAGAACGTTAACACACTAGGATGGGGTTATTAAAGGGCTAGGGGTTCGCCTCAGAGTTATAAGAGATTGCAAGAATCCACCTTTAATAGGGCCATAAGTGACCGAGAATGCCACCTCGTTGGGTCTTTACACTAAAAAAACAAATGGGCGATTGACTTGGATATCCACCCCATTGCTTAGATATTTATGTTTTTGTGAAATCTTGTGTTCTGCGTAGACATACCTTGACATATGTAATCTGCTAAAATATAGGGTATGGACATTAAGTAACACTATATTTCAATTACACAAAACTTTATGTTCTTACCCTCCTTGCCTTAACATCCAACAGGTCAGTAGATGGGGTAAAATCATGGATGAAGTCACGAATGAAGCCGAGGAAGAAGACGATGTTATTATGATATTATTAGCTATTATCGCTTTGCTTCTTTTAGAATCTTATGAGATTGAACAATTTGATGTACCTCTTGAATAAATGTAAACTATGACTATGTATTTCTATGATTTTTGAAATAATGGTACATCTTATTTGAAAATTATATTTTATCTTTTCGTTATGAGAGATTTCCATTCGAAGTATATGTTGTTGTTATTATCTGTGCAAATGTAATCTTTACAGGAACCAAGGACCCATTTAGAATGGCTCTAAGGTTCGATGGGCCTTTTTTAGGTCGAAATTTAGGCATATTCCGGGCGGGTTGTTACATTTGGTATCAGGGCACAGGTTACCCGATTATAAGGGAAATATAGTATGAGAGGTGTATTTACGATTTAAAAATATTTTAACTATATATATATATAATATGTTTACCCCAATAAGCAGACACATTTTTACTAGGCACCTTTATCATTTCTTCCCTTTTTAGCTTAAGTACTCTCTCAGGAGTATCCACTAAGGGATTCTTCCTTTTCTTTTTAGATAGTGGAATGGCTGAAAATTCTAATGAGCAAGGTAACTAGGAAAGACCCCGCTACTTGCCAGAATGGTTCCAGCAGTACCTCCAAACTGTGGAGTAGGTCCTTGTAGTTAATCCTGCCCGGGCGGCTCCCAAAGCTCACGCCGCTAATGTGGCCTTTGATTTTTCTCGGTTTTTTAAGGTCCTTAAATTTTTTGGAGGGAAACCGTTTTCTGGAAAGGAAGGCTTTGCTAGTGCCCAATCTTGTGTTATGGACGATGAAAGAATTTTTGAGCCTACTGCCTGGCCCAATGAAGTAAAAGGAAGGATAGCGACCTGGCATTTAAAGGATGAAGCCCTAGAATGGTGGAACTTAATATCAGTGGAGAACGAGGGTTGGATCTTTACATGTGCCGAATCAGGACTGGTTTTGAAGTGAAATTTTTGCCAAAGGAAGAAATGACTATTCAGTTAGAGAAACTCATCCACCTCAAGAAAGGAAGCTTGAGTCTGCAAGAATACATATGCAAATTCACCGAGTTATGTAAGTTTAGTAGAGGATTGGTGGACACCCCCCATGAATAAAGCCCTTAGATTTGTTAAAGGACTGAACTCCTCGTTGAAGGAAATCTTATTAGCCCAAGTAGCATTTGGGGAGACTTTTGATACTCTAGTTGAGACAACTACCCTTTGCATGGCTGAAAGCTCCACGGAGGAAAAGGAGGGTGAGAAAGGAGAAAGCTCCAACAAAAACAAGAAGAAGGAATTGTGGAAAAACAAGAAGAAGAACTTCAAAAAAAATGCCAAGACTTGCGCGAGGTGCAAGTGCAAGGGCCATAAGGCTAAGGATTGTAGGGTCTCATTGGCAAAGGAGTTCAAGGGAAATTGTTACAACTTCCATGTAGAAGGACACATGTCCAAAGGCTTCCCAAAGCCCAAAGCTACCAGAAGTGGCCAGAACCATGCAATTGAAGCTATCCCAATTCAAAGCCGACCCCCTAGAGATCAAGGGCAACCAACACTTGAAGGTATAATCTCATTTTTAGGAAATTCAGCATACATCTTGTTTGATTCCGGAGCGACCCATTCTTTTGTCTCCAAGCGATTAGTAAATCTGTTGAACCTTTCCATATCTATCTCGGATAGTCCGATTGAGTTGGCCAACCCTATCAGAGGATTTAAGTATTTTGATCTGTTGTGTAAGGACCTAGTATTAAAGGTCGACAATGTCGAGTTCCATTGCAAAGCCTATGCATTGGATTTTATGTGGTATGACCTTATCTTAGGTATGGACTGGCTATCGTTTTATGGGGCTGTCCTACATTGTGATAAGAGATTCGTTCATCTTAGAAGCCAAGGAGAATGCAACCTAAGTATTTCTTGTAATGTTAGAAACAACGACGAAACCTTTTTATATTCCTTGTCTCCTAGTTCTTAAGGACCATCTTTGGTCCCTTTAGTTTGTGAGTTCTTATACGTTTTTGAGGCAGTACATACATGTGATGGTTTTATACACGCACTGGTGATGTATTGCAGACGTTAGGACATTGCTCCGTCTGAGATGTGATTCGATCGAGGAGTTCTGTTACGAGGATACATACGCTTATGTGACATAGCGATGGTTGTTCTGTGCGATTACTTGACGTAACGATATAGATTTTCGTACACGGTTTGGCGTAGGACGGAGGTTGTGCATACTTCCATGGTGTGACGGTGAAGACCGTATGAGGAGGGTACCATGAGGAGTACCTTGAGATGTTGAGTATATCTACATATATATTATATTATATTAAGTTAAATCTACTTAGGAGTATATGGGTACGATGTTTGTGTAGAGCCTAGAGCATTATTTGCCTGAATAACATAATAATTAAGAAAAGGTAACTAAACTGTATATGTTGGGTTATTCCAGAATGTATAATTTGTCCTCTCACCAGGATTGTGTTCTGACCCCCTCCCCATAACATACAAACAGGTTAGATTTATGGCATAGATTTGGTAGCCTTGGTACACTTGTTAGGTAGTCTCATTAATTCGGTAAGGCTATATTTGATTATTATATTTTATTCGTTCCACTGCGAGATGTTTTATTGAGCTCTGGTATATTTTGTTTGGTAGACAAGCCAACTCGAGCTTCGATAGATTATGATTTTTGAGAAAAATTTGATTTATCGAAATTCGGGCTGTCACATCGGGTATCAGAGCTCATGTTTAGGATTCCTATATACATAGTGAGTAGCATATTTGTATTTTAAATATAAATTACATATATATATATACACTTATATCCATTGAAGAATCCATTAATTAAGTGAACGACACATATAAGAAATTGGATGTCAACATTGTACACTTAGGAAACAGTTATGGAAGTTTGAGGACTATAAACCCATGAGTGGTTAGGGTGGATTGAAAGTGTACAAAATGTTTGAATAAAAGGAAGACTCCGTGGGTTATTATTACTTGAAATTTTGGTATTTCAGATTAGTGAATTAGGCGCAAAAGTGGCACTAGTCTTATTCTTTAGTTCAGACATAGTTTGGAAGAAATTTATGTAAAGAAGAAATTTAGGACAAAGAAATGTAATTTCGCGTAAAGAGTTTGGAAAATACAAAAGTTAGTGTAACACCCCATATTTTTAACAACACTAAAAAAGGATAAATTAAATAATAACTAATTTAATATTCTGAATTAAGGAAAACGGACTGAGTCATTGCGTCCATCTCGAAATTCTGGTCAAGATAGACATTTGGTTTCCGTAAAATGGCCACCGTATGAAGAAGTTATGAGGATTTTAAGTTTGTATACGCATAGAAGAATTATATATATATACACACATATGAGTCAGAAATTTATCCAAAGTCATTTAAAAATCAAAATGTCGGAAGGTGGCAAATTTCCCGCTCTAGGGGGTCGACCGCCCTAGGAGGTGTCGACACCGGGGTCGACCCCCCTACAAGGGCATCGACACCGGGGTAGACCCCCCTACAGTGGTGTTGACACAACTAGGGCTGATGTGGAAGTCGGTTCCAGAGGTGCTGGCAGCTATATATACGTGTCCATTTCTCTTGTTTTCTTCATTGGAAATCATGGTGGCCAAATACTGCCGGTGTCTGAACTGAGACGGATCCTATCTTCTACAAAAATTAACTTAAACAAATCAGTTACAGATTCAAGATCCATTCTTTTTCTATTTTCTAATCCAAACTCTATGAGTTCCTAATTGCTTTTAGATTGAAATATTTAAAAGTAATCATCATATGACTATAGTTTGGATTTGTTCATGTGCCTGTATTATACTGGATCCATTATAAATTGTGAACATATGACATTCTGAATTGGTTATAACTTGGATCTAAATCTCTATCTTGTGGATCTATTGTAACTTCTATGACAAGCTATGATATGGATCTTGACCTTATTCGTGTTAGATCTATTTTTAACAATTAGATCTGAATTACGTGGACATTTAAATTATTAATCAGATCTAGTTTATCACCTTATGCCTATCATATTAGATCTACACCAGTTGGACATCTAAATTGTTAATTTAGATCATATTATGACATCATAGTTACGTTAGAGTTAGTTAACTGCCACAAGCTCATCAGATTTACACTTATATGTCCACCTTATCACCATGCTAATTTATGTTTATGCCAGAACAATCACTATTGTCATTTTTCCCATCACCTTTCCCTTTTATTGTTTATGGCTAGGTTACTTTCTAGCCTAGATGTCGCAAATATATGCGAATGTGTTAGTTAGGGAACTAGGGAAAAATGTTAGAATTGGCATAATTGTTTATATGAATTGGACATATAATTCAAAATGGGGAAAAACGGGCATAATCACCTATAAAGACATAGGTAAGAACTGGATAAGAATGAAATGTCTAATAATTACAATTAGAAATTGTAATTGCACTTATGACAGGAGGTTAGGTTGCATTAGTGTTGGAAGTCTGCCCGGACCCGACCGGCATATCCAACAACTACTAATGTTGAACCTAATGTGAGAGGTCTAAGTGCGCAAATATGATACGGGCTTTGACACGAGGTTAGGCCCAACTTGTGGAAGAAGTCTGCTCGGACCCGACCGGCATATCTAGCATCCACCAGTTATAGGTCTAATGTGGGAGGTCTAGCCCATTATAAACCATAAATGGACATGGTAATGAATTGGACTACTTAACCTAATCTAATCCATAGGGATCATATGATTATGAACTAAAGTTAGGGTTAAGTAAAATTGGTTGAACAGTGGGTGGGTTAAGCAAATTTGAGGGGGTGGGTAATATTTACGTATAGGCCCACAAACTTAAACCGATAAGGTTATTTAATTAAAGACACCTAGTGGTATACATGACCGGTGGGAATAATAAAGTTATGTAATTGAAGAGACCTTTTAGGGTAAACATAATTAGTGAAAATGATAGGTTTATGTAATTAAAGACACCTAGTGGTATACATAACCAACGAAAACCTAGTGGGGGATACAAGACAAAGGGGAGAACTTGTATCATATTGTATGGTACCCGTTTCAGCCAGTAACCCGAAGTAGGTATCAAACATGTACTCCGAACAAGGTCGGAGAAGGGGCACGCCTACTAGACTGATTGTAAGAGATCCAAACATGGAGGACGATGTGGGCGGCGCAAACTGACTGAGCCATTTGCGTGCATGAGCTGGGCAGAAGGGGATAAAACGACCGTGACACCTGTAGATACGGGGCTGTGCATATCAGTGGAGCGTTGCCACTTTAGGACGTGATACATCCTACGGTGGGACCAGCACAGAGTATCTACGCGGATTAGGGAGCCGATCGATTAGGGTAGTAGTTAGGATACATTTGGACGTATGCCTAAGTCTACCACCTTATAGTGGAAGGTATCATCTCATTCTGGATATACTAGTAGTAGTTTAGAGTAATCATTTGGGAAGCGTATACATCTTATCCTTTCTACCTTGTCACACCTGCCTTTTATATAGTAATCTCTTTTATCCACTTTATATACCTATCATGCTACTTTTATTTATTTATTTGCTAAAAGTAACTAGACTCGCCAGACTTTATGTCTGACCCTTTTTGTTTCTCCTTCTTTCTTCAGTTTCCCCTCCCCCCAAGGTTCTCAGGGCGGAAACATTCTGGCTTGACCGTGATTCTGCTTATTTTTGCTGGAGCTACTGATATGTATGCCTCAAGCTCCTATCCTTATTGCTATGGATATATTTTGTTTTTAGGGAATTTTATTTCTTTTATGTACTCTGATGCTTTTGAAGTACAAGACAGTAGCTTTTATGTTGTAATGGGATTTTGTATTTCAGACATGCGATGTTTTTTTTGGACCACAGTATCTTATGATAAATAAAGCTTTTTATTCCGCTGTTATTTTATATGCATGTCTTCTAATATTTCCATTATGTTTACTATAATGCTTCACGAAACTTAATGCATTCCCATTGTTTGTGACATTAACGGATGTGGGGTGTCACACTTGGTATCAGAGCTAAAGGTTACCAGATAAGATAAATGTTTTTGAAAGCTATTTTCAAAAAGATTTTAAAATAAAGCATTTTCAAAAAGAAAAGTCTATTTTGCAAAACATTCCCTAAAAAGACATAAGTAATATCTTTTGATCCCTTGTCTGAATCTCTTTCCTTTTCTTTTTCAGCATGTTTGGGGAACCCAACATTCCAGAGGGTGTTATGATAACCGGATGGTTCCGTAGGTATCTGGAGGCCACGACGCCTGCCGAAGGCCAAGCGAACGTTCCTCCCCCAGCTGCGCATGTTGTTCCTCCTCCTTCTGCACGTGCAGACAACTTCTTAAGGATTTGCAAAGATTTCTGTGCTATGGGAGGGAAGCCGTTCCATGGAACCGAGACGTTTGTGGAAGCTAGGAACTGGCTCAAGGAGACCGATGACTTGTTTGTATTCTTTGAAGTAGAGGATCGAAGAAATATTTAGTTAGTTGCATGGCTATTGAAGGATGAAGCTTCATTTTTGTGGAAGATAACCCAAGCAGGTCGTCCGGTGGAAACTTGGGATGACTTTAGACAGAGGTTTGAGATGAATTTCCTTTCCTAAGCTGAGAAGAGCATGCAGATCGAGAGGTTCTTAGCACTCAAACAAGGGTACTTGACGGTTAAAGAGTATGTGAACAAATTTAACCAGCTGGAAAGATTTGGACTGGAACTGGTAGACAAGCTGCATAAGAAGGCTTTGCAATTTGCTAAAGGGATAAATGAACCCCTTCATGGGTTAGCCTTGTCCCATATTCCAATGGGAGCCACTTTTGAAAGACTTGTCGATATGGCCCTGATGTATGAGGAAGAGAAAGTAGAAAAGAAGGAAGTAAAGGCTGAGGAAACAACGCAAAGTAAGAAGGTGTGGCCCAAGAAGGGACAACAACAACAGCAACAACAGAAGAAAGCAGGAAAGAATGACAAGGGTAAGGAGAAAAGGAAGTGTCACAGTTGTGGGAAAGAAGGTCACTTGATCAAATACTGTAAAAGAAGGAAGAACACTGCTTTAATTGTGGAGAAGTCAGATACTTTCCTAGGGAGTGCCCAAAGAAACAGGGATCACAGGGACAAGGTCAAAGGGCAGGAACTTCTGGAGGGCAGGTGCATACTTTCGCGATCAATGCTCCTGATAAAGGTAGAAAAATTTCTATGGAAGGTTTAGTTTCTCTTTCAAATCATCCTATTAGAACACTTTTTGATTCTGGCGCTTCACATTCATTTATATATAGTTCTGTGGTTGAATCTTTGCACTTAATTACTGGTATGGTAGTGGATCCCATTGTTATCTCAAACCCCGTTTGTGGTTTGGCTCATTTATCTACGATTTGTCGGGGTTTGAGGGTATCTGTGTTAGGCGTCGAGTTTGAATATGACACATATGTGCTCGGGTTTATGGGCTATAGGTTAATTCCAGGAATGGATTGGCTTACCACATATGGTGCCATTCTGGATTGTGAGAGGAGGGCCGTTAGGCTTGTGACTTTTCATGGGAGGACCCTCGAGATTTTTTGTGAACCCAAAGGGTTTGTTATGCTTAGTTTCGTAGAGTCTCTTGATGCACCCATAGATGATTTGCAATCTGTTCCAGTAGTCCGAGATTACTCTGATGTTTTTGAGGAGGTTCGGGGCTTACCTCCGAGGCGTGAGATCGACTTTCGTATATATCTGGTGGACAATGCAAAGCTAGTTGCATTACCAGTGCGTCATATGGCTCCGACGGAAAGGAAATAGTTGAGTAAGAAAGTAGGGGAGCTACTTATGAAAGGATTTATCAGATGAAGCATATCTGAATGGGGTGCTCCAGTTGTATTCGCCACTAAGGCGGATGGTTCGCTTCGTTTATGTGTCGACTATAAAGAGTTGAATAAACTCACTAAGAAGAATAGGCACCTACTCCAAGAATTGATGATTTATTTGATCAGCTTGTTGGTACCTTGGTATTCTCTCAGTTAGACTTGGCCATGGGGTTTCATCAGTTGAGGGTGGCTGAGGACAACATAGATTAGCCTGCTTTTAGGACTCCAGATGTTTTCACTGAATGGCTAGTTTTGCCTTTTGGGTTGACAAATGCACGCGCCTATTTTTTCGATCTGATGAGTAGGGTGTTTCGGGAGTTCCTAAATAAATTTGTTGTGGTCTTTGTTGATGATGTTTTGATCTTCTCCAAGAACGAAGAAGAGCATGCCCAACATTTGTGAGAAGTTTTGAAAACTCTCCATGACCATCAGCTTAAGGCAAAGTTCTCCAAATGCCATTTTTGGAGAAAGGAGGTGAGATTCTTAAGGCATGCAGTCTCCAAAAAAAGGGATAGTTGTGGATCCCACAAAAGTAGTTGCAGTGCAAGATTGGCAGAATCCTAGAAATACAACAGAGGTGAGAAGCTTTCTTGGGTTGGCAGGTTATTATAGGAAGTTCATTAAGGACTTCGCAAAGATATCAGCCCCACTCACTATGCTAACAAAGAAGAATTTGGCGTTTTCATGGGATATAGATTGTGATGTTGCTTTCCAACGTTTGAAGAGGACTCTTACAACAACCCCAGTTTTGACTTTCCCGATAGGAACAAAGTGTTTACAGTTTATACTAATGCATTACAGGGCTTGGTATGGTCCTGATGCAAGAAGGAAAGGTAGTGTGTTATGGGGGTAGACAGTTGAGAGTTCATGAGAAAAACTATGCCACCCATGATCTAGAGCTAGCTGCTAAAGTATTCGCGCTAAAGACGTGGCGTTATTATTTACTTGGAGAGAAGTTCGAGTTATACACCGATCATAAATCTCTCAAGTATCTATTCTCATAGAAGGATCTTAATTTAGGGCAAACAAGGTGGATGGATTTACTAGCTTCTTATGATTTTGAGATGGCTTATACCCCTGGCAAGGGTAATGTGGTGGCTGACGCACTAAGTAGGAAGAGGATGGCCTTAAGTCCTCTGTTTGTGGAGAGGAAGAGCTTGGAGTTCATATCAACCTTTGACTTTAGACCCTCCATCGAGATTTTTCCTTATTTATTTGCATCGCTAGAAATACGACCAACTCTTATGGATCTGGTAGGAGCTTCGCAGCAAGGTGACCCACAGATTTTAGACATCATGGGTAAGCTCCGAAAAGGGGAGTCTTCTAGTCACCTCAGTCGATATACTATAGATGAAAAGGGGAGTCTTCTAGTCACCTCATTCGATATACTATAGATGAAAAGGGGTGGTTGCGACGAGATGAAAGGATTTGTGTCCCTCGAACTGGAAGCTTGATAAAGGCGGTCCTAGAAGAAGCCCACCATTCTAAGATAACTATTCATCCAGGCGGTGATAAGATGTACATAGATATGAAAAAGGTTTTCGTTTGGGCTGGGATGAAGAAAGATGTGACAGAATTTGTTTCTCAATGTTTAGTTTTCCAGCAAGTTAAAATTAAGCAAAAGAAGCCCGGTGGTTTACTTCATCCTTTGGAGGTTCCTCAATGGAAATGGAAGAGTGTATCTATAGATTTCATAAATGGTTTGCCTAGAACAAAGAAAAGCAATACCTGCATTTGGGTGGTGGTAGATAGACTCACTAAGAGCACTCACTTTATTCCGGTTAAGAGTAAGAGGACGACATCATGGTTGGCAGCAATCTATGTCTGAGAGATAGTTCGTCTTCATGGAGTACCTTCCAGCATCGTGAGCGGTCGTGACCCCATATTCACCAATGAATTTTGGAGGAGCTTGCAAGAAGCATTTGGTATGCAGTTGTGTTTGAACACAACTTACCATCCTCAGACCGGTGGGCAGATGGAGAGGGTGAATAGAATTCTTGAAGATCTTTTAAGGATATGTATCCTAGACTTCAGAGGGACTTGGGATGAGCATCTTCCTTTGGTAGAGTTTTCCTATAACAACAGTTATCGAGCTAGCACCGGCATGGCACCCTTCAAAGCATAGTACGGACGACCTTGTAGACCACCAATTTGTTGGTGGGAATCTAGTGAAAGATTATTACTTGGGCCAGATATGGTTAGAGAAACGTCCGACAAGATTGACCTTATTTGACAGCGGATGAAGACAACTCAAGATAGGCAGAAATCCTACGCAGACAAGAGAATAACTGACATCAAATTCTAAGTGGGAGACTTAGTTTTAATCAAAGTGTCACCTTTGAGGTATGTGGTTCGCTTCGGATCAGCAGGGAAGTTGGTACCTAGGTTTGTGGGACCATTTCCCATAACCGAGAGGATTGGCCAAATGGCCTATAGAGTAAAACTTCCAGAAAATTTGTCCAGTGTTCATGATGTATTCCATGTTTCTCATCTACGGAAATGTTTGCATGACACCGCAGAAGTTGTTGATCCAAGCACATTGGAAAAAGTGGAAGTAGAGCGGGAGGAGATAGTCAGACTAGTCCCTACCCGTGTTCTTGGATCAGAGGTTAAGAAGCTATGCAATAAAGAGATCAAGTTGATAAAGGTTCAATGGGGAGGTAACCCAGAGGATACGACTTGGGAGACCAAAGACAAGACTCAGGCTTCGTACCCTTTTCTTTTCGAGGGTATGTTCTTAACTCCTTTTCCAAAATTTTATCCGTGCTTGTTTCTATCATCTGAATTTATCCTATCCATAGTATTTTCGACCTTTAGATAGAAATCCTATGGATGTAAACATGTGTTTGAGATATGTTATGTTTGATGGATGCAAGTGGATGCAAGTGTTTGCTAGTGGCTGCTTGTGGATACATATACACACACATTAGGCACTAGATCGGCTCAATCACTCTCATACAACAAATGGATGTGTGTGCCTCTTCTTTTTCTTTTATGGATGGAAATGGATGTATTAGCATATGGATATTGCATTTGGACGAGTGAGTGTGCACACATATAGAACTTACATGTTATAATAGGATTATTTGCATGCATATTGGATACATGGCACTAACATACATTGCATTAAGGAGGTCGACTGAATCAGTAGACCGCCTAATCTTTGCATTATTATAGGGACATATACACACACCTTTGCATATGTTCATATAAGCATTAGAAATCTTTAAGGACAGTGGATGTCAGTGATTGATGGATGAGTATATGGATGATGGATGGCAGGATATGCATTCTTCTCAACTTAGAGATTTCGAGGACGAAATCCTTTGAGTAGGGAGGAATGTAACATCCCATATCTTTAACAACACTAAAAGAGGATAAATTAAATAATAATTAATTTATTATTCAGAATTAAGGGAAACGGACTACGCCATTGCGTATGTCTCGAAATTCTGGTCAAGATAGACAATTGTTTTGCATAAAACGGACACCGTATGAAGAAGTTATGAGGATTTCAAATTTGTATACACGTAGAAGAATTATATATATATATGAGTCAGATATGAATCAGAACCTTATCCAAAGTCGTTTAAAAATCAAAATGTCGGAAGGTGGCAAATTTCCCGCTCTAGGGGGTCGACCCTCCTACAAGGGTGTCGACACCGGGGTCGACCCCCTACAAGGGTGTTGACACCCATAGGACTGACGTGGTAGTTGGTTTCAGAGGTGCTGACAGCTATAAATACACGTCCATTTCTCCTGTTTTCTTCATTGGAAATCATGGAGGCCAAATGTTGCCGATATTTGAACTGAGACGGATTCTATCTTCTACAACAATCAACTTAAACGAATCAGTTAGAGATTCAAGATCCATTCTTTTTCTATTTTCAAATCCAAACTCTGTGAGTTCCTAGTTGCTTTTAGATTGAAATATTTAAAAGTAAACGTGATATGACTATGGTTTGGATTTGTTCATGTGCCTATGTTTTACTAGATCCATTGTAAATTGTGAAAATATGACATTCTAAATTGGTTATAACTTGGATCTAAATCTCTATCTTGTCGGATCTATTGTAACTTCCATGACATGCTATAATGTGGATCTTGACCTTACTCACATTAGATCTATTGGATCTGAATTACATGGACATCTAAATTATTAATCAGATCTAGTTTACCACCTTATGCCTATCTTATTAGATCTAAACCAGTTGGACATCTAAATTGTTAATTTAGATCTTATTATGACATCATAGTTATGTTAGAATTAGTTAACTGCCACAAGCTCATTAGATTTATTCTTATATGTCTGCCTTATCACCATGCAAGTTTATGTTTATGCCAGAACAATCACTATTGTCATTTTTCCCATCACCTTTCCCTTTTATTATTTATGGCAAGGCTACTTTCTAGCCTAAATGCCGCAAATATATGCAAATGCGCTAGTTAGGGAACGGGGGAAAAAGGTTAGAATTGGCATAATTTAAATAATGTTTATATGAATTGGATATATAATTCAAAATGGGGAAAAAGGGGCATAATCAACTATAAAGACATAGATAAGAATTGGATAAGAATGAAATGTCTAATAATTACAATTATAAATTGTAATTGCACTTATGACACGAGGTTAGGTTGAATTAGTGGTGGAAGTCTGCCCGGACCCGACCGACATATCCAGCAACCACTATTGTTGAACCTAATGTGAGAGGTACAAGTGCGCAAATACAAGACGGGCTTTAACACGAGGTTAGGCCCAACTTGTGAAAGAAGTCTGCCCGGACCCGACCGGCATGTCCAGCATCCACAAGTTTTAGGCCTAATGTGGGAGGTCTAGTCCATTATAAACCATAAATGGACATGGTAATGAATTGAACTACTTAACCTAATCTAATCCATAGGGATCGTATAATTATGAACTAAAGTTAGGGTTAAGTAAAATTGTTTGGACAGTGGGTGGGTTAAGAAAATCTTAGGGGTGGGTAATATTTACATATAGGCCCACAAACTTAAACCGATAAGGTTATAGGTTATGTAATTAAAGACACCTAGTGGCATACATGACCGATGGGAATGATAAAGTTATGTAATTAAAGACACCTTTTAGGGTAAACATAACTAGTGAAAATGATAGGGTTATGTAATTAAGGACAACTAGTGGTATTCATAGCCAATGAAAACCTAATGGGGGATTTAAGACAAAGGGGAGAACTTGTATCATATTGTGTGGTACCCGTTTCAGCCAGTAACCCGGAGTAGGTATCAAACATGTACTCCGAACTAGGTTGGAGAAGGAGCACACTTACTGGACTGATTACAAGAGATCCAAATGTGGAGGACAGTTTGGGCGGCGCAAACTGACCGGACCATGTGCGTGCATGAGCCGGTCAAAAGGGGATAAGACGACCGTGACACCTATAGATATGGGGCTGTGCATATCAGTGAAGGGTTGCCACTTTAGAACATGATACATCCTACGGTGGGGCAACACAGAGTATCTATACAGATTAGGGAGCCGATTAATTGGGGTAGTAGTTAGGATACATTTGGACGTATGCCTAAGTCTACCACCTTATAGTGGAAGGGATCATCTCATTTTGGATATACTAGTAGCAGTGCAGAGTAATCATTAGGGAAGCGTATACATCTTATCATGTCTACCTTGTCACACCTGCCTTTTATGTAGTAATCTCTTTTATCCACTTTATATGCCTGTCCTGATACTTATTTATTTACTTGCTAAAACTAACCAGACTCGCTAGACTTTATGTCTGACCATTTTTTCTCCTTCTTTCTTCCATCCCTCCCCCCTCCCCCCCAGGTTCTTAGGGCGGAAACACTCAAGCTTGACCGTGATTCTGCTTATTTTTGCTGGAGCTGCTGATATGTATGGCCCAAGCTCCTATCCTTGTTGTTATGGCTATATTTTGTTTTTGGGGAATTTCATTTCTTTTTTGTACTCTGATGCTTCTGAAGTACAAGACAGTAGCTTTTATGTTGTCATGGGCTTTTGTATTTCAGACATGCCATTTTTTTTAGACCACGGTATCTTATGATAAATAAAGCTTTTTATTTCGCTGTTATTTTATATGTCTGTCTTGTAATATTTCCGTTCTGTTTACTATAACGCTTCACGAAACTTAATACATTACCTTTGTGAGTGACATTAACGGACGTGGGGTGTCAAAGTTAGAAGCGACTTTGTAATTAGACACCACAGTTAGAGTTTTAGAAAGAACTTGAAAAAATGTAAATGTAGAAAAAGATTTCTAGAAAAGTTTTCAAGTTTCAAAAATTTGAAAGTTTACAATTTTTGAACTTTTTTAGTTTGCAATGTTAAGAGTTGCATTAGAAGGATTTTTGAGGTAATTGTGCAAACTTGTTTTCAAAATATTAAATACGTAAGCAAGTTGTGGGGCTAAGCGATATAAGTGGTTAGGAAAAAGCGCAAATAAATGAATTGGCCTTATTGGATGTGTAAGTGACCTTGAGTGAAATAAAACATAAAGTTTTATTAAAGGATGGAGTGTAACACACTTTGACTTTTGGATAAGAAAAATTATTAGATAAATTTTTATGAATCAATAGACTTTTAAGTGGTCATATTTTGTTAAAATAGCAAAGAAATATGGAGTGGAAGAAAATATAGGTGAAAAAGGTTCATAGAAACTTTATCTTATTTAACTAAAAATAATTTAGTAAGAAAGGATCCCAATTGTGTGCATGGACAATTAGTAAAAGTTTGAGAAAATTTTGAAAAGATGTTTCAATTGGTTAATGTTTTATAGAAAAAGCAAGTTGAAGTTTTTACAAGTAAATTTATAATAGGGTTAGTTATTAATTGAAATCCTTTTTAGCACCCTTTATGGAAATAGGAAAGTTTTCTTTTAGTATAGACTTGCATTCCTATGTATGTAGTGTTCTATTTTAGAAAAATATAATGGTTTAGTTGGATATTTTCTTCCTAGGCGTTAATAGTCATCGCTAGGCAAGATCAAAAACATAGGATATCATGAATAAAACGAAAAGGAAGATAAAAGATGAACAACTAAAAGAAGTTAAACAATGATGACAATGGCAAAAATAAAGAAAAATAAAAGAAAATGAATTCTTCCAAAGTAAGTTTGGAAAACCAAAAAGAATATTTTCTTATTCAAATCATGCTTGGAATAGAAAATAGGAATTTTTGTAAAATTAGCAATTAATTTTTCAATTATAGGGAAAAACGTGCATAAAAGTGGATGAAAAATATGTAATTTTCCATTTTCTACCTCTTGTTAACATTGGAAATCGATTAGCAATTAACTTTTCTGTAATTCACAAATTTAAAGTTGGTTGATAGGATTTGGATGCAAAAATTAGATGAACTACGCTCTTGCCTTGTAAGAGTGTAGGCAAATTTGAATGAAAAAGTGTTTTGATTTTATTACATTCATATAGAAATTGCCAGTATATTTAGGATGTGTGCATCATGTTTTCAAAAGGTTTTCAAGAAAATTAGCATTCATATAGGAGGTACCATTTATGTATTCATTACATTTATTTATTATTATTTTGTGTTACACTTTGCACAAACACACAAATTGTTGCAAAATTGGATGTATACATGATGGTTGTAAATTATATAAGGAATTACTTAAATTTACACTCATCAAATTTTAGGGATGAAATGTCATAAGGTGGGAGAATGTAACACTCCGCATTTTCAATTAAATAATAAAATAAAATTTATATAATTTTCAGAATTTGGTCATGAAACTAGCTTCATCACGTCTGTGGTGATTTTCTTATCAGTTTATACTTATGGTTTGCAGAGAACATATTTAAAACAAAGAAGATATCTTTAAATGAAGTTTTAGAACAAATGTGAAAAATAAGATAAAAGAGAAACACAAATAAGAACAATAACTACCAAAGTTTATAGTCTTGTTTTTAATTTTAAGAGAACCAACTAAAAGAATGTATGTTCTAAGCGAAAAATATATGTGAATGTACATATAAGGAAAAATTTATAAATAGAGTACATATATGCATGTATATGTATATATATATGTGTGCATAAGTGTGTAAATATATACATGTATATATATACACATATATGAATATGAAATTCAAATGTAACATGCAATCAATCAAAAGAAGTAAGAAATAAATATCGGGAAAACATTGTTTGAATTTTGAAAATAAATGGGGCTATGCGTTAATATATACGCACAGATTCAAAATTGAATTCTTAGGTGTAAACTTAAAACAAAAAGTAATAAATGAAAAATAGGTAAGAAAATAACTACGTTTGAAATTTGAGCATATATTAAAAAGGAAAGAATCAATGAATTGATAACATTAAATAATAACGCTTATTTTACAGCTATAAACAAATAAAGATTTGTACAGTTATATAGGAATATATGTGCGCAGGTTTGAAAATAAAACGTTAAACATACCATATAAACGGAGGACATTAATTTACATAAGAGTATTTTGTAAGAAAACAAACATTACAGCCAACGTGAAACCAGAAATTTATAAATGGTGAAATCAATGTAAATGGCCCACCTAGTGGGTCGATCCAGACCATATGTAGGTCGACCCAGGGGTCAACACACCCTAACTTTAGGTTGACCCATTGGTCGACCTATATGGGGTCCAGATCGACCCAGTGTTGGGTAAAAGGACGTCAATTTTCGATTTGAACGACTCAGATTTTATTATATTAAATTCGACAAAAGAGAATCTTTAGGGCACCTATAAATAGATAGCTAGGCCTAGCCTCCAAATCATATTTTCTTAAACGACGCCAAGGCTCTGCCATTTTCTTTCTTCTCCAAATCATTTAGAAATAGGAATATGTTAGTTTTAAGACTTCTGAATCAAAATTTGAAGACAAAGAATATAGATCTACAACATAGGTGTTCAAACTTCTTATTTACGTAAGGTAAATTCTGTGAATCTGAATTACTAGGATTTCCTTCATTCTTTTAGCATCAAATTTATGAATTTGTGGTTGTTTCAGTATTAGCTTCAATTAGGAAGGCCACGGGGTAACAGATCTAAATCAGATTCAAGAATTGGAAAATAGTCAAGTGAGGGGATTAAAATTATACCTTTTGGTAACGGTATAAATAACTGAAATTGTGGTATAATCCATTCCTAATTACATTAAGAATGTTATTGTTGTACGTATCTTTCCGTTAACTTTCTATTTGGGTTGAGAATTACTGTAATTCTAAAATTGTGAATATGACAGTGATTATGCATACATTCTTAAACTGTAATTCAATGCTAAATTGGGCATGTTGAAAAAAATTAATAGTAAATTACGGAAATAATGTAAAAGTGAATTAAAGTAAATTGTGAAAATAATGGAAAAAAGAATAAGTATGCCTAATTTTGTATGGAAATTTACAGTAGTTGGAAATTCTGTATGAAAATCAGGAATTAATATCTAACTCAGATAGAAAAAAATGAATTAGTAGCGGATTGAGTTAATTGGAGTTGAAAAAGGGATACATTTCCATAATTACTAATAAGGTAAATTACAGGGAACGTAGTTGCAAGAAAAAGGAAGGTAATGAGGATTAGTGTGAAATAGGGATTTTTTCCGTATTGCACACAAATCAAAAATTATATATACATGATGTAATAAAAGAAAGAGCTTGTAACTACGGATCTTAATTGATTATATTATGGAAATGGTTTTTGTATATTTCCACCAACCAATTTAATGAAGTGTGTAAAATATTTCCTGTAATAATAAAAATGTACAAGACGACAAATATCGATAGGTTATTGTAGTAAAAGTTTTCTTAAATAACAAGGAACCAACGGAAAACGTGATGAATGGGGAATATAACCTATTATAATTAATGATGTGAATAAGAATAAAATATAATAGGTAGAATTGTCCTGGGGACAAGTGGAATTATAACATAGGTTATAATTAATGATGAAAAGAGAACTTGTTAATAAAACTTAGTTAAGGAAACTTAGTTAATAAGTAAATCCACAGCAATGGTTGTGGTAATGATATAACATGTGTTATAATAAGAGATAATATGAGTACTTATTAATAAAGCTTATTTAGGGGAACTAAATTAATAAGTAAACCCAGAACAACTGTTGTGGTAATGGTATAACATGACGTTATAAATAACATGAAAAATTAGAAGGAAGAAGAGGTTATTATTAGTACACTTATGAACGAGAAAATATTAAGTTTAATGAATGTATTAAGTGGCTCATAGATAGGATCCCTTCCGGTAGTGTGGGGCTGATTAGGGAAAATAAAGGGACAAATGTAAGCTAATAAACCTGTAACTTGAATAGAAAATGCATGTGAATATAAATAAGCTAATTAGCAATGTGATAAGATAAATCAAGTGCATGATTTAAAGACCGGATGTAGGATCTAATAACGCGATGGTGTGATGCGTTTGGACAAGTTCGTACGTATGAAGATGAAGAACCCAATGGGGTAGATCATTGTGGTGTTTGGAGAAATGAGAGAAGCACATCCAACTAATTATTCCACGGGACTGGAGGGAAACATGGGGATTCTACAAGACGTGGTAAGGTACTCTGAGATGTCTCTCTGAGGAATAATCAGATGAAGTCGTCGCTCGGAGGAAGGTCTGTTGCACCATGTAGAGTATACCTTGACTGCAACTATAGTGTGGCAGTCAGAAGACTATGGCAGATGGCATTGAGTGATTCAGCGGTTTACCTCGCTCTAGGAGGAGGTGGTCAAAACCAAAATAAGGATAGTAATCGTCGGATACCTGTCATCGACAATTAGTGGGATGCGGAAAGACTAAGACTTAAACCAACAGACCAACGATCTTTCACTATCAAGACGCTGGTTAAGGGATACGCCAAATTAGATGCTAGATTGTCTGTTAGGGGAATGTCATTAGCTCTTGATATAGTCTTTCATTAGTTAAGGGAGGGGCCGCGGTGGGGCTATAGCCACCATGAAAAGAGACAGATCGTATATGGATATATGTATTGTAGGCCTAACAAAGCTGTCCTTTATAGATGTCGAAAGGTCCCGACCGAATTTCGTGCATCAGATGCAACCTTATTATGGGACTCAGGTTATGGTAGGCAATATGTTTGCGTGAGGGTCTAGATACACACACTTAGTGGTGTATTGTAGAAGTTAGGGCATTACTCTGTGTTGAGATGTGATTCGATTGAGGAATTCAGATGTGAGGATCTGTACACTTTCATGGCATAGCGATGGTGGTTCTGTGCGATTATGTAGCGTAACCATATAAATTTCCGTCCATGGTTTGGCGTAGTATGCAGGTTGTGCATACTTCCATGGTGTGATAGCAGAGACCGTACAAGGAGGGTACTATGGGGGAGTACCTTGAGATGTTGGGTATAGCTACATATATACTGTAATAAGTTTAATCTACTTGGGAGTGGATGGGTGCAATGTGTGTTTAGAGTCTAGAGTGCTATAACCCGAAAAAACTAATAATTAAGAAACTGTAACTAAATGATATATGTAGGGTTATTTCAGAATGTATAATTTTTTTAAACCAGAATTTGTGTTCTGACCTCCTCCTGATAACATACTTGCGGGTTATATTTATTGCAAAGATTTGGTAGCCTTTGGACACTTATTACGCAGTGTCATTATTTCGATAGAGCTATATTTGATTATTATATTCTATCCATTCCGCTATGAGATGTTTTATTGAGCTCTGTTATATTTGTTATCTTTGTCTTTTCTGCATGATACCAGACAAACCAACTCGAGCTTCGATAGATTGGAATTTTCAAGAAAAATCTGGTCTATCGAAATTCGGGTTGTCACATCGTAGGTCAAAATCCCTACAATTAAATACCAAGGAACTAAGATCCAGATAATAATCTATTTTCTTTCAGTAGCCAGATGGATTTGTATAATGGCTCTGGAATTGTTCATTGGCGGCTTTTCCCCGTTATTTTACAAGGCACTTCTAGAAAATGGTATCGACAATATCGAGATAAGACCATATAATTCCGAAAGCAATTCTCTAATGAGTTTGTTGCCCAATTCTGCGTTAGCAAAGACTCCACCGCACACTACACAATGGTAGCGAACATTACGCAACAACCAGAAGAACTCTGAGTAGATTATATGAAAAGGTTTGATGTTGAAGCAATAAGGGTTAGAGGAATGAACTATGAGTCGAAACTAATTGTTGCCTATGCAGGACTTCAAAACAATATGCTCTTATGGTGGGATCTCATGGTAAATTAAGCCGAAAGTTTGCAAGAATTTCATTTTAGCAGCGACAAATTTATCATGCCATGAAGAAGGCATAATACAGGGGTGGGGTAGAACCGAGGTTCTACCGAAACGATAAACGAAAACGATGGGAAAATCTGGCAATAATTCAGTGGCACTAGACAAAGCTATAGCTTTTATCTACATAGCAATGAAAGGGAAAGTAAATTTCCTTACTTGTCTCAAAGCCCACGCAAACATCGATCCCAAGAAAAGTGACAACTACTGCCATCATCACAAGGTAAATGGTCACAGAACAAACGATTACAAAGTCCTAACTGGAATTATTCAGAAGCTTATTGGAGAGGGATGACTGCAGGAATTTGTTCAGAACGCCCAAAGTATTCCCCGAGTAATAGGAAGCTTTCAAAACCATCCGTTGGAACTACAAGTAACATAGATGAAGGAAAACATACGGTAGAAGTGAGTCTACTAATTAATCATGTTAACATAATCCATGGAGGCTAACATATGGTGGGGAATAGTCAAAGCTCTAAAAGCCAATATATTTGGGAAGCTAGAGAATGGGTCTTCTCAGTTCGAGAAGGGATCCCGGATCATACTCTGAGAGGAATCCATATGCACCCATTGGTCATAACACCAAGGGAACTTCAGAAAGGAACTCATTACCCCCATAATGATCACGATCACCGCTCAAATATGACAGTGGGTAGTATGCAAAATACCAGTCAACCCAGGGAGAGCCGTAAATGTTATCTTGAAATATTCTTTCGACCGCATGAATATTACAGAGGTTAAGTTGGAACTGAGTCTGAGCCGATATTCGAGTTTAACAATGAAGGTTCAACACCCATTTGCTAAATAAAACTGAAGGTACAATAAGGTCAACTACCCTGCTGTCGTACTTTCGAAACCCTATTTGTCATTGTTGACCAACCCTCCTTTACAACACCTTCTTTTGGCGTCCCACGCTAGATGAAGTGGATGTTTGTTTCCCCAAAGTATTTGGTAATGAAATTCCTAATAAAGAAGGCAGGGGAACGATTAAGGGTGAGTAATTCAGTTTAAGGGAAATGTATTTTTCCACTTTGGATCAATATAAAATGGAGTACTTTGCTTATATTGACGTTACTACCAAATTAAAGCCTTCGGATGATGTTGCTTTTAAACAAACATTCGAAGAAAATATAAGTGAGGTAATAAATAATCATTCTTCTAAGCGTAAAACAACAGTTGCAGGTCTAAGGACAGAAAAAACAAGAAATTAATGTGACGGAGGGAGAGGAAATCATAACAGAACTGGATTGCCGGGGAGAAGTTGAAAGAATAGAACGTTATCAAAGAAAATTAAGGAAATGAATATAGACTCCACTGATACCGGGAAAATTGTCAAAGTACGGCAGAAATTAGAACTAAAAATAAAAGAAGAGATAATCTATTTTCCTAAACAAAACAAGGACGTATTTGCTCCGACACAATCCAACATGGTAGGAATTGACCCTTTGGTTATGTGTCATTCCCTCAACATCAACCCTAATGTAACCCTGTCTGATAAAAGAAAAGACAACTTGAAAAGGTGCGATCAGAAGCTCTAAAAGAAGAAGTAAAGAAACTACTTTAAAACGATTGGATCAAATTTTTTTATTACCCAGATGGTTAGCAAATCCTGACATAGTAAAAAAGTCTAAAGGAAAGTGGAGGACATGTGTTGACTATAAGGACCTAAACAAAGCATGTTTGAAGGATTATTACCCCTAACCAAGAATTGATCATCTTGTAGATTCCATAAGCAGTCACAAATTATTGTCACCTATGGACACATGTTCAGGATATAGTCAAATTCTAATGCTCAAACCTGAAGAAGAACATACAAGTTTCATTGTCGAGAATGGAATGTACTGTTATAAAGCAATGACTTTAGGATTGAAAAACGCCGGAGGGGTGTCAAATGGGTCATTTAGGGTCAAGCAAAATTTGACCCAACCCTTTTGCAACCCATTTATTTTGATCCTTTTAACAAAATGTTTTACCTAACCCAACCCATATATTATGTGGGTTACCCATTTAACCCACACATTAAAAAGTATTACTTTAAAATAACGATTTTTAAATCTAAAAATGTCAAGATTACAAAAATATCCTTTATTTTGGAAAAAGAGAAAAAAAAAGTTTCAAAAAATCCAGAAAATTATGAAATAAAAAGTAATAAAAGAATTATTCGAAAATAATGATTTTTAAAGCTAAAAGGACCAAAATTACGAAAATGCCCTTCATATTGAAAAAATGAAAAAATTTCGAAAAATCCAGAAAATTACAAAATGAAAAGTTAAAAAAGAATTATTTTGAAATAACGATTTTTAAAGCTAAAAATGCTAAAATTATGAAAATGCCCTTCATATTGGAAAAAGTGAAAAAAATGAAAAAATTTCAGAAAAATACGAAATGAAAAGTTAAAAAGGAATTATTTTAAAATAACAATTTTGAAAACTAAAAATGCTAAAATTGCGAAAATGCCCTTCTTATTGGAAAAAGTGAAAAAAATGAAAAAATTTCAGAAAATAGAGAAATTTACGAAATGAAAAGTAAAAAAGAACTATTTTAAAATAACAATTTTTAAAGGTAAAAATGCTAAAATTACAAAAATGCCCTTCATATTGGAAAAAGTGAAAAAAATGAAAAAATTTCAGAAAATCCAGAAAACTACGAGATGAAAAGTAAAAAAAGAGTTATTTTAAAATAACCAATTTTAAAGCTAAAAATGCTAAAATTATGAAAATACCCTTCATATTGGAAAAAGTGAAATTTTTTCAGAAAATCCAGAAAATTACGAAATGAAAAGTAAAAAAGGAATTATTTTAAAATAACGATTTTTAAAGCTAAAAATGCTAAAATTACGAAAATACCCTTTATTTTGGAAAAACTGGAAGTCTATATTGATTATATGTTAGTTAGGTCACAAAAAGAAGAAAACCATTTAAAATATTTGGGGGAGATATTCAAGGTAACGAGAAAATTCCAAATAAATTTAAATCCCCAAAAGTGCCATTTTGGTGTTCGCTTAGTAAAGTTCCTTGGGTATATCATAAGTGAACGAGGGACTGAAGTGAGTCCTACACAGATTAAAGCAATAATTGAAATGGCAAATCCTAAAACAAATAAGGATGTGATGAGCCTTAATGGAAAAGTAGCAGCCCTAAATAGGTCCGTTTCAAGTGCTACTGAAAAATGTTTATTGTTCTTCGATGTAACTAAGACAAAGAAGGAATTTTGAATAGGGAGAGGAATGATGAAGGGCCTTCCGAAAATCGAAAAATCTTTTGGAAACCCCCCTATAACGTCAAGTCCAAAAGACGACGAAACCTTGTATCTTAATTTGGCAGTATCGGAATTCGTCGTTAGTTTCCTAATACGAGAAGAAAAGAGAACCTAACTACCAATTTATTATGTAAGTCGAAGGCTAAAAGATGCCAAAACCCATTATCCGGTTACTGAGAAATTAGCTTGTAGGCTAATATTGATAGCACAAAAATTGCACTTATATTTTCTAGATTACCCTATCAAGGTTCTAACCAGCCTACCTCTTAAATAAGTATTTAGTAAACCAGAAAATTTTGGAAGACTCGTAGAGTAGGAAATCGGGTTAAGTCAGTATGACATGAATTCAAACCACGAATGGCAATAAAAGTCCAAGCTTTTACCGGCTTTGTAAACGAATGCACTGGGTTTATGGAACAACAACCAGAAAAGTAAAAGATTTGAAACCAAAATGGTAGTTGTTTGTTGACAGAGTGTCTAACGAGCATGGAGATGGTACCGGATTTGTTAATATAACACCAAATGGGCACCGACTACATTACGCAATGAAATTATAATCCTTGTAACTAATAATGCAGCAGATTATGAATCAATGGTTACGGGTTTGACTCTAGCTAAGGAACTCAAGATCACACGAATCCAAATTTTCAGTGACTCTCAGCTTATGGTAAACCAGCTTAGGCAAACATATCAAATTAAGGATCCCAAATTATCGAGATATGTTAGAAAGATATTGGAAATGCTTGAAGCACTTAAATATTTTTTGATACATCAAACACCAAGAGGAGAAAACTCCTAACCTGTCTCATTAGCCAAACTAGCCAGTTCAAGAGGAGCGCTAGAAACACGGATAATCCCTGTTGGGTATCACATGACACCCAACAATAAGGGAAAAGAATATATGGTATTAAGTAGATCCCAAATAAAGATTCAAAGTAAGGAAAAGGAAGGAATGACACATGAATCTTCACTAAAAAATAGGAACCCTTCCGAAAATTCCAATGAAAGCAATTGGATGATACAAATAATTGAATATATAAATAAGGAGATACTCCCTTCATACAAAGCGAAAGCTAGAAAAATTAAAAGGCAAGCTTCCAATTTCGTCATATTAGATGACATTTTGTACCAAAGAGGATATGCATTCCCATACTGATTGACATTTTCTAGGAACTAGAAAAGCGCAAATTTTAAAATCAAATACTATAAGAGCACATATCGTGTAATATGCAGGTAGAACACAGGGAGGAATTTCAAATTTTATTATTTATATATTTCTTGGGCGAGTTAGAAAAAAATTGGAGGTTGATTTTGAAAATAAAGAAAATATTGAAACTGCAATTTGATTTAGAACAAACCTAATTGAACCGACGATCAAATCACAATAATCAATTGAAAAGCAAATAAAACTATTATTGAATTGAATCAGATCTGAATCTAATCAAATCTATATTCAATCCAATATGACCTAGGAAAGCAATAAAAGAAACAGAAATTAAAATTGCAGAAATTAAATAACAAATAGGAAATAAATTAGGATTTCCGCTGAATCTAATCAGACGGTCAATCACCAATGAAAATAAGTGCAAAAGACAACTCTACCAAATATAATTGTGTAAACAACACTAATTGCTAAGAAAATAAAAATGTAGAAAAAGAGAAAAGAAGACTAAACTAAATTAATGGCAGAAAAATTAAAGTAAAAGTATGTATTTTACAATGGGTATACATGTGTATTTGTAGGTGAGTTGCAAAACCCTAATCATATAAATGGGCCTTCTCATCAAAGATTATGCTAGATCCTCCTCTTATCCCTGTTTGACATGTGTCCAGCTGATTGATTTCCTAAGGCCTTTTCTATAAATCTCCTTCCATGTTGACCAATGTGAACACAACTAGCCTCCAGTGACAGCTTCTTATGAAATTCTTCATGTATATGGCACCAATTCTTCACTTTTAAGGCTGTATAAGGCTTGAAAAACTCATCTGTAAAAACAACAAAATAATACCCAACGTAATATTTATTTATATACAAAAGATAAGATATAAGAGCATAAAATAAACACTTTCTACGCTAATCAAATACTCCCATACTTATCTTTTACTCGTCCTCGAGTAAAACAAAAATTAAAAACTAACTAGATAGGTCACACTTTCATAGGAAACAAGATTGCATTGAGATTATGAAACAAGCCGTTAAACCTCTAGGTGTCCCTAGTAGGACGAGTGGTGTCTCGTGAGGGTTGTTAGCGGATACTATCCACAAAATTCGAATATAGTATGTTATGATTGTTATGCAACTACATGAATGCAATGGACATACGCAAATGAAAAAAAAATGAAACCACGACTTGTTTCAGAAAAGTGGTTCAACAAATTAAGTTAACAATTTCTAGTCAATTGATTGTATTTTAGATACCTCAACTTGTCACAAATTTTTAACATAATTCAAGTTTTCAATGTTATACTCTAGTTTGGCCAGTTGATTCGGTTGATAACATAATGCAGCCATGAAAAAAATTCTTAGTTTGCTTATCACAATTTGTAAAGTGGTATTCTAATTTCCTTGTGTATGACTAGTCAAATCAATAAGGTCAAGAAGTGTTTAGGCATCACTGCTTATTCTCTATCTCTATAAAAATGAAGCTTTTTAATTAATTACATACACCTAACTTAAAGACCAAGATATACCACCCATGAACTGCCTTGTGGACTGACGGAGTGTTGGGACAGAGTGTGGCGGATTGTGCATACCGACGCTGACTTGTCAACAAGATGTCGGTAATCCTTAGGTGTCCAACTCATAAAATAAGACCAAGATATACCGACGTTGACTTTGTCAACAACATGTCGGATATAGCTTGGCTGGCTTGCACACCAACGCTAGATTTACAAGAAATGTTGGATACCCTTGGATTACTATTATTATTATTGAAAATATAAGAAAAAGAGACTTATGCGAATTTAGCTTAACACAACTTAGTTTTAAAGATTCAAAAAGCCAGTATAAGTATTTTAAGTCCTCCACTCATTAAACAAAGGCTACAATTTAGAATAAACTTCATGGCCATCACCTAAGAATCTCCCTATGTACCGGTTACATTATTATCCCTCAAAATTCAGCTTTTCATTATATTTCTTATTCGATTTTAGTTGAGAAGAAAAAATACTATCAACTGACTAACAATAGTTAATTTATTTTGTTGTATCAATCTTAAATGAGTCATGTTTCAAAAAAAGGGCATGTTACTACGATCTAAAATGCATGGTGGTCTTATCTAAATGCATGAAAGGAAAAGAAAACGAAATGGAAAATAAAAATGAATGCAATGCAGACTCCCCTCACACTAGAACTAAACATTGTCCACACTGTAAACACGTTTCCTAAATTTGAAAGATATAACCCAAAGATGGATTAAATGCAAAATGATTTGTAATATAAAGTGAAAATTAGCAACTATATGTGTGTGAAAATCATATCAAAATGAAAACTATGATGACGATGAGTATTATGTGAAAAATGGGATTTCCTTTTCTTCCTATACTTGCTTCTATCGAAAATGATGTATGATGATTTCGTATCTGATTTTCGAGGTACAAGAGGCATGTCAATAAATTTTGAATTCAAAATCTTCCCTGTGCAAATTTGGTTGTGACAATGATTTATACCATTCAGATGAAAATTTTCATAATCCCATAAATTTAAGTTTTCAATCACAATTTCATTCGATGGTATGGAATTAGGATTATCTTTGAGATGTTCCATATATTCATTCTCGTCATTTAGAAGTTTAAGTTCATCTTCGAAAAGTTCTTCGAAAGACATCGTAGACAAATTCTATTGAAGTACGAGAGACTTTCTGAAATGGTAAATCTATCATGTCATCAACAACGTTTTCTATCATGTCGACTTGTCGTGTTTTAAAATCTTGGTCATTCGAAGAAGAACGTGTTGAAATAGGAAGTGAAGGAGGTAAAGGAATAGAAGACGGGTTGTTGGGATTGCCAACATTCGAAGAAGATAGAGTTTCAGAAGGTTTAGATGAATTGGCCTTGGTTACCTTCGATAGAGCCTCAAGATTTTGATTTGAGGTTGGAATCGAAGGATTATCTGGATCGCTGACATTATTTTCAATCATTTTCCCCGGCCTAAGATTGGTGATCGGGTTGACCGAATTATAGCTTTCATCTTCATTTGGCAACTCATCCTTATGCATTCCAAAAAATTCATGTTCATTAAATTCCTTCTTCAATTTTGAGTTTTTGAAAAATTCAGCATTTTTATTCTGTTCGATTTCTAAAATTTCAAGTTTCTCGCAACCTGAAAGAGAAAGATCAAAATCTGAGCTTAAATCTTTAAAATAAAACCCTAGCAACGATGCCAAAAACTTGATTGACACTTTTTAGGAACTAGAAAAGCGCAAATTTTAAAATAAAATACTGCAAGCGCACAGATCGTGTAGTATGTAGGTCGAACACAGGGAGGAATTCTAAATTTTATTATTTACATATTTCTTAGGTGAGTTAGAAAAAATTTGGAGGTTGATTTTGAAAATAAAAAAATATAGAAACTGTAATTTGATTCAGAACAAACCTAATCGAACCGACGATCAAATCACAATTATAAATTGAAAAGCTAATAAAACTATTATTGAATTGAATCAGTTCTGAATCTAATCAAATCTATATTCAATCCAATATGACCTAGGAAAGCAATAAAAGAAACAGAAATTAAAATTGTAGAAATTAAATAACAAATAGGAAATAAATTAGGATTTCCACTGAATCTAATCAGACAGTCAATCACTAATGAAAATAAGTGCAAAAGACAAATAGTGCTCTACCAAATCTAATTGTGTCGACAATACTAATTGCTAAGAAAATAAAAATGTAGAAAAAGAGAAAAGAAGACTAAACTAGATTAATGGTTGAAAAATTACAGCAGAAAAGTATGTATTTTACAATGGGTATACATGTGTACTTATAGCTGAGTTGCAGCACCCTAATCAGATAAATGGGCCTTCTCATCAAAGATTATGCTATGATTTTCCTCTTATCCTTGTTTGACATGTGTCCAGCTGATTGATTTCCTATGTTCTTTTCTACCAATCTCCTTCCAAGTTGACCAATGTGAACACAACTAGCCTCCAATGACAGCTTCTTATGCAATTCTTCATGTATACGACATCAATTCTTCACTTTTAAGGTTGTATAAGGCTTGAACAACTCATCTGTAAAAACAACAATATAATACCCAATGTAATATTTATTTATATACAAAATATAAGATATACGAGCATAAAATAAACACATTTCTATTCTAATCACATACCTAAGACATGTAGATCCTTAGGATGGCATAAGCACATGAAGGATTCTATTGAAACCATTCTAATATGATATAAATGGCCAAAAGAATGATACCACAAGGGTTTTTTCTAGCCTTAAATGACCAAACAAGATATTGACTTGGTTAAGAGATGTGATAAATGTCAAAAGTATGCCAAAACTCCTTACCTAGCCCCAAACAGATTGATTCCTATAACAAGCACGTGGCCGTTTAATGTATGGGAAATGGATCTTATTGGGACCCTACCAATTTCCAAAGAGGGATCATAGTACACAGTAGTAGCAATCGATTATTTCTCTAAGTGGGTAGAAGCATAACTGCTTCCAAAAATAACATCTGGGGAGTTTATTAGATTTATTATCAAAAATATAGTAACGAGGTTTGGGATACCCCATAGGATTATATCGGACAATGGAACTCAGTTCCAAAGTGAAGAATTTTCACAATTTTGCTTCAAAAATGGAATAATAAAGAGTTTCGCACCGATCGGGCACTCGAAAGCCAATGGGGTTGTAAAAGCTGCAAACAAAATAGTCAAAACTATACTAAAGAAGCTGTTAATACTACTAGCAAAATTGGATACAACATCGGTTTTTGGCCGATGTCTGAGTGTTTTACAACCGATGTTTTAGCGAGTGTAGAGAAAGGTTAGGATCTTTCACATCGGTTTTTGGCTGATGTCTAAGATGACTTTATACATTGTTTTTATTAGGATATCTGAGTGTTTATGACCAATGTCTTTGTGATTAGTAGACATCGGTTACTTACATCTTTATTTTTTGAGATTTTTCTGATGTCTATAGTTTTTTTTACATCGGTTATTTGATAATAAACTGATGTCATTTTAATTACACACATTAGTTTACGACAACTGTATGATGTGGTTTTTTCTATTTTACATCATTTTCATTTTTTATGTGACGTGTAACGTCCCGTATTTTTAACGGTCGAATAATTTATTTATTTAATTATATAAATGTTGATTTGGTAATTTAGAATGGCTTGAATTAAATAATATTGAATATTTAATTAATATAAATAGTGGGATCATAAATTATAAATTTCCAAAATAGTCGGAAATAGTATAATTCACAATGTTGTGTGAACTGGATTATTTATAAGATTTAATTCAGTTTAGAATTGATTTATAATAACGAATTTATTTATAATAATGAATTTGAATGTATAATTATAATGTAATTTAAAACGAACTCGTAACGTCATGGTAGTTCGTAATATTGAGTTTTGAACTTCAATTGAATATACAGAATACGTTTTAAGTCGGATTACTTTGAAACAGTAAACATTCGGATCCGTTGAACGACATTTTTCTAATGGATGAGAAAAATTGGGATTTCGTCGTTTAGATTTTGAGTTCTGATCAAATCAAATTTTCAGAAAGTCGCTATGGAATTCATTTATAATTTATAACGATTTATTTATATAATTAAAGGGTTTTATTATATATTTAATATCGATTTAACATGGTTTTGAAATATCGAGTTATAAATCAAGATATGTTCATTTTGGAGCTAAATGATATTTTATGTGGATATATATGATAATGTTAAATTATTATTGTTTTATTTAATTATTTTTTAATGTATTAATATTTAATTGGTTTATTTAGAGCCTTAGAAAATAGTCATTTTTCCAAATGATCTCCGTTTTTGATGGAATTAATTTTGTTGGGTCTGTAATATTAAGTTTTGTTGGATTTCATTTTTCGAGATTTTTGGAGTCAGTATGAGACCGTGCAAAATTTTAATGTGAAATACAGTTAATAATTTAACTTTAAAAATACACTATGTGAGCAAACAGATACGGAATTCGAAGAAACAAGTTTCGTTGGGTCCGTATTGGTGAACCATAGTTATATGTCCATTTTCATCGAATTTAGATATTGTATGTGATCATAGGGACTTTTAACGACAAATATAGACAACGTTAAAATAAATATTAATATAAAGTTCGAATATAAAAATATTATAATTTTCATATAAATACCACTACATCCTTACTAGCCCTAAACTATTCTTCTTCTGGTCAACAGAATATCCGACGCACTAAAAGCCTAAAACGCGATCTTAGAAAATTCATATAAAATTTAAAACAAATCGTAAAATCATGAGATCAGTATCTATGGAATCCCCATGTAATTCTCTTCGATTTCGTATCCATTTGGAAGGGTGCGATGCCATTCTTCGAGGATCGAAATTCAGCAGCATTGCTAGGGTTCGAGTATTTGATGAACTGAAGCTTCAATATGGGTTTTGAGTGTTGTATTCATGATTGGTGTAGAGATTAACGTCGATTTGTAAAGTTTTGTGTTATGCGATGCTTATTGAGGTCACGGGTCTTTGTTATGTTATGGCTTCAAGCCTGCAGAACGCAAACTGATGCTTGCGTTCGAGTTTCACTTCATGGAAGGGAAAGTGTTAAGATTGGGAAGACGAGAAGTTTGGAGTTAGTTTTAGGAAATGTAAGGAAGTGATGACAGATGTAGGGGGAGAGGAAGTAATCGCGTATGCGTATTTTCTCGTGAGGGGAAGCAGAATGTTACGGGGAGGATTAAATTGAGAAAGAAGAGGACGCTATTCATAGCGGGTTAGTGCAGAAGGTTTTGGGCCAATGACTGAATGGGTGAGGCCCGTTTAATAATAAACTAAGTTATTTAAATTTAAATTAGCATAAAAACTTGTATAAATCATTACTAATGCATACGATATCAGAATCTGACGAAACAAGAGACATTGGGATGTTCTCAACAAATACTACACAATGGAACTGATTTGGAGTGAATTGGAGCTCGTTACAGATTATGGTTGGATTAAACGTTTGTCTGAATCAGCGACGATTTATCGTTATTAACGATAAACTTCCAATGTGAGTAAATCTCACTAACTCTGTCCAATTTATTACTTTATAAACGAAATTTAGTATTGATAAATGATGGTTGATTTCTGTGTGATGGTTGTTTGAATGAGTTGCTAATTAGTTGGAAGAAACTATAAATATAGTTATATACATAATTCCTTGATTAAATATTAATTCAGTTTATCAGAATACTTCATATTGAAATAAAATTGATGTTATTTACGTTGCTTAACTTCTATGGATGCAGGGAAATAGGTTTGAGGGATCCAACTGGATTCCTCAATATTTATAATACTATTTTTTTTCTTCATATATTGTGACATATAACGTGATATATAATCCATGATTAATTTTGATGCATTTGGGTGACACTGTCTTTTTATATGGCATTTTAAATACCATAAGTAATACCGGAATGTAAAAAGGGGAATTTTCAAACTGTATATTGAAATAAAATATTTATATAAAATCGAAGGATTTTTATAAAAAGGGAATTTTGAAGTGGACAATGAATATAAGAATTTTATAAAATCTATTAATTTTATAGAAGGAAATACTTGGAAATTAAATGCGAAACTTTCATATAAAATTGTGAATAGTTAGATGGAAGATTAGAAGTCCATTTTTATGTAAATATTGAATGAAGTTAATAAGAGGTAAATAAATGAGTATATGGAGTAAATATTATATTTGGGAAATTAAATAGAATTATAAAAAGGGAATTTCCAATTACAAAAGAAATATGGGAAATTTTATTTAAAGTAGATAGTTAATAGAAATCTGTTTTTAACAGATAAATTGAGAAGATTAATTTTTAAACGATGCTTACAAATTAATAAAAATATTTATCACTAGATAAATTAAAATATAAGTCTAGATTTATATAGAGAAGTAGAAATCGGTTTTAACACCGACATTTTAATGGAATTTGAACTTATCATTTATAAAGGGAATTATAACTAAGATTATAAGTGTTGGAAATAAAATTGGAATTCTATGAATAATTATATAAATAGAAGTATAAATAGAATTTTGAAATGGGATATTATTTGTAAATGCGAAATCAAACTGAATTGGTTATATAAAAGAAATGTTATTCACATTCGTTGTGAAAAATGGATTAAAATAAATATTTTGTAAATAAAAATATTTATAAAGAAAAATTGGGTTTTGATATAGGAATTTAAATGGGGTTTTGAATAAGATAGGAAATTGTGTTAAAATAAAGTAGATTAGTTGGGGACTTATAAAATGACTCGATAAACAGAATTTGAACCTGTAATAATATTTATAAATTGAAATCAAGTTTTGATTTGATAAAACAAGTTTGGTTTCTATAAAGTAAAAATATTCACATTTTAAAGTGGATAAGGGTTGTTAAAGCAAACGTTTTGCAGATTGAAATGATTATAAAAAGAAATGGTTAAAGAATTGGAAGTGATAAATTCAAAGGTGAATTTAGAACGAAAATGGAAACTGAGTTAAACTGAAACGGTTATTTGTTCCAAAGTTCGGAATGTTACTGAATAGCTATTATTCGAAGGAGAGTTATTAAATAGAGATTAAAGAATTATACATTGGAATTCGACTATATCGAATGTAGGAAAGTACTATTTACTTTCCGTTTTTAAATCAAGATTTATTTATTTAATAAATAAATTAATTATTATTTATTCAAATTAATGAATAAAAGTTATATTTTGAAGTTAGATATTTCGAAAGTAGGGATTATAACGTTATCGTTATAACAACGTTTTTGATAAAAGAATTGGATTTGTAAACTGAATTCGAGAAATGCGTAAGAAATGATTTGATAAGAAATTAAGAAACGAGGTTAAGGAAATTAGAAACTGACTGGAGATTAGTTAAGCTGAATGGTTTCCCGAGTATCGATCTGATGTTGGTTTCGGTCTTCGGAGTTGATACTTAGGAAGTTGTTCTCTTACTATTTTACAGTTAGATACTTACAGATGTGGGAATATAGTGATGCATGAATAAGAATGGAAATGTTTTTTTAATGTTAATAAAGTATATTTTATAAAGTTAGAAAATAAGAATTTATGAAAATATGGAAATAGGAAATGGGGAAATGAATAAATTAATGATAAACTAATTTAAAAGGGAAAAATGTTGATTGATGATTGATCGATAAAATTTCCATTTGGAAATAAGATCATTGTGTGAATGGATGTTTTCCTTTGATAGTTAAATAATCGACTATCAAAATTTTGACCATTTTTCCGTTGTCAATACGGGGAGACCAGGATCAGATTTATTATCTGAAAACCACTCTGTATGGGAATTAGCGTTGCAAATCAAATATGATTAAGATAATTGAAAACAGAGTTTATGCGAGGGTTGTTTTGGCAAATCCTAGGTAGAAATTTCCTAAGATGGGTTTACAGAATAGTGCCTTTGATTTGTCCAGTCCCAAGACAACTTGTATGGAAGAATATCTGATGGAGTATATCTAACAGATCACGTAAGTTGATCTCTTCAAATGTATTTACATTTGGTGGCGGTGGAATTCGTTTCCCTTAGCTGTATACCCGTGGTATTTCTGGCGAAATCAATTTATGATTTGGCGGGTATGACGATGTGACATTCAAAGTAAATAAAGGTGTGATATGTACGTTACGGCCTCAATCCTCACAACCAGGAAATAATATAAAATCAGGAAAGTCGCATGGCTATGTGAGTAGTTGCCAATTGGGGTGTATTGTCACCTGATCTAGAGAAAATCCATTTGCTTCTTTAATCTACGTTCGATGTTGTCCCTTTTCGGGAAATGGTTGCTGATCCCAATTGTTAGTGATAATACATTCGGTACACTCAAGCGAAATGAGTAACTGGTCATGTTTATCCTAAGTTGCAAGATGTTCTTGTTAAACCTATGTATTCCTCTCTAGAGATACATTGTCGGAAGATGGTCCCTTACCTTGCCAGTTGGAATCCATTACCCAATAAGTGCCCGCGGCTTTAATTATATATGTGGAACATGAGATGAAATTGTTCGTCCAGATTACTATTTATTTGATTTAGACATTATTATAATATCAGAAGAATATTGCTTTAAAGAATATTTTGGCTTATAGTAAGGTAAAAACCATCCATGTTTATGTGTGGATCAGTCTTACGGTTATCCTTTATTTTAAAAGGATTTTAAAAGTTAAATCAAGTGGTTGGACTTTACTCACACCAGTCCCCTGACTGAACCAAAGTTTATTTTGTTTTGTTTTACCATAACTCTTGGGAGCCCAATTTTTTACGGGTGGTCAAGTAATCGGGATTTTATAGATACGTGGAAGAGCTTTGAGCATGAGGCTTCAGGAATATATATCTGTTGTTTATTTCAGCTGTGACGTTATGTGTTGTACTCTGAAATGGTATGTATATATAGTTATAAGTTTGTATTTCAAAAGTTATGTTATATAGTATATTTTATTTGTTCCACTATGAGATTCGTGTTTATTCTTATTTTGTTCCGTTGTGATCTTCTTCTTCTTCTGTTCTAACTTTCTTTCTATTTCTCACCCTCTAACTTCTTTCTATTGACGTTCCAGTATGTTCGATTCTTGAATAGTCGACATGGTGTTGTGGGTCGATTTTCAGGGTCGAAAATCTCTCGGGTCGTCATAATGGTATCAGAGCTGAAGGTTAAGTGATTACCTTGACTCTGTGGCGTAACTAGATAGAGATGGGGTTAACAATACCCTAGATTGAGTTGAGTGTATATATACAGATGAACATATTGGTAGATTTTATAAAAATTGTTTTGTATTGTAGATATTTATTGGTTGAGTTGCTTATGAGTTATAGTTGATCATTTTGATCCACTGTATCGATAAGGGTTTTTAAACATTTGAATACGATGAATGGACACAATATGTTTTGAAAGAAGGTAAATGAAATAATTTTACCCCAAAGTTTATTTTGATATAAAGAAAGTTTATATATTGGAAATATTATAGTATATTTGATGTGTTGGTTATTATTATCATAAAATGAGATTATAAAAGTAAAATGGCTATGTAAATAGCCAATTAGGATTCATATAAGTGTAATATATGAAATCAGATGGATTAAATCTAAATTTAAAATCAGAATTGGAATTAAAAATTTTGGTCACTTGGAAAAGTGTTTATAAATGAATTTTGGATTAAATATAAGGAATTTTAAAATCTTGGGAGATTTTAAATTGTTTTACAGGCATTGTGCATGATATTTCGAAATAAATTTCAAAATCGAAGTGTTTTAAAAATGATTTTGAATGTGATATAGTATCGAACTCACTTCAGTCGATAGGAAATAACCTTGATGATATTGGCCACATCATCAGTGTTCATTTTCGAGTTCTAAGTGATGGATTACTACCAAAGATACTCATTTTAAATTGTTTTGAGAAAAACAAGTTGTTTAGAATCCTGAGAAGAGATATTTGGTTTTAGAAAAGCGAAGTTGTTTAAAAACTCCTAAGAAAAAGAGTGTTGAGTTAAAATGGACTGATTGTTAAAATAAAAATCAAAATCTAATTATGAGATAAAGATAACTTATTAGAGAAACTAATTAGTTAACGAAATATGTGGATGAAACTTAAGCAGGTTAAGTAAGTTGGGTTGGTGAGTTAAGAATTTGAAAACGAGAAAAGGATTTGAGATTGATAATGAGATTTGGTTTGGGTACAGAATGATTAGATTTGAGGACAGATGATTGGAGATTGATTAGAATGACATTTATTTATGCTGAATTGATAAAAGATAGAAGTGATAGAGTTGAATGCCGAAGAAAAGGTACAAGTTTATATTTTATATGAGAATGAGATTTATGAGCCTATTTTGCAAGTCGCTTGGCTGTTTGATTTTCTTTTGGATTGATGAAGTCCTAGAGAGGCAAATTGTATTTGTAGCGATTGAGCCATAAAAGGAGACGCTGGCGAAAATTTAAAGTTTTAGAATTTTTTTGTAATTTTTGAAAATTTTCATTAATAGAAATAAATAAATATTTTAATTAAAAGAAATTGGTTCAATTGAAACTGAAGTGAATAAATAAAACAAAAGAGTTTTAATCAAGTTAATAGGGTTAGTAGCATTTTTCCAACTTAGCAATTTCGGGGACGAAATTCTTTTAAGGGAAAAAGAATGTAACGTCCCATATTTTTAACGGTCGAATAATTAATTTAATTATTTTGGTAATTTAGAATGGCTTGAATTAAATAATATTAAATATTTAATTAATATAAATAGTGGGATAATAAATTTCTGAAATAGTCGGAAATAGTAGAATTCACAATATTGTGTGAATTGGATTATTTATAAGATTTAATTCAGTTTAGAATTGATTATAGTAACGAATTTGAACGTATAATTATAATATAATTTAAAATGAACCCGTAACATCGCGGTAGTTCGTAATATTCAGTTTTGAACTTCAATTGAATATACGGAATCTGTTTTAAGTCGGATTTCTTTGAAACAAGAAACATTCAGATCTATTGAATGACATTTTTCTAATGGAAAAGAAAAATCAAGATTTCTTCGTGTAGATTTTGAGCTATGATCAAATCAAATTTTCAAAAAGTCGCTACGGGATTCATTCATAATTTATAATTATTTATTTATATAATTAAAGAGTTTTATTATATATTTAATATCGATTTAACCTGGTTTTGAAATATCAAGGTATAAATCTAGATATGTCCAGTTTGGAGCTAAATGATATTCTATATGGATATATATGATAATATTAAATTATTATTATTTAATTTAATTATTTTTAATATATTAATATTTAACTGGTTTATTTAGAGCCTTAGAAAATAGTCAATTTTGCAAACGATCTTCGTTTTCGACGAAATTAATTTTGTTGGGTCCGTAATATTAAATTATTGTTAGATTTCAATTTTCGTGATTTTTGGAGTCAGTATATGACCATGTGGAATTTTAATGTGAAATACGGTCAATAATTTGACTTTAATAATACAATGTGTGAGCAAATGGATCAGATTCGACGAAACAAGTTTCGCTGGGTCTGTAATGTCGAACCAAAACTGTATGTCCATTTTCATTAAATTTGGTTATTGTATGTGATCATAGGGACTTTTAACGACAAATATAGACAGCGTTAAAATAAATATTAATATAAAATTCGAATATAAAAATATTATAATTTTCTTATAAATGCCACTACTTCCTTACTAACCCTAAACTATTCTTCTTCTGGTCAACGGAAAATCCACCACACTAAAAACCCAAAACAGGATCTTAGAAAATTCGTGAAAAATTCAAAACAAATCATGAGATCAGTTTATATGGAATCCCCGTGTAATTCTCTTCGATTTCATATCCATTTGGAAGGGTGCAATGTCAGTCTTCGAGGATCGAAATTCAGCAGTGTTGCTAGGATTCGAGTATTTGATGAACATAAGCTTCAATATGGGTTTTGAGTGTTGTATTCATGATTGGCACAGAGATTAACATCGATTTGCAAAGTTTTGGGGTGTGCGATGCCGGTTGAGGTCGCGGGTCTTTGTTGTGTTACGGCTTCACGCGTGGAGAATGCAAACTGATGCTTGCGTTCGAGTTTCGCTTGATGGAGAGGAAAGTGTTAAGATCGGGAAGATGAGAAGTTTGGGGTTGGTTTTAGGAAATGTAAGGAAGTGATGACGGATGTAGGGGGAGAGGAAGTAATCGCGTATGGGTATTTTATCATGAGGGGCAGCAGAATGTTATGGGGAGGATTAAATTGAGAAAGAAGAGGACGCTATTCATAGCGAGTTAGTGAAGAAGGTTTTGGGCCAATGTCTGAACGGGTGAGGCCCGTTTAATAACAAACTTTGTTATTTAAATTTAAATTAGTATATAAACTTGTATAAATCATTACTGTTGCATACGATATCAGAATCTGATGAAACAAGAGACATTGGAACCGTCTCGAGAAATACTACACAATGGAACTGATTTTGAGTGAACTGGAGCTCGTTACAAATTATGGCAGAATTAAACATCTGTCTGAATCAACGACAATTTATCATTATTTAACGATAAACGTCCAGTGTGAGTAAATCTCACTAACTCTGTCCAATTTATTATTTTATAAATGAAATTTAGTATTGATAAATGATGATTGATTTCTATGTGATGGTTGTCTGAATGAGTTGCTAATTAATTGGCTGACAATATAAATATAGTTATATATAAATCGTTGATTAAATATTGATTCAATTTATCAAAAAAAATCGTATTGAAATTAAATTGATGTTATTTGTGTTGTTTAACATCTGTGGATGCAGAGAAATAGGTTGGAGGGATCCAACTGGATTCCTCAATATTTATAATACTGTTTTTTTTCATATATTGTGACGTACGATGTGATATATAATCCATGATTAATTTTGATGTATTTGGATGACACTGGTCTTTCAGTATGGCATTTTAAATACCATAAGTCATACTGGAATGTAAAAAGGGGATTTTTCAAACTGTATATTGAAATAAAATATTTATATAAAATCAAAGGATTTTATAAAAAGGTAATTTTGAAGTGGACAGTGAATATAAGAATTTTATAAAATCGATGAATTTTATAAAAGGAAATATTTGGAAATTAAATAAGAAATTTTTGTTTAAAATTATTAACAGTTAGATGGAAGATTAAAAGTCCGTTTTTTTCATATATACTGAATGAAGGTAATAAGAGGTAAATAAATGAGTATATGGAGTAAATATGATATTTGGGAAATTGAATAGAATTTTAAAAAGGGAATATCCAATTACAAAAGAATTATGGGAAAATTGATTTAAAGTAGATAGTTAATAGAAATATGTTTTTAACAGATAAATTGAGAAGATTAATTTATAAACAATGTTTACAAATTACGAAAAATATTTATCACTGGATAAATTAAAATATATGTCTGGATTTATATAGAGAAGTAGAATGCGGTTTTAACACCGATATTTTAATGGAATTTGAACTTAAGCATTTATAAAGGGAATTATAACTAAGATTATAAGTTTTGGAAATAAAATAGGAAATTTTATGAATAATTCTACAAATAGAAGTATAAATAGAATTTGGAAATGGGATATTATTTTTAAATGCGAAATTAATCTGAATTGATTATATACAAGAAATGTTATTCACATTTGATGAGAAAAATGGATTAAAGTAAATATTTTGTAAACAAATATATTTATAAAGCAAACTGGGTTTTGACATAGGAATTTAAATGGCATTTTGAATAAGATAGGAAATTGCATTAAAATAAAGTAGATTAGTTGTGGACTTATAAAATGACTCGATAAACAGAATTTGAACCTGTAATAATATTTATAAATTAAAATCAAGTTTTGATTTGATAAAACAAGTTAATTTTCTATAAAGGTATAATATTCACATTTTAAAGTGGATAAGGCTTGTTAAAGTAAATGTTTTGCAGATTGAAATGATTATAAAAAGAAATGGTTAAAGAATTGGAAGTGGTAAATTTAAAGGAGGTGAATTTAGAATGATAATGGAAACTGAGTTAACCTGAAATAGTAATTTATTCCGAATTTCGAAACATTAAACGAATAGCAACTATTCGAAGGAGAGTTATCGAATAGAGATTATTCGAGAGGGAATTATACATTGGAATTCGACTATATCGAATGTAGGAAAGTACTATTTACTTTCCGTTTTTAAATCAAGATTTAGTTATTTAACAAATAAATAAATTATTATTTATTCAAATTAATTAATAAAAGTTATATTTTGAAGTTAGATATTCCGAAAGTAGGGATTATAGCGTTATCGTTATTACCAATGTTTTTCATAAAAGAATTGGATTTGTGAACAAAATTCGAGAATTGCGTAAGTAATGATTTGATAAGAAGTTAAGAAATGGAGTTAAGGAAATTAGAAACTGACTGGGGATTAGTTAAGCTGAATGGTTTCCTGAGTATCAATCTAATGTTTGTTTTGGCCTTTAGGGTTGATACTTATGAAGTTGTTCTCTTACTAGTTTACAGTTAGAGACTTATAGATGTGGGAATATAGTGATGCATGAATAAGAAATGGAAATGCTTTCCAATGTTAATAATGTATATTTTCTAAAGTTAGAAAATAAGAATTTATTAAAATATGGAAATAGGAAATTGGGAAATGAATAAATTAGTGATAAATTAATTTAAAAGTGAGAAATGTTGATTGATGATTGATCGATAAAATTTCCATTTGGAAATAAGATCGTTGTATGTATGGATGTTTTCCTTTGATAGTTAAATAACCGACTACCAAAGTTTGACCATTTTTCCATCGTCAATACGGAGAGACCAGGATCAGATTTATTATCTGAAAACCACTCCGTGTGGGCATTAGCATTGCAAATCAAAGATGATGAAGATAACTGAAGACGGTGTTTATGCAACGGTTGTTTTGGAAAATCTTAGGTAGAAATTGCCTAAGATGGGTTTACAGAATAGTGCCTTCGATTTGTCCAGTCCCAGGACAACTTGTATAGAAGAATGTCTAGACGGAGTATATCCAATAGATCACGTAAGTCGATCTCTTCAAACGTATTTACGTTTGGTGGTGGAGGAATTCGTTTCTCTTAGCTGTATACCCATGATATTTTTGGAGAAATAAATTTGTGATTTGGCGGGTATGACGACGTGGCATTCAAAGTAAATAAAGGTTTGATCTGTATGTTATGGCCTCAATTCTTACAACTAGGAAATGGTATAAAATCGGGCAGGTTGCATGGCTAAGTGGGTAGCTGCCAACTGGGGTGTACTGTCACCTAATCTAGAGAAAATCCATTTGCTTCTTTAATCTATATTCGATGTTGTCCCTTTTCGAGAAATTGTTGCTGATCTCAATTGTTAGTGATAATACATTCGGTACACTCAAGCGAAATGAGCGATCGGTCATGTTTAGCCTAGGTTGCAAGATGTTCTTGTTGCACCCGTGTATTCCTCAGAGATACACTGCCGGAAGATGGTCCCATACCTTGCCAGTTGGAATCCATTACCCAATAAGCACCCACGGTTTTAATTATATGTGTGGAACGTGAGATGAAAGCGTTCCACTAGATTACTATTTATTTGATTTAGACATTATTATAATATCATAAGAGTATTGCTTTGAAGAATATTTTGGGTTATCATAAGGTAAAAATCATCCGTGTTTATGTGTGGATCGGTCTTACGATCATCCTTTATTTTAAAAGGATTTTAAAATTTAAATCAAGTGGCTAGAGTTTACTCACATCAGTCCCATTACTGACCCAGAGTTTATTTAGTTTTGTTTTACCATAAACTCTTGGGTGCCCAATTTTATACGAGTAGTCAAGTAGTTGGGATTTTACAGATACATGGAAGAGCTTAGAGCAGAAGGCTTCAGGATTATATAGCTGTTGTTAATTTCCGCTGCGATGTTATGTGTTGTACTATGAAATGCTATGTATGTACAGTTATAAATTTGTATTTCAAAAGTGATGTTATATAGTACATTGTATTCGTTCCGCTATGAGATTCATGTTTATTTTGATTCTGTTCTGTTTTGATCTTCTTTTTCTATTATAACTTTCTTTCTTCCTATTTCTCACTCTCTAACTTCTTTCTATTGACGTTCCGGTATTTTCAATTCTTAAATAGGCGACATGGTGTTGTGCGTCGATTTTCAGGGTTGAAAATCTCTCGGGCCGTTACATGATGTTAGTTTCAGCATTAGTTATCATTTAGCTGCAACATTCAAAGGAACACCAAAACTACTCTAACACTTAGAACATTCTAAACAACCCAGGCATGAATCCACATTAAATCAACCTTAACAATCACATTACATTTTTTCTTGGATGAATTCATAAGATGATGAAAAACTTTACATTTTGTTTTATATGAATTCGAGAGCCTCATGGCGTACATCATCAGACTCTTGCATCGTGTAGGATTTCCTTGTCTTGGTCGCCCACAAACAAGTATAACACACAAATTAGCACAATGCTATATATATTCATCAAAATATCTTACTATTTTTCAATCAAAATATAAAATAGGTTACCTTGGTAGTAAAAGTCATTTCCTTATCCAAAATGATTTCATTCATATTGCGCATCACAACATTGCCGCATTCACTACCACCTGCTTGTTCAAGAGATCCCTATTCGAATAATAATAAGGGCAAATAATAATAAGGTGAGTTGTTTTAATCAGTACCAAAAAGAAGATGGACTAGTAAGTAAGACAAATTAACAAAGTGCAAAATATTTACTACAAAGTTCTTAATTTTAGGAACTATGTTTTTCTTCCGGTTTAAGCGCTGAAAATTTGCTTGTGCTACATAACATTTGACTGTTTTTTCTTTATAATGCATGCTTCAACTTATATAAAGTAGAAATAAAATGGTTTATATTTGACAAAATAGAAAAGCTAATAAGTATATAGTTGCAACTCAGTTTTCAGTTTTACTTCAGCAAGCATTCTGCTTTCATAACAATCCAACAAGCAAGTTAACTGTAAATTTTAGTCGAGTTGCAGACAACTCAGTTTCAGATCTAAGTTTAAAATTAAATTGCACCTCAAAATTTAAACTAAGCTGCTGAAACTCGATGTTAAAAATGAGTTGCTGCACAACTCGGTTCTCGGTTTTGTTGCAACTCAGTTTTGACTGAGTTGATTACCGAATTGTCACATTATTGAATTTTTATTTACAAACGAATACCGTAAAATCTTTAACAATTCCAAACGAACAAACCGTAGAATCCAATATTGAAATCTTTGGCCTCAAACATGCATTATATATCTTAATAAAAGCTACATACTATTGAACCAACATTAAGTTTTAAATCTGAAATACCTATATGAATGACCGCAATCTACTGTTTGGGTCGAAACCTCAATCCCTAGTCTCTATACACCAATGCCACAAATTTTACAACTTCATTTCTAGCCAATAGATCTGTAAGGTTTTCAAGTTATTAAAGCGCCCATTAACACAAACAAAATGGAACATATTAAGATATAATTCCATACAATACCATATCATCACCTTTATCTTCATCATTCTCAGAATCCTCATACTTTGAATCATCCAACATCCTAGCAGCCATTGCATGTATAATAAAATTTATGGATGATAGGGTTACTAACATATATGGTTATTTTCAAGTGAACTAGTGGATGAATATATTAATTACAAACCTAGTACTTTGAAGTGCTTGGAGGAAGTGTTGTTTTCCGGAATGAGAAGATCAGGAAGATGGCTTATAGAGTACAATTGCCCAAAAGATTGGTTGGAGTTCATAATGTCTTTCATGTCTCTCACCTGCGAAAGTGCTTACATGAGTCTGCGGAAGTGGTGGAACCAAGTATGTTAGAGGAAGTAGAAGTTGAACGAGAAGCAACTGTAAGGAGAGTTCCAACTCGTATCTTGGGTACAGAAGTCAAAAAGCGACGCAACCGTGAAGTCAAACTTGTCAAGGTTCAATGGAGCGACGCCGATGAAGACGCAACTTGGGAAACTGAGGATAGAATACGCACAGCCTAACCTTTTCTTTTTGAGGGTACATCCGTGATCTCTTTTTTTCCCTTAAGTTTATGCTTGTACGTATCCTTTTGAGTATATCTTCTCGATCCTATCCTTTATCCTTAGATAGAAACCCATTTGGATGAAAACATGTAATTGAAACATGTTATGGTTGATGGTTGCAAGTGGTTGCTAGTGGTTGCTCGTGGATGCATATACACACACGTTAGGACTTAGATAGGCTCAGTCACTTTCATATTGCATATATGTAATTGTATATGTATTGAAACTTGATGTGTTACCATATGGACGTTGCATTTGTATGAATGATCGTGCACTCATGTAGAAATTTTGGATAGGCAAATTGCATACATAATGGACTCATGGCACTGACATAATTTGCATTAAGGAGGTCGACTGAATCAGTAGACCGCCTGATTTTACATTAGGTAAGGACATGTACACTATGCATATGATCATGAAGCATTAGAAGTCTTTTAAGGACAATGGACACCTGTGTTTGATGGTTGAGTAGATGGACGATTGGATGGTAAGATATATGTTCTTCTCGACTTGAAGATTTCGGGGACGAAATCCTTAAAGGAGGGGAGAATGTAACACCCCATATTTTCTGTTAATGTTGTAATAACAAATTAAAGAACAATTAATTATAAACGCGAGAATCAAGGGAAAACATGGAAATTTCTTGGCATAGATTGGTTCATGAAATGGTATATTTGGTATACCATTTATTGTGAGCATAATTAAAAAAATAATTATGGCATGATTTAATTAAGATTAATTTACATATATAATTAGTCATATATAGAAAATATGTGAATTTAGAAAAGACGAATTATGACTCACTGCTGAGTCATTAGGGGCTGAGTTAGCTGTTCTAGATAACTCTATCTTGTCTTAATGGTCTCGATTTATTCTGAGATGATCTGACGGCTCCTATTCAATCTAATCTCTATAAAAGCAACCTAATACCTCACCCCTAAATCATATTAAAAATTGAACCTAGAGCCGTCATGCTTCCATTAGACAACCTAGAGTAGTCGCCACTTGAAGCTAACATAGAGATGAACCAAACTAAATCAAAACAACGATTGTCTACATCAAGGGCGAGCATTTTAACTCCAAAATTCAGAATCCAGAAATCAAGACCTTCGTTCATTGTAAGCGCTATTATCTTTTAGACGTAAATAAATCTAAGACGTGATTTGATATAAAGTGAAATTAGAATTATACCATGTTAATTCATATCGATTGATTGTGATGATTTTATCATGAATTGGAATGATTGTGGATTATTGGATTTGGTATTGGATCTATTTGAAACTATCAATATCATATGCAAGTTATGTGTTTCATGTAAAGATCTACATGTATATGTTTTTATGCAAGTTGTAAGTTTTATATTAGATCCAAGTCAAGATCTACATGTACATATTCCTATATTTTATGTTAGATCCATATGTTCATATGCAAGTTGCAAGTTTTATGTTAGATCCATATGTTCATATGTAATTTGCAAGTTTTATGTTAGATCCACATGCCTATGTTCATATGTCCATATGCAAGTTACAAACTTTATGATTGGATCCATGTCAAGATCCATTTAGGTCTGCATGATTAGTGCAAGTTATATAATTTATGATAGATCCAAGTTACGATCTAATTATATATATTTGTCATATGCAAGTTACATGTTAGATCCTAAACTAGATCCTTATTTATATGCAAGTGTGTGAAGTGAATTTATGCAAGTTCGCTTTATTAGATCTAGTTTACACCTATATGTTAATGTTATAATCATACATATTTTGGAATTGGATGTGTCATGATTATGTCACATGCTAGTCTATAACTGATGTTCATGCCAAATTACATGATATATGTTGATTGAAACTATGTTATGCATGTTCCCTCCTTTATCTCTCGTTTATAGATTGGGCCCCTTAGGGGGCCCAATGTCTTTATGTGATTAATGTGAAAGAACAAAAGGGGGTAACGTTGGGGGTAATTATTAAACCAAAACATGTAAATATGTAGGTGGGCCCAAAACTATGTAATTGGTTAAGGCCATGAATGGTATAATTTATGTACCATTAGTCTTGAATTAAAACATGTGACATGACATACTTGTAGAAATTTGCATATATAAAAATGTAAATCTAGAAAAGACGAATATGCCTAACCCAAGGTTAGACTAAGTTCTGGTGTAAACCTACCCGGAACCGACCTGCACATCCAGTAACCACAACAATACATGTCTAATGTGAGAGGTTAGTGCATCAAGCCCAGAAAAGCCCGAGGTTAGACTGAGTTGTGGTGTAATCCTGCCCGGAACCGACTGGCTCATCCAGTAACCACAACAATACCTGTCTAATGTGAGTGGTTGGTTCTTTAATTAATTAATTAGTTAAAGCTCATGAACAATCAAGCTAGAAATGGTGAGGTTAAGTAATTAAGGAAACATTAACCAACTTAACAAGATAAGGGTGGTGAGGTTAAGTAATTAAGAAAACACTTAACCAACTTAACATGTGAACAAGACAAGATTGGTGGGGTTAAGTAATTTAGAAAACACTTAGCCAAATCAACAAGTTAACTAGGCAAGATTGATAGCGGTTAAGTCAAGTCAAGAACACTTAACCAATTTAACTTGCTGACTAGAAAAACCCTTGCAACGGGGACCCGTTTCAGCAGTAACTCGCATGAACGTACCAAGGTACCCTAAACTAGGCAGGGTAGGGCATGATTACTGGGATGAATATAAGCGGTCAAAAAGGCGGCGGTTAGGTGCGTCAGTGTAGGTTCCGACGGAGTACGGGCGTGCATGGGCTCCAAAGTGGAAAAAGTAGGCACTGAGCACCAGGCGTACACCTGTGCATCTTGAATCGTGTCAGGGGTTGCCATTATAGGACTTGATACACCCTATAATGGAACCAGCACAAGTACTTTATAATCACGTGGGGTCACATGGCACCGAGAATACATGAATGCGAGTAGAAGCCGATCAATACATGAATGGGATCACTTTATCATGAGCATACATTGCTAGTTAAACAAGTTCTTAGTGGGTGCAGAGAAGTAAAAGTGGGTGCGATAACCAAATCTAGTTAAGTCTTTCCTTATCTTGTTTTAGGACTACCCTATCCTTGTGGTATCATTCTAAGTTCAGTTTATTCATGTCACAGTCTTTTACTTGTTTACATGCTATTAAATAACTGGGCTTACCAGACTTATGTCTGACTCATTTTCCTTTCGCCTCTTTTCTTCTGTTTCCCCCCTAGGTCCGCAGGGAGGGAACACTTCTGCTTGACTGGATCAAATCAAAGCTTGAAGGCCGTAGACGTAAGGCTTGGACTTTCTTTTTTTGGGCTATGGCTATGGTCAAAGACATGTTGGGGTTTTATGTCATTTTATTTTCAGTATTGCTTCTTTATGTTTTCAAGACAGATGTAATAATTTGGAGGATCGAAACTGTTTGTTGAAATGTTGTATTGAACAAGTATTTATGGAATGAAATTGGTTTCTTTTCCGCTGCTTTAATTATCCGCTGCTTTAGTTATCTTTCTTGTAATTTATTAGCATCTTGTACCTTAAAACGTTCCACCAAAGTTAAGGCATTCCCTTTGAGAGTGACCTTAATAGAGGTGGGGTGTTACACTTGGTATCAGAGCTCAAGGTTACCAGATTGGATAAAATTTTTGAAACTATTTTTCAAAAAGAAGTCATAAAGAAGCATTTTCAAGAAAAATGTTGTTTTAAATTTTTAAAAAAAGGGAATAATCCCCAAAGCCGTATGCACTATCTTTCTATCCCTCGTTTTGAATCTTTCCTTTTGTTTCAGTATGTCTGGGACTTTAACCTACCTGAGGGCATGCCGGTGCCTGGTTGGTTTAGAAGGTACCTTGAAGCTAGGGCCAATGAAGTAGGCCCAGCAGGCGTTCCTCCGCCTCCCCCAGCTACTGCTCCTCCTCCTCCTCCTCCGAGAGGAAATGCTTTCTCAAAGATCTGTAGAGATTTTAGATCCATGGGTGGAAAAGACTTCAAGGGTAGTGAATCTTTTGTAGAAGCCAGAAACTGGCTCAAAGAAACTGAAGATTTATTCGTTATCTTTGAAGTAGATGAGAGGCAGAAACTACAGTTGATGGTGTGGTTGCTCAAAGATGAGGCATCCTTCTGGTGGGAGGTCACTGATGCTGAAAGACCGATAGAGACTTGGGAGGACTTCAAGGTGAGATTTGTGAAGTTCCTCTCACAAGATGAGCAAAGTCTGCAAATGGAGAAGTTCCTATCACTTAAGCAGGGCAACCTATCAGTCAAAGAATATATCAATAAATTCAATCAGCTTGCCAGATTTAGACTGGAGTTAGTCAACACTCCACACAAGAAGGCTCGCCGTTTTGCCAAAGGACTGAATGACCCACTGCAAGGCCTGACAATGTACCATATACCCATGGGAGCAACTTATGAAAGGCCGGTGGACATGGCTCTATTGCTAGAGGAGAACAAAGATGGCAAGAAGGAGGTGAAGAAGGAAGAGCCTCAAAATAAGAAAGGAGAGGGATCTCAAAACAAGAAAGCGGACCCCAAGAAAGGCGGGAAGGATAATAAATCCCGTAAGAAGCTGAAGTGCAATTACTGTGGCATACCTGGACATTTGGCTAAGGACTGCAGAAAGAAAAAGAGGAAGTTGGGCGCTTGTTTCCATTGTGGGGAAACAAGACACTTGGCTAAGGACTACCCCAAAAGGCAAGGGCAGGGACAGAGAATTGGAGCTTCTTCTAGAGGGCGAGTTCATGCTCTCGTAGCACCTCTGCAGGAACGAGGTAGTCATATTTCTGTTGAGAGTTTAGTTTATCTGTTTGATAATCATGTTCGTACTCTCTTTGATTCTGGCGCATCGCACTCTTTTATATCTACTGCTTTAGTTGAATCTCTGCACCTAGACACCCATATAGTAGAGGATCCCTTGGTTGTTTCAAATCCAATGGGGGGCTCAGTTTATTTGTCAATGATTTTTTTGGATTTGGAAATCTCTATTCTAAGTGTTGGGTTTAAATGTAATGCTTTTGTTTTGGGCTTCACAGGCTATGGGTTGATTCTAGGTATGGACTGGCTATCCAGTAATGGTGCCATCCTTGATTGTGAAAAGAGAGTGGTTAGACTCATGACTCGCCTTGGTAACACTCTCGAAATTTCTTGTAATCCCATGAACTCTGTCATGCTTAGTTATCTTGAATCACTTGATGCGTCTTTTGAGAATTTGCAGTCCGTTAGAGTAGTCCATGAATACTTAGATGTGTTTGAAGAGATGAAGGGCTTACCTCCAAAGCAAGAGAAAGGCTTCCGCATATACCTTGTTGATAATGCACAGCCCGTTGCTTTACCCGTTAGGCACATGGCCCCAAGGGAGAGAAAGGAGCTCAGCAAGCAAATTAAAGAGCTGCTTAAAAAGGGATTCATAAGACGGAGTATTTCTGAATGGGGTGCTCCAGTAGTATTCGCGATCAAAGCTGATGGTTCACTCCTCCTATGCGTAGATTATAGGGAGTTGAACAAGATGACTAAGAAGAATAGGCACCCCTCCCAAGAATTGACGATCTGTTAAATCAACTCGTAGGTGCATCCGTTTTCTCCCAACTAGATCTGGCTACTGGGTTTCATCCACTAAGAGTGGCTGAGGATAGCATTGACAAGACTGCATTTAGGACCCCGGATGGTTTCTTCGAGTGGCTTGTCATGCCTTTCAGCTTGACAAACGCACCTGCCTATTTTATAGACTTGATGAGCAGGGTGTTCCGGGAATTCCTCAATAAGTTTGTAGTGTTCTTCGTAGATGACATCTTAATCTTCTCAAAAAACGAGGAAGAACATGCTGTGCATTTAAAGGAAGTGTTAGATACTCTTCGAGCACATCAGCAGAAAGCTAATTCTCCAAATGCCACTTTTGGAGAGAAGAAGTAAGGTTTCTTGGACATGTGGTGTCCAAACAGGGGATAGCCGTAGACCTCACAAACGTGGTGCAAGATTGGAAGATTCCGCGAAATGCAACCAAAGTCCGAAGCTTTCTCGGGCTGGCGGGCTATTATCGAAAGTTCATTAAGGACTTTATGAAGATCTCAGCTCCGCTGACAAGATTGACAAAGAAGAACTTGGCTTTTGCTTAGGATTTGGATTGCGACATTGCTTTCCAACATTTAAAAAGGGCTCTGACAACAGCCCCAGTTCTGACATTGCCTGATGGAAGCAAGGTGTTTACAGTATATACAGAGCATGCAGAACAGGATTGGGCACTGTCCTAATGCAAGAAGGCAAAGTAGTTTGCTATGGAGGAAGGCAGTTGAAGGTTCATGAGAAAAATTACCCAACTCATGATTTAGAACTAGCTGCCATCGTTTTCGCCCTTAAATCATGGCGTCATTATCTGCTAGGAGAAAGGTTCGAATTATTTACTGATCATAAATCATTAAAATACCTTTTCTCTTAGAAAGATCTTAATTTGAGGCAGCAAAGGTGGATGGAATTTCTCGCCTCATATGATTTTGAGATTGCCTATACCCCTGGTAAGGCCAATGTAGTGGCAGACGCCTTGAGTAGAAAGAAGCTGACTTTAAGCCCTCTCTTTGTGGAAAGGCAAAGCTTGGAGTTCGTAGCAAGATTTAACTTCAGACCCTCCTTGTACCTTGCTTGCTAGCAACGTTAGAAGTGCGACCAACTCTATTAGACTCAATCAGAACCGCGCAAAGAGAAGACCCTCAACTAGCCGATGTGATGGACAAGTTAATTAGGGGTGAGATTTCTAGTCACCTCAATAGATACTTCATTGATGCCAAGGGCTAGTTGAGACGAGATGGAAGACTATGTGTCCCACAAGCAAGGGGTTTGGTAAAGACAGTTCTAGAAGAGACACACCATTCCAAGCTGACCATACACCCAGGCGGAGATAAAATGTATAAAGACATCAAAAGAGTTTTCTTTTGGAATGGCATGAAGAAAGACGTAGCTGAATTTGTTTCTAAGTGTTTAATATGCCAACAAGTCAAGGCGGAGCAGAAGAAGCCTGGTGGTATGCTTCATCCTCTAGAGGTCCCACAGTGGAAATGGGATAGCATCTCGATGGACTTTATAGATGGGTTGCCTAGGTCAAGAAGGGGCAATACCAGCATTTGGGTAATAGTGGACAGGCTTACTAAAAGCGCTCACTTTATACCTGTCAAAAGTAGAAGGACTGCCTCATCTCTAGCATCCATATATCCTAAAGAGATAGTTCGACTCCATGGAATACCCTCCAGCATAGTAAGTGATCGAGACCCTATCTTTACAAGCGAGTTCTGGAGGAGTTTTGCAAGAGGCTGTGGGCACACAGCTATGCTTAAGCACGACTTGTCACCAACAAACCGATGGTCAGACGGAAAGGGTGAACAGAGTACTAAAAGATCTCTTGAGACTGCGCATTCTTGACTTTGGAGGTACATGGGAGGATCATCTTCCTTTAGTGGAGTTCGCTTACAACAATAGTTACCAAGCCACCATAGGCATGGCACCCTTCGAGGCTTTGTATGGAAGACCATGCCGATCACCAACTTGTTGGTAGGAGTTTACAGATAAGCTCATACTTGGACTAGACATGATAAGAGAAATTACAGAGAAAGTAGACTTAATACAAAGGAGAATGAAGACCGCCCAAGATAGACAGAAGTCCTACGCAGACAAAAGAAGGACCGACCTTGAGTTTGAAGTTGGAGAAAAGGTGTTTCTTAAAGTATCCCCTTTGAGGAACGCCGTTCGCTTCGGATCCGCAGGAAAGTTAGCACCAAGATTGCTTACATGAGTCTGCGGAAGTGGTGGAACCAAGCATGTTAGAGGAAGTAGAAGTTGAACGAGAATCAACTGTAAGGAGAGTTCCAACTCGTATCTTGGGTACATAAGTCAAAAAGCGACGCAACCGTGAAGTCAAGCTTGTCAAGGTTCAATGGAGCGACGCCGAGGAAGACGCAACTTGGGAAACTGAGGACAAAATATGCACAACCTACCCTTTTCTTTTGGAGGGTACATCCTTAATCTCTTTTTTTTCCTTAAGTTTATGCTTGTACCTATCCTTTTGAGTCTATCCTTTATCCTAAGGTAGAAACCATTTGGATGAAAACATGTAATTGAAATATGTTATGGTTGATGGTTGCAAGTGGTTGCTCGTGGATGCATATACACATGTTAGGAATTAGATCGGCTCAGTCATTTTCATATTGCATATGCATATATGTAATTGTATATGAATTGAAACTTGATGTGTTACCATATGGACGTTGCATTTGTATGAATGATCGTGCACTCATGTAGAAATTTTGGATAGGAAAATTGCATACATAATGGACTCATGGCACTGACATAATTTGCATTAAGGAGGTCGACTGAATCAGTAGATCGCCTGATTTTGCATTATGTAAGGACATGTACACACACTATACATATGATCATGAAGCATTAGAAGTCTTTTAAGGACAAAGGACGCCTGTGTTTGATGGTTGAGTAGATGGACGATTGGATGGTAAGATATACATTCTTCTTGACTTGAAGATTTCGGGGACGAAATCCTTAAAGGAGGGGAGAATGTAACACCCCATATTTTCTGTTAATGTTGTAATAACAAATTAAAGAATAATTAATTATAAATGCGAGAATCAAGGGAAAGCATGAAAATTTCTTGGCATAGATTGGTTCATGAAATGGTATATTTGGTATACCATTTATTGTGAGCGTAATTAAAAGAATAATTATGGCATGATTTAATTCAGATTAATTTACATATATGATTAGACATATATAGAAAATATGTGAATTTAGAAAAGACGAATTATGACTCACTGCTGAGTCATTAGGGGCTGAGTTGGTTGTTCTAGATAACTCTATCTTGTCTTAATGGTCTTCATTTATTTTGAGATGATCTGACGACTCCTATTCAATTTAATCTCTATAAAAGCAACCTAATACCTCACCCCTAAATCATATTAAAAATTGAACCTAGAGCCGTCATGCTGCCATCAGACAACCTAGAGTAGCCGCCACTTGAAGCTAACATAAAGACGAACCAAACTAAATCAAAACAACGATTGTTTACATCAAAGGCGAGCATTTCAACTCCAGAATTCAGAATCCAGAATTCAAGACCGTCGTTCGTTGTAAGCGCAGTTATCTTTTAGACGTAAATAAATCTAAGACATGATTTGATATAAAGTGAAATTAGAATTATACCATGTTAATTCATATCGATTGATTGTGATGATTTTATCATGTATTGGAATGATTGTGGATTATTGGATTTGGTATTGGATCTATTTGAATATTAATATCATATACAAGTTATGTGTTTCATTTAAAGATCTACATGTATATGTTTTTATGCAAGTTGCAAGTTTTATATTAGATCCAAGTCAAGATCTACATGTACATATTCCTATATTTTATGTTAGATCCATATGTTCATATGCAAGTTGCAAGTTTTATGTTAGATCCATATGTTCATATGTAAGTTGCAAGCTTTATGTTAGATCCACATGCCTATGTTCATATGTCCATATGCAAATAACAAATTTTATGATTGGATCCATGTCAAGATCCATTTAGGCTCGCATGATTAATGCAAGTTATATAATTTATGATAGATCCAAGTTACGATCTAATTATATATATGTCATATGCAAGTTATATGTTAGATCCTAAACTAGATCCTTATTTATATGCAAGTTTGTGAAGTGAATTTATGCAAGTTCACCTTATGAGATCTAGTTTACACCTATATGTTAATGTTATAATCATACATGTTTTGGAATTGGACGTGTCATGATTATGTCACATGCTAGTCTATAACTGATGTTTATGCCAAATTACATGATATATGTTGATTGAACCTATGTTATGCATGTTCCTTCCTTGATCTCTCGTTTATAGATTGGGCCAATTATAGGGCCCAATGTCTTTATGTAATTAATGTGAAAGAACAAATGGGGGTGACGTTGGGGGTAATTATTAAACCAAAACATGTAAATATGTAGGTGGGCCCAAAACCATGTAATTGGTTAAGGCCATGAATGGTATAATTTATATACCATTAGTCTTGAATTAAAACATGTGACATGAAATACTTGTAGAAATTTGCATATATAAAAATGTAAATCTAGAAAAGACGAATATGCCTAACCCGAGGTTAGACTGAGTTGTGGTGTAAACCTACCCAGAACCAACTGGCACATCCAGTAACCACAACAATACCTGTCTAGTGTGAGTGGTTGGTGCTTTAATTAATTAATTAGTTAAACCTCATGAACAATCAAGCTAGAAATGGTGAGTTTAAGTAATTAAGGAAACACTTAACCAACTTAACAAGACAAGAGTGGTGAGGTTAAGTAATTAAGAAAACACTTAACCAACTTAACATGTGAACAAGACAAGATTGGTGGGGTTAAGTAATTTAGAAAACACTTAGCCAAATCAACAAGTTAACTAGGCAAGATTGATAGCGGTTAAGTCAAGTCAAGAACACTTAACCAATTTAACATGCTGACTAGAAAAACCCTTGCAACGGGGACCCGTTTCAGCAGTAACTCGCATGAACGTATCAAGGTACCCTAAACTAGGCAGGGTGGGGCACGATTACTGGTATGGATATAAGCAGTCAAAAAGGGCGGCGGTTAGGTGCGTTAGTGTAGGTTCCAACGGAGTACGGGCGTGCACGGGCTCCGGAGTGGAAAAAGCAGGCACTGGGCATCAGGCGTACACTTGTGCATCTAGAATCGTGTCAGGGATTGCCATTATAGGACTTGATACACCCTACAATGGAACCAACACAAGTACTTTATAATCACGTGGGGCCGCATGACACCGAGAATACATGAATGCGAGTGGGAGCCGATCAATACATGAATGGGATCACTTTATCATGAACATTCATTGCTAGTTAAACAAGTTCTTAGTGGGTGCAGAGAAGTAAAAGTGGGTGCAATAGCCAAATCTATTTAAGTCTTACCTTATCTTGTATTAGGACTACCCTATCCTTGTGGTATCATTCTAAGTTCAGTTTATTCATGTCACAGTCTTTTACTGGTTTACATGCTATTAAATAACTGGGCTTACCAGACTTATGTCTGACTCATTTTCCTTTCGCCTCTTTTCTTCCATCCCCCCCCCCCAAGGTCCGCAGGGAGGGAACACTTCTGCTTGAGCAGATCAAATCAAAGCTTGATGACGTAAATGTAAGGCTTGGACTTTCTTTTTTTGGGCTATGGCTATGGTCAAAGACATGTTGGGGATTTATATCATTTTATTTTCAGTATTTCTTCTTTATGTTTTCAAGACAGGTGTAATAATTTGGAAGATTGAAACTGTTTGTTGAAATGTTGTATTGAACAAGTATTTATGGAATGAAGTTGGTTTCTTTTCCGCTGCTTTAATTATCCACTGCTTTAATTATCTGTCTTGTAATTTATTAGTATCTTGTACCTTAAAACGCTCCACCGAAGTTAAGGCATTCCCTTTGAGAGTGACCTTAACGGAGGTAGGGTGTTACAACTGGCATGTGCAATGCAATGAAAATATCACTATAGTTTGTTGAAATGATGTCCTACAACTAACTCATATGTAACCAGATGATCTGTCCTTGTTCAAAACTCATGTTCGCTCATTGATTTAACTCTGGGATCAATAGTGGTACATGTTAAATGATTTGAAGCACTGGATTTTTTATCCCATACCCTATACCAATGTGGGAATCGTTGTTTTGGTTTTTTGACTAGAGTTGATGATCCCAAACAAGTATGACTTGGCTACAAAACTATAAATGTGCTCTCGGTTGCATCTGTAGATGCACACATTACCCGTACATGTATATGAGGCAGATATGAGTGACCCAAATTTGAATTCATACAAACTTCTCTTCATCTTCTAGGGAAAACATTAAAATTTTCATATGGAAAATGATGTAGAGAGAAGTAACTCGTGAAAATGGCTACAATAGTGATCATTTCCTAATTCAAATCACGATACATATTATTTTTCCGGTAGGCTTAACATAACATGATCATCTCACTTCTATAAATGAAGTGTAAAAATTATAGGCAAGTAGAACAAATTACAACTATTTTACATAAAAACTGGAACATGCATCTCTTTTTTAATAATGTCTTATGTCAAATCCGCAACTGGCATACTCACATATTTGAATTTCAGGTTGCTTCCGTTTTCATATTTGCATTCTCCATGTGGTCCTCTCTTTAACTTAGTAGATTTTGTACACTCAATGCTCATCAAATTTGTTATACACTCAAATAAATTCAGAAGCTTGTGTATAATGAAAATTCTTTATATGTCGCATATAACTTTGATATACTAAGCATTTGTGTTAAATATAGAATTTTTCATATAAATATAACTCTTGTTTAAATTAGCAAAAGATGCTTTTTCATCCTTTTTAACTAATTCATTTTGAATTCATAAGCTTCTTTTTGTCTATATCGATATCTCTACTTCCATCTAAAGTCTCAGCCTATTAATTTAGAGGAAACAAACTTGTTCCAACAGTCATATGCTTGTACTAGTCTGAGTGTGTTGAGTGAAAATTCTATCGAACCTAGCTGTTTTTCAACTGCATAATAGTTATAGAATCATTTATCAAGCACTTATAAGTATATTTACACATAAATCTCCTTTAACATCCAAAAATACATTCTATTACAAACATAAGCTTGTAAGAGTTCAATTCTATCTATTATTAAACCGAGTTGAAAATTAATTTAATAGAGAGCCTACAATATATTTTTTATTGTTTCAAAATCATATAATATAGGAGTATTGAATTACAGAAAATATTTCTTAATGTTAGTTATTGAAATCCGTAAACTGGTTATTACTCACTATACATATTGCATATGTCTGCACGTCCTTCCAAACCCATACAGAAATCACAGATAAGTATCGATAGCCTAAAAGCATAGTGTGATAAACAGAAAGGGAAATTATGGTTAAATATGAATATGAAATAATACTACTCAATTCTATATATCAAATGTGAACTAATGTACCTAAATTCGTTGTAATCATGGCATCTAATATGGTAATAATCCCACAAAGAATTAGCAACAAATGAACTTATTTATAGATTAATTGACTCTTGTAATTAACTAGCTAACTTTACCTAATCGTAATAGGAATTAGAAAATATTCTAAAACTTCTTGCTTGTAATTGAAATTAGTGTCAAACAATAATCAAAAGTGACTCTGAAGCAATAAGAATCACTTACCAAAAGTAATGATATGAGGGATCGACCATTAAAAAAAGTAGAAGCCGTACACCGTAAATGAATTTCGCGTGGAAGAAGAGAAGACATTGAATTTTGAAAAAGTCTGAAACATATTTTAAGTGGAAGAGGAATGCCTAAAAGCCCAAATGGATTTTGGACTGAAGAAAAGTCTCGTTTGGAAGAAGAATTTTGAAGCCATAAGAAATCCTATTTTGTGCGGCCTGGAAACGGTGTGCTTGAGAAATCACATGATACCATTATTTTCGAATTTGGGGAATTAGAATCTCAGCTTAAAGAAACCACATTGTTATTGACACTCCAAATAATGTTAAGGGGTCAAATTTTAAAAACACTCCAATCATAAAAATAACGTGGGGGGATAACGTACTTAGCTTTTTACGTTTCCTTTTTACCCTCGTAATAACTTCTAGTAATAACATCAGTTACTATCCAAAATCCCAATCAATTTCAAATGAAAAAAAAATCTTAAATTATTTCAAAACAAAAAAGCGATTGTTTGAGGAAAAATAATGGTGTGAACGAAGAACTTGATACCGTATTAAAAAATAATTTTTCGATATATGTGTATTGATTTCCTATAAATGGTATATTTTCATCTGATATGAGACATATCGAAAAATGAGATTATTGATAATTTGTTATAAAAATCTGATGCAGTTCAACTAATATACGGTATTTTTTTTTGATTAACAACTAAAAAAGAGATTGTTGTAAAGAAGGCTAATTTAGTATAATAAACTTTATTTGTTAAGGGGGTGCTTTCTACATTGGTACTCCCTTTAACAAATTTTGTTTAAAAAAAATTGACCCCCCAACAATATTTAGAGTGGCAATAACAATCCCCTAAAGAAATGAAGAGTGAAAGGGAATGAAAGGAAAGTGACGGTGAAAAGTAAAATAACGTGGATGGGTTATTTTACTTTTTAAAACATACTAATAGCAATGGCTATTTTAACTACCAATGTATAAAGAAACATTTAACATCACTTTTGAATTTTCTGATGTTAAAAAAACTTTTAACATCAGCAATTTTGCTAACTGATGTTAAAAGGGTGATGTATTAGCCACTATTTCTAGCAGTGTAAGTAGGGAAAAAGGAAACTGGATGGACGAATTTCCTCTAGATCTTTGGGCATATCAAACATTTACTAAAAAAGCTACAGGTCATACCTTTACTTTTTGACTTTGGATGTGAAGCGATGCATTCGGTCAAAATAGAAGTCCCTTCATATAGAAGAATTTCATATGCCTTCGATAAGGAGGAATTAAAGTAGGAATCATTAGACCTAATCCGTGGATTACGAGATGAAACCGCTATCCGAACAACGTAATATCAAAGAAGAATGACCCGATACTATGATACCTGAGTAAAGCCAAGGGTGTTTAAGGAAGGAGACTTTGTTCTTTGAAAGGGTATAGGCCAATATTAAGAACCCAACAGATGGACCATTAGGGCCATACTCAGTGGGACGTTTAGTGATTCACATAGTAATACCCACAAGGGGCCACCAATTGTGCTACCCAAATAGGAATATGGCCCCAAGAAAATGGAATGTGGAACATTTAAGATCGTACTTCCATTTTGAAGTAATAAAACAAGAAAACAATTCCCTGTAAGGGTTAAAGGAAATAAAACCCAAAGGCAGTAAAGAGAAAGGGTCGAAAGTTTGACAAATTCATTTACATGGATAAAGTAATAAAGGAATGACTCCCAATATTGAAAAAAGAGAATTTCTACTGGAATGAGGGTGACGTGTCATACTCACAATGTATTAGTTTAGAAATTCCTGCGTATATCCCGAGTCCTTCCTCCAAAAGGGAAAGGGGATAAGCCCAGGGCATCGTGCCCCTAGCTCCAAGCCCTGCATATATACCAGGCGCCTCTTAAAGGGAGGAGGGTAAGCCATCATCCGTGCCCAAGTGCTAGGTTAATGCACTGAAGCCCTTAACTGCGTCCAAGGGCCAAGTTAAGGCGCACTCTACAGGAGAGACAATTAGGCCCAGGAACATGCGCCCAGCTCTGAAGGAAGCACGTTGTGCCTCTGATCATTACATGATCAAGCCATGCCTCCGCTTCGGCATAAGCACGCACTGCCTCTTTTTATGTCCTATCCCAATGAAGGCATCGAAAGATATGAAGGAGCATTAAAGCACGCTAAAGTCTCTGCTTTAGGAAATGCCTATGAAGGTTAAAAATAAATTAAAACTGAAAATGCTTTCATAACCAAACCTTGAGAGAAAAATCACTTATGTTTAGTTATTCTTCCTGTAGAACATTGTTTTGATCCACTATTTTAGGTAGAATTTGACTGGTTCAACGGACATTTTTATCACCTTTTAGGTGATGATTATGTCACTTTCTATCCTCTTTTAGGAGGCATTCATGTATGGCACTATGGGTGGGACCGAAGGTACGCATATGTTTTGGCCAGACCATCTTAGGCTGTATAAATTACTTATTCTTACATCCCTCTAGACATCTCTTTGACTAGGACATATTGGCTGGATCGAAGACTTTTTCTTTTATAGGATAATATTTTCTCCTTTTCATAATTGATCCAACATACATTCTTGCCTGTGTAGTTAAAGCGCTTAGCGGTTCTATAGTGGCGAAGGTGCAAAACAGTATATCAGGGATAAAGCGAAGAAATAGTGGGGATATAGCAAAGGCACAAAAAGGTTCATTAGATGAAAAATCAAATATTAGAAAAGCACTATGAGCCATTACGGGGATATTACGGAGCTTTAGCGGGGCTTTAACTGCATAGATTCGTGCTATATCTTCTTTGATCATCCACTACTAGGAAATTTAATCTCCAAATGTTCATCGTTCCGAGTTATTACAATTACATCACCAACTTAAGTGATAGATTATTATTGGGATTACTTCATGAATGATTAGGGATCCTTTTCAATTTAGCATGAGCAGTCCATCCGCTAGATTCTTCATGCTTTCCATGTTATTTCAAGTACCGAATCTATTTTCCAACATATCTTTTACTTACTTTAGAATTCTACTACTTACATACTTTCATCGATATCGAGCCATTTGTATTGCAACTTCATCCTCTAACTATTGATTAAGTCTAAGGATTCCTTTTTCAATTCCTCATTCAAAATAAATGCATACGCAATCTGTCGATGAGAACGTAATTCAACCTCGATTGGAAGTTGGACCTTACATCCATACTGTAAAGAAAACAGAGTATGTTACGTTGTAGTTTTAGAAGAAATTCTATGTTCGTTAATACAAGGGGTAACTCTTATAATGAATTCCCTTGCTTTGTCTAATCATTTATTTATGATGGCTTTAATGGTTTTATTAGCATATTTAACGGCTTCATTAGCCTTGGGGTGAGCTACATATGATGAATCCAGATCGTCCCGTCTTTATTATAGAATCAGGAATATTACTTGCTTTCAAACTGAGTTCCATCATTGGATATATGGAATTCTGTATTAAGTGACGATAATTTTACTGGAAATTTGAGCGCTTTTCTTGTTGTGATGTTTGGTAGTTGTTTTGCTTCTACCCATGTGGAAAATAATGAATATGTACTAGTTCATATTTAGAACCTCTTTTAGATATAGGTTATTGTCCAGTAAAGCCGATTTGCCATGAATCGAAAGGCGATAGGCGTATGATTGATGTTAATTCACTTGGTGACAGGTATGGGATCTTAGAAAACTTTTTTGATGCGAATAGAAGCCATGTCTCAAAACCTTTTTAGCTAGCATAATATGCATTGAGGTGGTGTCCATAAAACCTTTTCTATGTTTTTTCCAATAGTTTTGACCTACTTTTTAAGCTCATACATCTTAAATAAGGGAGTAGTATTGTTTTTCGTTAAGTATTTGTTATATTGGAAGTTAGAGCTTATTACTTTAATCTTCTTATTTCGCTTTTATCTATTAGTAGATTTCCAGTTATAAAATAACAAAGGATGTCATCTAATTGTTTTCCAATTGCCTATTTGTTTTCAAGTAGAAGGATCTCTCTTGAAGGGTTTCGTTTTCGTTTTCTTCCACTATAGATTTTTGAGTTTGAGTTTGAGGATAAGTCGATACCATAAATTCATTTTTTGATTTAGGGATTATTCATCTATATTAGGATTTGGCTGGTAGCACACTATAATAATTCGAGTTTCCGGTGCTCATGATCTACCCAACATGGCTAAAGAAACAATTGGGTGTTTATTATGACCTGTATTTTACGTATCGAAAGATCATAAAATCTATTTTATTCATATTTGGTCACATAGCTCTAATATTTTTGAATATAATTCTTAAGGGTTTCATATACATCCATGATTGTTGCCGAATTTTTTTGTGATGCCTCACCTCTATACTCGCATAACCCAAGGACATTGCGAAGTAATGTTGTGAGCTAACATGAAAAATAAGGCTATTGAGGAACAACCTTTTGCATAATAGCTTTGAACAAGTGTTAAACATGTCAGAAAATGTGGTAATCTCTTTTCTTTCAAGAGGAAATCCGACACATCTAAGTCAAGTTCAAACCAACTACATAGTGGCTATATATAATTCGGAAGCAATATAAAATAACGTGATAATATAACCAAAGTCAGACACATATATTCACATCACAAAAGCGGAAATAGATATGAATATAACACATAAGTATGTACACAAAGATAGTGGTTATACTCGATCTACTATACAAAAAAAAGAATAGGTACAAGTGTTAGGCTAAGAATATGTATATATGAGCAGTCTCTATCTCTCTCTCTCTCTCTCTCTCTCACGCACGCACACACTCTCACACACACAAATATATATATATATATATATATATATATATATATAACCGAAAATCAAAACATATAATTAGCCAAAGGTCAAGAAATGGACCTAGCTAAAAATAATGTGGAAGCACCTATAACACCTCCATCTGACCCGAGCATTATTTATAAGAAATAAAACTATAAACGGATCAGTCTAGCTTTACATATCAAAATAAATTGAGATAGGATAAGAAATATAAATAGATAATTCCATAAATGCATTAACAACAATGTCAACATATAAATATAAAGCCCCAAAAATGCCCATATAATATCTTAAAGAAATCTCAGTGCTACAGAAGAATATCCCATTATGAATTATATAGCTACTCACAAGAAATGATAACACATATCAAATCAATACAAAATTGATAGCAAATTACAAAAATAGCTCCAATTGATATCGCATATCAAAATAAAAAAAATTCCAGACATTAGTAAATAAAAATCCAGAAAATCACCAAAAGAGGGGAAAGGCCTATCACCAAAATGGGAGCCTAAAGATTCACCAACACATGTATTCCAAAACGACGTGATCTCTAGGTAGCTAACCAATAATTTTAACCCGAAGGTCCACTAGAACGGTCCGAAGACCACGAGCTGAAGCTCCACCAGAACGGTCCAAAGACCACGAGTCACTACCCCACCTAAATTGAAATGAAGTTCCCTAAGACGATCCAAAGATCGTAGAAAGCACAAGTCCACAAAATGAATCGAAGTTCTTCAAAGTGATCCGAAGAATAAAATACACAAAATGAACCGAAGTTCCTCAAAGTGATCCGAAGATCCTCAAAAATGTGAAATATATTCCACAACCCAGAGACGTCGCATAAAGCTAGTCTAAATCTCCAAAAAGATCATAATTGATTAAAATCGTTGTAATGTACAATAAATTAGTAAACATATGAGTTTAGCCAAATGTACCATAACTACCAACTTAAGTCAAATGTTTATGAACAAATTGCATAGCCCGCTATAAACATGAGAGGATTATTACCTCAGTTTCCAATCGAACGAGTTCAAGAATGTACAGTCAGAGCAAACGCAAGTGTTTTATACCACTTGTTTCATTTAGGTGTTTAATTGGATTTCTCATACGAGTGAGGAAACGGTTTTAAATAAATATACTTACCAGTAGATTGAAAGACAATTTATAAAACAACTTTGTATTGTGAAAGTAGTGTTAAAAACCATTTTTAGTAAAAGATATTTACTAATAGTATAAATCCATTTATAATTTTGAAGTGGCAAGAACTTATAAATACGATTACAAGAACAATCGATCCCAAAATTAACGTTTTAATAACATAAATTAAATCTCATAAATATCAATCATTAATTCATTCACAACAAATATAAAAAGTCTATATAATCGAGCTGCTGAAATTCATGAATTAGAGCAACCCAGAAAACACAGAAAAAGAGCAAACGAGTCGAAACTCGACCGGGAAAAAGCCTCGATCAATCTAAATTATTGACCATGGTCTCCACTAGTCAACAACAAAAAATAGATTCAGTCGGTTGAATGAAGTGATTCAGTTGGCCGAATTGTGCAACATGAGAATTCTATGCGTGAACATGATTAAGCTAGTTAAACTGCTTCGTTATGTCAATTGAGATGTTATTCAGTCAGTTGAATGGAAATTTCAGCCGTCTGAATAGTACACTAAATCATTTCCATGAGGAAACATTAATTCTACTGGCTGACTTGCTTTATTCAGTCGGCTGAACTAGCTTACAAATTCACATTTTAGATTTTTGAAGAAAAAGTCGATATCCGACGATTCCAGGCGAGCACGCATGAATGGTGAAGTCTTAGAACATTAACAAAGAGACAATGAAGTTTCCAAGGTTTGCTGGAACACTTCGTACCACAAGCATTTAAAATCCACAAAAAATTATACTTGAATTCATATAAATGAAATCAAAACTCATAAATTGGAAAGTTAACACGCAAACAACTAATCAACAAATGCATACATGACATAAAAGTGCCAAGGGCATACTTGCCAAGTATTATAGCTTGATTATATAGATATGAGTTTGCAAAAACTCACCTTTGATTACTAGAAGCAAAGAGAAGTTGCACAACCAAGCTAAATCACTCTCTCTTCCAACATAAGTCACTAATCTTTAATCTATGAACAAACACACAAAACTTATAAAAATTAGGTGTAGGAAAATCTTAGAAATTGAAGAGAAAACAAGTTGGAAAAGATGGAGACGAACTTACCTAAGCTTCTCCTTGAATTTGCAAAGCTAATCACTCAAATTTCCTAAGATTGCGGCTTTGGAATATTAATTTCCCTTTCCTTGAGAGTTATTTGGAGATATGAAGAGTGAATGATATGGGGAGTTGGTTGAGTGGGATATAAGGAAGTGGCCTAATGGATTATGTTAACAAACCCAAGCCCTACCAAAAGTCCCAAATTTCACTAGCTCCAAACATATCAATGTCTATAATTTTAAATATCATAAATGACATTTTGAACTCAATGAAAGGTGTCTCGATTCCAGACTCATCCGTTTACAAAATATCACAAATCTCATTTTTAAACCGAATAAAAAATATGATGTTTGAATAAATCTCTTAATTAAATAATCATAAATTATGCAGGTTATTACAGACTCCACTCTTAAAGAAATTGCGTCTTCATAATTATTTAAGAAATAACTCAAAAAGTAACAATTAGCATTACAAAATCTATATAAAATTAGATAAATCAAGAAATTCACCTCTCAAAGCACGAGAGAGTAAGTCCAGATGGTTTTGCTCGATTGTTCCATAGATTCCCAAAAACAATCCTTAGGACTGAAGATTATTGGAATTTCACAAAAAGGACATCCTTAATGCAAAGACATTTAACTTCTGTAGCAACAATACAAATAGATTATTGCTCATAATTTGAATTAGGTGAAATCTTGATTTCTTTCACCAAATTCGACTCAAGAGTAGATTCAAAATCTCTAACACACTTGTGTAGCTGAGAAACATGAAATACATCATGAATAGCATAGAGTTGAGTCAGTAATGAAAGATGATAAGCTACGGAACTGATACGCTTGGTGATGGGAGATGGATCAATATATCTCACTGCTAACATTCCCAATCGACTAAAAAGAAAAACTCCCATCATGGGGAGGGGGAATAGTTGAACAAATACTAAAAATTTATACTTCAATAATATTTTCTATCTTGAAAATAAGTTACACATGCATGTTTTAGTTTCTTCCCAAAAATAAGATATCCCAAACTTTTTAGTTAAAAAACTAACTATCAAGGTGTTCACAAATCATTATCCTACTAAAATCCCAAAGGAGAACCTAGGAAACAATGTTCTGTTATTTCCCTATCATGTTTTAGTTGGAAAATTTATCCCTTAAGAATTTCTCAAAAATATCCTAACTCATAATTTATTTTAAAAAAGGAAAGGATGCATACGATGGTCATATTTATCCCCTTCACAATGATGGGAGGTTCCGTTGGGGAAACAAGGTTATGAAACATAAATCCGGGATACACACCCCAAATCTCAAATATTAGCAGGTCCTCTAATATATCATAAGCACAAGTTCTAAGCCATGAGAACATGATAAATGGCAGAAGTTGAAGTAATTTCAGAAAATTTGAAAACCTTAGCTTTCAAATACACAAGAATATCACCAATAAAGACGAGTCAAACCAATTAGAATATGACCAGGAAATTGAGTTCATTAAGGTTAACAAAATAAACTGGAATATTAGTTAATTTCAAATGACAAAATGAGCACGAAACAAAGCTAAAGCAAGTCTATCCTTTTTTGATCAAAAGTTAGTGAAAAGTGATTGCTAAGTCTAATAACAGAATGACTTTAGCACCACTAATCTACTGAATAGATCATCAATCCAAGGCAAGGGATTTATTAAACTTGCCATAATTATCGTGTAATGATCCGCATTCTACGCATTGGAGGATCGTAGAATACTTATTTCATTTTCATACGAGGTCATATAGTCGTGTAACTTTGGGGAACGACTATTGGGGTTATTTCCCATGTTCACAATTTTGCCGAATTTTAAATAACCATTTTGCCCTTGGCAAATCTTGTTTCGCCTATGACTTCTAATTGGTAAGGAGTATCAACTTGAAACCACTTCCATTGGATTCAGATGATGGTTTATCTCTTCGTAGAGTGGTCACATTAATCAAACGGACTTACCTTTGGGAGATATGGTTGAAATAAGGTTTGGAAGGTGAAAAACAGCCTAACCGAGCTTAATAGGGTAATTAGTGGAAGGGCTTATAACCCATTTCAGGATTAGGGTTATGGAGAGGCTGAAATCAGTTAGGAAACCATCTCATCTTAGTTTTCTAGCTGCCACAAACATTCTTTAAACCCTAGCAATGACCTCCAACCCCCAAATCACCTTCTCATCACTTCCTAATCCAATATTAAGCAAATCTACATCAAATCAAGGCAGATTAACATCAAATCAGAGTTAGGGCTACTGTGTTGCATAGGAATTCAACCCAAATCAGTGGAGTTTCAGATCTAAGAATTTGTTTGTGGCTAAGGTGAGTGATTTGCATTGTTTTTCTCTAATTACGCCTAATTAGGGGTGATTAGTGATGATTAGAGAAATTATGCATGTTAAGATTTTGGAAAAATATGTAAAAATTCTTAAATATTATTTTAGGGCTCTAATAAAAATTTGGGTTAATTTGGACATATTTTGCTAATCCTATAGTTAAAACATGCTTAAGGGGATTAAGAGGAAAATCATGCTTTTGGGGTATGTTTGATCTAAAATAACTTTTATGCTTGATGTTTTGACCTTGTAAATTGATCCTATATGATATTACTACTGTTTGAAATGTTTTATGATTGATTAGTAAAGTTAGAATGGTTAAAAATGCCATTGTGTGGCTAAAATGGATGATATATGCTTGCTAGAAAATGTGCAGGGTTTCAGATTGGATTATAGGGATCGGATCGGATCGGAGAACCGAGTAGGGAAATTCGAACCGGACTGGAACTTGGCATAAGAGGAGGCTTGGGAAGAAGGAAGGTCATTTGCATAGAGTTGGAGTTGGGTTCGGATCGAAAATGAGGGGTGGGGATTGAATCGGAAATGGTGAGCACGAACCGAACCGAGGCTAGAGCAATCAAACAGAAATGAGTTAGAGTGGTGGCAGGAGGACCCGAACCGAATGGATGTTGGCAACCCGAACCGAGCGGAAGGCGAGCTCCCGAACCAAGTGGAGAACCGAGTAAGCGAACCGAAACGAAACGAATGGGGGAACTTGAACACTTTATACCCGAACCGAACCGGGCGTGTGCTTCTATTTCTACGCGATGACTTTTCCGAAGACCAACTCCAATTTAACCAAAACCCGAGATGCAAAGGTAGTCCAAATAGGAAGTAGAACTCAGGATCCAGATGGGAACCAATGAGTTAACTTCATGAATTGGATTTTGCTGTGGGACGTGTGCAAAGGGGTTATTGATGTCTATAGCTTTGACTCACCACGGAGAGACGGATATTGGCTATGGATAAGTGCAGTGGAGTTATCATGGCTCCATGGGGCAAAGTGATCGTAGTAGGGCTACGAGCCAGTGCAGTGGAGTTGTTATGACTCCATGGGGGCAGAGTGGACATAGCAAAGGATTAGTGGCTATGGACCAGTGCAATGGAGCCGTTAAGATTGTGGCAGGGTGATTGTAGCAAAGCATTAGGTGATCAAAGTGGTAGATATCGTATACTTTACGCACAGAGTGACAGATGTGAGGATGATTGTCATGTTTGATGTTTGCTATCACCATGACATGAACACCCTCTCCCCATTATTTTCACACCACTTGTTAGTGTCACCTTAGAGTATATCCTGTTGTGCTAACTCTTTGGTTGCAGGTTCAGGTATGGTTATGTATACCTGTTATTGTTCTGCTTTTCTCCGCTTATCGCTCGTACCAGACTTTTGTCTGACCTAGAGTTTTATGTCTCTTCTTATTACTCTGGGTGCTCTTAAACGAGCAGACTAGAGATAGGTTAGCTGGTTATGCACGAGTAGCTGTCCGGAGACAAGCAGGAGGCTTATACATATCATTTCCGTATATTCTCCCTGTGTTATTGCTGGTCACTACTTTAAGCATTAGTAGTGTACCTTCCTATTTTGCTTCAGAGATAGTTTTAAAAGTTGTAATAAAGATGGTTTGGATCATAAACTGTATTTGGAATTTTCCGCTGCTATGATGGTTCAGTTTTCAGCTTATGCACTGTCTCGCCTGTTTTATATCAAGTTATGCTATTATTATATTTTGTTCTATGCGTCGTGAGATATACTACAGGTTCTTTGATGATACATAGTTTTAAACCCCTTTTCCTTTGACGACCATCCTGCGCTGGTTGGACATCGGAACAGCGCATTTCATTGGAAATGTCGGTTGGTGCGGGGCGGGCCGTCACATTTGGTATCAGAGCTCTAGGTTGCATAGTTAACCTAGAAGAAGACATCAGGGAGAGATAGTATACGTATATGAGAGCATGTATTTGTGATATTTTGGTTTTCAAAAGCTATATATATACTTTTAGTATATCTAAGGATGAAGTCGCACTGCACTGGCACCACTATGGAGATGATTAATTGTTTTCTCTTTACAAATTGAACGATGAGCCAATATATGAGGGGTACAGGTTTAGGGGAAAATAATAGGAATGCTCCTGATATGAGGAAAATCTTTACTACCTTCATGCGAGAGAAGCTTAGGAGTGTTCAGGGAGTAGCTCCTAATGTTGCTAATGGTGGTGGTGCAGCGATGCAGGTTCCTAGAGCCGATTTCGACTACGGATGTTGAAGATTGGCTTGATAGTTGTGAGTGCATCTTTGAGGACTTAGGGATCTACGATGCAATGAAGATAAAGCTAGTGTCGCGTCAACTGCGAGGACGAGCCATGAATTGGTGGAATGCTATTAAAGCAGCTACTCCTGAGGATCAAGTTACTAGGCATCAGTTTAAGACTCGCTTCAGTGATAAGTTTTTCCCAGTTGCCCAGAAATCAGAATTGTTTAGGAAATTTCTAGAGCTTAAGCAGAATGGTAGTGCAGTCTCGGTGTATATTGCTGAGTTCGATATTTTATCGAAGTTTGGATTATCCTTTATTGACACTACCGAAAAGAAGAACGAGAAGTTCATAACTGGCTTAGATGGGTACTTGGGGGAAAGGCTTATAAACCACATCGATGAGACGTTTGAATCCATTATAGGAAAGGCATTGAAATCAAAGAGTATTTACCCTAAGCCAAAGACCCAGGTTGCTGTTACATTTGCAGGAGAGCCAAAGCCGCAGGCAAGCGGTGGAGGCAAGAATAATTCCCAGAATAAGAGAAAGCAGAACCAAGCTAAGGATGGTTAGAAAAAGAATAAGAAAGATGCTGAGTGCTTTAGCTGTGGCAAGAAGGGCCACTATGCCAAAGAATGTCAGGCAAAGCCAGCGGACAAGAAGTGCTTCAGCTGCGGCCAAGTGGGACATCGTAAGGATAAATGTCCAAAACCTTCTAAAGGGAAGCAGATTGTGAAAGCATATGCTATCAATGTTGTTCCTTCTTCGTCGAATGCCCCAACTACAACGGAGAAAGGAAAGAATATCGTCATTCAAGGTATGCTTTCTATTTATGATGTTCCTATTCGAGTATTGTTTGATACTGGGGTTTCCCATTCCTTCATATCTAGTGACATGGTAGACAGGTTGGGATTGAAACCCGAGATAGTCGATAGACCTTTAGTTGTGACGAACCCGATCGGTAGTTCGACTAGCCTTGGCATGGTTTGTCGTAATTTGGTTCTATCGAGTCATGGATGTATGTTTGCTTGTGATTGCCTTATCTTGGGCTTTACCAGGTTTGGCATTATTTTGGGAGTCGATTGGCTCCAAATGTATGGGGGTGGTGATAGACTGTGAGGGATTTTCGGTGGCTATTAGGGCAGATGATGGGCGGAGGTTATTGTTTGGTGGCCTATCTAGTGATGATGTGATGGCTAGTTTTCTAAATTCCCTCGACATCCCGCAAGATGAGTTATCAGGGGTTCCCATTGCTGGCCAGTATCCGGATATCTTCGAGGAAGTGACCGGACTTCCACTATACCGAGAGATTGAGTTCCGTGTTAATTTAGTGAAAGATGTCAGACCTATTGTAACACCCCACCTCCGCTAGGGTCACTCACAAGGGAATACACTAGGTTTGGTGAAGCATTATCGAGGTAAACATGCACAGAAATATTACAAGACAGAACATATATATATATATAAGACAGTGGAAGTAAAACAAATTTCATTACCTTATAAAATAAGGTCTAAAGCCTTTTACATCAGAATACATCAAAACCTGTCTTGCAATAGTAAAGAAGCATAAAACCATTTCATAAATTATTCCCCAAGTAAAACAGTAAAGTAGCCATAGCCAAGAAAAGTCCAAGCCATGCATGATGACCTTCAAGTAGAAGAAGTCTGAACAAGATAACAGTGTTTCCTCCCTGAAAACCTGGGGGGGGGGGGGGGGGAACGGAAGACAAGAGGCGAAAGAAAACGGGGTCAGTCATAAAGACTGGTAAGTCCTATCTACTTCCAGTATAAAAACAGGTAAAGGTAACATGACATGCATAAACTGAAAGTAAACATAAGGATGACTACAAGATAGATAAACTAAAACAGGCTGAACTACTGTAGCAAGGTAAACTAAGATATCATGATAAACTACGGTGTCATGATAAGTCAAGGTATCACATCGTCCGGTTTCTATCAAGTACAATATCCCAAGGTATCTATCCTGTATAACGTCCCACGGTATCTATCATGCATATTTCTCATGGTCCTGACATGTATATTTGCTCTGCACCTCTCGTACTAGTACCCCAACCCGCGTCATGTGTTAACTATGAATGTCCCTTGCCCAATGTCATGTAATGGTCCATGTCAACCTAATATATAGCATATGTAGGTTTTCCCAACTCGTATGTTTCTTTCCATGTATAAGTTCAGTCCTTTGCTGTAGGCCATACGGGCTTTCCCATGTAAACGTTTTATCCTTGAGGTTATTTTGGAATGCTACCCTTGATCTAGTTATGTTTCCTTACCATGAACTATCGCGCGTTCACTTAGGATTTATGCCACCTAGGACCACTAGGGATTATGCTACCTAATGAACGTTTCCGTGTCTCGGTTTGGGTTCAGCCACCTAGGGCCACTAGGGATTATGCCACCCGTCAACCGCACCCTTTATCCCACATATGTATCGTGAATCGTTTTCCATGTCTAGGCGCACATGTTCCTCAATGTGCCATCCGAGTTCCGTGCCAGGGCAAACCAAGAAATACGGAACTCGGTCGGGAGCTTTAAGTCGTCTGCTGATGCAGATATCAAGGTATGTTTTTGTACCCGTGGCTATGGTCCCACGTGACCCCTCCCTCAACTACTGAAAGGCAATCCAAGAAAAATCATGTATGAGAACTACACTATGGCCCATCGATGCCCACTTCCAGATAGCCAACCTCACCCATAACTCGATAGCCAGTATATGGTCTGTTGGGAGTTCCCTGCCTTTCCGTACGTACACGATTGACTAAAGATGGTAGGTAGTCGGCGACATGCTATCCAGGGCAAAATCAAGTATTGTCGACTCCACGCTAATCCATCCCAGTCTTTAGGTCGCTCGAATAGCAACCAAGGCATACTCTTGGCTCTTCTACCGCAGACCTTAACCCCTGTGAGGCCGGGTTTCATGGACCATCTTCCACCTCACAGAGGGATACCAAGAGTACCCTCACGTCCCCCGAAGCTACTGCTTCGTCATCCAGTTCGTTGGAGCCCTTATCTAAGTCAGATAATTTGCTCCCCCTCGTGTTTTAAGCGATGACCTACCGTACCGGGCTACTCATCTATTCATGAACTAGTCCCATGTCCTTGGCTAAGAATTATTACTTAGTTACCCTTAACTAAGGTTTACCACTTAGCTCCTCTTTACGCTATCCTTGTTAACTACGATTTCCAACCTAGTCCCCTGAGCTAGGGTTTTGTCAAATGGGTTAAGTGTTGTTATCCAAGTTCATGACTTAACCCGCCTACGAATCATGTCAAGATTGGCTAAGTACTCAAGTTCAAGGCTTAGCCCTACAGGTTGGTTAAGTGTACCAAGAAGCTCATGACTTAACCTTATCAAGTCAAATTGGTTAAGTATTTATTTGTCTTAACCCTATCAGTTTATCATGTTAGATTGATTAAGCATAGATTATCTTAATCCCATCAGATTATCGAGTCGGATTGGTTAAGTATGGGTTAGCTTAACCCCATCCACTAATCGTATTACAATGGTTAAGCCTAATTTTAAAAGTCTTGTGACTTAACCCTATCAGGTCCACCTATTAGATTGGTTAAGTATATGTTACTTAACCTCATCAAATCATCGTGTATAATTGGTTAAGTATAAGTTACTTAACCCCATTAAATTACCGTGCTAAGTTGGTTAAGTATTGGTTACTTAACCTCATTGAATTACCAAGTTTAGATTGGTTAAGTGTTTAACTTAACCCCATCAAATTACCGTGTTTAGATTAGTTAAGTGAAGGTTACTTAACCCCATCTAATTACCGTGTTTTAGATTAGTTAAGTCTAAGTTACTTAACCTCATCCAATTACCATGTTAGATTAGTTAAGTATGGATTACTTAACCTCATCGAATTTACCGTGTTTAGATTAGTTAAGCGTGGATTACTTAACCCCATCTAATTACCCAGTCGGATTAGTTAAGCGTAAATTACTTAACCCCATCCCCTAATTGTCTTGTATGGTTAAGTGTCATAAAGAAATCAAGCCCGATCCCACTTAACCTACCCATTCATGTCATATCGGTTAAGTGCCATTAGTCAAATTTACTTAACCTTATCATGTGGCATTAATTTAATTAATGCACTCTCAACCTCTCACATTAGACTTTGTTGTGGTTACTAGTTAAGCCGGGCGGGTCCGGGTAGTTTTACACCACAACCTAGTCTAACCTCGGGTCTTAAGCGCGACATGACCAACTTCTCACATTGGATCCTATTGTTTGTAGCCACTAGTTAAGCCGGGCGGGTCTGGGTAGATTTATGCTACAAACTCAACCCAACCTCGAGTTGGCCACTTTCATGTTTGGTCTAGTGTCTTTTTACACTTACAACCCACCCATGTCTAGTTCAAGTTCCATGTTTTCCCACGTGTCATGATCATATTTAAATGTATCATGAATGTCATGTTCTCATGTAAGCCCCATGTCAAGTTTTTCACGTCATACCCACGTTTTTCCTAAGCTACCCAAACGTATTTCCAACCCAAGTGGAAGCGAGTCACATAGTAGGGTATTATGCCAACATATTGGCCACAAACATGCATAGTATCATAAGGGGATTTGGCCACAAACATGCATAGTATCATAAGGGAATTTGGCCACAAGCATGCATAGTATCATAAGGGAATTTGGCCACAAGCATGCATAGTTTCATAAGGGGATTTGGCCACAAACATGCATAGTATCATAAGTGAATTTGGCCACAAACATGCATGATACATAAGGGGTTTGGGTTCATTTACATGCATAAGCCCCAAGTTAAGTTCATGCACATATTTCACAAGCCCAAATTGGTTCTAAGGTCTTATGCCCACATTCACAAGTTAAAGGTTCAATCTTTCATGACAGACTAGGCTAAACATAACATGAGTGACATGATATAGTCGCTAAAACATAGTTCCAAGTCATATATTCAAGGTAAGAGGCAAAACTAGGTTCACATAGGTTATAGCACTTATGTTTAACCGCATTTTATTCCATGCCATCATTAAACTACCGTTAACATCTCGAAGTAGCTAGAACTTACATAGCGTGGCTTAGAGATTTAGGAGCATGAATCGTCTTGTCGAAGAATCCATGTTGAGACGATGATCAAAACCCTTGATTTGGTGTAGAAAGCTTGCACCTTCGCCTTGGATCTAGTTTGAATGCATAGGCTCTTGAATTTGGGGATGGAGGCCATGATCAATGTAGATTTGGGCAGCACTTCGTTGCAAGAGTGATTTGTGAGGGTTTAGGGTAGGCTTAGGGGTCTTTTTATAGAGATTAGGAGTAGTTTAGGCCATTAGATTAACCCTAGGATAGATCCAAGACCTCAAAAATCGTCACAAGCCTCCAAAACCGAGCCAAACAGCAAAACAGGTGCACCAGGTTGCCTGGGTCCGACCAGGCAGGTCGACCCCCAGGTCGACCCTGGGGTCGACTCCCCAGTCGACCTGGTCCCACCCAGGTCGACACCCAGGTCGACCCCCTGGTCGACCTGGTCTGGGCAGGATTTTCCCCGCCTACCCCGATTTTCTGAAATTTTGAATCTGTTTTGAATTTGAATTTTTCGTGAAATTTCGCGAGGCCATATCTCGGTCATACGGACTCCGATTTACGAAATTTCGAACTCTATTTTGCGTATTTTTCCGAGACGAACACAATGGCGCAACCCGTTTTCCCTGATTCAGATTTTAACATTTAATTCTGCCTTGATTCTTGTCTTAACACGTTGTTTAAAAATTCAGGTTGTTACATTCTCCCCTCCTTTAAGGATTTCGTCCCCGAAATCTCCAAGTTAGGAAGAACGCATCCTACCATCCATCATCCATCTACTCAAAACATCATCCACATGCAAACATTGTCCTTAGCTGATTTCATATGAACATATGCAAAACGTGTGTGTATATGCTCCTTAGCTAATGCTAATGATCAGGCCTGAATGATCTTTCTAATGCAAAATATGTTTAGTGCCATGAGTCCAACATGTATGCAAATAGTCCTAGTCATATAAGTACTATATGCGTGCACAAACATTCATTCATATGCAACATCCGCATGATAACACATTCAATTTCATCCATAAACAAGTATAAATACTCGTGCATATGCAACGTGAAATGTGACCGCGTCAATCTAGTATCTAATGTGTATTCACGCATCCACGAGCAACGACTTGCAACCATTTGCAACCATATCAATCATAACATGTTTCAAATACATGTTTACATCCATAGAGTTCTATCTAAGGTTCCCAAGATAAGATCGAGGAGGTAAACAAGACAAACTCCTTACGGAGTTTGTAACAGAAACAGGACCGAGAGGATATCCACCAAGCGATAGCATGTAAGTAAGCTCTACAGGAGAACCAGGGATCAACGATATACTCTTACAAAGAGACACGATGCGCGCGTCTAAGCCGCATTTCCTTAAGCTTAATTCCAGTGTGCCTTGACTGCCTTTGACTTCATGATTTCGTAGTTTCCTTGATTCCTATTTCCAAGGTATGAGTCGGAACTCTTTTCACTGTCGCCTCTCGTTCCACTTTCATTTATTCTTTCCCTAGTATACTTGGCTCAACCATATCTACGTACTCATGCAAGCTCTCCAAAATTCACTAGTGAATTCTGGATCTCGTTTACCAATGCCAATCCATGTTACCACGTGCACTTACTAGGGTGGTTCCTATAACCCATGCTCAAGCGGAATGAACCATCCGTCTTATTGGCGGACGTTACTTGATTGGATCAGAGATTTCCGATAAATGCATCAAGAGATTCTAGGTAACTAACCATGACAGAACCCAAAAGGTTACACGAGACTTCGAAGGTATTACCAAAGCAAACCAAGAGTCTGACTACCCTCTTTTCAAAACCGAGAATGGTATCCCTTGCTGGATAACCACTTTACCCCTAGAATCCATCCCTAGCTCAACAATAGAAGTATTGCTTCTAATCTCAACACTTGGCATAGACGTTCTCAAATCCAACGAGTCATGAATAAATGGACCGACTCTCCAACCAGATTTTGGGACAAAACTGGGATCCTTTACCATGCTAGTACTAAGGTGCAGATACTCAACTATCCAAGCAGACTTAAATGATACGATGATTAAGACAAAGTCTGGACAGGATGATAGAAAAGAACGACTAAACCTTTACCAGAAACGGTACCATTTCTTTTAGGTACCCTAGAAATGGGAGCGTACAATTGCCCTCTCCGATGATCTTGTCCTTGTCCTCCTTGATGGACTAAGCCATACCAACAATTGCTCATCCTTAAGCTCACGTCCTTTATCCTTACTCTTATTATCCCTCCTTGTATCACGGCAACAGGTCTCTCGAGAACCACCTCCATCGAACGGAAAACACCTACGTGGCTAGACAAAGATTAGTCACAGTTAGAACTACTGTGACTACAGATGGAGGAAAGAAAGGAAAAGAGGTTCAATCAAGGAATCAAAGGATAATGCTAATGGCCTTTGGGGAATAGCCTTTTAAAACAAACTTTTCTTGAAAAATGCTTCTTTGTAAAACGGTTTCTCAAATAGTTTTCAGAAGGTTTTAAAAACTTTTGCCCAGTCTGGTAACCTTCTGCTCTGATACCAAATGTAACACCCCACCTCCGCTAGGGTCACTCATAAGGGAATGCACTAGGTTTGGTAAAGCATTATCGAGGTAAACATGCACAGAAATATTACAAGACAGAACATATATATATAAAACAGTGGAAGTAAAACAAATTTCATTACCTTATAAAATAAGGTCTAAAGCCTTTTACATCAGAATACATCAAAACCTGTCTTGCAATAGTAAAGAAGCATAAAACCATTTCATAAATTATTCCCCAAGAAAAACAGTAAAGTAGCCATAGCCAAGAAATGTCCAAGCCATGCGTGATGACCTTCAAGTAGAAGAAGTCCGAACTAGATAACAGTGTTTCCTCCCTGAAAACCTGGGGGGGGGGGGGGGAACGGAAGACAAGAGGCGAAAGAAAACGGGGTCAGTCATAAAGACTGGTAAGTCCTATCTACTTCCAGTATAAAAACAGGTAAAGGTAACATGACATGCATAAACTGAAAGTAAACATAAGGATGACTACAAGATAGATAAACTAAAATAGGCTGAACTACTGTAGCAAGGTAAACTAAGATATCATGATAAACTACGGTGTCATGATAAGTCAAGGTATCACATCGTCCGGTTTCTATCAAGTACAATATCCCAAGGTATCTATCGTGTATAACGTCCCACGGTATCTATCATGCATATTTCTCATGGTCCTGACATGTATATTTGCTCTGCACCTCTCGTACTAGTACCCCAATCTGCGTCATGTGTTAACTATGAATGTCCCTTGCCCAATGTCATGTAATGGTCCATGTCAACCTAATATATAGCATATGTAGGTTTTCCCAACTCGTATGTTTCTTTCCATGTATAAGTTCAGTCCTTTGCCGTAGGCCATACGGGCTTTCCCATGTAAACGTTTTATCCTTGAGGTTATTTTGGACTGCTACCCTTGATCTAGTTATGTTTCCTTACCATGAACTATCACGCGTTCACTTAGGATTTATGCCACCTAGGACCACTAGGGATTATGCTACCTAATGAACGTTTCCGTGTCTCGGTTTTGGTTCAGCCACCTAGGGCCACTAGGGATTATGCCACTCGCCAACCGCGCCCTTTAACCCACGTATGTATCGTGAATCGTTTTCCATGTCTAGGCGCACATGTTCCTCAATGTGCCATCCGAGTTCCGTGCCAGGGCAAACTAAGAAATACGGAACTCGGTCGGGAGCTTTAAGTCATCTGCTGATGCATATATCAAGGTCTGTTTTTGTACCCGTGGCTATGGTCCCACGTGACCCCTCCCTCAACTACTGAAAGGCAATCCAAGAAAAATCATGTATGAGAACTACACTATGGCCCATCGATGCCCACTTCCAGATAGCCAACCTCACCCATAACTCGATAGCCAGTATATGGTCTGTTGGGAGTTCCCTACCTTTCCGTACGTACACGATTGACTAAAGATGGTAGGTAGTCGGCGACATGCTATCCAGGGCAAAATCAAGTATCGTCGACTCCACGCTAATCCATCCCAGTCTTTAGGTCGCTCGAATAGCAACCAAGGCATACTCTTGGCTCTTCTACCGCAGACCTTAACCCCTGTGAGGCCGGGTTTCATGGACCATCTGCCACCTCACAGAGGAATACCAAGAGTACCCACACGTCCCCCGAAGCTACCGCTTCGTCACCCAGTTCGTTGGAGCCCTTATCTAAGTCAGATAATTTGCTCCCCCTCGTGTTTTAAGCGATGACCTACCGTACCCGGCTACTCATCTATTCATGAACTAGTCCCATGTCCTTGGCTAAGAATTATTACTTAGTTACCCTTAACTAAGGTTTACTACTTAGCTCCTCTTTCCGTTATCCTTGTTAACTACGATTTCCAACCTAGTCCCCTGAGCTAGGGTTTTGTCAAATGGGTTAAGTGTTGTTATCCAAGTTAATGACTTAACCTGCCTACGAATCATGTCAAGATTGGCTAAGTACTCAAGTTCAAGGCTTAGCCCTACAGGTTGGTAAAGTGTACCAAGAAGCTCATGACTTAACCTTATCAAGTCAAATTGGTTAAGTATTTATTTGTCTTAACCCTATCAGATTATCATGTTAGATTGATTAAGCATAGATTATCTTAATCCCATCAGATTATCGAGTCGGATTGGTTAAGTATGGGTTAGCTTAACCCCATCCACTAATCGTATTACAATGGTTAAGCCTAATTTTTAAAGTCTTGTGACTTAACCCTATCAGGTCCACCTATTAGATTGGTTAAGTATAGGTTACTTAACCTCATCAAATCATCGTGTATAATTGGTTAAGTATAAGTTACTTAACCCCATTAAATTACCGTGCTAAGTTGGTTAAATATTGGCTACTTAACCTCATTGAATTACCAAGTTTAGATTGGTTAAGTGTTTAACTTAACCTCATCAAATTACCGTGTTTAGATTAGTTAAGTGAAGGTTACTTAACCCCATCTAATTACCGTGTTTTAGATTAGTTAAGTCTAAGTTACTTAACCTCATCCAATTACCGTGTTAGATTAGTTAAGTATGGATTACTTAACCTCATCGAATTTACCGTGTTTAGATTAGTTAAGCGTGGATTACTTAACCCCATCTAATTACCCAGTCGGATTAGTTAAGCGTAAATTACTTAACCCCATCCCCTAATTGTCTTGTATGGTTAAGTGTCATAAAGAAATCAAGTCCGGTCCCACTTAACCTACCCATTCATGTCATATCGGTTAAGTGTCATTAGTCAAATTTACTTAACCTTATCATGTGGCATTAATTTAATTAATGCACTCTCAACCTCTCACATTAGACTTTATAGTGGTTACTAGTTAAGCCGGGCGGGTCCGGGTAGTTTTACACCACAACCTAGTCTAACCTCGGGTCTTAAGCGCGACATGACCAACTTCTCACATTGGATCCTATTGTTTGTAGCCACTAGTTAAGCCGGGCGGGTCCGGGTAGATTTATGCTACAAACTCAACCCAACCTCGAGTTGGCCACTTTCATGTTTGGTCTAGTGTCTTTTTACACTTACAACCCACCCATGTCTAGTTCAAGTTCCATGTTTTCCCACGTGTCATGATCATATTTAAATGCATCATGAATGTCATGTTCTCATGTAAGCCCCATGTCAAGTTTTTCATGTCATACCCACGTTTTTCCTAAGCTACCCAAACGTATTTCCAACCCAAGTGGAAGCAAGGCACATAGTAGGGTATTATGCCAACATATTGGCCACAAACATGCATAGTATCATAAGGGGATTTGGCCCCAAACATGCATAGTATCATAAGGGAATTTGGCCACAAGCATGCATAGTATCATAATTGAATTTGGCCACAAGCATGCATAGTTTCATAAGGGGATTTGGCCACAAACATGCATAGTATCATAAGTGAATTTGGCCAAAAACATGCATGATACATAAGGGGTTTGGGTTCATTTACATGCATAAGCCCCAAGTTAAGTTCATGCACATATTTCACAAGCCCAAAGTGGTTCTAAGGTCTTATGCCCACATTCACAAGTTAAAGGTTCAATCTTTCATGATAGACTAGGCTAAACATAACATGAGTGACATGATATAGTCGCTAAAACATAGTTCCAAGTCATATATTCAAGGTAAGAGGCAAAACTAGGTTTACATAGGTTATAGCACTTATGTTTAACCGCATTTTATTCCATACCATCATTAAACTACCGTTAACATCTCGAAGTAGCTAGAACTTACATAGCGTGGCTTAGAGATTTAGGAGCATGAATCGTCTTGTCGAAGAATCCATGTTGAGACGATGATCAAAACCCTTGATTTGGTGTAGAAAGCTTGCACCTTCGCCTTGGATCTAGTTTGAATGCATAGGCTCTTGAATTTGGGGATGAAGGCCATGATCAATGTAGATTTGGGCAGCACTTCGTTGCAAGAGTGATTTGTGAGGGTTTAGGGTAGGCTTAGGGGTCTTTTTATAGAGATTAGGAGTAGTTTAGGCCGTTAGATTAACCCTAGGATAGATCCAAGCCCTCAAAAATCGTCACAAGCCTCCAAAACCAAGCCAAACAGCAAAACAGGTGCACCAGGTTGCCTGGGTCCGACCAGGCAGGTCGACCCCCAGGTCGACTCCCCAGTCGACCTGGTCCCACCCAGGTCGACACCCAGGTCGACCCCCTGGTCGACCTGGTCTGGGCGGGATTTTTCCCGCCTACACTGATTTTCTGAAATTCTGAATCTGTTTTGAATTTGAATTTTTCGTGAAACTTCACGAGGCCATATCTCGGTCATACGGACTCCGATTTACAAAATTTCGGACTCTATTTCGCGTATTTTTCCGAGACGAACGCAATGGCGCAACCTGTTTTCCCTGATTCAGATTTTAACATTTAATTCTTCCTTGATTCTTGTCTTAACACGTTGTTTAAAAATTCGGGTTGTTACACCTATAGTGATGCCAGTTCGTCGTATGGCACAAAGGGAGCAGCGACAGCTCAGGGTGCAAGTAAGCGATCTTTTAAAGAGGGGATTTATTAGAAGAAGTGTTTTCGAATGGGGAGCACTAGTTGTATTTTCTACCAAGGCGGATGGTTCCCTTCGTTTATGTGTGGACTATCGCGAGTTGAATAAAGTGACTAAGAAGAATAAGTATCCTCTTGCATGGATATATGATTTGTTTGATCAACTGGAAGGAGCAAGAGTGTTCTCCCATTTGGACCTCGCGACAAGATTTCATCATCTCTGAGTAGAAGCTGAGAGTATTCCTAAAACGACATTTTGACCGCTGTCTGGATTCTATGAGTGGTTAGTCGTGCCATCCGGATTGACCAATGCACCAGCATATTTTGTGGTTCTTATGAATAGGGTATTCAGGGATCAATTGAATAAGTTTGTTCTCGTTTTTTGTGGACGAAATTCTTGTTTACTCGTGGACAAAGGTAGAACATAAGGAACATTTGAGGATAGTGATGGAGGTGTTGAGAAATCACCAATTTAAAGCTAAATTTTCTAAGTGTCACTTTTGGAGGAGGGAAGTGAGATTCTTGGGCCATGTTGTTTCGGAGAATGGTATTGCCGTGGATCCTGCGAAGGTGGCTACATTACAAGATTGGTCTACCCCTAGGAATGCAACATACATTAGAAGTTTCTTGGGGTTAGCTGGATATTATCATAAGTTCATCCGGGACTTCTCCAAGATAGCAGCACCGTTAACTCAGTTGACCAAGAAGAATCAAGCTTTCATCTGGGATGAAAGGTGCGAAAATGCATTTAAGGGTCTAAAGGGGAAGTTGACAAGTGCACCAGTGTTAGTTATTCCTAAGGGGAACGAAGGGATGACGATATACACGGATGCCTGTGATACAGGACTAGGTGATGTCTTGATGCAAGGAGGTAGGGTTGTAGCTTATGCTAGTCGGCAATTGAAACCGCATGAGAGAAGATATCCTACCCATAATCTGGAATTGATAGCTTCGAAAGAATGGGAGACTAGTTGTGCCCAAAGTCAATGGATTGAGAGATGAAGTGCTTAGAGAATGTCATCACTCAAAACTAACTATACATCCTGAGGGTAATAAAATGTATCGAGACATGAAGCAGACCTACTAATGGGAAGGAATGAAGAGAGATGTTGGGAAGTTTATATCCAAATGCATGAATTGCCAGCTAGTTAAAGCCGAGCAAAAGAGGCCTAGTGGGTTGCTGCAACCATTGGAAATTCCAGAATGGAAATGAGAACAAGTCTCAGTGGATTTCATTGATGGGTTACCAAGGACTAGATCAGGCCATGATAGCATTTGGGTGATTGTGGACCAATTGACCAAGAGTGCAAGGTTTATACCCGTCAAGTCGAATAGAACTGTAACGAACTAGAAAATTCGATGCTCGAATTTTCGGCACAATTACATCCCATGTCCAAACTCGAGTATCGAACCTCTAGAAAGTTAATAGAAAGAAGTTAGAGGGTGAGAAAAGAAAAATAAATAAATATTAGAATAGAAGAATAAGAAGAAGAACCCACATCATACAGTCTTACATCGCAGCAAAATAAAATATAATATTGAAATAATTTTTTTATTGGAACTTGAAAAATACTTACAATCATCAGAGTACAACAATACATTTAGACAGTTATAACAAACTATCCTTATATACATCACACAGCGGAATAAGTATTAAGTATCAAACATCTGAACTCCTTCAGTTCATCTCTAAAATCCATAGCATCTTAACCTAAACCTGTAAAACCCAGGCTAACCCGAGCATTACAAACAACGGGTCAGTCTGGTGAACCAGAGTGAGAAAAACTCGCTAAGTTCAAATAATATCCATATTGATTTTAAAGTCAAAAATCCTTTTTGAAATAAAAGGATAATAGTAAGACCAGTCCACACATAAACACGGATTGTTTTTACCTTAATATAACCCGAACCAGTTTTGAAATCATGTCTTGTCGGATATTATAATAGCGTTTAAGTACAAATAAATAACAATCTAGCGGAACGCTTGCATCTCACGCTCCACATATATAGTATACAATCAAAATCGCAGGCGCTTATTGGAGATTGAATTCTAATTATGACAAGGTATGGAACCACCTTCCGATAGTGCATCTCTAAAGGGGAATACACTGTGTTCAACAAGAACGTCTTACAACTCGGCCCACACATGATCGACCACTCATTTCGCTTGTGTGTATCGAATGTATATCACCAACGTTTGGGAGCTACCCACCGTTTCCCGAAAAGGGACAACATGGAAATAGATTTAAGAATGAAATGGATTTTCTTTAGATATGTGATTATACACCCTAATGGGAGCGACCCACATAGCCATGCTGCCTGGCCGATTTTTGTCATTTCTCGGTTGATGAGGCCTGAGGTAATAATTATCTTTTTATCGTTTGGCCATCATTCACTTTGAATGTCACATCGTCAAATTCATCAAATCACTAATTGACGTCCACAAATATATTCTGGGTTTAAAAGAACGGCCATTTTTTGCCACCAACTTGGTATATTTGTAAAAATCAACATACGTGGTTTTTAGGAAATACTATGTCAGACACTCGTCCATACAAGTCATCCAAGAATAGGATGAACCAAAGGCACACTCCTACCGCATCCTAGGTATCACCCTATAGATCAGTAGCAAGTAGTCATTGCAATCCACAGATTCCAACCGCGACAAAATCACAAATCAAATAACTCTGGTTGCAAGCCAGAGAAATTCAACAAGTACTCCTTCTGCTTATGAAGATCCATGGTCTTCAATTTCTCCATCTCATTCAGCTTCTGAATATCTTTAACGTTAACGTATTTTCTGGTCGAAATGGTTTTCGAATATAAATTTGATTTCGGTCTTTCCATACCGACAAACGATTTGGCCTGATTTTTAATAGTCGGTGATTTAACTATCAAAATAAACAACAATCATCCATAGAAAAATAAAGTGGACTTATTGGCTCAGTATACAGCATCACTTGGCCTCTTTAGTTAAACAATTGTCAATTAAAATTTCTAAATCTTCCAACAATTGGATTACCGCCCTTTCACTTCTGATTTCCAACTCAGTTTATTCCACTTATAACTCTTCGAGTTATAGTTTAAAATTATCCATAACGAAAACAATAATTTTAACACCTTTCACTTTCCTCGTTTTCTAAACCAATATCATCCTTGGATAATCATGAAGTCATTACAAGTTGTGGTATTTTATTTACCTCTCAGACCTTGGGACGACAACATTTTTGTCTTTAAAATAATAGAAGTTTATCAATGAAATCTCACTCCAATATATTTCCCAATACGTATACTTACCATACGATTTAACCATGGTTTTAACTTCATCCTTTCTCTTTTGAAAAATTCTTGTTAAATTCTAAAATCACACTTTCTCAATTTAAAACATTTCTATATTCTCCATCTTTAGGCTTTTAAGCTCCCTTTAACTTCCTTCAGATTACAAATCCCATTTTGAACTTGTTTCGATATTTAAACCCTTAATCCACTTATAATTTGCCTTTATAATTTACAATTTGGATTTTTTTTTTTAAAATCCGACCAATAGAATTCTTAATAAGAGTTCATATTAAATATGATTTCATTTACAATTTCATTTAACTACACATAAGGCTTTAAGACTTTATAACCTCCCATAAAAATAATTTGGCTTTAAGATTTATCACTTTGATTATTATTAAAATAATAATAATCCATTTCAATATTTTTAGAAATCAATTTGTTCACTTTAACATTAATCGTTAATCTTCCTTCCAGATAATTAAAATAATAATCAAATAATAATTTATAATTTATTCAATAATCTATCTTGGTTTAAGACTTAATCAATTCAAAAACAAGGTTAATCCGTTAACCAATTCCATTAGTCCTCCTGTTAATCACTTCAAAATTCCTTTTTAATTTAATTAATAATCTTATTAAATTAAACAATCACTTTAATTCTTATTTGAGATAATTAATTCATTCCTTAACCATTCGGTTAATCCCTGCTCCTCGCTTATAAACCTCGTTAATATATGAATTCGCTTTATATACTTGGTTTATAGTTACTAAATAAAAAAATCATTTATTTATTTTAATAAACTTTTATTCAAATAATCTATGTAGGATAGATTTCGAAATCCATTTGGTTATAAAATAAATTCTTATAACCTTATTCATATCGATTTACCTGACTTTAAATCAGTGTCCATAAACTGATTCATTTTTTGGCCAACCGTTGCAAATTACTCAACCAATATCATCCACTGGTTAATAACAAACAAATGTTGCATTTTAATTCAACGTTCTATAGTAAATCAATTCATACTATCTTGCTAGTTAAATAATTCATACAATATAATATGAATATAAATAATCATATTTGAGGAACCCGATTGGATTCCTCCAACCTGTCCTTCTCTGCATCAAAATGGTTTGCATTAAATTCTATACGATAATATATTTATCGTGGTAAAAAGAAATAAATACTTTAACTAATAATAGTCAACAATCAATTTATAACGTTTATTCGAACATCCAGTTTTAATTTAATACGTTTATATTATTATAAACGTAACCAACAAGGTATGTTACCTCGTTGGAATCTCATCGTTAAAATAACGATTTAATTTTATTTAATTAAACAACGTTTAATTTAATCAATGAATATTAAAAATATTCAGCATACATGTGAACAATCATTCAATCATCAACCATTAGCAAACATTGCAAACAAAATAAAAATCTGGTTTATAAAACTATAAACGGGGCAAACTGAGTGAGTTGTACTCACCTTGATTTCCATTCATCGCTGAAACAGTTTGTTTTAATTAAATTAAACGAACTTTTAATTTAATTAAAAATTCCGGTAGTTGTCAACTCTGATCATCCAACTTCATTACATCATGCTTGTCGATACGGACCCGACATCATTCTCGTTTCATCCGACATCATTACTGTATGACAATTACAATTTTAACACAGTACTCGTTTATTTAAAAAAATCTTAATAATAATAACTGTTAAGAAAACTTTACTTAATATCGTAATTGGGTACAACTAAAATAAAATTCTGGTTCGTCGTATATATTAGAAACCGAAGTAATATGCTTACATAACTTTCCCAGTTACCGATGTTATAATTTAATACTTTTACTTGCAATAGTAAATACGGGGCAGTATTGATATGAATATGGTTTGTACTATTTGAAAAATATCGGACCATTTATTTATCCAAAACCCATTTCGATAGTAAATACATGGCATAATACTTTGAGTTAAACACAACTCAATACTGTTAAATTAATCAGCATATCTGGTAGTTTGTAATTAGGTCGATAAAATTTGTTAGGGACGTTATAACTCACCAGGCCTAAACTATTCATCCGCTTCTCTATCAGCTCCATATATTTTCGAACCCAGCTATTCAACCCATCTCTCCTCATGCGTTCTGTTGCCCCATGGTTTGTAACATTTCCTCCTATCCTATTTTATTTTCATGAACCCAAATAAAACAACAGCATCTCCCACCCTTACGCAAACCATGCCACCATTTATCAAGTCACCGCTGCTCTATCTCCCCACTTCTCAGCAGCTCCACCGCGAGCCCCTCTCCTTGGAAACCGCGCTTAAGATTCCCATTCCCCATGTTAGAACATATCAATCATGCTCTGTTTCCATGCAAAGCCACTATTAACCTTGCTCCCGTAAGAACCCATCCTTTCACGCATCACCCTACCATTCCTGTTTAAACCCTTCACACAGCTGTTTAACACAACATTACTCCACCGTAGATCCCATGCTCCACCTGCGTACAACAATCTGCTTTTACATGTGGTTCCCCGATCAGTCGTAATCCACCCAGTACTTACCCCTCTCTCCTTATATTATTTTTTCAATGACATCTACAAACCACCATTTTCTTTATTTCCTTCTTATTTGATCCACATTCACGTTACTGATTCATGGGCCCCTCCCCATACAATTTTCATTTATTCTGCATATACCCCCTCCGCATGCAACTATTCATTCAGCTTCAACACTCCAGACGCCTTGGTACCCCATGCACAACTCGACTTCAGCCACCCCATGTTCACGTCCACCCCAACATCATTACACAGCAGCTCCACTTTCCACCGCCAGACGTGGATCTGCCCCATCAACAGCCAGTTTTCTTCGTCCATCCCAAACTCCGCCAGTGCTTCTCATCTCTTTTACAAATACATATGAGTTTAGTTTTCATTATTATTATTTTTGTATGTGAGACTTACTTTTTCTTTACTGCATGGCCCGGAAGGAATTCGAACATACTAATGGAGAAAACAGTGGATTTAAAAATAGAAGAGAACTTCCGTTTGAGAAGAAACAAAGCAACGATCGTCTATTTGTAGAAGATGAAGAAAAACAGGATAAGAATGATGTTCAATCTAATGGGACAACTAGAATGGTAGCATAGGTCGGCTTTATCGGCTGAAGTGAAATTTGAAAAGCAACGCTTGATATTTTGGTTGGGAGAAATTACATACTGCCGTTGCACTGTAGAGTGTAGGCTATATACTTGGACAGCAAGAAGCATGTGCGTATGTTAAATCATATGTAGCAGCAAAGGGTTTTTCATTGGTTGATTAAGTAATTGTAGGTGATGCGTATATAGAAACATGGGTAGGGTGTAGCGTTAAATAGGGTAACCGTGGTAACATCTTGGTGCTGAAGGAAATAGGTCTATATGTAGATTATCGTGGCAGCGCATGTTAACTTGATGGGGACCTTGAATTGAAAATACCTGGCAGTAGTGTTTGTTATTTGCATGTACAATGGGTTCAGTGCATGTTGTACGTTGATTTAAGAAGACGACTGCAGAAAGAACAATAAATCTCTAGGTCGTGTTTTCATTTCACAGGTGGAACAATACATGTACGCTTGTACGGTATATTAGTTAGGGCGTAGGCATAGACTGCAAGAATTTGTAGTAGGCAAGTACATGCATTTTATCATACGTTGAAATGAGGAGCAGACACCAGATGGGAATCCATGATTTTATTTCACAATCGTTACTTGAATGAGTTGCTCTGGCGACATCACACAAAAGATTTAGGGCGATAGTTCACATAATATCCATTACTAAATAAACTATAGCAAATGCCAAAATGCATTAGCTGCTAAACATGTAGTGACAATGGACTAGTAGAAACTACAGACAGTTACGATGGCAACTTATGTATATAATTTACTAGTTATGTCACAAATGACGTTGGATAGAAGCTTTTATATATTATATAATATTATTCTATACGATTAAATTTTACTAACTGCTATTTATCGCTTTTTATATTAGATGTTTAATATTTATACGGACATTCACAAACTCCAAACGAAAATGAAAATGAATATACCGTTACGTTTCAATGTTCTAGTCCCAATGAAATTCTTTCGCTGAAAACGGACTCCGTTTGCAAAAACGGTGTTATTATAATTCCAGTTTACCTATCGGTTCAATTTTAAAAATTCGTCTATCGACAAAACAATTCCAATTAGCTCCTAACAGGAAACGTAGAACCAACTAGCCGTACGCATTCCAATAAAACCCGTTTCATCGAAAACAGAGGTCATTTGAAAAGAAAATTATTTCTAAGGCCTATATACTATCGATAAAATACAATTAAATTCCCAAACAATTTGATTTATAAAAATAAACCAATATTATTGTATTTATCCAAATGGAATAACCAATATATATTTTAAAATCAATGTTCAGAAATTTAATTTAAATTGATATCCATATACATTGAACTTCTTTTTTATTTATTAAATAAACGATGTCATTTATTAACGAAATTTCATAACGACTATTTGGAAATTTGAGTTGGGAATATCTTGCAATCTATAAGCTGAAATTTCCAATTTTCTCTTCCATTAAAAAATATGACCAAATCAATTCAAATGGTTCTTGTTTCATATAATTCTGACTTATATCGGACCATGTATATCCAGTTAAAGTTCAAATCGAAAATTTCGAACTACCGTGACTTTTCGAATTCATTTTATAATTATATATATATATATATATATATTCAAACGAAATTTTAGATAAATAATTCTATATTAAATCCGTTATATTTCCAATATCATATATACAAACAGATTTAAATAGTCCAATTTAAATGGTAGAAAAATTTGGGATGATACAAGAACAACAACTAAGTTAGCAGAACTGTATATGAAGTGGGTAGTGAAATTTCTTGGAGTACCCAAAGTCATTGTGATACTTAAAAATTCAAAATTTATTCATTGCAGCGGAAAAGCAAAACATGTATGGTTACAACATCAAAACCATATACTAAATCCAAGTACACAAATATCCATCTTGAACAAAATTAATATCACGGTGCATAAAAGCAAAACCATAATCCCACTTCAAATAGCCATAATGAAAAAGAGATAAAGCTGAGCATTACTTTTAACACTTCCAAGCACTTCAAGAAGAAAGAGATCCGAGTCAAGCTTCACTAATCCCACCTTGAGGACCTGGGGGGGGGGGGGGGGGAGAAAGAAAAGAGGCAAAACAAAATGGGTCAGACATAAAGTCTGGCGAGTCCAGTGACTTTAACAATATAATCAGTAAAGTAACAGGATAAGAACATAAACTGGATATAAGAGATGACTGTAACATAAGCAGATATGACAAGGTAAACAAGGTAAGCAAGATAGAACATCGACTGCGCTCCTAACCACTATAAGATATGCTCTGCACCGTACCAACATACTAGTTACATACTAAAAGATGATCCCTCCCTACTAATCATAACAATGGTAGCTTCGTGTACTCCTAGCTACTCTCGTAGGTGCCTACTTGCTCTTATCACCACTATAAGATATGCTCTGCACCGTACCAACATACTAGTTACATACTAAAAGATGATCCCTCCCTATTAATCATAGCTTCGTATACTCCTACTTGCTCTCGTAGGTGCCCACTTGCTCCTACCACCACTAGTTGTACCCACTACCCTCCCCATTCGATCGACTCCCTAACCACGTACATACCTGTGTTGGTCCCACAATAGAGCGTATCACTCCCTAAGGTGGCAACCCCGATACTACTGAAATGCACAAGTTATACCTACGCAATGCAACAACGTCTTACCAACCATCCCAGACCTACGCACGCACATGACTCCGTTGGACTTGCACTACCATTGCTAACTCTTTACTGACCTCTTACAATCAACCCCAGTAAGCGTATCCATGTCCTCGACCTAGTTCAAGCTCATATGGATACTAAAATGGGTTACTGGTTGAAAAGGTTCCACACACTTGACACAAGCTTCCCTCCTAAGCTTGGTCTCCACTAGCAATTCCCACTTAACCCTTCTTTATCCCTATGTCTAATCACATGTCTCATCGTGGTTAAGTGCTTTTATTATGTTTCACATGCTACCCATGTTACTCACTTAACCCTTTATTATTCCCATGTCTAATCACATCACATGCTACCCATGTTACCCACTTAACCCTTTATTATTCCCATGTCTAATCACATGTCTTATCTTGGTTAAGTGCTTTAATTTTGTTTCACGTGCCACCCATGTTACCCACTTAACCCTTTATTACTCCCATGTCTAATAACTTGTCTCATCTTGGTTAAGTATTCATTAATTCATTATAACCGTAATCTTGCAAGACCTCCCACATTAGATTACTGTTTTGCGTTTGCTAGATATGTCGGGCGGTTCCGGGCGGGCTTATACCGCAATACGAATCTAACCTCGTGTCTTTGCATTATTACGCATCTAATTTCTGCCTTTGAACTTTCACGTTAGATTACCATTTGCGGTTGCTAGATATGCCGGGCGGTTTCGGGCAGACTTATACCGCAATCTGAATCTAACCTCATGTCTTAGGCGTTCATTTCCACTTTCTTGATTCAAATCCCAATTTCAAATCTTGGATTATAATATATTTTCAATCACCCATAATTTCCAATCTTAATTATGATTATAATTTTAATCCAAATAATGCCTATAATCTCATGTGTACAAGTTATACCAAATCATGCCCAAACCAATTTCCATATCTATCAACAATTTATGTCAAATCTCATTTTATTACATGTTTCCCAAACTTTTACCAATCATTCCAATATTCGTACGTAAATCTCAACGCAATATGCTTAGGCTCGAAATTAGCCTAATATCAAAAGGAAAAGGGAAAGAAGAAGGGTAGAGAATCAAAACATCAAAGTTGGCATAAACGTATAAATAGGCATGTGAAATGAATAACGACAAAATAGGTCAGATAGGCATATGATAATAGCAATTGGTTATGAATCTGAAGGATAACAAATTACAAAACTTGATATGATTCATCTTATTTACAGGCATATACATTAGATCCAATTTACAATCCTATCACAATTACTTTTTAAGTTATTTATATGTGAAAGTGGCATAAACTCACAGCAATAGGATTGTTAGAAAAGAGAATTAGGCTTTGTTGTTTGTAGATCTGATCTTGAATAACCTCTTCTTTGATTTGAGGAAGAAAACCTAAATTAATTTGAGATGGAGCAGCAGCATGGAGGCGCCATGGATTAAGGTTGAATGAGACTAGGGTTAGGTTTAGGTGTTTATTTATAGATGTATTAGGTGAACTAGGACCTTTAGATTAAATTAGAAACCATAAGAACCACTCAGATTAAAAAGACACGTCATCAGGGAACTATTCAGAATTCAGCAGATTTGGGCTCGTCCTGGCCGCACTTCGCAGGTGTGCCAGTGCATTTTTGTTCTGGCGCACTTCACAAGTGCGCCAGTTATTCTGGCCCATTTCCTGATTGTTTTGCCAAACTTCTATTAGCTCCTTCATACTGTATTCGTTTTACGCAAACTCGGACTCTATCTCAAGTAGAATTCCGAGAAGAACGCAATGGCGTAACCCGTTTCACTAAATTTTTCTTTTAAAAATTAAGTATTCTTTAATTATCCCTTATGTCATGTTTTAAAATTGCAGGGTGTTACATTCCCCCGTACTCAAAGGATTTCACCCCGAAATCTTGAAGCTAAAAGGAATGTACGTCCTACCATCCATCATCCATCTACTCAACCATCAATCACGAGCGTCCATTGTCCTTAAAAGATTTCTAATGCTTTCATGAACTTACGCAAAGTGGGTGTACATATCCTTATCTTAATGCAAAATTAGGTGGTATACTGATTTAGTTGACCTCCTCAATGCAAATCATGATAGTGACATGCGTCCATTATGTATGCAAAAGAATCCTAATGATACATATCATTTCTATATGAGTGCACAACCACTCATCCAAATGCAACATCCATATAATAATACATTCAATATACAACCATTAATTTAAATATGCACACTCATCCATATGCAATATGAAAGTGATTGAGCTGATCTAGTGCCTAATGTGTGTGTAAATGCATCCACGAGCAACCACTAGCAAACAATTACATTGACTTGCATCCACCAAACATAACATGTCTCAAACACATGTTTACAACCATAGGATTTTCTACCTAAAGATCGTAGATATAATTGAGAGGATATACTAAACGATAGAACAAGTATAAATAAAACAGTAGAAAAAGGAGAAGTTAAGAACATACCCTTAAAAAGGAAAGGGTACGGCGCATGTATCTTGTCTTCCGTTCCCAAGTCGCGTCTCCTGGATCATTTCCCCATTGGACTTTATCCAACTTGACCTCTCGGCTGTGTAATTTCTTGACCTCCGGTCCAAGGATGCATGTAGGAACTCGTCTAACCGTGGAATCTCGCTCTACTTCCACTTCTCTAAGCATGTCCATCTCTACTACTTCCGCGATATCGTGTAAACACTTAATCAAATGTGACACGTGAAATACGTCATGAACACCACTAATATTCTCAGGCAACTTCACTCTTTAGGCCATCTGTACAATTCTTTCTACAATGGGGAATGGCCCTACGAATCTTGGTGCCAATTTCCTACAGATCCAAAATTAACTACATTCCTCAATGGTGATACTTTAATAAAAACCGTGTCTCCAACATCAAACTCAAGATCGGTTCTTCTCTTATCCGCATATGACTTTTACCGGTCTTGTGCCGTCTTCATGCGTCTTCGAATCAAGTCTATCTTCTCCAAAGTTTCTCTAACCATTTCGGTACCAAGCAAAATCTTATCTGTAGATTCCCACTAACAAGTCGGTGATCGGCAAGGTCATCCATATAGAGCTTCAAAAGGTGTTATGCCAATACTTGTCTGATAGCTGTTGTTGTAGGCGAACTCTAATAATGGAAGGTGTTCCTCCCATGTCCCTCCAAAGTCCAAGATGCAAACCTCAAAAGATCTTCTAGAATTCGATTACTCTTTCTGTTTGGCCGTCCGTCTGAGGATGATCAGCGGTGCTCAAACACAATTGCTACCCTACCGCCTCTTGCAAGCTCTTCTAAAACTCACTAGTGAAAATGGGGTCTCGATCGCTTACGATACTAGAAGGTATACCGTGTAAACGAACTATCTCTTGGAGATAAACAGATGTTATCCATGCCGCTGTTCTTTTACTCTTAACGGGAATGAAATAGGCGCTCTTGGTAAGTCTATCTACTACTACCCAAATCCCTGCATTACCTTTCCTTGACCTCGGCAACCCGTCGACGAAATCCATGGAAACACTTTCCCATTTCCACTATGGATCCTCTAAAGGGTGAAGCAAACCACCAGGCTTCTTTTGCTCAGCCTTGACTTGCTGGCACACTAAGCATCTAAAAACGAACTCAGCCACATCCTTCTTCATTCCGGCTCAAAAAAACTCGCTTCATGTCCTTATACATCTTGTCACCACCGGGATGTATGGTCATCTTGCTGTGCCGCACCTATCTATCCAAAAAGCATAGGTCGCACCTCTAATGATGCCAACAAACCGGGTACATAATTGATAGAGGGTCTAAAGTCAAAGGTAGATATATACTCCAAACTCTGTCACTCGACAAACAAAGAACTCAAAGTCAGCCTCTTTCTACTCAAGGCGTCAGCTACAATGTTACCCTTGTTGGGGGTATATGTAGTCTTAAAATCGTAGGATGCTAAGAACTCCATCCACCTTTGTTGCCTTAAGTTTAGATTTTTTTGAGAGAACATATACTTTAGTGACTTATGGTCTATATATAACTTAACCCTCTCACCAAGCAATTAATGGTGCCAAGACTTAAGCGCAAAAACTATGGCAGCTAATTCTAAGTTGTGGGTAGGGTAATTCTTCTCATGGACCTTCAACTGCCTTCCACTATAACATATCACCCTTCCCTCTTGCATCAAAACTGTGCCCAACCCTATCCTGCAAGCATCGATATATACTGTGAATGGTTTACTCCCATCCGACATAACAAAAACTGGATCCGTCGTCAATGCCTTCTTCAATCGTTGAAAAGCATCATCATAGTCAACATCCCAAGAAAAGGTCAAATTCTTTTTTGTTAACCGAGTAAGTGGGGCTGATTTCTTAACAAAGTCCTTGATGAACTTTCTATAATAGCCCGCCAAACCAAGAAAACTTCTTACTTCCGTTGCATTTCTAGGAATCTTCCAATCTTCGATTGCTACTACCTTCGCAGGATCCACTTCTCTCCCTTCCTTAGAGACCACGTGCCCTAGGAATCTTACCTTCGTCCTCTAAAAGTGACATTTAGAGAACTAAGCCTTAAGATGATGTACTCGAAGGGTTTCTAAAACTTCCTTAAGATGTAAAGCATGCTCTTCCATGTTTCTTGAGAAGATCAGGATATTATCCACAAAGACTACCATGAATTTCTTAAGAGACTCCCTAAACACCCTACTCATCAAGTCCACGAAATATGCGGGTGCATTCGTCAAACCAAAAGTCATGATGAGCTATTTAAAGAAACCATCTGGAGTTCTAAATGCAGTCTTATCTATGCTGTCCTCAGCCACCCTTAGCTGATGAAATCTTGTAGCTAAATCCAACTACGAGAAAACCGAAGCACCAACCAACTGATCGAACAAGTCATCTATCCTCGGTAATGGGTGTCTGTTCTTCTTCATGAGCTTATTTAGCTCCCTATAGTCCACGCACAATCTAAGCGAACCATCAGCCTTCATGGCAAAAACAACTGGAGCACCCCACTCCGAGATACTTCTTCTTATGAACCCTTTCTCAAGCAACTCTTTCACTTGTTTACTAAGCTCCCTCCTTTCTCTTGGGGCAATGTGGTGTACAGGCAATGCATCTGGCTTTGCATTGTCCACCAAGTATATACGGAAATCTATCTCGTGTTTTGGAGGTAAGCCCTTAACCTCCTCAAAGACATCCGCATACTCACGGACTACTCGAATAGATTGCAAAACATCAATAGATGTGTCAAGAGATTCTAGGAAGCCAAGCATAACAGAACCCTTAGGGTCACATGAGATATCAAGAGTATTCCCCAACAGTCTAACTACCCTCTTTTCACAGTCGAGAAAGGCACCATATCTGTCTAGCCAATCCATTCCTAGAATCAACCCATATCCCGTGAAACCAAGCACATAAGCGTTGCACTCGAACTCAACGCCATACACTGATATTCTCAAATCCCGACATAACATAGACAGATGAGCCGTACCCCCAATAGGATTTGAGACAACAATGGGATCCACTACTATACTAGTGTCTAGGTGCAGAGACTCAACAACAAAAGTAGATATAAACGAATGTGAAGCGCCAAAATCAAACAAAGTACGTACATGATGATCGAAAAGGAAAATCAAACTTTCAACAGAAATGTTTCTACCTCTCTCTTGCGTAGCTGCCATGAAAGCATGAACCTTCCCTCTAGAAGTAGATCCTATACTTTGTCCTTTGCCTTGCCTCCTTAGGTAGTCTTTAATCATATGTCCTGCCTCACCATATTGGAAGCAACCAGTACTCTTCTTCTTCCTACAGTCCTTCTTCAAATGGCCAGGTGTTCCACAATTATGACACTTTCTTTTATCTGAACCCTTGTTATCCTTACCGCCCTTCTTTTGTTGTTATTGTGCCTTCTTTGGATCCCCATTCTTATCCTGTGCCTTATCTACATTATCAACTTTCTCCTCTTTATGTATCAACGCCATATCAACAAGATTCTTGAAAGTAGCCCCCATAGGAATGTGGGACATAGACAACTCGTGTAATGGTTTATTCAGACCCTTGGCAAATCTCAAAGCCTTCTTATGTGGTGTATTAACTAATTACATACCAAATCTTGCTAAATGGTTAAACTTGTTAACGTACTCCTTCACAGACAAACTCTCTTGTTCTCCTTTTTACCATATTTGTGTAACAAGCTAACAAGTCTCTCAAAAGTTGCCTTCATCACATGGAAATCCTTACGAAGCTCGAGAATGTTAGCCGTAGGTGATACTACTACAGCCTTAGATGGAGGTTATGCACTTCATTGCCCTTCGATATGTGTCGTAGTTTAAACATACCTATGGCATTATGCCGGGATGGGTACACCTTTCGGGAAGAGTCGGTCCCCCAAACAAAAAGGAAAAAGGAAGAGATTCAAACAGAGAATCAAAAGAAAGATATATGGATTTTGGGGATTATATATTTCATAATAAACCTTTCTCTTGAAAATACCCTCTTTAAAACATGTTTATGAAAATACTTTTTTTGAAAATGCTTTTGAAAACGATTTTCAAAATCTTTTATCTGTTTTGGTAACCTTCAGCTCTGATACCTTGTGTAATACCCCACATCCATTAATGTCACTCACTAAGGGAATGCATTAACTTTCATGGAGCGTTATAAGAGTATAGAATAGAACATCTCAAGACAGATATATAAAATGATACTTAAAAAATTCAAAATTTATTCATTATAGCGGAAAAGAAAAACATGTATGGTTACAACATCAAAACCATATACTAAATCTAAGTACACAAATATCCATCTTGATCAAAATTATTATCAAAGTACATAAAAGCAAAACCATAATCCCACTCCAAATAGCCATAATGAAAAAGAGATAAAGCTGAGCATTACTTTCAACACTCCAAGCACTTCAAAAAGAAAGAGATCCGAGTCAAGCTTCACTAATCCCACACTGAGGACCTTGGGGGGGGGGGAGAAAAGAGGCGAAACAAAAAGGGTCAGACATAAAGTCTGGCAAGTCCAGTGACTTTAACAATATAATCAGTAAAGTAACTGGATTAGAACATAAACTGGATATAAGAGATGACTATAACATAAGCAGATATGGCAAAGTAAACAAGGTAAGCAAGATAGAACATCGACTGCGCTCCTAATCACTATAAGATATGCTCTGCACCGTACCAACATACTAGTTACATGCTAAAAGATGATCCCTCACTACTAATCATAATAATGTTAGCCTCATGTACTCCTAGATGCTCTCGTAGGTTCCCACTTGCTCCTACCACCACTATAAGATATGGTCTGCACCGTACCAACATACTAGTTGCATACCAAAAGATGATCCCTCCTTACTAATCATAATAATGGTAGCTTCGTGTAATTCTAGCTGCTCTCGTAGGTGCCCACTTGCTCCTACCACCACTAGTTGTACCCTTTACCCTCCCCATTCGATCGTCTCCCTAACCTCATAGATACCTGTGCTGGTCCCACAATAGGGCGTATCACTCCCTAAGGTGGCAACCCCGATACTACTGAAATGCATAGCTTATACCTACACGATGCAACATCGTCTTACCAACCACCCCAGACCCATGCACGCACATGACTCCGTTGGACTTGCACTGCCATTGCTAACTCTTTATTGACCTCTTACAATCAACCCCAGTAAGCGTATCCCTGTCCTCGACCTAGTTCGAGCTCATATAGATACTAAAATGGGTTACTGGTTGAAAAGGGTCCACACACTTGACACAAGCTTCTCTCCTTAGCTTGGTCCCCACTAGGAATTCCCACTTAACCCCTCTTTATCCCCATGTCTAATCACATGTCTCGTCTTGGTTAAGTGCTTTTATTATGTTTCACATGCTACCCATGTTACCCACTTAACCCTCTATTATTCCTATGTCTAATCACATGCCTCATCTTCATTAAGTGATTTAATTATGTTTCACATGCTACCCATGTTACCCACTTAACCCTTTATTATTCCCATGTCTAATCACATGTCTCATCTTAGTTAAGTGCTTTAATTATGTTTCACATGCTACCTATGTTACTCACTTAACCCTTTATTATTCCCATGTCTAATCACATGTCTCATCTTGGTTAAGTGTTCATTAATTCATTATAACCGTAATCTTGCAAGACCTCCCACATTAGATTACCGTTTTGTGGTTATTGGACATGCCAGGCAGTTCCGGGCAGGCTTATACCGCAGTCTAAATCTAACCTTGTGTCTTTGCATTATTACGCATCTAATTTCTGCCTTTGACCTCTCACATTAGATTACCGTTTGCGGTTGCTGGATATGCTGGGGTATTACGGGAAGACTTATATCGCAATCCGAAACTAGCCTCGTGTCTTAGGCATTCATTTCCACTTTCTGGATTCAAGTCCCAATTTCAAATCTTGGATTATAATATATTTCCAATTACCCATAATTTCCAATCTAAATTATGATTATAATTTTAATCCGAATAATGCCTATAATCTCAAGTGTACAAGTTATACCAAATCATGCCCAAACCAATTTCCATAGTTGTCAACAATTTATGCCAAATCTCGTTTTATTACATATTTCCCAAACTTTTCCCAATCATTCCAATGTTATTCACACGTAAATCTCAACGCAATATGTTTAAGCTCGAAGTTAGCCTGATATCAAAAGAAATAGGGAAAGAAGAAGGGGAGAGCATCAAAAAATCAAAGTTGGCATAAACATATAAATAACATGTGAAATGAATAATGATAAAATAGATCAGATAGGCATATGATAATAGCAATTGGGTATGAATCTAAAGGATAACAAATTACAAAACTTGATATGATTCATCTTATTTACAGGCATATACATTAGATCCAATTTACAATCCTATCACAATTACTTTTTAATTTAATTATATGTGAAAGTGTTATAAACTCACAGCGATAGGATTCTAAGAAAACAGAATTAGGCTTTGTTGTTTGCAGATCTGATCTTGAATAAACTCTTCTTTGATTTGAAGAAAAAAGCTAAATTAATTTGAGATGGAGTAGCAACATGGAGGCGTCATGGATTAGGGTTGAATGAGATTATGGTTAGGTTTAGGGTTTTATTTATAGATGTATTAGGTGAATTAGGACCTTTAGATTAGATTACAAACCATCAGAACCACTCAGATTAAAAAGACACGTCATCAGGGAACTATCCAGAATTCTGCAGATTTGGGCTCGGCCTGGGCGCACTTCCCAAGTGTGCCAGTGCATTTTTGTTCTGGCGCACTTCACAAGTGCACCAGTTATTCTGGCCCATTTCCTGATTGTTTTGCCAAACTTCTATCATCCGTAACTCCTTCATACTCTATCCATTTTATGCAAACTCGGACTCTATCTCAAGTAGAATTCCGAGACGAACGCAATGGCGTAACTTGTTTCACTTAATTATTGTTTTAAAAATGAAGTATTCTTTAATTATCCCTTATGTCATATTTTAAAATTACAGGGTGTTATGGAAAGCTTGAATACTTAATGGTAATACTTATTGATTTTTGAACAATCGCTATTTTAACCATTAGGTTAATATTGCAAACATAAACCAGATTATTGTTATTCTTCTAGTATTGATAACAATGGCTCTTTTTATACACAAAATATTTTGAGGAAACTCAATAGGATCCGCTGGAGCTAATAAAATAATCATCATGTTGACCACCAGACCAATAAAGAAATTAATTCCTTCGATTGCAACATGTTATACAACATATAAACGGATCACATGCTTTAATTTTGATTTGAATCGTAATAGAAAACCTTAAATTAAGAACGAATAATTGAGTAATGGAAATAATAAAAATGAATTGAAGAAAAAAAACATGCCTTTGTCGAAAGTAACGAGGAAAAGCTCAATGTTTAGGATAAACAAAGGAATGGAGAAAATTCGCCCTTAACCTAATTTCAGAAAACGCAGACTAAAAGCCAAAATGGTGTTTTGGATCGAAAGTAAAAAGCAAAAAAAAAAAAAGAAAAGAAAATATCCTTTCACATTAAGGACAAAAGTAACTTGCATAAGCCCAATCATTAATTAGATCCATATGGCCTTAAAAATCTTTTTTCTTCTTAAAATTAAAAAAGTTGCTTATTTTCAGTTGTCTAAACGTGCCCTAACTCATCTTGATTAAAAACCAATATACATTTAAACTAGTGGATTTTATAAGGCAAGTGGGTTTAAAATTAAACGGAGACTAAGCATAAGTTGGATCCAAAATAAAAAAACACACATACACATAATAAATCACCTATGAAACCAACTAACTATGAACATTAAATTGCAAAAATCAATATGCTCGAAAGGTAGCATGAGGAAATAATGTAGACACACACATATATTTAACACATATGAAATACATGAAAGTCATTGATACTTGTAATATATGCCAAAGGAAAAATATATACTTAAATCAAACTAGAACTAAAATCATTTTGCAATCCTAGAATAACAATTTTGCACATGTTTATAAGTTCGACTGCAAGCCACTTGAGCAAGTAAATTATAACACAAACAAGTTTACCTATAAGGCCGTAAGAACGAAAACACACTTCAAATGAACTCATGTTTATACTCTAGAAAAATAGATTCAAGGACAAATTTACAGGCTTTTTAAGCCGTAAGGACGACCTACTGAAATTTTATTCTAACTGACAAAACATCATAATTTAGGTATCAGTTTTACATTAAACATGGTATCAGAATTTGACTACCAGATTTAAGTATCTGTTTTACAATGTATACGGTATTAACATTTAGCTATCGGTTTACTAAGTATTAGTTTTAAGGTGTGTATAGAATTAGTTTTACAATGTGTGTTGTCTTTGAGAATAAATATTTCAATGGGTTGTCCTTGAGCTTGAAAAAGTTATGAAGTTTGTCCCTCACAATAAAACCCCCTTTATACTCCAAAATAAATTGATTTTACCAAATTGGTTTTAGCTTGAACCATTCTTTCTTACACGGAAAACCGTATAAGAGGAGACATACCTAGTTTGATCAGATTACATTCAACAAGAATAATGAATTGTTTTTCATAGTTTTTCTATACCATGTTCATAGGGTGTATATTATACTTAATATGCTAACATATCATTATATTTCCTCTAAATAATATATTGTGTAAAATTAGATTGTTTAAATTTAGAAAATAATTTTTGGAGGAATTTCAAATAAGATATTAGAAAATGAGAAGGCTTTGATCATATATCAATAATGCACCCTAATTTTACTAGAAAAGGGTATGGCTACATTCTTCAATCAATAGGGTTTATCGTATTTCTCTTTTCCATTAATTTTTATATCATTTCGATTTTTCCACTTCCAAATTAATCCTTTCAAAATCGCACATAACTCCATCATTTCTATTGCTTTATCAGGCCTTCCAGATTTTGATTCAGTGTTTACTTCAAGCTACATTGCATCTTCTTCAAATTTGCAGTGAGAAAAAATTAAGGTGTATTATGTTAAATCGATATTATATTAAGTGGATTTTCTTTTAGGTTATATTATGCTTGATTATATTATATGTATTTTTTTTGGATTATATTATGATTAAATAACCATGCTCATAATAGTTCAAGCGTAAATCACAGTCCACAATTTGTATTTGCAATAAGTTTAAGATATTTTTTCCCTTGACAACCTTAAATCTTCTTTAATTGCTACTAGAGAACTATCTATGTTATCTATCTTTTATGTGAACTGTCTCTTGCTCCTCAACTATTGTATTTGATGCATGCATATCAGTTATGGTCCTTAAATAGTAATTTAAACTGCTTTTGTTGTATTTTGGGTATTTCGTTTCTAATAATACTTAAGCTATTAAGTTGTACAGTATGGACTCTGCTCTGATTCTGCAATTTGTTGTTGCAGCGGTTTAATTTATGGATTCTTGTGGTGACTCCTTGAAAGATACGTTATGTCTATGGTCTCGTTATCTGCTGTTTGCAATTTTGATTTTTCATGTTTGTTTGATCTTTGATGACTACCATATGTTTGGGTTATTTTCGTGTACCATGAATTTTGGTATTGTTTGTGTTTTCAACTTTTTGATTTCGATGTAGTTTTTAATTTCAATTTTATTTTCAACTCCTTTGCATTTCAATGTCTTTGCTGTTTGGGTTGTAATTTGGAAATCTGTAATGATAATGCATATCAATTTTATAATATATGAAATTCGATCGCTTACTAGTCATCTCCCTTTTAATATGCTTGCACATGAGAAGCAAATATGCAGATTGTCAAGTTGGTGTATTTAATATGAATTTAATAAGTAGCATTTTTTTTTATTATGCAGGATTAATATGTTAACTAGAAATCGAGGAAGGAAAAATGGGGTCAATGCATATTTATAAACATTGGTGGAAAACAATGAATTATTTTTATATTTTCAAATACATCATTTTGTGAGCTTCATTCTAAAAAAATTCAAGAATTCGAGACTAAAGATTTTTAAAAAAATCTATAAGTTTTTTTTTTTTGTAATTTTCATGGTTATATTAATTTTAACATTGTGACTAGCACACTATGACATATGTGTTATACATAATCTATCAGAATCAAATCTAAGGATCAAATACAAATTACCAACAACTGCAAAAATTATATTTTTAATTCCAGATATGATATAATAATAATATAACCATATTCGGGTTTTTTTGTCCTGTAGAAGTCAAAAAAACGAGGTATATGAAACTGTAACAATAGAGTTAAACAGTTATTACTAACATTTGGAACCAAAAACTGATTCTCTATGTCCATCATCCATGTTCATCTTTGTCTGCCATGTGATCATCTTTCTGTACAGTACTATTGTATTTGTGAATATGTGTTACAAAGAAGCTGGAAGGAAACATATATATATATATATATATGTATGAAATAATATTAATGAACCATGCATGTGATAAATTAGGATTGTTTACTTATATATAAGGGATGGAGTTTATTTTTCACTTAAATGCATCATATAATGATCAGTGAAACTAACCATATAGTAAATATGATCTCATTTAAGGTTGATTAGATGAGTTTGATGCAAATGTGATGGTGATTAAGGATTTTTAAAATATAATCTGATGTGAAGTTTTGTTCGGTAGTGAATTTTGTTTTTATGACGTTTTGGTTAGTATACAAGGCACGCCAATGTAAGTCATTTTAAGTAGGTCTGTTATGACTGTCAGTATTGTTGTTTATGTATTTATATGATTTAACAAACTTTTATTAGACATGTTCATATATGCATGTTTTTTTTGTCATGTGTATTTTTTTTTGTTTAGGATGTATAAAAGGGAAAAAGGGTGATGAAGAAAATTTTACCAAGCTGTCAAGAAACTTTGAATACTAGTGTTGATACAAATTCATATTCATCATACAAAAAGTCATCAGAGTCGGATGACGAATTTGATTTAAAATCAAGGGAAAATATTAAAGAGATGGAATCAAGTAAGCAATGTGTTGATAGATTTGAAAAAGAAGCAAATACGGACATCAAAAGAACGGATAAAAAATATGTGGAGCTTTTTATTGCAATCTTGATTCACTGCACAAAATATTTGTTAAATTAAGAAGGAAAAATATTTTGAATCAAAAATTAGTGGTATACATGAATAAAATTCCATTTGTAAACTTCTTACAAGTATTTGTTGAAAACAAAATAACAAGGAGTGATTTCCGCAAAAATTGAAAGACATTAGATGATGTTTTTCAGACATATATTACGGATCAAAAATCCTTCCAAATAGGTGGAAACTTGTTACAACTAGCAGAAAAGGATGTTAGTTTGATATTTGGTTTTCCGATTGGTGGTAAGGGAATTTTTCCTATTAAACATTCCGGTAGAAGCTCGATACCAGAAGAATATCATGAATTCATAGATTTTCACTTTCAATATAGCAACAAGATTACGAAAAAAATGTTAGAGATGAGAATAGATTTTTGATCTCTCAAAAATATCAAGAGGAATATTTGAGGATATTAATTATCATGTTCCTTGTGGTGTCTTTCTTTACCCCAAAAACCAGGGATATTTGTCATGGAGTTTCATACCATATTTACTTGATTTGGAGAATATGAATTCCATATGTTGGCCTAAATTTGTGGGGGAAATGTTGAATAGAAACTTAGACAAATTTGTTGATGATTGTCGAAGTGGGCCTGGTTGTACGTTGTTCTTATTAGTAAGGATTTTTTTTGTATTTTTTCATTAATTTTAAGTTCAATTGCAAAAAAGTGATTCAACTGATGGAATTTGGTATTATACTTATGAGATCGATGAGATTTATATTCAAATATTTCTTCTTATAAAATATTGATTTGACCCTATAAGTGGGACCACCACCTAATAGCATGTTTCCAGCAAAAGCAAAACCCCGTGTCTCTTCCAGAGAATCTCCTAATTGTTCCAGAACAACTAGAAAGAGATTCTTTAACAAAAAAGAATTCAGTTCAGATGTAGGATACCTATCCAGAAGTTTTCGCAACTCAATCATGTATGATGGAATCATCAATTTTTTATATAGTATTGGATATGTGAGAGAACCACTCTTATAAAAGGGAAAAAATATGTCACCGGATATCCTCGCTTCATTAAGTGAAATATATCAAGTTTGAAAAATCAGTTGACATAATTGTAGTTGCAAAGAATTGAATACAATCAAGTAATATTATTTTTATTAGTCAAATTTTTAATAATTTAATATACAATGGTAAGCATTAGTTATTTGCATATGTAGCACTAGCTGAAACAATTCCAATATTAGTAAAAAATAATTGCATCAAAGGTAAATTTAATAAGCATCAGTTAAGTCAATTTATTTATTATCAAAGAGTAATACCTAGACATCAACGTGTTCTGGCACAATTATACTTGGCATTATTTTAATATTGATGGTGTTTGACTGTTGGGATGTGTCACCCTTTAGGCACAACACTTCATGTTTTTTGATTTAATTTTTAGATATAGTATGACACATGTGTAATGCTTATAGTACTAGGTTCAGTTTCATTCGTAGAAGGATCAAAAGTCTGACAAATTTGTTAATAGTATTGTCCCATATTATCTAGATTGTTCTTTTTATTTAATTGTGTTCCATAATCTTCAAACCTTGCATGAATTCTTTAGTCGATATTCATTCATATATTTCTTCAAGAACATACTCCATTCTTTTATTATTCCGTAGTTTAGTTTAATGGAAAACAAAACATAAAGTTGAGACTTTTACATAATAATGTGTTTCCAGGTTGGTATACGGTATACCTGCACAAAAGGTTGCTTTGACAAACAGAATCGCAGTTTATTTACTTACTGTTTCCTATACATATATAGCATCAACCATGAAGTCATTTGTTCAATCATCTAGTGTACATGAGTTGAGGTCAGAGGATATTGTCTTTTATCATCCGCTTGACAGATTTGTAAACTTTGCCAATGCATAGTGTCCACGTTTGTCCTTCTCATCTTTTATACATAGTTGATATCTGGTTCCATGAAAAAAGAAAGGGGAAAAACAATTCTACCTGTTTGATTACACTATTCATAACTCAGTTTATATTCCTTGTTAGTGAAAAAATGTGTTTTGCCGTAAATTGCTCCGTACACTAAAAATGGCGTGAGTGAGCGTGTAATTACCACTTAATAAAATATGTGGGCTAGCAAGCAAATTACTGCTGAGTGAAAAATGTATTGATGCATCTTCTTAGTTTTCGATGTATTTGGTTATCGTTCCTTTGTTATTTTGTATGTGAGCTTATGTTATAACTTTGGGCTATTTTATGTATTAGCTATGCACATGTGAGTGAATAGATGTGGGGGTGACGTTGAGTAAAAATATGTGAGTTATGTGCTTGCGTTAAATAATTTTTTAGGAAACTTAAATGTAGCTGTTTTAACAATTGTTTTTTCACTTATAAATCACAGGATGATGCATAAGCCTCCATTTGTCTACATTCGTGGTTCACGCATACTATATCAAACACTAATAAAATTTTATTCAACTGAAAATAATGATAAATTTTTTAAGAACTGGTTTTCCTTTAAGATCCACATTCCACTGTAAAATTCTTGGCATCTGTGAACTGATTTTCCTTTAAGAACTTCCATACTTCAGCTTTTAGAGTTAGCTTCCTTAATATCCAACTTTTAATCGTAACATGTTCAATTGTTAAAATAGGTTTTTGATGAAATTGCGGAAGTTAGTGAAGTTGAAAACGATTTGCTTGAACAAAAAGAGGTTAAAGTGGTGAAAATAAAGAAGTGAATGAAGAGAAAGCTAAAAGATTCAATACTGCAAATATTAGAAAGCATGTCAGCATGTGGAAAAAGAGTTGTTCATGCGATAACAAAGCCCAAGTGGATTTATTGAGGGTATAATTGAATAATGTTAAAAAAGAGGTGTTGTCTTTATCTACAAGTCTAGATGAAGAAAAAAGAAAAAGAGAATTGATGGAACAAGAGCTGAAAGAAATCAAAGAAAAGTTGAACATCGAAAATTATATGTCAACAGTTCCAGGAACAATTTTTGAATCAGACAAGGAGGACCCAAAAAAAGAAGAAGATGAGAATGTGGATTTCGAAAGCAATGAAGAGGACTGCATTGATTATAAAATGGAAAAGGAAAGGGTATGTTTTGATAATTATATTTCATTATTTTTAAATTATTTTGTGAATTATAGTAAATATTTCTTGTTAAATTTTTGTTTAGATTGATCATTTAAATGATGTTCAAGAAGGTGCAAGAATATTTTCTGGTGTGAATGTTGAAGAAAAAAATTTAAATGTGATTTCAAAACGAAGAAATAAACTTGGTGTAAGCAGAAATAAAATGGTTAGTTTAGTTTTAAGATTTACAAATGTATTACTTAATAATGTAATAAATGAACTGAATTTATGTTTATGTTTACTATAGGTTGATGATAAAGATGAATACCCATTTTTTTTAAATTCAGCTAATGAAGAACATGGAAGTATTCAACTTGTGGACTTTGGATCTAAATCAAAAAAAAGGAAGAACAAAAAAGCTAATACTTCAGTCCCTTCTATGATAAAGAGTATTAAAAAAGAAACAAGGGTTCACAATGAAGATCCAGATTTTGTATATTCAAAAGTTGTTGTTCCCAATACTATATTAGATCATTATGATTTGATTTGTGATATGAATCAAGAAATGAGTATTGTTGTTAAAACTTTCTTCAAAGTTGTTGAAAATAACAAGTAAGTGTTATAATTTTATTTTTTCATTCAATAAAATTATGAAATAAATATATTTTTAATTATATTTTTATAGTGTGATTGCATGGAATTGTGATGACAAGTCATTTCAGCTGGATATTACAAAAGAAATGATAGGGGAGTTAATTTTTAATCGTTATGCATTTGGACAGGTATTTTATAAATTACTGAATATAATATTATGATGCAAAAAATGTTTTACTAAAAGTAATTGTTTAACTATATTCATGCAACTGTTTTACTGGTCTGTTTATATACATTATTTGTTGTTATGAAAAAAATTTGTGTACCTTATGCATTTTATCTCAGTACATGAATAAAACTCTCTATTATATATTATATATGGCAGACATTTTTTTAAAATAAACCTTTATCCATCTTCACAATTAGTTATTTGCAGTACAAACTGCCTTATTTATATTTTAATTTTACATCTTTGAATGATGCCAGTTTTGTTTTTTTTCATCCTTGAAAATCATGAAATGTTGTTCATGTTACCATTAATTAGTTGTTAATTCTATTTATTTAATTATTTAGATAATAGATTGGTATTGGGAATGAAAATTGAATTGATGAAAGTGAAAGCTTTGTATATATAAACACCGTTATGACAGTAAGTTTCTGTTTTTCATAATTTTCCATTATACTAGTTATATGTTTAATTAATTACAATATATTTATTTAATATAAAATTTCTTGTAGAAAAGCGCAACAACATACTTAAGTAACACTAGAGAATCTTTGTTCATACCAACAATACGAAAAGCCCTTGCAAACAGATTGTGCTTTTGCATATTGTTCCCTATAAATGAACTCCATCATTGGACTCTTCGTGAATTAGATGTTGCGGAATCTAAGTGATATTTGTACAATTTTCTTCAACCATGTCATACTTCTTCTAAAACTATAGTCACATGAAATCTGCGCTGAAAATTGTAAGTTTTTTTAAAATAAAAAGTGTTAAGTTTATATTTGTATTCATTACTTGTTTTGATTGTTTATATAATGTTTTTGCAGAAAAGTTTTGTAGATAATGTTGCAAAAAACTTAAAGGATGAAGGATTACCAGCCAAATTAAATAAGAAAAAAGTGATTATGAATTCAAAGTGTACGCAATAGTCTAACGGGTAGTTTTTGCAATTTAATTTATTTCATATTTATATTTATTTTTTTACAATGTATGATAGATTAATTTATTTAGCAAGATTTTGGTGATAGTCCAAAACTAGCTATTGGCAGAGAGGGGAGTGTGAGACAATATATTCCCAAACAATAAATAATTCATTAGCAAAATATTATAGTTGTTCAAAGTTCATCAAAGTTAAATGAGATAATTTAGAGGTAATCTGGCCAAAATTAGCTACAGAAGTAGTATGCGTTAAATACGGAACTTGAGTAAAATTAGCGTCTAAACGGCTATTAACCAAATTTTTGGTCCGGTTCCCAAAAGTGCACGAGACAAGCTCGACTCAACATATCGCATGATATTACAGCCTAGAGGTGTCGCCAATATCATCCGGGGTCTAGTACCAGAAGATTCGAGTCTGGCCAGTAGCAGGATGTCGCATCCCTCAAACACAACCTCCATCAGTATCCGTCCGCATCCGAGCCAAAGGCGAGTCGTGCTCCGAGATGAAGGCGAGCCGTCAAGCGGGTCCGAGCGCAGCACCGGTGGGGTCCGAGGCCCCATAGTCCCGAAGGCGATAGACCTAGCCGGTTAGGTCAAAACTGTGGGCACCGCCCGGTTCGTCCTATTTATGCCAACAAGTTTGTTGTCCAGAATCACCAGATCGACTCAAAGTCAGGATTCAGCCAACAACTTACGTGAACCTCGCCGCTCCTCCAAACATTACCAAACAAAGGCCTCGCAGTTCGAACCGTTCCTGAGCCGAGGCCTCAAATCCTAAAGAAATCATGAATCTCGAAGCGTCCGAACCTACGGTCCATACACACATCTCGAAAGCGAACTTCGCACCCCACATGTGCGAAATTTCAAACCCAGTGGGTGCGAAATTTCGCATCCAGCCCTTGGTTCGGTATTTCGAACCAAGCAGGTGCGAAATTTCGAACCCAGCCCAGGGTTCGAAATTTCAAATCCAGCACCGTGTTTGAAATTTCGAACCAGCAGGTGCGAAATTTTGAATCTAGCCCCAGGTTCGAAATTTCTGCTAGTGCGGGTGGCGGGTTCGAAATTTTGCATGTGGTCCCCTATTTTTACCTACTCCTACCTAATCTTACCAACCCCCACTCCTATAAATAGCCCATGGCCTTACACTTCAAAGAGGTTGGATTTTCTTCACTTGAGACCTTCCTAAAGCTTCCTAGACCTCATTAATGGCATCTCCTACTTGAGGAAGAAGGAGAATTAAATATTCTTTTTCCCAAATACCTAGCATATGGAAATTATAAAAGTGAATGTAATGAGCATGGCTCTACTTTGTAATTCTTGAGTGATTAATAAAAGTTCAACATCCTTCCAAAGTGGACGTAGGCCTAATCTGCGGCCAAACCACTATAAATTCTCGTGTCATTTACCGCTTTCTCTTACTTAGTCCTGCGACCAAATTAACTATTCCTAACAATAGGAATCTTTGGTGTTTAGGACATTTTTTGCCATCAACATTTGGTGCTTTCATTGAGAGTTGAATTCGAGATTTGCTTCTTTCTTCCACATTATCATCTCGACTTCAACAAGCTTGAGGTTCCTTGCTCAACCTGCTATCGAGTCTGCTTATGATGGTAAAGAAGTCAAAGAACGCGATGGTCGAATCTTCAATCGCGGCCGAGGCCGGTACCTCCCAACCTCCTCAACCCACGGACGTCCCGGCCACTAATGAAACCATCCCTCCTATTGTGGACCTCGAAGCACCCGCAATACCAGCTCAAGTTCATGTGCTTAATGAAAAGTATGAGAACACGACGGTCGAGCTTAATCAAGCTTTAAGGAATAACATCGACCTTATGTGACAACTTCAAGAAAGTCAGTGTGTCGTCGCTCGACTTCAACTAACTCGAAACAACGCTCGACCTCGACCAACTGTATCAAAAACTTCATCTTCCGAATCAAAAGGCCCACATCAAAGAATGAGGTTTAGTCTCATTAACAACGGCGCCGTTCGCACAAACACTCTCGACAACGGCAACGGCCACGCCAACGGCAATGTGAACGGCAATGGCGACCGAGCTACATTCACATATAGCGAGGTGGTGCAGTACCGAGACCGCTCTCACTTGATCATCAATGACAGACCAGGTCCTACCAACCAACCTCTTCCTCGACATAACACAACGGTCACTAATCAGGCTGATGGGCCCGCTATTCCAATGGTCAGCGCTCCTCCAGAACAGGATCTGCATCACCCTGTCCACCTCAGCGTCCACACCAGGACCCAATCATAGATGTCGAGGACATGGAGGAGGACGATCTGGACGTCCATCATAGAAGACGCCCCCGCATCAGTACTCCGAAACCTCGCCAAAACCCACAGGTCCCAATGGCGGAACCTCATCCAACCTACCTTCCCGACATGGTCCGAAGAATCATGAGGGAAATGCGAGGAAATTTGCATGATTCATGGGAAGCGCACATTAGGGTAACCCCTTTACAAGAATGGTGAGCGAAGCTGAGTGGCCACGACACTTCAGCATGCCACAAATGCCACTGTACGACGGCTCTACCGATCCTTGTGCTTTCTTGAACCGATATGAATGGCAAATTGTCTCGAGCCGGGGCAATGATCAAATGCAAGTGTTTCCCCGTCTTCTTATCAGGAACTGCTTTGTTATGATTCTCTCGCCTCCCGCTTGATTCCATTGACAACTTCGGCCAGTTGGTGACAAAGTTGGTTAAGCAATTCAGGATGCATATCCCGACTCCAAAGAACGCCCTTATTCTGTCAAATCTATACCAAGGGCCCGTTGAGTCGCTCAAAAGCTACCTCTCCCGGTTCAACACCGCCCTCGCCGAGGTCGAGGATCTAGACCCTTGCACCATACTATTTTAGGTAGCAAAGGACGTCCTCCCCCACTTCTGAATTCGGGGCATGGATCGATCGGAAGCAGCCAAAAAACCTTGGCGCTTTCCTTGAAAAGGCTTGACAATACTTATGTCAAGAAGAGGCGAGACCTAACCGACTCTCCAGGGCTGGTCTTCCCAACAATCCGCATGCGAATACCATAAATGACAACGTCAAAGGGAAACAGACAGCGAAGCTCTTCGATAAGGACAAGGGGGCAGGTCCCTACGAACAAAGGCCAAATAACGGTGTGCAAGGCGACCGCAACAATGGCCAGGTTCCTACGGAATCAAAGAAGTCCAGCCCTCACGGAATATACAAGATCTACACCCCGCTGAATAAAGACTTGGAAACAATCTATCAAGAAACGTGCAACGCGCTTCGATACATGAAACCATACAACAGGGAATCCACTAATCATGAGAAGAATACCGGCAAGTGCTGTCGATACCGTGACATGTACAGGCATAATACCAATAATACCGTCAATTCAAAAACGTAATCAAAAGGCTTATCCACAAGAGGCGCCTTGAGAAGTACATCCAAAAGCATCATGATTCTTACTAGCAATAAGCAGAGTTCCAGCAAAACCTAACGCTAACCACATTGGCCGCAATTGACATTAGTACCTCTCACCAGCCCCAAGCGGCAAAGGACCTACCGAAAACGGATCTCCTTCCACTTGTGGGCCCCGAAGCTCCTGCGACTCAAGCACAGATTCACATGCTTAATAAGAAATATGAGAATGCAGCTCTCGTGCTAGTTGTTGGAGATCAATATCAACCTTATGCGTCAACTTCAAGAAAGTCAACACATCGTCATTCTACTTAGGTTTACTCAGAACCGCGCCTGCTTGTGGCACACCGCATCGAAAAAAAATTCTTTCGAAGCCAGGGGCCCACGTCGAGCAAGAAGGTTCAGCCTCATTAAAAACATTGTCGTTCGATCCAACACTTGCATGGAGATAGCAACGACAACAGAAATGAGATGATGATCGAACCATAATCAGTTACTGCCAAGAAACACAGTAGCAAACCAGGTTCGAGTAACCAATCTTCTACTCGGAAGAGCCCAACTGTCACCACGCACAATGAGAATTCCACTCTTCTAGTTGCTCGTCAGGCCAGAGTACTTCCGGACCAGGGTGCACACCAGCTCGCCCAAGCTCAATAGCCAGACCATCCATGATAGGGAAGAGGGCGAGCCGGAGGTGTACAACAGAAGACATCGACGGGATGGAACTCCTGAAATTCGTCAAAATTAACGGGTTCCATTAGAAAAATCCCCCTTTGGCATATACTCCAGACGTGGTCCGAATAATCATACAAGATATGCGAAGAAACGCCGACCACTCAAGAGAAACCCACTTGAGGCGTAATCCTTTCACTAGGATCATACACAAAGCTGAGTGGCCCTGACGTTTCAACACCACATGTGGCATTATATGAAGGCATGACTGACCTCTAATTTTGGCAATGTCAGAGTCACCATCAGAAATGGAACGCGTCATCCCGGCCGTCCCGGGCTTTGACGCTCGGGCCTCTGCTAGGCGGACTCAAATTGCTATGAGTCCAAACTTGTCACCTACGCTTCTAGCATCCAACTGGGCCCAAGCACACTTCAACAAACTTCCACATGATCATGAAATCGAAGCTGGAGAATCATAGATGGTCGAATTCCTTCCGTTAAGAAGGCGTGCTAGACTCCAAAGTCCTGGGCTAGATCACGACCTATATAATTCGACAGGATCCCAACCTCTAATTATCGCCGACACGACCCATTGAATCGTGAGGGAACCACGGTGGCATGCTCGGGACGTCTGCAAAACCAGTACAAGGCATAACCCGTTCGCGTCAGCCACGCTTAATACCGAATGGCTCAAGGGCTTCGACATATCGACACATGCCCTATACTTAAAGAAGCCATGATTTACGAATCTTCGTTAGCCTCCACAAATGGCACGTGGGTTCATTACACGTCGCCTATGCCATAAAGTGTAAGTGCTTCCCCGTCCTTATCTAAGACGGCTCTATCCGGGTTCTCTCGACTTCCACCTTGAACTATCGCAACTCACGACTAACTCGCTAGGAGATGGGTCATGCAGTCCAGGATGCATGCAGTAATGACTAATCTCAGTCTTGAACATTTACCAAGGCTCCCGTAAAACCCTCAAAGGCTATCTCGCAAGATCCCACACTGCCTTGACTGAAGTTGGGAAACCTAATCCTCAAATCGCTCTCATCCAGCGTGCAAATGGCATACCACCTAGTTCCAAACTTAAAGCATGAACCGATCAAAAGCAATCCAAGATTCAGGAGGTCTTTCGCATGAATGCCGACAACTTTCTATGCCGGAATTTAGCATAAAGGAATCAAACTCCTACCCTCAACATCCTGCCTCGTGACAACGCTCAGAGCTCCAACAATTCTGATTCCATCGCTCTACGCGATCTTTCTCATGCCGGCAAAGGTAGGCGCAACAATAAAAGGCAGCGCCTTCAACTTCCTTCTTTCCACAAATATACTGCTTTCAGGGACACCCCAGGGAAGATCCACCTCGCAGAATGCAATTCCCAACCATGCAAAAGGCCAAGACCTAAAAGTACGACAGGCGCACCGGAGGACTCTATAGGTAATGTTGGTTCTACAACATCTACGGACACAACACAAACATGTTTTGCCACTCGCAGGACAACGTCGAGGAACTCATCCACATGGGACCTTCGAGCCACTCGACACTCATCAAAGATACCCACTAAACATGACCTCGACCGATGACTAATCCCTCAAGATCGTCCCCCCACCTCGTCAGGACTACAACTTTCATGGTGCAGTTGACTTTAGATTATCATTGGAGATACCAGTTAGCAACTCCTCCCTACCTCTGCCTCCCTCATTGGAAGTAGAACAGAAACTAAAAAGCGAATATTCTCCTGCAACAGACACCTCCTTTTTTGCTATGCCATGGCCTTTTTTTGTCCCCCATACCGCGCCGTCGGCCTCCTCCAATCAGTAGAGGGCATGTTGGGAGGCCTTACCGGAGGAACATTCGAAAACGAGCCCTCATCCCTAAGACCGTCGTCTACGATGCAACAATCTCCGAGGTTATCATTGGAGATATCGGCCATCGACTCACTAACACCATCATCTCGCCCATAAAAAAGGGTTGAGAGGCGAGAGAGATGATTCAATACACATTAATATTTATAGATCAAAAAATAGGACATCGAGTGCAATTGCCGACAAAAATGTCTGTTGGTTAAAGGCTCACAACCTTATCAATAGTCGTTACCGTTGCAATTCAAACAGAGTCATCCATCCATGGATATATGCCTCATTCCGGCCTATATGTACATAGACCTGCAGAAAAAATGATGAAATGGAAAAAAAAAGCAAGGACCTTCTCCAAGACACACCTCCTCTTTGCTATATCATAGCCATCCTCCTTCAACTAGTGCTCCGGGCACTTGGGGGCATGACTGAAAGCTCAACCGAGGACCCGCTCGAACGCACATCGACGACCTCATCTTCAAACGGGTCTTTCCTCCACCCGTAGGCCTTGCTCTTCGTTAGGAAGGCCCATATTCATACAATGGAAGCTCAATGATGGAACTTTCAAACTCTCAACCATGGATGGAGCCAAACTCCCAAGGGCATGTGACAACGAACATCTTCGCCTCTACTTTACATAACTTAGTGTACAATTTATTCACGCCTTCCGACGATGTTTTCCTTTCCTACAATTCGACGCATTGTAAAGGCCACCAATACCAGAGTTATCCACAGAAATGATGTTCAGTTTCCTACCTCCCTTCCACGTTTACTCCGTGCATGACGTTCATCACGTGTTTGATTAATCCTGTAAAACAGCTTGCGTACAAACATTCGATGGCCGCATCGGCGCCCCAAGCATGGGAGTCGGTGCCGCAATCCGAACCTTGATCCAACATCGAGGCTAAACAACACTGGCTACGTCCGGCACCCCGAGCACGGGAGCCGGCATCGCTACTCGAGTCGCCGGTCCACGGCGCGACCAAGTATAAATAACCACCAACTCGAACCTCGGCCCCGTGCCGAGACCGAGGATAAATCATTCCGTGCCCAAGTCCAAGCGACTTTGCGCCACCACCCAACAGCCGACTAAGAGTGATGAAAGTCTCTCTTCACTGGTTACGGGTGCCGATCGAATCTTGGTGCAGCACCAAGACCGACCTTAAATTGTTTCTCCCCGAAGCCCTAAAGTCTTAGGTGCAGCTCATGGACACGATCAGACCCTACGGGCTGATGATCGAAGCATTTCTACGCCAGCGAATAAACGACGATTGGCGGCTCGCCCCAACCTGATGAACTACGGGAGAGCCACACACCAGATGGACCGCACAACGCGACGTCATACGCCTTCACTACACTTGGGATGAACCCCGGGCAACCCAAACACAGCAGGCGCTCAGCCTGGCTTCACAAACTACGGGTATTTTGAGCTGAGGGAAACTTACTAGAAGCATGCGCTCTATTACACCCCTCCGTAATAATTGACCTAGAGTGCGGTACACAAGCACACTCCTCTGGAATAATTGACCCAGAGCACGGTACACAATCGCTTTTTTGTTAGGTGTAACGATAAGTATTATTATGCAAGTACGGGATGCCTGAAAACATAAGAAGAACATTAACACAAATTGCGATCTTTACTAATTCATATTTCATTTTCACACACACACACACACACATTAAACAGACTACATGTCTAACATATTTTCTCTCTGATGACAGGGTGTACATGAATACCACACCATGTCTTTAAGAACCAAAAGCGAGGACTACACTCGCATAGGCTATCGGTCCACCTCACCTAAAGTATCTATAATTCCTTTAACAATTATTGATGCTACTCATCCTGCTTTTCCTTTATCTGTACAGGTTCGGCACTTGACAGGTCACCACCAGCGATGGCCCTCTTCCTTCCAGAATCGCTTCCTCCTCCTCTACTCTTCACAAGAGTAACAGATTCGTAATACATCGATGCGCGCCTCCCACCATTATCCTCGCCGCTTGTAATTATCGTAACTCCCCCAAAAGAGATACATGGCAACGACCTAGGGATGATGTCAAAGGCGAGGACCAATGCAGCTTGGGTTTTCTCCCCAAGTCTTCTTGGAGCTCGAATCTGCCCCCTTCTCAGCATCTTCGACGGTCTTCTAATAAGCTAGCTCCCTGGCCTGGAGTCGGATAATTGCATCTGCTTCGAGTTTGCTAAGGATCCCCTCGCCCTCTTTTGGTGGGCATCATTGAAGGTTTTCCTTTTTCCTAGCCTACTCAGAGGCCCTCTCCTTCATCGCCTCAATATCGGCCTGCTTCTTCGCCACTGCCGCGGCATATTTCTCCTCAGCATCCTGCCTAGCCTTTGCCTATGCATCTTGTATTGCAGCCTCGTCCTGTCCCTCTTCCCCTCCGGCTCCTCAGACTTTGCCAGCAGCTGGGCTTCCTGACCATCCACCATAGCTTGCATTGTTGGCAAACTTACGTCAGCTATGCCCATCACACGAGCACTTCAGCCAACCAAAACTTCTCCTCCTCCAAGGAGACTCTTACAAAATATGGGATCCTGAGGCTACGGGATCTCCTACTTTTCCAGATTAGTCTCACTGTAGCTCCAGCCGATACTCGAACGCTTGAGGAAGCACGGTGGCAAAGCTTAGTGTCGCCTCTACTCTAAGGGGAGCTGCCCAGCAAAAGAGGCAGATATTTGACTCTTGAAGGCTCATCACTCGCATCCTCTTCAATTGGCAAGTACTCGAGCCCAAGGGCAGTCCCCCACCTATCCTTTCGCCAGCTTGCTCATCGCAGGACCTGAGAAAGATCCCTACCAGCTCCCATGCTGACATTTCCATCCACCACAACCTTCAAAACAACCATTCTAAAGAGGAACATACACTTCACCACGAGGATGATCCAAGCCCAAAAGCTCGAGTCTCGGAAACTTCTAACCTCCAACCAATACTAGGCAGGCCCGGTATAAAGACCCGAGCCAAAAGACGGGGGAGCTATGCAATCACTAGTTCCCTGAGAAACATGGGAATTTAGACAAGTTCTTAGTATATGAAATAAAAAATTCATATCTCGATGCAAGATCTGGAGTTTCCACAGCCGGTTCATCGGGTTCTTAAAGCCTCTGCGCCTTGCCAGCAAGATCATACTTAAACGCAACATGAAGTTGACTCACAACCCTCGATGCAACAACTTCCTACCTACAAGTGCATCAGAACATGGTGACAACACTTGGTTTTAATAAATATGGCAGTGATTCCCAGTAACCATCAACACCATTCTCAGGTTGGAAAAGGGTTACAACATAATTGGGCTGGAACTAATGACTTAACCATATGTTTACATCTTATATGCATATCTGAGTAGTTAGCCCGAATAAGTCCAATCTCCATAATCATTTGCCAACCAGTTGTGTTACGTTCAACTACAATTACAAACCAAACATGAAACATTGAGCAACAATCTGAACTTGCTAGCTCGTCCCTGACGTCGAGCAAAACCTAGCAGATACCCGGGCATACGGGCATCCATCTACCGATTATCACACCGGCCTGGCAGCCTCAAGACCTGATCAGATCCCCTTTGGCCCCGGCGCGGGCATCATCTTCAAAGAATCCCTTGGAGCCACCAACTTGAGATCGCCTTTACCTCACAACAAAGGAAATCCAGAGGCAGAGTCCAGGCCATAGAGGCTTTTTAGGCTTTCCTTCAGCACCCGGACTACACAAAAAGTAGACATTCCGGAACATGATGACAACCTTTAGCCTCAACGACTAACGTCGTGGCCATCACCTACCGCCAGCGCAATGCCTGAGTCAAGATGCAACTGCGTCGCGTTTGGATTATTGATCGCATCCCAAGACTAACTGCTCAACTGTGTGTCGACATCCTCCATACGCATTCGAGCCGACAGTCTAAGCAAGTCCATTCCTCGAGGGCCGCGTCGCAAGACCAAAACTCACTGATCACTGTCTGCTCTCGGGCACCATGCAAATGTTTAATTTAACTAGCCCAAGCTTGGAGCCAATACCAAGAATTCAGAATGCAAAGTTATGCGTCGTCCTCCCATTCACTTGGTAGATTATCACGTCCCTCAAATTGACTTCGACCTCTTGAAAAACTAGAAGGGTTCATTAACTGTCTGGGATACGAAACCCCAATCCCATATTCACGTAGGCTTGGCTACCTTTATCTGAATTCCTAGTTATGTTCCCTAAGATCTGTCGCTGCACGTTCAAAGTACAAAAGAAATATTTTGGTTTCCTCCATGCCTCAAGCTGATTTTAGGTCCGGAGAAGAGAAGAAAGGAAGCAACTATTATCAGAGGATCAGCACACCCCAAACGAATGTTCCGGGATCGGAATCCGGGATCGTACACCAAGCTACGATCATATTTCGAAGCTCTAATTACCAAGTCAATCACTACTTGGAGACCACTTGTGTGCTCACCAAGTGCTCAATCATCAAAGTGCATGCGCCCAGCATTTGTGTCGACCTCGCCTTAAAAGAAAACCCATACGAATACATGCCAAGACATATGAAAATATTGTCCTAACAAGGGAATTCACGTATATGAATTGTCGAAACTTTGATCGATTGAACTGAACAATGAACGACCCTGAGTTCACAAATCCAAGTGATTTAGCCGATCCTCAAATATTTCGAAAGATAAAATTGCGCAATCGCGAGCCCAAGACGTGCAATTCACCTTCATGTTACCTGTTCAGCTCAGATCGCATCACACAAAACAACATGCAAACTCATGGTTACTTGCGCGATTACGACCAGATAATAGACCGTTTGCACTTCGATGCAACCGGGAGTCGGCCAGTAACATTTATGGTCTTTAATCCACGGGAACTAAACGCCTTGGACATGTTCCAACCCAAGCCGCAAGACTCAAACGAGGCAAAGCTCTTAGCCATGTTGAATCCTAAGCTCATACCAGCATATTCCAACAAGCGTCCCAACAGCGCCAAAGCAGTGCGCTCTCGGCATACAACTCAAGAGGAATCTCGTAATCAATCGCTAAGCACCGCATGGAGATGTTTGCACCCATACTAGACTCATCTCACTTCAAAGCACGTCCCGTTAACACAAAACATACTTTGAGGGTGCAAATGTTAACTGACCTTTTGGTCTGGTTCCCAAAAGTGCACGAGACACGCTCGACTCAACATATCGCGTGATATTACAGCCTAAAGGCGTTGCCATTATCATCCGGGGTCCAGTACTAGAAGATTCGAGTCTGGCCACTAGAAGGATGTCACATCCCTCGAACGCAACCTCTATCAATATCCGTCTGCATCCGAGCCGAAGGCGATCCATCAAGCGGGTCCAGGCGCAGCGCTGGTGGGAGTCCAAAATCACCAGATCGACTCAAAGACAGGATTCAGCCAACAACTTCCGCTAACCTCGCTGCTCCTCCAAACATTGCCAAACAAAGGCTTCGCAGTCCGACCCGTTCCCGAGCCGAGGCCTCAAATCCTAAATGAATCACGAGTCTTGTAACACCCCGCGTGTATAAATGTCACTCACAAAGGGAATGCATCAACTTTCATGGAGCATTATAAGTGTATAGAACAGAACATCACAAGACAGATATATAAAAATGGTACTTCAAAACTTAAAATAACTTCGTTGCAGTGAAAACGGAACATAGTTTAATTACAACATCAAAACCAACTTGTAAAACCAAGTACACAAATATCCATCTTGGTCAGATTATTACATGAAAACCAAAAGCATAATCCCGTTACAAATAACCATAATAAAAAAGAAGATAAAGCTGAACATTACTTTCAGCAACTCCAAGCACTTCCAAAAGAGGGAGAAAGAGATCCAAGTCAAGCTCCACTAGTCCCACCCTGAGAACCTGGAGGGGGGAAAAGGAAAGAAAAGAGGCGAAACAAACGAGGTCAGACATAAAGTCTGGCGAGTCCAGTGACTTTAACAATATAATCATTAAAGTAATAGGATAAGAACATAAACTGGATATAAGAAATGACTGTAACATAAACAGGTATGACAAGGTAAGCAAGATGGACAAGATAAACATTGATTGCGCTTCTAATCACCATAAGATAATTCCTACACTGCACCAATGCTAATTACAACGCACCCTTACTAGTCCCATACTGAAAGTTGATCCCTCTTACTAATCATAATAATGGTAGTTTCGTGTACTTCTAGCTATTGTCGTAGGTGCCGCCTGCTCCTATCTCCACTAGTTGTACCTATTACTCTCCCTACTAATCATAATAATAATAATGATAATGGTAGTTTCGTGTACTTCTAGCTGCTGTCATAGGTGCCGCCTGCTCCTATCTCCACTAGTTGTACCCACTACCCTCCCTACTAATAATAATAATAATAATTATAATAATGGTAGTTTCGTGTACTTCTAGCTGCTGTCATAGGTGCCGCCTGCTCCTATCTCCACTAGTTGTACCCACTACCCTCCCAATTCAATCGGCCCCCTAACTCGTAGATACACGTGCTGGCCCCACAATAGGGTGTATCACTCCCTAAAGTGGCAACCCTATACTACTAAAAAAGCACGGCTTATATCTACACGATGTAATAGTGTCTTACTTACCAGCCCGGACCCATGCACGCACATGACTCCATTGGGCTTGCATTGCCACCGCTAACCCGTTTGACCTCTTACAATCAATCCCAGTAAGCGTGTCCCATCCTCAACCTAGTTCGAGCTTACATAGATACTTAATGGGTTACTAGTTGAAAAGGGTCCCCACACTTGACACTAGCTTCCCGTCTATGCTTGGTCCCTATTAGGATTTCCCACTTAACCCCTTCTTATTCATGTCTTCTCACATGTTTCAACTTGTTTAAGTGTTTCTAATTATATTTCACATGTCACCCATGTCACCCACTTAACCCCATGTCCCAGTACATGTCTTATCTTGGTTAAGTGTTATTTAATTCATTATAACCGTAATCTTGTAAGACCTCCCACATTAGATTCCGATTTGCGGTTGCTAGATTTGTCGGGCGGGTCCGGGCAGGCTTATACCGCAATCCGAATAGAACCTCGTGCCTTTGCCTTATTACGCATTTAGTTTATGCCTTTGACCTCTCACATTTGACTACAGTTTGCGGTTGCTGGATGTACCGGGCGGGTTCGAGCAGGCTTATACCGCAAACCAAGTCCAACCTCGTGTCTTAGGCGTGCATTATCTCATTCTATTATTCAAAACCCAATTTGAATTAATATCCATATTCCAATTTGTCCATAATTCCCAATTTAGGCTATGTTCATAATTCTCATTTTAATTATGTCCATAATTCCATGTACATAAATTATACCAATTTATGCCCCAAATTAATTACATGATTACAAACCAATTTATGCCAATTACATAATATTCAAAGTTTTTCCCAAACTTTTCCCAAATGTTCCTACGTCATTTGTACGTATAATTCACATAATAAGTTAGGCACGTCGTTAGCCTAACTCATAAGAGAAAGGAAAATACGAGGGAAAGAGACATCATCCACACATAATATAGATCCAATAATCATATTGAATATGAACTTGCATAGAGTAGGATAGATCTAATCAACCTAAACTTGCATAGATCTAATTAACATAAACTTGCATAGAACAGGATAGATCTAATCAACATGATCTTGCATAGATCTAGTTAACATAAAGATGCATAAATCTAATTAACATAAACTTGCACAGAATAGGATAGATTGATCTAATCAACATAAACTTGCATAGATCTAATTAACATAAACTTGCATAGATCTAATTAACATAAACTTGCATAGAATAGAATAGATCTAATCAACATAAACTTGCATAGATCTAATTAACATAAACTTGCATAGATCTAATTAACATAAATTTGCATAGAATAGGACAGATCTAATCAACATAAACTTGCATAGATCTAATTAACATAAACTTGCATAGATCTAATTAACATGAAATTGCATAGCATAGAATAGAGTAGATTTAATTACGCATATGAATCTACAAAACAGATCCAATAACATATGATAACAGAACTGGCATATCTCAACATAATAGATCTAATAGCATATGATAATGGCATAGTCATGCAGTCCAATTCACACTTATCACCATTATTTTTAATTAATTATCTTGTGAAAGTAACTGTACTCACAGTGGTACAAGAAGAAAGAATATAGATCTGAATTAGGCGTTTGTTGTTGTTCTAGAATCGTTCCCCTTTTTCACAATTCCTATGCTTTGATTCGTTGAAGAAGAGAAACTAGTTTAGTTTTGGATGCAGCAGTATGGAGGCTTATGAATGAATTTAGTTTAGATTAGGGTTAGGTTGGATGTGCCTATATAGATGTATTAGCTTAGTTAGAGCCTTTAGATTAACTAGGAGATCATCAGAACCACACAACTCAAAAACACAACATCCAGCCAATCAGAAGAGGCCACATCAGCCCTAAAACTCAAAAATCGTCATTAACAAATAAAAATGCGCCATATGTGCAACATGATGCGCAGCAGTAGGGGTGTTGACACCCACATGTCATACATATATACATATATATCTTTTTTTAACTATCTTTCCAATTAACCTTTTTCACACAAACCATTTTTTTAATTAAACTGCGTTCACACTAGGCCACTTTTTAGTCATTCCCCTAAGATGCGCAGCAGTATGGGTGTTGACACCCACATGTCATACATATATATCTTTTTTTAACTATCTTTCCAATTAACCTTTTTCACACTAAACCATTTTTTTAATTAAACTGCGTTCACACTAGGCCACTTTTTAGTCATTCCCCTAAAACAAAAATATGGCACTAGCGTGGATTGAACTCAGTACCTCTTGCATACAAGTCACATGTACAAACCAAATGAGCTACTAAGTCTTTTGCTAACAAGACTTAGGACAAAGCTACACATTATTCTCTCATTCCTCTTTTTCATGTTTTGCTGCAATATTTAATTTAAAGATATCTTCTTCATTTTAAATCAGTTTTCTACAAACTATCGGTCTAAATTGACTAGAAAATCGCCATGAACGCAGTGACGCTAATTTCATGACCAAATTCCTGAAGCTTCTCAAATTTTCCTTTTTATTTCCATTTAATTGTTCGCATGCATTTCTTCACATTTCATGTATTGCATTTATTTTATTTTATTAACCTTTCTCCTTCATTTCACCTGCATGAACTTATTACTTGCAATTTTACTATCATTATGTAATTTTTCTCTTAAATATATCTGTGTATATAATATATATACATATTTCCACATTTTTAATTTCATTAAAATGCAGGGTGTTACAAGTCTCGAAGCGCTCGAACCTGCGTTCCACACGCACCTCGAAAAGCGAACTTCGCACCCCACATGTGCGAAATTTTGAACCCAACGGGTGCGAAATTTCGCACCCAGCTCTGGGATCGAAATTTCGAACCCAGCAGGTGCGAAATTTCGAACCCGGCCTCGGGTTCGAAATTTCGAACGGGTGTAAAATTTCGAACCCAGCCCCGGGTTCGAAATTTCTGCTAGTGCGAGTGGCGGGTTCGAAATTTTGCATGTGGTCCCCTGTTTTTACCTACTCCTACTAATCCTAACTACCCCACTCCTATAAATAGCCCATGGCCTCACACTTCAAAGGGGTTGGATTTTCTTCACTTGAGACCTTCCTAGAGCTTCCTAGACCTCATTAATGGCATCTCCTATTTGGGGAAGAAGGAGAATTAAATATATTTTTTTCCCAAATACCTAGCATATGGCAATTATAAAAGTGAATGTAATGAGCATGGCTCTACTTTGTAATTCTTGAGTGATTAATAAAAGTTCAACATCCTTCCAAAGTGGGCGTAGGCTTAATCCGTGGCCGAACCACTATAAATTATCGTGTCATTTACCGCTTTCTCTTACTTAGTCCTACGACCAAATTAACTATTCCTAATAATAGGAATCTTTGGTGTTTACGACATTTTTTGCCGTCAACAACGACGGCTTGGCAAATTTGATCAGTTTTTTAACATAGTTGTTTATGCTAATGTTTTATTAATGTTGCATAGATTTTATGCTTATTTATTTCAGCAGTTATGTTTCATTTACATCAGCAATGAGTTAGACAGCAAACACCTTCTCCTTGTCCATATCCATGTCGACAAAAATATATTGTTTGGCCGTATTTCATGTCAAATCTTCCATCGCTGCCTTGTGCATTAACTACGAACTAGCGATTGGATATGATCACACACAAACGCATACGCTGTCACTACACTTTACATTTATGCATACTAAACTTCATATATGCATTGCAATAACTTAGCATGCATTTTGTGTGGCATTAGACACTTGTATTTGCTACACATATCGAAAATTGACCATTGGAATGAAAAGCATTCATCAAAATCGGATTAGTTTAGAATTCATAGATATATCATGTCACAAAGGTTCAATTCAGTATGCCTATTTTGCCTATATACATGTCCACACACTCTGCGTATATACATGTTCACTGTTAATAAAAACCATCTTAGTGTAGTTATGATGTTGCGCTTGAGTTTATAAAAGGAGGAAAGAGTAGAATAAAATAATAAAAAGCCATAATTAAGTAATTTTAGAATATTTAGTTATAATATTCAATGTGTTTAACTTGACATTTGAAGTTGAATACATTTTTACTATTAAGAAATTTTTTATTTTCTATGGTAACCATTTAAGGTTTCCAATGATACTACATGCATGAAACATCATTTACTTCCCTGCTTTCTTTCAATCTATATTCAATAAAGGTAGGCTACACACTCAATAGCTAAGGAAACAATTTTGATACGCAAAGCACGAACCCCTAGTTAAAATTTAATATCATACACGGAGCAACTTTACAATAGGAAGTAATGGAACTCACATGTTGACCCTACAGTTTTTGTCACTAATGGATCTCTAGAATCTATCGATTAAAATAGAATATTCCAAACATGAGGGTGTATTATTTTGTATACGTTTGAGAAAATGAAAACGTTAAGATATGATTCCATTGCATTTATTCGACCAAAGGTCCTTCTTTAATTACATTAGTTATTGAAACATCAACCATCCATAACTATAGAGCATCTGTAATGATGTATTGAACATGAAGCTAACAGTTTCAGACCATCCGTGAGTTAACCTTTGTAATCTGCATTGCTCCAACAATTTGAATTTGATATAACATTGTGGAAGCTCTCTATATCAGTCAAAACCAAGGACAACTTTGTTAACGGTGCAGTATGTTCCTATAAACCACATTATAAAGTGGATGAATTGTGTTAAAAAGATATAATATGAAAAGGATAAAGATTAGATCTAGCAAAAGGTATAATCTGTTTAGATGTAACATTCATATATTTTTAAGTGTAGAAACTTATATGTTTATCATGTTTTAAATTTTCAGATTTAATTTTGGACTATTTGTAATGCTAAATATGGAAGAAGAGTAAAGGGAATGAACGTTAATGAAGATGTACCTGAAGATGTAATACGAAAGATGAGACGAAAAATAGCATATGACATTCTGTTAGACTATCCATACAATTAGACAACAGAAAGATTCTACAGTTTATTCAAGAAAAAAATGTTAAAGGTTGATTTTTTTTATATACTGTTTCTTAGTCTTTCCTTTTTTTACGTACTTGTTAAACTATTATCGTGTAAGTTTGGTTTATTGTTGGAGTATTCATGATATATGTAGTATGTCATGTAAGTTTGAGGTATGCAGTCTGAGATTGGAGTATTAAAAGCATGAGTACTTTGTTGTAGTTTGGAGTTTTAAAATCACATTCTGTTTCTCGGTTCTTGTCTTTTAATTTTCATAGTTAGCTATGTTGATTTGTTTTTCTGGAAATTTAGTAAGTAGTTGTTTTGGAGCTTTATAGATTATCTAGTTGTTTCTTGCTAAAGCGATCGTCGTCTGATGGTTGATGCTTGAGTTTAGTGTGAGTTCGAAAATAGTGGCAGTGTCACATTGTATTCTACAATTTGACCTATTTACAGTTTGTAGCTTTTAGGATGCACAAATAGGGTATCTTCGATTATTGTTTGTAAGCTTGTGTGGTCTATGCTGGCTTTATAAGAACATTAAAAGAGAGTAGGAATCTCTTTTTAGGATTTTAATTTCTTCAGCTATGGAATGTTTATTGAAATCATATTGGAAGGGGAGTTTTATTTGATTTTATTTATTTTTTAATTATTAAGCAGTTACTATTTATTTTATTTGTTTACTATGTTGTTTACAATCGTGAATTGGCAACATATACACCATAGTAGAGTAGACACTTCCTTGCTTGTAGTTACATTCTGAAAATGAATTGCAAAAAGGTTTTTATTCGACCATTTATTCTTAGAACTTGTAATTTTGTGTACTATTCTATATTTCACAGTATTGTTTGTATTAGTTTCCTCCACATTATTATTACTATATAGTACCCATGTTTTATGCGATAAGCTAGGTTTAGATCTCGATTATGGGCTCGGTTATGAGATAAAAGATAAATTATAAAATATAATATACATATATATATTATAAAATATATATTATAAAATATATAATATAAAATATTAATAAAATAGAAATAACAAATTTCGGTTATAAGGTAGATCATAACCTCGATTAAGACCTCAGTAATAAATTCAACTACAAGCATGTTTAAGAGCTCGGTTATGCGCTTGATTATGGAATAAGTTAGGGGTTTAGTTTTGGCTCGGTTTTGGGCTATGTTAAAGCTTTGGTTATTACCTCAGTTATGAACTAGGTTTAGATTTCGGTTATGGGCTCAGTTATTGGATAAAATCTAAATTAGAAAATGCAAAATATAATATATGAATAAAATATAAGTAATTAATTTCGGTTACAAGCTAGATAATGACTTTAGTTATAAATTCAATTAAAATCTTGATTAAAATCTCGTTTATGGGCTTGGCTATGGGATCGGTTATAGGCTTGGTTGTGGTTTAGTTTTGGCTCGGTTATGGTCTTTGTTAACGACTTGTTTATGACCTTAATTACGACTGTGGTAATGTGCTCTTAATATGAATAATATATAAAATATGAACAAAATATAAATAGTGGAAATTTGTCACAAGGGCTCCTTAACCCCTCTTAATTATTTTGGAGGAAATGGGTTTCAAATAATTAATCTGCAGGTGTAACGACCCGTATTTTTACGGATAATAATTAATTAATTTAATTATTTAAATAGAAATATAAAGAGATCTAAATAGTTGTTTAATTAAATTATATTGAATATTTAATTAATATAAATAATAGAGTAATATGTTTATTTCCGAAATAGTCAGAAATAGTAGAATTCACAATATTGTGTGAATTAGATCATTTATAATATATAATTCAGTTTAGAGTTGAATTATATTAACGAATATATTATATAAACAACAGTTGAACGTATAATTGTATTATAATTATAATGAGCTCGAAATGGCGCGGCAGTTCGTAATTTGGCGATTAGAACTTTAAATGAATTTACAGAATCCGTTTTAAGTTGGATTTCTGTGAAACAAGAAACGTTCGGAGCTGGCGAAGTATATTTTTCTAATGAAAGAGAAAAATCAGGATTTCATCGTGTAGATGGAGAGTTATGTCCAAATCAAATTTTTGGAAAGTCGTTATGGAATTCCTTTATAATTTATAACGATATAAATAATTTATAACGATATAAATGGGGTTTTCATTATATATTGAATATCGATTAACTCTGATTTTGAAATATTGAGTTATAAATCCCACTGTGTTTATTTTATAGCTGTATGATATTCTATGTGAATATATACAATAATATTTATTTATAAATATTAAATTTAATTGTTTTTAAATGTATTTAATATTTAAATGGGTTTATTTAGAGCTTTAAAAATAGCCAGTTTTGCAAACGACCTCCGTTTTCGACGAAACTAATTTTGTTGGATCCATAATATTAAATTACTATTAGATTTCAATTTTCGTGATTTTTGGAGTCAGTGTGTGGTCGTACGGATTTTTAATGTGAAAATTAGTTAGTATTTTGACGGTTAAAAATACGCCGTGTGAGCAAACGGAGTTGGAATTCGACGAAACCAGTTTCGCTGGGTCTGTAATGTTGAACAATATCTGCGTGTCCATTTTTGGGATTTTTGGATATCATATGCGATCACAGAAATTTTTAAAAGATAAATACAAGCAGCGGTGCTATATAAACTAATATAAATATCAAATAAAAAAATAAAAAAATTGTCCTATAAATAACACTACCCTATCAAATCCTAAATAGAACTTTTCTCTGGTCCATGTTTCACGGCCGCCACTATCTTTATCTCAACGTGAAGAATAAAGCTTCAGAAAATTATCTAAAATCAATTTTCAAAAGAAATCAAAAACCGTACGGTCCTTTGGCCTCGTAACATCATCAACTTAGATCTGGTGTGGATATTAAAGAGCTCGACGTCTTTAGTTTTCGCTGGAAAATGTCATCAGCATGTGTCATTAGCTAGGGTTCTAGCTTTCTGATAATCGAAGCAATAATAAACATTTTGGATATGATATCAGCACTAAGGAAGGAATTTCGAACCTACGGGCAAACTTTGAATGGGTTTTATGTTATTTTTGTTCGGTGGTTTCTTCGATGGCTTGTAATAAAGATTGGAGACGTGATTTACCTCTTGCGTGCGAGTGGGCTGAAAGTAGATGGAGGAGAAGGAGGTCGAGATGTGAAGAAGATCGACAACATTGGTTTTTACATTTGGTTGAGGAATGATGGATGTTGGGTGGAAGGAAGGCACTGAAATGGTGTTGAGTCCGGGATATATTTCTCCAATCGGGGAAGAAGAGGAATTTCATTTAAGCGGGTCTAGGCATTAAAAAAGGTGGATGGGCCAAATGGGTGAGGCCCGATTTAATATAAAATTAAGTTAATTTAAATTAAATAATGTATAAGTTTGTTAATATCGTAACTTGACCATACATTATCGGAATTTAACAAAATAGGATCCTTTGGGATCGTATGGATGGCGGCTATGCGATGGAATTGACTGGGAGTGAAGTAGAGCTCATTACAATTTATAGCGAATTAAATTGTCTATCAGAATCAACCGACAATTATCGTTATTTAACGATGATCGTCCAAAGTGAGTAAAACTCACTAACTCTGCCAGTTTATATTTTTATAAATATAATCTAGTGTTGATAAATGATGGTTGATTGTTGTGTGATGATTGTATTGGTTGAATTGCTGATTTATTGGTTGAAATTATCGATAACGATATATATATAAATCGTTAGTTAAATATTGATTCTGTTTACCAGAATATCTAATATTGAAATGAAATTGATGTGAATTATATTATGTAACATCTATGGATGCAGGGAAACAGGTTGGAGGGATCCAACTGGATTCCTTAATATTTATAATACTGTTTGTTTTCGTATATTGTGATATATGATGTGATATATAATCTGTGATTGATTATGATGACACTGGTAATGTAATTTGGTATTTAAATACCATATTAAATACTAGAATGTAAAAAAAGGAAAATTTCAAAGTGAATATTGAAAATGAAATAATTTATATAGGATGAACAGAATTATATAAAAGTAATTTATATAGAATGAATAGAATTATATAAAAGGATTTATATAGAATGAATGGAATTATATAAAAGGATTTATATAGAATGAATAGAATTATATAAAGGGAATAAAATTAGATATAAGTGTTAGAAGTTAAAGACAAGATTTTGTATAAATAATTCTATAAATAGAGATTAAATAGAATTTGGAATTTGGATATTATTTTTAAATATGGAATTATAATGTTTAGAGTATATAAAGAAATATTGTTCACATTCAATGTGAATAATGGATTAAAGTAAATATTTGAAATTAAAACTTTTATAAAGGAAATTGGGTTTTGAAATAGGGATTTAAAATGGAGTAAATGAATTAGAAACTGACTGGAAATTAGTCAAGCTGATTAGCTTTCTGTGTGTTGATCTGATGTTGGTTTCGGCCTTCGGGGTTAATACGTAAGGGGTTGTTCTCTTACTAGTTTACAATTAGAGACTGATATATGTGAGAAGATAGTGATGCGTGAATCAGAAATGGAAAAGTTTTCCAAAGTTAATAATGTATATTTTCTAAAATTTGAAAATAAGGATTTGATGAATATATGGAAACGAGAATAGGGAAATGGATAATTGAATGACAAATAAATTTAAGAGATAAATGATGATTGATGATTGGTCAATAGAATTTCCATCTGGAAATAATATCATTGTTTGTACACATGTTTTTCTTTGATAGTTAACTCACCGACTATCGAAGTTTTTGACCATTTTTCTGTCGTCAATACAGAGAGACCGGGATCAGATTCATTATCTAAAAACCACTCTGTATGGGCGTTAGCATTGCAAATCAAATATGATGAAGATAATTGAAGACAGAGTTATGCAACGGCTGTCCTGTTTACAAAATAGTGTCTTCGGTATGTCCAATCCCAGGACAACCTGTATGGAAGAATGTTTGACAAAGTATATTAAATAGATCACGTAAGTTGATCTCGTCAAACGTATTTACGTTTGGTGGCGGAGGAATTCATTTCTCTTAGCTGTTTACTCGTGGTATGTTTGGGGGAATCAATTTGTGATTTGGCGGGTATGACAATATGACATTCAAAGTGAATAAATGGGTGATCTGTTAGAGATAAGCGAGACCTCTAGCCTCACAACCAGGAAATGGTACAAAATCGAGTAGGTCGCATGGCTAAGTGGTTAGCTGCTAATTATGTGTATTGTCACCTGATCTAGAGTAATTCCATTTACTTTTATAATCTATTTCGATGTTGTCCCTTCTGGGAAACGGTTGCTGACCCCAACCGTTGGTGATAATACATTCGATACACTCAAGAGAAATGAGTGATCGGTCATGTTTAGCCCGGGTTACAAGATGTTCTTATTGAACCTGGTGTATTCCTCTCTAGAGATACACTGTCGGAAGGTGGTCCTATACCTTGCCAGTTGGATTCCATTACCTAATAAGAGCCAACGACTTTGATTGTATATTATATATGTAGAACGTGAGATGAAAGCTTTCTGCTAAATGATTATTAGTGTGGTTGATAGACACTATTGTAATATCAGAAGATATTTGATATAAAGAATAATTTGGTTTATCGTAAGGTAAAAAACGTTCGTGTTTATTTGTGGATTGGTCTTATGATATCCTTTCTTTTAAAGAGATTTTAAAAGTTAAACAAATGGTTGGAGTTTACTCACACCAGTCACATGACTGACCCAGAGTTTATTTTGTTTTTGTTTTACCTAAACTCTTGGGTGCCCAAATTTGTACGGGCAGTCAAGTAGTCAGGATTTTACAGATATACTTGGAGAGCTTGGAGCAGGAGGCTTCAGGATTATATAGCTATTGTTTATTTCGTTGTGTTGTAGTGTTGTACTCTGATAATATTATAGTATGCGTATACTGATTTTATTTCGAAGATATGTTTTCTATTATATGTTGTTCATTCCGCTATGAGATTCGAGTTACTCTGATGTTGTATGTTCTTCTTCTATTCTAAGTTTCTATCTTATCTATTCTCACCCTCTATTTTCTTTCATTAACTATCCGGTATTTCCGATGCTTGAATAGTTGACATTGAGTTTATGTCAGTGACTCAGGATCGCGAATACCTGGGTAATTACAGTGGTATCAGAGCCGAAGGTTAAGTAATTACCTTGGCTCTGTGGCGTGACTCAGTAGAGATGGGGTTAGCAATACCCTAGATTGAGTTGAGTGTATACATATGAGCGCGTATTTGTATATTTTATAAAAATTGTTTTATATTGTGGAGATTTATTGGTTGAGTTATTTATGGGTTCTGGCCGATCAGTTTGATCCACTGTATCGGTAGGAGTTAATAAACACTTGAATACGATGAACCGACATAGCATGTTTTGAAAAGAGGGTAAACACAATAATTTTACCCAAATTATATTTTGATATAAAAGATTTATATTGGAATGATTATAATATATTAGATATATTGGTTGTTATTAAAATCGAGTAAGATTATAAAAAGTGAAATGGTCATGTAAATAACTAATAAGGATTCATATAAGTGTAATATATGAAATCAGATGAGTTAAATCTAAAATGAAAATGGGAATTGGAATTAAAATTCCTAAATGTTGAAAAAGTGGTTATAAATGGATTTGGATTGAATATGTGACAATTTCTAAATCCTAGGAGATTTTAAATTGTTTACAAAGCATTGTGAATGGTTATAAATCGACTTGCTAAGTGACGGATTACTACCAAAGAGATTGTTTTTGAATTATTTTGGGAAAAAGAGTTGTTTTGATATTCCGAAATGAATATTTGATTTTTTTTTAAAAGCAAAGCTGTCTAAAAACTCGCAGAAACGGATTGTTTGAATTAAAACCAATTAGATGGAAATTTGTGAAACTAAATTAAAAATCAAGAATGGTACTTGAGATTGATAATGGAATTTGTCTTGGATAAACGAATGGTTGTTTTGGAGATAAAAGTGATTTGAGTTTGATTAGGATGATATGGGTATGTGCTGAATTGGTAACACATGGAAAGGATATATTGATATGACTGACATAAAGGTAGCAGTTTATATTATATGTGGGTTTGAGATTTTGATGAGCTGAATCGGCAAGCCGCTTGGCTGTTTGATTTTATTTTGGGTTGAAGAAGGTCTAGAGAGGCGAGTTGGAGTTTAAGCTATTGACCAGTACATAGGAGTTGCTGGCAAAAAATTTCGAAAATTTAAGGTGTTAGAAAATTTTCAGAATTTTTGAGAATTTTCATGAGCCAAATGGATAAGTATTTTAATTGAGATAATTAGTTCAGTTAAAACTGAAGTTAATAAGTAAACAAATCATTTTTACCCAGTTAATAGGGTTTATTTTCTACCTTAGCAATTTCGAGGACGAAATTATTTTAAGGGGGAAGAATGTAACGACCCGTATTTTTATGGATGATAATTAATTAATTTAATTATTTAAATAATGATATAGAGATGTAAATAGTTGTTTAATTAAATTATATTGAATATTTAATTACTATAAATAATAGAATAATATATTTATTTCCGAAATAATCAGAAATTGTAAAATTCACAATATTATGTGAAGTGGATCATTTATAATATATAATTCAGTTCAGAGTTGAATTATATAAACGATAGTTGAACATATAATTATATTATAATTATAATTGAGCTCGCAATGGCGCAACAGTTCGTAATTTGGCGATTAGAACTTTGAATGGATATACAGAATCCGTTTTAAGTTGGATTTCTGTGAAACGAGAAACGTTCGGAGCTGGTGAAGTATATTTTTCTAATGGAAGAGAAAAATCAGGATTTCATCGTGCAGATGAAGAGTTATGTCCAAATCAAATTTTCGAAAAGTCGCTATGGAATTCCTTTATAATTTATAATGATATAAAAGGGGTTTTCATTATATATTGAGTATCGATTAACTCTGATTTTGAAATATCAAGTTATAAATCCAACTGTGTTTATTTTATAGATGTATGATATTCTATGTGAATATATATGATAATATTTATTTATAAATATTAAATTTAATTGTTTTTAAATATATTTAATATTTAAATGGGTTTATTTAGAGCTTTAAAAATAGCCAGTTTTGCAAACGACCTCCGTTTTCGACGAAACTAATTTTGTTGGATCCGTAATATTAAACTATTCTTAGATTTCAATTTTCGTGATTTTTGGAGTCAGTGTGTGGCCGTACGGATTTTTAATGTGAAAAACAATCAGTATTTGACGGTTAAAAATATGCTGTGTGAGAAAACTGAGTCGGAATTCGACGAAACCAGTTTCGCTGGGTCCGTAGTGTCGAACTGTAGCTGCATGTCCATTTTCGAGATTTTTGGATATCATATGTGATTGCAAAAAAATTTAAAAGATAAATACAAGCAGCGGTGCTATATAAATTTATATAAATATCGAATAAAAATATAAAAAAATTATCCTATAAATAACACTACCCTATCAAACCCTAAACAGAACTTTTCTCTGGTCAATGTTTCATGACCGCCACTATCTTTATCTCAAGTGAAGAATAAAGCTTCAGAAAATTATCTAAAATTAAATTTCAAACGAAATCAAAAACCGTATGGTCCTATGGCCTCGTAACATCATCAGCTTCGATCTGGTGTGGATATTATAGAGCTCGACGTCTTTATTTTTCGCTGGAAAATGTCATCAGCGCGCATCATCAGCTTGGGTTCTAGCTTTCTGATAATCGAAGCAATAATAAACATTTTGGATATGATATCTGCACTAAGGAAGGAATTTCGAACCTACAAGCAAACTTTGAATGGGTTTTACGTTATTTTTGTTCGGTGGTTTCTTCGATGGCTTGTAGTAAAGACTGGAGACGCGATTTACCTCTTGCGCGCGAGTGGGCTGAAAGTAGATGGAGGAGAAGGAGGTCGAGATGAGAAGACGATCGACATCATTGGTTTTTACATTTGGTTGAGGAATGATGGATGTCGGGTGGAAGGAAGGCGCTGAAATGGTGTTGAGTACAAGATGTATTTCTCCGATCGGGGAAGAAGGGGAATTTCATTTAAGCAGGTCTGGGCTTTAAAAAAATGGTGGATGGGCCAAATGGGTGTGGCCCGATTTAATATAAATTTAAGTTAATTTAAATTAAATAATGTATATGTTTTTTAATATCATAACTTGCCTATACATTATCGGAATTCAAAAATACAGGATCCGTTGGGATCGTATGGACGGGGCTAGCGATGGAATTGATTGGGAGTGAAGTAGATCTCGTTACAATTTATAGCGAATTAAATTGTTTGTCAGAATCAACCGACAATTATCGTTATTTAACAATGATCGTCCAAAGTGAGTAAAACTCAATAACTCTGCCAGTTTATATTTTTATAAATATATTCTAGTGTTGATAAATGATGATTGATTACTGTGTGATGATTGTATTGGTTGAATTGCTGATTTATTGGTTGAAATTATTGATAACTATATATATATCGTTAGTCAAATACTGATTCTGTTTACCAGAATATCTAATATTGAAATGAAATTGAGGTGAATTATATTGTGTAACATCTGTGGATGCAGGGAAATAGGTTGGAGGGATCCAACTGGATTCCTCAATATTTATAATACTGTTTGTTTTCATATATTGTGATATATGATGTGATATATAATCTATGATTTATTATGATGACACTGGTCATGTAATTTGGTATTTTAAAACCCATATGAAATACTAGAATGTAAAAAAAAGGAAATTTTCAAAGTGAATATTAAAATGAAATAATTTATATAAGATGAATAGAATTATATAAAAGGAAATTAGAATGAATTGAATTATATAAAAGGATTTATATAGAATGAATATAATTATATAAAAGGATTTATATAGAATGAATAGAATTATATAAAGGGTATTAAATGAGATTTAAGTGTTAGAAGTTAAAGACAAGATTTTGTATAAATAATTCTATCAATAGAGATAAAATAGAATTTGGAATTTGGATATTATTTTCAAATATGGAATCAGATTGTTTGGAGTATATAAAGAAATATTGTTCACATTCAATGTGAATAATGGATTAAAGTAAATAATTGAAATTAAAACTTTTATAAAGGAAATAGGGTTTTGAAATAGGGATTTAAAATGGAGTTTAATGATTTAGATACTGACTGGATATTAGTCGAGTTGAGTAGCTTTCTGTGTGTTGATCTAATGTTGGTTTTGGCCTTCGGGGTTAATACGTAGGGGGTTGTTCTCTTACTAATTTACAGTTAGAGACTGATATATGTGAGAAGATAGTGATGCGTGAATCAGAAATGGAAACGTTTTCCAAAGTTAATAAAGTCTATTTTCTAAAATTAGAAAATAAGGATTTGATGAATATATGGAAACGAGAATAGGGAAATGGATAATTGAATGACAAATAAATTTAAGAGATAAATGATGATTGATGATTGATTGATAAAATTTCCATTTGGGAATAATACCGCTGTTTGTACAAATGTTTTCTTTGATAGTTAACTCACCGACTATCCAAATTTTTGACCATTTTTCCGTTGTCAATGCGGAGAGACCGGGATTAGATTCATTATCTGAAAACCACTCTGTATGGGCATGAGCATTGCAAATCAAATATGATGAATATAATTGAAGATGGAGTTATGCAAGGGTTGTCCTGTTTATAGAATAGTGCCTTCGGTTTGTCCAGTCTCGGGACAACCTGTATGGAAGAATGTCTAACATAGTATATTGAATAGATCGCGTAAGTTGATCTCGTCAAACGTATTTACATTTGGTGGCGGAGGAATTCTTTTCTCTTAGCTATTTACCCGTGGTATATTTGGGGAATCAATTTATGATTTGGCGGGTATGACGATGTGACATTCGAAGTGAATAAATGGGTGATCTGTTAGAGATAAGCGAGAGCTCTAGCCTCACAACCAGGAAATGGTATAAAATTGGGTACGTCGCTTGGCTAAGTGGTTAGCTGCCAATTAGAGTGTATTGTCACCTAATCTAGAGAAATTCCATTTACTTTTATAATCTATTTCGATGTTGTCCCTTTCGGGAAACGGTTGCTGATCACAACCGTTGGTGATAATACATTCGGTACACTCATGCGAAATGAGTGACCGGTCATGTTTAGCTTGGGTTACAAGATGTTATTGTTGAACCCGGTGTATTCCTCTCTAGAGATACACTGTCAGAAGGTGGTCCCATACCTTGCCAGTTCGAATGCATTGCCCAATAAGAGCCTACGGCTTTGATTGTATATTATATATGTAGAACATGAGATGAAAGCGTTCTGCTAAATGATTATTAGTGTGGTTGATAGGCACTATTGTAATATCAGAAGAGTTTTGATATAAAGAATAATTTGGTTTATCGTAAGGTAAAAACCGTCCGTGTTTATGTGTGGATTGGTCTTACGATATCCTTTCTTTTAAAGAAATTTTAAAAATTAAACAAATGGTTGGAGTTTACTCACACCAGTCACATGACTGACCCAGGGTTTATTTTGTTTTGTTTTCCCTAAACTCTTGGGTGCCCATATTTGTATGGGCAGTCAAGTAATCAGGATTTTATAGATATACTTGGAGAGCTTGGAGCAGGAGGCTTCAGGATTATATATCTATTGTTTATTCCACTGTGTTGTAAGTGTTGTACTCTGATAATGTTATAGTATACATATACTGATTTTATTTCAAAGATGTGTTATCTATTATATGTTGTTTGTTCCGCTTTGATATTCGAGTTACTCTGATGTTGTATGTTCTTCTTCTTCTTCTATTTTAAGTTTCTATCTTATCTATTCTCACCCTCTATTTTCTTTCATTAACTATCCGATATCTCAGATGCTTGAATAGTCGAAGTTGAGTTTATGTCGGTTACTCAGGATCGCGAAAACCTGGGTCGTTACAGTAGGACAAAAAAGTCGCTCCTCCCCTTCCACTGTTATCCAGCCGAAAACCCTTTGTCCGAAATCGAGAAAAAGGCCTCCACTTCAATCCCTCTCCAAACGCACCGCTTCAATTTGTTTTCTACTTCAATCCAGAACCAAATCACCACCTATCTTATCGCTGTCGCCACCAGAAGTCCTCCAACAGCCTGAAGTCTCGCGCCAAATCGAAGACCACAGAGCATCCACTCGGCTTCTCCTCGTTATGTGAAAAATCGGCTATTTCAGGCGATTATTTCTCATGATTAGGCTTTGTTAAAGTTTTTCGACATTAATCTTAAACTGGAATAAAATGGTAGTTTTTTTGTTATTGTTTAAACTTAATATCATAGTGATTATATTTGCCTACTTTTGTTGTATTATTTTTTTATCGCCTTGCCCTGTACTGAATATCATAGTGATTGTACATATTATACAAAATGAAGGTTCAAGTATACCAATATGATTTAGATCATTACTACAAGTTGTTCTTTAAAAAAAGAAGATAAAAACATATAATATGTGTATTATCTTGTGTGAAAAGATAAATACTTTTAGCTCTGAAATAACTTATGTTTTATCATACAAAAAGGTATACCAATTAGCTTTTTTACTGAAAAGATAAAATAACTTAACTTTTAACAGTATTAATTTTTGTATTAGGAAATAAATAGACAAAAAGATAAACGTGGTTATCTCTTTAAATAATTAATTTTTGTTTCATATAAAAACATATACATATTAGTGTTTTAGTTAAGTTTGTAATATTATTATACATTTATCATTATATTATACTTGCTTTAATTTGTATATCATTTTAAATACAGTAAAAACATAGAAAAAAAATATACTAGTCAGTTTTATATAAAAAGATATAAAAGATAAATAGTTTTATCTTTTTCAAGTGTTTCATAAAAAAAAGGATATACAAATTAGTTTTATCTAGATAAAATGGTTTTACTCTTCTGTAAAATTAAGATGTTGAGGCATGTCGATTAATATTGACATACTATAATAGTTAAGTTTTCTTTTGCTTTTGGATTAATGGAATGTTAGTTCTAACAATTGTCCTTGAAGAAAAATTTTCTTTGTGTTGTAAGTATTATATGACAGGTGATTTACAGTCAGTGATCTAAATAGATATAAAATACAAATCAACGTTTTAGACGATATGGTTATGTGATAATATTTATTTTGATGCACTTTTTGCATATCGAGTTCATGAAGTGTTTGACTTGATCAGTGATGACTTTCATGTATAGTGTTTCTATTATATATACATATTTAAAGCTGATTTTTACAATCGTTTGCAGTATTGGATTATTAGCATTTTTGCAAATGGGAAATAATTATATGTTGAAGAAAGCGTATATGGGAGAAGTAATGCTTTTTCAAAGGAAGCATGAATTTTCAAGCATATTGTGAAGTTAACACCTGGTGCCTATTTGAATCTGGTTCCTGAGTTAGGACTGCTATACATGGTGAAACTGTTGCATAACAAATAGAATTATCCTTTTAAATCAATTTCAGCATATCAACTTGTGCAGCCCGCCCCGCACCAACCGACATTTCCAATGAAAGTGCACTGTGCCAATGCTCGACTAGCACAGGATGGTCGCCAAAAAAAGGAATTTGAACTAACAAGGAACCCGTAGGATGTTTCACAGCACATGGAATAAAATATAATAATAACATATTTGACATAAAATAGGCGAGACAGTGCATAAGCTGAAAACTAAACCATAATCATCATAGCAGCGGAAATCCAAAATACAGCATATGATCCATAACCATTATTACAACTTCAAAATACTGTCTCTAAAGCAAAAGAAAGGAAAGGTACACTACTAATGCCCAAAGTAGTGACCATCAACAACACAGGGAGAATATATGTACGTAATATGTAGGAGCCTCCTGCTTGTCTCTGGATCAGCTACTCGTGCATTAACTAGTTAACCTGTCTCTAGTCTGCTCGTTTAGGAGCACCTAGAATAATAAGAAGAGATATAAAACTCTAGGTCAGACAAAAGTCTGGTATGAGCGATAAACAACAGAACATTAACAGGTATAATGAACCATACCTGAACCTGGACCTGCAACCAAAGAGTTAGCACAACAAGATGCATAATACTCTATGGTGACACTAACATATGGTGTAAAGATACGGGGGTGGGGTGTGCATGTCATAGTGATGTCAAACAATCAATCATGGCAACTATCCTCACATCTCTCACTCAGTGCGTAAAGCATACGATATCCACCACTTTGATCACCCAAATCCTCGCTATGATCACTCTTCCCCATGGAATCAAGGCGACTTCACTGCATTGATCCATAGCCACTAATCCTTGCTATGTCCACTCTGCCCCCATGAAGTCATGATGACTCCACTGCACTGGCTCATAGCCATGCTACGATCACTCTGCCCCATGGAGTAATAACTACCCCACTAGACTGATACGTAGCCTAACATCCGTCTAGTGGTGAATCAAAGTTATGGATGTCGGTAACCCCTTAGCACACGTCCCGCAGCAAAGCCTAACTATGAAGTTAACTCGTTGGTTCCCAACTGGATCCTGAGTTACAACCTCTTGTTTGGACTACCTTTGCATCTCGGGTTTTTGTCTCCTCCGGATCGGTTCGGAAACAAGCTTCCATTCTGATTGGTTCTCTTCTCCTTGTTCGGAACGAGTAGTGAGTTCCACTCTCCTATATGTGAACTCCGGTCAGTTTATGGTCATCACATCGGGTTGTGATACCTCATTGGTTCGGATCGTTCTCCAGACGTCGTGGCTCCACCAACGGCTTGGTTCATGATGCCAGCTTCAGAGCATTAGGTCTGTTCGAGTGTGCAAGAATGGCTTGTGGTCCACCAAACGGTTCGGGTTGTTCTCCCCAGAGTGGTTCAGGTCAGTTCATGTTCCTTCCACCGGGTTGAGTCGTGCCATCATACCATGGTCGGATCGGTTCGTGGTCATCGTTCAAGAGTAGGTTGGTTCAGAGAACTCCAGATGCAAGCAGGTCGTGACTAGCGGTTCGGGTTGTGGAGCTCTCCATGGGGGCGGGTCGGTTTGGTGTTACCATTCACGAGCAGGTCGGGGTCGAGTAGGGGCGATCCGATCCGGTCCTATTCTAGGTCATTTCCTGCAACTTTTCCAGCGACTATTTTATGCCACATGACGGCGTTTTCGACCATTCTAACTATTCTAAACAATCACCAAGCATACCATACAGTCATAGCAACATGTAGAATTGACCACAAACATCAAAACCACAATTTGATATGTTAAAATAGATCAAACATACCTAAAACCCATGTTTTCCTCTTAATCATGTTTAACAATAACTAATGATAGGATTAACAAAACATAACCAAATTAACCCAAATTTCTAACAGAGGCTTAAAACAATATTTCGAAATTTATAAATATTTTTCCAGAATTTAATCATGTATAAATTCACTAATTATCACTAATTACCCTTAATTAACCTTAATTAATGTAAAAACAAGGCTAATCACTCACCTTAGCCATAAATAAACTCAGATCTGAAACTTTTGGACAAAATGGTTCGAATCCCAATACACTCCAGCAACTCTACCTCGATATTTGTGCTAATCCGCTTTGATTTGATGTAGATTTGGCTTAATTAGCGATTAGAAGTAGATTTGGGGTGTTTTAGCAAGTGGAGGCCATTGCTAGGGTTCAAAGGTTGTAAATGGTGGCTAAGAAATGAAATAAAAACTGATTTACTAACTCATATCAGCCCTCCCATAACCCCAATCCCGAAATGGGTTATGGGCCCACTTGCTAATCACCCTAATTAGACCTGGTTAAGCTGTTTTTCACCTTCCAAACCTTGTTTCAGCCATATCTCCCAAACGGTGAGTCCGTTTGGCTAATGTGACCATTCTATGGAAAGGTAAACCATCATCTGAATCTAATGGATGTGGTTTCAGGTCAAAGCTCTTTCCCAATCAATAGTTATGGCCAAAACAAGATCAACTAGGGGCAAAACGGTCATAAAAAAATCAGGAAAAATCGTAAACATGGGAATGACTCCAATAGTAGTTTCCCAAAGTTACACGACCATACGACTTCGTATGTGAAAGAAATAAATATTCTACGATCCTTTTATACGTAGAATGCGGGTCGTTACATTCTCCCCCCAATAAGAAATTTCGCCCCCGAAATTCCTTAACTAAGAAACAAACAAAGGGTCCCGCATGCCTATTAACTATTCCCTACAATCAAACATACATAACAACAAACACATCTATCCTAGCATCCGGAAAACTAATTTGAGATTTAAATCTTACCAGCCAAAGAGTTCTGGATACGTCCTCCTCATATTCTCCTTTGTTTTCCAAGTACAGTCTTTCTCATTCTCACCCCCACTGAATTTTGACTAGATCCAACGCTTTCCTTCGAAGTAGCTTTCTATCGTGCTCGACAATAAAAATCGGCTTGCGGTTCCCAACCGCCTCGTGTTCTACTTCGATATCATCCAACTGATCAGGTGAAATAGTCATATCGGGGTCGTGCATGAATTTCCTTAACTAGGAAACATGAAATGCGTTATGAACTCCTGCCATCTTCTCTGGTAATTCAAGTTTATATGCCAAATTCTCAACTTGCTCAAGAACTGGGAATGGACCAACAAATCTTGGTGTTAACTTGCCTCTCCTACCAAATCGTATCACGCTCATTAACGGAGAAATCCTGACAAACACCAAGTCACCAATGGAGAATTTTAAATCTCTTCTCCTCTTATCAGCATAATTCTTCTGCCTATCTTGGGCCGCCTTCATTCGCTGTTGAATGATCTTAATCTTGTCTGAAGTTTCTCTTATCACATCTGGTCCGAGCACAAACTTCTCACCAGTTTCTAACCAATATGACGGTGAGTTGCACGGTCTTGCGAACAAAGCTTCAAATGGAGACATACCAATACTGGACTGACAACTATTATTATATGCAAACTCTACCAGATGCAAATGGTCATCCCATGATCCACCAAAATCCCATATGCAAGCTCTTAAGAGATCTTCTAATATACGATTTACCCTATCTGTTTGACCATCAGTTTGAGGATGATACACGATATTGAGATGTAATTCTGATCCTAACGCTTTTGTAAGCTCTTCCAAAATCCACTAGTGAGCAACGGAACTCAGTCACTCATAATGCCCTTGGGTACTCCATGAATTCTCACTACCCACTTTATATACAGTTCTGCTAATTTAGCTGTTGTTCTATTCGATTTGATCGATATAAACCTTGCACTCTTGGTCAATTGGTCCACAATCACCCAAATGCTATCCTAGCGCGATCTAGTCCTTGGTAACCCATCAATGAAATCCATTGAGACTTGTTCCCACTTTCATTCTGGAACTTCTAATGGTTGCAACAAACCACTAGGTTTCTTTTGCTCAGCTTTAACCAACTGCCAGTTCATGTATTTGGATATAAACTTCCCAACGTCTCTTTTCATTCCTTCCCAGTAGTAGGTCTGCTTCATGTCTCGATACATTTTGTTACCACCGGGATGTATAGTAAGTTTTGAGTGATGACATTCTCTAAGCACTTTATCTCTCAATCCATTGACATTGAGCAAACTAGTCTTCCATTCTTTCTAAGCCATCCATCTCGATCAAGCCCATACTTGTCCATCTCCGTAGCAATACCCGTCTCTAACTTGGAGATGATTTCCAGTAAGTTAGGATCGTCCTTCTAACTGGAACCAATCCGCTCAATCAAAGTGGGTCTGATCGTCAAACTTGCTAATACTTCTAGATCCAATTCGCACTTTGGTCTGAAATCATACCCAGCGATGTACTCCAGTTGCTTCCATTCTAGAAACATAGCCCCTAAACTGGCATGTCTTTTACTCAATGCATCAGCTACCGCATTGCCCTTTCCTGGTGTATATGCGATATCGAAATCGTAGGGAGCCAAGAATTCTAACCATCTTTGCTGTCGGAGATTTAGGTCCTTTTGAGAGAAAATATACTTTAACGATTTATGATCTGTAAACAACTCGAATCTTTCTCCCAAGAGATAATGTCTCCACATCTTCAATGCGAATACGATCGTTACCAATTCCAAATCATGGGTAGGATATCTTTTCTCATTAGGTTTCAGTTGTCGACTAGCATAAGCTACAACCCTACCTCCTTGCATCAATACAGCACCTAGTCCAGTACCACATGTATCCGTGTATACTGTCATCTCTTTATTCCCTTTAGGAACGACTAACACTGGTGCACGCGTTAACTTTTCCTTTAGACTCTTGAATGCATTCTCGCACCTTTCTTCCCAAACAAAAGCTTGATTTTTCTTGGTCAACTGAGTCAACGGTGCCGCTATTTTGGAGAAGTCTTGGATAAACTTACAGTAATATCCATCCAATCCTAAGAAACTTCTTACGCCTATTGCATTCTTGAGCGTAGACCAATCTTGTACCATAGCCACCTTTGCAGGGTCCACGACAATACCATTCTCTGAAACAACATGGCCCAAGAATCTCAGTTCCTTCCTCAAGAAGTGACACTTAGAGAACTTTGCTTTCAATTGGTGTTTTCTCAACACCTCCTTCACTATCCTCAAATGTTCCTTGTGTTCTTCCTCTGTCCTCGATTAAACTAAGATATCATCCATGAACACAAGAACAAACTTATTCAATTGATCCCTGAATACACTATTCATAAGATCCACAAAATATGTTGGTGCATTGGTCAACCCGAATGGCATGACCAATCACTCATAGAATCCAGACACAACCGAAGGGAACCATCTGCCTTGGTAGCAAACACAACTGGTGCTCCCCACTCAAAAACACTTCTTCTGATAAATCCCTTCTTCAAAAGATTGCTCACTTGCACCCCGAGCTCTCGCTGTTCCCTTGGCACAAAACGACGAAGTGGCATCACTATAGGTCTGGCATCTTTCAGTAAATCAATAAGGAACTCAATCTCTTGGTGTGGTGGAAGTCCGGTCACTTTCTCGAAGACGTCCGGATACTGGCCAGCCACGGGCACATCTGACAACTCATCATGTGGGATGTCGAGGGAATTTAGAAAACTAGTCATTACCCCATCACTAGGTAGACCACCAAACACTACCCTCCACCCATCATCCGCTCTAACTGTCACCAAAAAGCCCTCACAGCCTACCACCACCCAGTACCTTTGGAGCCAATCGACTCCCAAAATAATGCCAAACCCAGTAAAGCCCAAAACAAAGCAATCACAAACAAACATGCATCCATGACTCAATAAGACCACATTACGACAATTCATGCTAAGGCTAGTCGAACCACCAATCGGGTTAGTCACTGCTAAAGGTCTATCGACTATCTTGGGTTCCAATACCAACATATCTACCAGGTCACTAGATATGAAGGAACGGGAAGCTCCGGTATCAAACAGTACTCGAACAGGAACATCATAAATAGAAAGCATACCTTGAATGACGACATTCTTTCCCTTATCCGCTGCAGTTGGGGCATTCGACGAAGAAGGAACAACATTAATAGCATATGCTTTCACAGTCTGCTTTTCTTTATGGGGTTGCGGACACTTGTCCTTGTGATGTCCCACTTGGCCACAGTTGCTTCCTGTCCGTTGGCTTTGCTCGACATTCTCTAGCATAATGGCCCTTCTTGCCATAGTTAAAGCACTCAACAACTTTCTTATTCTTCTGGCCCTCCTTGGTCTGATTCTGCTTTCTCTTGTTCTGAGAACCATTCTTGCCTCCACCGCTTGCTTGCGGCTTTGGGTCTTCTGCAAATGCAACCTCAATCTTCGACTTAGGGTATATACTCCCTGATCTCAAAGATTTTCCCACAATCGATTCAAACGTCTCATCGATATGGTTTATAAGCCTTTCCCCCAAGTACTGATCTAAGCCTGTCATGAACTTCTCATTCTTCTTCTCGGGAGTGTCAATAAGAGATAATACAAACTTGGATAAAGTACCGAACTCAGCAATATACTCCGAGACTGCCCTACTATTCTGCTTAAGCTCCAGAAACTTCCTAAACAACTCTGACTTCTGAGCAGCTGGGATAAACTTTTCACTGAATCGGGCCTTAAACTTATCCCATGTAACTTGATCCTCTGGAGTAGCTGCCTTAATAGCATTCCACCAATTCATCGCCCGTCCTTGCAGCTAAAGGGATGCTAGCTTTCTCTTCATCGCATCCTCGATACCCAAATCTTCGAAGATGCGCTCACAGCTATCAGGCCAATCCTGAACTTCTGTAGCCGATTATGTTCCGTGGAATGGCTTCCCACCAAGGCTAGTGTAATCCTTGCATAGATTGGCAAAATCGGCCCTAGGCGCCTGCACCACCACCATTTGCAGCATTAGGAGCTGCCCTCTGAACATCCCTAAGCATCTCTCTCATGAGGTCAGTGAACATCGTCCTCATATCAGGAGCATTCCCATTATTAGCTCCTCTATCAATACCCCTAGTATATCGGCTCATCATTCAATCTGTAAGGAAAAAATGATTAACCATCTCTTCAGTGGTGCCAGTGCAAAGCGACTTCATCCTAAAATATATTGATAGTATATATATAGCTTTTGAAAACCAAAATATCACAAATACGCGCTCTCATATACGTGTACTATCTCTCTCTGGTGTCTTTCCCTAGGTTACTACGCAATCTAGAGCTCTGATACCAAATGTGACAGCCCGCCCCGCACCAGCCGACATTTCCAATGAAAGTGCGTTGTGCCATTGCTCGACTAGCACATGACGGTCCCCAAAGAAAGAAATTTGAACTAACAAGGAACATGTAGGATGTCTCACATCGCATGGAATAAAATATAATAATAACATACTTGACATAAAATAGGGGAGACAGTGCATAAGCTGAAAACTAAACCATAATCATCATAGCAGCGGAAATCCAAAATACAGCTTATGATCCATAACCATTATTACAACTTCAAAATACTGTCTCTAAAGCAAAAGAAAGGAAAGGTACACTACTAATGCCTAAAGTAGTGACCATCAACAACACAGGGAGAATATATGTAGGTAACACGTAGGAGCCTTCTGCTCGTCTCCGGATCAGCTACTTGTGCATTAACCAGCTAACCTGTCTCTAGTCCGCTCGTTTAGGAGCACCCAAAGTAATAAGAAGAGACATAAAACTCTAGGTCAAAATAAAGTCTAGTATGAGTGATAAGCAGCAGAACAGAACAATAATAGGTATACTAAACCATACCTGAACCTGGACCTACAACCAAAGAGTTAGCACAACAAGATGCACAATACTCTAAGGTGACACTAATATATGGTGTAAAGATACGAGGGTGGGGTGTGCATGTCATAGTGATGTCAAACAATCAAGCATAACAACTATCCTTACATCTCTCACTCAGTGCGTAAAGCATACGACATCCACCACTTTGATCACCCAAATCCTCGCTATGATCACTCTGCCCCATGGAGTCAGGGTGACTCCACTGCGCTGATCCATAACCACTAATCCTTGCTATGACCACTCTGCCCCATGAAGTCATGATGACTCCATTGCACTGGCTCATAGCCATGCTACGATCACTCTGCCCCATGGAGTAATAACTACCCCCACTGCACTGATACGTAGCCTAACATTCGTCTAGTGGTGAATCAAAGTTATGGACGTCGGTAACCCCATAGCACACATTCCGCAGCAAAGCCCAACTATGAAGTTAACTCGTTGTTTCTCAATTGGATCCTGAGTTACAACCTCTCGTTTGGACTACCTTTGCATCTCGGGTTTTGGTCTCCTCCAGATCGGTTCAGAAACAATCTTCCATTCTGATTGGACCTCTTCTCCTTATTCGGATTGAGTTGCGAGTTCCTCTCTCCTATACGTGAACTCCGGTCAGTTTGTGGTCATCGCACCGGGTCGTGATACCCCATTGGTTTGGATCGTTCTCCAGGCATCGTGGCACTACCAGCGGCTCGGTTCATGATGCCAGCTTCAGAGCATCGGGTCGGTTCGAGTGTGAAAGCATGGCTCGTTATGCACCAAACGGTTCGACTCGTGTTCCCCAGAGTGGTTTAGGTCAGTTCATGTTCCTTCCACCGGGTCGAGTCGTGCCATCATGCCACGTCGGATCGGTTCGTGGTCATCGTTCAAGAGCAGGTTGGTTCAGAGAACCCCAGATGCAAGAAGGTCGTGACTAGCGGTTCGGTTCGTGGAGCTCTCCAGGTGGGCAGGTCGGTTCGGTGTCACCATTCACGAGCGGGTCGGGGTCGAGTAGGGGCGATCCGGTCCTGTTCTAGGTCATTTCCTACAAATTTTCTAACGATTTTTTTATGCCACACGATGGTGTTTTCGACCATTCTAACTGTTCTAGAAAATCACCAAGCATACCATACAGTCGTAGCAACATGTAGAATTGACCGTAAACATCAAAACCACAATTTGATATGTTAAAACGGATCAAACATACCCAAAACCCATATTTTCCTCTTAATCATGTTTAACAATATCTAATGATAGGATTAAAAAAACTTAACCAAATTAACCCAAATTTCTAACAGAGGCTGAAAACAATATTTCGAAATTTATAAATAGTTTTTCAGAATTTAATCATGTATAAATTCACTAATTATCACTAATTACCCTTAATTAACCTTAATTAGTGTAAAAACAAGGCTAATCACTCACCTTAGCCACAAATAAACTCAGATCTGAAACTTTTGGGCAAAATGGTTCGGATCCCAATACACCTCAGCAACTCTACCTCGATTTTTGTGCTAATCCGCTTTGATTTGATGTAGATTTGGCTTAATTAGCGATTAGAAGTTGATTTGGGGTGTTTTAGCAAGTGGAGGCCATTGCTAGGGTTCAAAGGTTGTAAGTGGCGGCAAAGAAATGAAATAAAAACTGATTTACTAACTCATCTCAGCCCTCCCATAACCCTAATCCCGAAATGAGTTATGGGCCCTCTTGCTAATTACCCTAATTAGGCCCGGTCAAGCTGTTTTTCACTTCCAAACCTTGTTTCAGCCATATCTCCCAAACGGTGAGTCCGTTTGGCTAATGTGACCACTCTACAAAGAGGTAAACCATCATCCGGATCTAATGGAAGTGGTTTCAGGGCAAAACTCCTTCCCAATCAAAAGTTATGGCCAAAACAAGACCAGCTAGGGGCAAAATGGTCATAAAAAAATTGGGAAAAATCGTGAACATGGGAAATGACTTCAGTAGTCATTTGCTAAAGTTACATGACCATACGACTTCGTATGTGAAAGAAATAAATATTCTACGATCCTTCTAGGCGTAGAATGCGGGTCGTTACACAACTTTAGGCGCTGGATTGAAAGAAGATAAGGATCAAGAAATATATGGAGATTTGTTCTGCAGAAAAAAAAGTAGTCAAGACGACATTGGTTTACAATGTTGTACTATATGTATTTCCTTATGCTACATGTATAAAAATGTTGTATTATTTATTAGACTTGCTAGTTTGTATTTTTTTTTTTATGTTTCATTCCAGCAATTTTGTAGTTTGTATTTGCAATTATTTGTTGATAATGAATTTGTAATGGCTGATGATGTTATTCAGACAATTGATTATGAGTTTATAATGTGTAATATGGTTCTACTTCTTTTTTAAGAAAGATAAATCATTTTTATCTTTTATTGATAATATTTTTAAGCTCGTGAAATAATTTGTTATTAACAGTATATTGTATCTACATGCAGATATTTCATGTACTATCAATGTTACTATTTGTTTGTAATGCTCTATCAAGAAATATTATAATATTTAGTAATATTAAAAAATTGCAGTAGTAACATATTTTCAACAAAAGATAAATGCTTTATCCTTCTTAACTGAGCATTAGAATCCAATTAGCCATTGAAAATTCATGATCATTTATCAAAATTTCATCATCAAATTAACATCAGTTGTGTTACAGCTTGCTAGTTAAATTATACATTACAACTTCATCATCGAAATGAATAAGATGAGTGTAAATAAGGCGACATACCATGATCCATGTCATCTACTGCTGCAACAGCTAAGCTCAGAACTAATAATATCATAAACACGAAATATTTTCTTACGACTTTCCAATTCTCTACATTTACATGAAATATTTCGCTGGACGTACATAAATAATTTTAATACAAATATAAATACAAGGAACTAAACATTTTAAACTCCTGAATAGTATAAATACAAATATAAATACAAGGAACTGACTCTATAACAGTTGAAAATGTATATATATTTTTATCTTTTTCAGATAAAGATAAATACTTTTATCTTTTTCACACAAAGAAGAACAACTTGTTAAATACAAACAAGATATGGGATACAGAAGCTAGTAGGACCTCTAACACGAAGAAGAATCCAATCATCTCAGCCCAGAATATCATCAACAGCACGTGTCTTACCACAATAGTGATTTGGCTGCGTCTGAGACAAGATATTCAACTAGTTTCTTCCGCACATTGTGGAATTGATTCGTGTTTGATTTGAGGAAGTTGCATCTGTCTGCAGTAAAAGGCATTGTCATAGATTTTACATCACCGCCGACCATGCTACAAAGGGCAGCTATTCGTCTGGAAAAATAGTCAGAGTAGTTTATCATATCTTTATCGGAGTAGTTTCAGATATATTTTTTAAATATGAAGTTCAGTTTTGAAAAGATAAATGCAACTATCTTTTTTAAATCTGAAATAAAATAAGATATTTTACTGAATATTTTAAAATTGTTAACTACAAAATTGCAATTTTGTAATCAAAAGTTCCGTTTTATCATTAATATTGCATATTTGCAACTAACAATTAACACATGGCATGCATATTGAACTATCTTTTTTAATTTAGTTTTGAAAAAATAGATGCAACTATCTTTTTTAAATCAAAAACAAATTAAGATGCACTAAACATTCAAAAATTGTTAATTAAAAAAATGCAATTTTGTAATCAAAAGTTCAGTTTTATCATTAATATTGCATATTTGCAACAACAATTAACACATGGCATATATATTCATTTATCATTTTTAAATCTGAAGTTCAGTTTTGAAAAGATAGATGCAACTATCTTTTTTAAAGCTGAAATAAATTAAGATATTCTACTAAACATTTAAAAATTGTTAATTACAAAATTGCAATTTTGTAATTAAAAGTTTAGGTTATCATTAACATTACATATTTGCAACTAACAATTAACACATGACATATATATTCAATTATATTTTTAAAATCTGAATTTTAGTTTTGAAAAGATAGATGCAACTATCATTTTTAAATCTGAAATTAAATTAGATATTCTACTAAACATTTAAAATTTGTTAATTAAAAAAATGTAATTTTGTAATCAAAAGTTCAATTTTATTATTAATATTGCGTATTTGCAACTAAGAATTGACACATGACATATATATTCAGCTATCTTGTTTAAATCTCCGGTTTAGTTTTGAAAAGATAGATGCAACTATCTTTTTTAAATCTGAAATTAAATAAGATATTCTACTAATTTTTTAAAAAACTTTAATTACAAAATTGCAATTTTTTAATCCAAATTCAGTTTTATTATTAATATTGCATATTTGCAACTAACAATGGACACATGACATATATATTCAACTATCTTTTTAAATCTCTAGTTTAGTTTTGAAAAGATAGATGCAACTACCTTTTCTAAATATGTAATTAAATAAGATAACTAAACATTTAAAAATTGTTAATTACAAAGATGCAATTTTGTAATCAAAAGTTCAGTTTTATCATTAACATTGCATATTTGTAACTAGCAATTAACACATGATATATATATATATATATAATATTATCTTTTTAAATCTGAAGTTCAATTTTGAAAAGATAGAAGAAACTTTCTTTTTTAAATATAAAATAAGATAAGATATACTGGTAAACATTTAAAAATTGTTAATTACAAAGACGCAATTTTGTAATCAAAAGTTCAGTTTTATAAATAATATTGCATATTTGCAACTAACAATTAACACATGACATATATATTCAACTATTTTTTTAATTCTCATGTTTAGTGTTGAAAAGTTAGAAGCAACTATCTTTTCTAAATCTGAAATTATATAAGTTATTCTACTAAACATTTAAAAATTGTTAATTATAAAAAATTTAGTTGCTCAGTTTAATAATAATTAGAAATTATTATTGAAAAATTTAATAGTAATTAGAAACTATTATTCTTGGTAAAATCTGAATTTCAGTTTTGAAAAGATAGATGCAACTATCTTTTTTAAATCTGAAATTAAATAAGATATTGTACTAAACATTTGAAAATTGTTAAATAATTCAATTTTGTAATAAAAAGTTTGGTTTGATCATTAACATTGCATATTTGCAACTAACAATTAACACATGACATATATATTCAATTATCTTTTTTAAATATGAAGTTCAATATTGATAAGATAGATGCAACTATTTTTTTAATCTAAAATTAAACATGATATTCTTCTAGACATTTAAAATTTGATAATTACAAAAATGTATTTTTGTAATCAAAATTTCAGTTTTATCATTAATATTGCATATTTGCAGCTAACAATGAGCGTTCTGTTTTGAAAAGACAGATGCAACTATCTTTTTAAATTTGAAATAAAATAAGATATTCTACTAAATATTTAAAATTGTTAATTACAAAAATGTAATTTTTTAATCAAAAGTTCAATTTTATCATTAACATTGCATCTATTTTTCTTGTCTTTTTAATAAAAGATGATTTCTTTTATCTTTTCAAATATAATGAAAATGCAAATGAATTTATCCAGCGTTCAAAATCAAAAACTGCTAATAAATACACAACCTTAACAAGAGTACTCCATGCCCTCAAACTCAACATCCTATCTCTTCAGACAATACATTGCAAAGTAATAAACATAAAACACTGCCTTTATTTTTATATTTACATATAAGATAGTTGAATCTATCTTTTAAAAAAATTAGCTTTTGTGTTTGTCAAAATTATATTTTGTGTTGTGAATTATATTATGTTAGATGTAAAATTATTCAGTACATACTCCGGAACCCAATGTAATCGTAAATAGTATTTTTATCTTTTGTGTAAAAATATAATTCTATTCAAAAAGATAAACTTGTTTATCTTTTCAAACTACTTCAATTATAGCTTCAAAAATATCAATAGCATATTCTATGTAAAAGATAGATGCAATTATCTAATAGAAAAAGATAGTTGAAATTATATTTTAGTAAAAGATAGATGCAATTATATTTTAGTAAAAGATAGATGCGATTATCTATTTTAAATCGAAAATAAAATAAGATATTCTATGTAAAAAATAAACATGTTAATATTTATCATTTAGTAAAAGATAAAATAAGATAGTCTATGTAACTTATCTTTTATCATTCAGTTGAACTAAATTATGAGTCTAAATTCATTTCTGCAATAATTTTTGCATTCTTTTGTGTTGTGAATTATTGTCAAAATTCACAACAAACACAAACAATCGATGAACACCAAACAACAAAGATAAACAAGTACTTACTTGTTCAACAACTATTGAACAGAAATTACCAAATACTATAAAGATGATAACCTAGATTCATACCTATCGAGTCTTTATTTTGAGAATATCGACTTGTTTTAGAAAATTAAATTTTTTGAGAAGACCGACTTAGGGATTTAGGGTTTTAGGTAGTTATGAATCAGCTTAGGTTTTAGGGAATGAAATCGATCAGAGAAGGCGGAAATGAAATCGATCGCAACTGAATTTAGATTAAAACGAATGGAAATCGAGTGATTTTTGGTAAAACTTAGGATTGATTGAGAAATCGCGGAATGAAGAAACAAAAGAACAAATTGATGAAAGAGGTGTCTCGTGTTTTTTGTCCTAGAAATAAGTTAACGTAAATCTATGTCCTTTAAACTTATTGTTTAACTAAAAGAGGCCCTTAATATATAATGCCCCATATAAATAACTAATTTCGGTTACAAGCTAAATCATAACCTCGATAAAGAGCTCAGCTAAAAATTCAACTAAAAGCTTGTTTAAGCTAGGATTAGATCTCAGTTATAGGCTCGTTTATGGGCTTGGTTAATGGATATGTTATGGAATAAAATCTAAATTAAAAAATATAAAATATGAATAAAACATGAATAACTATTTTCGGTAACAAGGTAGATCATAACTTCGATTAACAACTCAATTATAAATTCAATTACAAGTTTGTTTAAGAGCTCAGTTATGGACTTGGTTATGGAATAAGTTATGGGTTTAGTTTTGCTTAGTTATGGTCTCAGTTATGAGCTAGGTTAAAGATTTGATTATGACCTTAATTATGACTATGATTATGGGCTCGGTTATAAGCTAGGTTTTGATCTTGATCATTGGCCCGGTTATGAGATAAACAATAAATTATAAAATATAAAACATATAATATAAAATATGAATAAAATATAAATAACAAATTTCGGTTACAAGGTATATCATAACCTCGATTAAGACCTCAATTATAAATTCAATTACTAGCTTGTTTAAGAGCTCGGTTATGGGCTCGGTTATGGAATAAGTTATGGATTTAGTTTTGGCTCGATTTTGGGCTATGTTAAAGGCTTAGTTTGTTAAGGACTGCAGAATGGATCGTTAAGGAAAAGCAAACACTAGAGGGGGGTGAACAGTTGTAACACCCCACCTCCGCCAGGGTAACTCTTGCAAGCACACTGGCTTTGGAGGGGTGTTTAAACAAGGTAAACATGCATGCAGATATCACAAGACAGAACATATAAGTAAAACAGAGTAGTAAAGCAGCGGATAAATTAGCATTTCAAAACCAGAGTTAAGTTACAACAAAGTACTCATTATTTTCCAACAAACAAAGTCTAGACAAAAGCATAAACTGAAATACATAAAGTACTATCCCCAAAGTGAAGTGATAAACCATAGCTAGCTCAATGTCCAAGACCGTACATGAGCAAATCCAGTAAGCAAGCTAGAAAGATCCAAGCTAAGCTCCAATATTCCCACCCTGAGGACCTGAAGGGGGGGAACGGAAGAAAAGAGGCGAAAGAAAACAGGTCAGTCAAAAAGACTGGTAAGCCCTACTACTATTTGTCTATGAACTAGTAAAGTTAACTGTCGTGAGAAGCTGAGATGAACATAAGGATAACAACATACTGGCATGGTGATTAACTAACAAGATAGATAAAGGTGTCATCGCATAATCAAGGTTAAGTTTTGCACCACGGGTGTACTAGCATTCTAACATGTCAAGTAAAAACAAGAATTGATCCCTTGGCCCAAGCTTGGCCCAACATCATGAGGTGACCTAAATCAAGGTCCAACTACTCGGTCTAGTCGATCGGCTCCCTATAAGCCTAACTCGTCAAGTGTCGGTGTCATGCGGCCTAATCATGTAATGTAGTTGACTGTGCAGGGTCCACCCTAGGGTGTATCAGGCCCTATGGTGTAACCCTCTGACACCATACCATGATGCATAGTCCAAACCTACCGGTGCCCGTGTTTAACTCCGGACTTAATGTGCACGACCATGGTCCGCCTGAACAACCAGGGCATCATTCAGCCGTCTCTTTTGGTCTCTTACAATCAGCCCAGTAATCGTGCCCCACCCTAGCCTAGTCCTAGGGTCTTATGATACTACCAAGGAGGTTACTGCTGAAAAGGACCACGCAACTAGGGTTTCTTAACGGGTTAAATGTGGTTAACCCGATCCACACGTGGATTAAATTGGTTAAGAGTACCCAAGGCTCCTGACTTAACCTCGATTAATCCATCAAGCCCAAATTAGTTAAGTATTAAGTGGACCATGACTTAACCCTAATCAGGAGGCATTCATTAACTTAATGTGCTTTAACCTCTCACATTAGACCTTGTTGTGGTTACTAGTTAAGCCGGGCGGGTCCGGGTAGCTTTACACCACAACCTGGTCTAACCTCGGGTTCGTGCACAACATGACCAACTTCTCACATTGGGTCCTATTGTTTGTAGCCACTAGTTAAGCCGGGCGGGTCCGGGTAGATTTATGCTACAAACTCAACCCAACCTCGAGTTGGCCACACTCATATTTTCTATGTGTCATGTCCATTATGTTTCCAAAACATAATTACAAGTTAACATATCACGTTATGTTATAAAAACCATGTTCATGTCATTATGTTACCCAACCCCAACGTAATCCCATCGTTTACATAATCGCAACAACACATAAAGGATAAAATAGGGAACTTGGCATAATCATGACAAAAAGGTGTTGAAGCCACAAGTTTAACATGGTGGCATATGAGATGTACATATGTTCATATACTTGCATATTGCATTATTAGGCTTCAAAAGCATGCATAAAACCAAACTTAGCATATGAGTGATACATGGTGATAAATAACATGTAGAAGTTGCTAGAAGTTCGCATTTGGCCTCACATGCAAGTTATCATAAGGGATATGATAACTTTCATGTTGCCAAAATGCAACCTTTAACATAAAGCTTGAAGCTTTAAGGTCATAAACTCAAGTTTAACTCGCATAACATGATAACATGATCAACCCAAACTTGCATAACATGATAACATGATCAACCCAAACTTGCATAACATGATAACATGATCAACCCAAACTTGCATAACATGATGACATGATCAACCCAAACTTGCATAACATGGCAACATGTGTCATACATAACTTGCATAATGATCAACCAAACTTGCATATAATGATCAACCAAACTTGCATATAATGATCAACCAAACTTGCATATAATGATCAACCAACTTGCATCATTCATTTAACTTTAGAGTTCAATAAAAAGAAAGTAGAAAAGGGCTTACAACGCTATGAAGACACAAATGAATATTTATTATAAAGATTGAGACGAAGCCCTTATGCAAGCACCAAAATATGAAAGCCCCAATTGAAAAACCCTTGCGCCAAATCAATAAAAATCCTTGCTTTGAAATAGAAATGTTGCAACTTGACTTGAATGCAAACTAAGAACACTCATACAAGTTTGAAAGCACTTGTATGAACTCACAATCTCTCATAGAAATAGGCTTAGGAATTTTAGCATGAGAGTGGAGGCCATGAGAGGAACAAATTTGACATAGTTTAGTTGTAAGATTGAATAATGGTGATTTAGGCTAGGTTTAGGGGTCTTTTTATAGAGGATTAGGATAGTATTAGCCATAGGATTAACCCTAGATTCAATCCAAGCCATCAAAGCATGTCTTGGGGAAGAAGTCAAGTGTAGGAACCATCTAGGGCCTTTAGATTAAAGCTGAACCATGGGAACCATTCAAATGCAAAATCTGCATTTGAGCGAATCGGCCCACGGGTTGACAGCCAAACACCCTGGATTAACCCCTAGTCGACCCAGCGCGCTTGGGTCGACCTCAAAAATCGGCCGGTTCGGTTATTCCCCTCTCCCAATTCGCTGTTTTGAACATTTTTGCATATTTATTTATTTAATTTTCAAATATATATATATATATATATATATATCAATATATATATATTTCTCTGCGCAACCCATTTCACTTAATTAAGTATACTTTAATTTTTGAATTTTTATGTTCAAATTACGGGGTGTTACATTCTCCCCTCCTTAAAGGATTTCGTCCCCGAAATCTCCAAGTTAGGAAGAACGTATCCTACTATCCATCATCCATCTACTCAAAACATCATCCACGTGCAGTCATTGTCCTTAAAGGATTCTAAATGTTGTATGATCATATGCAAAGGTGTGTGTATATGTACTTATCTAATGCAAAAATCAGGCGGTTAATGATATAGTAAACCTCCTTAATGCAAAGCATGTTAGTGAAATGAGTCCATATGTATGCAAATTCCTAACATAATTTATAATCTCTACATGAGTGCACATAACATTCATCCAAATGCAACATCCACGTGATAGCATAACAAGTTTCATCCATGAATAAGTATAAGCACTCATGCATATGCAACATGAAAGTGTGTGAGCCGATCTTAGTGCCTAATGTGCACCATGCATCCACGAGTATCCACGTGCAAACACTTGCAACCACTTGCAACCATCAAGCATGACATGTTTCAAATACATGTTTCATCCAAAGGGTTTCTACCTAAGGTCCTCATAACATGATTAACGAGATGACAAGATAAACAGGATAAACGCGGATAAACAGAAAGATATGCTAATTAGGAAAGAGGTCGAGAATGTACCCTAAAAAAGAAATGGATAAAGCCCACGCATCTTCTCCTCGGTTTCCCAAGTTGCATCTTCGTCGGCTTCACCCCACTGAACTTTCACCAATTTGACTTCTCGATTCCTCAGTTTCTTGATCTCTGTTCCCAAGATACGAATCGGAGCTTTTCTCAAGGTTGCTTCTTTCTCTACCTCAATGTCTTCAAGAATGCTTGGTTCAACCACCTCAGCGGACTCATGTAGGCACTTTCGGAGATGCAAGACATGAAAGACATTATGCACTCCGGCTAGCTTCTCGGGCAATCCCACCTTATAGGCCATCTTTCCAATTCTCTCTATGATAGGGAAGGGTCCTACGAAACTTGGTGCCAGCTTCCCCGCTGCTCCAAAACGTACCACATTTCGCAAAGGAGAAACCTTCACGAAAACCATGTCTCCCACTTCGAATTCCAAATTTGCCCTTCGCTTGTCAGCATAGGATTTCTGTCTATCTTGGGCCGCTTTCATCCTTCTTCTTGCTAATTCAACTTTCTCGGATGTGTCTCGTATCATATCGGGCCCAAGTATAAGTCTATCTGTTGTCTCCCACCAACAAGATGGTGACCTACACGGCCTCCCATATAAAGCTTCAAATGGTGCCATCCCTATGTTGGCTTGATAGCTATTATTATAAGCAAACTCTACAAGAGGAAGGTGGTCTTCCCAAGTACCACTGAAGTCGAGAACACAAAGCCTCAAGAGATCTTCTAGCACTCTATTCACCCTTTCGGTTTGGCCATCCGTCTGGGGGTGATAGGCTGTACTCAGATTCAATCGTGTACCCATCGCTTCTTGCAAACTGTTCCAGAACTGGCTAGTGAAAATTGGGTCACGATCGCTAACTATGCTAGAAGAAACTCCATGCAACCATACTATCTCTCGAAGATAAACAGATGCTAGCCATGATACAGTCCTCTTGCTTTTCACCGGAAAAATAGGTTCTCTTCGTAAGTCTATCAATTATTACCCATATCCCATAAAGCCCAAATAGTTTGGTGACGAACTTCTTCACCCTAACCATATATCACAAATAGGCTAGTCATACTCCTTAGGGGGTTTGCAACAGATCTAAGATTGAGGATAGGGCCGAGAGGATATACTTAAAAGATAGCATGCGAGTAAGCTCTACGGAACAATAGGGATCAAGGATATACTCTTAGAAAGAGATTAAATGCGCGTATCTAGTCTTCGATCTTCTAAGCCGCATTTTCTTATGCTTAATCCCATCGTGCCCTGATCGTCTTTTAACTTCGCAATTCCGTAGTTCTTAATTCTTGTTCCCAAAATATGAGTTAGAACTCATTTCACCGTTGCCTCTCGTTCCACTTCCACTTATTCTTTGCCTAAAATACTTGGCTTAAACATAACTGCGTGCTCATGGTTTCGTGCAAGCTTTCCAAGATTCGTTAGTGAATCTTGGATCTCGTTTACATATTATACGGTATCCCACGCAGAAAACTATCTCTTGAAAACAGTGCCAATCCACGTTGCCAAACTAGAGCTGAGGTAAGGGCTCTATTGAGCCTTTGAAAAGCAAGCTCACACTCCAAGTCCCATGCAAAGACTAAGTTCTTCTTCGTCAACTTAGTAAGAGGGGCCGAAATCTTAGCGAAGTCCCTGATGAACTTCCTATAGTAGCCCGCCAAACCGAGAAAGCTCCTTACTTCTGTTGCATTCCTCGGAGTCTTCCAGTCTTGAACCACAACCACTTTCGCGGGATCCACCGCTATGCCTTGCTTAGAAACAAAATGTCCAAGAAACCGAACTTCCCTTCTCCAGAAATGACATTTGGAGAACTTGGCTTTCAACTGATGCGCTCTAAGCGTATCCATCACTTCCTTGAGATGCCTAGCATGCTCTTCCTCATCCTTTGAGAAGATCAGAATATCATCCACGAAGACAACCACGAACTTGTTAAGGAACTCTCTGAACACCCTACTCATCAAATCTACGAAGTAGGCGGGTGCATTAGTCAAACCGAATGGCATGACAAGCCATTCAAAGAATCCATCTAGAGTCCTAAACGCAGTCTTATCAATACTATCCTCAGCCACTCTAAGCTGATGGAATCCGGTGGCTAGATCGAGCTGAGAGAAAACAGAAGCACCTACCAACTGGTCCAAGAGATCATCAATTCTCGGTAACGGGTGCCTATTCTTCTTTGTCAGCTTGTTCAACTCTCGATAATCAACACATAGACGAAGCGAACCATCCGCCTTAGTGGCGAATACCACCGGAGCACCCCATTCAGAAATGCTTCGCCTAATAAAATTCTTCTTAAGCAATTCCTTGATTTGCTTACCGAGCTCCCTTCTTTCTCGAGGGGCCATGTGCCTAACGGGCAATGATACTGGCTTGGCATTATCGACTAGATAAATGCGGAAATCTATCTCTCGTTTAGGGGGTAACCCTTTAACTTCTTCAAAGACATCGGGATAGTCTCGGACCACCCTTACAGATTGCAGATCATCGATGGACGAGTCGAGAGATTCAAGATAACATAACATGACGGGACCTCTAGGGTTACAAGAAATTTCTAGGGGATTACTGAGGCGAGTCATGAGCCTCACTACCCTATGCTCACAGTCAAGAATGGCTCCATAACTGGACAACCAATCCACCTCCAAAATCAACCCGTATCCCATAAACCCGAGAACCTAAACATTACACATGAATTCTATGCTCTAGATAGAGATTTTCAAATCCATACAAACCACAGGTAGATGGGCGGAACCCCCAATTGGATTTGAAACACATACGGGATCCTCAACTAAGCTAGTACTTAGGTGCAAACTTTCAACAATACCAGAAGAGATAAAACTATGCGATGCGCCAGAATCAAATAAGGTGCGAACAAGAAAATCAGAAATGTAAACATGAATTTCTATAAAAACTCTACCTCGATCAAAAGCTAGAAGAGCGAGGAGAGCCTGCAATAGCCCACCAGAGGGTCTTACTTGCCGAGTTTGTCCTTGCCCTTGTCCTTGCTTCTTGGGGCAATCCTTGCTAAGATGTCCAGGCTCTCCACAGTGAAAGCATTCGCCCAACTTCCTCTTCTTCTTCCTACAGTCTTTGGCTATGTGCCCAGTAATCCCACAGAAGTTGCACTTCCTCCTTTCTCTTGACTTGTTGTTCTTGCTATTGTTGTTCTTGCTTCCTTTTCCGGAATCTACCTTCTTGCCTTGAGACTCATTTGCCTTGACCTCCTTCTTGCCACTCTTATCTCCTCTTGAAGCAGGGCCATATTCACCAAACTCTCGAAAGTTGCACCAGAGGTATATGAGACATGGCCAAACCGCGCAATGGCTCATTCAATCCTAGAGCAAAGTGTAGGGCCTTCTTCCGAGTTGTGTTTACCAATTCTAAACCGAACTGAGCAAGTTGATTAAACATATCCACGTATTCCCTAACTGTCATGTCCCCTTGCTTTAGAGATAGGAACTTCTCCATCTGAAGATTCTCTTCTGTCGATGATAGGAACTTTAGTCCAAACCTTCTCCTAAAGTCATCCCAAGTCTCAATGGGTCTAGTAGTGGTGGTGACTACCCACCAATAAGCGGCTTCCCCTTTCAATAGCCATACCGCCAACAGAACTTTCCTACGATCTTCCACATCCAAGATATCAAAGAGGTCTTCAGTTTCCTTTAACCAGTTTCTTGCCACCACAGAAGTCTTCGTTCCGACAAAATTCTTGCAACCCATCGCCTTAAAGTCTTTGCAAAGCTCCGCGAAATTCACTTGTGTATGCTGAGGGGGAGGAGGAACCTCAGCTACGGGAGGAGGAGAGATGTTAGCGATGGGGGAAGGAGGAGGAATGTTTGCGGGGCCGGCTTCATTCGCCCTTGCCTCCATAAATCTCCGGAACCAGCCGGGTACTTGTACGTCTTCCGGGATGTTAAAGCGATCGGCCATACTGAAACGAAGAAAAATATAGATAGATTCAGAACGAAGGAACGAAGGATAGTGCTATGGCTTTTGGGGAATAGCCTTTTTTAAAATAACTAGACTTTTCTTGGAAAATACTTAATTGGTTTTGAAAATAGTTTTTCAAAAGGTAAGTTTTAAAAACCTTTTGCTTGAATCTTGTTAACCTTATGCTCTGATACCAAATGTAACACCCCACCTCCGCCAGGGTAACTCTTGCAAGCACACTGGCTTTGGAGGGGCGTTTAAACAAGGTAAACATGCATGCAGATATCACAAGACAGAACATATAAGTAAAACAGAGTAGTAAAGCAGCGGATAAATTAGCATTTCAAAACCAGAGTTAAGTTACAACAAAATACTCATTATTTTCCAACAAACAAAGTCTAGACAAAAGCATAAACTGAAATACATAAAGTACTATCCCCAAAGTGAAGTGATAAACCATAGCTAGCTCAATGTCCAAGACCGTACATGAGCAAATCCAGTAAGCAAGCTAGAAAGATCCAAGCTAAGCTCCAATATTCCCACCCTGAGGACCTGAGGGGGGGGGGGAAACGGAAGAAAAGAGGCGAAAGAAAATAAGTCGGTCAAAAAGACTGGTAAGCCCTACTACTATCTGTCTATGAACTAGTAAAGTTAACTGTCGTGAGAAGCTGAGATGAACATAAGGATAACAACATACTGGCTTGGTGATTAACTAACAAGATAGATAAAGGTGTCATCGCATAATCAAGGTTAAGTTTTGCACCACGGGTGTACTAGCATTCTAACATGTCAAGTAAAAACAAGAATTGATCCCTTGGCCCAAGCTTGGCCCAACATCATGAGGTGACCTAAATCAAGGTCCAACTACTCGGTCTAGTCGATCGGCTCCCTATAAGCCTAACTCGTCAAGTGTCGGTGTCATGCGGCCTAATCATGTAATGTAGTTGACTGTGCAGGGTCCACCCTAGGGTGTATCAGGCCCTATGGTGTAACCCTCTGACACCATACCATGATGCACAGTCCAAACCTACCGGTGCCCGTGTTCAACTCCGGACTTAATGTGCACGACCATGGTCCGCCTGAACAACCAGGGCATCATTCAGCCGTCTCTTTTGGTCTCTTACAATCAGCCCAGTAATCGTGCCCCACCCTAGCCTAGTCCTAGGGTCTTATGATACTACCAAGGAGGTTACTGCTGAAAAGGACCACGCAACTAGTGTTTCTTAACGGGTTAAATGTGGTTAACCCGATCCACACGTGGATTAAATTGGTTAAGAGTACCCAAGGCTCCTGACTTAACCTCGATTAATCCATCAAGCCCAAATTAGTTAAGTATTAAGTGGACCATGACTTAACCCTAATCAGGAGGCATTCATTAACTTAATGTGCTTTAACCTCTCACATTAGACCTTGTTGTGGTTACTAGTTAAGCCGGGCGGGTCCGGGTAGCTTTACACCACAACCTGGTCTAACCTCGGGTTCGTGCACAACATGACCAACTTCTCACATTGGGTCCTATTGTTTGTAGCCACTAGTTAAGCCGGGCGGGTCCGGGTAGATTTATGCTACAAACTCAACCCAACCTCGAGTTGGCCACACTCATATTTTCTAAGTGTCATGTCCATTATGTTTCCAAAACATAATTACAAGTTAACATATCACGTTATGTTATAAAAACCATGTTCATGTCATTATGTTACCCAACCCCAACATAATCCCATCGTTTACATAATCGCAACAACGCATAAAGGATAAAATAGGGAACTTGGCATAATCATGACAAAAAGGTGTTGAAGCCACAAGTTTAACATGGTGGCATATGAGATGTACATATGTTCATATACTTGCATATTGCATTATTAGGCTTCAAAAGCATGCATAAAACCAAACTTAGCATATGAGTGATACATGGTGATAAATAACATGTAGAAGTTGCTAGAAGTTCGCATTTGGCCTCACATGCAAGTTATCATAAGGGATATGATAACTTTCATGTTGCCAAAATGCAACCTTTAACATAAAGCTTGAAGCTTTAAGGTCATAAACTCAAGTTTAACTCGCATAACATGATAACATGATCAACCCAAACTTGCATAACATGATAACATGATCAACCCAAACTTGCATAACATGATAACATGATCAACCCAAACTTGCATAACATGATAACATGATCAACCCAAACTTGCATAACATGATGACATGATCAACCCAAACTTGCATAACATGGCAACATGTGTCATACATAACTTGCATAATGATCAACCAAACTTGCATATAATGATCAACCAAACTTGCATATAATGATCAACCAAACTTGCATATAATGATCAACCAACTTGCATCATTCATTTAACTTTAGAGTTCAATAAAAAGAAAGTAGAAAAGGGCTTACAACGCTATGAAGACACAAATGAATATTTATTATAAAGATTGAGACGAAGCCCTTATGCAAGCACCAAAATATTAAAGCCCCAATTGAAAAACCATTGCGCCAAATCAATAAAAATCCTTGCTTTGAAATAGAAATGTTGCAACTTGACTTGAATGCAAACTAAGAACACTCATACAAGTTTGAAAGCACTTGTATGAACTCACAATCTCTCATAGAAATAGGCTTAGGAATTTTAGCATGAGAGTGGAGGCCATGAGAGGAACAAATTTGACATAGTTTAGTTGTAAGATTGAATAATGGTGATTTAGGCTAGGTTTAGGGGTCTTTTTATAGAGGATTAGGATAGTATTAGCCATAGGATTAACCCTAGATTCAATCCAAGCCATCAAAGCATGTCTTGGGGAAGAAGTCAAGTGTAGGAACCATCTAGGGCCTTTAGATTAAAGTTGAACCATGAGAACCATTCAAATGCAAAATCTGCATTTGAGCGAATCGGCCCACGGGTTGACAGCCAAACACCCTGGATTAACCCCTAGTCGACCCAGCGCGCTCGGGTCGACCTCAAAAATCGGCCGGTTCGGTTATTCCCCTCTCCCAATTCGCTGTTTTGAACATTTTTGCATATTTATTTATTTAATTTTCAAATATATATATATATATATATATATATATCAATATATATATATTTCTCTGTGCAACCCATTTCACTTAATTAAGTATACTTTAATTTTTGAATTTTTATGTTCAAATTACGGGGTGTTACAACAGTGTTTGTAAAAATTTAAACAGAATTTAAAACTAAAGTGAATTATGGAATGAATCAAACACCACAAACACAATCACAGACACAGATTCAAATGCAAATAAGATAATTACAAATAAAAATGCAGAAAAGTATAGAACACACCGGATTTTATACTGGTTCAAATTACTCCTACATCCAGTCCTGCACAACGCTGGATTGCGCAGAGTTTTATTACTATTTCAAAAGTCAATTACACCCTCCTTGATTTCACGACTCAATAAGGAGAAATCAACTCCTATTCCTTGATTTCACGGCTCAACAAGGACACACCGACTCCTATTCCTTGATTTCACGGCTCAACAAGGACACACCGACCCCTATTCCTTGATTTTAAGCCTACAAGGACACACAGATTCCTCTTTGACTTACAAACAAGGTTTATTCAACCCAAGAAATTACAAAATAGTTCTATAACTCTTCAACAGAACTTGATTCAGAGAGTAGAGAGTGTAGAGAGAAGAAGTTTTATCAAAACAGAATTGAATTCGGCAGAGTATAAGTGTGAGAATCATAAAAATGAGTAAGAATAATGGTATAGAGAAAGAGGATGAAGTTAGAGAAGAAGAGATGATAAAAAATTAGGTTTTAACCCCTTTTTATAGAGTATGAAAGGTTGCAACGATTCTGAATCATTTCAAATAGTGAAAAGACACTTCCTTTCAAAATTGGAAAAAGTGACAGTTATATGTCGACATGGAGTTTTTGTTATGTTGACATACTCCTTTGAAATTTTGAGTTCTAAAGCATTTTTCTGGTGTTTTGATATAAAAATAATTTTGGAAATTCTTAAGTAAAATTCTAGTGTTGTAAATTAATATTATATGGTAGAAAAACATATGAAAACATAATTTTAAACTATATAAATATATTTATAAAATTATAATGTTTTAAAGAATGTAAAGTTTAAATATAAAGCATATATATAAAAACTTAAATTTGAGAAACAAAGAAGAATAAAAATAGAAAAAAATAGAAAAATAAAATAGAGAGGATTGAGAATAGAATTAAAAATCAGAATTTGAAATTTAGAATTTGAGTTTGAACCTGGAGTGCTATTTAGTGTCTTATAGAATCTAGACTCTATAACAATATTAATCTTGAAATCTTGAATACTCATGAGTCTTGAAATTTCTCTGATCTTTGAATCTCTATCATCTTTATAACTATACAATCTTCATTAATATTTCCTGTATATAATTCCTGCATATATATATATATTCTATACAAAAGGTGTTAGTATATATTTTATAATCAATGATAATTGAAATACGGTTGTTGTCATCAAAACTCCATTCTCCAACGATCTCCCTCTTTTTGATGATGACAACCTTAGTTTATAAAATATCATACCTGTATATACCTGTTTGATGATGTTCCTTCTATACTCCCCCTGTCTGTAAGAATTCTATAAACTATGTCTATACTTTGTAATTTCTCCCCCTTTGTCATTATCAAAAAGAAATCCAAAATATACTCCCCCTAAAATGTATGACTTCCCAAATAAAACTTAAGTAACTATCTTAATAAAAATACTCCCCTTAATCTAGTAACTATTTCAATGTAGAATGCTCCCTTAATCTATTCAAATAAAAAATAATACCTAATATGATGATTAAATACAAACCAAACCCAGTATTATTATTACATATGTTTGTCTGATATATATACATATATACATACATACATACATACATACATAAATCAAACCAAATCAAATCACACCATATGTCTTAATATATACAAGTTTCAAACAATATAATCCAAAGCACACCATGCCATTTTAAACAAATCAATCAAATCGTACCAAATAACTAAACGTTTCTTGGAACTTCATCCCAACATCTTCTCCAAAGATAAGATCCTTCTTAATTGCTTCCCAAACTTCATCTTCTTTTGTTGGTGGAGCCTTTGCAAGATTATTTTCTTCATCTATGAAAAGAGAAGAGATTAGCCATCGAATTATGTCAAAGTGCTTTTCTTGTTGTTCAAACATCTTTATTTGACTTAATTCAAGATGACATTGATTTCGTAGAATGATAGAGAGGATATTTTTGAATGAATTGAGAGTTTCTTCTAGATTTTCACAAAGATTATGGATAGGATTTGCCATGGATTTGATGAGACATGATTAAGGAAGAAGGAGTAATGGAAAAAATGACGTTTTCTGGGTGCAATGGACTTAAATAGGTCTGGTATTCGTTGGATTTTGAATGGACATGAGTAGTTATTGAATTTTAAAATTTGAATATTTTTGAAAATTTGTCAGTTATATGTCAACATACTGTTTTTGTCATGTCGACATACTATAGTGAGTTTTGAATTTTTTTGAATTTTTGAATTCTTTTGAACTCTTGAAATATTATAATTTGTTTTATAGTTTTTCCAGAAACATAAAGATGAATTAATCAGAAATAAAACTCCATTCATTTACTTAATAGAAAGCAAATACATCCAACTAAACAAGACACGCTTTAAATACGAGATTCAAATGCAAATACAAGGAAATACATAACGATAGATTAAACTAGATGGCCTAGTTTTCATATGATGATGAGGAAGATGAAATTCCAAGCTTCCTTCCTATCTTGACCATGAATTTGGATATTTTGGAAAGCCTCTTGCTAAGTTTCTTTTGATTTTTGATGATTTTCACTTGATTTTGAACAATCGTGTCTTTGTAGATACGCTTTGAAATTGGATACTCAATGCTTTCCATAGAAGTCTCTTCTTCTTCTTTGACTTCCATTGGATCTTGTTCTTGTTGTAATCGAGCTTGTTTGGCCTCAAATGTCTCATAAGGTTTGAAAGTGAGAGGAATATGCATGAGATGAATGTTTGATGCGTCAAACACTTTTCTAGAAACAAATTCTTCGTCATGAAGATCAACATTAAAATGTTTGCAAATGCGAGTGAGATAAACACCATAATAGAGAGTGTTTTCTCTTGAAGATAAATCTATGGGCTTAATTTCATTAAGAATCATTTCAGCCCAATTGATAAGATAACTACCCGTGATAGCAAAGAGAGCCTTTTGGACTTTAAGAGTTGGATTGTTGAAATTTCCGGAATGGGGAGTGATGGTATGATGAAGGAGAAGGTTGACAATTCTTGGTTTTGGACAATAGAAACGATTTTTTAAATCCATTAGAGCACCATCTTCGAAGATATCGTGAAAGGTTTCCATATCGGTTTCGTCGACAACGAAAGTTGAGAAATCCGAGCCTATGCTTCTGCAATTTAGAATTTCTCCTAAGAGCTCGGTATTAAGAACAATTTGAGTTCCCTTGACACTACTCCAAATTCGGTTTTCATTTCCTTCGTAAAATCAGCGATTGAGATTTGCATAGAACATCTTTATGAGTTTGGGATAACATACTTTGTCGCTATCACGAGAGTCAATTAGACTCAAGACTTTGTTGTGTTCGAAAAGAGAGGCGACATCATAAGATGGAAAATCGCTAAAGACGGCGAAAGAACCTGTGTTGACTTTAGCATTTGCTAAATAGTTACCATTGGCTTTGATGGCCTCTTAGTCATTGTAAAGATAACCTTTAATGGTTTTGGTTATCTTCAATTTTTTAGATGAACTTGAGGAAGCCATTGAAATAATAATTTTGAAGAGGATAGATATGAAGAATATTGTTTTGAGTTGTGAATGAAAGGTAGAAAGGATAGATATATATAGAAAATGAATAGATACGAATTAAATGAACATGAATTGAATAGGCACAACTTTTCAAATTGAAACGACACCTTTTCAGACCTTGGGAGTTGGTGAAAAGATTAGAGGGAAGTTTGAAAGTTTAAACTTTTGAAATTCAAGATTTAAATTTCAAAAGTGGTTGGATATATCGACATGTATTTTTCTGTATGTCGACATACTAGGTTTATTTCAAAAGGGAATTGGATTTTTAAGTTTTTGAAATATATTATCGATCTATATTTCAGGTTTAACGATTTCCTTAAATAATTCTAATCCTAATAAACACATAAACAATTTATTTTATTAATTTATTATTTATTTAATATTATATTACTATTTTGAATTTCAAAATTCTAAATTCAAATTTGAATTTCAAATTTAAAAAAATATTTATTTTTTAAAGTTTTTAAATTCAAACCAAAGCAAACAAACGAGGCAACCGTTCTACCATATAAAATTAAATTTTAATTAATGCATACCCGGTTTTTTGATCCTTTTTTTCATGATATTCTGAACTCTAACTTGCAGTAAAGCATATATTTGTACTTCCGGTTTCTAGTTCTTCATCACTTAATGACGAATCTGAATCATCTAATGTTGCTGCATATGCTCTCTTTCTTTTCCTTGATGAATTGGTGTTGTCCGTTTGTTGAACAGATTTGTCTGGATATGGACACATTTTCTTTACATGATCTGGTTTGTTGTAGTTAAAACATCGTCCATCATTTAATTTTGAATTTGCTTGATTATAACCCTTCCTTCTATATTTTAGAAATCTTCTAAAATGATTTGTCATGAGTGTTGTTTCTTAATCATCTTCACTACTCGAGTCAGAATCATTTGTTGTTGCTTTCAGTGCAATAGATTTCTTTTCAATCAATATATTTTCTTTTCTTTTTTGTAATTGAACTTCATATGACATCAAATTTCCAATTAACTCCTCAATCTTCATTTCATTGACATCATTGGCTTCTTCTATAGCCAAAGTCTTCTGATCCCATTCTTGAGTTAATGAATTTAATATTTTTCTGACTTGATCTGCTTCTAAATAATTTTTTCCAAGTGCTGTTAGTGAATGTACTATCTCTTAAAATCTGCAATACATATCTGAAATAGACTCATTTTCACTCATTCTGAATAATTTAAACTGATTAACTAGCATGCCTTTCCTAGTCTGTTTAACATTACTAGTTCCTTCATGAGTAACTTGTAAAGTTCTCCAGATTTCATAAGCAGACTTACATACTTATACTCTATTAAACTCATTCCTATATAATGAACAAAATAACATATTCATGGCTTTACAATTGCTTTGTGCAGCAGCCTTTTGTTCGTTTGTCCATTGGGTAAATGCGGTTGTGGGTTCAACATATTCATTTTGTGTACTATTCCATGTGTCTAATCCTACAGGCGGTAAATAAATTTTCATTCTACATGCCCAATATGAATAATTACAACCACTAAACAATGGTGGTCTAACAATGGATTGACCCTCTATTAAAATAAACTATTATTGCTACCACCGTTGGTTTCCATTATCACTATTTTCAAAAACCATATTATGAACTTTTTAAAGACCTTTCTCTGATACCAATTGTTAGAGACTGCGGAATGGGTCATTAAGGCAAAGCAAACACTAGAGTGGGGGTAGATAGTGTTTGTAAGAATTTAAACAGAATTTAAAACTAAAGTGAATAATGGAATGAATCAAGCACCACAAACACAATCACAGACACAGATTCAAACAAAAATAAGATAAACAGAAATAAAAATGGAGAAAAGGAAAGAACACACCGGATTTTATACTGGTTCGGATTACTCCTATGTCCAGTCCCACACAACGCTTGATTGCACAGAGTTTTATTACTATTTCAATAGTCAATTACACCCTCTTTGATTTCACGGCTCAACAAGGAGACACCGACTCATATTCCTTGATTTCACAACTCAACAAGGATACACCGACTCCTGTTCTGTGATTTCACGGCTCAACAAGGACACACCGACTCCTATTCCTTGATTTCACAGCTACAAGGATACACCGATTCCTCTATGACTTACAAACAAGGTTTATTCATCCCAATAATTTACAAAACAATCCTATAACTCTTCAATAGAACTTGATTCAGAGAGTAAGAGTGTAGAGAGAAGAAGTTTTATCAAAACAGAATTGAATTTGGTAGAGTATAAGTGTGAGAATCATAAAAATGAGTAAGAATAATGGTATAGAGAAAGAGGACGAAGTTAGAGAAGAAGAAATGATAAAAATTCGGTTTTAACCCCTTTTAATAGAGTATGAAAGGTTGCAACGGTTCTAAATCATTTCAAATAGTGAAAAGACACTTCCTTTCAAAATTGGAAAAAGTGACAGTTACATGTCGACATGGAGTTTTTGTTATGTCGACATACTCCTTTGAAATTTTGAATTTTGAAGCATTTTTCAAGTGTTTTGATATAAAAATAATTCTGTAAATTCTTGAGTAAAATTCTAGTATTGCAAATTAACATTATATAATAGAAAAAACATATGAAAGCATAATTTTAAACTATATAAATATATTTATAAAATTATAATGTTTTAAACTATATAAAGTATAAATATAAAGTACATATAAAAACTTGAATTTGAAAAACAAAGAAGAATAAAAATAGAAAAATAAAATAGAGAGGATTGAGAATAGAATTGAAAATCACAATTTGAAATTTAGAATTTGAAATTTAGAATTTGAAATTTAGAATTTGAGTTTGAAAATTAGAATTTGAATTTGAACCTGGAGTGCTATTTAGAATCTTACAAAATCTAGACTCTATAACTATATTAATCTTGAATTCTTGAACTCTTAAAATCTTGATTAATCATGAGTCTTGAAATTTCTCTAATCTTTGAATCTCTATCATCTTTATAATTGTACAGTGTTCAATAATATTTCTTGTATATAATTTTTGCATATATATATATATATACTCTATAGAAAAAGTGTTAGTATATATTTTATAATCAATGATAATTGAAATAAGTTTGTTGTCATCAAAACTCCATTCTCCAACATGGTTATGACCTCAATTATGATCCTGGTTATGAGCTCAGTTATTACCTCAGTTATGAGCTTGGTTTAAATCTCAGTTATGGGCACGGTTATAGGATAAAATTTAAATTATAAAATTTAAAATATTAATAAAATATAAATAATTAATTTCGGTTATAGGTTATATCATAACCTCGATTAAGACCTCAGTTATAAATTCAATTAAAAGCTCGGTTATGGGCTCGGTAATGGGTCTGGTTTTGAGCTCGGTTATGGCTTGGTTAAAGGTTTGGTTATGACCTCAATTATGACCGTGGTTATGAGCTTGGTTATTACCTCGGTTATGAGTTAGGTTTAGATCTCGGTTATAAACTCGGTCATGGGATTAGTTATAGGATAAAAGGCAAGTTACAAAATATAAATAACTAATTTCGGTTACAAGCTAGACCATAATGTCGATTAAGAGCTCAATTATAAATTCAGTTACAAGCTTGTTTTACAGCTTGGTCATGGGATCGGTTAGGGGTTTGGATTTGGCTTAGTTATGTGCTCGGTTATGGGCTAGGTTAAAGGTTTGGTTATGGCCTCAATTATAACCATGGTTATGAGCTCGGTTATGGGAAATATGTTCAATTATATGTTTAGGTTATTGCCTTGGTTATTTAATATAGAATATATAATATATAACATAAATATAAAATATAAAATTATTAATATAGAATCCAAATCGTTAATTATAAAATATTAAATATAAACTATGAAAAATAAAATAAAAAATATGAATAAAATAAAAATAAATAATTTTGACTATGGGTGAATTTATGATCTTGATTAAGAGCTCAGTTATTACTTTAGTTACAAGCTAGGTTTAAGAGCTCAGTTATGGGATCAGTTATGGGATACATTATGGGTTAGGTTATGGGCTCGTTGGTGGACTTAGTTATGGGATACGTTATGGGTTAGGTTATGGACTCATTTGTGGGCTTGGTAATTAGCTCGGTTATTACCTCGATTACAAACTTGGTTAAGAGCGTGGTTATGAGCTCGTTTATGGGCTTGGTTATGGGATCGTTTATTGACTCGGTTATGGACTAGGTTATGTGCTCGGTTATGACCTCGATTATGACCGTGGTTATGAGCTCGGTTATTACCTCAGTTACGAGCTACATTATAGACCTCGATTATTGCTTCGGTTGGGATCGTTTATTGGCTTGGCAATTGTTTAGTTTTGGCTCGGTTATGGTCTTGGTTAAAGGTTTGGTATTACCTCAATTATGACGGTGGTTATGAGCTCGATTTTACCTCAGTTATAAGCTAGGTTTAGATCTTAGTTATGGGCTCAGTTATTGGCTCGGTTATTAGATCAGTTATGGAATATAAGCTAAATTAGAAAAAATAAAATATAAAGTATAAAATATAAATAAAATTATTACTATGGTTTTGTTTTGGCTCAATTGTGGTCTCGGTTAAAAGTTTGGTTATGACCTCAATTACGACTATGGTTATGAGCTCGGTTATTGTTAGATCAAAATTTGGACCTAACACCCAAATCGTTTTGATTCTTAAAGAATTTTAACTGGAGAATGAAGAAAAAGTAGAAAACACACAGAATTTATTGTGGTTCGGCGTTAACGAGCCTACGTCCACTTTATATGTTATCGATTATACTTTGAATGCTAATACAATCAATGATTTCTCTCAAGCTCACTTTTACAATTATGATTTCTCTCAGTAATCTCGAAATAAAACTGATAAGAAATGGTGGTATGACAATAATGGCGGAATCAGTACTCGGTATTGCCAAAAGATCCAGAAAAATGCCAAGCTCTGGGCTATTTATAGACGATTTTGTCAGGCGGATCGCGGTCACATGTGCCACAAATCCCAAGAATATCGGATCGTATCGCAGTCTTACGAAGATTAGTCAAATTAGCCGTTGTGGACAGGTGTCGCGATCCCCTTGAATATCGGATCGAGCAAAGGGGGAGAATCAGTCAAAGTGACAGTTGGGGACACGTGTCGCTGGATCCGTGCATCTCGGCTCGCTGAAGACTAGCTCATGCTTGAACGGGTCAGAGGCTTCGCTGTGCATCAGGGGGTCGGATTGGTCTGTGCTGGGTAGTAGTGTATGCACGGATTGAGTCGCGTAGAAGTGGTCGTATCGCTGATACAATGGGGGCGATTCTCTGATGCGATCCGATGAGGGGCGATCCGATGAGGGGCGATCCTCTGGTGCGATCCGTTCCTTCATGTACTTAGGGAACGTAGTTTCAAACTTTCTTCTTGTGAGTGAACCTGGGTGGCTTGGTCAAAAAGCTAGCCAACATTTTTTTTTTGTGCTTTCACTGAGAAAACAGTCCCAAAACTTCACTATTCAGTTTTTTGAAAATTCCAGCAACATCTGATATCATGGCTGGAAAGAGGTCTAAGGAAGTACGCGCTTCACGAACAAATGAAATTGCGAATGAAGCGGTTGAAGAAAGTGTCCACGAGCTGGGTAATGAGGGATCTCTGGATCGCGGAGCGCCAGGGGCGAACCGATCCGATGAAGGTGCCACGCTCCGAGTCGACGAGGACGAGGCGATCCGGACTGTTGAAGGGGTTGTTACTCGATCCCGTGACAACGCCTCGAATCTTCCTCATGCCATGACCACGAACCGATCCCAGGGGGGCGCCGCGAGCCACCATCCTCGATCCATGGCGATCCGAATTGATGATCGGACTACAACTCGACCTGGAAAGGAGCCTATGGCTCGCTCCAACCGTCCTGGCCCCTCCGCTCGACCTGGCTCAAGCTCTTTGCGCATAAGAGAAAGTGATGATGATCAATATGACCCTTCTACTCCCGTTACTGAGGGGGATCTCTCTCGCTTTTCCAAAAAGTGGGAAAGATTGTTTGATGAATTGGCTGCTCAAAGGCAGGAAAGCTCCGTTCTGCGACAAAATTTGACCGCTATGGATAGAAGGCTTAATGATCTCGCAAGGCAAAGGATGCCACCAGTTCGTCCGCTCACCCCAGAATACTCTTCTTCGTCAGAGGAATCGCCAAGGCCTCCGCAGCGACTGTATGAGAGGCCCGAAAACATAGAGCAGCTTCGATTTGGAACCCTGCCATCATGGGAAGAAGAAGCACTGGATGCAGGGCCCTCAAATCGTAATGTGAACGATCACGCCGCAACTCCCAGAGCTCGAGGTGTGGACAGCCCTGTACAGAACAGACTACCTCAGCCCCGTCGCCGTGCAAATGCTCTTGGTAACAGGGGCAACGAAGCCCAATCCGAGCCCCGGATTTCGTGACTGCTCCCGGAAGAGAGATTAGAGAACCCCACCGAGCAAGAAGCGCTGACCCCGAACCTCCGCTAACCAGTGCAAATGTTGCAGCTATGATCCATCAAATTTTGGCAGATAGCCGTGGACAACGAAATGAAGATTGGGGAATTGACCGCAGTCATACCCCTTTCACTGATGATATTTTAGATGTGACTTTCCCGAGGCGCTTCAACATGCCGCAAATGAACCGTTATGCGGGTAGATCTGATCCCGTCCAGCATCTGATGAGATATTCTTGGTCAATGACCGCTGCCGCAGCCTCTGACGCTGTCAAGTGCAAAGCATTTCCCATATTCTTGGAGGATGTAGCATTGTTATGGTTTACTCGCTTACCAGCAAGATCAATTTCCAGCTTCAGGGAGTTGAGTGAAAGGTTCGTGGAACAGTTCCGCATCTATGCACAGAAGACGAAGAGTGTGATCGACTTGTTCCTTGTCAAGCAACGACCAGGCGAGAGTTTGAGGGTGTATTTAGACCGTTTCAACCTGGCCGCTACTAAAGTTAAAGATCCTCATGAGCCAACTGTTGTGGCAGCCCTGATTGATGGGGTAGATAAAGACACTGAATTTGGGAGATACCTGGCTGGCAAGCCGCCCCATACTAGAGAGTTGTTCTACGAAAAAGCTAACGTCCATTTACGTCGGGAGGAAGTATATGTTAACTGAAAGGCAAAAACGGCCGATAAAGAGGAAATCCAGAGCAATGTCGCCATCAAGCAGGCAGGAGACAACTCGGGGAAGGTCGAGGTTAATGTCGGAAATCGAAATCAGGGTGGTCGTCAGTCAGGAAACAATGATGATAACAGTAATGGCAACAACCGGAAGAGGAATCGAGGGAACGACTCCCAGAGAAGGACTCGTCCCAGGTCTTTTGAGAGTTATACACCAATAAACGATACTTTGGAAAATATCTTCACGGATTCGTACAACGTCCTCCAAAATAAGAGGTCACCTCCTAGAGAGTCGACGGAGAAAGAACGCGAAACGGGGAAGTTTTGTCTCTTTCATCAGATTCATGGCCATTCGACAAATGAATGCCGTCACCTAAGAGATGTAGTCGAGAGGCTTCTTCGAGAAGGAAAATTAGATGAATACAGGGTAACGCCCAGAGACAGGGGGCAAGCTGTACAAGCCCCAAATCAGAACCAGAATCAACCTGTTGTCAGGTCAACTGCCTAGCAAAAGGGAAAGGACCTTGTTATCAATACCATAATCGGAGGGCTTTATCTCGCCGGACACGGTTCCAAGGCATTGGATCAGTATGTCAATGCAGCCAAGCAACACCTCGAGGTAGGGGAGTGTAGCAACCCCGAGGACAACATCCCGGTAAAGCAACAAAAGATGATGTCCGACGATGTCGTTTTCCGCGAACGGGAAAGCATTGGAGTCCATGCTCCGACTGAAGATCCATTTGTAATCACAGTACCTATTGGCGCGACCACTGTTCATAAAGTTTTGGTGGATAACGGGAGTTCCGTCAATATTCTTTTCAAAAGGACATTCGACCAGATGAACCTCGAGATAAAAGACTAGAAGCCCTGTCAGGGATGGATCCGTGGATTTAACGGAGCATCCACCGCTCCAATGGGTTATGTAGAGTTACCAGTTACGCTTGGGGAAGGAGAACGCCAGAGAGTGAGAATCCTTCCCTTCGTGGTTTTGGATGTTGAATCATCCTACAATGCCTTCCTGGGCCGACCGACCCTCGCAAAGTTTAGAGCCTGTATAGCCCCCTGGTGCTTATTATTGAAATTTCCTACGGAAGCTGGTGTTGGTATTGTCAGAGGAGATCAGGTTGCCGCACGAGCATGTTATGTTGCAGAGCTAAAGCTACTCCGCAATGGAGGGGACATAGAAACCAAAGGCGCTTCTCCCCCCGCAAGGGCAGAGACCTTATAGCAACTAAGGAGGATAACCGTGGGAGAGTCGCTCAGAGAATTGCCCGAGGATATGGATCCCAGAGAGGACAAAGAACCTGGGGACAAAATGGCGACTCCCAACGAGACAACTGTGGATGTACCGATCGATGATGGTGACCCAGAGAAGGTCCTTAAGATTGGATCCCAGTTAAATCCGAATGTAGCTAAAGAACTGACGAGTTTCTTAAAAAATAATTTGGATGTATTTGCTTGGACCCACGCGGACATGTGCGGGATATCTCCATCAATCATGAGCCATTCATTAAGCATTAACCCTAAACATCCTCCGGTGAAACAAAAAAGGCGAATGCTGGGTCTAGAGAGGTCCGCTGCCTTGAAAGAAGAAGTTGGAAAGCTAAAGAGCAATGGATTTATCAGAGACTCAATCTACCCAGACTGTATTTCAAATCCAGTTCTGGTGAAGAAGGCTAACGGGAAGTGGCGAACGTGTATTGATTTCTCGGACTTGAATAAAGCCTGCCCGAAAGACAGCTTTCCGTTACCCAGGATCGATCAGTTGGTGGACTCAACGGCGGGTCATGAACTTCTCTCCTTTATGGATGCTTATTCAGGATATAACCAGATTCCAATGAACGTTCCAGATCAAGAACACACTAGTTTTATTACGGATCTGAGATTATATTGCTATGTAGTAATGCCCTTTGGCTTGAAGAACGCAGGCGCTACATATCAACGGTTAGTGAACAGAATGTTCTATAACCAGACTGGGAAAACAATGGAAGTATATGTTGACGACATGTTGGTTAAGTCCAAGCAATCCTCTAATCACAACACGGACTTGGCACAGATGTTTGGCATTCTTCGAAAATACGGGATGAAACTCAACCCAACAAAATGTTCATTCGGGGTCGCCTCCGGAAAATTCTTGGGATTCATCGTCAGTTCTCGTGGGATTGAGATTAATCCCGACCAAATCGCAACAATCAGAGACATTCAGGAACCTAGGCAAATTAAAGATGTGTAAAGCCTAGCAGGGAAAGTAGCCGCACTAAGCAGATTTATCTCCAGGGCTACGGACAAATGCATCCCATTCTTCGAATTGATAAAGCGAGGAAAACGCCACTACAAATGGACGCCCGACTGCGTAGAAGCGTTTCAGAACTTGCTGAGACACCTGGAGAAACCACCGATACTGTCTAAGCCGATGGATCATGAGGACTTATTCGTGTACTTGGCAGTGTCATCCCACGCGATTAGCTCAACATTGGTAAGAGAAGAAGATAAGGTCCAAAGACCTGTGTATTACGTGAGCAAAAAATTGACGGCAGCAGAGCGTAATTATCCAAGGATAGAAAAGTTGGCGTATAGTTTGTTGATCGCCTCTAGAAAGCTTCGACATTATTTTCAGGCACATCCCATTACTGTATACACTGATCATCCACTCAAGTAAGTTCTACAGAGACCAGAAGCATCTGGAAGGCTACTCAAGTGGAACATTGAGTTGAGTCAATTTGATCTGAACTTTCAGCCCCGACGGTCAATTCGGGGGCAAGTGATAGCCGACTTCATAGCAGAGTTTACCGTCCCGGAGGAAGATATAGCAAACGAAGAAGTTGACCCCTCAAAATTACTTCTCGACCCCAGTGCTTGGAGATTGTATACTGATGGCACCAGGAATGACAAGAGATCCGGCGCTGGAGTAGTGCTTGAAAATCCCGAGAAACGGCTGATATCCTATGCTATTCGGATGGAGTTTCACGCCACTAACAACAACTCCGAATATGAAGCCCTGATAGCCGGATTAAGGATCGCAAAGGAGTTGGAAGTCACAAAGATGGACATCTTTTGCGACTCCAAGTTAGTTGTGAACCAGGTTACTGGGAAATTCCAAGCCAAAAGTGCAAGATTGATCTTATACTTGGAGAAAGTGAAGGAGTTGCTGAACGGCTTCGATCACTACACCATATCTCATATTCCGCGGTCGGAGAATCAACAGGCAGATAAGTTGGCGAAGATGGCTAGCTTTGACGATCCTGAAGAGAGCGGACTAGCCCCAGTTGAGGTACTTCGGTCTTCTAGTATAGATCAGATGGAAATTGATCCAGTACTAGAGACGGAACCAGAAAGGGAGTCATGGATGACCCCTCTAAAGAATTTCTTGATGAATGGAGCGCTTCCGACCAAGAAAAGCGAGAGGCGTAAAGTAATTCGTAAAGTTGCCCGATACGTTCTGCAAGGCGGAGTTCTTTACAGACAAGGATTTTCGATGCCCCTTCTTCGGTGTATAGCTCATGACGACATCAAGTGTGTGCTACAGGAGGTACACGAAGGTGAATGCGGCGATCACACTGGAGGGCAAACATTGGCGAAAAAGGTGTTGCGGCATGGCTATTTCTGGCCTACCATAAATAAGGATGCGGCGAAATACGCACGACGGTGTGATGCGTGCCAGAGATTTTCAAAGATACCTAGAGCACCTCCTAATCAGTTAAAAACAATGACGAGCCCATGGCCTTTCGCTATGTGGGGAATTGATATCATCGGAAGTCTCCCCATAGCTAGGGGCGGAGCGAAGTTCGCTATTGTAGCCGTAGATTATTTCACTAAGTGGGTCGAGGCTGAACCACTGACTACAATCACAACCAAACGAGTGATCAATTTTGTCGTTAGAAACATCATCTGTCGATTTGGGATTCCAAAGATTATTATAACTGACAACGGAACTCAGTTCGATAGCACTGAATTCAGGAACTTCTGCCAGAAATACCACATTGAGAAACGGTACACCTCTGTGGCGCACCCGCAATCGAACGGACAAGTCGAAGCGGCGAATAAAGTGATTAAGTCCATTCTGAAAAGAAGACTGAAACGGGCTAGAGCCATGTGGGCTGTTGAATTACCCTTCGCGTTATGGGCCTACAGGACAACATATAAATCGGCAACAGGACATACCCCCTTCTCCCTTGCTTTTGGAGCAGAAGCAGTCATCCCGGTTGAGTAAAAGTACCTTCTCACCGAGTGACTTATTACGATCCGATGACTAATAACGAATTGCTCCTTGAATCCCTGGATATGATCGAAGAAAAGAGGGACGAAGCAGACCTGCGTGCCTTGAGATGCAAACAACAGGTCGCCCGATACTACAACAAAAAGGTTCGAGCTCGAACCTTAGAACCCGGAGACTTGGTTCTGAAGCGTGTCTTTCTAGCCCCAACTCATATGGGTGCGAAATGGGAAGGACCTTACACCATACTGTGCAAGCTTGATAATGGAACCTTCAAGCTAGCAACCGTAGATGGAAAGGAAATCCCCAGAGTGTGGAATGCCCAACATTTACGGCCGTACCTAACGTAAAGATGTCAGATATGTTCCTTTTGCTTTGTTAAGAACCATGTACAAGGCACGACTTGCCTTGAATAGTCCTATTTCCTAAAGCAAAAAATTATAAAGTGGACGTAGGTCATGATTCGACCGAACCACTATAAAAATATTGTGTGTTGTTTACCTTTATTGCACTATTATTTATCTGCCTTTTTATTTTTATGGAAATTGTTGTGAATCATGCAACGATCCCAAAAGCATATAATTATAGGTGCCTTCCATCAGAATGGAATGTAATCACCAGTCAAAACTCTGAGGATGCGATAAAGTAAATCATATCATTGATAGCGCTCTAACTCTCCAGAGCCGAGAGAGAGAATAACGGACATGAAACCGATGCCCGTAAGTCATGGCGGTGTACCATGATCGGAACCGCCTTGACGGAACTCTAACCTCGGCGACCGCCAGGAGAGTATAAAAGCGTCTCTGATTGAGCGCTGAGAAAGAGCTCTCGCCCCGCTGAAGGATCGGGGAGCAATTGGACTGCTGAGCTCGAACTCTAACTCTCCAGAGAGAGAGAGAGAGAGTATAAAAGCGTCTCCGATTGAGCGCTGAGAAAGAGCTCTCGCCCCGTTGAAGGATCGGGGAGCAATTGGACTGCTGAGCTCGAACTCTAACTCTCCAGAGAGAGAGAGAGAGAGAGTATAAAAGCGTCTCCGATTGAGCGCTGAGAAAGAGCTCTCGCCCCGCTGAAGGATCGGGGAGCAATTGAACCGCTGAGCTCGAACTCTAACTCTCCAGAGCAGAGAGAGTATAAAAGCGTCTCCGATTGAGCGCTAAGAAAGAGCTCTTGCCCCGCTGAAGGATCGGGGAGTGACTGAGATGTTAAATTATCTTGCTAAACTCCGACCTCGGCGACTGCCAGGAGAGTATAAGAGAGTCTATGGTTAAGCACTGAGAAAGGTGCCGGAAACTCAGCACCATAAGGAAAATTATCTTGCTAAATTTTCTAAGTCCCCCATATTCAGAAATAGGGGGCAACGTGCAGACAACGCTAATCAATCCTTAATAAGCCCTAGTCAGGCGCTACGTTAACGATTGATTGGGGGCATATACATATAACATATACACATGAACACGGAAATTTTTAAATTTTTCTTTATGTTCCTTGACTGATTTGTAGTTATAATCAGATGGTCTATGACTAAGCATGAAAAGTTTATTAAATGCAGGTACACGGTGATGCAAAAAGAGATAAACTTTCATTTACAAACTGCAAGCCTAGAAAGTGAAAAACAACCTAAAACAAAAGTGAGGGCCAGTCTCACAATTACATTTCATGGCCAGTAAGAAGCCTTAAAACAAAATATAGACAAGCAACAATATCCTATTTACGCTTGGACTTCTTCTCCTGCTTCTCCTTCTCCAGCTTCGCCTTGTCAGCATCAGATTGATCACCTTTCTTTCTCTTCCTTTTGTCTATGAGAGGAACGTCCGACTCTTCTGAAGATTCCTCCTCCACCTCCTTTCTCTTCCTTTTATCAGTAAGGGAAGCTGGGAAATCATCAGGGTTCGCAAAATGAAGCTGTTTGCTGATGGATTTGGGCTGGAGTTTCAAAACCATCTCGGTTTTGGGATTAAATCCAAGATAGGGGCTATGTTCAAAGGCTCTTGTCCCACCTTCTTTAAAGCCAGCTCCTTTTCCTGCCTAGCTTTTCTATTAGCCAGAGTTTCATCGTCATCGTCTTCGGCTTCTTTGGCGCTAATGATATTCTCCTCATCCTCTACATGGCGCCCATCCATATCTTTCAAGGCCTCGATGGTTTCATCATCCTTGGGAGCATCAGCACTGGGTGCCAGGACGCTCTTCTCGGCTGTTGTACCCTCGGTTTGCTTTGGTATCTCAACACCGGCGCTAGGCGAGACGACAACCTTCTCTGCCTCTTTCCTCTTCTCGACATCCTTGTCGACGGGCTCGCCACCTGTATTATGGGGAACACATGTTATTAATTTAATTGGTTGCTCTACCAGACGGCGACAATTCACAATTGCTTTGACAGATTGTGGGAAAAAAGGGAGATACCTTCCGCCGATCCTCCATCTAGGCTAGCTGTAGGGGCTCCAACAACCACAGGAGTTAGGCCCAAAGGGATTAATGGATCATCAGGATGGTATTCCTCAACTCCGGAGGTCTTGGGCTCTACAGCTGAGCTCGAACCTTCGTCAGCCTTGCTTTTGCCCTTAGCCAGGGCCCTCTCCTTTTCCATTTCCGCTTGAATTAGACGACGACCTTCTGCCAGATCCTCGGGCTCGTTATCCCTGAGGATGGTCTTCATCAGCTCATCTTCGTCAATTTCTTCAACTCCCAATCTCTGCTTCTCACCCTCAACGATGACATCCCATAAATTGGCTAAAGTAACGTGGTTGTCCGGGATCCACGAGATGTTGCGGGTTTTGAGGACTTGGCCCAGGAAGTCAAAAATCATCTCTTCAAACCCTTCGATATCCTTTTCTCTCTCGAGGAGCTTGTTGTTAGAAGCAGTAGCCATTTCAATGGCACTTTCAACATTCTTTTTGGCGAGAGCCGCCCACCTCTCCGCATCCACGACTTGATCATTCAAAATCACCTTTTCCGCTTCAGCCAAAGCTAAACTTTCTTTCAAACTTGCTTTTTCTGCCTCCCAGGCAGCTCTCTCAGCTTCAAAATGGCCTTGTGCTGTCTTCAACTCAATGTTGGCCATTTTAAGATCTTCTACCTCCTTCTTTAAGGCCATCTTCTCTTGACTATTTGAGTCAAGTTCCGAATGAAAGCGTTTCTTAGCATTCTCCAATTCGATCTTATAATTTTCAGCATCTCTCCGCGCTAAGGCGAGTTGGGATTGAGCACCTTCCAAGTCCTTCTCCATCTTTGTCCTGGCACTTTCGTTGTTATCAATTTTCACCTTAGATCTATGTGCTTCCATTTCAAGCGTTCGAATGACTTCTGAAAGATTAACCGCATGTCTCTTCATCATTTCATACTGCCTGGCTACATGGCGAATGTGCCCGACGACTTCATTATCCCAGTTCCTAGGGACTGGTTCCAAGGCTGGAACAAACGTCATCCTTTCGAAGAAGATGTTGGGGAATTGTTCCCGCAACTTTTCCAGCCTACCTTGAATCTCGGGACCATGGATGTAATCTCGTGACCCGGGGGCAGCCAACTCTGGCTGGCTGGAAGGGACAATGTCACTTCTCTCCTTCTCAGAATCTTTGATTGAATCCTTGCTTTTATCCTTAGGCTCGTAGTGTCTTTTTGACGACCTACTGTGAGAGGGTGCACTTTTCGGAGGAGTTAACTCTTTAGGAAGTTGTTTTTCCCCTGCAGGAGCTACCGGATAACTGGGAAGCTTGCCAGAAGTCGATTTTAATGGAGACCGGGGTTGCGAAGAAGTAGGCTTGTGAGAAAGGCCGCGAGAGCGCTCGGTACTCGGATGAAGACTGGGCGTGCCTTCACGAAGAGAACGATAAGAATAAGACCGCCTGCGAGACATCTTTCCTGCAAAAAAGAAGAGAACATATTAAAACCTTGGATACTGTCGATATAAAGGTGTGGGGTCAGGCAGTGCGTGTGATTTGTGCATCCCATATAATTCCCCCTAACAGACCCGGGCCTGAAGTCAGGCTCATCTGAGTAGTTTCTTGTCCTCCAATTGGAACGGTGGTCTCCTCAGAAGCAGGGAAAAATGGCTCCCCTCCAAAGTCCCCCTCTGTGTATACATCATCGGGCAAAGGAATTTTGCTCAGCTCTTTAAATAGTTGTTCTTCTGTCAAATCATCGGGAGCAGCAGGTTCGATCGGAAGAGAAACCCTTGAGGGGAAACCCCCCGGAGAAACTGGGATTTTCTTGGACTTGTCACCACGGGCCTCATCTCCTCTATATATGTTCAAGTCCTCGTCGTCCTGGATGATTATCGGGGAAGGAATCTTAGGAATTTAGTTGTTTCTGCTGCCCGTGATGTTCCTTCTCCCTCCGTTGGGGGCACGTATTTGTAGGGTTTGTCGCCAGCACCAAGTCCAAATCTTATATCCAGAAGGTGATGCTTATGAAGATTCTCGTCAGTGATGCACTTCTTGATCCTTAGAAAATCGGATCTGCTTTGTATAAGAATAGACAATCGATTATTGTATAACAAGCCTTCCATCTTGGGAAAAACGTGATCTGCTTAAAACAAAAAAGAAGGGGGGATGTTAATGCTTCGATTTCTTAAACAAGATATTCAGTCAAAAGATTAAAGTTTACTTGATTTAAGCCATCTCCTTGAGCACCCAGCCTGTCTCTTTATATAGAACCAGTCAGACTTGGGATCCCCTATATTGCTGTATCCGTCATAAAGAACCTTCCTGTTCGCTACCGACTCGAAGAAAGATAAATTTGTGGTTGCCGAGGAGCGATGCTTGAAGAGATAAAAGAATGTTAAATCTTTAAATGTGAGCTCGGTATGCAGGATCTCCGCGTATGCAATATATAGGGTGTATAGAGACGCGTAGGCGTTAGGATGAAGTTGCATCAGAGCGATGCCCAGTCGTTTTAAAGTCTCAAAGACGATTGGAGGAAACAGAGGAATAGCTCCTACCAAGCACATGATTTGGCTGACTGCCATATACCCTTCCGGAGCTAAGTGGGGTCTATCTTCGCTAATGGGTGTCCTCACATCATCCCAAGGGATCCCATGTCTTAGACAATTCTTTTAATCTTTATGTCATCGAGTTTAGATGCTAAAGAATCAGAAAATTTCTCTATCCCGAGCGCGCCAGGAATCTCATCGGGAGCTCGCCTGTCTGCTTCAGACTCTTCACTAAGTGAAGTACTTTCAGATGGATCCGATTCCGTTGCCTCATATTCGGATCTAGAATCTTCACCCCCTGGGTTAATTGGAGGGACCTCGGGGTTGTGTCGTGTAACACCCCACCTCCGCTAGGGTCACTCACAAAGGGAATGCACTAGGTTTGGTGAAGCATTATCGAGGTAAACATGCACAGAAATATTACAAGACAGAACATATATAAAACAACGGAAGTAAAACAAATTTCATTACCTTATAAAATAAGGTCTAAAGCCTTTTACATCAGAATACATCAAAACCTGTCTTGCAATAGTAAAGAAGCATAAAACTATTTCATAAATTATTCCCCAAGTAAAACAGTAAAGTAGCCATAGCCAAGAAAAGTCCAAGCCATGCGTGATGATCTTCAGGCAGAAGAAGTCCAAACTAGATAACAGTGTTTCCTCCCTGAAACCTGGGGGGAAACGGAAGACAAAGAGGCGAAACAAAACGGGGTCAGTCATAAAGACTGGTAAGTCCTATCTACTTCCAGTATAAAAACAGGTAAAGGTAACATGACATGCATAAACTGAAAGTAAACATAAGGATGACGACAAGATAGATAAACTAAACCAGGGTAACAGGCTGAACTACTGTAGCAAGATAAACTAAGATATCATGATAAACTACGGTATCATGATAAATCAAGGTATCACATCGTCAGGTTTCTATCAAGTATACTATCCCAAGGTATCTATCCTGTATAACATCCCACAGTACCTATCATGTATATTTCTCATGGTTCTAACATGTATATTTGCTCTGCACCTCTCGTACTAGTATCCCAACCCGCGTCATGTGTCAACTATGAATGTCCCTTGCCCAATGTCATGTAATGGTCCATGTCAACCTAATATATAGCATATGTAGGTTTTCCCAACTCGTATGTTTCTTTCCATGTATAAGTTCAGTCCTTTGCCGTAGGCCGTACGGGCTTTCCCATGTAAACGTTTTATCCTTGAGGTTATTTTGGACTGCTACCCTTGATCCAGTTATGTTTTCTTACCATGAACTATCGTGTGTTCACTTAGGATTTATGCCACCTAGGACCACTAGGGATTATGCTACCTAATGAACGTTTCCGTGTCTCGGTTTGGGTTCAAGCCACCTAGGGCCACTAGGGATTATGCCACCCGTCAACCGCGCCCTTTATCCCGCGTATGTATCGTGAATCATTTTCCATGTCTAGACGCACATGTTCCTCAATGTGCCATCCGAGTTCCGTGCTAGGGCTAATCAAGAAATACGGAACTCGGTCGGGAGCTTTAAGTCGTCTGCTGATGCAGATATCAAGGTCTGTTTTTGTACCTGTGGCTATGGTCCCACGTGACCCCTCCCTCAACTACTGAAAGGCAATCCAAGAAAAATCATGTATGAGAACTACATCCCGGCCCCACTATAGCCCCACTTTCCTATGGGCCAACCTCACCCATGACTCGATAGCAAGAACATGGTCTGTTGGGAGTTCCCTGCCTTTCCGTTCGTACACGATTGACTAAAGATGGTAGGTAGTCGGCGACGTGCTATCCAGGGCAAAATCAAGTATCGTCGACTCCACGCTAATCCATCCCAGTCTTTAGGTCGCTCGCATAGCAACCAAGGCATACTCTTGGCTCTTCTACCGCAGACCTTAACCCCTGTGAGGCCGGGTTTCATGGACAATCTGCCACCTCACAGAGGGATACCAAGAGTACCCTCACGTCCCCCGAAGCTACCGCTTCGTCACCCAGTTCGTTGGAGCCCTTATCTAAGTCAGATAATTTGCTCCCCCTCGTGTTTTAAGCGATGACCTACCGTACCGGGTTACTCATCTATTCATGAACTAGTCCCATGTCCTTGGCTAAGAATTATTACTTAGTTATACTTAACTAAGGTTTACCGCTTAGCTTCAATTCCCCGTTACCCTTGATTAACTACGATTTTCTACCTAGTTCCTCTACTAGGGTTTTGCCTATTTGGTTAAGTGTTGTTATTCAAGTTCATGGCTTAGCCCGCCTATGAATCATGTCAAGATCGGCTAAGTATTCAAGTCCAAGACCTAGCCCTACAAGTTGGTTAAGTATACCAAGAAGCTCATGACTTAACCCTATTCAATCATCAAGTCAATTTGGTTAAGTATTTCTTTATCTTAACCCTATCAGGTTATCGTGTTAGATTGGTTAAGCACAGATTATCTTAACCTCATCGGATTATCGAGTCGGATTGGTTAAGTATAGGTTAACTTAACCCCATCCACTAATCGTATTATAATGGTTAAGTATATTTAAAAGGTCTTATGACTTAACCCTATCAGGTCCGCATATTAGATTGGTTAAGTATAGGCTACTTAACCTCATTTAATTACCAAGTTTAGATTGGTTAAGTGTTTAATTTAACCCCATCGAAGTACCGTGTTTAGATTAGTTAAGTGTAAGTTACTTAACCCCATCTAATTACCGGGTTTAGATTAGTTAAGTCTAAATTACTTAACCCCATCTAATTACCAAGTCAGATTAGTTAAGTGTAAATTACTTAACCCCATCCCCTAATTATCTTGTATGGTTAAGTGTCATTAAGAAATCAAGCCCGGTCCCACTTAACCTACCCATTCGTGTCATATCGGTTGAGTGTCATTAGTCAAATTTACTTAACCTTATCATGTGGCATTAATTAAATTAATGCACTCTCAACCTCTCACATTAGACCTTGCTGTGGTTACTAGTTAAGCCGGGCAGGTCCGGGTAGTTTTACACCACAACCTAGTCTAACCTCGGGTCTTAAGCGCGCCATGACCAACTTCTCACATTGGATCCTATTGTTTGTAGCCACTAGTTAAGCCGGGCGGGTCCGGGTAGATTTATGCTACAAACTCAACCCAACCTCGAGTTGGCCACTTTCATGTTTGGTCTAGTGTCATATAACACTTACAACCCATACGTGTCTAGCCCCAAGTTCCATGTTTTCGTACGTGTCATGTTCATGTTTAAGTGTTTCCAAGAATGTCACATTTTCATGCAACCCCATGTCAAGTTTTCGTGCCACTTTCAAGTCAAGTTTTCGCGTCACGTTTGCGTTTGTCTAACTACCCCAAAATCGTGTTTTCACTTGAGTAAAAGCGAGTCAACATAGTAGGTATACTATGGCTACATGTAGACCCCAAAACATGCACGATGCCACAAAAGGGGTTGGCTCCAAACATGCATGGTATCATAAGGGGGTTTGGCCTTAAAACATGAACGATAGTGTCATATAGGGATTGGCCATAAGCATGCATAACATAAAAGGGGATTGGCCACAAGCATGCATAATGTCATAAAGGATTTGGCCACAAACATGCATAATGTCATAAAGGATTTGGCCACAAACTTGCATATTATCATAAGAAATTTGGCCACAAATTTGCATATTATCATAACGGGATTTGACCTTACATAAACATGATATCATAAGGGGGTTGGTTTCATTTACATGAATAAGCCCCAAAGTCCAATTTATGCAACTATTTCACAAGTCAAAGTGGCTCTAAGTGTTCATGCTATCATACTACAAGTAAAGGTCCAATCTTGCATGGCAAACTAAGTCCAATGCAACATGAATAGCATGGTTTAGTCGCTAAAACATAACCCAAAGTCATATGTTCATGATAAAGGAGCAAACTAGGCTCGCATAGGTTATAGCATTCATGTTTAACCACATTTTATTCCATGCCATGATTAAACTACCGTTAACATCTCGAAGTAGTTAGAACTTACATAGCGTGGCTTAGCGAATTAGCATGAATCGTCTTGACGAAGAAAGGTGGCTCCTTTAAAGAAGAACCGTCATGAAACCGTCGTAGCAACGTTGATCTAGCCTCGATTTGGTGTAGCAAGCTTGCACCTTTCGATTCGGATCCGATTTGCATGCATAGTCTCTTGGAGTTGGAGATGGAGGCCATGATCACTTAGCATTTGGGCAGCACTTCGTGGCATGAGTGATTTGAGAGGGTTTAGGGTAGGCTTAGGGGTCTTTTTATAGAGATTAGGAGTAGTTTAGGCCGTTAGATAAACACTAGGATAGATCCAAGCCCTCAAAAATCGTCACAGCCTCCAAAATCGAGCCAAAACCAGAAGCAGGTGCACCAGGTCACTGGTTCGACCGGGGGGGGGGGTCGACCCAGGGGTCGACACCCATGTCGACCCTCTAGAGGGGGGTCGACCCTATGGTCGACACCCATGTCGACCCCCTGGAGGGGGGTCGACCCAGGGGTCGACACCCTGTGTGCCTGGCGGGAATTTTCCCGCCTTCTCTTCCTGGACTGAATTTCAAATCTGTTTTCGGATTTGAATTTTCGTGAAACTTCGTTGGGCCTTAACTGGGTCATACGGACTCCGATTTACGAAATTTCGGACTCTAATTCGCGTATTTTTCCGAGACGAACGCAATGGCGTAACCCGTTTATCCTGATTCAGATTTTATAATTTAATTCTGCCTTGATTCTTGTCTTAACACATTTGTTAAAATTCGGGTTGTTACATTCTCCCCAACTTAAAGAATTTCGTCCCCGAAATCTCCAAGTTAGGAAGAACGTATCCTACCATCCATCATCCATCTACTCAAAACATCATCCATAGGCAACCATGGTCCTTAGATGATTTCTAATGCCACATGAAAATATGCAAGAAAGTGTGTGTATATGTTCCTTAGCTAATGCTAATGATCAGGCCTGAATGATCTTCTAATGCAAAATATGTTTAGTGCCATGAGTCCAACATGTATGCAAATAGTCCTAGTCATATAAGTACTATATGCATGCACAAACATTCATTCATATGCAACATCCGCATGATAACACATTCAATTTCATCCATAAACAAGTATAAATACTCGTGCATATGCAACATGAAACGTGACCGCGTCAATCTAGTATCTAATGTGTATTCGCGCATCCACGAGCAACCACTTGCAGCCATTTGCAACCATATCAATCATAACATGTTTCAAATACATGTTTACATCCATAGGATTCTACCTAAGGTTCCCAAGATAGGATCGAGAAGATAAACAAGACAAACTCCTTACGGGGTTTGCAACAAAATTAGGACCGAGAGGATATGCACTAAAAGATAACATGCGAGCAAGCTCTACAGGAAAAACCAAGGATCAAGGATACACTCTTTAAAAAGAGGTACGATGTGTGTGTCTAGCCTTACATCTTCTAAGTCGCGTTTCCTTGAGCTTAATTCCTCGGTGCCTTGACCATCTTTTTAACTCCGTGATTTCGTAGCTCCTCGATTCCTATTTCCAAGATATGAGTTAGAACTCATTTCGTTGTCGCCTCTTATTCCACTTTCACTTATCCTTTCCCTAGTATACTTGGCTCAAATGTATCCACTTACTCATGCAAGCTCTCCAAAATTCACTAGGGAATTCTGGATCTCGTTTGCCGATGCCAATCCATGTTGCCAAGAGTACTTACTAGGGTGATTCCCATAACTCATGCATAAGCGAAACGAACCATCCGCCTTAACGGTGAATTCTATTCGAACGGATTACCAACAACTGCATCCAGAGATTCTAGGTAACTAACCACGACAGAACCCAAAAGGTTACACGAGACTTCGAGGGTATCACCAAGGTGAGTCGAGAGTCTAACTACCCTCTTGCCAAAACCGAGAATGGCACCCCTCATTGGGTGACCACTTTATCCCTAGAATCCATCCGTTGCCGAGACATGTCATTCTCAAATCCAAACAAGTCATGAAGAAATGGACCAACTCTCCAACCAGATTTTTGGGACAAAAACTGGGATCCTCTACCATGCTAGTACTAAGGTGCAGAGACTCAACTATCCAAGCAGACTTAAATGATACGATGATCAAGACAAAGTCTGGACGGGATGATAGAGAAGAACGACTAAACCTTTACCAGAAACGGTACCATTTCTTTTAGGTACCCTAGAAATGGGAGCGTACAATTGCCCTCTCCGATGATCTTGTCCTTGTCCTCCTTGATGGACTGAGCCATACCACCAAGTTGCTTATCCTCAAGCTCGCGTTCTTTATCCTTACTCTTATTATCCTTCCTTGTACCACGGCAACAGGTCTCTCGAGAACCACCTCCATCGTACGGAAAACACCTACGTGGCTAGACAAAGATTAGTCACAGTTAGAACTACTGTGACTACAGATGGAGGAAAGAAAGGAAAAGAGATTCGATCAAGGAAACAAAGGACAGTGCTAATGGCTTTTGGGGAATAGCCTTAAAAAACTTTTCTTGAAAAATGCTTCTTTGTAAACGGTTTTTCAAATAGTTTTCAGAAGGTCTTAAAAACTTTTGCCCAGTCTGGTAACCTTCTGCTCTGATACCAAATGTAACACCCCACCTCCGCTAGGGTCACTCACAAAGGGAATGCACTAGGTTTGGTGAAGCATTATCGAGGTAAACATGCACAGAAATATTACAAGACAGAACATATATAAAACAGCGGAAGTAAAACAAATTTCATTACCTTATAAAATAAGGTCTAAAGCCTTTTACATCAGAATACATCAAAACCTGTCTTGCAATAGTAAAGAAGCATAAAACCATTACATAAATTATTCCCCAAGTAAAACAGTAAAGTAGCCATAGCCAAGAAAAGTCCAAGCCATGCGTGATGATCTTCAGGCAGAAGAAGTCCAAACTAGATAACAGTGTTTCCTCCCTGAAACCTGGGGGGGAAACGGAAGACAAAGAGGCAAAACAAAACGGGGTCAGTCATAAAGACTGGTAAGTCCTATCTACTTCCAGTATAAAAACAGGTAAAGGTAACATGACATGCATAAACTGAAAGTAAACATATGGATGACGACAAGATAGATAAACTAAACCAGAGTAACAGGCTGAACTACTGTAGCAAGGTAAACTAAGATATCATGATAAACTACGGTATCATGATAAATCAAGGTATCACATCGTCAGGTTTCTATCAAGTATACTATCCCAAGGTATCTATCCTGTATAACATCCCACGGTACCTATCATGTATATTTCTCATGGTTCTAACATGTATATTTGCTCTGCACCTCTCGTACTAGTATCCCAACCCGCGTCATGTGTTAACTATGAATGTCCCTTGCCCAATGTCATGTAATGGTCCATGTCAACCTAATATATAGCACATGTAGGTTTTCCCAACTCGTATGTTTCTTTCCATGTATAAGTTCAGTCCTTTGCCGTAGGCCGTACGGGCTTTCCCATGTAAACATTTTACCCTTGAGGTTATTTTGGACTGCTAACCTTGATCCAGTTATGTTTTCTTACCCATGAACTATCGCGTGTTCACTTAGGATTTATGCCACCTAGGACCACTAGGGATTATGCTACCTAATGAACGTTTCCGTGTCTCGGTTTGGGTTCAAGCCACCTAGGGCCACTAGGGATTATGCCACCCGTCAACCGCGCCCTTTATCCCGCGTATGTATCGTGAATCGTTTTCCATGTCTAGACGCACATGTTCCTCAATGTGCCATCCGAGTTTCGTGCCAGGGCTAATCAAGAAATACGGAACTCGGTCGGGAGATTTAAGTCGTCTGCTGATGCAGATATCAAGGTCTGTTTTTGTGCCCGTGGCTATGGTCCCACGTGACCCCTCCCTCAACTACTGAAAGGCAATCCAAGAAAAATCATGTATGAGAACTACATCCCGGCCCTACTATAGCCCCACTTTCCTATGGGCCAACCTCACCCATGACTCGATAGCAAGAACATGGTCTGTTGGGAGTTCCCTGCCTTTCCGTTCGTACACGATTGACTAAAGATGGTAGGTAGTCGGCAACGTGCTATCCAGGGCAAAATCAAGTATCGTCGACTCTACGCCAATCCATCCCAGTCTTTAGGTCGCTCGCATAGCAACCAGGGCATACTCTTGGCTCTTCTACCGCAGACCTTAACCCCTATGAGGCCGGGTTTCATGGACCATCTGCCACCTCACAGAGGGATACCAAGAGTACCCTCACGTCCCCCGTAGCTACCGCTTCGTCATCCAGTTCATTGGAGCCCTTATCTAAGTCAGATAATTTGCTCCCCCTCGTGTTTTAAGCGATGACCTACCGTACCGGGTTACTCATCTATTCATGAACTAGTCCCATGTCCTTGGCTAAGAATTATTACTTAGTTATACTTAACTAAGGTTTACCGCTTAGCTTCAATTCCCCGTTACCCTTGATTAACTACGATTTTCTACCTAGTTCCTCTACTAGGGTTTTGCCTATTGGGTTAAGTGTTGTTATTCAAGTTCATGGCTTAGCCCGCCTATGAATCATGTCAAGATCGGCTAAGTATTCAAGTCCAAGACCTAGCCCTACAAGTTGGTTAAGTATACCAAGAAGCTCATGACTTAACCCTATTCAATCATCAAGTCAATTTGGTTAAGTACTTCTTTATCTTAACCCTATCAGGTTATCGTGTTAGATTGGTTAAGCACAGATTATCTTAACCTCATCGGATTATCGAGTTGGATTTGTTAAGTATAGGTTAACTTAACCCCATCCACTAATCGTATTATAATGGTTAAGTATATTTAAAAGGTCTTATGACTTAACCCTATCAGGTCCGCATATTAGATTGGTTAAGTATAGGCTACTTAACCTCATTTAATTACCATGTTTAGATTGGTTAAGTGTTTAATTTAACCCCATCGAAGTACCGTGTTTAGATTAGTTAAGTGTAAGTTACTTAACCCCATCTAATTACCGGGTTTAGATTAGTTAATTCTAAATTACTTAACCCCATCTAATTACCAAGTCAGATTAGTTAAGTGTAAATTACTTAACCCCATCCCCTAATCATCTTGTATGGTTAAGTGTCATTAAGAAATCAAGCCCAGTCCCACTTAACCTACCCATTCGTGTCATATCGGTTGAGTGTCATTAGTCAAATTTACTTAACCTTATCATGTGGCATTAATTAAATTAATGCACTCTCAACCTCTCACATTAGACCTTGTTGTGGTTACTAGTTAAGCCGGGCGGGTCCGGGTAGTTTTACACCACAACCTAGTCTAACCTCGGGTCTTAAGCGCGCCATGACCAACTTCTCACATTGGATCCTATTGTTTGTAGCCACTAGTTAAGCCGGGCGGGTCCGGGTAGATTTATGCTACAAACTCAACCCAACCTCGAGTTGGACACTTTCATGTTTGGTCTAGTGTCATATTACACTTACAACCCATACGTGTCTAGCCCCAAGTTCCATGTTTTCGTACGTGTCATGCTCATGTTTAAGTGTTTCCAAGAATGTCACATTTTCATGCAACCCCATGTCAAGTTTTCGTGCCACTTTCAAGTCAAGTTTTCGCGTCACGTTTGCGTTTGTCTAACTACCCCAAAATCGTGTTTTCACTTGAGTAAAAGCGAGTCAACATAGTAGGTATACTATGGCTACATGTAGACCCCAAAACATGCACGATGCCACAAAAGGGGTTGGCTCCAAACATGCATGGTATCATAAGGGGGTTTGGCCTTAAAACATGAACGATAGTGTCATATAGGGATTGGCCATAAGCATGCATAACATAAAAGGGGATTGGCCACAAGCATGCATAATGTCATAAAGGATTTGGCCACAAACATGCATAATGTCATAAAGGATTTGGCCACAAACTTGCATATTATCATAAGAAATTTGGCCACAAATTTGCATATTATCATAACGGGATTTGACCTTACATAAACATGATATCATAAAGGGGTTGGTTTCATTTACATGCATAAGCTCCAAAGTCCAATTTATGCAACTATTTCACAAGTCAAAGTGGCTCTAAGTGTTCATGCTATCATACTACAAGTAAAGGTCCAATCTTGCATGGCAAACTAAATCCAATGCAACATGAATAGCATGGTTTAGTCACTAAAACATAACCCAAAGTCATATGTTCATGATAAAGGAGCAAACTAGGCTCGCATAGGTTATAGCATTCATGTTTAACCACATTTTATTCCATGCCATGATTAAACTACCGTTAACATCTCGAAGTAGCTAGAACTTACATAGCGTGGCTTAGCGAATTAGCATGAATCGTCTTGACGAAGAAAGGTGGCTCCTTTGAAGAAGAACCGTCATGAAACCGTCGTAGCAACGTTGATCTAGCCTCGATTTGGTGTAGCAAGCTTGCACCTTTCGATTCGGATCCGATTTGCATGCATAGTCTCTTGGAGTTGGAGATGGAGGCCATGATCACTTGGCATTTGTGCAGCACTTCGTGGCATGAGCGATTTGTGAGGTTTAGGGTAGGCTTAGGGGTCTTTTTATAGAGATTAGGAGTAGTTTAGGCCGGTAGATAAACCCTAGAATAGATCCAAGCCCTCAAAAATCGTCACAGCCTCCAAAACCGAGCCAAAACCAGAAGCAGGTGCACCAGGTCGCTGGTTCGACCGGGGGGGTCGACCCAGGGGTTGACACCCATGTCGACCCTCTGGAGGGGGGTCGACCCTAGGGTCGACACCCATGTCGACCCCCTGGAGGGGGGTCGACCCAGGGGTCGACACCCTGTGTGCCTGGCGGGAATTTTCCCGCCTTCTCTTCCTGGACTGAATTTCAAATCTGTTTTCGGATTTGAATTTTCGTGAAACTTCGTTGGGCCTTAACTGGGTCATACGGACTCCGATTTACGAAATTTCAGACTCTAATTCGCGTATTTTTCCGAGACGAACGCAATGGCGCAACCCGTTTATAATGATTCAGATTTTATAATTTAATTCTGCCTTGATTCTTGTCTTAACACGTTTGTTAAAATTCGGGTTGTTACATGTCGCTCAGGAACCTCGGACTCCGTTTCTGTGATGGATCTTGAAGAGGAATGATTATCCGACATTACTGTTTAGGCGAAGAAACATGAGAAATAAGATTAAAACTACCCATCCCCCTTTGTGTGTGTGCAAGTGCCGGTGTGTGTGCTTGTGCGTGCATTAAAGATAAGTACAAGGGTCAACAAAATCATCCAGAAATTGGTCGTTGTTCGGTTGATAGATTATGCATTTGTTCGATCCGGAATGTTCGTCTCATAGGCTCTAACCTAACTGTTCGTCGATTTGTTAGAGTTGCATCATATTATTTAGTCAGTGTGTGCATCAGATCGTCCGACAGTCGGATCGCAGGGCAGGATCGGATCGCGACATATGGACGGATCGTGGTGAAGGACTTGGTACGCGGAAGTGAATTAGATCATGGAAGGGCTTCGAATCGTGAAGCGCACCAATTCATCCAGAACGGATCGCAATGGTATCTTGGCGATCCGCATCGCCCCCCATCCTCCATGACCCGAAACTCCGGTATCTCCGCGATCCGACACTCGCGCCTAGTTCCCTACGACTCGTAGCCTTGCCGTTTCCGCGATCCGGTCCACTAGCCAAATCAACTTTCCAGTTCCGTATCCTCTCCCTTCGCCTCACCACCGCTTCGAACTCGGGCCTCGCCCACGAACCGACCTGGTCATTCCTTCCTTCTTCTTCCTCAACTCTCCTCTTCACCATTAAATCCATGGAGTCGCACCTGGCACGCTCGCGTTTACTATCATCGAATCTTACGAAATTCCGTTGTCTCCACTCTCTAAATCAGTGCGAACAAGCCAGAAACTAAAGAAAAGCTGTTTAATTACCTTGTTAAAGTTTGAGATTGGTTGGAAATTTGAAAATCAAAGTTAGGGTTTTCTCTCAGGAAAATTGGCGGTAGCTGCAAACAAAGAAAGAGGAAGAAAAGAATGAGGGTGAGGATCGATTTATATAGGCAAAAGGGCGACCGTTTGTCTCCCCTTTTTTGTCTTATTCGATCCGCAAAAATTGACGGGCCACGAACCAAAAGCCCACCACGTCACGAACCAAAAGCCCACCACGTCTCGAAGAGAAGCCCACCTCGTTCCGTAAAGAGGCTCAAGCGCTCACCAAAGGATGAGGCGAATGACTCACTAACAGACCGCGATTCGCGCTTGCGATCCGAATCGATAAATAACCGGCAGGAGTGAAAATTCAAAAAATGCACCTGATAGATTCGATGATGACGACTCTGAAAGATCCCAGAAAAGAATTGTCCAATAAACAAGGAGACTATTAAAGGTTTATCCGATATTTATAGCAAGTAAAGAAACAGCTTTCCGTAAAAGATATGGCCTTTCGGATAGACGCTACCACTGATTTGCATCTCTTTATGAAAAGACGTTTCTATAGTTTCGAAGCATGTTCCATCTTCGATAAAACATACTTCAAGGGGGAAAAATGTTGGCTAGCTTTTTGACCAAGCCACCCAGGTTCACTCACAAGAAGAAAGTTTGAAACTACGTTCCCTAAGTACATGAAGGAACGGATCGCACCAGAGGATCGCCCCTCGGAGGATCGCCCCTCATCGGATCGCATCAGAGAATCGCCCCCATTGTATCAGCGATACGACCACTTCTACGCGACTCGATCCATGCATACACTACTACCCAGCACAGACCGATCCGACCCCCTGATGCACAGCGAAGCCTGTGACCCGTTCAAGCACGAGCTAGTCTTCAGCGAGCCGAGACGCACGGATCCAGTGACACGTGTCCCCAACTGTCACTTTGACTGATTCTCCCCCTTTGCTCGATCCGATATTCAAGGGGATCGCGACACCTGTCCACAACGGCTAATTTGACTAATTCTTCGTAAGGCTGCGATACGATCCGATATTCTCGGGATTTGTGCCACGTGTGACCGCGATCCGCCTGACAAAATCATTTATAAATAGCCCAGAGCTTGGCATTTTTCTGGATCTTTTGGCAATACTGAGTACTGATTTCGCCATTATTGTCATACCACCATTTCTTATCAGTTTTATTTCGAGATTACTGAGAGAAATCATAATTGTAAAAGTGAGCTTGAGAGAAATCATTGATTGTATTAGCATTCAAAGTATAATCGATAACATATAAAGTGGACGTAGGCTCGTTAACGTCGAACCACTATAAATTCTGTGTGTTTTCTACTTTTTCTTCATTCTCCAGTTAAAATTCTTTAAGAATCAAAACGATTTGGGTGTTAGGTCCAAATTTTGATCTAACAGTTATTATCTCAGTTAAAAGCTTGGTTTACATCTCAGTTATGGGCTCGGTTATAGGATAAAAGCTAAAATATAAAATACAAAAAATAAATAAAATTTAAATAACTAATTTTGTTTATAAGGAAGATCATAACCTCAATTAAGACCTCAATTATAAATTCAATTACATGCTTGTTTAAGAGCTTAGTTATGGGTTAAGTTATGGGTTTAGTTTTGGCTCGGTTATGGGCTAAGTTAAAGGTTTGGTTATGACCTCAATTATGACTGTGATTATCAACTTGGTTATTATCTCAGTTATGCGCTAGGTTTAGATCTCGGTTATGGGCTTGGTTATTGGAACGGTTATGGAATAAAAGCTAAATTAGAAAATATAAAATATAACATAACGTATAACATGTAAAATATAAAATATAAATAAAATATAAGTAACTAATTTCAGTTACAAGCAAGATCTTAACCTCGATTAAGACCTCAGTTATAAATTCAATTACAAGCTTGTTTAAGAGCTCTGTTATGGGCTCGGTTATAGGATCAATTATGGGCACTACAACAAAATGGTCTTTTTATAGCGTTTGAAAAACGCTATTACAGCCTAATATAGCGTTTCAGAGAACGCCATGTAACGACATGCTATGTTAGGTCCTGTATTTTAAATAGCATAAACCAAAACGCTATGGAAAATGGATTTTATATAGCGTTTTTGTTGGCTATCAAACATAAACGCTATGCAATATACTATCAAGTATTTGCTTCTTATAGCGTTTATATGCAAGTTTTCATAGCGTTTTGTTTGTATTCTATAGCGTTTACAATGATATTTCTATAGCGTTTAATTAGTTATATTATAGCATTCCCAATGTATGTTTTATAGCATTTTTGAAACGCTATTACCCATATTATTAATTTATGTATATTATTTACCATCGTTCCAACTTTTTTCACACGCACACACATGTATATATACACACATACACACACACATATATATATATACACACACACACACACACATACACACCCTTCTAAACAATTGTCATCTGCATATAGATGAAACAAATTTCACAAACAAGAATTATATAAATTACTATATAATATTTTATGCATATCATTCAAACAACTTAATATATCATACATATTGTTTTATCAAGTTCTCCATGTTCACACATAATATGTCGTACATTTTTGTACCAACAAGTTACTTACGAAACAGAAAAACAATAGATCTAATCTTGCTCTGCTTCTGATATTTTCTTCTTAACATCAACAATAATGGCCCTGTTAATGTCAAACAAATAGTCAAGATGTTAGTAATTATGAATAGAAAACTGAGCTGAAAGATGAAAAAAGATACTAACAACAATAAGTAGGTAAGCAAATGCATGAATAGAAAACAACCAGGAAACATATAGTACATATCCGATCTAGAGTAAAACTGGGAAATGTGAATTATGAAAAGCGATACTCCTTGATGAGGTTGATAGTTTGAGCAAAATCTTCATTGTTTTCTCCTAAACAACAAATAGTGAGATTAAGCATCACTTTATTAAGATTGTTTATTCTGTTTTTAGACACTAGAAATTAATTTACAATTAGATAGTATATATTGATAAAATAACCTGCATGCGCACATATTGCAATGTAAATTGCAATAACGATCCCAAGTACAAGTTTATCAAGTGCACCCACCACAGTTCTGAACTCAACAACCCTACATTCACGATCCACTGCTTTGCACAAAAGGGGAAAATGGAGGACCTAAAAATATAAGACACAGTATTAAGACGAACACGACACCAAAAACAAATTCATATAAAAGAATAAAAAAAGTCAAAGATAGCTGCTCTATTAGTTTTTGATTTGCACAACTCAACACATACTGGTACAATTATAGGACACAAATACAAAAAATAATAAAAAATGTAACTATATTTGAAAAGATATTAAAACCGCTTTTCATACCTGGGAGCCACTGGTTTCAAGCAGCAAGTAACAACATATCAGGTTTGGAGCTACATATTAGGTTTTCACACCAAGCAACAACACACTCAAATCAAATAGGAGAATGTGTTACAGTCTCAAATGCAAATTATCTTAGTGTTGAATGTGCAAAAGTGGCAAAATCTGATAATGATGTTGGAATTAATCCATTAGTGCAAATTAACAATGGTTCATATATGAAGCTATGGTAATCTAAACATCAAATGGTAAGGAGAACAAGCCTTAAAATGAAAATATAGTATACATAATCATAATCAGTTGTAAATTTGCTAATGGATTAACTGTCATGGTCTTGACGGTTCAAAAGATGCTTATCTAGTTTTCTGCTATTTATCAAAGAACTAGCAAAACAAATAATAATTTTTGCCCAAAAGAAAAGGCACGTCCTACCTTATTCATAAGACTAAAATTGCTAGCACTACAAGTAATGTTCACTGATTAAAAAGTATAATGAATAAGTTAAGAAGTAAAAGGAATGAGACCCTGCTATTTGTATCTCACCTATATTAATCTAGTGAAAGCATTAGCCACATAAAATTTATCAGCAATGTCTGTATTTCATGAATTGCCAAGAGAGAAAAAAACAGGATACATAATGATCACATTTCACATGCCAAATTATTGCAGAGATGAAATATTGTCTACATGCATTATAAACTCAACCGTATTTGCAATGCCAAGAGCCTGTTTAAAAGTTCGACCCGAGAAGTGAACTATAGTTATATTGTGATACAAATAATTTAACCATATTTGATGAATATAATAAGTATCCAATGCTAAAAATGTAGTGCTTTCACTGAATTATATATGGTCAACAGAGAAAACTTGTGCATGTACGTGGGAAGAGAAATTACTGGTTTGTCATCAAGTTACTCACAACCATAAAATACCTATTATGATCCATGAAATATATGTTGATATAATCCATGATATATATGCTCAGCATGTAACTTTTTGCGACTTCTAATGGGTCTTATTTCATTAGTTGTTTTTCTAATTCCAATACAGTTAACTCTGCCTGTCTTAGCATCTTTGATATGTCTCTTATATAATATCTGAGTCAGTTCGATGTGTAATACCTAAGACAGATTTTAATATGCAGCTATATTATGATTTTGTAACATTAATAATTCATAACGCAGTGGATTTGGAATAATGCTACCCGTAAGATATTTTTTCAGAATTATCATGAAATTAATAGACAAGCAATTGCTTCAGAAAACAGATTCTAGAAGAAGGAAAAGAATTTAACATATAGTGTGAAATAATGTTTTTGGGGAAATATGCTTCTTATTACATGGCACCAACTCCATTTTTAAAACATAATTCATACCAACTAAAATAATTAGGAAAGTGTGGTTCTAGAAGAATATAATGAACCTGAAGATGCAATTTTGTAGTTAATGTTAGCCAGCCATTCTTAATCCAACATTAGAATGTTCAGTACTCTCTTTATTTCCATTCTCCCTTGCATTCTATAAAGCGACTCCAGTTTGTCTCTACACTTTTTCCTGTAGACAACATCAAGCATAATAAGAAAAGAATAAAGATGCCTGAAGTTCCATCAACTATGTGGTGCCCGACAGCTCAGCAGCTAATGGTGCCAGATGAGCTGTATAGAAGTGGAGTTAAAACTCCAAATGCATCGCAAATATAGCAGATAACTGCATATTTGTCTTCCTTCGGAAAGACTGAAGGCAAAATGTCTACTATTGGTTTCATAATCACAAAGCAAGGGAGAGGCAAAAGCTTAGGAGGCTTAGCATGCTGCGGTAACGGTTGTGAAACAACTACTACAGTCAGTTTGACTTCTTTGATGAAGCTTCTCAAAGCAGTTGTGCTTGCTTTCTTTTTTAGCTATCCAACATATAATGGTGGTGGGTTATGCATTTTACGTTGATTGTAATGAGAACAAGCTTGTATTCTGATTTATGAAGGAGATACCAGGTTTTTATTAAGAAATATCTTAACTAGTTAACAGTGCTTGTTGCTTGAATTTCATTCTATTTTGTGTGTTTAAGGCTTTCAGCATCTTTCTGTTTTCTAATATTATTTTTGAAGTTCTCAGTTTTTTAAGTGCAACTTACGTTTAAGTCTGCATATCTAAATTAACCAAATAATCTGCCTATAAATTGTTTAAACAAAATTTATCTACCTTTGTTAATTTTTCAAATAAATAATACAGATAAACAATATTTAGTACTTTCCGAAATATTCTCAAAATTTAAAAGTATGTCGTGTATTGTGTTATTTATTTCATGTAGGTCAGCACACTTTTTAACAGCTGGATGCCCATTTTAAATGCATATTTTTCTGTTTATTTGTTGCTGAAATGCCAATTACTTCTAAGAAATTTCAATTAATGCAACCTGCCAAATTTACAGCACACGTTTTAAGAACTTTCATCTGAGTTGAGTAGCCAATATTTTCAATTAATGTAACATGCCAATGAAATGGATGGAATTGTAAAATTTAGTTTATGTGACTTTATATTTTTCTCCAAACATGGCTCTACACTGCTACTTCAATATAAGGGAAGTATTACTATGTTAGGCATAAAATTACCAAATTTACTATAATTTATCATGTTAATTATTTTGACTCGTAATGAATGATTTTGATTTATTTAATACAAAATACAAACCAAGAATTGAGTTCTGGTACTTTAGTGTCAATATAATGCCTTTAAAGCAGTTCTGAGTGCATAAAATTTTGAAAAGCGGATTTGAATACCACTGTTGTTATGAAAACAACTTTTATATAATAGTAAGAGACGATAGTACTAATTTGTGGTCTTAAGCAATTACGTAACAAAAAATAGTCAATCTGACCAATCTTTATTTTAGCCCACGTAAATGTTCAATTACATGTTTTGCAGAAATCAAAACTATTTTTTTTTTTCATTTTGAAAATGTTTAAATAGTAACTTCCTAATCATTCACATGTTGCATGAGTTACTCAGATATCCATGTTTGAAATTTTTTCTATAAAAGCAAATCAGAAATATGCATCATTATTTCTTAATACAAAATATACATGTTGCATGGTTGATGATAATTCATGCAGCACATGCAACCAAAATTTATTCAATTTTATAATTTGTCATAGAGCAGATGTGCATTAAATTTCAGTTATAACTCATTTATTATTTTACAATACAAAACTGTACAAATTGAACCCCAAAATAAAGTTATCTTGTATAAAATATAAAAGACTATGCAACATGAGCTTTTATTATGGCTATCCCACCCGTTTTCATTGAGTAAATCCTCCTGTTATTGCTTGACTGGATTAATTTTATGTTACATCCTTTTTTCCATGATTTATTTACACCACTTAATTTAAATTGACAGTGAAGCATCAAACAAGTATATATGAATATGAATAATGTAGTTTATAACAAAACAAGATCAATCAAGTACATCCTCAAATATATTAACAGAAGGTCATTATCGTGCAGACAACATGCAATTGTTTTCAAAACTAATAAATTTCACGCAAGCCAAGCTATTCTTTAAAAATATGTGGTATACGGTTGAAACAAGAAAAGGGTAAGTTTATAGGTTGAACTTGATAGTTATGTGTATGCCCTATTTTGTTCGTCATATATTATGTCTTGCGAAACTAAATAATTTCCATAAGTTGTGCTAAGCATATTTCAAGTAGAAAATTATAGATTATTAAAGAAAATAACAATTACTTGCTACCCTTTCTCTTTCCAAATAAAAAGAAAAGAAAAAGAATAAAAGTAGCTAGCGACGAAATTAAAAAAAGCATAAAAGCAATCTGCATGCACCTTACATAAGTTAAAGAGGAATCATTACCAATCTGAATGATGAAATGCAGGAGATAAGAAGCCTCAACCTCCACTGTCATCAATTTTCATTGCTAACGGCCACATGCTCATTTCAGGCCTCCAAATGCTACTCTTGGATGATTTTCTACAAAGACGTTATAATAGTGAGAGAATAACATCAAGCATACCTTATTACTCAATATTCAGTATATACCTTAATTGCTAGGTCATGCCACACGAGGCTCAGCAGTGTTCTTTTGCCTGTTTCTATACCATATCTTGTTGTTCCACACAATTGATTGTCCTGCAACAGCCTCTGACAACTATCATTCAACCGACAACTTCATTTGCCATGCTCGCCCTACCCTTACTTTCGCTTTTATCGTCTTGGTGCTGCTATCATGCATCCATGCCTAGTTTCTTTTGCGTTTAAGGTTCATGCATCCTTAGCCAAATTTTGCTAATATTCTTGCAATGACTACTCTTTTACCTAAAGGGGCGGTCCGGTTTGCTTGCTCCTCACATGCTAGCTCCTTCTTGCTTCTATTTCAAACAAATCATACGAGCACACAGCCTCTTCCACATCTGTAGCACATATATGCAACAGCTTTAACATTGTGTTCCCTTTTTTGCATAACATAAATATATAAAAATTTCATGTGTTCCTCTATAGATGATCAGCTAGTGAAGATTTTTCCAGTCCTAACTAACTTTGTAATGTCTCCCACCACACTTTTAGGTAGTTTTTATTTATTAATTACACAAAATTATGAATGCTCTCCCTAATTAGAAGATCAATACTTCAGAAAAATAAAAACAAAGGATGTAGTTAAGAAGAAGAAAGTGTAAGAAATTTTCTTTTTCAAACTTTAAAAAAATCAACAGTATTAAAAAGAGGTATAGAAAACTACAGACTTAATTAAAAGATGGAAAAACTGACATACAATGTAAACAGTGTATTAAAAAACGCGAGTGAGGCACGCCTCGAGGCGAGGCGGTGCCCAAAACGCCTTCAGGTATGCTTCAAAAAGCGTTTTCCCTCTGAGGCTTACGCCTCTGTTGCTTGAGGCGTGGAAATCTCTAAAAACGCACGCCTCAGAGCCTCAACTATCTGAGGCGTGTGTTTATATAAAAAAAAACCTACTGGAATATTAAATTGGAAGAGGATTCGAAATCGATTCCTGGTATGGAATCGAACTCGTTTCCTTAACTGGAATCGAGTTCGATTCCATACCAGGAATCGAAATCGATTCCTGTTATCGAATTTGAAAGAGGCTTTTTTTTTGTCTGCTTCTTTTAAAACCTGTTGTGCTGTGTTTTTTAAGTTCTGTCTTTTTTTTGGTCTGTCTTTATTTTTTTAAGCTTGTGCACTGTTCTTGAGCTATTTTAATTATGTCTTAATGTCCAGACTCGTTAAAAAATGAGCAAGCGGGATATGTGTTGCGCTTTTTTTTTCTTGAAAGGCTTACACCTCAACGCGTCGAGGCTTACGCATCGCCTCACGGACCCGAAAATGCCTCGCGTACGCCTTTTGCTTTTAAAACATTGAATGTAAACCACCTAAAGAAACATATACCATTGAACACGAAAGTCCAATATCCATTATTAGTTTTTACTTAATAAAACTTATGTTAATATCAGGTGTAGTCTATAAAGATCAAGAGAACAAGGTTTTCATGAAGCAAAAAATAGATCAATCCCAACCCTTTTTACAACTTCCAAATATGCTATAATCCTATCGAATTAAATTGAACTTTGAGTTTTTTTTTTCTCTCACTAAAACTAACCTGGCAACAGCTATAAAATGAAATCATTTTTTTTAAGTTAACTAAATACATTACATTGATTTAAAAAAAAAAAACATAAATATCATTAGATATATCTGGACCTGGTAATAATTTGGGTGCAAAAATAGTAAGCTGCATTCCAAGTTGCCCAATCTATCATAATGTAAAGAAACGCAAAATTTGTTTTGAAAATGAGTTGCTTGCATTTGATTGTAGCCAATCTGATGTCTCTGTTGCAATAAAGTATTAGCATATTCCTCCTCATCGCAATTTGCTTAGTAATATTCTAATCATGGTGTGCATTATCTCCCAGGTAGACTATTATCTTCTTTGGCAATGAAACGATCACAATATTTGTGAGAGTAAAAAACTTTAGTCACAGTTCTAGATGTAAAGAGGGATAATGGTTCAATATTATGCAACTTAATTTAATTGTGCAACTAATTTTTTTTAAAACTGGTGTCGCATTATGCAATTCATTTGAAAATTGGCATTAAAATGTATTTACAACACTTTCGAAAAAAATCGGATGGACAACATGCAGATGCATATGTTTTCCTACTTAAACCAACACAAGCCTCTAATTCTTTTTTATAACACAATAGCTGCTCATAAAGTAAACACACCTACACGAGGCCATACCTCAACACATGCAGGTGCAACAATTTAATTCCACATGCACTTTATCCTTTTACACGTTAACACTTACTATACATATCTAAAGTCCTCAGCATCTACAGGCCCTAACAAACAATCAACTCTAGCATTTGAACAGTCTATGATGATTTGTAGGTTTAGATTGCAGTTCATAAAAATTGAACTGAACATGCACTGGGTAAGAAAAAACCTATAGAACAATTCTATGAAAGTATAGAGTATTTATGTAAAGTCTAATTGCAAAAGATGAACAATCAGCTCTTTGAAAAAAAATGTTTTTTCTAGCTTTTTTTTTTTACTGTACATCAGCGATTATTTTCTAAACACGAGTATAGGATTAACTCGTAAACAATCATCAACAAAAATAAAAATCAATAGAAAGATGAATCAATCTGAAACACAATGAAACATGTGATTTGGAAAGTTGCGATAGATTTAACACGCAATCGAAGGAAAAACAACACGTTTAAGAAAATACCTAGAATAGCGAAGAACGAGATTGCGGTTCGGCCATTGGGATCGATAATCGAAGATGAGGAAGGAGGGCTATCTACTGGAGTTGCGAAACTAGGATTTGACCCATTGTGATTTGGCGTGAAATCAGTGTTTCAGTGAATAAAAGTGAAGGCAGTGGAGTTGTGTTGACAAAGATCTAGGGCATGAAAGTCGTGAGCTTCAAAAGGGGAAAAGGAAAATCGGTGGGAAATGAAATTTCAGGAGGCGGACCCGAAATAAGAAATGAAAAGTACCCGTACTCCCTAGTGTAGCGTTTATGTTAAATTTAATACTAATTTACACCTATACGTGCAACGTATAGCGTTCAGTATGTGTGAGTTTTTTTAGTCTTTTCGGATCTAATGGTGAAACGCTATGAGTAAGTGCTATTAAAATCCTAATATGTTGTAGTGGGGTTTGGTTTTGGCTCGGTTATGTGCTCGGTTATGAGCTTGGTTATGAGATAGGTTAAAGGTTTGGTTATGACCTTAATTATGACAGTGGTTATGAGCTCGGTTATTACCTCAGTTATCAGCTAGGTTTATATCTCGGTTATGGGATAAAAGCAAAATTATAAAATATAAAATAAAAATAACTAATTTCGGTTATAAGGTAGATCTTAACCTCGACTAAGACCTTAGTATTAAATTCAATTACAATATTGCTTAAGAGCTCGGTTATGGGATAAGTTATGAGTTTAGCTTTGGCTCAGTTATGGTCTTGGTTATGGGCTAGGTTAAAGGCTTGGTTATGACCTCAATTATGACCGTGGTTATAAGCTCGGTTATTGTCTTAGTTATGAACTAGGTTTAGATCTTGGTTATGGGCTATGTTATGAGCTTGGTTATTGGACCGGTTATGTAATAAAAGCTAAATTAGAAAATATAAAATATGAATAAAATACAAATAACTAATTTCGGTTACAAGCTAGATCATAACCTCGATTAAGAGATAACTTATAAATTCAATTACAAGCTTATTTAAGAGCTAATATGAAATATAAAATGTGAATAACATATAAATAACTAATTTTGGTTACAAGCTACATCAGAACCTTGATTAAGAGCTCAATTATAAATTAAAAGATAGTTTAAGAGCTCGGTTATTACCTCGGTTTTGAGCTAGGTTTAGATCTCGGTTATGTGTTCGGTTATTGGATCGGTTACGGAATAAAGGCTAAATTAGAAAATATAATATATGAACCGAGTAGGGATTAATTAACGATTCTACACCTAGTGGGGATTAATTAACCAAGCGGGTACTTATGACACATAAAAAACATCCGGATGAAAGGCCTAATCGGGTACATATGACACTTAAAAGGCATCTAAGTGCAAGGCCTAATCGGGTAGCCATGACACATAAAAGACATCCAGGCGCAAGGCCTAATCAGGTACTTCGTGAATGATCGATTTTACATCCAGTAGGGATTAATTAACCGAGCGAATACCTATGACACGTTAAACACATTCGGACACAAGGCCTAATCGGCTACTTATGACACGCAAAAGACATCTGAACGGAAGGCTTAATCGGGTACTTCATCAACGATTCTACACCCAATAGGGATTAATTAATCGAGCGGGTACCTATGACATGTAAAAGACGTTCGAACGCAAAGCCTAATCAGGCACCTATGACATGTAAAAGACATCCGGACACAAGGCCTAATCGAGTACCTATGAAATGTAAAAGACATCTGAATGCAAGTCCTAATTAGGTACTTCATCAATGATTCTACACCTAATATTGATTAATTAATTAACCGAGCGGGTACCTATGACACGTTAAACACATTCAGACGCAAGGCCTAATCGAGTAATTATGACATGTAAAAGACATCCGAACGCAAGGCCCAATCCGGATGCAAGGCCTAATCGGGTATTATGACACATAAAAGACATCCGAACGCAAGGTCTAATTGGTTACCTATGACATGTAAAAGACATCCAGACGCAAGGCCTAATCGGGTACTTCATCAACAATGCTACACCTAGTAGGGATCAGTTAACCAAGCGGGTACCTATGACACGTAAAAGGCATTCGGACGCAATGCCTAATCGGGTACCTATGACACATAAAAGATATATGGATGTAAGGCCTAATTGTGTACTTCATCAATAATTCTACACCCAGTAGGGATTAATTAACCGAGCGAGAACCTATGACATGTTAAACACATTCAGACGCAAGGCCTAATTGGGTGCCTATGACATGTAAAAGACATCCGGACGCAAGGCCTAATCGGGTACTTCATCAACAATACTACACCCAGTAGGGATTAATTAATCAACCGGGTACCTATGATACATTAAAAACATCCGGACACAAGGTCTAATTGACGCGTAAAAGACATCCGAACGCAAGGCCTACTCAGGTACTTCATCAATGATCCTACACCCAGTGGGGATTAATTAAACCGAGCGGGTACCTATGACATGTTAAACACATTCAGATGCAAGGCCTAATCGGGTACTTCATCAATAATACGACACCCAGTAGGGATTAATTAACCTAGCGGGTACCTATGACACGTAAAAGACATCCGTACACAAGGCCTAATTGGATACCTATGACATGTGAAAGACATCCGGACATAAGGCCTAATCCGGATGCAAGGACTAATCGGGTACCTATGACACGTATAAGGCATCCGGACGCAAGGCCTAACTAAGTACCTATGACACGTAAAATACATCCGGATGCAAGGCCTAACCGGGTACTTCATCAACAATACTGCACCCTGTAAGGATTAACTAACCGAGGGGGTACCTATGACACGTAAAAGACATTTGGATGCAAGGCCTAATTGAGCACCTATGACATGTAAAAGAAATCCGGACGTAGGGCCTAATCGGGTACTTCATCAACGATTCTACACCAAGTAGGGACTAATTAACCAAGCGCGTGATTATGACACGTAAAAGACATCCAGACGCAAGGCCTAATCGGTTACCTATGACACATAAAAGACATCCAGGCACAAGTCTTAACGGATACTTCATCAACAATACTGCACCCAGTAGGGATTAATTAATCGAGCAGGTACCTATGACACATAAAAACATACGGACGCAAGGCCTAATCGGGTACTTATGACACGTAAAAGAAATTCAGACGCATGGCCTAATATGGTTATGACCTCAATTAAAGGTTTGGTTATGACATCAATTATGACCATGGTTATAAGCTCGATTATTACCTCAGTTACGAGACAGGTTTAGTTCTCGATTATAGGCTCGGCTAATGGATCGGTTATGGAATAAAGGCTATATTAGAAAATGTAAAATATAAAATATGAATCAAGTAGGGATAAATTAATGATCCTACACCTAGAAGGGATTAATTAATCGAGCGGGTACTTATAACACGTAAAATACATCAGGATGCAAGGACTAACAGTGTACCTATGACACGTAAAAGACATCTAAGTGCAAGGCCTAATTGGGTACCCATGACACGTAAAAAACATCCAGACGGAAGGCCTAATCGGGTACTTCATCAACGATTCTACACCTAGTAGGGATTAATTAACCGAGCGGGTACCTATGACACGTTAAACACATTCGGACGCAAGGCCTAATCGGGTACTTATGACACGTAAAATATATCCAAACGCAAGGCCTAATCGGGTACTTCATCAATGATTCCACACCCGGCAGGGATTGATGAACGATTAGGGATAAATTATCGAATAATATAAAATATAAAGTATAAAATATAAAATACGAACCGAGTAGGTACAAATTTGTGATTCTGCACCCAAATAGGGATTAATTAACCGAGCAGATACTTACGACACGTAAAAGACATCCGGATGCAAGGCTTGATCGGGTACCTTTGACACGTAAAAGACATACAAGTGGAAGGCCTAATTGGGTACCCATGAAACATAAAAGACATCAAGATGCAAGACCTAATCAAGTACTTTAATGATTCTGAACCCATTAGGGATTAATTAACCAAGCGGGTACCTATGACATGTAAAAGACATCCAGACGCAAGGCCTAATTAGATACTTCATCAACAGTAATACACCCGGTAGGTATTAATTAATTGAGCGGGTGCTTATGAAACGTAAAAGACATCCGAACGCAAGGCCTAATCGGGTACCTATGACACGTAAATGACATTGGACGCAAGGCCTAATAGGACTATGACATCAGTTAAAGGTTTGGTTATGACATAAATTATGACCTTGGTTTTAAGCTCGGTTATTACCTCAGTTATAAGCTAGGTTTAGATATCGGTTATTGGCTCCGTTATGGAATAAAGGCTAAATTAGATTATATAAAATGTAAAATATAAAATATGAACCGAGTAGGGATAAATTAACTATTCTATATCCAATAGGGATTAATTAACCGAGTGGGTACTTATGACACATAAAAGACATCTAGATGCAAGGCCTAATTAGGTACTTATGTCACGTAAAAGACATCCGAGTGCAGGGCCTAATCGGGTACCCATGACAAGTAAAAGACATCCAAATGCAAGGCCTAATCGGGTACTTCATCAACGATTCTACACCCAGTAGGGATTAATTAACCGAGCGGGTACCTATGACACGTAAATGACATTCGGACGCAAGGCCTAATCGGGTACCTATGACATGTAAAAGATATCCGGACACAAGACCTAATCAGGTACTTCATCAATGATTCTACACCCAATAGGGATTAATTAGCGATTAAGGATAAATTAACGATTAGTATAAAATATAAAAGTATAAATATAAAGTATAAAATATGAAATATGAACCGAGTAGGGATAAATTAATGATTCTACACCCAGTAGGGATTAATTAACCGAGTGGGTACTTATGACACGTAAAAGACATTCGGATGCAAGGCCTAATCGGGTACCTATGACACGTAAAAGACATCCAAGTGCAAGGTCTAATGGGGTAACCACGACACGTAAAAGACATCCAGACACAAGGCCTAATTGGGTACTTCATCAACGATTCTACACCCAATAGGGATTAATTAACCAAGCGGGTACCTATGACACATTAAACACATCCAGATGCAAGGCCTAGTCGGATACTTATGACAGGTAAAAGACATCCGGACGCAAGGCCTGATCGGGTACCTATGACATGCTAAAGACATGTGGACGCAAGGCCTAATCGGATACTTCATCATCAATACTACACCCAGTGGGGATTAATTAATCGAGCGAGTATCTATGACACGTAAAAGGCATCCAGACGCAAGGACTAATCAGATTCTTATGACACATAAAAGACATCCGGACGCAAGGCCTAATTGGGCTATGACCTCAGTTAAAGGTTTGTTTACGACATCAGTTATGACCTTGATTTTGAGCTCGGTTATTACCTCAGTTATGTGCTAAGTTTAATCTCGGTTATAGGCTCCGTTATTGGATCAGTTATGGAATAAAGGTAAAATTAGAATATATAAAATATAAAATATGAAACGAGTAGGGATTAATTACCGATTCTACACCCAGTAGGGATTAATTAACCGAGAGGGTACTTATGAAAAGTAAAATACATCCTATTGCAACGCCTAATCGGGTACCTATGGCATGTAAAAGACATCCAAGTGCAAGGCCTAATCGGGTAACCATGACACGTAAAAGAAGTCTAGACGCAAAGCCTAATCGGGTACTTCATCAACGATTCTACACCCATTGGGATTTATTAACTGAGTGAATGCCTATGACACGTTAAACACATTTGGATGCAAGGCCTAATTTGTAATGACCCGCATTTTTAGCAGTCGAATAATTTATTTATTTAATTATTAATTATCGACTTAACGATATCGATAACTAAAATTAAATAATATTTATACTTAATTAATATAAATAATAGAAAAAAAAATATTTTCGGAATAATCGGAAATAACAGAATTCATGATATGGTGTGAATTGGACAATATAAAATATATAATTTAGTTTATATTGATATATTGATGAATATATTATTTGAACAAAGTTTGAACGTATAATATATATTATAATTAAAATCGAGTTCGAAATGGCGCAGCAGTTCGTGATTTGGCGATTTGAACTTCAATTGGAAATACAGGATCCATTATAAGTCGGATTTCTGTGAAATAAGAAACGTGTGGAGCTGGTGGAGTATATTTTTCTAATGGAAGAGAAAAATCAGGATTTCGTCATGTAGATTTTGATTTATGTCCAAATCAAATTTTAGAAAAGTCGTTGTGGAATTCCTTTATAATTTATAAAGGAATTATTTATATTTATAAAAGGAATTTCATTATAAATCGAATATCGATTTAATAAGGATTGAAATATCGAGTTAGAAATTCATATAGAAATATTCTGAAGCTGTACAGTATTCAATGTGAATATATACGATAATATTTATTTATAAATATTTAATTTAATTTATTTTAAATATATTTATATATTTAAAAGAGTTATTTAGAGCTTTAAAAATAGCCATTTTTTCAAACGACCTCAGAATTCGACGAAACTAATTTTGCTGGATCCGCAATATTAAATTATTGCTAGATTTCAATTTCCGTGATTTTTGAAGTCAGTATGTGACAGTACGAGATTTTAATGTGAAAAACTGTCGATATGTGGACAGTTAAAAATACGCTATGTGAGCAAACGGAGTCGGAATTCGACGAAACCAGATTTGTTAGGTTCGTAATGTCGAACTCTAGCTACCTGTCTAGTTTCGTGATTTTTGGGTATTGTGTGTGATCGCACAAATTTTTAGAAAGCAAAAATAAATAAAAATAAAATATCTAAATAAAATGTGTGAACATTTAAGGTGCCACGTCCTTCATTTTTCAGCCACACAAATTTTTATCACCGATATATAAGCTCGTTAGAGCTGCCAGTTCATTCTCTTTTCAAAAATCAAAACGTGAGAAAGATCCTCTTCAAAAAAATCAAAGAGAAAATCAAATAAATTTTCTAAATTCCTGAAACCAGTTGTGGTGAGTTTAACTTGAGTTGCTCTTCACTCCAGCGCATGTATTTTGAGGTGCGATTCTGGTTTTGGGTATTGGGCGTTTCCAGCAAGAACTAGGGTTGAGGTATGATCCAAATACGAAGGGATTGAGCTCGTTTGAAGTTGTTATTTGGGTTCAGGATGTGAAGGAGTTTTGATTGTGGTAGTCTTGAGGGATTCGATGGGCTTTCGTATCGAAACTTGCACTGACGAGTATAACGACGTGACAGAGGAGATGAACTCGAGTTCTATGTTTTGGGTATGGTTTGGAAGAGGAGTTCGAGAGAAGTGGTTTGGTGGTGATGGTTTTGAAATTCATGAAGTAAAGGACGAGATGTTGGTGAGAGAAGCAATTCGAAAATGGTAGTGTTGGTTCCCAGAGATCAAATTTTTAAGTTTAGGGAAGAAAATCAACGGCGGGTCTGGTAGTGGAAAATGGTTTTGGGCCTTAGGAGAAAGGTTAAGCCCATTAGTTAAAATGAAATTGCATTAACTATTTAATTTAAAGAATACATTAACCTGTTAATCTTATAACTTTATCATACGGTGTCAGAATCACGAACGGTTTGATCCGTTGGGATCGTATGGATGAGAGCTCCACAATGGAACTGACAGGAAGTGGATTTGAGCTCGTTTGAATTTATGGTGAAATAAATTGTTTGATTCAAATCAAACAACAGTTTATCGTTCTTTAACGATGAACTTCCAAAGTGAGTAAAACTCACCAACTCTGAACAGTTATATTTTTATAACGTATTTTTAGAACTGTTAATCATCTGTTGATTGTTGTGTGTTAACTGTTTGGTTGAATTGCTTGTGTATTGGTTGAAATTGTAGATAACAATATATATATATATAAATCGTTAATCGAATATTGATTATGTTTATAAGAATATTTTATATTCGTGATATTTGTGTTGTTTAACATCTGTGATGCAGGGAAACAGGTTGGAGGGGTCCAACTGGACTCCTCAATATTTATAATACTGTTCTGTTCATATATTGTGTTATATGATGTGATATGAAATCTGTTGATGATTTTATATGTTTGAGTGATACCGATCATTGTTATATGGTACGTTAAATACCGTGAAAAATACTGAGATGTAAAAAGGGGATTTTCAAAGTATATTTTGAAAATAAATTATTTATATAAAATCAATGGATTTTATATAAAAGGAAAAAGGATTTTATATAAGGAAATAATTATAAAATCAAAAGAGTTAAAAAGGAATATATTTGTAAAACAAATATAAAGGAAATTATTTGGAAAACAAATATAAAGGGAATATATTTGTAAAACAAATACAAAGGAAGATATTTGTGAAACAAATACAAAGGAAGATATTTGCAAAACAAATAGAAAGAGAAATATTTGTAAAACATTTACAAATAGAATTTAAAAGGAAATATTTGTAAAACATTTACAAATAGATTAAATGGAAATATTTATTTATAGGAAATAAATAGAATGTTATAAATGAGATATTTATTTGTTAAATAAATAGAAAAGATAAAAATAAATATTTATTTGTTAAATAAATAGAATTGAAAAGGGAATAGTTATTTGTTAAGTAAACAAATAGAAAAAGAATAATTCAAAGGAGATAATCCAAAGGAGATAATTCAAAGGAGATAATTCAAAAGGAAATGATTCAAAGGAGATAATTCAAAAGAGTAAATCGAAAGGAGTTAACCGAATAATAGCTATTCGGTTAGAGTTAATCAGTTAGAGTTAACCAGTCAGAGTTAATCAATTAGAGTTAACCAGTTTGAGTTAGAGTTAACCAGTTAGAGTTATTCAAATGGAGTAAATCAAGTAGAGTTATCGAATGTAGTTTATTCGAGAAGAGTAACCGAATATAGTTTATTCGAGAAGAGTAATCGAATGTAGTTTATTCGAAGAGAAGAGTTATCGAAATAATGTATTCGAAGAGGAGTTATCGAATATAATGTATTCGAAGAGGAGTTATCGAATATTGGTTATTCGAAGTGAGTTAATCGAATATTGGCTATTCGAAGTGAGTTAATCGAATATTGGTTATTCGAAGTGAGTTAATCGAATATTGGTTATTCGAAAAGAGTTATCGAATCTAGTTATTCGAAAGGAGTAAATCAAATATAGTTTATTCAAATAGAAATAAAGGAGTAAATCGAATATAGTTTATTCGAATAGAATGAAAGGAGTTATCGAATCTAGTTATTCGAAAGGAGTAAATCGAATATAGTTTATTCGAATAGAATGAAAGGAGTTATCGAATCTAGTTATTCGAAAGGAGTTAATCGAATATAGTTTATTCGAATAGAATTAAAGGAGTTATCGAATATGGTTTATTCGAAAGGAGTTAAGTGAAAAGAGTTAATCAAATAGAGTTAATCGATTAGAGTTAAATCAAAAAGAGTTAATCCAATAGAGTTAATTGATAAGAGTTAATTGAATAGAGTAAATCGAATTTAGTTTATTCGAAGAAAATTTTTCGAATCTAGTTATTCGTAAGAGAGATTATCGAATATAGTCATTCGAAGGGAGGAGTTATTGAATAGATATTTATTCGAAAGAGAGTTACGTAAGGAAGTTTGTTAAAGGTTTAAAAGATAACCTTTGACTATTTCGAAGTTAAAACGTTGTTCAGTTAAGGTCTGAGAGGTAATTATACCCCAACTTGATTGACTTCCTTCTTAACTAAGGAATGGTAAGGTTTGATAGTAAATGATGGTTAAGTGAATTTAGTAAATGGTTTGAGTTGGCATGTCGATGTTTGAATTAAACATCAGTTTAAATCCAGTAAAGGAGTTTTGGAATGTTTTCCAAATAAGAATCAGAAATGTTTCTGATAAAAGAAAATAAGAATTTAGAATATATGGAAACATGAGGTAAGTAAATTAATGAACTAAAGAGATAAATGTTAAATGGTGATTGATCGATATAATTTCCATCTGGAAATAATATCGTTGTTTGCACACCTATTTTTCTTTGATAGTTAACTCACCGACTATAGAAGTTTTTGACCATTTTAACGTTGTTAATATGGAGAGACCGGTTGGATTATTATCCGAAGAACCACTCTGTATTGGCATAAGCGTTGCAAATCATATATGCCAAAGATAATTTAAGACGGAGTAAAGTGCAAGGGCTGTTGTATAAATCTTAGGTAAAGATTGCCTAAGATGGTTGTACTGAATAGTGCCTTCGGTTTGTCCAGTCCCAGGACGACCTGTATGGAAGAATGTCTGACATAGTATATTTAATAGATCGCGTAAGTTGATCTCTTCAAACGTATTTACGTTTGGTGGCGGAGGAATTCGTTTCTCTTAGCTGTATACCCGTGGTATTTTTGGGGAAATCAATTTGTGGTTTGGCAGGTATGACGATGTGACATTCAAAGTGAATAAATGTGTGTTCTGTCAGAGATAAGCGTGGCCTCTAGCCTCACAACCGGGAAATGACAAAAATCGGACAGGCAACATGGCTATGTAGGTCGCACCTATTTGGGTGTATAATCGCCTGATCTAGAGTTTCGTTTACTTCTAAAAATCTATTGTCGATGTTGTCCCATTTGGGAAACAGTTGCTGATCCCAATTGTTAGTGATATACATTCGATACACTCAAGCGAAATGAATGGTCGGTCATGTATGGTCGGGTTGCAAGATGTTCTTGTTGAACCCAGTGTATTCCTCTCTAGAGGTACACTAGCGAAAGGTGGTTCCATACCTTGTCATAGTTGGAAATCCATTACCCAATATGTGCTTGCGGTTTTGATTGTATACTATATATGTAGAACGTGAGATGAAAGCATTTCTGCTTGTTATGGATTCTCATAAGGGAAAAACCCGTTCCGTTATACAGCGTAGTCTTATGAGATATCGTTTACTTGTTCAAACTGTTTTTAACTGTTTTACTCATACCAGTCCCATGACTGACCCGGAGTTTTTTTTTTTGTTTCTCTAAACTTTTGGATGCCCAATTTCGTACGGGCAGTCAAGTAGTCGGGATTTACAGATACTTGAAGAGCTGGAGCAGGAGGCTTCGGAATTATATAGCTATGGTTATTTTTCGCTATGTTGTAAGTGCTGTACTTTGGAAATGATATGTATATTCAAGTACAGATTTATATTTCAAAGTTATGTTATATATTATATGTTATTCGTTCCGCTGTGAGGTTCATGCTACTCTGATGTTGTGTTCTTCTTCTTCTTCTATTCTAAGTTTCTATCTTATCTATTCTCACCCTCTAATTTCTTTCATTAACTACCGGTATTTTCGATCCTTGGATGTTCGGTATGTGTTGTATATCGGATAACCAAGATCGACCTTTTCTGGGTCATTACATAATTGGTTACTTCATCAATGATTCTATACCTCATATGAATTAATTAACTGAAGGGGTACCTATAACACGTAAAAGACGTTCGGACACAAAGCCTAATCGGGTACCTATGACACGTAAAAGACATCCGGAAGCAAGACCTAATCGGGTACTTCATCAACGATTCTACACCCGGTAGGGATTAATTAACCGAGTGGCTACCTATGACGCGTAAAAGACATCAGGACGTAAGGCATGATTGAGTACCTATGACATGTAAACGTCATCCGAATGCAAGGCCTAATTGGGTAATTCATCAACGATTCTACACCCAATAAAGATTAATTAACCGAGCGATGCCCATGACAAGTTAAACACATTCGGACGCAAGGCCTAATCGGGTACTTCATCAACGATTCCACACCTAGTAGGGGTAAATTAACCGACCGGGTACCTATGACACGTTAAAGACATTCAGACGCAAGACCTAATCAGGTACCTATGACACGTTAAAGGCATTTTAACGCAATGCCTAATCGAGTACCAAGGACACATAAAAGATATTCAGACACAAGGCCTAATCGGGTACCGCCATAATTAGAAAATATAAAATATAACCTAGATTACGAACAAGGTTATGAGCTCGATTATTAAATCAGCGACGAGCTAGGTTTAGATCTCAGTTATGAGATCGGTTATAGGCTTGGTTGTGGTTTAGATTATTAGCTCGGTTATGCGTATAATATACAATTATGACTCTGTTTATATGCTCGATTATAGGCTTGGTAATTTGCTTGGTTATGGGGTTAGTAGTAATTTGTTCGGTTATGCATATGAGCATAAACTTGACAAGGTATAAGGTTATATGCTATATAACATATTAGGCAGTGTAGAAGGTCGATTATTACTTTGTTTATGATTCAATTTGATAACGGGGATGCCTATGAAACTAGCTAAGGATGACTTACAAATTAAATATAAGTTTTAAAATACAGGTTAAAAAATAATAAATATAAAAGCTAAATTATAAAATATAAAATATAAATAACTAATTTTGGTTACAGGCCAAGTCTAAGAGATCGGTTATTACTTCAATTATGATCAGGTTTAAGATCTCGGCTATGGGATCGGTTATGGGTTTGGTTTATGACTCGGTTATGGGCTCGAATATGGGATCGGTTATAGGTTTGGTTTTGGACTCGGTTATGGGCTTGGTTATGGACTAGGTTAAAGGTCATGACCTTGATTATGACCGCGGTTATGAGCTCGGTTATTACCTCAGTTACGAGCTTGGTTTAGATCGCAGTTATGGCCTTGATTATGAGATCTGTTATGGGATCGGTTACGGGCTTGGTTGTGGTTTAGGTTATTAGCTCTATTATAGGCTATGAGCTCATTTTATGGCCTTATTATGAATTTAGTTATGAGCTTGATTAACAAATCAATTATATCTTATGACCTTATTAATAGAAATGATAATGCTATTATGTTGTATAAAAAGAATAGGGAAATTTCATAGACATTGATGAAGTACCCGAACTTGATTTGGTCACAAACCATTTAATAATCTCTCTGTCTCATTTGGTTACGAACCATTTACTTTCTATTTAATAAAAAATTGATTGACAAATGCAAATGAATAGTGAAATTTCATAGGCGAAAGGTTTTGAAACGAACAGTGAACCATGCAAAACGTTGATGAGATTCCATTCATGAATGATATGACATTTTCAAAATTTCAAAGTCACCATGTAAATTCTATTAATTGAATTATCATTATTAACAGTTCATTCCACAAATCCACCAAACTAAACCTCCTTTTTTTTTTCTTATATTCTGTTGTATAAAAAGAAACCGAAACAAACATTTTACTGAACTGAAGTGTTAATTAGACATAAGACTGTTCTCTTCAGTCCATAACTCCATTTTCAATTAATATTACTCTATTCTTCACATTATCAAATGTCTGCTCATTTACATATGCCAAACAAGTAAGCCAAAGTCCATTATCAGGAAGCCTATCAGCATATCATTGCATGTCCCCATTCACTTTGCTTGTAAACAGGACTGGTAATCAGTCAAATATGAATAAAGCAAATGCCCACCTTTATCTAAACATCTGCCATCAAATAACTACTACTTTAAGGGTAGATAAAGTACGAGCTTTTCTTAGTAATAACCCAGCTCACAACGAGGTAATTCTAATAGAAAGCTCTTAATTACATATAAACTATAACACACAAAACATCAGATCCAGTAAAAAATATACACTAACTCATTAGACTAACAGATTCTCATCTAACAATTAAGATAATGGTAAACATGAATTTATAGTAAAAGAAAAGGAAAACGTCTAACCCATTTATTCTTGTGTATGCTGAAAATAATGGTCATATAATGCACAATAAGAAGCTATGAGCTTTTCTTATGCAGGAATGAACCACGCTCTGAATGTGGGAATATAATTTCACCAAGATTACAAAATGCACCCCTATCATAAATGTTATTTTTAACAACTGCGTCTACCTCCTGGTTTTACAGAGGAGATCTACTGAAGAATGGCCACCATTTACTTTCTAGTGGTTTTGCCTCGTCGTTCATCGCACTTAAGCTCCATTTGAGAGTAGCTACACTTGCTTTTGCTTCTTTTACTTTTCGTTTCCAACTTATGTAATCTTGCCACATGTAATATGTTCATTACCATATATATGCACTTGATTAGCAATAGTTTTAGCATAACATAGAACTAACTAGACATAAGCATCATCCGTATTGACGGACTGCCTACAATAAACATAAGTTCATTTACAACTCATAATCAAAATTCTCCTAATAATTACTAAAACTACTTCATTTCAATCCAACTATGGGTCATAGTTTTCAAATTCAAAATTTACCCTTTTCTCATGCTACATAGATACTTTCATTTAGCGGGCTAAAAATTTGATACACAAACTTGATGATTGGTAGCGAAGTTGTAAAGTTTGTACACGCAGATTTGATTACAAACCTCCTTTCTCATTTGCTAACAATATGTATCATATGTACACAGGGACTGAGGCACATTGGTCTGAGCTAAGGTTAAGGTCCACCTGAAACTTTTAGTTTTCTTTTACAAAAGTCATTTTACAAGCTTTGGCCATAGATGAATTTAAAATACTGCCCTATCTTAAGTATATGTTCTGCTACTTTGACTAATTTTACTTTTATAGCTCTACATATAGGGTATCCAGCCAGTTTGCCAGATTCTTTTCTACATTTACCAAAAAGTTTAACCCTCCTAAGTCCTTAGGAACAAAGTTTCATATTATTAATTACAACTTGTTTACTCGGAAGGAATCAAAATTTAAAGAAAAGAAAAAAACACCAACACAAAAAACAAAACATTTTTAAATGTGCTTTTGGTTTGCAGGTTTTCAACTAAAAAGTTTGTGTGATGTCCACCCTATCTGACTTTGGAGTACCTCCGCCACTGTATGTACCCATAATGTGTAGGCCTTATATTAGTTTATCATTTCTAAGGAAATTGTAGATGCTGAATTAGCCAGGTAAAACTCATTCCAACTGTTTGCAAGCAATTCTAGGTAACATGCTAAGTTATATAACTGTTCTCATGCTGATGGATCTTATCATTAAAAATAAATGAGTCAAGAAACCGAATGAGATGCATAGAGTGAAAGATGATTAACAGTACCTCATCAGTAGTCATGTTAATGAGGCAAAAATGAGTATGATATCCAAAAAACCCAGCCAACAACAACGAAATGATTAGTAGAAACACAATGACAAATATTTGGTTGTTGTATGAGTTCAGTAACCACTGTACAACAAAAGTCATAATTTAATAATGTACTATTGGCAACAAAATATATACATTATTATTTTAAGATACTTGCACAATGGGTGGAAATAAACCAGAAAATGATTTCTCGACATTATAATAAACTGAAAAGAGTAAATATTGACAATGAGGTTATACACAAGTATCAACAAGAGTGGAAATGATGGGTATTATGATGAGCACAAAATTATATGCAAGAGACTACCAGTTAGTAAGTATATAACTTTCTGTTTTCCAATCTTCCTGCCAAAATCAACCCAAGAATAACAACTCCATATAAACATATCGCCAGATGCTTGTCATAAATAAATAATGACAATAAATATAAGTAAAAGACTGGGAAAAACTAGCTTAAATATGACATATGAAAACCTCAACAAATGAGAGAGAGATTATTAAATGGTTCATGACTCACTTCTTGCACTGAGCAACTAGGCATGCACTATAAAGATGAGACATTTACACTAGATCAATACGAATTCCTTTAAATACTTGAGTATAGACTTACTTGAGTCATGATAATGATTTCAAAATGAGGAGAGTACTACGTCAATTTTTTTTTTTTACTATGTAGATCCTGGTGGCAAACACGAAATGCATGAATCCAAACCAATGCTTGCATGAATAATTAAAAATTAATTATAAGAACAATTATAAAAAGTTGATAATAATTATGTAATGATAATATTAAAACATACCTTCAACACTATTTACTCCTATGCAATGCAGGAATATTCAACAATAAACCACCTCTTACTTCAACTTCAGCATAAAGCACAATCATAATTTTATAGAAGTGCTGCTTCACTTTGAATATTTAACATATAGCACAATCATAACATAGAGTACTATTACGGTTGATTACTCCTTTTTTTTAAAAAAAAAAAATCATACAAAGAGTTTGTCATAAAAACATCCCAGACTGAAAAGAAGGAAAAAATCTACAACAGAATGAATATTAAAAAAAGAGAAGAAAAATAGTACATGGTATTTCAAAATTTTGTAACTATAATTATCATCACCATTTAAAATCAATTGATAACAAGACATGATAACAAATTTAAATGCACCATACATTTCTAAACTAGAAAATAACATTTCAAATCAAATATCTAAATATGAAGATTAATAATCAAACGTAGCACTAATCAAACGTAGTACTAGTCAAACATTCTTCGGACATTCTCATCGATTGTGCCCTTATTTCTTGCATTTTCCACATTTATTTTGTTTTCCATGAAATACATCAGGACCTCCTAATGTATTAACTCTAGGCCTACTAGATGCTCTAATTGGTTTAGGAGGATGGATAATTGAAGACCCTTCAGCTACAATAAATTGCTTATCAACAGTAGGAATTGGCTTAATAACATGTGAATAACTAGCACGATAAGCGGTAGCTATAAAATAATGGTCAACATAGTCATAAACTGAAAGTTTGCTGACTACTATACACTTCAAAGCATGAGCACAAAGAAAACTATTTACTTTCCATTGATTACAAGTGCATAATCTAATTTCTTGATCAACTTTATGAGAAATCGGAGAATGTACTTTGAAAACCTGAGCTGAAGACTTAGAAACATTCCACCCAAATCCTTCTTCTTTTAGCGCCAATAGCCTAACTTTCATTTTAGGACAAAGAATACTATCCATTTTGATGCTTCTTCTCTTCTATTTGACATTTGAGCCATAAGTTTAGTTATAATTCCATCAATACATGTAGTAGTGGGAAGGTGTCTTTAATCTAAAATTCAAGAATTAAAATTCTCTGCAACATTCAATTTATTTTCACCATAACGATTATCCGGGAAAAAAAGGTCTGCCCAATGATCAAGAGGTTTATCATTCAAAAAATCTATTGTTTTTTGACCTCCACTTTGTCTAAGTTTTATCATAGCTCTATCGAAATCATAATGGTTATAAGCTCTAGCACAACGTTCTAATAAATGAGCTATTCAAGGTCCTTTTACGCTTTTAATGATTGAAGCTATATTAGTTTGCATATGGTGTAAGCAATATGAATGACAAGAATTTGGAAATTTTTTAGGAATGATAAGCAACAAACCCTAATGTCTATCTGAAATGAAAACCAATTGTCGTTCAATTCCAACTGTACTTTTCAAATGATCCAAAAAACAAGACCAATTTTCTCCATTTTTTTTGGAGACAATAACCATAGATAATGCGGAAAAAAACTAATAATGCAAAACAAATAATTATTTTTTGGAAACAAACAATATATCTCTATGTCATTCAGTATTAAATTTCAGAAAATCACACTTAAAAAGTTAGGATTTCGCTTGAAAACCTGATATTATTTAAATTTCAAATGTACAAACAAAACTCTAATTGTAAATAGTTCAGTTAAAAAAATATTAAACTTCAGAAAAAACATAAAGAAAAAGAAAATATGCGAAGTAAATTAAAAACTGAATAACAAAAAAAACTGTTGTCAAAATGAAATTGTAGTAATATAATTATAAACATGGTAATTAATTTATTATAAACTATTAGTCTGTACTACATATACACACAAACTAATGTGTTAATGACTCTACCTATATGGAAAGCAAAGTAAAGTAGTCTAGCAGGTGATAATGACTCTACTATGTGGAAGATGAGTTTTTTCCCTACTTATGACATCATTTAAGCTAAGTCATCAGTAATGGAAGTTACATAAAATATAACTTGAAAATAGTTGTATACGTAGAGAAATAATAACAATTATGAAAAATATTGGATACATAGACAGCTAATAACGAAATATAAGTGTGATTTAGTTGAAGACAAAGGGATAAAGTAAAACATAAAATTTAGACCCGAGCAATATTGCACAACCATTAAAAAACAAGTACTCACTTAATACATGTACAAATATTTCTATCTTAATTTGGTTAGCAATGTTAACCTCTCTTACTTTCATTCAGATTATATAAACATTTTATTTTTGTTTACTTAACCAACCTAACCACCATAACAATTCAAAAAAAACTTTTTATTTTATAAAAACTATTATGAAATATGAACTGTTTACTTCATATAAACTGGTCATAAAACATAAATTGTTTATATAATACAACCATAACAGTTGCAAACAATTCATACTTCATAACCAATTTAATATAAAAAGAAAAATTGTCATCATATTAAATAAAATGTTATAAATATTAATAAATGAACAATTAAAAATGTAGTAATATAATAAAAAAATCATCCTACAACAAAATATTAAATATATAAAATCATACCTTGATTACCATTTTGCTGTAGCAGCCATCAAGCAACTACTTCTACCTCGTAAAAATGTGGCATCAAGAAATATCATAGGACGACAATGGCTAAATCCATAAATGCAAGCTTCAAATGTTAAATAAACTCTCTGAAATTGATTGGTATACTCATCAACATTAGTAGAAGAATAACTACCCGGATTAGTTTTGTCAACAGCCTTAAAATACCAAACTCAATCATTATATGATTGTTCTTCATTACCAAATATGTCTTTCAAAGCCATTTTTTTTACCCATATAAGCATAATAGTAACTTAAATCAATATCATAATCTCTTTTAAAGCTTGCTATGATATCTCTCATTTTTCTACATGGCTCATCTCGTACTTGGTCTAGAACTAGTGTCTTCACAAGATCACTATTAATTAATGGACTACGAAAACCACCATCACATGTATGATTGAGCTCAAATTTTCTTACTAAAAAATGATCCAATTGCTTCATTTTGCAAGATGTATGAATTCTAAAAGAACAATTATCAACATGACATCTAACTGTAATACGCTCTTTACTATTCTTTAAAAAATTAGGTTCAAACCCATTTCTCACATAATATCCAACCATAGTTCTTCGAAAATCAATTGTAGAATAATTTTTTTGTCCAACTCCATAAAAAAATTCAAATTAGAACCCTTTTTCTATAATTCATTCGGCACTATCAACCGTGCTTTCATCATTACCAATAGATCAGCTATCAGAACAAGATATGCTATTATTTGCAACAAAATTTATATGACCAATTTTTTTAAACTTCACAAATAAAACCAAATAATCTTCTTTTCTTTAGAAAGTTGAACACATAATAGCTTCAGATCACTATCCATTTCGATAAATTTAGTCTTAGAATCTTTAATATAGTAAAGATCAAAAGATAAAGGAGTAAGATTTTTCCGCACTTTACAAATCTTATCTTTAATAAATCAAATTTAAGAATTCAAACTAACTATTAAACTGAAAATATAGTTGTTAAAATCATAAACAACTATAACAGATTCTTCGTTCCCGTAAAAGAAAAAATTTGTCATTATATATAATAAAATAAAAAATGAACTATAAAATATTTCAGTAAAAACCTTACCTTTGTTCAACTAAATTATCCATCATAAAAGAAAGAATAGCAAGATCCAATCAAAAGCCTAAGGCAATATTCAGAGAATGATGACAAAAAACCCTAAAAATAAAATACATTGATTATAAAATATAAAACAAAAAACAATTGAATAATCTTACAGTATAATCAAACACTAGAACAAGCAGGATCGAATTACCACAATTGAACTAGCAGAATCGATATAAAAAAAACTGAAAAAAAAAACTGAACATTAATAGTATAATCTAAAATTATACTTCAATTTATTAATAATAATAGCTCCTCAATTTTGATTTATATCTTGAAGAAGTAAATAACATTTAAAAAAACGAAATTACCTTAATTTGGAATAACGATTCGAAAGCAAAATTGTCTAAAGCAAAACAACATGAATCAATAACCTTTGGAATAACAGAAGGAAGAAAAAGAGTAGATGAAAAACCTTAATCGGTTATGCTTGATTACAGTTAGAAGATTGACGAGAAAGAAAAATAGCTGAAGAAAAGAAGAGGGCAGAATTATCCTAAAGCGTTGCGATTTTGTCCTGGAAACCTAATGAAATCGTATTTTTTTGGGTCTTAAAATAACTTATTTAAAAATTAGGCCCTGCAAACATTTAAAAAAATCCGCGTGGCCTGCAAACAAATGGAGTAACGTAGGCGAGCCCTTAGACGTAATTTCCATGTGTATAACATATTTAATATGGTAACATATCATAATATTACCTCCAAATAATATATTGTATAAAATTTGATTGTTAAAATTTAGAAATTGATTTTTGGAGAAATTTCAAATAGGGTTGGAGATAATGAGAAGGTTTTAATCATATATCAATACTGCACCCTAATGGAAACAACTCCAAATTGCTTCCATGTATAACCTACAAACTATTATATAATAGAACGTCAGAAGGAGCTTTCCTTATATTAGTTGGAGCAATTAGGAACATGTCATGGATATAAAAAGCATGTAATAATGAAATAAGTAAAACTGTTATTTGAAAATAAAGTCGCCATGACATTTGATCAAACAGCCAAAGTAGAAGACAAAAGAACAAAATTATGTTCCATTACCAAATTTCAGTCAAATTCAAAATTTGATATGATTTCTTTAATAAACATCTCACGGAAAGGAAACATTTAGACAACATTGATAATAGTGTTTTTTATACCAACCATCCATGGAAAGAAAAATGAATTGATTTATAAGCATTCTGGCAAAAGAAAAAGCAGAAATAAATATAAGAAGTGCAAAATAAAAGCAAAATAAATTCAAATAGATTTATTTTAAGAACAAAATAGGGTACTTATATAACAATAGAAAGATTACAAGTTGTTTGAGCTGGGAATAATAACACAACAGAAAAACAAATACTGTTCATGACACAACAACAACCAGCTCAAACCGAGAAGGGACACAACAAAACCCAAAGGCAAAGAAAATACTACACGCCAGAAAACCAGATCCACAACAAGCAGGTGCACAAACATATGCAGATCCAAAAAGAAATGCCACTGATTAAACCAGGCCTCCCAAACAGAAAACCACCAAGACTTGCATGCCAACCGAACATCAAAAAGGAGAATATCACCAACACATCTTCCACTCCCTTCAGCTACAGAATACTAGTAAACAGGGAGCTTTACCAAAGTTCCTTAAGCCCTACATAAAAGAAACTATCTCGAAACTAGTCAGCGGCACTTCCAAGCAATCTCCATAACAAAGCTTCATAGAAGAATGAAGCTAACGCCCATCTAAAACAACTGAAGCACTGCAAAGAGACAGCTCCAGGAACAAACAACGAAAAAACAAATCTCCATACTTTCTTAGAAATTCCCCCATACTAAGAACTTCAGACAAAATCTCCCACTAAGCATGAAAACAGAAACTTGCAAGCAACATGCAGATAGTAGCCACCAAATAAGCAGAAGAAACCACTAAACAACAATGAACTAGCAAGAACCTAGACTTAAATATTGATGATCAAAAAGTAAAAGCAAATTCCAAGCATTACTTCACAAAATATCACAAACAAAATAACACTGCAGCAGGAAAATACTTACTTTTTAGCTATCCCACCATTTAAACCACCCCCTGAGGAACATCTTCCTTGCTTTTCTTTGATTTAGATCTAGATTGTAATTGAGCCACTAACTTAGTCCATTCTGGATTTGTTTCAACCAAGGGATCATCATATGTCATTTTATTTACATTTTTGAATTTATTAGCTTTAAACTTGGTTCTCCTTCTTTTGAAACTACTTGATGAACTATCGGATCCATCCAAAAACTTATCTTGCATATCACTATAACTACCATCATGCTGGTCATTTTTAAACTAGAACTATCCTTCGTATTTGCTGAACCGTCTTTAAAACTCTCAGGATTTCCCTTTTTATGAATTGTTGAATCTTCCATACATTCTGAAACCTTATCTTTCTCAGTTTTATCTTCTTTTTTGTCTAAAACTTGTTGTATCATCACTTGATTCTTATCTGCTTCTGCAAATTTGGCAAATGTTGATGCCTTTTTAATATTATCATCATCATTAGTTGCGTGTAATGACCCGAAAATCGTCGCCCTTTGAATCGACCATAAAAAGAATTAGAACGAATATATTTATTTTAATTATAAAAGGAGTGAGAAATAGCGCGGTAGTTTGAAATTTTGAATTTGAACTTTGACTGAATGTACAAGATTCAAATAAATCAGATTTCAATAAAACCAGAAATATTTAAATCTGTTTAATTATATCTTTCTAACGGATCTGAAAAAATGAAATTTCATAGCGGGAATAAAAAGTTATGGCCTGTTAAATATTCAGGATAGTCACTATTGAATTTAATATAAAATATAGCCCATATAAATAGCTATTTTGCAAAGGACCTTCGTTTTTTACGAAACCACTTTGGTTGGATCCGGAATGTCAAATTATTGCTAGGTTTCAAATTTCATAATTTTTGAAATTGATATGTGAGCGTAGTAAATTTAAATGTGTTCGGTAATTTAAATTTAAATTGGATCGACAAGAAATTGACCATTTTTCAAATGGTCTCCAAATTCGACAAAATTAATTTTGTTAGGACCGTATCTGTAACAACCCGTATGTTCAATAACCTGTTATAACATAAATTAAGGCAGAATTTAATTCTAAAATCTGAATCAAGGGAAATGGGCTACGCCATTGCGTTCGTCTCGGAAAAATACGCGAAATAGAGTCCGAGTTTTCGAAAATCGGAGTCCGTATGATCCGATTAAGGCCCAACGAAGTTTTCAGAAAATTCCAAAGTAAAAACAGATTTCAAATTCAAGTTTGAATTTGGATATTTGGGCCAGTTTGGGCCAGGCGGGAAAAATCCCGCCAGAACACCCAAGTCGACAGCCCTGTCGACTTGGGAGTCGACTTGGTTGGACCCAAGTCGACAGCCCTGTCGACTTGGCTGTCGACTTGGTCCAGCCGGGCTGTTTAGCCTGGTGCACCATTTTGAGATTGTGTTGAGCTTGGGGGCCAGATTCGGTTTTAAGGGCTGAGATTGCAACTAGGGTTTAATCCTATGGCCTAAAACACTTGCCTAATCTATAAATAAGGCCCTAACCTAACCCTAAATCATCATTATTCATTCTAGCAACTAAACTATGGCAAAATCAATCCTCTCATGGCCTCCACTCTCTTCATAAAATTCCTAAATAAATTTCTAAGTGATTTTCCATGCATACAAGTGTTTTCAAACTTGTATGAGCATCATTAGCTTGCATTCAAGTCAAGTTTTTATATTTGCATCATAAAGAAAGAGTTTTGATCATTTTGGCTCAAGGGTTTTGCTTGCATTTTGGGTTTAATTGATTTCATAAGGGCTTTGTCATATTTTTGTGACTTCTTAAGCATTGTAAGCCCTATTCTACTTTCATACTTAAACTCTAAAGTTAAATGTATGATATGCAAGTTTATATGCAAGTTTACTATGCTATGATATGCAAGTTTATCATGTTGTGATATGCAAGTTGATATGCAAGTCTATTATGTCATGATATGCAAGTTTGATATGTTATGATATGCAAGTCTATTATGTCATGATATGCAAGTTTGATATGTTATGATATGCAAGTTTGCCATGTTATGATATGCAAGTTTATCATATTATGTTATGCAAGTTTGATATGCAAGTTCGTCACATGATATGCAAGTATGTTATGCAAGTTTGGGTTGATCATTTGGTTCATGCTATCATGTTATGCAAGCTTATCTTGGGTTTATGAACATAAAGCTTCAAGCTTTATGCCAAAGGTTGCATTTTGGCAACATGTAAGTTATCATATCTCTTATGATAACTTGCATGTGAGGCTGGATGCGAACTTATGGCCATTTCTACATGTCATTTAGCACCATGTATCACCAATATGCTAAGTTTGGTTTTATGCATGTTTTTGAGGCCTAAAAATGTAATATGCAAGTATATGAACACATGTACATTTCATGTGCCACCATGTTGAACTTGTGGCTTCAACACCTTTATGTCATGATTATGCCAAGTTCCCTCTTTCTATCTTTTATGCGCTATTGCGATATGTAAGCGATGGGATTGCGTTTGGGGTTGGGTAAACTTAAAAGACATAAAAACATAAGCTTGGGAATTTACCTATTAAGTTAGGTCTACCCATTGGGAATTTACCTATTAAGTTAGGTCTACCCAATTGCTTTAAAACTTGTAACATGTTTTGGAAACATGATGGACATGACACTTAGAAAAGATAAGTGTGACCAACTCGAGGTTGGGTTGAGTTTGTAGCGTAAACCTACCCGGAACCGACCGGCTTAACTAGTTGCTACAAACAATAGGACCCAATGTGAGAAGTTGGCCATGTTGTACCTTGGACCCGAGGTTAGACCAAGTTGTGGTGTAAAGCTACCCGGACCCGCCCGGCTTAACTAGTAACCACAACAAGGTCTAATGTGAGAGGTTAAGGTGCATTAAATTAATTAATGCCTCATGATTAGGATTAAGTCATGGTCCACTTAATACTTAACCAATTTGGGCTTGGTAGATTAATCGGGGTTAAGTCGTGAACTCATCGTTACACTTAACCAAGTTAATCCATGATTAGCAAGAGGGTTAAACCGTACTTAACCCACTAGAAAATCCTAGCAATGGGGGCCCACTCCGCAGTAAATCCCCAAAAATTGGTATCATTAAGGCCCTAGGGACTAGGCTAGGGAGGGGGCACGATTACTGGGCTGGAGGTAAGCGACCCAATAAACGACGGCCGGGTGGTACGCCGATGTAGTTCCGGACGGACTATGGTCGTGCACATAGTCCGTATTTGGAGAAGTCACCCATGGGTACAAGTAGATCGAGACTGTGCACTCATGTTTATGGTGTCCAGGGGTTGGCACCCTAGGGCTTGATACCCCCGAAGGGTGGACCCGGCACAGTTCGACTACAATTATGTTTGGGCCGTATTGACACCAACACGTGACGAGTTAGGCTTAGGGAGCCGATCGACTAGACCGTTGGGTTGGACCTTGTATTAGGGTCATTTCATGTTATTGGGCCAAAGCTTGGGCCAAGGGATCAATACTTGTTTATTCAAGTCACATTAGTTTGCTAGTACACCTGTGGTGCAAAACCTTAATCCTGATTATGCGATGACACCTTTATCTATCTTGTTAGTTAATCATCATGCTAGTATGTTGTTATCCTTATGTTCATCCCTGCTGCTCATGCCAGTTAACTTTATCAGTTTACATTGATTGTAGTAGGGCTTACTCAGTCTTTTTGACTGACCTGTTTTCTTTCGCCTCTTTTCTTCCGTCCCCCCCCCCCCCCCCCCAGGTTCTCAGGGAGGGAATACTGGAGCTTAGCTTGGATTTCGGATTGCTTGCTTGTGGGATTTCAGCTCATGTACGGTTTCGACATGAAGCTAGCTATGGTTACCACTTATTTGGGGATAGCACTTATGTATTTCAGTTTTTCAGTTGATGTTGTTTTATCTAGACTTGTTTATTTGGAAAGCTATGTTGTACCAGACTTGTTTTGAAATGAATTTGAAATCTTTCGCTGTTTTATCTATGATATTTACTCTGTTTACATATATACATATGTTCTTGTTCTGCCTTGATATATCATTATGCATGTTTACCTGATTCAAACGCCCCTCCAAAGTCAGAGTGCTTGCAAGAGCCACCCTGGCGGAGGCGGGGTGTTACATTTGGTATCAGAGCATATGGTTTACGAGAAGGAACAAAAAGGGTTTTTAGAAAACTTTTGGAAAACTATTTTCAAAACCAAGTATAAAGTATTTTCCAAAGAAAAGTCTAGTTTATTTTAAAGGCTATTCCCCAAAAAGCCATTAGAAAAATTCCTTCGTTTTTCTCCATTCTGAATCTGTCTTTTTCTTCATTTTCAGTATGGCCAATAACTTTGCTCTTCTGGAGGGAGTACACGTACCTGTGTGGTATAGGAGACTTTTGGAGGCTAGGGCGACCAAAGCCGGCCCCACGGACGTTCCTCCTCCTCCTCCAGTAGTTAATGCTCCTCCTCCTCCGGTAGTTAATGTTCCTCCTCCTCCTGTCGCTGAGGTTCCTCTTCCTCCCCCCCCCCCCCTCAGCATCCTCAACCGGACTTCGCAAAGACTTGCAAAGATTTCAAAGCAATGGGTGGCAAGAATTTTCAAGGCACTGAGACTTTTGTAGAGGCCAGAAATTGGTTGAAAGAGACCGAGGATTTATTTGCCATCTTTGGGTTAGACGATCAGAGGAAGATCTTGTTGGCGGTTTGGCTTATGAAGGATGAAGCCGCTTATTGGTGGGAAGTCACCAATGGTACTAGGCCTGTTGAGACTTGGGCCGATTTCAGGGCAAGGTTCATGCTTAAGTTTCTATCTTCTGCTGAGGAGAATCTGCAAATGGAGAGGTTCATAACTTTGAGACAAGGAGATATGTCTGTCAAAGAATATGTGAACAAGTTCAATCAGTTAGCTCGTTTTGGCTTGGATATGGTGAATACTCCTCAGAAGAAGGCTCTTCGTTTTGCTAGAGGATTGAATGAGTCGTTGTAGGGATTGGCTATGTCACATATTCCCCATGGGGCCACATTTGAGAGTTTGATTGATATGGCGTTACTTCAGGGAGATGTCAAGAAAGAAACCAAAATGAATGATACTCAAGCCAAGAAGACTGATTCCCAGGGAAAAGGAAATCAGGGTAATCCAAGTGGTCAAAGCAGTCAAGGCAATCAGAACAAGAACAAGAGTCAAGGCAACAAGGGGAACAACAACAAGGGCAAGAACAACAAGGAAAAGTGCCATTATTGCGGTTCAGTTGGGCATCTTATTAAGGATTGTAAGAAGAGGAAAAGGAAGAATGGTGAATGCTTTTTCTGCGGTAAGACTGGACATTTCAGTAGGGATTGCCCGAAGAAGCAAGGGCTAGGCCAGGGTCAGACTCAGCGTGCTGGACCTTCAGGAGGGCAAGTTCATGCTCTCAATGTCGCTCCAGTTCCCGATCGAGGTAGTATTTCTGTTGAGAGCCTTGTATATATTTCTGATTTTCCAGTTCGTACCTTGTTTGATTCTGGTGCATCGCATAGCTTTATCTCATCTGATCTTGTTGATAGTTTGCGCCTTAGTACTAGCTTGGTAGATGATCCCGTCTGTGTCTCAAATCCTATTGGGGGTTCCGCCCATTTGTCTATGATATGTGGGGATTTAAGGATCTCTATACTGAGTGTAGAGTTCTTGTGCAGTGCTTATGTTCTTGGTTTTAGGGGATACGGATTGATATTGGGCATGGATTGGCTGTCCAGATATGGAGCCATTCTTGATTGTGAGCATAGGGTTGTGAGGCTCGTGACTCGCCTCGGAAACACCCTAGAGATTTCTTGTGATCCGAGAGGTCCCGTCATGTTGTGCTATCTTGAATCACTCGACTCGTCAATGGAAACTCTTCAGTCTGTAAGAGTGGTTCGAGAGTATCCGGATGTTTTTGATGAAGTTAGGGGGTTGCCCCCTAAGCGAGAGATTGATTTCCGCATTTATCAGGTAGATAATGCAAAGCCGGTTTCTTTGCCCGTTCGGCACATGGCTCCGCGTGAAAGGCGGGAGCTAAGTAAGCAAGTGAAGGAGTTGCTTGAAAAGAACTTCATTAGACGAAGTATCTCTGAATGGGGAGCGCCTGTGGTATTTGCTACCAAGGCAGATGGATCTCTCCGACTTTGTGTTGACTATCGAGAGTTGAATAAGCTGACTAAGAAGAACAGACACCCGTTACCGAGGATTGATGATCTCTTTGACCAGCTTGTCGGTGCTTCTATTTTCTCTCAGCTTGATCTTGCTACTGGATTCCATCAGCTCAAGGTAGCTGAAGATAGTATAGACAAGACTGCGTTCAGGACTCCAGATGGATTCTTCGAATGGCTTGTCATGCCGTTCGGCTTGACTAATGCACCCGCATATTTCGTGGACCTGATGAGTAGGGTGTTCAGGGAGTTCTTGAACAAGTTTGTCGTGGTCTTCGTAGATGATATTCTGATCTTCTCTAAGGATGAGGAAGAGCACGCAAGGCATCTCATGGAGGTGATGGATACGCTTAGAGCGCATCAGTTGAAGGCCAAGTTCTCCAAGTGTCACTTTTGGAGAAGGGAAGTTAGATTCCTTGGGCATATAGTATCTAAGCAAGGCTTAGCGGTGGATCCCGCTAAGGTAGTTGCAGTTCAGGATTGGAAGACTCCAAGGAATGCAACCGAAGTGAGAAGTTTTATAGGTCTTGCAGGTTTTTACCGGAAGTTCATCAAGGACTTCGCGAAGATTTCTGCTCCTCTCACTAAATTGACGAAGAAGAATTTAGTTTTTGCTTGGAGCATAGAATGCGAGCTTGCTTTTCAGAAGCTCAAGAGAGCCCTCACATCAGCACCTGTTCTAGCTTTGCCCGATGGAGGGAAGTTATTTATAGTATACACTGATGCATGTGGCACGGGGTTAGGAGCTGTTCTTATGCAAGAAGGAAGGGTGATATGCTTTGGCGGTAGACAACTCAAAGTGCATGAGAAGAATTATCCCACTCATGACTTAGAGTTGGCAACAATAGTATATGCACTCAAGGCTTGGCGCCATTATCTTATGGGGGAAAGATTTGAGCTTTATACCGATCACAAGTCATTGAAGTACCTCTTTTCTCAGAAGGATCTGAATCTGAGGCAGCAAAGATGGATGGAATTCTTGGCGTCCTATGATTTTGAGATAGCTTATACCCCTGGCAAGGGGAATGTGGTAGCAGATGCATTGAGTAGAAAAAGGTTGACCCTAAGTCCTCTATTCGTTGAGATGAAGAATTTAGAGTATGTAGCAACCTTTGATTTCTCTTTGGCGGTTGAGTCGATGACCGGTTCTTTAGCATCTCTGGAACTCAGACCTACCCTTCTTGATCAAGTTGGGGCTTCGCAGAGAGAAGACCCTCAGATAGTTGAGATTATGGATAAGCTGATTCGAGGAGAGGCGTCTAGTCATCTCGCTCGATATTCTATTGATGACAAGGGTTGGTTGAGGAGAGACGGAAGGTTATGTGTTCCAATGGTAGAAGATTTGGTAAGAAAAGTTCTTGAGGAAGCGCATCGCTCTAAGTTGACTATATATCCGGGCGGAGATAAGATGTATAAAGATATGAAGCGCATTTTCTCTTGGCCTGGGATGAAGAAGGATGTGGCAGAGTTTGTCTCTAGATGTATCATTTGCCAACAAGTTAAGGCCGAGTCGAAGAAGCCCGGTGGGCTATTGCATCCTCTAGACGTTCCACTTTGGAAGTGGGAGAGTATTTCCATGGATTTTATCGATGGGCTACCAAGGTCAAGGAAAGGGAATACGAGCATTTGGGTTATTGTGGATAGACTTACGAAGAGTGCTCATTTCATTCCGGTAAAGAGCAAGAGGACCGCATCTTGGCTAGCGTCTGTATATCTTCGTGAGATTTGGAGACTACATGGAGTCCCTTCTAGTATAGTCAGTGACCGTGACCCAATCTTTACAAGTCAATTCTGGAATAGCTTGCAAGAAGCCATGGGCACGAGATTGAATCTAAGTACTGCTTATCACCCACAGACGGACGGTCAAACCGAAAGGGTGAATAGGGTACTCGAGGATCTGTTGAGGCTTTGTATTCTGGATTTTGGTGGTACTTGGGAAGACCATCTTCCTCTTGTTGAGTTTGCATATAATAACAGTTATCAGGCAAGCATAGGGATGGCACCATTTGAAGCTTTATATGGAAGGCCGTGCAAGTCGCCTACATGTTGGTGGGAGACTACAGATGAGCTTATACTTGGGCCTGATATGATCAGAGATACATCCGAGAAGGTCGAGTTGATTCGGAGACGGATGAAAGCGGCCCAAGACCGACAGAAATCCTATGCTGATAAGCGAAGAACTGATTTGGAGTTTGATGTTGGGGATATGGTTTTCGTGAAGGTTTCTCCTTTGCGAAATGTGGTCCGATTTGGAGCCGTTGGGAAGTTAGCACCGAGGTTTGTTGGACCATTCCCTATTATAGAGAGGATCGGGCAGATGGCTTATAGAGTGAAGTTTCCCGAGAAGCTTGCCGGAGTACACGATGTTTTTCATGTCTCGCATCTCCGGAAATGTTTACATGAATCAGCAGAGGTTGTTGAGCCAAGTGTTCTGAAAGATGTGGAAGTGGAGAAAGAGGCTACCTTGAGGAGAGCTCCGATTCGTATCTTGGGGACGGAGACCAAGAAGCTAAGGAATCGAGAGGTCAAGTTGGTGAAGGTTCAATGGGGTGAAGCCGAAGAAGACGCGACTTGGGAAACCGAGGAGAAGATGCGTGGGCTTTATCCATTCCTTTTTGAGGGTACACTCTCAATCTCTTTTCTTTGTTAGCATATCTTTTTCTTTGCTATCCATGTTTATCTAGTTTATCGTGTTAATCTTGTCATGAGAACCTTAGGTAGAAACCCTTTGGATGAAACATGTGTCTGAAACATGTTATGCTTGATGGTTGCAAGTGTTTGCAAGTGGTTACTCGTGGATGCATCATACACGTTAGGCACTAGATCGGCTCACACACTCCTCATATTGCATATGCATGAGTGTTTATGCTTATTCATGGATGAAAATTTTTGTGTTATCACATGGATGTTGCATATGGATGTATGTGATGTGCACACATATAGATGTTATACATTATGTTAGGAATTGCATACATATGGATTCATTTCACTAACATAATTTGCATTGATGATATTTGCATTAGATAAGTACATATACACACACCTTTGCATATGTTCATACAACATTTAGAATCTTGTAAGGACAATGATTGGTCGTGGATGATGTTTTGAGTAGATGGATGATTGGATGGTAGGATACGTTCTTCCTAACTTGAAGATTTCGGGGACGAAATCCTTTAAGGAGGGGAGAATGTAACAACCCGTATTTTCAATAACCTGTTATAACATAAATTGAGGCAGAATTTAATTCTAAAATCTGAATCAAGGGAAACGGGCTGTGCCATTGCGTTCGTCTCGGAAAAATACGCGAAATAGAGTCCGAGTTTTCGAAAATCGGAGTCCGTATGACCCGATTAAGGCCCAACGAAGTTTTCAGAAAATTCCAAAGTAAAAACAGATTTCAAATTCAAGTTTGAATTTGGATATTTGGGCCAGTTTGGGCCAGGCGGGAAAAATCCCGCCAGAACACCCAAGTCGACAGCCCTGTCGACTTGGGAGTCGACTTGGTTGGACCCAAGTCGACAGCCCTATCGACTTGGCTGTCGACTTGGTCCAGCCGGGCTGTTTAGCCTGGTGCACCATTTTGAGATTGTGTTGAGCTTGGGGGCCAGATTCGGTTTTAAGGGCTGAGATTGCAACTAGGGTTTAATCCTATGGCCTAAAACACTTGCCTAATCTATAAATAAGGCCCTAACCTAACCCTAAATCATCATTATTCATTCTAGCAACTAAACTATGGCAAAATCAATCCTCTCATGGCCTCCACTCTCTTCATAAAATTCCTAAATAAATTTCTAAGTGATTTTCCATGCATACAAGTGTTTTCAAACTTGTATGAGCATCATTAGCTTGCATTCAAGTCAAGTTTTTATATTTGCATCATAAAGAAAGAGTTTTGATCATTTTGGCTCAAGGGTTTTGCTTGCATTTTGGGTTTAATTGATTTCATAAGGGCTTTGTCATATTTTTGTGACTTCTTAAGCATTGTAAGCCCTATTCTACTTTCATACTTAAACTCTAAAGTTAAATGTATGATATGCAAGTTTATATGCAAGTTTACTATGCTATGATATGCAAGTTTATCATGTTGTGATATGCAAGTTGATATGCAAGTCTATTATGTCATGATATGCAAGTTTGATATGTTATGATATGCAAGTCTATTATGTCATGATATGCAAGTTTGATATGTTATGATATGCAAGTTTGCCATGTTATGATATGCAAGTTTATCATATTATGTTATGCAAGTTTGATATGCAAGTTCGTCACATGATATGCAAGTATGTTATGCAAGTTTGGGTTGATCATTTGGTTCATGCTATCATGTTATGCAAGCTTATCTTGGGTTTATGAACATAAAGCTTCAAGCTTTATGCCAAAGGTTGCATTTTGGCAACATGTAAGTTATCATATCTCTTATGATAACTTGCATGTGAGGCTGGATGCGAACTTATGGCCATTTCTACATGTCATTTAGCACCATGTATCACCAATATGCTAAGTTTGGTTTTATGCATGTTTTTGAGGCCTAAAAATGTAATATGCAAGTATATGAACACATGTACATTTCATGTGCCACCATGTTGAACTTGTGGCTTCAACACCTTTATGTCATGATTATGCCAAGTTCCCTCTTTCTATCCTTTATGCGCTATTGCGATATGTAAGCGATGGGATTGCGTTTGGGGTTGGGTAAACTTAAAAGACATAAAAACATAAGCTTGGGAATTTACCTATTAAGTTAGGTCTACCCATTGGGAATTTACCTATTAAGTTAGGTCTACCCAATTGCTTGAAAACTTGTAACATGTTTTGGAAACATGATGGACATGACACTTAGAAAAGATAAGTGTGACCAACTCGAGGTTGGGTTGAGTTTGTAGCGTAAACCTACCCGGAACCGACCGACTTAACTAGTTGCTACAAACAATAGGACCCAATGTGAGAAGTTGGCCATGTTGTACCTTGGACCCGAGGTTAGACCAAGTTGTGGTGTAAAGCTACCCGGACCCGCCCGGCTTAACTAGTAACCACAACAAGGTCTAATGTGAGAGGTTAAAGCGCATTAAATTAATTAATGCCTCATGATTAGGGTTAAGTCATGGTCCACTTAATACTTAACCAATTTGGGCTTGGTAGATTAATCGGGGTTAAGTCGTGCACTCATCGTTACACTTAACCAAGTTAATCCATGATTAGCAAGAGGGTTAAACCGTACTTAACCCACTAGAAAATCCTAGCAATGGGGGCCCACTCCGCAGTAAATCCCCAAAAATTGGTATCATTAAGGCCCTAGGGACTAGGCTAGGGAGGGGGCACGATTACTGGGCTGGAGGTAAGCGACCCAATAAACGACGGCCGGGTGGTACGCCGATGTAGTTCCGGACGGACTATGGTCGTGCACGTAGTCCGTATTTGGAGAAGTCACCCATGGGTACAAGTAGATCGAGACTGTGCACTCATGTTTATGGTGTCCAGGGGTTGGCACCCTAGGGCTTGATACACCCGAAGGGTGGACCCGGCACAGTTCGACTACAATTATGTTTGGGCCGTATTGACACCAACACGTGACGAGTTAGGCTTAGGGAGCCGATCGACTAGACCGTTGGGTTGGACCTTGTATTAGGGTCATTTCATGTTATTGGGCCAAAGCTTGGGCCAAGGGATCAATACTTGTTTATTCAAGTCACGTTAGTTTGCTAGTACACCTGTGGTGCAAAACCTTAATCCTGATTATGCGATGACACCTTTATCTACCTTGTTAGTTAATCATCATGCTAGTATGTTGTTATCCTTATGTTCATCCTTGCTGCTCATGCCAGTTAACTTTATCAGTTTACATTGATTGTAGTAGGGCTTACTCAGTCTTTTTGACTGACCTGTTTTCTTTCGCCTCTTTTCTTCCGTTCCCCCCCCCCCCCCAGGTTCTCAGGGAGGGAATACTGGAGCTTAGCTTGGATTTCGGATTGCTTGCTTGTGGGATTTCAGCTCATGTACGGTTTCGACATGAAGCTAGCTATGGTTACCACTTATTTGGGGATAGCACTTATGTATTTTCAGTTTTTCAGTTGATGTTGTTTTATCTAGACTTGTTTATTTGGAAAGCTATGTTGTACCAGACTTGTTTTGAAATGAATTTGAAATCTTCCGCTGTTTTATCTATGATATTTACTCTGTTTACATATATACATATGTTCTTGTTCTGCCTTGATATATCATTATGCATGTTTACCTGATTCAAACGCCCCTCCAAAGTCAGAGTGCTTGTAAGAGCCACCCTAGCGGAGGCGGGGTGTTACAGTATCGTCAAAACATAGCTAGATTTATTTTTCGGGAATTTTTGGAGTCAGTATGTGGCCCCGGTAAATTAAAATGTATGATCAAATTAAATAATTAAATATTTTATATTTTAAATTAAAGAAAAATGGGCTGAAATGATAAAATGGGCTGATGAGACCTAATCCGTTGTGTCCGGAATAAGGGTATTTTGCTAGTGACAACATTCATTGGGCTGGATTTGGAGTTATTAGGAATTAACGGGTTTTTCGTAAATTGAAGAATTAAATAATATAATATTATAAATACTCTAATATTATCAGAACCCTAATTCTGTTACAAGCCGCCGCCATCTCTTGTTGAAGGGCCAAAATTCTCGATTCGATCTTCATCAATAATTCACAATCCGATCCCAATTAAATTACAATCCCAAAATGAAATTCAAAGAGATTTTTGTGCTCTCTAAAATCATACGGTTTTGATGAAATTGTGTTGCGTGATCAAGTCAAAATTGCAGCAGAAAGTTGATTTGCTTGGGGTGGCTTTTCGATGCACACGGAGGTGCAAGCGTGGCCTGATTGCCACCATGGGAAGGCGCTATGGAGGCGCACGCGGTGGGCTTCTCTGATCGTGATACGGTGGCTCGAATCTCGGTGCACAGGCAAGGGGGTAGTCGTTGTTGGGTTCGGTTTCAATCGCCGGAGGTACCAATGGGAAGAAAGCAAAACAAAAGGCAGCGCTTTTCTTATGTAATTAATTTAATTATATATATATATATTTAAATTATGTAAATAATGTAATTAGTGTTCAAAAAATTATAACTTTTAAATCTAGGAACAGAATTCGATGATTTTCGAAGCGTTGGGACCACAAAATCCGGATCTACATGATGGAACAACTTTGAACAAAAATAGAAGAGATTGGAATTTCTAATAAAACTAAATGATCGTTTAATTTTGTTAAGACGATCGTTATTCAACGATTTCCGAAACCGATCAAAGTGAGGTTTCTTTTTAAATAATTAAAAATTAATTATC